>OW626790.1:10745967-11995967 GCA_939628115.1 Tribolium freemani
TTATTGCAAAAGTCAGTAATAAATGTTCAGAGAGCCGATAGACGGACGCGTAAAGTTGCTGGCGTATTAGCTCTGCATACGATTCTTTACATTACTAGACACCACAGAAAAAGTAAAACAGTGTTAAATGTGAAATTTTGGGGGCCAAATCCAATGGATTCTCGTCCTATCCAACGATTTCCATAATTTTTATTTAAATGATCTGTAACAATAGCGCACCATCTTGTTGGGACCATTGCCGTAAGGTCTAAATTTTCTAACAGGACAATTCCATTTGTAAAAGTAGAGAAACACTTTCCCATTGAGGGTTCCATCAAAGAATGGGGTCCAATTACGGGCTCATTAAAGACCGCACCAAACTATATCAGTTAAAAAAAACACTTTGGAAGTGAGTTTCACAAATTCATCGTGAGTTCTCTTGAGCATTTAAAATCGGAGTGAAACTGACAATTATGAAAATTTTTGACGTTATTGAGATAAAGCATTCTTTGACTCAAATTTTAATTTATAATAATACTAAAGCATAGAGAGCGACGAAAGATGTTTTAAAGGTTGCAGATAAAAACATTCCAGAAGTACCCCACTCGTGCCCCACCCTGTATAAATATTTCTTATTATTTAGTATTTATTATTTATAAGGAACTGTAGAAAAATTCTGAAAAAATTTGAAGGCATACAGAAAGAATTAAAGTATTTAATAGAAAACGCTGATTTTTGTGTGATTATTAAAATGGATTATTTTTAGTTATTATAATGATTTATTACAGTATCTACTTTAAATAAATTACTCGAATCATCACAAACAACAATTTCTTTCAAAATTTATTTCTTTTAAGTCAATAAAATTATCCAGAGATCTGAACATAAAGCCGAAAGGAACAGTAGTGTGTAAATCGCAGCTACCTTGTGAACAGTGTATGCCGCGTGACGTCATCAGGCTCAAAGCGGGACCGCTGTCAAACAGGCAGACAAAAAAAGCTTATATTTTTGTTATTTTTAAAGTTATGGAATTAATTTTTTTTGCACTTAATTTCTTGATTTGAGTACTATCATGCTGATAATAAATAATAACATTTTGAAAAATTGGAAACTTCCTCATTTTTTGAAGGGGTGAACAAACTAGAGAAGACTATCCAATTTTTCAAAATTTGTTATCGAGTTTGTAGAACACATGAAATTTGTTTTTGAAAAACAGCAATTTATGACTATTAATGAAACAGCAATTAGTATGACAACTACTGTCATGGGTTTCCAAAAATTAAATAATTAAATGTTTATTTTTGTGTATCTAGTGTACCTATTATGAGTATTATGACTTTTGTATATTTGGGTGCGTACATTAGGCGCAGGACTCGTAAAGTTGTGTAAAACGCCCTGTATAGTTTACGATAAAATTTTTGCATTATATTTACCTCTTACTATTGAAAATTTAATACTCTATCTCTCTGTATTTTGCTATATGTTAACGGTTATACAAGTAGAACCATTTTTTCATTGTTCTGAAAACGTACGGGCTGATTTCAAGTTGAGCTACGACCGACGCAAATCGGGATTGACATAGCAACGACGCAAATCTAGCAATGTCATTCGTTGCTGCTATGCAACTGCGACCAGCGCAATTTTGCGACCAAACTTGAAATCAGGCCCTTAGACGGTAATGGAAAAACTGCTCATTCTGGCGACATTAACGGAACTATCGAGGACGGGAACGTTTTATTTGTAAGTCGTTTCATAATATCCTAGCCTTTAGATACCCGTAGTCTAAACCGTCCAACTTTAATAAAAAAAATAAACAAATCAATTAGTATCGACCGCTAACTAGTTACATAATAAATTTCACTACATCACCAGTTACATAATAATAGAGTTCCTATATAGGAACTCTACGTAATAAATGACTGTACATCAAGTCAAAATTAGACGTAAAAAATCTAACATTTGGTAAGAGGATTCGGAAAAAATATTATAAATTTCAAATTGTATAAGCAGGTTTGTTTGCAGTTTTATTACAGATTATATTTTAGGTTTCTGAAAAACAAATTGCTGCCAGTGCTCTCCATGATGTGGATGCGCTGTCACAAGTATGCCGGGCTTATAAGACGTTAAGTTAGTACTTTCTATAGGTATATTTAATACAAGTCCGGCTCTGGCATTCGCAATGGTATTGTCATACCCAAAAAGCCACATTTGTTTTATTTCACCTTCTTTTTTCGGATTTGTAGTTAGATAAGTTCTAATGAGACCATCCCCTTCCACATCTAAAACATTGCTAAAAAGATTTTATTAAAACATAATGAAAAAATGCAATATTTACTCATTGCCTTTATTAACGATAAAGAATTTTCCATTAGCCGAATGTTCTGGTATCCATAACTGAGTTGAAGCCCCGGAAGCCTGTACAATAATGACCCATTTTCCCGAAGCTTCCAAGACCATACCTGATCTAGGATTTCTTAGGTATGAGTACTCATCTGGGACCTGTATCGAGGAAGACATGGAATTTAAATGTGAGAAATTTCAAAAAAGTTTGATAAAAAAGAAGATTCAAAAGACAACAGCGCATTTGAAGCCAAAACTAAAATAGTACATAAAATAGTCGTTAGTCACGGTTAGTCGCTTAAGACTCCGAAGCCACATAGGACTGCGCTGCACTGACGAGCCCCAAAAGGGCGAAACCGGTCTGCAGCTGTCCGATGGAATGATGTAGGCTTCTCTTATACAAAAAAAAATGTATATTATTATACAAGTTTTATAAGATGTCCTATTGTGGCACGAATGGTTTTGGAGCACGAAGTAGTGCTCCAATAGAATGAGTGCCACAATGAAGTCTTATAAAACGAGCGTAATATATTATTTTTTCTACTTTCTATTTTTGTTGTTTGTCTTTGTTTAGTTTAACTTATCAAAACGACTTGACGCTGTAGACAGATCACCAGTGAGAGGACAATCAGAGGAATCAAGGTTACAGCTGAGCGATAGGCAACATATTTTGACGCAGTTAGTGGCGCACCGATTTGTCGTCAGGATACGATTATTGCTGGTTGTATACAGTCGAAGGATTTGAATTTATAATAAAATAGAATTTGCTGCTTTATCAAGAGTTTGTGCCCCACAGATGCACAAATTCTTGATAAAGCAGCAAATTCTATTTTATTATAAATTAATGTTTTCCATATCCTCGACTGTGTATACAACTAGCAATAATCATATCCTGACGACAAATCTGTGCGCCACTGACTGCCTCAGTATGTTGCCTATCCGTCAGGTGTAACCTTGATTCCTCTGAATTTTCTCTCAATGCAGATCACACACTAAATTACAGTTACGACTGCCAATATTACCCCTAAAAATTTACTAAAAGTTGTTGAATAAAAGTTCTCATTGTGAAACTACTTTCGGTTTCACAATGAACATTTTGTGAAACCAAGGTAGAAAAAATTTATTTAAAATTTTTGTTTTATCCAAATTCTGTCAAAAAACACTAATGAAGGTAGGGGAGAGTGGCCCAAAATGATCCCTGCGGGCATAATGATCCCCCCTTTTATTTTTAATACCAATGTTACCCTCTGTGATTTGAGTGGGTAGTTACGATCAGTCGAGCCGCCCTGTTTGGTTGACCACAAAAAATGCACAAGGTAACATCGTTTTATAAAAATATTTGTGAAAACGTGTTTTTATGCTGCCTGATCTAAGATAAGTGCTTTTAGACTATTGTAGCAGTGTTGTCATAGAAGTAGGAATATTAAGTTGCAATATATTTTATGAAAATACATAGTTTTGCCTAATATTTGACGAGTTTACGTAAATATTAAACAGAGCCGTTATGAAGTTACCATGACCTAATGCAATATGCACACTTTCGGACAAAACGATCCCTTACTGAATGATCAGGGATCATTTTACACCCTCGACTTTATTTTTATATTTTTATTGTTTTTATTTTGTTGCAGGTAAGAACATAGTTCAAAAATATAAAAGAAAAACTGAGAGGCAGTTATGGCAGTTGTACCTTACTTTAGAGGATCATTTTACCCTACCTCTACGGGTAAAACGATCCTTTTGCAAACATCTACATTACTGTCCTCAAAAAATTGCTTACCTGCAATATAAAAAAAACTAGTAAGGCAATATTTAAGTACAGTCTACCGGCATTCAAAAAAATATATATTTGAACATCTTATCTTGTATAGTTTATTTTTTACAGGCATTTCTAGCTTAGGGGGATCATTTTGGGCCACTCTCCTCTAATCTTGCATGAACGCCTCTGAAATTTGTGAAATTGGCAAAAATACGGTCGTGAATTTGCTTCCTGCCAACATAAAAATTTTCATAAAATGTTTCGTCAAATAATGACTATTATGACATCGCACTTGATGACGCTGCGTGCTTTAATATGTCTATTATGCATCAAAATTGCGCCCAATTACAAAATAGTATATTAAAAAACAAGTTTCATAAGACCACTCGTGAAGCACGAATTCAATTTCAACAACGAGTGGCGTTAGCCACGAGTTTTTTGAAAGAATGAGTGCTTCAAGGTCTTATGAAACGAGTTTTGTATACTATTTTTTGTAATTTGCCCCCTTTCTGCCAATTTTAAACAAAAATTGTTATTTTTGTTGTAATTACACTAAAAACCAGGGTAATTTAGTTGGAAAATGATGGCAACCTAGTTTTTTGACAATTATCTGAGAGAAGTGCAAGTAAGTACATTGAGATCCCATTCTCCTTAGGCCAATTTTCAAATTCCGCGTATTTGCCACAATAGCCCGTATTCGGTGAGGGGTAGATACATTCAAAAACGTCTTGAACACTTCCAGAATACATTATGCGAATAAACTAATGACGATCCAAATTATTAATTTAATTTCATGACCCAATAACAATAAATGACCCAAGCAAATGATGTCAACTGCCACAAAATTCCCTAAATTTCGAAATTGAATTTTTTTGTTAAAAAAGGTGCAAAGTAGAAAAAATACTGTGTGATATCTCATTTATAAAGCATAGAGATGTGCTTACCGATTCGATAAATTGATGTTACATCGATTTCCAAAATTAAAAAACTACATCGATTTGCTGATGGCAGATTTTCGATTTTCGATTCGATATAATATCGATTCGATTAGTAAATCAAATTAATTAATTGGTAAATTAAACAGGATAATTTGTGTTTGACATATCATTGACGATATCTTGGCCATCTTTCTGTTATTCTGTAGAAAATACTTTGTGTCTGTGTTTACTTTGTGTCTACTTTGTGTCATTTATTTCGACCTCATATGCCACAGATTTTACACAAGCAACTTAACCATTTATTTATGTTCTATTGTTGTTTTTTATATAAAGGAAAGCTATTTTTGTCTTCGTTTTATTTTTTAATAAAACATTGTTCATTTTTTTTATTATAAAAAATAGCACAGTTTTTAATTATATTAGATTTCAAATATCGAAAATAAATCGATTTAGCCCTAATATCAATAAAACTGTTATTGAAATCGATTTTATAGATATTTATATTATGACATCGATGTTGCATCGATTTATACAAAAAAATCGATAAGTCCAGCTCTAATAAGGCATTTTGTCGCACTTAATTCATTCCGTGCATGCGACAAAATGCGTCTTATAAAACTCGTATCATAATATACTATTAAATAACAACAATAATAATTGTCATGTTTACTTATAGTTATTTATTCAAGGAGTTTGAGTGTAATTCGGACGCTTTATTTCACCTCGTGGATGATAAACCACGAGTGAAAAGGAACCGATTTACACGAAAACGAGTTGAAAACAACATTTTATTCTTCTAATTAGACTTAACAAGGCTTAAAAGTGCTTTAAATTTGTTAAAAATAAGCTGACGTTTCGTATTGAGAAATGCCAAACAGTTCTCAAAACTTTCTTACACAGGAGAAAAACCGCAAATTTTGACATTGTCGAAGAATAAAATAATTTTTTACTTCAAAATCAAGACCGACACAATATTGAATTTACCACAAAATGTTAAAATTACATAACTAAAACGACTCTTACCCTGGATCGGACGACACCAATGGTCCAAATAGCAAATAAAGACAGTACAATTGCAAAACGTTCAATCATATCCATTTCTTTAAGTATACACTTAACCTTTCTCTGGATCATTAATTTTTATATGGTCCTCTTATCACTGATTTTGGACATAAATTGGACATAAACGTTAATCAGCAAGATTAACAATTGTTCAATTAGTCATTGTTAGAAATGTAAATAAAATTTTTATATTACCATTAATTGTTCAGTAAAAAAGTATCAACAAGTTTGTTATGTTGTTGATATTTATTTGAGAATACAGTACAATTGCGGTAGTGTGAACATGCGTTCATGTGAACGGCGCGCTGGTATGTACATAATTTTTTTAACATTGTATACTCTATACGGGGTGATTCACATCACTTTACAACCCTGACGAATTTTAAATGCAACTAGTAATACATTACTCAATTGTAACCTGATTCAAAAACACTAATAATTATAAAGTTGTTTGAGATTTAGATATCCCTCACAAACCTTAAAAAATCAGATTTTTGGCCCGTTTTATCCTCCATAACATTCACTTTCATAATCTGCTTTCTTTAACGCTTGGACCAATGTTACATGGTAATTTTAGAATCCTGTTAACCGACAACTGGCTAATCCCAGTTTGTCTCTAGCTGATATGTGAGTTATTGTCCACAGCTTCCATAACTCTTATTTTATTATCAGAATCTACTGCAGTCTCTGGCGTTTTTGTTTCGGTATATTCATGCGCAATTCGACTTCCAATTGTCTAAAAATAAATAAATATGTGTCTGGTAGTAATGCCAACACTCAGGTGCCAGAGTTTTCAGGTCACATCTACAGCACCGGTACTAATTTTCGGCTGCTACTTACTTCATTCTTTTGACACTCACCATAAATTAATATCATGTTGACCCTTTCGTCATTAGAACACATTTTGATTAACAAAAATGTTTGAAAAAGAATTGTCAAATATAATTGTCATCGATTTCAGGGATATCCGGATTTCATGCTACTTAAACGTAGCTAAGGATATCAAGTTAAAAATGAATAATGTATAATGAGTTGCATTTAAAGTTCGTCAGGATCGTAAGATTGTGTGAATCACCATGTATAGTGTGAACAATGCAGAAGACGCGATAACATGAACATGTAATATTACACTAACTACTTAATACGAGCAGGTAGCAGGTTGTACCTGCTTTAAAGGATTCTAGGAAAGGAACCTAACTATTGTAATAAAATAGTTATTTGTTTAACGAGTTTTAGTGTAAATCGGGTATTTATTTCACGAGTGGATTTTTAAACGTCGAGTGTTAACAAGACTTTTAACATCCACGAGGTACCGATTTACACGAAAAAGGAGTTGTATACAACATTGACAATGGTCTAAACTTCCTTGCACAGGAGAAAAATCGTAAATTTTCCCAGTGCCGAAGAATAAAAAATATTTTTTTTTGTTATTTCATTAAACAGTATTTCAAAGCAATACCTATGTGTATATGGTCTCAAACATACGACAGAGCATATGAACAAATGTGGTAGCTCAACAGCTTAGAAAATGTTCTTACAATATGTCAGATGCTTAATCATAATCAAAGGCAATTAAATTAAATTTCAAAGAAAATTTTTGCTTTCGCGGTAAAGAGTAGTTTTATTCAAAATAAATTATTCTCATATGTTATACAAGAAGCCGCTTTCAGGTTCCTGGATTCAGGATCACGTACGGCTTGTTAAGGCTAATCTCGCCACGTTACCTTAACTTCGACAACACCATCGTAAAGTAGATTTGTTGCTTCACGAAAGCTTGCTTTATTCCAGAACAGCCTTTTTTCTTTATTTATTGCACGAAACTCTGCATTTGACTAAGCTACGACGGTGCAAAAATTAATTAGAAAAACGACGAGAGCGAAACGAAGGATTTATTCGGAAATGCGAAAATGGATTGGATAGGTAAACGCTGGAGGCTGCATTGCACATACAATTTTATTTTTAAATTAATAGAAAAATTATTGAATAATGTTCTTGAACGCTCACGCTTGATTTAACACAACAAGTCAAAAGTTTATTTTACGAGTAATCACTAAACTAAGTAAACAAATGATTGTAAACTTATTTGCAGAAACATGTAAGAAAATCCTCATTTTCTGTTAAAATAAAACGATTAAACAAGAAAGTGCTGGAAATCAATTTCTTTCAACAGAATTAATACACAGAGTTTCATCCAAAATAAGTCGATTTGAGCACTCTAAAGCGATTTGTCTCATTTTTAAGCAAGAAATTGTTAGAAATTAAAGGGTTTTAACGAAACTTATGCCTAAGTCGTCGTTATTAGCCAAAATAAGACACTGTAAATCATTTCACAGCGATTTTCTAAAGCGAGAAAGTGTATTTATATATCATTTGGTTCTTTTTAAGCAAGGAATCGTTGAAATTTGACTTATTTCAATGAAACTATAATAAGCATAGCAGATTTTCTTCTTTTAAACCAGGAATCAGAAAACTTGTCAGAAAATCATCGTTTTCAATCAAAAGACAGTGACTTGAAACATTTCAAGATAGTTTGGCGTTTTTTAAAGCGAGGGTAACTTAAAAATTAATTTATTTTAATGGAGCAAAAATACAGATCCTCGTTTGCGAACAAATAAAATGATATGGTTTTTTTTATAAACAAGGAGTTGTTAAAAATCAAAAGTTTTTAAAGAAACCGGTGCGCAAAAGTCTTGGTTTTCTCAAACGTTCTAAGACAAAACGTTCTTCTTTACCAAAATAAAGCGACTGTTTCTTTAATAAAGGATGAATAATTGAAAATCAGTTTATTAAATAAACTAGCATAGAAACCGCATCTTATTTGTTAAAATAAAGGAATTTTATCGATTTTAAGTCAATTTTTTTTAATCCAGAATTATTAAATTAGGATTTGATTTCGTGTCCTTTTAATATTTGTAACTAACCCCAACTATTTCACTTATGTAATATCTGTTTGTATTGGTCGAAGGTTTGTATCGCTTGCGTTCTTAAGTTACGCGACAATGTGTGTAATGTAAAAATTTGGATTTGATGTTATTCTTGATTTAAACTGGTGTACCATGACCAAATTCGCCTCCACGTTTTAGTCCTGTCAAAATAGACAAAAATATAGTGGTAAGCTTACAAAAATTCGCATAGAGCTGAAAATTGGTACATGTCTTAGGTACGTTACACTATTACAAATAAAATATCAAAAGTCCCCATCGATCCGACGTGTGCTAAAAAAGTTATTTAATGTCAAAGGTCATAAGTATCGCTTTTTTGCATTTTTCTCGTAAAAGGTAAGTCTTATGCCATTTTGACATTAGTATGCCAAAATGATAATGTTAAAAGTATAGTGTCTCAACTCAAGTATAGGGGCTCAGCTGAATTATTTGCCTCATTCCATTCGGCAAAATAAACATTCAGCTTCCCCACATAAACTATCACATTTACCCCTTATAAAATAATCTACTATTAATTATTTATATTAATTATTAATCGCAAAACAAAAATTTTTTCATGGCCTGCTATAAAGAAAAAGTGAAATGTTATGTTTTTTTAAATATATATTAGCTGTTTCAAAACTATAAAAACGCCAATGTCGCATTTTCTCTCAAAATTAGTTGTTATAAATTATTCATGCACTTCAAAAAAGTAATAGCTAATGTAATTTATACTTTCAATGAGAGATCTAATCATTAATAACTATTTTACAATTTTATCAATCTTATTTAAAAAATAATTCGGTAAAATGCGACGTTGGCGTTTTTATAGTTTTGAAACAGCTAATAAATATACGTGACCCGACAAAAGAGCCCGCGACAAAATAGCTCCGACAAAATAGACCCGACAAAATTGCCCACCAACAAAATGGCCCACTGACAAAATAGCCCAACGACAAAATAGCTCACCGACAACAAAGCCCACGACAAAATAGCCTATCGACAATACAGCCCTGTGAGCCCATTAATAAAATAGCTCATTCCAACCACTGTTTGACGATTTAGATAATGAAATCAAAATTAATCATAATATTTTAACCATCGAACAATTAGAACACGAAATTAATAAGTTTACAAAATCAATTCAAAAAATTAGGAAAAAACATTCAACCACGCGAATAGTCACTTCCTTAAGGAAAGACAAAATACCGGATAACATTGTTAATGTAATTAAAACTCGTAATCGCGTCAAGAAACGAATGCAAGTCACCGGTGACATTACACTCAAACCCCAAATTTCGGCATTAAATAGTGAAATCAAGAATCTAATACGCGAACATAAAAATAACGTTTGGCAAACAAAATTAGCTTCACTTAACCCTAACGATAATTCACTTTGGAAAATGACAAAATTATTGAAACGGAAATCATATGATATACCATCACTGATTGCGAACGGTATTACAGCAGAAACGGTAGAACAAGAGGCAGAGACACTAGCGACACAATACGAATCAGTACATAGAGCAGATCAAAATTTCAATAACGAACAAAATGATATTAAAGGGCAAGTTGAAGAATTCATAAATCAAAATCGCGAGCAGATAAATTCACAACACTATCTATCACGAATTGTAACAAACCCAACCGAAATTGCAGAAATAATTAAAAAATTCCCCAATAACAAAGCCCCGGGGCTAGACGAAATAGAAAATAAAGTAATTAAAAATTTCTCACGTAAAGCTTTAGTACAATTGACAAATTTAGTTAATGTAATGTTCAAATTAAATCATTATCCCCAATCATTTAAAATCGCAAAAGTAGTACCCATTTTCAAACCAGGTAAAAACGCGCAATTACCGAGTAGTTACAGACCGATTAGTTTACTTTCTTGTATCTCCAAAATTTTCGAAAAGGTAATTCATTTTAGACTCAGCAAAATTCTTCAGAAAAATAAAACAATTAATAATTGCCAGTTTGGATTTAGACCGAAACACAATACCACACAACAACTTGCCAGAATCGTTAATGATATACAGATTAATTACAATAAAGATAAAGTTACCACAATGGCTTTACTTGATATTGAAAAAGCATTTGATCGCGTTTGGATCGACGGTTTAATATACAAAATGATCCATTACAAAATTCCGAAAAGTTTAATCTTATTAATTCATTCATATTTAACAAATCGGGAACTCCTAGTACAATTAAAAAACACCCAATCGACGAGGAAATTAATTGGAGCGGGGGTCCCGCAAGGTTCAGTTCTAGGTCCAACTCTTTTTAATATCTTTATAAATGACATACCAATATTCGCGAAAACAAATACGGCGCTTTACGCAGACGACACGGCAATATACGCGAGCTCCTTTTCGGCTCAGATAGCGAGCAAGCAAATTCAAATTCATATTAATTTATTGGAGAAATTTTATGACAAGTGGAAAATCAAAATTAACGCGGAAAAAACACAACAAATCATATTTACACGAAAATTCACCGACCATAAAATTTGGGATAAATTACGGGTATACGATAGAAAAATTACAGACGAACCGCACGTTAAATATCTCGGGACGTACATTGACACACGTTTAAATTTTTTCAAAAACACTAAATATTTAATTAGTAAAGCCTCCGCCGCCCTTAAAAACATGTACTCGCTTATGAAAAGAAACAGTAAACTCACGCCACAAAATAAAGTGTTAATGTACAAAACCATAATTCGACCAATCTTGACATACGCCGCCCCCGTATGGTGTCACCTCTCCGACACTGCCTTCAAACCGCTGGAAGTTTTTCAAAATAAATGTTTAAGATTAGCTTTGAATGAAAGTCGCTATGCTAGAATTGTCGATCTGCAAGAAAGATCGGCGACCACTAGCCTACGAGCATTTGTTAATAAACTTAGTAACAATTTTTATAGTCATCAATTAAATTTTAATAAATTAACTCGTAGAATCACTAAATTTAGAAGTTACAACACGCCCTTCAGGCTAAAACATAAATTATCGTATCAACATCTGAGCATCTACGATAAATAAACTTCCAGCAGGGCCTCAGATCCCTTAGACAGATCCATGGAATTTTACTCTCGTGTGATCTGTCAAAGCCTAACTGAATAAATGAATCAGCCACCAATCCAGTTGATTTAACGTCGGAAATCAAGGATCGACCTCTAGTTCGCTATGTGGTCCACGAATTTCCAAATTGCACTTTTTGTATATATGTAAATATCTTATTGTACATAAGTAGGCTAAGTTTGTTAAATTATTAAAAATTTCACAAAATAAACATTTTCAAAAAGTACAAAACTACAGGGCTGGGGAGACCACTGGTCCACAGTCGCGCACTTCGGTGCATAACTTAAATTAATTTAGGTAGGACGCGTAATTCATGGCTCGGCGGGGTCAACAGAAAAAGGGTTTTTGTATTTCTTTCCCTTAGTTATAATGATAATTTGTTATGCATGTTAGTTATAAGGAAATCTCATATAGGATCAATTAGCATAAGGCGCCTTCAGCGCACCAATAATTGTTTGCACTACAGGATAAGCATGGAGTTGCATGAACCTGTAAATTATAATTTGTAAATTAGGTTAAGATTTCTGTCTTTGTAGGATTTCTGATCCTCTATCATTTTTGTAATTACTGAATAAACGTTGTTGAAAAAAAAAAAAAACTGTTTGACGTTAGTCGCATAAAAATTTATGCGATCAATAAACTGACTAAAAAATTGTTCTAAATTTTAAATGGTGAAAACAAACAAATTAGAAAATTAGACAAAAATTTGTAATTGTTCTTATTAGCTGTTGCAAAACTATGTAAACGACGACGTCTCATTTTTCTCAAAATTAGTTGTTATAAGTTATTTATGCACTTCAAAAAAGTAATAGTTAATTTATTTATTTTATTTTATTTTTTAATAATACTTTCGGTTCACTTTGATAAAAACCATTGTGGTGCAAATAGCATACTCTTATTGGCATTATCTTTTATGTGAGTTGTCATAGTAACAGGTTAGTCATTTGCACCACAATGGTTTTTATGAAAGTCAACCGAAAGTACCTAATTTATAATTTAAAGGAAAGAGCTGATCATTAATAACTATTTAAAATTTTTATCAACCTTATTTATAAAATAATATAATTTGGTAAAATGCGACGCTGGTGTTTACTTACATAGTTTTAAAACTGCAAATAGTAAATTACAATTTCAAACGGATAAAGAATTAGTTGAATAAAAATTTAATTCTATTACGTAATCAAATAAAAACAAAAAATTTTCAATTTTAATAATGACGCTTATAAAAATTGTTCTTAATCATAATCACTGACAGTGTTTGAAAAGTTTGAAACATAATAATACTTAAAGTTGGATTCAAATGATAAACAAAAGACTCATTATAGGGCAGATTATAAGCAATTTTTTTATTTTATACATATTTGCACATTTTCACAGAGGGCTGTGAATGTTGACTGAAATGTTTTTATATACAATACCAAGAAACACTACCAGGCCTAATTGTTTGTCTAAATGGTTTATTTTTTCCTTACTACCTACTTTGCAAACATTTAAACTAATTTTTTTTTCGTCCATACTATTACCTTTTTAAATATTTTTTAACACCCTGTATTTCAGTGGTAGGCTGTTTTGTCGCCAGGCTATTTTGTCGGGGGCTTTTTTGTCGGTGGGCTATTATGTCGGTGGGCCATTTTGTCGGTGGGCTATTTCGTCGGGGCTATTTTGTCGCGGGCTGTTTTGTCGGTGCGCCATAAATATAATGTATTACACAAATAGATATATCATATCAAAAAAAAAGCTTTTCAAAAATGTTACAGCCGCTTATGATTTGTATTAAAAAAATACAACTTTATATCCCATTTCAGTTCATAGTAGAATTTTGCAACAGCGCATTTGAATTTTTTGGAGTGAAATGGAGCACAAATTGAGAGATTCTGGTGGGTTTTCTTAGCTCAAAACGTGGCGCTGGGATTTAGTTGAACAGAGAATTCTTCTCTTTTACAGAAACTTTGTGCTTTATTTTTACTCCCAAAAATTCAATTGCCCTGTTGCAATTCTACTATGAACTGAAATGGGATATATGTTATTACAGCTAAACAAATAGTTAAAGAAATCATTGGCAAAATTATTAAATTCTGCGTAAAAAAATGTCTGTATATAACGTCTGTGTTTCAAAAGTGTGTGAATCTTTTATAATAAGTGTTCCTGATTTAAAGTAAATTTAAGCATGCCATTTTTTAATTTAGTTTTTGTTTGAGAGAGTTGTTATTGTAGCAACAATAAATAATCAAGTTTTTAAAGTGTATTTTTTAATCATCAAAAATTTACACAATACAAGAAACATTTGGTCCTTCGAGCCGGATAACCAGTTCTGTGGAGAGACAAGAACGTGAACAAGCAAGAAAATCACCAATCGCCCAGCGTGTTGGAACTACAAGCAGAGTTTCCGCATCTGGCAGTCGAATAAGTGTCATTTCTACAAGCAAGCAAATCATCAATCGCCCAGTGTGTTGGAACTACAAGCAGAGTTTCCGCATCTGGCAGTCGAATAAGTGGTGGTGTATTTTACAAGAAACTGGTGCAACTTGCTACAGTCAGGCAAGTGCGGTCAATTAGGTCCAATTTCTTTCTTTCAATTTAACAAAAATTTTAAAATAATTTCATAATTTTGTGACATTTCATAAATTTGTGACATTTGACAAAGCAGTTGAATTTTGCTGATCATGCCAGATCAAAGCTCAGAACAAAGCTTTGATCAATTGCGTTTACAAGTACTTCATAGACAGAGAGGTACATTGAAGCGAAAGGTTACTGACCTGAGTAATTTTTTGACAAATCTAATTAAACAGACTCAAAATAATGAATCGTTGTCAAAAAATCAAGTGATGGAATTGCAATCGAGAATTCAAATTGCAACTCCTTTGCTTGAAAAAGTTGAAGACCTTCAGTTTCAAATTTTTGAATTAACAATAGCAGATGAAGAGACAGAGTTAAATTGGACATCGGAATTTGAATCAAAATATTTTTCTGTCCTATCACAGGCTAAAGCATTCTTAGAGGAAATCGAAATTCCTCAAGAATCTACAAAAACTGAAAAGGTGATTTCAGTTCATTCAGGTTCTACAGTTTCAGTTAACAATTTAAATTCAGGTTCGGAATTTCATTCGAAGTTTCAGCATGTGAAACTCCTCACAATGCAACTTCCGAAATTTGATGGTCACTATACAGGCTGGCTTGAATTTCATGATATTTTCAATTCAGTAATTCATCAAAATGATCAACTAAATAACGTACAGAAATTTCATTACTTGAAATCATCATTGGAAAGAGATGCGGCAGATATTATTAAAAGCATGACAGTTTCATCCGTGAATTATCCTATTGCATGGAAACTCATTTGCGATCGTTACACTAATAAAAAATTGTTGATACAAAATCATTTGCGCGCACTATTTCAGATGCAGGAATCTACAAGAGTTAGCTTCTCAATTTCGAAATTTTATCGATACAGCGACAAAACATTTGCGCTCTCTTGAGTTTTTGGGTCAGCCAGTAAAATACTGGGATACAATTATCATATTCTTAATTTCCAGTAAATTTGACAAAATTACAGCTAGAGATTGGGAAACTTATAAGATCAATGATGAAACTCCAACATTGGAGGAACTAAAAACATTTTTAAGTAATAAGGCAAATATGCTTGACAATTTATTTTTGTGTCACAACGAACCAAAACAGGGGACCAAAGTCTTACAGGAAAGACAATGGCAAGACAGAAGTCAAAAGTCCTTTATTACTTCAAATTTTTCTTGTTACAACTGTAAGCAAGCTCATGGATTATACAATTGTGAAAAATTTCTGAAATTGGCAATTAGGGATCGTATTGCATTAGTTAGAAGGTTAAAGCTCTGTTCAAATTGTTTACGAGCCAATCATTCAGTTGATAATTGTGATGCAAATCGCAAGTGCAAAAAATGTCAACAGCCTCATAATACACTTTTACATATCAACAAGCATTCAACACTAGAAACAGGTCCAGATACAAGTGTCCAAAATTCTGAAGCAATTGCAGGTCCATCAACATCAACCGTGCAAAAAATATTTTCATCTCAAATTTCAATTGGTTCTTGCCAGGTTCTTTTGGCAACTGCAGTGGTTCTGATCAATGACAAAAACGACCAATTTCAGGAATGTAGGGTGCTTCTTGATTCAGCTTCTCAAAGCAATTTTATAACTCGAGAAATGATGTTGAAATTAGGGCTTCAAGAATCAAAGGTAAACATTGCCATTCAAGGGATTGGTCTGATCTCATCTTCAGTTCAGTATCAGTGTTCGGTTTCAATCAAATCTCGAATTACATCATTCTCTGCCAACTTCAAGTGTATGGTGCTTGATCACATTAGCGATGAGTTACCCAATTCATTCATCCAACCAGATCTCTTGAAAATCCCTGAAAATCTCCAACTTGCAGATCCACATTTCAACTTGTGCGGAAAGGTTGATCTTTTAATTGGTGCTCAACTGTTCTGGTGACTTTTATGTCAAGGTCAGATAAAATTTAGTAACAGTCTACCAGTTATGCAGAATTCAAAGCTGGGTTGGATTCTATCAGGGCCTTTTGGGATTACAACAAAAACAGCTTCAAAGTGTTTTCTTTCACATTCGCTTGTTATTCAACAACAATTACAAAAATTCTGGGAGGTTGAGGAATGTCCAACAATTCCTTCATTGTCTTCTGAGCAAAAAATGGCTGAGACACATTTTTGTGATACATTTTTCCAAAATGACTCTGGTCGATGTGTAGTTTCAATTCCTTTTAAAGATTCGGTACAACAATTAGGGGAATCGTATTCAATTGCAGAGAAACGGTTTTTTGCCCTTGAAAGAAAACTCAATTCAAATCCTGATTTAAAAAGGAAATATATTGACTTTATGAGAGAGTATGACAGCTTGGGACATATGAAAGTAGTATCACATTCAGATATCAACATAAATGATGATCAATATTATTTTCCACACCATGCTGTGATTAATGAAACCAGTGTTACTACGAAATTAAGAGTAGTTTTTGATGGATCTTGTAAAACATCGACAGGGCTCTCCATTAATGATGTTCAACTAGTGGGTTCAACAGTTCAGGATCTTCTCTTCAGTATCTTGTTAAGGTTTAGACAGCATCCAGTTGCATTTTCAGCAGATGTGAAAAAGATGTACCGACAAGTTTTGGTTAACCCAGAAGATTTGAAATATCAAGGCGTTCTTTGGCGAAAGAATTCTTCACTTCCGTTAAATACTTTTGAATTACAAACAGTGACATATGGAACGGCAAGTGCTCCATTTCTCGCTACTAGATGTTTAATTGAAATTGCTAATAAAAACAAATCCAAATTTCCACATGTTGGAAAAAATCAGACTTTTACGTTGATGTAAACAGATAATGGACATTCTTCAATCAATGCAATTTCCTCTCCACAAATGGAGATCTAACAGAACAGAAATAATCACAAATTTAGTAGAGGTAGCATCCAATGCAACAGACATGTGTTTGGGACATCGGGAAATGACAAAAACCCTGGGATTATATTGGACACCATCAGATGATACCTTGAACTACAAAATTAGCCAGTCATATGGCAGATCTCTCACAAAGCGATCAATTTTGTCTGAACTTAGCCAAATCTTTGATCCACTTGGGCTCTTGAGTGCAAGTACAATTATTGGTAAAATGATAATTCAACAGTTATGGCAATTTGGAGTAGGATGGGATGAAAAACTGCCAGAATCAGTTGGCAAACGATGGATTACGTTCAGACAGGATCTCCTCAGTTTTAATTCAATTAGAATTCCAAGATTTGTTCAATGTACCTCAACATGCAATATCGAATTGCATTGTTTCTCAGATGCATCAGAAGCCGCCTATGCAGCTTCCATTTTTCTTAAATCCACAGATTCCAGTGGTAATGTTTCTATTAATTTGCTTTGTAGCAAATCAAAAGTGGCTCCAATCAAATCACTGACAATTCCAAGACTGGAATTGTGTGCAGCACATTTATCAGCAAAATTGATGTCAGTCGTTAAGGATACAGTACGACCTCAGATTAATCAGGTTTACATGTGGTCTGATTCTACTATTGTGTTAGGATGGTTGAAAGCATCAACAAATACACTTAAAGTTTTTGTAAGTCATCGGGTATCATATATCCAAACAATTTGCAAACAGGCTATTTGGCGCCATGTTCCAAGTCAGGATTTGCCAGCAGAAAGAGTTCAACCAGCATTTCCATTTCAAATTGTTGGAGTTGATTATGCAGGTTCATTTTCCCTTAAGGATCGACGTGGACGTGGTTACAAGATTTGTAAATGCTATGTTGCTCTTTTTGTTTGTTTTGCATTAAAGGCAGTGCACATTGAGTTAGTATTAAGTTTGAGTACAGAAGCATTTTTAGCAGCATTGAGGAGATTCATTGCTCGGCGTGGTCGCCCATCCAAAATTTATTCAGATAACGGAAGTAACTTTGTGGGGGCAAATAACGAGTTAAAAGAATTTATTAGTCAATTAAGGTATAGCGAGACTGAAATTGTTGAATCTTCATCAACTGAGGGTATTCAGTGGTCATTCATACCACCTTGTTCACCCAATTTTGGTGGCCTGTGGGAGGCAGGAGTAAAAAGTTTAAAATTTCATATGAAAAGACTAATAGGTTTAGCTTTGCTTACATTTGAACAATTCAATACATTGCTTTGTCAGGTGGAATCAATTTTAAATTCGCGTCCCTTGCGTTCAATGTCTCCTAATCCTAATGATTTTGAGCCTATTACTCCTTCTCATTTCCTAATTGGCCGTCGCTTGACCGCAATACCTGAACCATTATTGCTAGAGTTGCCAACAAATAAATTCTCTGAATTCCAACGTGTACAGCAACTTCTTCAGAATCTATGGAAGCGCTGGAAAATTGAATACCTCAACACTCTTCAACAGAAGAAGAAATGATTCAAAAATCAACACAATCTTAGTATTGGTACAATGGTGCTACTTCAAGATGAGTCTTCATTCCCATTGTCATGGCCAATTGGTCGAATACTGGAAGTGTTTGCCGGAAAAGACAACAAAGTACGAGTAGTGACTGTTCAAACTGTTAAGGGCGCTTTAAGAGTAAGCTTTGATTGACGGATGTCGGTAACCAAATCTCTCTGATTTTGGTCCGTTATGGGTGGTTTTTCGCCACCCAGAAATTACCGACACTTGTACGACCGATCCAAATCTACAAGATCCTCTCGGTCATCGTTTGATTTTCTTGGTTTACGAAGTTCTTCTGAAATTTTGGAAGTTCATCAAAATTTGACAGTTTGTCAATTGAATATAGAAGGAATTTCAAAGGATAAGTGTGATTTCTTGTCGAAAATGGCTCTAAGGGAACGAGTGGATGTCATCGTTCTTCAAGAAACCCATACTTCATCAGAAATGGATCTTTTTTCCCGTGGGCAAATTCCTGGTTACATTTTGGTGGACTTTATCAACAGTGCTTCTTACGGTTGTGCAACATATGTAAAATCAAATTTCGAAGACTACCAATCCATCGCCAAAACACAGGAGAACAACATCTTTCTCCTCACTGTCAAAATTGCTGGGATTTTTATTATTAATGTTTACAAACCACCTAATGACCAATGGCCTGAAAATCTGGTGCTGAATGATCATCCAGCTATTTACATCGGCGATTTCAATAGTCATCACAACTTGTGGGGTTATGCGGAGAACGACAGGAACGGTCTTGCTCTTGTTTCATGGATGGAACTAAATAAGCTCCATTTGGTTTTTGACAGTAAAATTAGGAAAAGTTTTTATTCGGCCAGATGGAAGAAGGAGTACAATCCCGATTTATGCTTTGTTACAATGAATAATGAAGTACCATTACAAGCATCACGAGATGTACTATCTGGTTTTCCTCATAGCCAACATCGACCAGTAATTGTTAAGCTTGGCAATGAGATAAAACGATTTCCTTCTCTTCAAAAACCTAGATGGAATTTTCAAAAAGCAAAATGAGTTTGCTAAACAAGTGGATAGTGATCTTCGGTGGATTCCATCAAC
Organism: Tribolium freemani; assembly: GCA_939628115.1. Lineage (NCBI taxonomy): Eukaryota > Metazoa > Arthropoda > Insecta > Coleoptera > Tenebrionidae > Tribolium > Tribolium freemani. The sequence continues at coordinate 10,766,082 of OW626790.1, forward strand.
TGCAATGAATTACCACAGATTTGTTGGAGTCATCAAGAATGCTGCTAAAAAATTCATTCCCCGTGGATTCCGAAAAAATTATGTTCCCTGTTGGACCGATGAAACAAAGAGGTTTTACAATGCATACGTCTCTAATCCGAACCCAGAGAATGCCAATGCTGTATTAAATTCGTTGAATAAGGCGAGGAAAGAAAAATGGAACAGCTTAATGGAAGATCTGAATTTCACACACAGCAGTCGCAGTAGTTGGAAACTTTTGCAAAAACTTGGATCTTCGAACATTACACCACCTAAATCAGAGTCTGCTATTAGTCCGAATGCTGTAGCTAGCCGGCTGGTAAACATTTCAAATTCCGTTAAGCTAGAGAAAAGAGCAAAGAAGGAGATGAAACGACGGGTTCAAAAGCAAAGAAAGAGGATGAACGTTTCAGGAGAACTGTCGAGATGTTTCAACGTAGATGAGTTGAAAGCAGCCATATCATCGACTAAAAGCAAGAAATCGGCTGGTTTTGATGGAATCTATCCGGAATTCATCAAAAACCTCGGAAGGTTTGCACTGAAATGGCTTACTTCTCTTTTTAATGATATTTTTATTTCAGCCCGTCTGCCCCCGGAGTTTAAAAAGACCAAGGTGATCGCGATTCTCAAAAGGGGAAAACCTCCACAAGAAGCATCCAGTTATCGGCCCATTTCTTTGTTGAGTGTTTGTTACAAGATTTTGGAGAAGCGCATTTCTCCTCTTGTTGAAGATGTTCTTCCCTCTGAACAAGCTGGATTTAGACCACAAAGGAGTTGCTGTGACCAAGTCTTAGCTTTAACGACTCACATTGAAACTGGTTTCGAGAAACGTTTAAAAACTGGTGTTGTTTTTTTGGATCTCACCGCTGCTTATGATACAGTTTGGAAGGATGGTTTAATACACAAACTTTATAAAGTTGTACCTTGCAAGCGTATTGTCAGTCTTATCGAGAGCATGTTAACAAACAGAAAATTTAGAGTTTTTGTCGGTGAAAAATCAAGCAAAATCAAAACTCTCAACAATGGTCTTCCTCAGGGTGCAGTATTATCTCCTTTACTTTTCAATGTATATACGAGTGACCTCCCTGAAACGCTTTCAAGAAAGTTTGTCTATGCTGACGATATTGCACTGACTTTTCAACTTAAAGAATTTCATCGATTAGAGGAACAACTTTTTCAAGATGCTTCTGTTTTGTGTAATTACTTCAAACAGTGGCGTCTATGTGTAAATCCAACAAAAACAGAAGTTTCCTGCTTCCATTTATCAAATTCTCAAAAAGAAAGGAAATTAAACGTCTCTTTAAATGAAACACTACTTAAACACAACTTTCATCCAGTTTACCTTGGTGTCTCTCTTGACTGTTCGCTCACCTACAAGTTTCACCTTGAAAAATTAAGGCAAAAACTGAAAACAAGAAATAACATTCTACTACTTGGCCGGTTCGACTTGGGGTGCTAATGCTAAAACTCTTCGTGTCTCGGCTCTTGCATTAGTCTTTTCAACGGCAGAATATTGCAGTGCTGTTTGGATGAACAGTTCACATACAAGCAAAATTGATGCACAGTTAAACACTGCTATGTGAGTCATAACTGGCACTTTGAAATCAACCCCCACTGAATGGCTTCCAGTATTGTCTAATATTGCTCCACCGATACTAAGAAGAAAACTTTCAGTCAAGAAACTGTGGATCAAATATAGCAGACATCCCCAAGATTATCCAATATGGTCTGATCTAATTGCCCCCGAAAATCGATTAAAATCCAGAAAACCTTTTTGGGTTGAAACTTCTGACATCGAAAACTTTTTCATTATTAATGAGTGGCGCAATATGTGGTCAAATATCCAACTTTTCAATAAAGATTTAATAGAAGATCCAACAAAAAGTGTACCTGGAATGGATCAACCAAGGTGGGTCTGGGTGAAATTGAACAGACTAAGAACTGGCCATGCCAGATGTAATTCAATGTTATTTAAATGAAATGCTATCGAAAATCCATATTGCCAATGTGGTCAAGTGGAAGAAACTGTCCAACATCTTGTCGAAGAATGTCGACTTACGAGTTTTCAAGGAAAACTCCGAATTCATGAGTTGTCGCCAGAAGTGAAAACTTGGTTGTCCACTATCAAAGTTTTGTAATTTCTTCTATGTACAAGTATTATATTATTATATAAACGTGCTAGCAGCAAAGTGTTTCCACTTCCAATAAACTTAAATTGGTAACTAACAAGTGTTATAAATCGCAGTGAACTGGCTCAAGAATGAAAATTAAAGTTCAATATCTGCATGGTTGTGTTCATCATCATCGTTTATTGAAAGCCAAGTCTTTCAAGGCCGGGGCCATGTTCCTAATTTAAAGTAAATTTAAGCATGCCATTTTTCAATTTAGTTTTTGTTTGAGAGAGTTGTTATTGTAGCAACAATAAATAATCAAGTTTTTAAAGTGTATTTTTTAATCATCAAAAATTTACACAATACAAGAAACAATAAGAAAGATATAAAGTTTATCAGATTTCGCTAAAATGTCAACTTTTGTTTATAAGTCGAAAACAAAAGACGATAGCGAGGGTTGCAGTTTTGACGAAAATTACTTTCTCAAAAAACCGACTCGAGAATGTACCACTCGTTTTTGTATAAACCTCTTAGTTTCGGAGATTCCCTATTCGGACATCCAAAATGTACCACCCTGTACACTTTGGAACTATAAACCCTTCAGGTATTTGTTGACAAAATGTATGCTCTTTAAAAAATGTTTTAATCTTTAAATTCTAAGTAGGTATACAGCAAATGTGCATATAGAAAGGATTGTTTATTTTCTTTTCCAAAAATTTTCAAAAAAAAACCTGAACAGAAAGTGCACACGTTTCCAGCACTCGGTCGAAATTTTATGCTTGATTTTAATGCCTCCGGATGCAATATTTAGAAGATTGGGCAGCGGCTCGAGCTGCCGGTGTCATATTTTAATGTAGAAATTTATAACTTTATTGCCGCGATAGTTATGGCGCCGTTAAACTTGCCGATGAATTTCAACGTGCCTCATAAAATTTGCATTAGCGTCAACGGTACGGCCAGACAGGTTATGGCGTCGTTACGTTGAGCATTGCTTTATGTTGCGATCTGTATCGGTAACGGTAACGTTTCGTTTTAAAACTAAAAAAATTACGAGTAGAGAACTCTCGAGAGTTTTTCGACTTGTCCATTTCCAAGTATCGTCGAATCATTTTTCCCACTGTCAAATCTCACAGATGTGATTTAGATCGAATAGCAACCAAGCAAAAGTAATATCATTCCGTTTCCGATAATTCCGAAAGACATTAACTGTGAAAATCCCATGGCTGCAGACCATTTTATATCATATGTTTCCTCCAGTTTACCAAAATCTCAACAACATTTAAAACCGCCTGCAAAGTTAATTCGTAACAATTTTCGCAAATCAAGTTGTTTTTTCATTAATTCAATATAGGAAATACACATCAAGTGCAATTTAAAATTTGTCGCTTTTGTTTTGCACAATTCAAACATTTCTTGCTTTTGAGAGAAAGCACAAGTAGAAAATTCTTTCCAACATCCAATATGTACGCTCGTTAAATAATCAAAAGCTTCCATCTGCCGATTTTACGATTTTCAAGACAACTTGAATTCTTGTCGATTTTATGCGAACTGGTGGCGTTTTACTTGTTAGGGGAGAATTCTCAAACTTTTTGATTTGACTGTGACAAAGTAGGTACCTGACAAGTTGCAATTAGTTGTTATATTCTATGCCATGCAACTACCTTATTTTACAGTTTTAAATTAAATTTCCGACAATTTTGAAAAGTTATGAACAAAAGGCTCAATTTCCTTGAATTATTTTTAATACATGTTATTTATATCAAGTTAATGTCACAATTTGAAAGTTATGTGAACGTAATTAGATAAGTTTGAAGTGCTTTATTGATTTTGTTGGAACTTAGATTGCGAAAGTTGATAATAAAAATCTGTGCTCATAGTGTTCCAATAATAATAAACTAATTGAGTGTATTATTAAAACGAAACTATTTTAAAAATAAAAACTGAAATTATTTTAAGTGAGAAAATACATAATTTCGAAGACGTTTACTTATTAAACCGACAAAAGTTAATTAATTTAATTGTATCGCTTATCGATTTCTTGAAAAAATCATCACTTCCATTAAGCAATAATAAACTTGATTATTGTATTGTGTAAATTTTTGATGATTAAAAAATACACTTTAAAATCTTGATTATTTATTGTTGCTACAATAACAACTCTCTCAAAACAAAAAACTAAATTTAAAAATGGCATGCTTAAATTTACTTTAAATCAGGAACATGGCCCCGGCCTTGAAAGACTTGGCTTTCAATAAACGATGATGATGAACACAACCATGCAGATGTTGGACTTTAATTTTCATTCTTGAGCCAGTTCACTGAGATTTATAACACTTGTTAGTTACCAATTTAAGTTTATTGGAAGTGGAAACACTTTGCTGCTAACACGTTTATAACTACCCTTAACAGTTTGAACAGTCACTACTCGTACTTTATTGTCTTTTCCGGGGAACACTTCCAGTATTCGACCAATTGGCCATGACAATGGGAATGAAGACTCATCTTGAAGTAGCACCATTGTACCAACACTAAGATTGTGTTGATTTTTGAACCATTTCTTCTTCTGTTGAAGAGTGTTGAGGTATTCAATTTTCCAGCGCTTCCATAGATTCTGAAGAAGTTGTTGTACACGTTGAAATTCAGAGAGTTTATTTGTTGGCAACTCTAGCAATAATGGTTCAGGTATTGCGGTCAAGCGACGGCCAATTAGGAAATGAGAAGGAGTAATAGGCTCAAAATCATTAGGATCAGGAGACATTGAACGCAAGGGACGCGAATTTAAAATTGATTCCACCTGACAAAGCAATGTATTGAATTGTTCAAATGTAAGCAAAGCTAAACCTATTATTCTTTTCATATGAAATTTTAAACTTTTTACTCCTGCCTCCCACAGGCCACCAAAATTGGGTGAACAAGGTGGTATGAATGACCACTGAATACCCTCAGTTGATAAAGATTCAACAATTTCAGTCTCGCTAGACCTCAATTGACTGACAAATTCTTTTAACTCGTTATTTGCCCCCACAAAGTTACTTTCGTTATCTGAATAAATTTTGGATGGGCGACCACGCCGAGCAATGAATCGCCTCAATGCTGCTAAAAATGCTTCTGTACTCAAACTTGATACTAACTCAATGTGCACTGCCTTTAATGCAAAACAAACAAAAAGAGCAACATAGCATTTACAAATCTTGTAACCACGTCCACGTCGATCCTTAAGGGAAAATGGACCTGCATAATCAACTCCAACAATTTGAAATGGAAATGCTGGTTGAACTCTTTCTGCTGGCAAATCCTGACTTGGAACATGGCGCCAAATAGCCTGTTTGCAAATTGTTTGGATATATGATACCCGATGACTTACAAAAACTTTAAGTGTATTTGTTGATGCTTTCAACCATCCTAACACAATAGTAGAATCAGACCACATGTAAACCTGATTAATCTGAGGTCGTACTGTATCCTTAACGACTGACATCAATTTTGCTGATAAATGTGCTGCACACAATTCCAGTCTTGGAATTGTCAGTGATTTGATTGGAGCCACTTTTGATTTGCTACAAAGCAAATTAATAGAAACATTACCACTGGAATCTGTGGATTTAAGAACAATGCAAGCTGCATAGGCGGCTTCTGATGCATCTAAGAAACAATGCAATTCGATATTGCATGTTGAGGTACATTGAACAAATCTTGGAATTCTAATTGAATTAAAACTGAGGAGATCCTGTCTGAACGTAATCCATCGTTTGCCAACTGATTCTGGCAGTTTTTCATCCCATCCTACTCCAAATTGCCATAACTGTTGAATTATCATTTTACCAATAATTGTACTTGCACTCAAGAGCCCAAGTGGATCAAAGATTTGGCTAAGTTCAGACAAAATTGATCGCTTTGTGAGAGATCTGCCATATGACTGGCTAATTTTGTAGTTCAAGGTATCATCTGATGGTGTCCAATATAATCCCAGGGTTTTTGTCATTTCCCGATGTCCCAAACACATGTCTGTTGCATTGGATGCTACCTCTACTAAATTTGTGATTATTTCTGTTCTGTTAGATCTCCATTTGTGGTGAGGAAATTGCATTGATTGAAGAATGTCCATTATCTGTTTACATCAACGTAAAAGTCTGATTTTTTCCAACATGTGGAAATTTGGATTTGTTTTTATTAGCAATTTCAATTAAACATCTAGTAGCGAGAAATGGAGCACTTGCCGTTCCATATGTCACTGTTTGTAATTCAAAAGTATTTAACGGAAGTGAAGAATTCTTTCGCCAAAGAACGCCTTGATATTTCAAATCTTCTGGGTTAACCAAAACTTGTCGGTACATCTTTTTCACATCTGCTGAAAATGCAACTGGATGCTGTCTAAACCTTAACAAGATACTGAAGAGAAGATCCTGAACTGTTGAACCCACTAGTTGAACATCATTAATGGAGAGCCCTGTCGATGTTTTACAAGATCCATCAAAAACTACTCTTAATTTCGTAGTAACACTGGTTTCATTAATCACAGCATGGTGTGGAAAATAATATTGATCATCATTTATGTTGATATCTGAATGTGATACTACTTTCATATGTCCCAAGCTGTCATACTCTCTCATAAAGTCAATATATTTCCTTTTTAAATCAGGATTTGAATTGAGTTTTCTTTCAAGGGCAAAAAACCGTTTCTCTGCAATTGAATACGATTCCCCTAATTGTTGTACCGAATCTTTAAATGGAATTGAAACTACACATCGACCAGAGTCATTTTGGAAAAATGTATTACAAAAATGTGTCTCAGCCATTTTTTGCTCAGAAGACAATGAAGGAATTGTTGGACATTCCTCAACCTCCCAAAATTTTTGTAATTGTTGTTGAATAACAACCGAATGTGAAAGAAAACACTTTGAAGCTGTTTTTGTTGTAATCCCAAAAGGCCCTAATAGAATCCAACCCAGCTTTGAATTCTGCATAACTAGTAGACTGTTACTAAATTTTATCTGACCTTGACATAAAAGTCTCCAGAACAGTTGAGCACCAATTAAAAGATCAACCTTTCCGCACAAGTTGAAATGTGGATCTGCAAGTTGGAGATTTTCAGGGATTTTCAAGAGATCTGGTTGGATGAATGAATTGGGTAACTCATCGCTAATGTGATCAAGCACCATACACTTGAAGTTGGCAGAGAATGATGTAATTCGAGATTTGATTGAAACCGAACACTGATACTGAACTGAAGATGAGATCAGACCAATCCCTTGAATGGCAATGTTTACCTTTGATTCTTGAAGCCCTAATTTCAACATCATTTCTCGAGTTATAAAATTGCTTTGAGAAGCTGAATCAAGAAGCACCCTACATTCCTGAAATTGGTCGTTTTTGTCATTGATCAGAACCACTGCAGTTGCCAAAAGAACCTGGCAAGAACCAATTGAAATTTGAGATGAAAATATTTTTTGCACGGTTGATGTTGATGGACCTGCAATTGCTTCAGAATTTTGGACACTTGTATCTGGACCTGTTTCTAGTGTTGAATGCTTGTCGATATGTAAAAGTGTATTATGAGGCTGTTGACATTTTTTGCACTTGCGATTTGCATCACAATTATCAACTGAATGATTGGCTCGTAAACAATTTGAACAGAGCTTTAACCTTCTAACTAATGCAATACGATCCCTAATTGCCAATTTCGGAAGTTGCATTGTGGGGAGTTTCATATGCTGAAACTTCGAATGAAATTCCCAACCTGAATTTAAATTGTTAACTGAAACTGTAGAACCTGAATGAACTGAAATCACCTTTTCAGTTTTTGTAGATTCTTGAGGAATTTCGACTTCCTCTAAGAATGCTTTAGCCTGTGATAGGACAGAAAAATATTTTGATTCAAATTCCGATGTCCAATTTAACTCTGTCTCTTCATCTGCTATTGTTAATTCAAAAATTTGAAACTGAAGGTCTTCAACTTTTTCAAGCAAAGGAGTTGCAATTTGAATTCTCGATTGCAATTCCATCACTTGATTTTTTGACAACGATTCATTATTTTGAGTCTGTTTAATTAGATTTGTCAAAAAATTACTCAGGTCAGTAACCTTTCGCTTCAATGTACCTCTCTGTCTATGAAGTACTTGTAAACGCAATTGATCAAAGCTTTGTTCTGAGCTTTGATCTGGCATGATCAGCAAAATTCAACTGCTTTGACAAATGTCACAAATTTATGAAATGTCACAAAATTATGAAATTATTTTTAAATTTTTGTTAACTTGAAAGAAAGAAATTGGACCTAATTAACCGCACTTGCCTGACTGTAGCAAGATGCACCAATTTTTCTTGTAAAATAAACCACCAATTGTGTCGACTGCCAGATGCGGAAACTTTGCTTATAGTTCCAACACACTGGGCGATTGATGATTTTCTTGTTTGTAGAACTGATTGTAGAGAGTTGCACCAATTTCTTGTAAAATACACCAACACTTATTCGACTGCCAGATGCGGAAACTCTGCTTGTAGTTCCAACACACTGGGCGATTGATGATTTGCTTGCTTATAGAAATGACACTAAAGCTGGATTTATAGATTGGGTACCGTACCGCATCCGGATTGGTACCGTATACGAAACGTGAGTACGAAAGAATGCAATTTATAGAAACCGTAAGGTAGAAATGACATACGCATGAACATTTTCTTTCTACAAAATTTATTAATAATCCCAAGTGGACGTAAGCTACAAAATAATATGTACTCACTAAAATGTTTAACTTTTACATCGGAGAGATTCATTTCTTGGACGTTTTATTTATTTAAACTTTTGATACAAACAAAACGTCACTTTGTTTAATTTTTTCATTGGTTTACCGCAAGCTCCGTACCGTATAAGATAAATTGGGACAATTTTTCGGATACGGTGCGTTTATCGACCACGGTATGGGATTTATAAATAGTGCCATAAAATTTCAATATTTTATATTTCTACGGTGCGGTCTACGGAACCAATGCGGGTGCGGTACCCAATCTATAAATCCAGCTTTATTCGACTGCCAGATGCGGAAACTATGCTTGTTCCAACACGCTGGGCGATTGGTGATTTTCTTGCTTGTTCACGTTCTTGTTTCTCCACAGAACTGGTTATCCGGCTCGAAGGACCAAATGATTATTGTATTGTGTACATTTTTGATGATTAAAAAATACACTTTAAAATCTTGATTATTTATTGTTGCTACAATAACAACTCTATAAAAACAAAAAACTAAATTGAAAAATGGCATGCTTAAATTTACTTTAAATCAGGAACAAAACTAACAAGTCAATATTAGTATAATGACTAATGGTACACCTTTTCGTGAAACTCTAATAATAATCTTAGATTAGGTTGTTTCAAGTTCCTGATGATGTCAAATATCGGATTTGTCATTACTTTTCCGAAATAAGTTCAAATATGACAATTACTGAAATACAGGGTGTCCCACCGAAAAGGGCACCCCCCTCATAACTTTTTTATTTATTAATCAATTCGAACAAAATTTAAATTACACATGTGGACAAAGGTCCACATTTTAAAGTAGCCATTTTTTTTGAGGAGTTTACCATTTGTGAGATAAAAAAATAAAAATCATGAAAAAAGATGCAAAACCCTTAAATTGCATATTATTAGAAGAAGCTATGTTACATTGCCGTGTTGGCAAACTTTGTTTCAACAAAAGGAATCCAGATTTCCTTAAATTTTTTTTTTAAATCTCAAAAAAAATTAATATTTTGTGTAAAATATCATCGTCCATGGAGCGGTGTTGTGAGATTGCTGTAAACAATTACCTGTAAGATTTTGACAACCTGTTGACAACTAATTTCAAAAATGTTATCAAATCAAGAAAAGCGAGAAATCATTCTAGTCAACGGTGAATGTGGCAGAAATTTACGACTCACAAGGCGAGTCCTTGAAGAGCGCTTTCCAGACGTGCGTTACTCTTTGAAAAAAGTCCGCAAAGTCGTCCAATTATTTGAAGGCACAAACTCAGTGGTTAAACCTAAAAGGATTTATTTTCCTGTAAGACACAATCCTGATTAGACAACATTTTTTGAGATTTCAATGTCAGAGTGACAGTATAAATTCACAGGTAGCTTTTACAATCTCACAACACCGCTCCATAGACGACGATATTTTGCACTAAAAAAAAGATTTTTGGCCAGATTTTTTAAAAAAGATTTGAGGGTATCTGAATGACTTCTGTTAAAACAAAGTTTGTCCATACGTTAATGTAACCTGGCTTCTTCTAATAATATGAATATTAAAGGTTTTATACCTTTTTTCATAATTATTAATTTTTTTATCTCGCAAACGATAAACCCCCAAAAAAAGTAGTTATTCCAAAATGTGGACCTTCATTGCTAACATGTGTAATTTTAATTTCGCCTAGATTAATTGAAAAATAAAAAAGTTATAAGAGGGGTGCCCTTTTCGGTGGGACACCCTGTATATTAACAAAATATTAATAACAATATTTAGTTTTTTAAATTTAATTTGATTTTTTTTTAATTATTTGAAATACAGGAAGAATAAAACAAATGATTTGTTCGCAACTCCCTTTTGCTTTTGATATCTGAATCATTCTTATCAGCAGCATGTATATAAATAGAAGCTCCAGATTATATCCAGACCTCATAACATTCAAACATGTCAGGTTTGGTGCCATTCACTTTGCTTAAAGTTTTACTAAAAAATAATAATTTCAGGCTTCGAGTGGGTGCATTGTTGCAATTTCAACATCCCTCCAAACGCGGTAAATTGCGGAAACGATTTGGACGGAAGCGATATTTTCGTAGGTTTAGCCTACTGTCAACGTGATGAACTTCCTTGTAAAATTATTCCCAAAAGACGCGTAGCTTATGTTTCTTATGATGGACAGGAAATAGAAGTTAATGATTTCAAGGTTGGTAATTAAAAAAAAATAGTTTTTAGTCTTAATATTAAGTAATTTAGATTTTATGTGAGAAAAAAATGCATTGGTTGTCGGCAAGAGATGGACAAGTGCCAGCAGGAGCAATTCCTGCTGGTAGAACAAGTTTGGGTGAAATTTTGTACATTGGTCGAGTTAATTGCGGAGGTGTTACAAAAGTTGGAAAGGTATTCTTTCGTTTGAGGTTAATGGCATTTTTCATTTTTTTCTCGTAGGTACAGCCATCCCACAAATGTCTTTATGTTCCTTATGATGGTAAGGAAGTGTCGTATAAAGCTTATGAAATTTTGGTTTTGCGTTAAAATTAATAAAGTTCTTTTAACTTCACTTGTTTGAATAGCAATTTGTTTTATTTAGGTTTTACTTATTTTAGTCAAATAAAATGAATTGAAGAATACGTTTTGTGTCAAGTATTTACGTAAACCTTATTCATTATTTATTAATACTGCAGTATTGTTTCTCGTAGATAAACTACTAACTGCTATCTTGTTAAACAAAAGGGTGTTATAAAAATGTTCTATGTGATTAATAAAGTGCCTACTAATTCATTGCTGGGTTTTTCTCGGTGAAAAAAAAAAATAACAATTCTCCTTACATATTGTTGAAACTAAGCACGAAATGCCGAAACATTTATGAAAAAAAAGATTAAAAAATATGTCTTTTTCAAAATACCAATAATACTCTCAAACTGTAAAATAAACTGTAGCACCTTTATTTAAATAAAAAAACCTTCATATTCTGGAATATCCATAAAAAATGTGAATACCTTCAATCATAAACAACCTACTGTATAAACTTAAAGCCGAAGTACGGATATCTAAAGGTTAGGATACGAAACAACGTACAAAATCCCGTCCTCGATAGTTCCGTTAATATCGCCAGAGAGCGCAGTTGTTCCATTACCAGAGCAATGAATTTAAATAAATAGTTGTATTTGTATGACGGTTAACACATAGCAAACAAAAAAAAATACAGGCACATAGAGCATTAAATTCTCTACAGTAAGAGACAAACATAATACAAATTTTTTATAGTAAACTATATTTCAAAAAATTTCAAACTTTTATCAATTTGTACTCTGCCCTATATTTTTCAAAACGCTACGAATACGGTTACCGATGCAAGAAAAATGTTACAAAGAAAGTTGTAGAGAATTAAATTTCCTACAAAAAGGTCTGCGAGACCATATATCTATCTTTAACGATTTAAGTATAAATTAACTTTCCGTTACTTGATCACCGGTAAAATGAAACAAATCAGTCGCTTGAGCGTATTTGAATGTCTTTAATATAAACATATGGTTTCAAACGTTCTTATAGTAAATTTAATTCTTTACAACTTTCTTCTTAACACTTTTCTTGTATCTTTAACTGTATTCGCAGCGTTTTGAAAAATTGTGGACGAAGTGCAAACTCTAAATTTAATAATTTTTTTTTTTCATGATTGTCATTAAAATTTTAGTCGTGAGTTCATCTCAATCTGTTGAGAATGCAGAGCTCAACATTTCTGCATTTTTTTCCAAGTAATTAGTGAATTGGTTGAATTTAAATTAATTTAAAATTATTTGGCGCTGAGACGGTATAACGCTCGAAGCGCCCTCATTTTTCTTCGACCGTACTATTTTTTTGGGTTCAGAAAATCTTGCGATTTTGTATCTCGTTTCGTCTCTAAGTTATAGTCCTCTGTAGTCTAATCAAACAAATGAGATAAATTTTGTTAAATTATTTCCATGGTTTTTTGTCACAATAAATAATTTCAAATTTAATTTTTATATAATTTTAAGACCGCTCTTTTTTTATAAATTTCAAAACATTTGCAATTAGAATAGAATAGAATAGAATGGAACTTTATTCACAAAAAAACCAAATGGCGTAGAACATGTCAATAAAAATTAAAACCAAAATACATAACTTATACCTACTTAAAAAAATACAGTTATAAAATACAGTTATAAATACAGTTATAAAAATATAAAAACTAACTAAAACAAATTTAAATAATATGTTACAACACATCAATTAATTCTAGGTAAAATTCATTTAAGGTATAAAAGCATTTACTTAACAAATATAACTTTAGATTCTCTTTAATTTTTTTTAAGCTGTACAAATGACTAGACTTTGGTAGGTGGTTAAAAATTTTAATAATTTCATTTTTTGTGCTTTTTTGGACTAGCTTTAATTTTGTTTGATCTTGAAGCAAATGATGTTTATTACGGGTAGGGTACTTATGTAGAAATTGCTGTTGATAAAAAAAATTCGGATTTTTTTAATAAATACTGCACATTCTAGAATGTATAATGATGTCACAGTTAAGATGTTATATTTTTTAAATAATGGTCTACAGGATGTTTGCGGGCTTACTTCAAACATTGTTCTTAAACATCTTTTCTGTAACACCATAACTCTGTTAATTTCTGTGGCGTTTCCCCAAAATATAATGCCATATTTGATGGCAGAATTAACGTAAGCATGATATGCATTTATAAGAGTCGGGATGTCAACATTGTTTCTTAAAACTCGTAATTGGTAGCATAGAGAGCTTAATTTAGCTACAATTTGCTCAATATGTGAACTCCAGGTCAGTTTTTTATTCAGATGTACACCTAAGAACTTTACTGTGTCGCTAGCTTTTATGACATTATCATTTACTATGTTTACATAAAATACATTGTTTAGAGTATGTGCACAGTGAAACTCTACCAGCTCTGTTTTAGTAACGTTTAGAGTAAGTGCATTCATTTGAAACCATTGCTCCAACGTATGCAGTGCCACTTCTGTCTTGTATTTTAAGGAGTCATAATCTTCACTACTAACTACTAAAGAGGTGTCGTCAGCATAAGAAATGACATCATAATTTATATCTGTTGGAAGATCATTTGTACATAGAATAAATAATAAGGGACCCAGTATGGACCCTTGAGGTACTCCTCTTATAATTACATTTTGTTGGGATGTCACTTCGATGTTAAATTCATTTTTTATTTTTGTTTGCTGACGTCTATCAGACAGATAGGATTTTATTAGATCTAGCACAATGCCACGTACACCTGAACAATGTAGTTTATGAAGTAGAACGTTATGGTCAACAGCATCAAACGCCTTCGACAGATCCAAAAATAAAACGACTGTTTTTTGATTAGCATTAATTGAATCTTTTATATTGTCAATTAATTGGAAGATGGCTCTTTCAGTAGAACGACCACTCAGGAACCCATTTTGGTTATTTGAAAAAATATTATACTTTCTGAAAAATTGCGTCAGTCGTTGAGCTATTATAGTTTCTAAAATTTTTGAAATGCTGTTTAAAATTGAAATAGATCTATAATTATTTAAAATACTTTTGTCTCCTTTTTTGTGTGCTAATATTAAAAAACTCTCTTTTAATTTTGAAGGAAAAATTCCTTGTGAAAAACATAAGTTACAAATATGTGCAAGTGGTTCTGAAATGAATTCGTTAACATTTTTTAAAATTTTTATTGGAATGCCGTCAGTGCCAACTGCTTTTGTATTTTTTGTAGTGTGTTTGAAAAACTACCTGCTCTGTTTGGGTCCTTGAGAGACCAGACCGTGCCCTCAGGTTCTCCAACCCTCGACAGAAGTGGTACGAACATTGTTACGCATAGACGTACCTACTCCGGGTGGTGCGATAAGTGTCTCCTCAATTGTCCATTTTCGTTTATTCATTAAAGTATAAAAAGTACCTATGCGTCTTATTGAATAAGCACCCGCCACCACATTTTTAATTTTTTTATAATGTTAACTATTTCAGTGCTATCTGTAGCATGTAAATACATGGATTTGTTAACACATTGAGAGGAACTAGTGTACCTGTTTTCGTGCCTATTGTTGTGTTCAATTATGTTAATAAAGTGCTTATTAATTCTGTTTTCTGCTTCCTGGTCACTTTCTTTTGCAATTTTTAAACCTTTTAATGATGATCCCGTTTTACTGATATCAACATTATTAGTAACATTTTTTTATAATTTTCCACGCTGCTTTGGTTTTATTTACAGCATTTTGTATTTGATTTTCGTTAAAAAGGCGTTTGGCATTTTTTATAGTTACCATTAATATTTTTGCGTATTCATCAAAACGTTTTTTAGGTATTAAATCATTTTTATATTTGTAATACAGTTCTTTTTTTGTTTGACACGAAATTTTTATTCCGGTAGTGATCCAATTTTTCGAATCAATATTTTTAGTGCAGATGGTTTTATATGGAAAATGTTTATTGAGAAAATATTGTAACACTGAATTAAATTTAGAATACGCCTCCTCTACGCTAACAGTGGCAGTGACTTCATCCCAAGAAAAGTCTTTGATTTCCGATAAACATTCGTTTATTTCGTGTGTTGCAAAAATTCTTTTTTTGTACTTTATATTACTATCTGATCGAGAGTTCTTACAAGTTGCTTCCGTCAAAAGCGATTGCGCTGAGTGATCAGACAAACCGTTTTTTACCACTTTAGCTTGTACAGTTATTACTTTATTGTTTATGATAATATTGTCCAGAAGAGCATTTAATCTTGTAGGTTCACTTATTGTAAAATTCAAATTGTAACTATTTATTATGTCTCTAAAATATTTCGTGTTTGAGTTATTGTGTAGCATAATCTCCCGTTAAGATAAATTTATATTTGTTAAGCATATTTGATAATGACTGTAGAATAATAATAATTGTATCAAAAAATTTAATCACAGTACCTGTGGGTGAACGATATATTACCACAATTATAACTTTATATTCCTCAATGAGTACCGCAGCGCATTCAATGTTGAATTCTATACTTCTCTGCTTCAGTTCATCCAGCTCTATATAATTAATTCCATTACGAATAAAGATGCAGACTCCACCATGATTTCCAGCTCGTCTCGAAAAGCAAGATGCATTTGTGTAGCCAAGTAGTTTAATCGATTGAAATTCACCATCCCTGAGCCAGTGTTCTGTGAATGTTAGAACGTCGTATTTGTTTGAAGATAGTTTTAAGAAGACCTCGATTTCTTCAGTTTTATTACGAATACATTGGATATTTTGCTGAAGTATATTGAACTGTTTTTTATCATTTTTTCCCTGTTTGATTTGTTTTTAGTGGTTTTAGTTTTTGATGTGTTATTTATAAAAAAACATTTTCTTCTTGGTGATATTGTTTGTGTTTATTAAAAAGAAAACGTTTTACTCCAACTCCTAGCGGCCAAAATTTAGTGTCGTACATTTCTTCTTTTTTGGAAAATGGCGCCGTGACCACAAAACATTTGTTTTATGAAGCTTCAGTCGGTAACTCTTTTGCAGTTACGTTTAAGTCTTCAAAACCTTCTTTCTTCGTTATGTAGTTGTGTACCATCTCTCCAGTGACGTGTCTCTGTACTCTGTACAAGTACAGCCAAACTTTTTTCTCTTGTCCAGTGAAACCTGTGTTTTCTTCTGCTTCAGCTGTCCCAATATATTTTGTAAATTGTTTTTTTTCTGATCCCAACTGATGTTTACTTTGCTGTATTTTATTCTTATTAGTTGTAGTTCTTGGAGTTTCCTTGATGTTACTTCCGTCCTTGTTTTTCTTATTATCTTTTTGTGAAGTTTCTCTTTCTATCAGATGTTCTTCCGACGTAGAATTACGAGATTTTCGAGCGATGATCTCTTTCGAGACATTAAACACCTTATTCATTTGATTTGGACTTTGTGGCCTCTGCTTTCCATTATTTTTTAATACGTTCGCAAAGCTATTTACAGTTTCTGTTTGCTTTGTGGTGATGACTTGCGGACTGTTTAGTTTTTCTCGGAGCAAAGCATTATTTTCTTTTAGAATTAAATTATTTTCTTTAAGAAGTTCATTTTTTTCTTCCACTTCTTTTAGCAACTGTTTCAGAAAGTTATTTTCAATAAGTAGTTTTTCGTATAATTCATTGGTGTTGTTTTTGGTTTTTTCCGAGTCCGCTTTTCCTTGACAACAAATAATTTTAGTCTCATCAATTAATACGTTGTTTTTTTTTCGACACAACTCTTGTGGTATACGGCACCACATTGTACACAAAAAGTAGATGTTAGTTTTGATTTGCAGCATTTAAACACCGCCTTCGGTTGATTTTCATCTTGTGGATCACCTTCACCACCCATAATTATTTGATGATGCCGCTGTTCAAGATACAAGTCATTCGCCTCCCGTCAAGAAGCATGGAGTGACCAGCCTCCAACAAAAAGACGATAAGATAACACCACCGGCACCGATTTCTTACGACCTTTATCTCCAAAACAATTGCAAATTCTCAATTACTTTATGACTTTGCAACAGATTTTTGAGGGTGAACATAATTAGCAAAAATAAGTATAAAATTAAAATGGCAAATAATAATAAAAGTTATCATTATTATTATTATTATGGACGATTTCTGCAAATTTCAATTATGAATCAAAATTTGTAAATCAGGCAAAATTCGTAAAAACTCTTGTTTTCCACAATTTTCATTTAATTATTATGAAAGCCAATACAGTTCATTCACATTTCAGATAGCTATGAATAATAATAAATTTTAGAATTGTTAGTAAATACTTTACTTATATGCAATTACCATTTACAACTTGAATATAATTGCGCTATCAAAATTCATAAACCTCACTCAGGTCTATAGGTTATAGCGGACATGTGTGTCGAGTTGCTTTTAAATAGAGATAATCTCCGCAATTTATGGCCGATCCTTATGCTTTTTATGTCCCGATTCCAACTGACGTTCAAGAGTATTGACTCTATATTCCAAAACCAGTAATTAATTAAATATGTTAAACACGTCTCAATTGGCTTACTCAGGTGGCGCCAAATTTGAATTTTAAGCAGGTCGTATTACCCTCCAGCCAACAAAAAGAAAAGTCGCCAAACTCAGCATCAATGAATATTTTTCAATTTCTCACAGTGCCGCAACGAATGCAAATGTGCGAATTTACAAACATTCAAGAAACATAGATATGTAAAACTACCCCGGGTTAGAACACATCACCACTAAAAAAGGAAGAGAATATGAACAGCGTCTGCTGTGTTAAGTTTACAATAAATAATTATGTTATAGTAGAAAAATTTACAAAGTGCTGTCTAGACTTAGCTAAATCGATGTGGTTATTAGTATTTCATATTGTTAGTAGAGTGGCTGCTGGACCATTAATGGCTTTAACAGATAATGCACATTTGTAACAGTGAGCGGACTGGCAATGACATGACCACCTGACAAATGACACGCTTCCGTAAGTATAATAAACATCATTTTGAAATTAAATACAATTTCATCAGGAAAAATCATTATTTAGTTCGCATGAACTACCACGTGATTCATCATTCTATAAAAACTAATATTTGAAGAAAAAGAAAATAAATTTTGTAGACTAGTGCGTTAAAGTAGATTTAGAATCTCTGACAATTTTGCATACGAAAAGCCGAAGTATGCCCTGTATAAACCAAATAAGTAATTAAAAAAAAAATTAAAAGTACTTATCTCTTATTACAATTCTTCTTTATCTTGCGAAACCGAATTTTCACCAATATTTCAAGAACTGTTGGCTGAAAATTTGAAAATGAAAAATAAAGACAGTTCCGGAATTCTTATTGGACAACTTTCCCAGAGAAACCGATTTAATGTGATGTGACTATTCACTTTGCCAAAAAGATTTACAGAAAAGATTTTATTTTGCTAAACATACACGTTTCTATGGAACTGTTTGCAATGCATTGACTTGGACTTTTTAAAACTAAACAGAGGATAATACAATAAATACTGTTATGTGTGTTATGTAATGTTCAGCGAAATAACCATATAATACAGAAGATCTAAGAATTCTAATAATGCATTGATTAGAATTTTAAAAAATTGAACATAGAATAAGAGTGTTATGTGTGTTATCTATGTTCAGTAAAATAAAAACCTCTGTGTATATTCTCAGAAGTGTTTGGTTTTAGACAAATTAAATTTTCATCAGCTTCCCCTTTGACTGATATTTTTTTGAAAACTGCTGCTTGGAATAATTTTGCCTACGGAAAGCTGTAGTATCAATTGTCTAAACTATATAACTTTAATTAAAAAAAGTACCGACTCATCTTTTTACTCCAACTAATCTTTATCTTGAGAAACCACACGTTTGTTAATAGTTCCAAAAATTGCTAGTTGGCGAAGAACTTATTTAAACTTATTTAAAAAGTTATTGACTTCTAAAAATTGACCAAATATTAAGCATAACGTTCTTGTAAACTATTTTTCTAATTAAACGGTAAATAGCAAAATATTTAAAATAGTGCTTCATACAGAAAATTTACTGTTCTTTTTAACTCTAAAATCCAATTTGACATTTGAAATTTTTTTCGTATAGAAAACCGGAAGTGAAGTTTCAAATCCGAATTTTAGTAACTTGGACCATTTTTTTTAAATTATTTTTATTTCAAAAAATAGCTTAAAGTAAATAGAATTTACACTATAAGTCGCAAAATGGGATCTCTACTCGTTTAGGAGATACAGTACTTAATGTACCTGATAGGCCGGTTTACACAAGAAATTACGCGCTTTTGTGTACACTTAGTAACAAGTGTTCAATAATTGTTCTGCTGGTCGTGGTTTGCTGTGGTTTTCTCTTTCTAGCATGAACGTAGGTTGTGTGATAAGTTCATATGGTTTGCTATCAACTGTCTAAATGTTGTCTTATTTTTGCATTTAGGAATTTTTGATAAAAATCACATTGCAAATCATGATAATTGTATGGAGACGTTCAAGAATTTACTCTGCAAACGTTATTTCAGTTGAACGTGTGAATTTTTGGCCGCCTTTTCGTATGTGGCCTCTGCACCTAACCTCTTTTCGTGCCTGTTTTAAAACTCAAAATAAACGAACACTGGTAGGTAAATAAATAACTTTTATTATAAAAGATGTTGAGCATGTCCACCTCCTACTTTAATGCACTTTAAAACCCTTTTTCTTACAGAATTGCACACATTTTGTGGTCCACAATCCACAACTTCATCGGGGAATTGCTCCAGATAATCATTGAGAGCTGCTTGATTTGAATAAGTCCACACCCCACCAACTTTTGTGCCATTTCTTAAATAGGCTTCCACCATAAATTGTTTTTGTTCCAAGGTAAAAACCATTGCGGATTTCACGTGAAAAGTCCAGAAAAGAAGAGCGGGCCCAAGCCAGGCGAAAACAAATTCTCCAACAAAAAAAAACGCACATGGGGCAAAAAACACAGCGAAAACACTTGCAAGTTGATTTTAATTTAGAGGAAGACACAGAAACTCGAAAAGTATGGAAGAGGTTAAAAAGCGGAGCACTGACAGCTGTCATGTGTCACTGTTTTCGAGACATACGTTTTTTGTGACAATTGCCACACATAGGCGATTTGACCAGAGCAATTATTGAACACTTGTTACTATATCTCCTAAACGAGTAGAGATCCCATTTTGCGACTTATAGTGTAAAATCTATATAAGCTATTTTTTGAAATAAAAATTAATGAAAAAAAAATGGTCAAAGTCACTAAAATTCGTATTTGAAACTTCACTTCCGGTTTTCTACACGAAAAAAATTTCAAATTCCAAATCGGATTTCAGAATCAAAAAGAACAGAGAATTTTCTATACAGGATGTAAGCGAAATAAGTACATTAACTTTAACCAGTGGAAGAACTCATCAAGACAAACACTTTTTCTATGTACCATTTTTCCAAAACAGCATTTTTTAAAATCATTTTTTCCCCCTACAAATTGGCGAGCCTTTTATGAAATGCTTCAACAAAGAAAAGTAACAATAAATAATAGCCGCAACCAAGGTAACCGTTTCAAACGGTAATCTTGTCGACTAGGTAACTTTGCTTCCAGCGGTGTGTAAGAAAATTGTGTAAGATTTTAAAATAATTTTAACTCAAAAACTAAAACGTTTTGAAAAAAAAGTTATTAGGAAAAATTGTTTGTCTTGACGAGTTCTATTACCAGTTAAAATTTACAGCCTGTATAAAGCATTATCTTAAATATTTTGGTATGCATTCGTTGTTTGAATAAAAGCTTCCAAAAACTCTGGGACTCATATTTCGTCAATTTTTTAGAAGTCAATATCTTCACAAATAAGTCTCGCACAAAAAAATCATTATGTATTTACAATTATACTTTCTAGGAGAACAATTATCCTGAATGTGACCGAATTTGTCAAATTTTTTTCGTTGTCCGCTTCACGTGAAATGCCCCTTATGTTAAATTATTTACTTTTTTTGAACAAAACATAACCAATTTTCAATCGATTATATCACAAGAAAGTAAGAATAAGTTGACAATTATTTGACCTAACTTTTTTTAAACGTCTTGCCAGACAGTTTGACACTCTTGAGAAGACTTCTGGAAAGTAATATGTTTTAATTTATTTTCACTCTCGTAATGGAGTACTTTTTGACCTTTCTTTCACACTTTTGTTGAATTTTTCTTAGTTCAACTTGGCGCTTTTGTTTCATAAACCTCAAATAAAAAAATCTCTACTAGTCAAAATCTACATAAAAAATTACTGGTAATATGTGTGAGCAGAAAATTACCACTACAGTTTTTATTTTGGCGAAACTTTAAAAATTGAGAGTTTTGTTGAGCATTGTGCTTAAAGATAACAGTCGACCAAATTTTGCTTTTTGCCCTTTTTTGGAAAAAATAGAGTGGAATAGGCAAAATACTAATATACTACTATAATTTTGATTTGAATGACTAAAAATAAATCATGTAAATGAAATTGAAAGTTTTTACTGGTTTTTAGAATCGTCAACAAATTATATCGTTTTTATTGTCACATCAGGCGTGCGTCGGTTTATAAGAAAGCTTCATTAAATTTTGATTCGTTGTTAAAAGTTAAGAGCGCGAATAGAACAATCGAAAATCAAGTTATGAGTACTTATGTGTCTTCAAAATTTACCAAAATAAATATGTTACAGCACGGTGATGCTACAATGCAAATGTATGGTCTTGCCTCCAAAAGATACTTCAAACAGTTTTGTTTACACACAGGTAAAGTCCCAACTTGATACCTCGAAAAATAAACGCACTGCGATTTTTTAATAAAGTAAAGTCCATTCGGAATTAAAATCAATTGTCAAATTGTTTCAACGTTGGCAACTCCAATTAAAATTAGTCGTCCAGGCTTCGTTCCTATGACAATGTCGCAGGGTTCCAACATATTTTCAAAATTTTTGACATTGACAATTGATTTAAAAAAAAAAGGTATACCTACCTGCAGATTAACGCCCGGTATTTCAGTTGATGGTTAAACTAAACATATCCTGGTTACCAATGTATTTCTTGGTTTAGCGTATTTGAGTGCTTGGTTATGATTTACCCAAGGTTAAAATCTTTACGGAAGGAAATGTGTTGGGTTACCAACTTTTTTCAGTGTTATTCATACTCATGCGCAGTGTCTTTGTTTTTCTAACCTAATTTTTTTGCAAGATGTCATGTCGTTTTGCCACTTTCTGCAACTTGTTCTTGCCCGTGATTTGATGGCACGGTAATTATTTTATACGAAACATGGGTGCTGTGGATGTCTATTGCATTTTTAGGAACAATAAAAAAAATCATCAAGAAGTCAAATACAGATTCCTACTTTTCAACGTCAACAATGTAAAATTCTAGCGCGCGGTGTTGCCAAAATCTGGGTATTTAAAATCTTGGGTAAGATTTACCATAGGTTAGTTACCAAAGATTTTAACCAAGCACTGAAATACCGGGCGTTTAAATTGTAGAAAAAATTAAATAACTTCTGAACGGTTAAAAAGTGCAAAATTAAATATTTATAAATATACAGGAGGTGCCATTTAACAAAACTATGTTTCTGGCTGTACTGTAAAAAAGAAACACCCTGTATAGGGCAAAGTAATTTTAGAATCAGGACTTCGGCCTCCCATGTGATATGTGCAGGGCCTTTTGACTCATTTTAACCCACCCCGTATAGACTCCTAAAAAACGTGTGGACTTGACTAGAGCGTAAAATTTTCCATTAATTATTACATGTTCTACTTCTACTTCTGTTTATATTATTCAACTTAACTTAACAACTTAACTTTCAAGTTTTAGGTCAACAAGCAAACAAATCTTTGTTGCCACTTTTGCCTTTGTCTCTTTTTATTATTATTATTTTTTGTTCCACGATTAGTTTCGCGAGAAATCGCCCCTTCGTCTTTCAGCTCCCATTTCCAGCAAGCAGTAAGAAATGCTGTGTCCGTATCTCTTTTTCCGTGAATATATGACTTATTCTTGTCGGTTCTTTATTTCCCTATCTCTATATTATGCTCGGCACACATGGATTAGGCGAGCTCTTTGCTGAGTGGACAATCATGTGAGGGGACGTCCCCAGCTGGGATTCCACCCTCGACGCCTTGCACTCAAATTAGTAGCCGTCACGACGCCGCGTTCCAGAAGAGTCGATAAAGCGTCGACATGCTTAACACGTTAATTAACTAACGACCTGTAAAATATGAACTGTCATTCGACTATAATTAATTAGGTGGGCTCGCAAAGAGGAGACGAGCTGCTTGTTGAATGGAATGGAACGGGGAATTATCTTGCTGCTGGAATCATTAATTAAAAACATGGATTTTGGCAGAGAAATGCAAAAAATAATTAATCCCAACGTTTGCAGGACGTTGCCATAAAAATTATTTGAAACGTCGCATTCCCGAGACTTAGTACGGCAAACTCTCCAGCGCTTTATTTGTTTTGTTGCTAAATGGTGTTAGTTCTTGCACGTAAGATCGGAATCCGATACCTTTATTACCTCAGCTCCGGAAGTTTGTTGTAATTTCGTGTTTTTACAGCCGGATCTGAATCGTTCCGAGTTAATTAAAATATTTTTACGTGTTGATAAAAACAAATAAAGCGTTATGACGGTGCAGTGGTCAAGTTGTTATTAAACGGAGACTATCTCGGTCTTGATGATTCCAACTTGGCAACTTTTCTCATCAAAGAAATTTTGCGGAGTCGGTTTATAACACCCAATGCAATACTTGCGGAAGCAAAAGCACAATTTTCATTATCATCGGACTTGTTGAAAGTGTAATGTGGGAAGAGTGTACAACAACGGTATCCGCTAATTTATGCCTCATGAAATACCTATTCCATTGTAAAATTACAACAATGATCGAATTATCGACCGCATTTATAAAAATTTAACCATACCAACCTACAATATTAACATTGGATTAATTATATATTGCAACAATTATCAACAATGTCTATCAAATACATGTAGAGTAGATTTGGTCGGCCACAATAGCATTGTTTTGCAGACCACAACAGAATAAATGTATAATGTAGCATGCACATACATTGTCTTCGGTTTAATTATTAATTAATAGTTAATACAATTATTTTATGTGTAATGGCAACAATAGATATTTTTATAAAAATACTAATGATTTTAAATTTCGAAAGTTATTGTTATTATAAGCTGGCACCCGAATAATCATAATTAGCTCATCTAATTAATTTTTTTTATTACTTTATATTTCCTTTGTACAATGTGTTCAAAAATGATTGTTCATCAACTATATTATGGAATTCAAATTCAATTTGCTGTTTTGTCCAAATGAATATTGTAATTTCTAAATAGTATTATCTCTGTCAAATTTTTGAATTAGCTTTGTACTCATTTTTTTGCATTTTTCGGCAAAGTTGTTTTAAGAGTTGGGTTTGTATTGGTTCGTGTTTCATATTTTTGTGATTGTTGTTGCGTATTCTTTCGTTTTTGGATTCTAAGCCTTTTTGCATTATTTTACATATTATTTTTACATATACAGCATTGGGCAAAAGTATGGAACCAAGCGCTTTGTGTTTAAACTATGTAATTTACAAAAACTATAGTACTTTAAAAATGTAATAATTTTTTAAGAATTTTTTTTTTGAAAATTACTTCTAGTTTTCGAATTATTAAAAATTTGTTTTTTTTTCAAATGGCACCCTAATTTTTCGTGCATTCTAACAACATCCTAATTTGCCTTTACATCCCGCTCGCACAAATTAATATACCTACGACGTTGTGGGCAGTGTTGAAACGCTGTCAAAAATTTTTTTAGAAAGAATTAAAATGTTCTTATAAGATTATCAGTGAAAATATTTTTAATTACTAACCAATTGTAAATAAATATTTAAAATTTCCAAAGTTGATATAATGTAATGATGTAATTCACACGTATTTCACTAAGTGTAAAAAATCATAATGCATTTCATGAAAAGTCTATAATAGCTAGTCTTATAACGAAAAACTTTTGATTTACACAATCAGTCAGCTTTTCATGAAATGCCCAGACATTTCATAAAATGACTGATTTCGCCAAGTTCGAAAAATCTTCGTAATGAGTTCGGAACGCAACTTTAATAATTTATTTAAAGAAAGCCACTGGTTCAAAAAC
The DNA here is from genome assembly GCA_939628115.1 of Tribolium freemani. Classification (NCBI taxonomy): domain Eukaryota; kingdom Metazoa; phylum Arthropoda; class Insecta; order Coleoptera; family Tenebrionidae; genus Tribolium; species Tribolium freemani. The sequence goes on from OW626790.1 coordinate 10,791,552, forward strand.
GATATTATTAAGTTTGAAGTAATTTTTGGAGCATAGTCTTTTACAAAAAAAATTGCCATAGTAGGGTATTATTTGAAAAAAAACTGAAAGGAATTTAGAAAAAATGTATTCATTAAAAATGATCACAATTTTAAAGTAGTTGATGAAATACCAATTAGTTTTTTCGTACATAGTTTATACAAAAAACGCTTGGTTACATACTTTTGCCCAACGCAGTATGTTATTAGCACAACAAAAAACTAATAAACCGATTTACAAATGATACTTTTTGCAGTACAAAAAAAATAACATTAATTTGACCAAAATTTATTGTTCTTATACAATAAATTAATTTCTGGTTGAAAGTTGGTTGAAATAATGTTTTTACAGTATTTTGACAGATAATTCTTTTATTGGTTGTAAACCGTATCCAAACATTCAGATATAGCAAAAAATATTTTATTCGACTATATTTAGTGATTTTTTACTCTTCCTTACTTTCTCACAAGAAATTGATAATATAACGTCAACCAAGTGGTTACTTGCTTGAAAAATATTAATATAAATAATTATTTGTTATAATAAATATTAAAACATTAATATTAAATTTATTATTAAAACATATTGAATTTATAAAACATATGTATTATGAATATTAAAACATTACACATTTTTTGACTAAACTTTATAGTTGTTCGGCTTATTTTTGAAGAAACTTTGCTCACAAACGAGTTAAATCGAACAAAACAAATAAATAGCGCGAAATAAGCTAAAACAATATTAGTTTGTATCAACTTTCGTGATTTTCCAACCAGTATTAGCTAAACTAATACAAAAAATTTTGTTTTAACCTTAAAAGAATGTGGCCAAACACTCAAAAAAGATAAAAATAATATTATTTTTGGCATATTTTGGTGATTTTACGGCTTACTCTTAATGCATTTTTACGAATACAAGTTTCTGACTGGAAAATATGTTAGAGAACTCAAAAAAAAAGAATTTTGTAGTTATAAACTTGTGGAGAGAGAAACTTATGGAGGGAGCATAAACGAGAAACCGTGCTTCTTGCACAAACACCTTTTATGACCACCAGTGGTGTAGTCATCATATTTTAATTTTGGGTACACTTGCAAAATTTACAGCTCACCATTGTCAAGATACACTTCATTAAAAACACTAAGGGCCGGTTGCACAAACCTTCATCAAATTTGATGAACCATTAACCACTGATTAACGCATTTTTAACCAAACAGGACACCTTATTTTGAATTAATGACAGATTAATGATCCATTAATTTTAATGAACGTTTTTGCAACCGCCCATAACCGTTAATACTAACAGTTAACACTATTACACGCCATAACTTAAAACTATTATCAAGTATTAAAAAAAATTGTTTAAAGATGAAAGAACCAGAATTATCTGACGGCATAGAATCCATGATACGCCTATGGTATCAGCTGTTTTGTAGAAACAGCTTCATTAATTGTACACTTAGGCGAGAAATTCAGAATAGGCCATAAAAGGTGTTTGTCTATCGCCGAGCACCATCTCTCCACAAGTTTCTCCCTCCACGAAAAAACTTAACTTGATGCTTTTTTGGTCTTCTCTAGCAAAATATAGCAAAAAACTAAGTTTAATAATACTTTTTGAAAAAAAAATTGTTTGGAGACATGAATTTCTTGTTTAAAAACCAATTTCAATCTAATTTTATGAATTTTCAGCTAGGAAGCTGTGTTTGTGCTTTTTTGTTTTTTTATGCAATTTCGAAGAAAAATGAACTAAATTTTGTAAATAAATATCTAACCAAAAATAAACCGATTGGAACTGGCTGAAATATTTAACATCAACATAGACTAAATTTTTTTTTGACTTTCCCTCTATTTGTCGAAATGTCGGGACGAACTTGAAAATTGTTCTATTTGTCATTTGTCCTAAGCTACCATTTCCAACAAAAAATCCTTAGTTATTTCAAAAGTTTCTTAGCAAAATGTCGAACTTCTCTCAAAACTAGTTTACGATCTCTAATGATTTATGACAGGGACTGATTGCGTTTAAGACGCATCGTTTTCATTTTAGATGAGTGTACATGTAATTTGTAGTGAAGTACCACAAGAAAAAGGCGGTTGTTCGTATTTCAAAAAGGGTAGGAGCTACGATTTCCGAGAGAAAGAAGTTACCTCTTGTCAATAAAAATTGACCACTCTTAAAATATTCAGGTTTTTCTTTTATTTTCTGAGGTAATCAAAGGGAGTGTATAAAAAATCACCCTGTAGTATAGTACTTCTATTACAAATACATATTTTGTAGTTGTTCCCTTTTGTTCATTTATATCATTTCTGATCTAACTTTTATTTCAACTGTACACCAAATTATGAAGAATTGATAGCAGATCTCTAATTCTAATTATTTGTTAACTAATAATAATTCGATTAAATTGGTGGTCTATAAAATGACACTAAATGGTGCTGAAAACAAACTTTAATCTAATCGTGATCACAAATTTAGTAACTACTTGCGGAAAATGTCAGATTTTTTCTATAATTTCAAAATTTATGAGCATCATACAAGTAATAATAAAACCCAGCCACATGGAAATAATTTGCAAATCGACCAGTGGCAAAAGTCAAGGCTAAACAAAACCAAATATCACATTTGGGTGGAAAGCGGTCCTCGCCATTCAGTCTGTAAAAATCGTTTTTTTACGGTCTCGTGCCCGCGATGACACCATAAATAATGCACGTTCCGCCCCTGGTTTCCGACCCTCGACCGTATGTTTTTTCATAATTGGAACACGTCGGCCGTCATGTTTTCCATTATGTAACCGAATTAAATGGACAATGCGCCCCTTACGTTTATAGAAATCGCCAGTAAATTATTGGCGGTTGTTGCATTAAAATTTTAAAGACTTGTTCCACGTTTTTAATTATTTTGGAAGCGTCGCAGTCCTTGGAGAATTCTCCTTAATTTACCTCCTGGCCCCTTTAAAATCTCCCATTTTTTATCTTTCTGACGCCATCAAATTTTGCGCAAAACTCCTAAACTCACCTCAACTATCCAACTTTCCACACAAGATTAAAACTGTGCATGCTATGCAGATTTTCGTCCCGGACAATTTATTTTAACGTCGGCTATGGCAGATTTCCGTCGCATTAACGAGGGATTAAGTGCCCCCTTTTAAACGATCCCTTCTATAAAATCATTCAAAAACAAGTCGCTGATTAATTTTTCATTATGGAAGGGTTGGCCGGTCTTCAAGGGGGGATTTTTTAGCCCCACTTGCAGTATTTGCTTTTAATTAAGAAGTTTAGGGCCGAGACTGACTTGCAGACTTGTTCTGTTAAATCTCAATTATAATTTCACGGTACAATTACCGTCGGAACTTGATTGCTTTCAAGTGCTGGAAAAAGGAGGCGGTCACGTGGGTTTATGAAAGAAATAACTGGATTAAATTGAGATTTAAAAGGAAGTCGGCAAGCATAATTTTAATTATATCGCAAAATTATTTGATGTTTTTATTTCGGACGCAAATTTCATTTGGGTGGGAGTTACTGTGAATGGGGGCAATCAATGGAAGTTAATTTAGCTGAACCGCAGTTTGGTGGTTGGAAATCGATTCAATCTAATAGCCAACATGGACAAAGGCGGGATTATTACACAGAAGGGTACAAACAATAAATAAAGTCCCAATTTTTTGGTCTCAATTAAAAATCTGGACACACTCCTCTATGTGTAACATATGATTTTAATACGAAACGACCAGTCCTTAAACAATAAATTATATTCCCTGGAACGTGGCACCGACTAATGGAACTACTAAAACATTTTATTGTCGCGTGCCCAAGACAAATGAGATTCAGCCGAGTTTTTCTCAAAGTTTTTATCTCCGCGGAGTGGTAAAAACTAAAGCACTCTTCCGCCGCTTTATTAGATAACGTGGTGGAATGTTACGTCCTGGGGATACCACTTTTTAGTTTTACTCTGCAACGAATGCACCAAATCAACAACATCCATTTTTTTTCTAGCAAAATTTGATGATGGTTCGAATAAGCAGTTTATGATTTCGATTTGCTGTCATTTGATCAAATCAAATCGCGGCCATTAATATAAAATATTGCCGAATGTTGGATTTAAAAGTTTGAATTTTAATTTTAGTTTTAAAGCTGGAACTCCAACGCATATATTTTTTGTGGCTTGACATTTGACGCAAAATCGATATAAAGCAGGGGCAAAAAATGATTGGTTTTGTCCAACCAAATTGTTAAAAATGCATTTCAATCGACTTGGAACGTGATCAAAAGTTTCTGGTCCACACAACCAAATAATAGTTTCTCATATTAAAAATTTTACAACGGTTTAGGTCTTGGTTAAGCAAGTTGGGCCCTAATTAAGCTTGAATTAATTTGGAGCAGGCGGTCCTAATTGAGTTAGAATTATTGCGATAGAAAGAGGCAAAAGTGAAGCCTAGACAGTTTGGCAAAGTTAGGCTTTTTATAATTTAAGATCGCGACTGAAAAGTTTGTTAGCCGCATTTTGGCGACAACTCGAATATTTTAATAATAAATCCGGGAAAGTTTGTGTAATATTTTTCGGAGCGCGGAATCGCAAACAATGTGGAAAAAATAAACACCAACTTCGACTTGTCGTCATAAACACTGCCATTTCGAAGCACCGTACGGAGAAAAACAAGATCAAGTGGAATAATTTAAGATGTGAAACGCGGACTGAGGGATAAATTCGGGATAAGACAATATGATGACAGGCGACAACAAAACTTTGGTTTCAATAATGTAAAGAAATCAGACAACAAGTGGAGGATGGAGAACAAATAAAATAACGGTTTATTTAATTAAAAAAATTAACTTATTTGAATGATAAAGAATAAGTAGGTTTTCATCCTAAACTGTTAGCTAAATTTTCGTTTTCGTTTTAGTTTCAGAAAAATTACTTATTAAGTAATTTGAACAATAAAGAGATACAGTTCAGAATAGATTTTTAAATATGGCGGATGCGCCGGGCAAATCTTTTCATTAAAAAGAAAATAATCCGGTTTATTTAGTTAAAAATTAACTTGTTAATTAATGTGAACGATAAAGAAATAGAAGATGAGACTAGAACAAATTTTCATAATTAAGTTTCAAGTAACTTTGTCTGAAAAAAATTGAATTATGGTGGACGCACCGAGCAAACCATTTTCCTTCAAAAATTAAGAATAGTGCAGTGTACTCGTATTTATAAAAATTAATATATTAACTAATTTTGAAAAACAAAGAGGCAGAAAGATGGGACTAGCGTAGGCTTTTATACTAAACTAATATCTAATTTTTTGTTTTCGTTTTAGGAAAAAGACAATAATACAGTTTATTTAATTAAAAAAACTTCTTATTAAGTAATTTTACAACAAAGAAACAATGACCAGTGTATTAGCTGTTTCAAAACTATGTAAACGTCAACGTCGCATTTTCTCTCAAAATTAGTTATAAATTATTTATGCACTTCAAAAAATTAATAGCTCATGTTATAGTTATAGTTTCAATGAGAGATCTAATTATTAATAACTATTATTTTATATTTTTATCAATTTTATTTAAAAAAATTGTTTGATAAAATGCGACGTTGGTGTTTTTATAGTTTTGAAACAACTAATAGAATAGATTTTCGTAAAACTTTCTGTAAATTTTGTTAAAATGGATTTTTGATTATGGTGGATGCGCCGGGCAAATTCTTCAAGAAAAAGAAAAGGCACTGGCTAAACGACCGCCGGCGGTACTCTTAGTTAATACTAAAAAGACCGCCGTCCGGCTCACGTAGGGAAAAGCCGGCGAAAATTGGAAATAAGTCATTAGTTACGGCGGTATGATACAAATGTATTGATATATGCCGCCGGTCGGCGGTTTTCTTTATTTAAAATACTGTTACGGTAGTAGAAAAAGATGGAATAACATAGTGGGTCGGAATGAAAAAAAAAATGTTTATATTGTATTTCCAGCGGGAAATTGGACTTTTTTAAATAACCTGGAAACATTAAAATCACTAAGGTATACGTATTAGCGGGGTCTTTAGTGTGTACTGTTAGATTGGTAGTATTCCCGCGCTTGTAATCCTCCGCCGATTTTGCACCTGTCATGTTTTGTCGTCCTGTCAAATTCAATTTCAAAATGTGTTGTGCTAATGATTTAGGATTAATAGCTGTTTCAAAACTATAAAAACGCCAACGTCGCATTTTCTCTCAAAATTAGCTGTTATAAAATATTCATGCACTTAAAAAAAGTAATAGCTAATGTAATTTATACTTTCAATGAGAGATCTAATCATTAATAGCTATTTTACAATTTTATCAATCTTATTTACAAAAATAATTGGGTAAAATGCGACGTTGGCGTTTTTATAGTTTTGAAACAGCTAATATATTTGTTTAACGACGTTTGTAAAGTGTTAATAATCGTTTTGAAATTGTATTCTGGTCAATATTTATTGTTGGTAGTGGATTTGTTTTTGGTTATTTGAAGACACTCACAAAACGAACATTTTAAAGAATTTTTACAATTTACCTCAGGTAAATGTAAATATTCCTAGTTGATTATTAATAGGGGCTTAATCCTAAACATTGTGACTCATCAAAACGAGAAATAAAACATTTTAAAAGAAAAACTAAAATTTGGTCCGGTACTACTTTAAACGCGGAGTGTTAGTGACTTGTTTTTCACTTAATTATTGAGTGGAAATAGTATAACAAATGATTTTGAGTGATAAGTTATATTTGTGTCTGTTTTAAAATAAACACTTTGTTGTAATTGGGAAAGCTCTTTAAATTTACGAACTTAAGGCGAGAAATCGTCACATTGGTGTCAGAAGTGGGATTTAAAGAAGCTTTGAGGAATAACTGAATTTTATCTCTGATGAAGCTTCAGGAAGATTGACAAGAAGTCAGACAAAAATCATGGACGATCAACTTCGTGCAGTAATCGAGGAAACAAAGAAACAAAGAGAGAAACAAGAAAGACGACGATTAGAGGAAAAGGAAGAACACAAGAAAGTTTTACAAAAACCCGAGAGAGTCGTTGATGAAAAGGTGGAGGAAGTAAAGAAGATGGGTCTACAAGTTAAAGAAGAACTAGAAAGGAAAGTCAACGAACTGGAAAAGAAAATGAAGAAATTTGAAACAGGGCAAAGTTTGAGGATTGATGTTCCAGTACAATGGGTGAAACCCCCAACTTTTGACGGCCAAATTTCGTGGCCGTTGTATAAAAGACAATTTGAAGCAGCGGCAGAAATGAACTGCTGGAACGATGAGGAGAAAGCTTTAGCTCTTGTGCTAGCATTGTGGGAACCAGCTCTTCAGATGCTTCAAAATATACTCGAATGTGATCAACAGAACTACCACGCCATAACCGATGCTTTGGAATTGCGGTATGAAGACCGGCATATGAACGTGGCATATCAGTCCCTACTAAAGTCTAAACAACAGAAAAGCGGTGAAACGTTACAAGAATATGCCGCAGAAATAGATCGATTGGTTAATTTGGCTTTTCCAAGCGCACCTATTGAAGTTCGCAACCAAATCGCAACGGGTGCTTTCATCGATGGACTGCGTGACGTTGACTTGCAATACTACTTAAGACTACAAAAATATGAGACTTGCGCTGATGCCCTGAGACACGGATTGGAGTATGAGGTCGCCAACAAACTGTCTCATCGAATAACGCAGCGGGTCCGAGGGGTATCTGCTGAGGAGGCTCCAGCTGGAAACAATAACCTCCTCCAACAATTTAGAGCTATGTTGGAGGAGATGTGGCAGGTACCAAGACGCACCGCAGGACGACCCAGGTGTTTTAATTGTGGCAAGATAGGCCACTTAAGGAGAGAATGCTACCAAGGAAAACCTGGAGAAGTTAGAAAAGAGTCGAAGGATTGGGGAGAACTCCCATCATCGCCGCTTTTGAAGCGGAGCTCATTAAGTCGGGTCAAAAGGACGCAAAATCCGCCAAAACTAGCAAGATGTCAGTCGAGACAATTGACGTTGGATAATACGTCAAGTGATGAAGTGGACTGTGGGAAACTGTCCGACATCGTCGAATTAAATAACAAAATAAATGAGCAAAACGTTGAAATAAACAATTTACAAAAGCAGTTCACCAAGTCAGTGGAAGAACGGAGGAGCTTGGAGGAAGAAATTGATAGGTTGAAGAAAGTTCAAGCGAAGGCAGTGATCCAAGAGAAGAAATTTAAGGAATTGGCGCTGGCTTTCGAACGAACCGAACGCGGATTAAACCAAAGAAATTCCCAAGCTGAGCTCAAATTCACAAAGGAGCTGCGAAGTCTCCAACACAAATTGGCCGAAGTTGAAGATTTGGCCGCGACTTACGAGAAAAAATGTGCGAATTTAAGTCATGAACTCCAGACGAAGCAACGCACCTTGGGGAATTTACAAGAAGAACTGTCGAGTACGAACGAAGGCTTTAGGCGACTTCGTGACGAAAACGACCGATTGTTCAAGAGAGTTCAGGAGTTGGAAGCTCGGGGAATCACACACAAGAGGAGTATTCGGTGCGATTCGTTGACCGACTTGACCAACATCGACTTGGACGTTGATACTGAACTGACGAGTTGAGTCAAAATTAAATCCGAAGTGTGAAACGAGAATTGAGAGATGCACATGAAATATATGATAACTTGAAGTTGATGAATTACAGTATTCAGAATAATTTAGAAATGCTGAAGCACGAAAGTCAAGCCGGGATCGGGCTTTTGGTTTCGAGACTCGAACATTTGTTGCAGAATTTGAACACGGCGGAAAAACATATCAGGAGTAAGAGCAAGAGTGAGTCAAGAAACAAGAGAAGGTTTTCTGACTCACCCGCCAAAATGAAAATCGACGAGTCCCTTAGTCAAATCGCTTTATTAAAAACAGTGGTCAAACGATTAGATTCGCTGGCTACTTTGAAGCAAAATCTCACTGTACTGACGCCGATTAACGATGTGGTTTATTGTCTAGAGAAGAATCCCAGAGTCAAAATGAAAGTGGTGCATTTGGATCGTCTGGGTTCCAATGACGACGAATGGATTGTTCGGGACGAACAACCTTGAAGAGGGGAGTAGTGTTACGGTAGTGTAAAAAGATGGAAAAACATAGTGGGTCGGAATGAAAAAAAAATGTTTATAACAAATGATTTTGAGTGATAAGTTGTATTTGTGTCTGTTTTAACAGTTTGTTGTAATTGGGAAAGCTCTTTAAATCTACGAACTTAAGGCGAGAAATCGTCACAATACCAAATACCGCCGAAATTTTGTCATACATATAAGTCTAATTCTAATTCCAATATAAAAATTTCTTTCGACAATAACTGAATTCAGTTGAGGTGGTTATAATCCTGTGATTGTAGTCTTTGTGAAGAAAAATTGTTTCATGGTAGGTTGCTACTTAAGCATAAACTTAAAAACATAAAAAAATTCCTTTTACTATTTTATAAAATGAAATCGAAAATGGACTGAATTAGAGCAAGCTGCGCCTGCGCAATTTTATCCACATATCAAAAATTGAGGAACAGGTAAGAATTAAAAAATAATTTTTCAAAAATTGAATGCTTGCTTAATCAAAAATATTTCGAAATGGTGTTTATCACCCAACAAGAAGCCTACATTGTAGAATGTCATTTTCAAACATTTGAAAAAATAAATGGACAGTGGAAATGTTCATTTGGTAAATGCTTGGCAGAATTTCGGGAGAAATTTCTTTAAGAATTTTGTTCTGGACACTTTCTTAGTCTCCTCCACTAGCTTTTGCAACACAATGTTTTGAAAAGAAATGTGGCTAAAGTTACACTTCACATTCAAGGCTTGCTCTAATTCAGTACATTTGCGATCTCACGGTAGTTACCTACCGCACATTTATCGATAAGTTTTTTCAAAAATTACATAAACATTTGTACTATTCAAGTGAACAACAACCGTGTGGACAAACAGAAATGTAAGAATTAAAGTTAGGTATATGTCACATTTTAGGGAGCATTGTAAAATGTGATCGTTTTTCAAAAAAAATAGTATATTATATTATAAGTGATAGAAATGCATCATTATATGCAAGTGAGACTTCTCACGAGCTTTATAATGGCATTTTTATCACGTGTGATATACGACATTTTATCTTATCTTATCTTATTTTATCTTATACCATTGTACATTATACCACTGTTTTCGGTGAGATAAATCAAATTTCTCTCACAAGAGAGATAAAGCTGTCAGATTTATTCACTTGTGAGTATAAATACAGCTTTATCTCTCTTATGAGAGAAATTTAATTTATCTCACCGAAAACAGTGGTATAATGTACCTAAAAAACTGCACCTGTAAGATAAAATAATTTTTAACTTTTTTTTATATTTGAGTTAAGCTCAAATTTTCTGAATAGCAGCCTACCATGAAACAATTTTTTTGGTCAAGACTACAAACTGGGGATTACAACTACCTCACTTGAATTTAGTTTTTGTCGAAAGACATTTCATGCTGGGTTGTCATTTGAGAAGAAAATATGCATAACACAAAATCAAAATCAAATTTGATTTTTAAGGTATGTTTATATTATTTGTAGCCTTATATCTTTCAACAATTATTATTTTCTGAAGGCAAAAATTTAGTTTAAACTACTTTAAACAGTTTAAACAATAAAAAAATTAACCTTGGCGACACTTGCGAAGATTATTTGAATGCTCTAAATAATTATTCCAAACGAACGATTTTGATTAGTTTTACATTTTGCTTTATCTATTTATTTCAATATATTCCATGACTTGTAAGTTTTATTTTATAAATTAAATTTAAATAAACATGTGTGTTCAGGTGGCCAACATGTAGAAAGATACTATGAAATTGTAAAAATAACAAATAGGGTTAGGTATGACAAATTTTTCGGAGGTATTTAGCATTTTAGATAGAGAATACCGCCGACCGGCGGCATCTGTCAATAAATTCATATCACACCGCCGAAACTAAGGATTTAATTCAGAATTTGGCGGCTTTTTCACACGCGATGCGATAATGCCGCCGGATGACGGTCTTTTTCATATAAATTAAGAGTACCGCCGGAGGTTGTTTCCAGTACCAAAAGAAAATGGTGCAGTTTATTTAATTAAAATTTTAAGAACTAATTTAAACGATGTAAAGACAGAGATCAAGCTCAGAATGAATTCTCATACCAAACTTTCAACTAATTTGGCCCTAAAAAAATGAAGTATGATGTAGATCCCTCGGAATTTTTTTTTCGTTTTAAGAAAAAAAAATTGTGCAGTTTATTTAGCTAAAAATTTACTTATTTACTGATTTAAAAGTTTAAAGAATTTGTAAAAGCAAACCAGAATATTTCCATACTTAATTTTAAACTAATTTTGTCTGAAGAAATTAAATTATTGTGGATGCGCCAAGCAAATATTTGCTTACAAAAGAGAATAGAATAGAATAGAATTTTAAATTAAATTGTCAGGTAATTTATATTTAAAAAACATGGTGGAAGCGCGGGCGGGCAAATACTTATTTTTCAAGACAAAAAGGATAGTGCAGTCTATTTAGTTAAAGAATTAACTTTTTAACTAATATTACCCGGGTGACTAAAAAAGCTAATAAAATGGTATATCTCCTCGGAAGAGCTTTTTCGCGAAGTAATGTTGAAGTTGTTGCCAAGCTATTCAAATCTTATGTAAGACCGGTATATGAATTCGGCAATAGTGTTTGGACTCCAGTGTTACAGAGGGACAAAAATATGCTGGAATCAATCCAAAGAAGAGCCACTAGAATTCCATTTGGGCGGTCAAGACCATCATATGACGACCGGTTGGTTGTATTTAAACTTCTACCTCTCTCCAAAAGACGATTACGTGGTGATCTTATTACAGTTTTCCAAGCTCTGTCTAATACCAAATCGCCTATACGTCACTTATTTACCCTCAATAACGATAGTCGCACTAGGGGTCACAAATATAAACTATTAAAGGAGAAGTTTTCTTCTTCAATCGGACAGCACTTTCTGACAAATAGGATTTTTGACGAATGGAACGCATTGCCTACTGACCTAATCAAATCCAGCTCAGTTCTTAGTTTTAAGTCAAAATACGACTCGTACCAGACCAGGGCATAGTGTAACAGGACAACATTTTATTGGTGGCGCGGGCATAACAGGTTTTCCTCTGCCCGATCGCCTTTCACTAATAATAATAATAATAATAATAATAATAATAATAATAATAATAATAATAATAATAATAATAATAATAATAATAATAAACGATAAAGGGACACTGTTTAATCTCGATTAAACATCCTTTTTTTCCAAATTTAAACTGACCACATAAGGCATTATTCAGGTCAGGAATATTGCCGATATTGCAAGTTGTGGTCGACGACTTCTGGCGGGATTACAAATTTCATTTCCTTTCATTTCTTTCTTCACCAAAATTAAGCAATTGATTGGACTGCACTTTGCAGTCGTTGACGTTCGGAGCAACGACTGTCAAAGTGCTGAGTTGCTGACCGCAATCTTTTCGTATTTTGAAATGTTGTATAATTAAATTGCAATGTAAATAGTTTTGTACAGATAGGTTTAATTGTAAAATAAAATTAGTTTAGCACAAACCGTTGCTTTGCTCACTTCGTTCCCTTCGTGACGTCAGAATTTCCACCGAGTGTGAGGCTGCACTTGGCTGGCGTCACAAAAAATACAGATAAATCCAAAATCTGTTCATGGTCCTTCGAGCCGGAGTTTAGCACCAACCGTGGCTCTACTCATTTCGTCCTTCCCTAAATCGTGACGTGAAGTCACAACTCACAGATTTAGGTACAAATCTGTTCATGGTCCTTCGAGCCGGAGTTTAGCACCAACCGTGGCTCTACTCATTTCGTCTTTCCCTAAATCGTGACGTGAAGTCACAACTCACAGATTTAGGTACAAATCTGTTCATGGTCCTTCGAGTTTAGCACCAACCGTGGCTCTACTCATTTCGTCTTTCCCTAAATCGTGACGTGAAGTCACAACTCACAGATTTAGGTACAAATCTGTTCATGGTCCTTCGAGCCGGATTCACCCTGAATCGGTTTGACCCCTGTGCCATCGTCGCACACAACTTCAGTGAAAGATTCACCCAGAATCGTTTCATACTCGTGCCACCAGCCGCACACATCGGGGAAGATTCAATCCCGAATCTTTTCACAAAACCAAGAAAAAAGTTACAACGAAGGATTCACCGAGAATCTATTCGACCCTTGTGCCACCGCCGCAAGCAATCAAGTAAAGTGAAGTGTTCCCGTGAAAGATTAAGTTCAAATCTATTCATGGTCCTTCGAGCCGGATTCACCCCGAATCAGTTTAACCCTTGTGCCACCGCCGCACACAACTTCAACCCGTGAAAGATTCATCCCGAATCTCTTCGCCCTCGTGCCACCAGTCGCACAAAGTGAAATCAGTGTTGTGAGGTGTTCGTTCCCGTGAACAAGTGTTCCGCGAATTACCCCAACCCCATATTGTTATATAAAAGAAGCCAACATCATTTCATCGGACAGCTGCAGACCGGTTTCGCCCTTTTGGGGCTCGTCAGTGCAGCGCAGTCCGATGAAATGATGTGGCTTCGGAGTCTTAAGCGACTAACGACGACGATGGTGAGACAAAGGTGACGAGCCCCAAAAGGGCGAAACCGGTCTGCAGCTGTCCGATGAAATGATGTTGGCTTCTTTTATACATCGAGACTTGGGCAGTTTTGTCCAGTGATGTGGGGGCGCCGGCATTGGTCATGTAATTCAGCGCCTGGCGGGGTATTTGCCCGAGGAGTAGCTGTTTTGGCTAATGCTGGTTTACCTCTCTCGGCGGGCGCTACGGGAGATTTGCTTTGCAAATTCCCGCCCGTCGATGTGAAGGTCTCGAGTCCCCATGCACCCCCCGACAGGTGGCGTTCCATGCCACCTTTGTCTCACCATCCCATATTGTTAGTTTACCAAGCCAGGACTTGGAGAGTGAGGCTGCCCTTCGCTGACAATCTCCTGTCCAAAAGTGAAAACAAGTGTTCCAGTGAATAAATCCTACCCCAATCTTATCAGATGTACCAAATCAAAAATTGTGTGAAAGTGACGAATTCAGTTAAATTAAGCGTATCATCATGTCGTATGGACAGCAAATTGATGAACCCTTTGATTTGTTTTTGTCCAGCAAACAAAACCAGATCGAACAAACTTGGCGTTTACAACAACAAACAGAAAATATCAGCATTTTAGATCGGGCAATTAAACAAATAATTGTCGAGATCGAAGAAACGAAACCACGAAGCAGGTATGAGTCCCTCTTAAAGAAGATCACCGCACAATGGAGTTCAATCCAAGAACTCCACGAAGATTTATTGGTCTACCAGTACGGCCCAGATGCGTATTTTACTGACGAAATTTTCTGGGTGGTAGAAGCCAAATATGAAGACGCCGTAATGAAGCTGGAGGTCAAAATTTCGGAGACAGCTCCAGGTCCAGCAGCATCAGCATTTCAGTTGGAACAACTCTACGAGGACTACGAAATCACACAAACTGTAGTGACACCAGAACCAGAATTTCAGTTGCAACAATTGTGTGACGATTACGAAGTTGCACAAACAAATACAATACCAATCGTGATCGACATTCCATTTCCCACCACTTGGGAAAACCCGGAAAACCAAAAGACGGCCGATTCAACATGCGACTCCCCCAGGCCCATTGACTCAATGTTTGGAGCAGAAGAAGTGGGTCTCCAAAAGACTGAAAACCATCTTTTCAGTCAAGTAGCAGACTTTGGTCGGATTTTGTCGAGTAGCTTTACACAACCCCAAAAACCCCAAAAATCATTACAGTGATAGGTCCATACGAAGAGGACTTATCAAAACCTACCAAAATAGAAATCGAAGAGATTACATCGCCCAGTCCTCGACCAATGTCGCAAACCGTTGACATAGGTCGAAAAGCACATGTAAACACAGAAGAATCAAATTCCACAACAATAGAAATAGTAATGTCGACGCAGCTCGACACACTAACCGACACCGAGGAAATAACCGCGCTATTACAGTACACAAGAAAACTCGATCCCGTTTTAGGCAGAAATAAACTACCACCCGACAGAAAAAAGAAGATGGCGATAATGACCAAATTATTGCTCAAAATTTGGTTATTCCCCAACCGTTGTCAGAAGATTCCGCCGCGGCAACTTACATGAGCTAACCCATCGCTCATGTAATCAAACTTCCTGCAGATGCCAGAGGGTTACAAAAAACCAAAACCTGCAGGAAAATACACACTACCAGTGCGTGATCACGAGTGTGATCACATCAGTTCTTTAGGACCGAACAACAAACCATTCGGTGCATTCTTCGCCCGAGTCCCGCCAGAATGTTTAATCTCGATTAAACATCTTTTTTTTTCCAAATTTAAACTGACCACATAAGGCATTATTCAGGTCAGGAATATTGCCGATATTGCAAGTTGTGGTCGACGACTTCTGGCGGGATTACAAATTTCATTTCCTTTCATTTCTTTCTTCACCAAAATTAAGCAATTGATTGGACTGCACTTTGCAGTCGTTGACGTTCGGAGCAACGACTGTCAAAGTGCTGAGTTGCTGACCGCAATCTTTTCGTATTTTGAAATGTTGTATAATTAAATTTCAATGTAAATAGTTTTGTACAGATAGGTTTAATTGTAAAATAAAATTAGTTTAGCACCAGCCGTGGCTCTACTCATTTCGTCTTTCCCTAAATCGTGACGTGAAGTCACAACTCACAGATTTAGGTACAAATCTGTTCAGACACAAAGATCAGACCAGAATTGTTTTTTTATAACAAACTTTTAGTTAATTTTGACTAGAAGAAAGTAAACACTAAATTGAATGAATTATGGTGAATGCGCTGAGCAAATATTTTCCGCTTCAAAAAAAGTATAGTGCAGTTTATTTCATTAGAGAATTGAGTTATCAACTAAAATAAAAAGCAAGAGAATGAGACTTTGGAGCAAAATTGATTTTTGAAATAACCTTTGAGCTAATTTTTTTGAGAAAATTGTATTGTAGTAGATGCTGAATATTTTTTTTGTTTTAAGAAAAAGAAAATAGTGCAGTTTATTTTTAATTAAATAATTAACTCATTAATTTGAATGATAAACAAACAGAGAGATCAAACCAGAATAGATTTGCACACTATAAACTAAACAGCAAATTTATTAAAAAAATGTTGAATTATGGAGGATGTACATAGAAACTACTTTCCTTTCAAGAAAAATAAAAAGTGCATTTTATATAATTAAAGAATTAATTTATTAACTATACTTTGAATAAACAGTTTCAGCCAATTTTGAATGGAAACAATTGTTGAATTATGGTGAATGTGCCGGAAAATCGTGCAGACTATTTAATTAAAGAATTAACTTAGAAACTAAACACCTAATTTGAACGACAAAGAAACAATAATCAAACCACAATATATTTCAGTATTACATTTTCAGTTAAACTTTTTCTGAAATAAAAAATGGATTGATTATGCCAGATATTTTACGCAAAATTATTCGTTTCAAGAAAAAGAGAATAATGAAGTTTATTTAATTAAAAACTATAACTTGTTAACTACTTTTAACGATAAAGTAACAGAAAGATCAGAACAGAATGGATTTTTAAACTAAACTTTCTACTTATTTTGTCTGTAAGAAA
This sequence comes from Tribolium freemani, assembly GCA_939628115.1. Lineage (NCBI taxonomy): Eukaryota > Metazoa > Arthropoda > Insecta > Coleoptera > Tenebrionidae > Tribolium > Tribolium freemani. The sequence goes on from OW626790.1 coordinate 10,808,228, forward strand.
AAAAGATTATGATATGGATGCGCTAAGCAAATATTTCTATTTAAAAAAAAGATTGCGGTTAAAACATTAACTTAATAACTTACTAGCAACCAAAGAGAAAAAATATTGCTAGAAAATAGATTTTCTTACTAAACTTTGAAATAAATTTGTTTGTAAAGTACCTAAATAAATTATGGTGGTTGCGCCGGGCGAATGTTTTTTGTGTCAAGAAAAAGAGACCATTGTATGTATTTAATTAAAGAATCAACTTAGTATCTATTTTAACCCGAAACATAAAGAGACAGAGAGATTAGACCAGAATGGATTTCATACGAACCTTATGGCTATTTTCTTCTGAAAAAATATTTTGTTTCGTAAAAAAATAATAAAAAACAAACAACAGAGAGATAGATCAGACAGAGATATAGAATTGATTTCCACCCTAAATTTGTGTTTAATTTTATTAATTATATGAAAAAAATTAAATTGTGGTGGATGTGTCAGGCAAATATTTTCGTTTCAGGCAAACGAAAATAGTGCAACGTGTCTGGAGTGCACCTTTATTTCATGAAAGAAATTAGCTTGGAGCTGTAATTGCAACAAGAAGACAACATCTCACCTGTCCATTCCACACGCCATCAGAATCGCATTGAAGAAGCCAAGCGTTTGCGAGTGCCGCAATAAAACTTGATGAAAACTAATAAAAGAGTTTCACAAAATGTAAAAAGGGAGATGATGACCTTTTATCTTAGTCGTTAGCTTCCAGTGCAGTCTGATTGGCAGCCGGAATGTGTTGCAACAACAACAAACAGAAGTTGCAAGACTGCCGCAACGTTACATAAACTTGATCAAGTTGGAGGCGATGTTGCTTCCTTCACTTGAACGAGCTTCGAGTCTATCACGGCTAACTTTACGACCACGTGGATTTTAATGAAGTTTATTTGTTTTGCAGAGGGATCAGATGTATTTATTACAAGGTGATTCAATAAAATTGGGTTCGTCGGGGACATGGGGACTTTGTTGAGAGAGAGAGAGAGAGAGAGAGAGAGAGAGAGAGAGAGAGAGAGAGAGAGAGAGAGAGAGAGAGAGAGAGAGAGAGAGTCGGTTTAAATAAATTAATAATTTATTCACAATTAACGGATATGTACAAAATACGAGAACTATTATTAAACTATATACATTTGTATATATTCCTTTTGTAAATATTTATTTACAAAAGGAATAAGAACGCCGGTGGTATTTCGCAGCGCTCTTCGAGGATGGTGTGCTGGTAACATTGCGCAGCACGGAAGACAGGGTACGGGGAAATACTGGTAGTTTTCGCAGTGCTTTCGGAGATAACCTGCTGGTAGTATTTCGCAGCAGGCCACGGGGAAGGTGTGCTGGTAGTATTTCGCAGGACACCTGTGGCTGGGACCTCAAGCCATCTTGCCGGTAGTATTTCGCGGCAAGAAGTCAAGAACAGTACGCGGAGCTCGCCTTTTATTTGGTTCGGACCAGGTACGAACGTAAACATCGCGGCAATAACATGACCAAATGCGGAGGGGGATGCGTTTGGACCGCGCAGGCTGAAGACTTAGAAAAATTCCGAACGCTTCATTGATTTTTATGTAATCATAGTTTCGAATTTAAATTTCAGTCACAGCATGAATCTTCAAATAGGTACTACTAGGATGGTATGTTTTCGTCGACCTAAATAACTTATTTTTTCTCACAGAGACTCAGCTTCTTCAAGCCATGACCTGTAAAATATTTAGAATACAGTTATTTATTACACGAGCGAATAGAGTGTGTATTTAACGAGCTATTCGTTAAACCGCGCAAGCAAAATTTACTGTCTGGTACTTACACAACTTGTCTTTTAATCTCGAATAATAAAAACCAAAATCTTCATTAGAATCTGCAAATTCTTCAATTCGGCCTGTGTCTTATTTACTTCAGCTCCAGCATCGATGAAAAGTTTCACCATACGAAAATTTTCTTTTCTTGCTGCCATGATTAATGAAACATCTCCATTGCTATCTAGACGGTTGACATCAGCGCCGTTATTCAAAAGCTCTTCTATAATTCTTAAATTTCCTTTGTCTATGGCTAAAGTCAGGGTGTATAACCACTGCGATATACTGTATTGACTTTGGCTCCATTCTCTAATAGATATTTAAGAATTTCTATTGCTTGAAAGCTTAATTGCTTATGAAAATGTGGTTTGAATTGTTAAGGATTGCATCGGTTCTTAATAAAATTTCAACAACATCGATATTATTTTGCTCTACTGCTACCATTAGTGGAATGGCACCAAATTTGTTTGGTTCGCAAGAATTGTCGCTTCTGTCTAAACATTCTTTTATGGGGGATTAAGTCTCCATGGTAAATAACTGAAGTCAATTCTGTGTGAACTGGGAGGGAGGTTGGTATAAATTCCTATCAAAATTTCGGTCACTTATTAAAAAAAATATTAGTTGATTAAGGCGGACTTTAATCTGAAGATTTAAATTTAACACAATTTGTCAAAAAAAATCCAAGGTAATAAAAACGATCATGGTCCACATTAGCAATTTGGTTAAAATTTGAATAATTCCTAAAACTGAAGATGGTTGGTCAATAAGACTATAATTTTGCTAATAATTCCGTCTTCAGTATTTTCATAAATCGAAGAAAACTAGAAACAATAAATATCAATTCTGAGTTTGGACGAAGCATGAGCAAAATGAATATCCTCAGGTATTTACTTTCTAACCAAGTGAACCATGAGTAGAATCACGATCGCCTAGAGAACATGTTACATCAGCGAAAAACAATTGTTCCATTTTTTAAACTTTTAAGAGAAATATTAAAATTGAAAACTGACTTCATCATCAGTAATCCATAGTTCTTCCATTTTACCGTCTTTCACCTTCTCTAGTTGTGAATGACAGGAAATATTTTAGTTTACATACGTAATCTTGTCTCTTAAATTATCGGAAATCAAATATATCATGCCACATCCACCCTGTATTCCCATATATTTATTATTAGCATTATTTTTATTAGCTATCGTTGTAGTAACATAAGATAAACAGTAATATATTCTTGCGAATAGATAGACAAATTCAAGTACACGTACTTCACTATATTCGGTTGCAATAAACTAAAAAATAATCGCCTCCACAGTCGTAACAATCCTGGCGTTAAGTGGCATGGCGTGCCCGCGTCCTTTAAATAATTGATTGACAATTAGCCGTTATGAATATTTAACGTGCCCCTCTCGCGTTAAAAAGCGTTCCAAAACTTTCGGTTTTACGATTTTAAAAGTTCCGCTCACTGAGGTCCATTATGACGACAACGGGGGGAGTCGTTGATGGCATCGAGAGCACTTTGCGCCCTCTCATTAACTAAATGTACTACACGAACAGTGCCGGATTCAGAGATTATTGTTTAACCCAAGGCGAAGAATATAATATCATAATTAAAGCAAATAACATTTCGATCATTTTAAACTCTCCAACAACGTAGGTTTAGCGAAATTTGTATTAATATTTTTACAGGGTAAGCACGTTTGAAGGCAACACAAACTACAAGAACCAGAATTTGCTTGATTTATAATTTTGTAAATAATATGTTACGCGGTGCCACAATAAATTGTTTTAAATCTGAATGAAGCAAATATCGAATTGACTTCAAGTTCTTATATTTGTAGAGTCTTCTCAATGTTCTGACATTTACTCTCAACAATTATTTCATTTGTGTCGTAATTTTTTAATTGATTTAAACATCAAAAGGAATAGTTTTAATTTTAAAGGTGTTAAAGATAGTATTCTAAAATATTTCAATTTCAAAATTACGACTTAAAATATGCTTCCCAAAAATAGGGCAAGCAATAAAATCTTCATTTTTCTACGCAGCAAGTAACTAAATGACAAACAATTACGTCATAAAAATTAAACTATCGATCTACTTCATTGTTAAATACATTTTCTCTCCAAACGCTATAAAAACAATAAAGTTACAGATCCTAGTTTTATAAAAGTGTTTTAATAAAATTGGTCTTCTACAGCGTGTACCAGAACTCGCTCCCCACCGGAAAGGTGCTAGTGGTAACAGCAATGGGGATTGCAAAAATGCAAAAAAACTAGGTCTTTTATTCTTCGTTTGGGAGATATAGAGGTTTCAAAGTGACCAATCCCAGAAGCTCTCTCCTATGTGTATTACATACAGTAGATCCGTTACCAAGGAATGAAAAATAACTTTAGTGCACTTTTTTATTGTCCGTTCCACATATTTTTGACTTCCTAGCAACATGTTATTTTCCTGTAGTCCTCCGGAGCAAGGTCTTTTGTGATTAGTTGTTTTCAAACGTTTTTATCTCCCAAACGCAGAGGTTAGAATTTTTTTGTAAAGGAACTTTAGCTTCAGAATTGCCTAAACTATATGCACCTTCCCGGTGGGGAGCGAGTTCTGATACACGCTGTATAACAAAAAAAACATTAAATCAAGTCTTTAACAAATTAAAATCAAAAACTTTAAAATTAGAAAAAGGAACGTAGTTTATCGAATTAGTTGTAAAACGTGTAATCAAAGAATAGATTAAAAAACCACCAATATGACTGTAGAGAGTATAACTTACAATGTAAAACTAAACTAACAGCCTTAGTAAATCATGTTAATGAAACAAAACGCGGATTTGACTTTGATGGTCTTGAAATCTTGATGAAGAAACACATTACAAAAAAAGACTTAGGTAGTTTCGAAATGATTCATATCCAAAAAAAATTAAAATATTGCTGGTAATTCCAAATCAGAAACTGATAAACTTAGTAAAATTTACAAGTTCCTTTTTATGAAAAAGCAATAACATTAGATAATTATGGTCATCACATTTTTAACATGCTTTGTCTTTTTTTTAATAGTTATGTGACTAGGATATTAATTATAACCTTTTTAACTTTAATCATATTTACCTAATTGTAACGTCAGTCTTTTGGTTTTTTAGTAATACATAATTACAAGTAAAGTATCATTTTATATTATTTTACGCACTATTTCAAATTTATTGGTTTAAATTCTTAGAATTCTATCACAAAACTAATTAAAATAATAGTTTCAGAAATTTAGATTAATGTTTTTCAATTCTTTTGTGTTTATTTTGCACAAAATTCCACTCCCAGATACCCCTGAAACCGAAGCCACACACCTTTTCGATACGGTACGATTAATGTATACGTTTGGCTAGTTTTTAAACCAGCCAGGTATTGTGTAAACTAGCTGGACAGTTTGTAAACTAACCTTTTTGTTAAAATTTGACCTAAAAGATTTTAGTTGGACTTTTGCTATCCGGTCCGGTTGGTAGAGGTGTCATTCTTTTTGATAGTGACTGTACATGTATTGTTGTTATTATTAGCCGTTTCAAAACTATAAAAACGCCAACGTCGCATTTTCTTTCAAAATTAGCTGTTATAAATTATTCATGCACTTCAAAGAAATAATAGCTACTATAATTTATACTTTCAATGAGAAATCTAATCATTGATAACTATTGTAATAATAATAATAATAATCTTTATTGATGCATCACAACAGTACACAGTTACAGCACAAGTCAGTTCAATACATATTAAAATTTAAGCTCAGTGAACTCACAGAAACTTTCAATTGGATTACTAATTGACATTTGCTTTATTTTAGATTTAAGCATTTTAAAAGGTAACTTTTTATAGAATTTTATACCTAAGTGTCTAGTCGCCGTTTGTGATTTACATAGTCGGTTGTAAGGCATAGACAGTTCATTTTTAGATCTAGTGTTGTATTCATGAAACTAACTATTGGTTACATAATCATTAATATTTCCTTTAATATGTAAAAGACAAGCAAGTATATACAATGAAGCAAGGGTAAGTATTTTCAACTGTTTAAAAGCGTTTCTACAATTTTCTCTAAATGGCAATCCGGCAATGATGCGCACAGCCTTTCTTTGCAGAGAGAAAATTTGATGTCTTATGGCAGTGACCCCAAACCAATATGGCGTAAGAAATGTGACAATGGATAAGACCAAAATAAGCATTTTTGAGTACATCTTCCGATACTTGACCTGTTAAATTTCTTAAAAGATATAAATTTTTGCTGATTTTTTTTTCCAGATTTGCTCCATGCGTGTGCCAACTTAATTTAGAGTCAACATGTAGCCCCAGGAACTTTGTGTGAGGAGAATGGTCATTCTTAATTTCCCTTAATAAAAATAATACCTCTGCACATTTGCTCCTATTGACCACAAGTTCATTTCCCAAAAACCAGTCAAAAGCCTCCGACTTTGAGCTATTACATAAGCCTATCACTTCATCCACACAGCGATGTTTATTGATTATAGTAGTATCATCAGCGAAAAGAATGACGTCATTTTTATTCAAACAAAGGGGAAAATCATTGATAAATATTAAAAACAATACAGGGCCCAAAACAGAGCCCTGTGGTACTCCCATATTTATAGGAAGCTCATCAGAAAGCTTCGTCTCTAATTTGACTCGCAGAGTTCGGTTTGTTAAATAAGAAACAATGAGCCTACAGCTGTTAGGATGAAGGTTGTAACAATATAATTTACGTAAAAGTATAGAATAGTCAACGCAGTCAAAGGCCTTCGACAAGTCTAGGAAAGCCGCCATTATAGTATCTCCTACATCAAAAGCCTGAGTTATCAATTCAGTAAGTGAGAGTAGAGCAGAGGTAGTAGAGCTCTTATATCTAAAACCAAATTGATTTTTAACAAATAGCTTTGTGTTTTCAAAATAATCTACCAACTGAATTGCCAACACTTTTTCCATAATTTTAGCAAACAGAGGTAAGATAGAGATAGGGCGGTAATTGTTCTCATCACTTGGGTCACCCTTTTTTAGAACTGGGGTTACAATTGCCTGTTTTAGACTGTCAGGAAAAATATTATTATCTATACATAAGTTAATTAATTTTGTAAGTGGATTTATTACTATGTTAACATTAACATCAACATTGAGTCCATACTGATCTTTAGATTTTTTTGGCTTAAGACTAGAAATAATATTCCTCACGTGACATTCGGACACTTGACTAAAACTGAAGTATAAAGAATTATTATCACACAAAGTTTTATTCATTAAAGCTATAGGATCCTTTCTTACCGAAGGCAATGTATTAACAATATTACTAGCAGCTGTAATAAAGAAACTGTTGAAGTCATTTATATTAATATTACAACCTGTATTATGTTTTGAACGATTATTGTTAATAACAGTCCACATGGCTTTATTTTTGTTCGTAGCCGTATTAATAAATTTTGTGTTAGCCTTTGTTTTCGAGTCACGTATCGCTTGTACAATTTTATCAATCTTATTTAAAAAAATAATTCGGTAAAATGCGACATTGGCGTTTTTATAGTTTTGAAACAGCTAATAAGTTATTGTAAGTCTTAATTTTTGTTAAAATAATTCAAAATTCATTCAGGTTAATTCCTTCTTTTAATGTTTATTTCCAAGAAATTGAACGAGTAAAAAGTTTAATAATTAATTGTGATTATATTGTATTTTTTATATTATTTTTTAACCTTTGAAGGAAGTTGGTCCTATCGCCGTGAAATTACATTACAAAAAATGTTTTGCCCATCAAAGGGTGAGTTAGTAATCTACACTGGTAAAGTGCTTAGATTTTAAAACTCGTAGTCAAATGTTACCCTACCCTACCCTAGACTTAAAGTAAATAACGATGCGATCATCTCTTCCAGAATCATAATTTTTCGGGATCTAAATTTCGAGACCGCCCTTCACCCTCGTACATTTCTTGTAATTAATTTAGTTAGGGACGTGTCACGTAAGCAGTAACCGTGTGAACGGGGCACGCACCGCACCAATTGCTCTGTTCACAATCAATATTTAACGTAAATTGGCTTTAACCGGGTGCGGTAAATCAAGCCTTAAGACACTAACAAAAGACAGACTTGAATGAAATTTATGCGTTAACATAACATAACGTAAAGTAACTCTTCTAGTGATTTTAACGTTTAAAAATGTAATTTCTGCTTAATGGGGCTTCTGAATGTTACAAAAACGCTTTATAATTCATCACCCTTACAGTTCGTTGAGGTACAATTACTGTGGCTCCTGGCGACCCGTCTCAATTTACAGAAAACACCGCCGGCATTCAAGAAAATGCGAAAATTACGCCTCACACATTACATTTTATCATTTTTGAGTCACTTTTTAATAATAAATTACTTAAATAACTATTTGATATTTCGAGTTCGCGCTTTAGCATAACATTTACTTTAAACTCGCTGTCTTATTAGGCGAACCTAGAGCAACATTTCCATCTTGTGAAGCTAATCCTCGACGATTTTCACGCGACTGCAGAATTATCCGCAGCTATTTATTAACCCATCGACAAAGGGAGAGGAAATTAGCGAAATTACGTTTGTTCCCCTTGTAAAAAGGTAATCGGCGTCGTGGCTGTTAATTCATTTCGAGCTCAATTTGAGCCTTTAGTCGTTTAATTAAGTCGATGTACTCGCAGATTGAATTAATCCGTGCATCTTATTCCACGACAATATCGTCGAATATTCACCAGCAGGTGAATTAATGAATTTAGAAATGCAAAATTAGCCGCTAAAATCATAGTGTTTTTGGACAAGGAGCTGTTGTAGTTTATTTTTTCGAGGTGGAGACAGTTTGAACATCACTACAGTTTTTCTCAGTTTTCATAAAGTGAAGACAATGTTAACGAATTTTAATTTGGCACTTCCTTCAATTGTACTACATTACAATAGTACTAGGTTACGTGTTTTTTGAGTTTGTTTTGTTCGATGTAGAGCGTTTTTCGACCAAAAATTAAATCTGAAACAAGTTACTTTCTAAAATTTTAGGGTAACTTATTTTGAATGCAAACGAAAGGCGAAATCGTAAAATCCGGTTTGACGACGTTTAAGGCTCTACATCAGTGTCTGAAAAGCATATGGAAGAATCGCCAAATTTCAGGCATAATGTATATTTTCATTCTACAAAACCATCGATGTCTCTACAGGGTGTTCCGTCTAAACCCCACATTAGAAGTATTGAAAGTTCTAATAAAGATATTTATCTGAGAGTTGGTACCCAGGCATAATCCGTTGAGTTATGCTCAATGAAAATATTTTCAAGATAGCAGCACTTCCGGTTATACCGGAAGTTGCTATTAACTTTCTTATTTTAAATGGAAAGCTATATTTTTCACTGCGTTTTTGGATTAGTTGAGTTATTTAAAGGGAGTTTTTATTAGCTTTCCCTATACCCAAGTTTAACCGTTTAAAAGTTTTAAAGGTATTGTAACTTGAAAACTATTAAACATAAGTATAGGGATTGTTAACACAGATCGAAGCAGAATTAAATTCTCTACCATCCAGTGAAATAAAACTTTTGTCATTTTATTTGAAAAAAATGAGTTATGGGTGCTTAAAGTTTTGCAAACTTAATTTTAAAAATTTTGAGTTTGTTATTCTTTTTTAGAAATTTGAAAACACCAAAGGAAAGATATAGGCTTCCTCTTTCAAATGAGCTCAAAAATATTTCCAAATTTTTAAAAATCGCAGTTATCGATTTTTGAACTGGAAAAAATTTTAAAAACCATAAATATTTCGTAAACGGCTAAATTTAGGTATAGGAACAGCTTATGAAAACTACCTTAAAATAACTCTAGTAATTCAAAAACGCATTAAAAAATATAGCATTCCATTTAAAATAAGGACGTTGATAGCGACTTCCGGTGTAACCGGAAGCGCTGCTATATTGAGAATATTTTCATTGAGCAGGACCTAAAAGATTATGGTTGCACACAAATTTTCAGATGACTATGATTATTAGAACTCCCAATACTTCTAATGTGGAGTTTAGACAAAACAGCCTGTATGTGTAGCTAATAGTATAATGTATTCCGCTACGATGTATTTTTTTTTTAATATTCCTTAGTTTTCCTAAAAAATTACCATTATTGTAAAACTTTAAACATGTTTTTCTTAGTAACGGAGTAAGATTTTAAAACAAATTTTGTACAGACATACAGTGTGATTCTTAAATAGACCGACAAAATTCTACTCATGGTAGTCTGAAAGGAGTACATGCTGGAAAAAATAGTAAAAAAATTCCTTTCATAACCGTTTTTGAAACAAAAATTTTTAAAGTTATGTTAGAGATAAAGCGTACGCCACTGATGTGTTCGTAAGAAGTATTAACACAGTTATTGGAAAGCATAATAATCATCTGATGACAATGTAGTTGATCAATGCAACAATGATCACTGTTTATTATCGATATTCATGATGAAAACGAGCACATTTTTTCCACTACAATTAATTTGAACTCATGAGCGTCGTAAGTGGCACGGATTAAGGGGTTTCTACCCCTACGAAATAAAAACGTAAATATGGTGCAGATCGTTTCTGCTTATCCTTGGAAAGCTGTGATAAAATTTTGTCGGTCTATTTAAGAATCACCCTGTATAGATAATTAAAAAGTGCACTCCGCTATGCTCAGTTTTGTTTTTAATCCAAAGTAAATCACAAAAAAATCATTAAAAATGGATGCAACCCCCATTATTCTTGAATCGAAAACCTTGGGCTTCTTCAGTGATTTACAGCTGGCTGTTACCCCCCATCGAGCAGTCAACCCCTAATAATAATTTTACTCAAGCGGTACCTGCAAAAAGCTTTCCTTTGCCTCAAATTCCAAACTGCTGACACCACCTTTGAGCAACATTTTATTAAAGTCAAATTACTTTATGGATGATTTATATAACATTTAATACGGTTCAAATTTAATTCGGTGTTCGTTCGACGTTTAAGAACGCAAAATAAATGACAAAAGCATTAGATGTACCGTAATATTTTTTTTATCTCTGAACTTTGGGAATGCGTTGGCACTGCGATAATTAATAGTAAACCAATCATAATAAACTAGACACACGTGTTGATCTAAATTTTTTAAAATTAAACATATATGGACGAAGTATATGCAAAGTCCATGTTTTTTTGTTCATTTACAGTATTTCTAGTTAACGAATTACATAATTTAATCTGTATTTTTAAAAATTTTATCTAGGGACTATGTTCAAAGTGAAAAGAATGTCCTGGTAAAATAAAAATTGAGTAAAAAATGTTCACTAGAAACTAGTCGCCATCATTGTTAAAAATTATTGAATTCTTCTAAAAAAAAGCTATCACAGCGGGAGACATTTTAGAAATTAGATTTAGTTAATCCCTAAACTTTCACTTTTCGGCAAAAATGACTAAAAGGATTACATGATGCATGTATAATTTTGAATCTATTATAAGTAGTATTGTTTGTTTCTATTTCTCTATCAGTCTGTCGAGTCTATGCGTAGTGATCGTGTCTAACTAGTGATTTGATTATTGTGTTTTCAACATGGGTGCTTGTGGAAACAAGTCGATTACTCGGCTCAGGCCCTCAGTGCTGCGTTCCAGAATTACATTTAAGAGCTCTCAGATCTGAGATCTGATCGAGCCGATAATAGATCACGTGACATCCGAGGTGTGTGAGCTTTTAATAAATAAAAGAACGGATTCAAGCAAAAAAAACATCACCTTAAATGTCAAAAGTGTCAATTTTGTCTAAAATGTGACCCAAAATTGTGGCATATTTGTTTTTGCTCAGTGCAATAATGGAAGAGAAAGCAATTGTCATTATAAATGCAATACAATTGCTTGTTAATGAAATTGTGTCTTCTGATGATGAAAAAGAAAAAATATTATAGAGAAAACAGAAAATTTTGCACAAATTACAGTCCCTAATTTTAACGATAGAGAATTTAAGAAATATTTCCGAATGTTACCAAGTACTGTTGAAAAATTGTTGCAACAAATTCATGAGTCCGTCGATGAAATCCATGAAGTGCGTCGAGGTCAACCTGAGATTCCTCTTGAAAAACAAACTTTAGTGTGTGTTTGGTGTTTAGCCAATACTGAATGTCAACATTATCGCACTAATATCAGCACCTATGATCAGCACCATCGTCGGCACAATTGAAATTTGCGTTTTTGAAATTGTCATGTGACGTGAATCAAATCTGCGAGCTCTCTCTACTACCTCAGAGCGAACCGAGTATGCTCTGTTAGCCCTGAATTGTTTTAGAGAACGCATAGAGATTTACATCTGTTTGCTCGCTCGGAATTAAAAGAACGATTAGAGAGCTCTTTGAGGTAAAAAATGTAATTCTGGAACGCAGCACAGTATTCATTATTCGAACCATCGCCGTCTGTAAAGAATGACACTTTATATCGCCTGTGCATTAGTCAAGTTCAAGTGATTCCCGTCAGCGCGGAGTATTTGACACATCCTGCACTTGACGGTAAATTGGTTTTCAAAACTTCAAAATATCACTTGCATACGGTGTTTTACTTCTTGTTGGATTTCCTTGGCGTGGAATGGTTAACAAAAACAACGATTAAAATCCCTTCACACCAAACGTTTATACGGTGTTTTGTTGTATTCTTTCCATGGAGCTTTTGTTAGTTGCGTTTTTCTTTATTGGTTTAGTTGGTTCGTGTTTCGTTGTTCTTGCGTTTAAAAATTGGCATTGTTGACAGCTCATTAATAACTTGACACTCTTAGCAGTTGACGACAGAAGTTGACGTACTACACATAACAACGCGCGGAATTATGGAATCACTGTTTCAATGCATTTTTTACGAAATGTCCAGGCGGGATATTGATACAGTTCATTAAGGAGGCGGTGATTCGAACTAAGTCGTAGCCATAGAAACGACTAAAATTTTTTCACCAGTAGATGGCATGAGAATGCAGAAATCGATAAGGTCACTCATCCGGTTAGCTTTGTTTTTATAGGTACGGAAATGTGTTCTGAAATGACAAGGAAAACGTCAAATGAAACTCGTTTTTTCCAGTGGCGTAAGTTGCGAGTTTATAATAGGGGTCTGAATACTCCTCGACACATTCATTTTTAAAGCATGCGGCAAGACACAGGTCTCAGAGACCAAGCTCACTGTGAATGGGTTTGTATCAGAGCGTTTTTGTATCGCTGAGACCACTATGAGACGGTCTCACTGAGACCGACTTCGGCGGTAGACTGAGACCTGCCTCGCGACAAGTCTCTACACGAACATCGAAATCGCTCCATGGCTTATGTATCATGAGGCCGTCTCAGTTTGTGTGTCTTTTGAGATTGGTCTCTGAGACACTTCTGAGATCTGTGTCTCGGCGCATGCGGCGAGGCAGATCTCATCGTGAATGGGCCAATGGGCCCTTTATCACATCGAAGGTTTTGAGTTTGAGGTCTAACACGGCAGTCCTGTTGGATTCTCTGGTGAGAAAATGAATTCTCGAGGAGTATTCAGACCCCTATTACAACTCGCAACTTACGCCACTGGAAAAAACGAGTTTCATTTGACGTTTTTCGTGTCATTTCAGAACACATTTCCCTACCTATGAAAACAAAGCTAACCGGATGAGTGACCTTAGAAATCGAAATTAAATACAAAATTTCAATTTTTGGAAATTTTGGCTTGACAGATTTCTGATGATCGTTCGGGATTCTTCGTTATTTCCGATCAAATTGTGACTCGTGTCCCCAATTGTCATTTTTCACATTTCAACGAAAAACTAAGTGCAATTTGATCTGTACGTACAGATTTTGAAGCTTCTTCGTAAATTTGTGTTGAAAATTGGCAAATACACCTCTGGGTATTTGACAAACAGAAGAATACTTGTGAACAAAAGAAATATAAGGTTATAACAGGAGAAAAGTTGTGTAGTGGATGCTGTGGTGCTTTCTTTGGAGTATTTTTCCTTTTGGATAATGTTGGAACAAGAAAAAGACTTTTCAATATTCAATTTCATCACTGTGTACGGTTCAGATTAAACTAACTAGGTAGCAAATAAGTGTTTGTTTATTTTTATCGAGAATTAGAAAGACCATCGAACAGACGGGCTCTTTAATACTGTTACCAAATTCGCCTTGGTGTGTATTACGGGAACCTCCATGTGTTTCAAAAGATTTTAAAGACATTTACGCTTTTCATGTTCCAAGAAATTAAGCGTGTACCTACCTCTTACCCTTCAGAAACTCTGAAAGCAATTATACAAGTCACAAATGGTAATTACGGCACTAAAACCAATATCTCAACGTGTAGGTTATTCATGTCCAGATGATCAAAATTCGTAGATAATAAATAACATAGAGTAATGAATGAAATTTTATTTATGTTCGTTTAATCATATTTATTTTCCTATCGCAAAATTATGCGCACACTGTTGTGTTTCCGCCTAAAAATGTAGAAAATACTGCACTGTTTGTGATTCAACCGTAGTTCTAACGAAAACTTAAAATTTGGTTACATTTACACGACTAACACACAATCTGATGCCTTTTTCACACATTGCTGAAGAACTCGATGATGAAAAACTGCTTTCAGGAAATGATTCACAATTCAACATCCTTTTACTCTGGAAAAACCTCAACTAATGAACTTCTTTCCACGTTAATTCACATAACATGACAGTTATTTAATATAATAATTTTATAGGTTAACAATAAATTTGACAAATTGTCAGCAATTTTCAATCGGAAACCGTTGTGGCGCCTACAAAAATATGGCTGGCACTTCCTTCCAACTAAAGTTTGAAAGCGGTAAATTTAAAAAGTCTCATTCTCAAAGAAATTTTTCTATAGGTTGTTTTTTCCTTGCTATTGCGAATCGCGGGTTCAATTTTTGAATGCATATTTACAATGAGGTTGTGCATAAAGCGTGTATTTTTTTCCTCGATCTGTGCAGTATCTTGCGTTTGGCACACAAGTTTCAACTTTAGCACATCAGCAGATAAAAAAACGGGTTAAATACTAAATAAAAAATGTCTAGTTTTGAGCGGAGCTCATTTCTAATCAGTTTGATGTTGATCGGTGGACTATTTTTGGAGATTTGTATAAAAGTATTAGCTGTTTCAAAACTATAAAAGTGCCAACGTCGCATTTTACCGAATAATTTTTTTAAATAAGATTGATAAAAATTTAAAATAGTTATTAATGATTAGATCTCTCATTGAAAGTTTAAATTACATTAGCTATTATTTTTTTGAAGTGCATGAATAATTTATAAAAGAAATTATTATTAACTATTATTAGTTATTAGTAATTCTAACACAAAAGACATAAAGTTTGTTTCGTAATTTTATTTCAGATGCGTAATGAAAATTATTACAAAATCAGTATACTGGTACAATAGTAAACACTTGATTTTGTCGTCCTCTGTCCCTGGGATTTACTATCAAACCACTTCCTAAAATACAATTCTCTACTTCTACAACAAGATTGTCATAGACACTGGCAATTTGGCCGGTGTAATAATCAAAAATCCATTGCTGATTTTGTTCGCAATGTTTAATATAGGTGATTACTTTAGAACCGGCTCCTAGTGTCCTAGTGTCCCTCTGTATATCCAAAACATGTCTGTTGCCATGAAATGTTTGTTTTATATTAGCACATTTTGTATTATTATGTTGTATACCCTGTGGCCTTATTAACAACTACATGCAATCCAAATCCTATCGTTTTAAATGACCATAACTGTGCGGTTAAACTAGTTTGAGTCCGAAGTTTAACTTGTGCAAACTCTCCACCGGACGCGTGAAAGACTAGACCGGATTTTAGGTGTTTTATCATAAAGTAGGAACCCCTTTCACAACAAATGGTACCCATCTGAAAAGATAACATGTGTTCAATATTAGATCTGGTCGTGGTTTGCTGTGGTTTTCTCTTTCTAGCATGAACGTAGGTTGCGTGATAAGTGCTATCAACTGTCTAAATGTTGTCTTATTTTTGAATTTAGGAGTTTTTGATAAAAATCACATTCCAAATCATGATAATTGTATGGAGACGTTCAAGAATTCTGCAAGCGTTATCTCAGTTGAACGTGTGAATTTTTGGCCGCCTTTTCGTATGTGGCCTGCACCTAACCTCTTTTCGTGCCTGTTTTAAAACTCAAAATAAACGAACACTGGTAGGTAAATGAATAAATTTTATTATAAAAGATGTTGAACAGGTCCACCTCCTACTTCAATGCACTTTGAAACCCTTTTTCTTACAGAATTGCACACATTTTGTTTACACATTTTTGCGGTCCACAACTTCATCGGAGAATTGCTCCAGATAATCACTGAGAGCTGCATGATTTGAATAAGTCCACACCCCACCAACTTTTGTGCCATTTCTTAAATAGGCTTCCACCATAAGTTGTTTTGTTCCAAGGTAAAAACCATTGCGGAGTTCACGTGAAAAGTCCAGAAAAGAAGAGCGGGCCCAAGCCGGGCGAAAACAAAGTCGCCAACAAAAAAAAACTCACGTGGGGCAAAAACCCCAGCGAAGGCAAGTTGATTTTTAATTTAGAGGAAGACACAGAAACTTGAAAAGTATGCAAGAGGTTAAAAAGCGGAGCACTGACAGCTGTCATGTGTCATGTGCCACACATAGGCGATCTGACCAGAACTAATATTGAACACTTGTTATGTACAGTTAGAGATTGGAAACTAATAGTAATAAGCTTTTGTTTTCCAAGAAACACTGTCTGAAAAATACTCAATTTTAGTCAAATTACAAAAATAGGAATGATTTACTTTACAATTCATTTAGTTACAATAAAAAATACTCTAATGCTTCTTAGGAAACAAATGCGAAATCTTTTTTTACTATGTTAATGAATTAATAAAAATTTAATTTATGATATAAAGGTTCTTTCCCTGGGTTGTATTGTATTGCGGGGAGCCCATGCATCAGCTAGCTGTTGCACAAGATAATGTTTCAGTTAAAATAATCGCATTATTTTGTTACATACCATTGTTTTCGTCTACAAACATAAAGCAATACAAAACCCAATAATAAACATTGTGAAAATTTTACCCTAGGTTGAACTGCATTTTTTACACTTGAATCTTTCTTTAAATATTACAGTTGTTGTTCAGTTAAACGTTTGATTTTTATATTATTACATACGTACCCCGTCTTTACCCTACAATAATAGAACAGTAACAAAACAGTTTAACAGCAAATAGTCTTACCTTAGTTTGAACTGCACTATTTGTACTCGATTCTACTTTTGGCTATTGCAAATATGTTTCAAATTAGCGGTTTTATACTATTTCTACTTACACGTACCTCATATTTAGCCTAAAAAATGAAACATAAAAATAACATGTGTTCAATATTGGTTCTGGTCGTGGTTTGCTAATTTCTAATTTCTTCTTATATACTTTTGCAAACATAAAAATGCACTTATGGTTTTTGAATTAATAATATGTACGTAGGTACTTCAAAAAATTCAAAACCATGAAATCGAAAAAATTTAATATTTTATGTGCGATTATATACAATATTATATACAATATACAATATTTGGAACAATCAATATTTTATGTAATTGTTTAGCGTCTATTAAAACTGTTTTATTCACAAGCACTAATGTAATATGCCGATTACTAACTTTTTAAAGGTAGGGAAACACGTCATTAAATCCCACGGCTTGTAATAACATTTCATCCCTTGGGCCTGTAATATGCAGCATTGCCAACAAACACTAGGATTTTTTCTTTTGAATTGTCAAGTACTTAACTTATAGTATTTTGCCTATTGAGTTTTGCAAAATTTCGTTCAAAACAGACCGAATTATACCAGTTTTACCCAATTATAGTAAAATGGGTGTTACTTTTTTTTCTTCGAGTCTTGTTAAAGTAAAAACTGTTTTTTTTTGGAAAATTTACCTAGAATTGAATAAAAAATCATCAGTTGATCAAAATGTATCTTATCTTTTTTAAGTTGATACTGATTTATTTTGCAAAAACTTGTCAAAACACACCTAAAAAGCGCTAAATAAATAAAAATTGATGTGAGTTCTTCTCGATTTAGTTCATCTTGAGCGAAATCTGGTCAAAATAAGCCTAAAAACCACAACAATTGGCCGACAATCACGTTCTGTTTTGTTCTGTTTTTAGTTAAAATTTTACATTTGAGCTGTCGCTAAAATAAATTGAAACAATACCAATTATCATAATTTTTTTTTGTTTTTTTTTTGTTTAGCAGTATGTGATAGAAAACAGCTGTTAGCATTTGAAAGCATATCCTAACCTCTGTTCAGTGTCTATCGTCCAAGATAAATGAATTAAAAACAGCGACATTTGTTTGTAACGCATCGTAATGAAAATGATTAGGTATTAATATATTTCCCAATGACCCACATACCGTGGTATAAGTTACGGTATGTACACATCGAAAACACCTTTGTAAACATAACCTAAAACTTCAAAACCCCATTTAACCCCTTTAGAGGGTATTTAACTACACAGGATTGCATTGTCACGCAGATTAAGTAAGTATGCAAAATTTCAATTCAGTAGGACAACAGGAATCCTTTCAAATTTGGCTCAGAAAATATGAAAACAGCCAGACAACATTGTGAGTTAAATAATAATTATTTACCTAACATGTTTGGAAAATACAATTTCCCACATGAGCACTTTGTTTGCGGCGAGAGCCGCATGAAGTGCGAATGTGGGAAATTGCTTTCCAAACAAGTTAGGTACGGTGGCGAGCAAAAAATTTCGGACACCTTTGACATTTCGCTGACATAACCGTGTGTAATTCCTTATCCTTTTTGACAATGAAATGACAAAAGTGTCCGAAATTTTTTGCTCGCTATTGTACAATATTTTATGTAACGAATCTCTGAAAAATAATTAAAAATTAATATTTTTTATAATTTAGTATTTTTTGCTAATGAGTTGGTAACAGGCAATGAATTAGAATCGCGCTCCTACTCAAACAATCAAAAAATTGACATGAACTGTCACTTATCCTAAAAAAAAAATAATCGTTTCCATCTCAACGGTAGCGATACCAACCTTTTAAATGTCCCTAGCCGTTGTTGGAAAGTAAAAAACACCGCAGTGCGGGAAAGTTACTTTCCCACACGCTGGAGATAACCGGGAAAACGCTGTCTAAGGGTGCAGTTAGGGTGCAGTTAGACGTCGGTTTTTTTCCACGGTTTACCCGTAGGTACGGTTTTGCCCGTACGGGGAAGAACGTACATCGCGAACGTGTTTACACGACACATTCAAAAAGGACGGTTTTTTCGTTTTTTACTTCGACAGTGGCGTGTGCAAAAATTTAATTGCGTTTTTGATGATAATAATCTTTCGAAACACAAGGTGAATTTCTACAAAGTGTTGTATACTCTGCGATAAATTGTTTACGATATTTTTGTCAATATAGACATATTTAGTTACGACTGAATCCATTGGGCACTGTCTTCGATTCTCCTCCACTGGAAAAACTGCGCGTTGACAAAACTGACAGTTTACATTTACATAGACAGTTTTACCCGAACGGGTGAAACCGTACGGGCAAAACCGTGGAAAAAAAACGACGTCTAACTGCACTCTAAGAACTATGAGTACAAAAAAGCTTTTAAAAAGCTATATTCGCAAAATTTTCTTCAAATTAAACCAAAAATTCTTCAATTAGAGCCGAAGTAAATTGTGATTTTTTGCTTTTTTTGAGTGGTTAACACACTAAGGTCTTTCTCTAAAAAAATTGAATGAAACTGTCATTTTAAAGGTAGGAGGTAGGATTATATCTATAGCAATCAAGAGCAGACCCCAATGGCTTTTTTAGAATGACGTTTAAATAAGCTAGTGTCCGAAAATGTTTGCTCATTGTCATTAGATATACTACTCGTAATTTTCAAAAACCATCACATTTTCGGTAACACAAAAGTTATAAACTGTATAAAATTCTGGTAATTTTATTTTATATGCATCATCCATAATGACATATATGTATGCTTAAAAATTATTACAAAATTATTACACAGGCACAAAAGTAAACACTTGACTTGTTTGCCTTTTCTTCCAGGTATTTGCTCTCAAACCACTTCCTCTACCACAATTTTCTTCTTTTACTTCTATAACAAGATTGTCATAGATACCAGCAATTTGGCCGGTGTTATGATTAATGGTCCATTGCTGATTTCGTCTGCAGTGTTTAGGATAAGTGATTATATCAGAACCAGCTCCACTTTCATTCCGTATATCCAAAACCTTTCTGTTAACATGAAATGTTTGTTTTGTATTAGATATTAAGATATTTGTATATTTTATACCCTGTGGCACGATTAATAATTAAAAATTTTCCAAATCCTATCGCTTTTAATGACCATAACTGTGTCATTGACTTAGTAGCAATCTGAATTCTAACTTGTTCTAAATTACCACCCTTCGCGTCAAAGACTAGACCAGATTTTAGGTGTTTTATCATGAAGTACTGACCGGTGTTGCAATAGTCGCAATCCATCTGAAAATATACAGGGTGAGTCACTGATATGGGCATGCTCGATTACACCTACACCGTCAATGATATCGCAATGAGTCAAATGTCACAGCAAATGGGAGGCCAAAGTGCATTTTTTT
This sequence comes from Tribolium freemani, assembly GCA_939628115.1. NCBI lineage: Eukaryota > Metazoa > Arthropoda > Insecta > Coleoptera > Tenebrionidae > Tribolium > Tribolium freemani. The sequence continues at coordinate 10,828,657 of OW626790.1, forward strand.
AAATTATTTTGCTCTATACAGGGTGTTCCATTTGTTTTTTTAAATGGCACCCCCTGTATATTTGTACATATTTTAATTTGCATTTCTTTAAGCTTAAAAAATCCGTTTAATTTTTTTAATTTGCTTTAACCGTTTAGAAGTTTTTTAATTTTTTCTCCAATTTAGTGCGTTTGCAGGCACATTATTAAAAAATTGCAGTACCCTTGGTTTTTGGGATATCAAGTTGGGACTTTGTCCATATGTAAACAACTGTTTGAGGTATCTTTCGGTGGCAAGATCGTTCATTTTTATTGTAGGATCTCCTTGCTGTGACACATTCATTTTAGGACAATTTTACCCCTGTATTTTACTACTAGATCCTATTCATTGTCTCTTTTTATATCTTTTCTACCTCTTAAGTTTTTTCCTAAAAGTTGATAGTTTGGGAGATAATTCGGTTTTTCTGAAAAATGCACACAAAATATCTTGAATATTAATGTAGCGTGTCATAAAAACAATAACTTCTGACATATTAACAGAGGTAGTTGGCGTGATATCGCGAGCGAAGGCCAAGCGGCATAATCGCCTCCTCATTGGATCGAACCTAATCCCGTCAAATAAATCTTCAAATCAAATTTGGAGGATTAATTTAAATTTTTGATATAACCTACTGTGGAGTATTTAAAAACGTTTAGTTAAAGAATTTCTAGTTTCATCCCCTAAGAAAAGGTTGAAAACTCGAAAATAACGTGTTTTTTCAAAATCGGTAAGAGCTAGGAAAAAAGTTTTAAATGAAAATTCTAAAGCAGGAAAAAAGACATAAATCATCTTCTGATTTTTGTTTATTTTATTTAAATTAACAGAGGTGGCTAAAAGAAAAGGGATGATGTGTACAATTTAAAAAATTGTCATAAACACTTGATTGTTATGTAAAATTGCCTGCTGAATTTAAATCCACAGGTTGTTGTTTAATTTGGAATTGCTTTCATTATGAAAAAGACGTTTCAGCTAAAAATTTACAGGGACCTAAAATTAACAAATTTTGCGTTTACATCCTCATAGCTGCCTTCTGGATAAAGCTAGAAACTTCAAAAGATTTCTCAATTAACGCAGATTCTAATGCATACACATGAGCTTTAGTTTTCGCAAGAGAAAACTGAAAAAAATCCAATTTTTTTGTAACGTGTTATGTGTTATGTGTGTTGTGAACTTTTCGAGTTGCGAAAATTTTGTTTACGTTAAAAAATAGACCCCTACATAATCGAGATGAAATGCAGCTAATAGTTCAAATAAATTTTTGGGAAAAGAATCACTTCGATATCTGTAACATTCACCAAAGCAATTTAAAATTATTGCAAATGCGTTCGAGATCGCGGCGTATTTCCTTGCAGTTTCAAGCGCTGACTCACGCTTCCCTGAGCAAATAATTTTTCTATCACAAACACTTCGTGGGTCAAAAAATAGTAAGTAATCACAAAATCAATTAATGTCATGTCAAAAAACAGCTCATTTACGTCTTCAATTATTTAAAATTGGTTAATGTTATACCACTTCGACCGCCTGTTGCAGTAAATTTAAATTGCAATAACACGATGAGTGTTACAGATATCGAGATGATTCTTTCACCAAACACTTATTTGAACTATTAGCTGCATTTCATCTCGATTATGTTGGGGTCTATCTTTTAAAATAAAAAACTTTCTCGCATCTCGAAAATTTCACTACACAAACATGGCAAGTTACAAGAAAACTGGCATTTTCTCAGTTTTCTTTTGCGAAAACTAAAGCTCGTGTGTATACGTTGCAATCTGCATTCATTGAGGAATCTTTAGCTTTATCCGGAAGGAAGATACGAGCATGTAAACACAACGTTCCCCAAGTTTCTCACATTTTTTACAAAAACCGTCTTTATGATAATCAAAGCAATTCTAAATCAAAAAACGATCTCAGATTCGAAGACACGTGTGCAGTTGAGACCGGAGAAACGTCCGGAGTGTCTTTTGAGTTTGACTGCTCCACGATTAATTTGGAGGGACGAACAAGCCCAGAATCCCAGACGCGACGCTTATGGCAACAGCTGACTGGCATCTGACTACTGTGCCTGCGCGATATTTCTCCAACTAAGCCTACATATTAACATCAAACTGGCATTTATTGTACGTCACTTTTTTAATTTTGTTGTGAAAATGATTTTTTCGTGTTAAATGCATACAATCTCATCGAGATATAAACTCTAAATTTGAAAAGAAATAATTAAACAAAAATGAAAGAAACGACGGCTCTACCAGAGAAAATATTCAAGAAAGAATTATAAAGGCTTTTCATAGAATAGATCATGCCACATTGGAAGCGGTGAATTTTTAAAAAGAATTGACGAATGTAGTGCTTTATTGCTTAAGAAGCCCGTCATTTTAAACAGTTTTGTAATTGCAAGTAAAATGTTATCGCTATTGATTTTTATACCTCAGTAAATATTTTTTTATTTCCTTATTTCTCCATTGTAAATTTCTTTCATTTTTATTTAATAATTTCTTGTCAAAGTTTATATCTCGATGAGATTTGTAGATTTGCATTTTACGCGAACAAATCATTTTCACCAGAAAATCAAAACGTGACATACTATAAATGCCATTTTGACATTGGTATGCCAGAATGTATTGTTTTTCATAGCACGCTTCATTAGTATCCAAGAGATTTTGTTTGTATTTTTCAGAAAGACCGATTTATCTCCCAAACTATCAACTTTTAGGAAAAAACTTAAGAGGGTAAAAAGATGTAAGATGAAACACTAATAATAAAATACAAGGGGTGCTATTTAAAATAATTAAGTTATGGTCCTTCAAAATTTCCTAAAATGAATGTGTCACAGTAAGGAGATGCTACAATGAAAATGGACGATTTTGCCACCAAAAGATACCTCAAACAGTTGTTTCCATATAGACAAAGTCCCAACTTGATATCGCGAAAACCAAGGGTATTGCGATTTTTTTTATAATGTGCCTGCAGACGCACTAAATTGTAGAAAAAATTAAATAACTTGTGAACGGTTAAAGCAAATTAAAAAAACTAAACGGATTTTTAAAGCTTAAAGTAATACAAATTGAAATGTAAAAATGGAACACCCTGTATTGAGCAAAATAATTTTAGAAAATGCATTACTTTGGCCTCCCATTTGCAGTGCTCTTTGACTTATTTCGATATCATTGACGGTGTAGGTGCAATCAAGCACGCCCATATCAATGACTCACCCTGTATATTATTAACGATTGGAAAATAATCTAATACCTAAGCTTTTGTTTTCCAAGAAACATTATCTGAACAGTAAACAATTTTAGTCAAATTACAAAAATAGAAATTATTTACGTTGCAGATCATTTAGTTACAATAAAAAAATATTCCAGTGCTTCTTGGAAACAAATGCAAAATCTTCATATTTTTTTTATTTTAATAAATTAACAATAGATTATTCGACGAGTTTGAGTGTAAATCGGACGCATTATTTCACAAGTGGATTTTTAAACGTCAAGTGAAAACGAGACGTTTAACATCCACGAGGTGAAAGAAATGAACCGATTTACACGAAAACGAGTTGGATACAACATTTTATTCTTCGAATTAGACTCAACAAGGCTTAAAATTGCTTTAAATCTGTTAAAAATAATCTGACGTTTCGTATTGAGAAATGCCAAACAGTTGTCAAAACTTCCATACACAAGATAGGATAAAAACCGTAAATTTTGACATTGTCCAAGAATTAAAAAAAATAATTTATGATATAAAGGTTCTTACCCTGGGTTGTATTGTTTTGCGAGGAGCCAATGTATCCTGTTGCACAAAATACAGTTTCAGTTAGAAAAATTCACATTATTTTGTTACATACCATTGTCTCTGCCTACAAACATAAAGCAATACAAAACCCAATAAACATTGTGAAAATTTTACCCTAGGTTGAACTGCATTTTTGATACTTGAATCTTTCTTTAAATATTAAACAAAACAATAATGTTTAGTTAAGCGTTTGATTATTATATTATTACTTACGTCTTTACCCTACAATTATAGAACAATAACAAAATAACTATTTAACAGCAAATTGTCTTACCTTGGTTTGAATTGCACTTTTTATACTCGATTCTACTTTTGGCTATTGAAAATATGTTACAAATTATCTAATTAGTAATTACACATATAATAGCTGTTTCAAAACTATGGAAATGCCAACGTCGCATTTTCTCTCAAAATCCTTTGTTATAAATTATATAAATATTTATCAACCTTATTAAAAAAAAATAATTCCGTAAAATGCGAGGTTGGCATTTCCATAGTTTTGAAAGAGCTAGTACGTACCTCATTTTTAGCCTAAAAAATAAAAACAAAAATGTAACTAGAGTTAGTGTCCGGTAAATTGAAGATATTCATTATATAAATGTGAAGCTAGTTTTTCTCATTTAAGTCTAAAATTTATCGAATCTAAATCCACCTTGTTATAAAAAAAGAGGAAAGGTTCACAGTTTTTTAGAGACTTGGAACTATTTTAATCCTGTCATTAATTAAATTTATAACAATTTAACAGACAAATGTTTGAGCAAGAACGAAAGGGTCACCTAAAAGTTCATCACATTTTTCAACAAGAAAATGCAAGTCTTTAAACTACAAACAAATGGTGGTTCCAAGCGTATACATACACGTATTGATATGGAACATTAGGTACAAAAAAGTACAAGTTTGTTAATCCCTTTTAGCAGGTGCAAGTAAGCAGATTTTTTTTGAAATGCTCTCTTACATTAAAAAAATACCTTAGGTTGAACTGCATTTTTGGAACAAGATTCTGCTTTTGGCTATTAAACAAATCAATACCTACCTGATTGTCACCAGCGATAATAGAGACACCAAATAAAAGTACAAAAAATGCACAATTAAAGTTCATTTTTCTTATTATAAAATTCAAATAAATTAAGAGAATCAAATCAAGTTTGCTCTTTTATACTTCTTGCGAACATAAAACTACACTCATGATTTTTATATTAATAATATGTAAGTACTTAAAAAAATTCAAAACCGTGAAATCGAGAAAATTAAATGTTTTATATGGGCTTATACATAAGGCAATTAATATTTTATGTAATTGTTTAGTAGTGTCCATAAAGTTGTATTTTACGCACCTTAAAACATTACAAGGTAAGTGAATACAATATCGCCACGCTAAGCTTCTATGAATATTTCCTCTTAAATAGTCAAATTAAAAAAAAAAAAATTTTGAGGTATAATATTACTGATGATACAACCTACTAAAAATTTCAAACAGTTAAAAGATGATACTGGCATATTTGTGCATTCTGTGAACATTTTTTTAAAACATTGCACATTTTTCACTTAAAGCAACTGTTGTTTAAAAAAAAGCACTTATCAGCACAATTCTGCACTATTCTACAAATTTCCAGAGTAATATGTATTTTATAATTTTTAGCGCGGCATCCTCGACATAGCACTCCCAAATTTGATGTATGGTTAGAATTCATTGATTTTTTGAATGTAGTTTTTTTTTTAATTGGGAAAATACCACAAGCGTCACCTGTCTTTAAGGAGCCAAAATTTCCTAGAATTTGATCCTTGGCGTAATTGCCAGCTTGGCGATATTGTATTCATTTACCTCATTTAAATGCAGTTTTTTACAGCTAAATTTGACGATGTTGGAACTAAGAGAATAAGAGATTCACCTCAACAGCACTAAAATTCATTTTTGTAGTATGTAGTCACCTAATATTTGCCTAAACAACATATTTAAATCAAAATTAATGAAAACGTGCTGGAAAAGTACTACGTGTCTTATAAAATAAAATAAAATAAAACAAAACCAACAAAAACAACTTTAGTTTTACCTCACCTTTTTTTTTGCAAAAGAAAGTGCTAGTAAAAATAATCAAATACAGCCAAAAACATTTCAAATTTCAGTTGCAGACTTCTCAAAATCTCTCCAATATGCAGTCTAAAGACATTTAGATTATACCGGGCTATTGTTTTTTTTGTATAAACTTAGTATTAAAATTTTTACTGTAAAGAAACCAAAATATACCTTTAGGAAAGCTCTACTCAATCCGTATTCATTATGTTCTTTTAACATAAACATATCTGATCCCATATCGAGCACGATATTATCATTGTAGCGATAAATATTTATAAAAATTTCCGACGTTAAGTTTGATTTGTTTCAAAGTATTTTTAAAATAATAATAATCAACACTCTCAACCTTTTCCTCGAATACATATTGATTTCTTATCTAGTTATTGCTTACTCAAATTGAAATGTTGAATTTTCTGTATACTACTTCCGAGATTTGCTGGAAATATAGCTTAGTGCCTTGGATAATGTTTCAGAGTAAATACTGTAAACTCTGATTTTAATTATATTGAAACTGTTATAATATTATAAATTATTATTGTCATGTGAACGTGTGTTTAGAAATTTCTCATTTTATTTTACTTTTCACTTATTTTATATTTAGGTAACCAATTTATATTGTAAATTTTATTATATTTTATTGTATTGAATTAGTTTAGAAATTGTATGAGTTTTTAATGACAAAACAAAGCAGACCCTGAGGGTCTTATGCTTTAACAATTTTTTTTTGTTGGTTGGACCCCGCTTGGACCAACTCAAGTAGTATCTGTCTTAAACAAGTATGACAAGGAATGAAACTCAAATGAAAGTGTTTCAGGGAAGAAAGTTAATTCGGAATAATCCGTGATGCAATTTTGAAATTGATTCTTCAGCCTTTCCTTCAAAATTACCAGTTCTTTAAGTATTTCTCAATTAGACAATTTTTGATCGGTGTCTTGCTAAAAATTAGAGCATGTTAACAAACCAAAGTTTTGTGTTCTGTCTTCAGATTTTGAGACGGTTTTTAGCAAACATTCAACATTGTTTGAAAAAGTCAAGTAGAAAAACTGACAGCTTTTTTATTAAATTTACCACAACATTAGGACATTACAGAGTTAACACCAAAGCTCAAGTATTACAAAGTATTACAAGATAATTACACAGGCACAAAAGTGAACACCTGGTATTGGGTCTCTCGTCTAGAAGTTGCGATTAAACTTCCACACGTTCCAGATACCCCAGTCCCTACTCCAACAACAAGGTCCTTAATGACACTAGCAATCTGACCACGATTATGAATATACCATTGCTGATTTGGTCCACAATGTCTCGGATAGGTGATTAATATAGCACCAGCTCGACCACCACCTTCATGAAGAGTCAAGCTCGTAGGTTTACGTGTATCACCATGTATTATTAATAAGTTAATTACCTATACCATGCTCCGTACGTACCTGCTCTTTAGCCTATAAAAAACAATTAAAAAACTATAATATTTAAGATTACATTTTTACCACACTGTTACTAGTGTAAGAGGGATGCCAAAAATGAGTAGAACCACATAATTAAAATTATTTTACCTTTTCCGATTTTCAAATAAATTAAATAGGTTTGTTTTCTTCATTTAAACTTTTTGCAATCATAAAAATTTTACCATTTCCGATTTTCAAATAAATTAAATAGGTTTGTTTTCTTCATTTAAACTTTTTGCAATCATAAAAACACACTCAAACTTTTTATTTGGATATTTACAAAAATTGGAAAACAATATCATTACTGTATATTTTATGTTTGATATTACAAATGCGACAGTGTCATAAACTTCGCATATATTTATCAACTCGTGTTTTTAACATTTTGTTGAGAAATATGTTAAAAATAGAAATGATTTTTTGTTGAAGCAAAACCTCAAACTTTATTACTAAACGTCGGACCAAATAGTGTACATAGTGTACAGATACGGCGATTGGAGATTGTCCAATTAAATAGAAAATTTAGATAAAGGGCTGAATTTTTGATAAAAGTTTGTTTGAGGCATCTTATGCCTATACGTAGCGGTAATTTTGTTTTTAATCTCTGGCGACCCCCGTTTAATTTTAATTTTAATTTTCATGTTGGATCAAAAATTTTGAAAATCGTGTTTTTTAAATTAATTATTTAACCAATAATTTTGCAATTCAGCTCACTTATGTAGAAAACCATAATAGTGGCAGCAAATTTAAAAACAAAATACGTTTTTAAAAAGAAAAGTCTCCAAGTTACGAAATTGTGTATTGAAATTTTCAGCATGCAAGGAGCTATGTTAATTACTTAAAACTTGACAATATTAGTTACATTATCGATTTCACAAAACTATAGATAAGTTTTTACAAAAAAATATTTTATTAGACCTTATGGTTTCTGAATTATTAATATTTTAAACCAACGCTCCGACGCATGCCACTTGCACATGCGTTAAATAAATGAATCAAATTAAATTAGATTTTGACATTTATTTTTATAATTATCCGAAAAAATGCGATTTTGAATGGATCGAATAGCATAGAAAAAAGAAACTGTAAAAGCAACAAAGATTCATAAAACTTGCATACACAAGGTGAATCTGCAAAAACTATTTTTTACTGTAACTCACAAATTAATAAACACACAGAAATCAATATTTGCTAATAAAATAATTGAAGATTATTATTTTTTTCTACTTTTGTTTCGTACTGAGGTCATTACGATACACCATTTGGGTTTCGTAATATCCAAGGGAGTGCTATAATAATTACACTAAAAACGAGGGTAATTTAGTTGGAAAATGAAGGCAACCTAGTTTTTTGACAATTATCTGAGAGAAATGTCAGTGTCAATCGGCACCTGTTTCAAGTGATAATTTAATCAAATGAATCAATTTCGAAGCTTTGGAGGCTTTTGTACCAACCCTGATACGTAGTCCCTTCGAACACCTTTCGAGTAGTGTACAAACATGACTTCAAAAGCCAGTGCAAGTAAGTAATTTGAGATCCCATTCTCCTTAGGCCAATTTTGAAATTCCGCGTATTTGCCACAATAGCCCGTATTCGGGGTAAAAAGTGTATGATATCTCGTTTATAAGGCATTTTGTCGCACTTACTCCATTATGGCACTCCTCGCTGCGCTCATCGTGCCCCAATTCCGTGCGTGCGATAAAATGCGTCTTATAAAACTCGTATCATAATATACTATTATAGAATTCATATAGGCCCGAAATACGGTACGCCTTTGGATTGCCATGGAAACGTTCGCCCACAACGAGAGAACAGTGAGTCAGCTTAGTATTGTTGCGCTTGTTGCGTGGTACCAGCAGGGATGGGCGTGTCAACAATACAAGGTAGACAATTCAATTGTTGACCTGTCAACAATTACGTCGACGTCGATATTTGAAGTGATGTGAACAATGTCAACTATGTCAACAATAAAGAAATAATAAATTTTGATAGTAAACTGGTATTTGACCATGAAATTGGTGTATAATTGTTAAAAATAAAACTTAAAACTATGATTAAAACTTTTTGAAAACATAAAATATGTGATAGAAAAATAAATAAATAAAAATAAAATTCTCGATAAATGGTAACAAAAAAATAAAACATATTAGTCTCTTTTTCTTCTGTTTTTACGCTTCACTCTTTATTTTTAGCCTCTTCGTCTTTGTTCTCAAAAGAATTTTTTCTTCAAAAGAAAATGTGATATAAAACACAACATAACCTCAAATTCTCATTGTCGACCTATTGTTGACATTGTTGACACTGTTGACATTGTAGACATTGTCGACGCAATTGTTGACACGTCGTGTAGACAATCAAAGTCGACGTGTCAACGCCCATCCCTGGGTACCAGTAACGAATTAATTGGCCTACTCTTTATCGTACTATGTAATCCTAGCTTTATTTATTACCAAACAGTTCAGGAGTTATTTTTATTGTTTCATAATTGTACCTTGAATAATTTTAACACTTGTGTTCAAACAACAACCTTTATTTTTATATGTAAAAATACGACACAAGTAAGTGGCAGCTTTTTGAAAACCTCTCGTCATCTTCCTTACTTCTTCAGATCACGACAGTTTTCTGAATGTGTCAGACTTGATAGCGAAGTTTTAAAAGCTAAATGCATGTCCAGGTGCATTTTTTCAATTTCCTCAAAAGAAAAATAATTGTCCGTATCGCTCAATGGTTTTTTGATGCGTCCGATTTCTGATAATCTTTTAGATTTCATCAACCTAGTCACCACAAAGCATTCACTTTTCACAACTGTTTGCATCCTTTGCTATTGCACGTTCCCAAGCTTTGTGTTCTAAAATCATATCGGCTTTAGCTCGTTCGTCCAAACTCGTAGATTTCTAAAATGCAATATCGTGTTGTTTACAAGCGTTGTCTAATTCATTAATGCCCTCTAGATGTAGTTTTTTGTAAAGTCGCGTGCCAGGCCCGCAAAAACGGTAACCTATCATTTGATTAATAACATTTTTTTTTATTTAAAAAAGATGAAGTAATCATGCCATAAAGATGAAGTTCCATTGGTAACATACTAATGATGGAAATAAAATTACGCTTTTCAAAGGAGAGGTGTTTCTGGTCAACTTTAAATGGTTTTTGAAAAGTACATTGCGGTCTCTTGACTGTTTTATAAAAATTTGAAACAATGTCAGTTCTTACCACATTGACGGTGGTTGTGATGGTATCAGTAGCAAATAGGAGTAGAAGAAAAATATACATTTTGCTTTCTTCACCTTGGAATTGCCTTTTCACATTCACACGTTTTACAGACCTCAAAATTAATTACGTTGTAAAGTTAGTTAAGTTCTACACGTTTTCTTATCAGAGGAGAAAGTTTGATTGCTAAGGCAAATTGAAAATCCTGTATTAAAAACTAAAGACCAATAAAAACTTTGATACGGCTTGGTTCTTTTAAATAGAATATTCAAAGTGTTGTGAGTTCCAAGGTTGCATATTACGTTCAGTCAAATTTTCTAGTGTAGTATAATGTAGTATACTGTAGCTATACACATTACACGAAAATTGTTTAGAACATTAGCGAGCGCAGTAAGCGAGTGGTGTAATTATTCGAATGTAATATTTATTATTTTTTCAGTTCAAAGACACCTTTCGTTGTTCAAAGAAACAAACTTCTTTTCTTCAAATATAAATGAAAAGTATCAGAGAGAAAATACAAACAATAAGTTAATAAAAGTGTTTTGTGCGTGAAATTTAATTTTGATCGCTCATTACAAAAATTCGAAATTCGAATAAAACTGTAGCGGCTAGCTTTGTAGTGTAGTGAATAAAGTGTTCTTTGTTAGTGAAGTGTTCCTTATTTGCACACTCCCTACAAAACGTTTTCTAAACTAAAAAAGTTTAATTTGAAACCGCATAAATAGAAGAGAAGAAAAAATTATAAAAGAGAAAAACACAAGGAATAATTTTATTTAACTTGAAATGATACTTGAATTAAGTATTACAAGATAATTACACAGGCACAAAAGTAAACACCTGGTTTTGGCTTCCTCGTCTAGAAGTTGCGATTAAAACACGACTTCCACACAAAGTTCCATACACCCCAGTCCCGACTCCAACAACAAGGTCCTGAATGACACTAGCAATGTTACCACAATTATGGATGTACCATTGCTGATTTGGTCCACAATGTTTCGGATAGGTGATTAATCTAGCACCAGCTCGACCACCACCTTCTATATCCAAAACATTTCTGCAAACAAATGGTTTTTTTTGTTGCTTATAATTTTAGTTTTATACCCTGAGGCACGATTAACGAAATAGAATTTTCCAAAACCTGCCATTTGTAGTGACCACAATTGTGAATTTGAGTTAGTAGGACGCTCAAGTTTTACTTCTCCACCGGAAGCGTCCAAAACCAGTTGAGTTTGTGGATTTTTTATCATAAAGTAGTGGCCATTGTGAGGGGTGCAGTCCATCTAAAATTAAATTGAATTCATAAACAAAAAATATAGGATGTTAAATAAAATTCCTCCCAATTTTAATTTTTTATTTATATCAGAATACGGGTTTTTTGATATATCGGGTGTGTCAAAACTCGCGTATAGGCTCTTAAGAGCTGCTAGATGGAGCTATACAGAACACTATTTTCAATTAAAAAATCACAAAACCTTCCATTTGGTTGAAATCAAAAACAAACAAAAAATGTTGCAGCACTTTTAAACTGGTGTTTTTAACTCATTTTAAAAACCAAAGGAAAGGTTTTCATACAATTCTTTTTGAAAAATTAGATAATAAATCAAGTAAACATCAAAATAAATTATTAAAAACAAAGTCAACAGGTCTGCTTTTCTTACAATTACACATTAAAGTTGCATTTTTTGCAACTTTTACGAGCTGCTGCATCTTAAATAAGGAGCTACGATTTTTTATTGTTTTTTTAGGGGTCAGTAAAGCCACTAGTATTCACTCTCAAGAGCGCGTCCGTTCTTTTTGAGACACCCGATATTACCCCAATTTGAGGTACAAAATCAGGCATGGAAAAATACTAGGCTTTAATTAAATCTAAAAATTCTTACCCTGGGTTGAATTGTGTTAATAGGACCCAATGCATCAGTTGTCTGTTGCACAAAATATTCTCAGTCAAAAAAATTTCGTTATATTGATACATACCACTATTTTAGTCTACAAAAAATTAAGCAATAAATAAACCAAGGAAATCAAAAAATTACCTTCTTAGGTTGAACTGCATTTTTTACATTCTGTTGCAAAACATTTTTCAATCAGATTTTTGAAATGATTTTCTTACATACGTACCTTTGCCTTAGACTGAAAAAAACAAGAATTATCGTTATTTCATATACCAATTTGTTAATGAAGATAACTAATACTCGATACTGTTTAAAGCACGACCGAGCGTTGCGAGTGAGTGCCGTTAATAGTTGAGATCATTAATCGCCCATTAAAAGACAACAGTTTAATATTAGCAAACAACAAACATTTTGTTAAAAAACGGTACCTTTCGTTGATCTGCACTTTTTGGATTCGCTTCTCCTCTTGGCTATTCCAACAAAATGTTTCAACCATTAACATAGTGATATTGTGTTTTGCATACGTACCTCAGGCTTAGACTACAAAAAAAAACAGTAACAAAAATAATATTATAATGTTACTTACAATGGGTTGAACGCCATTAGTTGAACTCGATTCTGCCTTCGGCTATTGTATAAAATATTCGGTTACATACAGGATCATTAACATAAAACTACAAGCCTGACGAAGAGTCAAGCTCGTAGGTTTACGTGTATCACCATGTATTATTAATAAGTTAATTACCTATACTATGCTCCGTACATACCTGCTCTTTAGCCTATAAAAAACAATTAAAAAACTATAATATTTAAGATTAAATTTTTACCACACTGTTACTAGTAATAACAGCGACGCCAAAAATAAATAGAACCACACAACTAAAATTCATTTTAGCTTTTCCGATTTTCAAATAAATTAAATAGGTCTGTTTTCTTCATTTATACTTTTTGCAATCATAAAAACACACTCAAACTTTTTATTTGGATATTTACAAAAATTGGAAACTGATATCATTACTGCATATTTTATGTTTGATTTTAAGTCAATCAGCACTTTATAATATCGTTTAATGTCTATAAGTTTTTTTAATCGTAAAAAATAAATCTCAAGAGTACATTTTAATGACATTTCACTTGTTAAGTGAAACCATAAATAGATATTCGCACATCAACATTGTATATAATCTAGCAAACAAGTGCGAAAGTGTCTCACATAAATTCCGCATATGTTTATCAACTCATGTTTTTAGCATTTTGTTCAGAAATACAGCGTGATTCTTAAACAGACAAAATTCTACCCAGGGTACTCTGATATGAGTACATGCTGGGAAAAACAGTAAAAAAATGCCGCTTTGCTCACTTAAATTCTCTGTCAATAAATGTCAAAACTGTCAGTTGTGAAATTCAAAAATTGTCAATGAATTAATTTTAAAAATTTCGTTAAAATGCAACTAAATTGTTACACTGTGCACGAAAACACTTTAATTATCGAAGTTTATTTCCGAATTGGAGACTTAATAAATAGAGAATGGCAATACTCGATGTCTAAATGCCTGTCATTAGTTCTATAAAGTGGCATTTCTGATTTTACATGAAAAATTCAAAGACGACTAGATGAGAATTATTTAAAAACACATTGTATTAGCACAGTTAGTGGAAAGCATGATAATCATCTGATCAATGCAACAATGATCATTGTTTTATATTGTTTATGATGAAAACGAGCACATTTTTTCCAATACAATTAATTTCAACTCATGAGCGTCGAAAGTGGCACGTATTAAGGGGTTTCTACCAGGGGCGTGCGGTCCATGTACGCAAGGGAAGCAGTGCTTCCCTTGTAAAATTAAAATTTAATTCAAATAAATTTAAGGTAACAAATGGAACATTTACCTGATATAATTTCATTAAAATATAATTATGTATGTTGTGTGTTTAATTACACTTTCATATAAATTATTATTGAAGGTTTTTTTTGAATTGAAACGAAATATCTAACTCTATTGCCGACTTTTCCGAGAAATATAATAAAATAATGTTCCAGGACTTCCAGGAGCGCTCGCGTTTGTGGTTGGAATACCTGATTGCGCATGCACTGTAGATTCACCCTACCCGTGCCGAGTACTGTGGCGTATTTCAACGTGCTTTAGTTGCATTATTAGGAGTTTACTATACTATACTATATATTATACTATATATTATTCGTATAAATGTGTCGTTTGTTTCGATTATTTTTTTTACTCGTCGCAGTAAGTGTGTTGTTTTGCTGCGACTTTTATGAGACATGGGTACGCGGACTTACATGGAGCAAATCAGGAATTTTGCGAATTCCGTCTCTGTCTCCCTCTCCAAATTTCGTCTCAGTGAATAGGCAGTGGGTTGAGCTATCGTGCCAGTCGGTCATAATCATAATATCGTAATTAAAATGGACTTTTCTTGAAAAGAAGCGAAGTGTGTGGATTGTTCGGTGTCTTCGTTAATAGGTATTTCGATACTCAGTTTTTCGGAAAAACAAAAAATCGTCAGGAAAAGCAGACTAAAACCGGCGTTGAACAAATGAACAAGTAAATTCGTGGGGAAAACCAAGTCGAAGTCTTTTAATAATGACTTATATAATCAGTGTGAATGGCTAACAGGTTGTAAAACTTTAAACAAATTATTTTGTTGGCCCTGTCTGCTTTTCACGAAATCAAAAATCGAATTATACATATTATTATGTAAATAGATATGTTTTGAAACTGCTTCCCTTGCTAAAAATTTCACCGCACGCCACTGGTTTCTACCCCTACGAAATACAAACGTAAACACTGTGCAGATCGTTTCTGCTTATCCTTGGAAAGCTGCGATAAAATTTTGTCAGTCTATTTAAGAATCACCTGTATGTAAAGTTAGAAATGTTTTTTCGTTGAAGCAAAGCCTCAACCTTTACTACCAAAGGTTTAGGTGTTAATTTTATTGCTTCATAATTGTACCTTGAATGATTTTAACACTTGTGCTCAAACAATAACCTTTATTTTTATATGTAAAAATACGACACAGGCAAGTGGCACCTTTTTGAAAACCTCTTATTATCGTCCTTACTTCTTCAGATCACGACAGTTTTCTGAATGTGTCAGACTTGATAGCGAAGTTTTAAAAGCTAAATGCACGTCGCGGTGCATTTTTTCAATTTCCCCAAAAGAAAAATAATTGTCCGTATCGCTCAATGGTTTCTTGATGCGTCCGATTTCTGATAATCTTTTAGATTTCATCAATCTAGTCACCACCAAAGCATTCATTTTTTCACAACTGTTGGCATTCTTTGCTATTGCACGTTCCCAAGCTTTGTGTTCTAAAATCATATCGGCTTTAGCTCGTTCGTCCAAATCCACAGATTTCGCATATGCAATATCGTGTTGTTTACAAGCGTTGTCTAATTCATTAATGCCCTCTAGATGTAGTTTTTTGTAGAGTCGCGTGCCAGGCCCGCAAAAACGGTAACCTATCGTTTGATTAATAGTAAGTTTTTAAATTTAAGAAAGATGAAATAACATTGCCATAAAGATGAAGTTCCATTGGTAACTTGCTAATGATGGAAATGAGATTACGCTTTTCGAAGGAGAGGTGTTTTTGGTGAACTTCAAGTGGTTTCTGAAAAGTTGTTTTTTTTTAATAAAAATTTGAAACAATGTGAATTCCTACCACATTGACGGTGGCTGTGATAGTATTAGTACCAAATAAGAGTAGAAGAAAAACATACATTTTTCTTTCTTCACCTTGGAATTGCCTATTCACATTCACACGTTCCAGACCTCAAAATTAATTACGTTGTAATGTTAGTTAAAACACATAAATTATTTATGATATTATGATATCATCAAATCAAAATCAAAATCAAATCAAATTCTACACGTTTTCTTATCAGAGAAAACTAAAGACCAATAAAAACTTTGATACAGCTTGTTTCTTTTAAACAACATAATATTCAAAGTATTGTGAGTTCCAAGATTGCATATTACGTTTAGTCAAATTTTATACTGCAGTATACTGTAGGCTATAAATATTACACAAAAATTGTTTAGAACACTATCGAGCGCAGTAAACGAATGGTGTAATTATTCGAATGTAATATTTTATTTATTTTTTTTCAATTCAAAGATACCTTTCGTTGTTCAAAGAATCAAACTTGTTTTCTTCAAATATAAATAAAAAGTACTAAAGAGAAATTACAAACAATAAGTTAATAAATGTGTGTTGTGTGTGAAATTTAATTCTGACCGATCATTACAAAAATTCGAATAAAACGTTTTCTGAATTAAAAAGTCCAATTTTAAACCGAATAAAATAAAAGAGAAAAATACTATAAACGAGAAAAGCTCGACAAAAGAAGAGCTCAAGAATAATAGAGAAGAGCTAGAGAAGAAAAAAGCTATTGAAGGGAACAGTAGGAAAAAAGAAAAGCTAGAGAAAAGCTGCAGACAAGAAGAACTAGAATCTGAAACGCTAGCATAGAAAAAAGCTAAAAAAGAGCTGGAAAATAGAAGAGCTAAAAAAGAAAACAGGTGGAGAAGAAAGGAGTTTGAGATGATAGGTGTAGAGAATAGGGTTAGAGAAGAAAAGCTAAAGAAGCTAGAATTTATTATGTTTTTGGTTTGCTCACGTTTTTCTAATAATTATTTTTTGTATAAGGGTCTTATAACATGTTTCATCCGCGCAAAGGTTTAAACACGAAAACGAAGTTTGAGCGTTTAATTAAGTAAAATATACAGCGAAGTTTATGTAACAACTTTAATTTGTAAATTGAGGTTCAACAGGCTCAAATTCAAATACTTGATTGTATCTTCCGTGAAAGTAATGAACTACTAAACCATTTCCTGTATGATTGTTCGCATGGTACACATCAAGCACTTGGTTTTGATTGACACTAGCAATAATATGACCGTCCCTATGAATGAACCATTGCTGATCCCCTCCACAATTTTTGGGTTTGGTGATTATTGGAGCACAGTATCTAACTCCACCTTCTACATCCAGAACCTCTCTAAAAACAACATTTTTGTTTTTTGTCGAAACCAAAACTGAAGTTTTATACCCATTGCCACGATTAACAATGTAGAATTTTCCAAATCCGGCCAGTTCCAATGACCATGATTGTGTCACTGAACTTATGGGATTTTGCATGGAAACTTTGCCACCTTTGGTGTCTAAGACCAAACCATTGGTGTTTTTTATCATAAAGTAATGTGTGATAAATCCACACCAGGTCGTCGACTAAAATTCAAACACGTTCAACAACAAATGATACAAACACAAACATTCATTGAGCATTCAATGAGCATTCATTGAGCATTCATTTCATAAACAAATAACTTTTACTCTAGGCTGAACTATATTTATGGGATCCAATACATCAGTTGGCTGTTGTCCAGCATTGAAAGAGTTTAATTCTGCTCTCGACTACAAGAAATCAGGTAATAAAAAACTAATTAAAATTTTGAAAAATTTACCCTAGGTTGTAATGCGTTTTTGTGACTCGATTCGTTCTTTGCCTACAAAAAAAAAATAAAAAAAATAATGAATCATAAAAATTTTACTTACCTTCAATTCATCTGCATTTCTAGCACTCGATTCTGCCTTTGACTGTTCAAAATATCATACAAAACTATACGGTTCTTGTATAGAGTGATTCATATAAAACTGCAAGTCTGACAAATTCAACCAGTCACACTTGCAGTTTTATGGGAAACGCTCTGTGCTACAATGTACACGTACCTGTTGTTTAAGCTTAAAAAACAATAACAAAAGTGTAATATTTAGTAAGTTTTTATAATTTTTTACCACACTGGCAGTAGCTGCACTAGCAATCATAAAAAGTAGAACTGCACAATTATTCATGTTTCTTTTCTCAATATTCAAAATTCAACTAAACTAATCAGATTGCCTCTTTTATACATTTTGCAAACATAAAAAACACTTATTGCTTTTCAATATGTTCAGTTTTATGTTGGACTGTGGAACAATAAATAATTTATGATATTGTTTGGCCTTTATGATAAAGGAAAAATAAAAACGCGAAGTAGCAGATTTAAATTTTGTACACCATACCTTTTACATTTTTAACTTTTTGTATACACGTATATCCTATTATTTCCTTTTTTTTATATCAACTCTTGTGAGCACTTTAACCGCAGGAATAAATAAAAATGTTTTAAATTTATTTTATTCGATTAAATGTACAAATTCCAACTTATGAATTTGAAAGATTAGCTTCGAAAGCATTTGGACTGTTTAGACTCACCTATTACAGACATTTGTCCAATAAGGGCCTAAACTTTTGTTCTGTTCATTAAAACTAAAATTTAACGCGCCACCTGATAACCTCTTGCATTATTTCTGTGAAAGCACCTCACTTCTTCATGTAATTTGCATACAAACCTTGCTTGTCATATTATCAATTAAATCGGTCTAGGTGCGAAAACAATAAATTCTTAATGTTGGACTGATTAATTAAGGAACGAGATAATGGAATAGAAGTGTTACCGCACGTCGGCGACCTAAATTATTCCTGGACCAAACGTTCCCTTGTTTATTATTTAAACAATCTAAGCTCTAAGCTGCGTATATCCTATTTTGGGAAATACAATATTTTAAAACGTTCCCAAATTGAATTTGACCAGTTTTTAGCTTGGCAAAGTAACATCACGGTCCGTTGATTAATTCGAAACTTCTTGCTAAAAAGGGTTGCGTAAACAACCCCTCCCTCCACTTAATTTATTTTTGTAAGTTCGGGCGGATGGAATTATTAATGGCCTGTAAAATAATTCAAAAATGCGGATTTTGCCCGGCGCCTACACCATTTATGACAAACTGTTGGGCAAAATTGTTAAACTAACAATTTCAATCAAAAGTTGCCAACTTTTTCGTCTTTCTTTATTATGGGAATTAAATCTGAAATATGCAGCCACCTGCACGGGATTGTTTTTCAGCAGTAATCGTAAATTCTTGAGGACAAAGCGCGCTTAAATTAAGCATCGTTGCAAGAAACTGTCCTCCTGGATTTTAAGGGTCACTTTATGCAAAAGCAGTAAATTCACGATCCGGAAATGCTAATTTCGCGCAAAAACAGCACCTACATAATCAGGCAAACAAAGGCGCGCTATTAAGCTGTTGGCTTTAAATGCAACGAGTGAAATAAAGAGTGGACAGTCAGTAGAAACAGGCACCTGAGACACTTTAGTGGCCATAAAACGTTTTATTGGTGTAGTTGTAATGTAACAGATGGATCAATTAGGGGCATTTTCGGGATATCCACAATTGGAGGGAGAGCTCCATTAATTTCGGCAAAACTAAAGTCAATGGTGGCGACCAAATATCGTTACAATTACTCTAAATTGAATTTAATTAAGTAGATAACTACATGCACATGTTCTGTTTGCGAAACGACCGCAATTATAGTGCTTGCAAAACAAGAATCAAATCGATTTTTTTTATCACATGAAGTGACTTGATGAATAAAAACGGCCTAATTCACCTGCTTGGGAACTTGTTATTACAGCAATCGCTCACCTGTTTTAATCTAAAAGAAGCATAATTCAGGATGAAGGGGTGCGAATATTCGTCGGTCGCATTCCTCTCAGATATATGAAGCTAATATTTTTTTTAAAAAACTCATAAAGCGACCGACGATCCGTTCAAATTTATCGTAAACTTATTCCAGAGAACATTCCAATAGAGAAAGAGGTGAAATGCAATATGTAAAATAATCTTCCGGAAGACAGAGAGAGGGCACAAGTGTGGAGTGAACAGAATAATTTACTGCTTGATGGGGGAACGCAGAATTGATAACAGATCCTCAAGAAATATAACACAAACGGATTTTTTCTGCCCTCCAGGGGCCATATTGATTAGTCGGCGATTGTTTGAGTCACGTGTTGCAATTGGCCAATCGAAAAGATAAATACGATCGAACACATTCTCAAGAATTACAACAAAAACGCAAATTTTTCCCTCCCTCCAGCGGCCATTTTGATAAGTCGTCGATAGTTTAGTTTCCCCTTCGGTGGCCATTACGTCACGTGTAGCGATTAACCAATCAGAAACATAAACATTAATTTATTTTAAGTTACACAAAAATACTCCCAAAAAATACGACAAAAAAAAAGGAAAATTTTCCTCGCTCCGGCGGCCATGTTGATTGATGGACGATTGTTTGACTTCTCCTCCGGTGGCCATAATTGTCACGTGTTGTAGGTAATTAGCTTTGGGTAATCAGAAATAATTTACATCAAAAGTTATAAATTAGCGAATTCACAAGAAATGCCTATACAGAAACCTGGATTCGTCCCCCCCCCCCCCCTTCCTCCAGAAGCTATATTAATTAATTATTGCAAACTGTTTAGTAGTTTCCCCTTCGGTGGCCCCTTGGACCAATGTATTGGCCAAATAGAAAAATAAAAATTAATTGATTTCAAGTTATATAAAACATATTTTCAAAAATTATAACAAATTTTCCCCTCCCTCCAAGGGCCATGCTCATTAATTATCAACTGTTTGATTTTACCTTCAGTGGCCATAGAGGTCACGTGTTGCGATTTACCATTGGCCAACCAGAACTAATTTGCTTTGAAAGTTACAGATTAGAAAATAGATTCACAAAAAATATGACAAAAACACTGAGCTGTCAATTATTTCAGTGGCCATGATGTCTGGTTTTGCGATTTGTCAATCAGAAAACTGAAAAGTAAATACTCCTATTAATTAATTAAATAGATTATTATCAAAAATATACAACAAAAAAGCAAATGTCTCCCTCCCTCAGGGGGCCATCTTGGTGTAGTCGACTGTTGGGTTTCCCCTCCGGTGGCCATAAATGTCACGTGTCGCGACTGTCGCGTTTGGCCAATCAGAGGTTTTTGTGTTAATTCCACGAATATTAATTTATTTGGAGAGTTTTAAAATGTCGCTTGGAGCCATTATGTTGACAAATTATTGCCGGGGAAGCAATCACGAACAGAAATCATTCATTGCGTCAACAGTCTAGTGGGAAACAAGAGAGGGCCAAAATCACAATAGAACATGATTTGAAAGTCTTTACAATTTATTTTAATTACTTTGAAAGTTGTTTCAAGTTAAGAATTAATCACTCAGTCGGCGATTAATCAAATTTTTGCGGATTGTCGATTGGAAAACGAGAAAATTTCCCCCTCTCGCGAGCTGTCTGATTATGACAGAACAGCTATTAATTCTCTTACTAGTTGTAAGTTTGCAAGTGTCTCTGAACTTTCCCTAGAAATACGAGACAACAAGGCTTAAGTTTTAATTAATTTAGTTTAGAATTTATCTTCTGTTGTGAAATCCCTTGCAATTGTGTACAAGGTCTCACGGCGAAATATTAATATTGTGTCGCCTTTTGGGGCACAGGTGAATAGAAATGAGTAATCTAGCTACCTTGCTGGGACGAATTATTGCAAGTTGGGGGAGTTTTTAATACGCCATTCCAGGACTGCCAATATGAATATCTACGATGGCACATTTCTGCCAACAATGGGAATTATTCGGGGAAGTAGCAAGCCAGTATATTTCGGCGAAAAGTGAATATGGTTATTGATTCCGATAAAACGGGGATTGTTACAGTGCGGATGGAGAATGGGAGAGGAAGAATAAGAAAAGAGGGTTGTCGAGTGTCGCAGATTCCGGAAAATTACAATATTTAACCGCAAGTTCTTTATTATCTTAAGTAGTATTGTAGTAATAACGA
This sequence comes from Tribolium freemani, assembly GCA_939628115.1. Classification (NCBI taxonomy): domain Eukaryota; kingdom Metazoa; phylum Arthropoda; class Insecta; order Coleoptera; family Tenebrionidae; genus Tribolium; species Tribolium freemani. The sequence goes on from OW626790.1 coordinate 10,850,821, forward strand.
ACCATTTTGTATAGCTACTCAAATATAGTAGAATACAATCCGGAATAATCAAGTCAAGGTTTATTTACAATTCAAAAAACTACACAAGGGGTGGATTTTACGTATAGGATTAGTTGATTGTCAAATATGTATAACAAAATATACAAGATAAGTCTGTTGAAAGTATATTTCAACTTTATATCAAACACTAATAACACACACAATATTAATTCGCCTCCAAACACTGTCCTAATAGTAAATACTATTTGTTACTAACTAATTCACATAACTTGCTTATTTTTTGTTGTTTTTTTAATGTACAAAATAAATCTTAATTTTTCTTTTAATTCCAAACTGTACCAAGTTCTAATCAACGAATCATCAAAGTGTAAGGTTTTTCATAAAAAAAAATAAACTATTGAATTGTTGAACCAGCTACAAATTGTATTTCAAATATTTAATGATGAATAACTTGCGACGTAGAGGTAGTGATTTACTGTAGGAGCATCCAATGAGGAAGTTTCAATTTTTTTCAAATTAATACCATTAATAGTCTTCATAATTGTAAAACTAATGGTACTTTTCATTTTTTTATATTCGTTGGGCAGGAATTTTGAATGGGCAGCTAATTGGATCGCACATTTTGCTACATCGTCTTAACGCAGAACATTATTTACATTTTTTAATAGATGTTCTTTTTAAATTACTGGACGATGTAAATTTAGAAATTAGACAAAATTTATGGTTTTTGCATGACGGGGCTCCTTGTCACAATGCCCACGTTGTGAGAAATTCGTTACATACCAACTTCCCACAACATTGGATTGGCACCTATGGTCCAGTTACGTGACCAGCCAGGTCACCGGACTTAAACCCCTGCGACTTTTTTTTTTATTTTATCACTTAGGAGACGTGTCCAGTGTTGTTTAAACCACAGCTGCCTTGATTAGTGAAGGAAGTTTCCCTTCACACGGCTGGTCGCATTGAACAAAAAAAGTGTTTCAGACAGCTTACTTTATTGTAGCGCCATCTATTAATTGCTTCTGAAAACTTCTCTTGGTGTCAAACGCGACAATCGTCATATTATTTGCAAATTTAAGTTTTCAACCCCTTTTGCGTAAGATTTATATAAAATACTACTAACAGGACGGCAAGACAAAGCTTCGTTTCATTCCTTTTTGCACAAGTTTTAAATTTAAAATGCAATGAATTTGGACACGAATGTGTAAATTTCGTACAGCTGTTTGCAAATGCGTTCTAACACTCTTTTGATAATTTCCGTGTGTATTAAAATGTGTTGCAACCAGAGAGCAAGCAACTTTAGGCGCTCTTATGTTCCTTATTCCATTTTCAAGATGTTCGCTTATCTCCAAAATTTAGGTGTGCACTAAGGCTCTCGGAAACCTACAGAGATGTCGAAAGTCTTCTTCTAGAGGGGTAGAAGGATCATTGGTATCTCCTAATTGTTTAACGGTCAGCCAGTACTCACGTCTGAAATCGTTACGTTTGAAACATTGTTTGCAACAATTGGCGTATTTTTAACCGTCCTTCCTCTGGCATCTTATTTTTACACTGTTTAAGTTTATTAAGCGACGTAAAAGTCCTACCGAAATTTGTTGCTTACGAGCTATAGTCTCATAATTTCAAAGTCGTTCTGAAACGATTTCCCAACTTTATACAGAATAAGAATTGTCGCTCAAATGCTATTATAGCTTGTGAACGATGTAGCCTAGAGTTATAGAATAACCCTGTTCTATGTTCTGTTAGTCTAGTTCAAATTACTACTGGTATGCTGTTTACCATTCGGCAAAATGTTCAAGTTTGTATCACGCTTTTTACGTTCCTTTTGTGTTTCGCTCTTGGTCACTCACATTGCAACATGTGCTTTTCGTTCCTAACAGCAAAAACACGTGCCAAATGTTCGTAGAATACGTTTTCTGTAACTGTACCGTTAAAACTAATGAGTTTTGCCTTAAACACCTTCTGCACTGACAGCAGTGTGACAGCACTTAACCTTAGAACTGTCAGAATTGTTTTACTTTACAGTAGCTCCCTCTCAGAAACAAAAAAAGGCCAGGGAACTAAGCCATGCGGCCAGCCGTGTGAAGGGAAAGTCCCTTCATTGATCAAGGCAGCTGTGGTTTAAACGCAAATGGTGGTCTATTTGAGCACTTGCTGTAAAACTTTTGTGGTTGTTTCTGTTAATTTGTTTTTCTGTTAATTGTTATTTCCGTTAATTTTTGCATTCTGCTTTTCTGTTCTACATTGCTCATAATAAAAAAACATTTTATCACCATTTTTGAGAATTTTTGTTAAATAAAAAGCTTGACAGTTCTGATGTTTGACATTGGTTTGACAGGGTCCAGGTTGCTTTTTATTAATTAATTGTAGAATTCCGTTTCCATCACAACGAAACTTTTTAAATCCATAGGCGGGTACACGTTTCGATATGTTATCTTTTCCAAATTTTAAGTAAATTTGCGAAACTTTTATAGAAAAATTTCACATAGAAAAAATGTTTAATTTGTTGAGCTTTGGTACCTGTTAAAATTAACACACGTATTTCTGATTCACCCTGTATTTAAAATGTATTACTGCCGTTGTTTTGTGTTACTATTAGCTGTTTCAAAACTATAAAAACACCAACGTCGCATTTTCTCTCAAAATTAAGTGTTATAAAATATTCATGCTATTCAAAAAAATAATAGCTTATGTAATTTATACTTTTAATGAGAGATCTAATCATTAATAACTATTTTACAATTTTATCAATCTTATTTAAAAAAATAATTCGATAAAAGGCGACGTTGGCGTTTTTATAGTTTTGAAACAGCTAATACATATTTAGATTACCTGGAAATGCTAATAAAACTCATAGGATTCGTTTATACAACATTTAATTATAATCAAATTTTTATTTCTGATTAATTTGACATTTGTCCATGCACGACCAACTGTATCAATCTCCGCTTGCTTCGCTTCTCTCCGATACGGCCATACCACTTGTCGATTTGTCCATAAGAAACCAAATTCTTGACCTTGGAAACGAAAGTTCGGCAGGCAGAGCACCCAAGTGACAAGTATGTGAATTAAAATGATGTCAGACGTCAGGTCTCTTGTTAGTGTCATCTACTCATCTCTTGAAAAATAATATTCATACAAATCGTCGCAGACGACGGTACAAACGAAAAGAAGCATCCTTTCCACAAATCACACATTACTAACACTCGTTTTGATTCAAATTATTTGTCACCTTCAAATTTGACAAGTTCAAATAATTTGGGGGCAGCACGTGCCGAACGCCATCTCGGTTACTAGGATAATGGTAAAAGGTAGTGTTTCAACTCCCCCCCCTTCCCTTCGCCAAAATTCAACTGGGACTTGAGAAAATTTTGGGACCATTTCAAAGTATTTCTGGTAGATGGCGCTATATTGTTGACACATAAAAAATTGCCGACGTTCCGTAAATAAAATCAGAGTTTAAAATTGTAAAACTCAAAACGTCAAGTGCACTGGTAATACAATTGGCATTATCTATAATTTTTTTCCATATTTGAGTTGTGTGAATGTCAAATTTTTCTCGCAGCGACCTCATGCGTCAGGTTTCCGAAATGGTCCCACAATCACACAAAATTATAAAAAATGGTACAAATAAAATACTTTTACTACGTACGCAATTCTTTGGCACTTTAATGTAAGAAAATTACCAAACAAATATTTGAAATAAAGATTTTCGATTTTTTTTGTATTTGTGGTGGCGGCATCTACCATCAGTTTTCTGAAATGGTCCCATCTTTGTGCTGTGCCTAAGTTGACAGATTTAGGGGGGAGTTGAGACACTGTAAGCACAGAGTAAATAGCCAAGGCCTTGGCTATATACTCTGTGCTGTAAGTCTTACATTACCGTTACTAGATCGGAACAGTTTTTTAACCGAGCGGTATGGCCGTATCGAAGAGAAGCGAGAGAAGCGAAGCAAGCGGAGATTGATACAGTTGGTCGTGGTCCATGCAATATAAATTGTAAAATAAATGATAACTAAATTCAACTTGATGTAGTTATCAATTAAAGTTTAATTCGTGTTCAATACAAATTATTATTATTTATTTGAAAAGTAAAACCGAACTTTACTTAAAAAGCTAACACATTAAATAATTCCTCATTTAATTTACGTAATCCAGTTTTATTAATCATTTTGCATAATTAATTATTTACATTTATTAATTTCCCCGATTAAAATATCGTTGATGTTACAAAAGTAAAAGCACGAAATCATGCTTCCGAGCAGAGGGGAGCAGATGAAACCTCCAAGGAATGTTTATTGACGTTTGTAACCCAAAACATTTATTGCTGCGGTTTGAGTTCACGGCCTTGCTAGCCGGCCGGGTTTACAGGGGTGACATTCTTTATGATCGTGACTGTAGGTGGGTAGGGATAGTCAGGTAATAGTAAAAAACTGTTTGGATACTTTATTTGCATGTACAGAATCATCACATAACAAAAATTTTTTTCAAAATTCCTAAATAACAAATCCTAAATTAATAGCTGTAGATCACAAAAAATGCAAAACCAGTTTTTTTCTCTTTCTTTTATTCCTGACTCGCTACTTCAATTTTCTTAATCTTGACTAAGTGTAAAATTAAACAAATACTAGATATAAATACAAATTAAAAAAAAATAAATATGCATTAAGCCTTATTCGGTGAGACATACAAGGTGAGTCTGCTAACAGCATTTTTACAATATCAAAAACAGTAATGATTATACCGAAATCAGTATTTGCTTTGCTATTAAGTACTTTATATTTTTCTCTTTGCACCTGAATTTTTTCAGAATTTTTGTGCAGTTTCTTGTAATAAATATTGATCAATAGAAAATATTAAAACTGCATTAATTGATCGAAATTTTTAGTGTCATTCTAAAACAAACGATGCTTAGATGATGTTTTTAAGCAAAAAACACGTAAAAACATTGTGCCCCAAATTAGTAAAAATATACTTTTAGCTGATGCACCTTGTTTGAGTACACCCGAAGTAAAAAATGAATAAACTCGCATAACTATCAACTAGCACCAAATTCTAAAAAAATACTATCTTGACATCACGCATAATTGCAGCTCAATACAAAATAAATTTCTCCTTTGCTTTAAACATTAACTAAAGACTTTAATTAATTGTAATACTCGTTTGCTCACTTGAAGTGCCTGACGTACTTGACACCGCATTATTAGAACGACTAACAGAACTATTTTGATTTGGTTGACACTTATGTGACCACCGATTCGCCGCCAAACTGGGCACGTTAAAATGTTTCTTACAATAAGTACACCGAACCTGTTGTTCCATCTTGTGTGTGATTTTTAAATGCTGCAACAACATTTTTTTCGAATCGTGCGAAGTAAAACGGACACCGCAAAACGTACACCTGTACACAATAGAAGGCATAATAACAGCTTCAGTTTTGTCTGAATTTTTCAGTTCTTCGATGAAATCAAAACTGAGGTATGGCGTATCTGTCTGTTCCGCCTTACAATACACCAAAATCAACTCAATTTGTGGCGTTATTATTTCACAATATCCCACCCTCGAGTCCAATTTATTATCGGAGTTTTTCACTAATTTTTTATTGCGAATGAATGGCACTGGAGATAATCTGAATGACACTGAAGTGTTGGTCACCATGCTGTTATTCACGTTGATGTATTTCACGTCCTCGAGGAATTGAGTGAGGATGTCTTGGATCTCGTTGAATTTTACTGGAGCGACCTCAAAAATTCAAAAAAAAAACATAAACATAGACTAGCTCAATATTAATTTATTTTGTTTTGTTTGATATTTTTAGAAAAGGCAGGAAGGAAAAAACTAAAACAAATCACTAAAAGTAGTCAACAAATAAGTAAATAAAAAGCTAAACGTAACAACTAGTTATTACATAAAATAAAAGTATAGAATAAATATGTATCCGATACTTTAAAAAAATCACCAAATAAAGTATGGAATAAACTGTAATAAATGTGGTATTCTTGGAGTTTTGTCCTTTTGACGTTTTTTAGACTTTTATTTCAAAGTTTTATCACAATCTGAATACGCAACAGTAAATTTTTCAAAATTAATAAAAACATGTCTTCAAAACAATATATAATATTTTTGAATGTGTGCATAATTAGATTTAAAAAAACAATAGGTTAACAAAATTGCATACTTTTTAGTTTTTACCCAAATTAAAATTAAAAAATTACTAAACTTGACATTGATTTATAATTGTCGGGTCAGGTCAACGATTGAAGTAAATCATAAATCGTCTCCACTTTCTTCTGTACGAATTCTGTACAAAACTGTTTCAAAACTATAAAAACGCCAACGTCGCATTTTACCGAATAATTTTTTTAAATAAGAATGATAAAATTGTAAAATAGTTATTAATAATTAGATCTCTCATTGAAAGAATAAATTACATTAGCTATTATTTTTTTGAAGTGCATAAATAATTTATAACAACTAATTTTGAGACAAAATGCGACGTTGGCGTTTTTATAGTACATAGTGCCTAAAATGATTTATGTCTTATTAAACACTGACAATTTGTGTAGCCCTCATCATATTTTATAATTTTTAAGGGGCTGTTAGAATTTAACATTGATTAATTATAGTCTGTAAAATGAAATTAAGAAAAATAATGCAATTAAAAATTGGGGGAGCACTTTGCAGTTTTATGGTTAATATCTCATTTTAAAAATGGGTTGAAAACTTCAATTGTTTAATTTTTTTAAGAAAAAATTTAATAAAAAATTAATAAATCGCATCAAAAACCATCGTAAATTTGTGTTGGTTTTAACAATATTACAAGGTGAGTCCGCTAAAAGTACATTTTACTGTATTTTAAAAACCAAGAATCATTCACAAATCAATGTTTGCCCGTTAAATATTTTATAATTGTCTCTATGCATGTAAATTGTCTCCTTATAATAAATATTACTTAATTACAAAAATAAAATTAAAAAAATTGAATAGTATTAAAATTAAAATATGAACTATGTCGTTACCCCCAAAATTGTTATTTAAATTTTTCCACCAACTGCGCCAATTTTATTTGTATTTTTTACACAAAATACCATTTAAACATTGTTTCATTTTTGTGCCGCGATTATAATTAATTAAGTTTGACTACAAGAACTTGAAAAAAATTCTGAACAAAATCACATGCATAAAGAAAAACAAAATTATCTTAAGAACAAACGCTAAATTTTGTATGATTCTTAGTATTTGAGATACATAAAAAATATGATCGTAGCAATCACCTTGTACATGATTATATAAAAAAAAATTGTTTAGAAATAAAACGACAAAACCTCTAATTCTGTCCATTTCATTTTTTATTAAAAAAAGGACATATTTTTTTTCATTTATGTTTCGCACATTGTAGGTCATCTACTTAAGCTACTGTTGTGGTTACTATATATTTTTTTTAATATTAATAAAACTATTAATTTTTTATCTCCTAAAACTGTTGCAAATTTCAAGGGTGTTTCAAGTTTTAGGTCCAGTCAAAAAATAAATACTTCTAGTTGTCCAAAAGAAAAAAAATGTATCTCAAACGATAGAGTTTCTAACACGCTTCAATTTGATGCTATAATGTTATACGAAATTTTCATGGTATGAGCGTGAATTGTGAAAAACTAGATAAAAAATTTTTTGTTTCCAAATTATTGCAATCGTTTTCTCATAATAAAATTCCTCCTATTTTTTAAGTGAGACTTCCGGAACTGAAACAGTAAAAAACCCAAGGCGTATTGAGCAATTGAAATTTCAATTTGCAAAAGATCAAATAAATGTTTTATCTTAGTCACCTTTGAAAAAACAGAGCTCGTGTCTTTGCTTGATTCACAAAAAATTGAAACGTCATTAACTGTCAGACTAAAATTTTACTTGTCAATTAAAAAATGCCCTTTCAATACTCTTTTGAAGACAAACTCGAAATGGTTTTAATCTCTGGGGAGTGTGGCAGAAATGCGACCCAAGCTGCTCAGCGGTATGCAGAACTATTCCCGAACCAGGAACATCCAAGTCGGAAATTATTTCAAAAACTTGTTACGAGTCTTAGAGTTAATGGAAATTTTGCCCCCAAGAAAAAAGTTTACGAAAATCCTCCTGTGACTCATGAACTAAATCAAGCGTTAGTTGCAAATCTCGTCACCAACAATCCAAATTTAAGTATCAATGAAATTCACAATGCCACAGGTATTAGCCGAATTAGTGTGCACAGAATTCTGAAACGGCACAGGTACCATCCGTATCACATTGAGGTGCACCAGGAATTACACGGAGAGGATTTTGAAAGGCGTGTAGCTTTCTGTGAGTGGGCTCAAGAAAGGATAAGGAAAAATCCAGATTTTTTCGAAAGTGTCCTTTTTACCGACGAATGTAATTTCAAAAATAACGGTGCGGTTAATAAACACAATCTGCATTATTGGGCCGTTGAGAACCCGCATTGGATGCAAGAAAGAGCTATGCAGAATCACTGGTCCATTAATGTTTGGGGAGGTGTGATTGGAGGACAAGTAATTGGTCCTTTTTTTTTCGAAGGTATTCTCACGGGAGAAATCTACGCAAATTTTATATCAAATAATCTGCAAGATCTATTGGAAGATATTCCATTACACAGGATGAGGAACTTATGGTTCCAGCAGGACGGGGCCCCACCACACTTCAGCCGTGTTGCAAGGGCGGAATTAAACCGACAGTTTGGTCAACATTTCATAAGTCGCGGCGGCCCCGTTAACTGGCCTGCCAGGTCATCGGATCTGACTGCACCAGACTTCTTTTTATGGGGTACTATAAAAGAGATGGTGTATAGGGATCCACCAACAACACCAGAAGACATGCGAAATCGTATTAGAAATGCATTTGATGACATTAATAGACTAAATCGTGCTGCTTCAGTTACTGAAAGTTTTAAAAAACGGATACAAAAATGCATTGAAGTTAATGGCCACCATTTTGAACATTTATTGTAGTTTCATTTATTCATTTCATGTTAGTTTCATCATGATTTATTTGACAATTTACGTTCTTTAAGTGTATTTACTCGTTTTTGATTCGTTTTCGTTATTAAATTTGTTTTTTTTTGCACAACTGACAACATTTATTGATTTTTTAATGTGGCTGTAAAAGTTGGAGGGAACCTTGTGAAGTGTGAGATCACCAGAAATAACCAAAATTTCCGTTTACTTTAAGACTAGTGTGGCGAGGCCCCGTCCTGCTGGAAGTTTCTTATCCTCTGTAATGGAATACCTTCCAACAGATCTTGCAAGTTATTTGTTACGAAATTTGCGTAAATTTGTCCTGTGGAAATGGCTTCAAAACATGGTCAATTACTTGCCCTCCAATCACACATTAATAGACCACTGATTTTGCATGGCTCTTCTCGACGGCCCAATAATGAAGGTTGTGCTTGTTAACCGAACTGTTCCCCCTAGATTAACATCATTTTCGAGTTTTTCTTCAATGGAGGGCATTTTTTAATTGACAAGTCAAATTTTAGTCTGACAGGTAATGACGTTTCAATTTTTTGTGAATCAAGCAAAGACACAAGCTCTGTTTTTTCAAAGGTGACTAAGATAAAACATTTATTTGATTTTTTGCTAATTGAAATTTAAATTGCTCAATACGCCTTGGATTTTTTACTGTTTCAGTTTCGGAAGTCTTACTTAAAAAATAGGAGGAATTTTATTATAAAAAAATTATTGAAATAATTTGAAAAAAAAAATTTTTAATGTAGTTTTTTGCATTTTACGCTTATATCATGAAAATTTGGAATATCAGCAAAGCATCAAATTGAAGCGTGTTAGAAACTCTATCGTTTGCGATATATATTTTTTATTTTGGAATACTAGAAATATTTATTTTTTGACTGGACCTAAAACTTGAAACACCCTGTAATTAAAATGAGATAACACTGAGGTAACTTAAAAAAACAATTGTAAAGAAACCATTTTTGTATATTATTTTACTTAATTTAATTATTTTTCAGCTCTAGCGAATCTTAAAAAAAATAACATAGAGATATGCTTAAACACTCAAAGAAAAAAAAAACAAATATTTGGCACTTTTTGACCAAGTTTAGTGATTGTGTGAACCTTTTAGTGACAATCTAATTTAATGATTTGTCGGCTTATTAAAAAGCGTGCAAAATGCTCGTAAAAATAGTTCGAAAAGGAAAAAACAACAACATCTAATCTAGTGATTTTTACCAATTTGGAAACCTTCATTTTCTTAGCACTTTAATTAACTGAACTCAGATACACAAATTAATTTATCAAAAATAAAAACGCATAACATTCTTAAATGAGGTATAACAGTATATTTTTCATTTTCCTTTGTATTTGAGTTTACATCTCTGCTATTTCACAAATTAATAGGTATAAGAACTTTACTGTCGATTAGTCTTTAACCACAAAAAGTCTAAGTAAAATGCAATTAAAAAAGTTGTAGAATTTTGTATGTCCGTACTTTCTCATCTTGATATAATTCCCGAATATTTTATTTTATTTTATTTTTTTTATTTATTTTCTTTTTTTATTTATTTTATTTATTCCATATTTTATGCTGTTAAAAAAAATAAAAAAGGTTGATTACTGACAGAGTGAATCTTATTGACCTTCGTTCTTGTACAAGCTTACCAATTTCTCCAAAAATTCAAGATATGTGTTGAAATACGCCTTGAAGAAGTCGTAGCTGAAACAGCGCCTTTGGTTTCCGTAATTCGGTAAAATCTCCACGTTGTCAATGACGGATTCTGAGTGTTTGACCGATTCGTGTGGTAAGAAATTTAAATAACGCAAATATTCAGTGCGTTGACGTCGCACAAAACAGATGTCTTTCGTGCGAAAAATCGCCTCAACGTGAGGCCAATTCAAAAGTTGGGTTGTTGTTAATTCCTCCCATTCGCCCCCAAGATGCTGCTTCATCACAATATCATCTAATTTAATAAAAAAAATAGCAAAAACGATTTTTTACAATTAGAACTCACCTCCAACATTTGAGAAAACAATTGTATTCAACATATTCGCCGGACACTGCACGTGAATAGTAAAGGGTGAAAAATCAGAATCAATTTTATTCTCAGGCTCGGCCTGAACTGGCGCAGTCATTTTCTGGTGGTCTTTCACAGCTTTGAGAGCAACAGCGAGCTGGCCACGAATAGCTGTGTGCAATTTGTGTCTCATGTACTTGTGGAAACGATGATAATAATGCTCCTTGGGAAACTTTCCCTCCAAAAAATCGGTCTTGAAGTGCCACCCGGACCAAATATTCATAAACGCCACCAAAATCAAAGGCAATTGTTCCCTGCATTCGTACGGAATCCCTTGAGTATCGAGCTTAAGTTCGTCAGAAACGTAAGTCCACAGGTCTTCCTCCGGCAGACTCAGAGGAGTGTTGCGAATAAATGCACAGAAAATCTTCCAGCCAGTGGACTCAGTGTTGATGGGCTCCGAGGGGGCTGCGCTTGGGGGCTCACTCATTGCAAATACTCTTGTGTATTTTTTTGACAAATGAGATTGACACACCTAACCTCACTCTTGACGCAACGCCGCCATTTTTGGCTCACCTCACACCTAACATTACAGTAAAGCACTCAAATGTTGTGCGATTTAATTACGAAATACAATTTTATTTGCAAAAATTAACACCACTTTGGCAAGTGCCACAAAATATTAAACAACCGCAATTTATTTTTGTTTACTTTGAGAGGCTCGACAATATTTAGATTGGTCCATTGTGATTTTCACCCAAACGTTGCGTCACAAACGTCAAATCGAACATAACCTCCAAACACACGTGTATTAATTTATTTAAATAATTCAATAAAATGGACAGTGATGCGAGTGATAACTACGAGGACTTGTACAGCGAGGAAGACGCCTCGAAGCACGACAAACTGGTGCAGAAAGTGCTAAGTTTGAACAAGACGCAACAGCTCAAGAAACCCTCCCGCACAGAACCGACACTCCAAATCTCCGAATTCAACTTGGTAAAGTCCATAACCGGTCACAAAGGTGCAGTCCACTTAAATGACTTGGCTAAGACGTTAAAATCGCGAAAAAGTCGGCTCAAAATCAGCGAAAATGTGCAAAAAATCCAGAGACAATCGCGCACCCTCCCAAAGCCTTTGGAGAAGCCCCAAGCCAACCGCATCCGGAGAAGTGTTGCCTATGAGAAGACGCGACTCGAACTGGACCGGTGGGAAGCCACAGTCACTGCAAATCGCGTAGCGACTAATTTATCCTTCCCGTTAAACAATGATTATAAATTGGAGAAAAAAGAAGCGAAGGATTTTACCAAGATGTGGCGCGTGAAATCGGCCCTTCAACAGGAGCTGGAGAAGATTGAGCCCACCGTTGAGGAGTTTCATATTGATTTAGAGCAGGAGAAGTTTCCACTAACAATGAAGGAAATGTTGCTTCGGAGAAAAGAAGCAGCAAAATTAAGGGCGTATCAAGGGTATAAAGAAGCCAAAGCGCGTCGACAGAATAAAATCAAGAGTAAGAAGTATCACAGAATACAGAAAAGGGAAAAAATTAAAAAACAGTTAAAGGAGTTTGAACAGTTGCAAAAAACGAATCCAGAAGAGGCCCTAAAAAAATTGGAGGAGATTGAGAAGACGAGGATTGAGGAGAGGTTCAGTTTGAGGCATAAGAGCACAGGGAAGTGGGCCAGGAGTCAGCAAATCAGGGCCAAATATGATAAAGAGGTGATGCATGTTTCAAACGATTTTTTTTATTTTCCTAAAATCGGTCGTAAAGTGGTACTTTTCTCGTTTTATTGCCCAAATTGTCCAAAGCTTATCAATTTTTAACCATTCCAGGTATTTTTTCTGATACATGATTGTGCTTCTTCAAACCAAAAATAAAACGGCAGCAATTGTTTTGAATTTTATACTGACGATATTTGTTTAGATTGTCTAAGCAAGGATAGTAAATAATGAGACCACAATTTATAAACGAAGTTTTACAAAGTTTTTTCTGACGTTTCAAATTTAAGATATTATAATTGGAGTAGAGGAGTTTAAGAGTGGCATAACATTTTTTAATAACAGATAATAATCTTTGTCAATTATCAATCCAAGGCATTTAGTAGCTTGCACAATGGGAAGATTTTGATTATCAATTTTTAAATTTAAATTCTGAACCAGTGAATTGTAGATACGTTTAATTGGCAAGCAGTGTCGAACTTTATATTTATCAGAAATAATGTTTAAAGAGAAAAACATTTATAGGGTTAAATATTCATTTGAAATATGCATACATTTTTCATTATCGATGACCGTTGCTGTTTATACTAATACCAACCTGATGACTTTTTGAGAGTTAATTATAAAAAAAAATAGTAGGTATATACCTATCTAATAAAATGGTTTTTTCTTCCGTCTTTTTTTCCTTTTTGCTGTCCTTTTTCTTTGTTATTTTTTGTTGTTTTTTCTATTTTATCCTTTTTTCGTCCTTTTTGCTCTTTTTTGTCTTTTATAGTGATTTTGATTCTGAAACATTCGAAGACCCATTTTTTAAAGATAAAGTTTTAATGGTATTCTTATGTTTTGCAACCTTGAATATTATTTGGATAACCTTGAGACGGAAGAAAACGTCTCACTGTGGCATCACAGGGGCCATCCTGTGCACGAATGTGGAATATAGAAAATATCCACGGAAAATATTTACTTCCGAGTTTTTAATGACATTTTGTGAATTAAAAAAATTACATTGTATCAAAGTTTTTATTAAATTTGATTATCTTGATTTTAAAGCGTGTTATTACAAGACCTGACAATAAAACAATATCAATAACAACAATAAACAATATATTTTTCGGGCCCTTTTAGTAGATACTGTGAAATTTTTCATAAAAAAAATAAAAACATATTTGGCTTAATTTTGTCATTTTTGCGTCGTTTTTAACACAATTTTGCGAAATAATTATACCTACTTTTTATTAGAAATGCTCAAAAAATACAAAAAGTAATGTAATTATTGATTTTTCGATCTGTTTTAGCAAAATCTTGAAGAAAAAAAACTTAGTTTCAAACACCATTTTCGTCCAAGTTTTTTGTTTCTTATTAGGCGGTATTGTTCTTAAAAAAACTTGGTTTTCACTTAAAAAGCGTGCTTAACCGATAATCGTTACTAAACACAGGAAAAGCAACATAATGTAATGATTTTTCAAATCAAAACCACTATTTTTAAACTAAATTCATCGATTTTTTGATTTATTTTTTACAAAAGTTTGAGAGAAACTCACTTATACCTACTACAAAAGCTCGTAATTTTTGATCCCATTTGGTGACTTTTCGGTCTGAACTAACAAAATATCACAAAGAACATTGAAAATATGATCGAACTAATCGAATGAAAATAACATCAATTTTGTGTTTTTTCAGTCAGTTTTGGCGATGTTCGAAAAAAAAGCAAAAAGACAAATACTATGTTGATACATTTGCGGCTCGTTTTTAACGAAATCTTCCAAAATAACATTATTTTTAACATTCAAGCTCATTAAATAAAACAACAAAATTAAAACTTAATGAGCTTCCTCTGTAAAATGTATTTTTCTATAAGGTTACCATCGAGATTCAGTGGTGTTAAAAGACATTGCAATTAAAAAAATTGAAAATATCCAAAGCCCATTTTATAAATAATAATTATCTAAAAAAGTGGTAATTTTTGTACTATTTTGAACCAAAAATCATCAAAAAACCTAATTTTTTTATATTTACAGAGTCGGCAAGTTTTAGCACAACAACTAACATTAAGTCGTGAACTTACGCAAAAATTGAAGAATAATAATAGCGACTCTGATGAAGACGAAGCAAAAGAAGAAGAAAAAATTCCTAAAGTAATTGATAAAGATAATCCATGGGTGAACGGAATCAAGCCTGGAAAAGATGTTGCCGATTTTATCAGCGGTTATCGGAAGTATTGGATGGAGAAGAATAAAGAAGAAGGAGAAACTGAACAAGTAGCAGAAGACACTCAAGAAACTACGACTATTAGTGAAGAAACCCAGATGGAGACGAATAAACAATTTGAAGAAGAAACTTCGACTATTGAAGTGGTGAAGAATAAAGAAGAAGGAAAAACTTTACAAGAAATCTGTCCTGAAGGAGCTTCGACTATTAGTGAAGGAAAAGTAACAAAAAAGAAAAAAGAATCAAAGCCTGGGAAGAAGAAGAATTCAACTGAAGATTTAAATAAATCAAAATCAACATCTGAATGGAAAATTAGTGTTGTTGAGAATGCTACAGAAGTAGAAGGCATGTTTAATAAATTAGAAAAAAAGCTTCAAAGAAAAATATTGAAAAAGGTGAAGAAATTAAAACATAAAATAAATAACGAAGACAAGACAAAGAAAGAACCTAAAAGGAAAAAAGTTGATAATAAAATCGCTTTAACTCTAAAGCCCCAAAAGCAAATTCCAATAATTGATGAAGAATTGATCGAAAACACGAATTCCGACACCGAAAATGCCCAAAATAGTGAAACCTTATCAAACTTGAAAAACATCTCAACTAAAGAAGTGACCCAAAACGAGTCAAACATAGACCCCGACAAATACATGAAAGTCAAACCAACAAATCTCTCAACTGCAATTCCCGACATTTTAACAGAAGACAACGAAGAACCAACCCAACGTGAAATCATTTCTGAAGCATTTGAAGACGACGATATCGTCCAAGAATTCGCAAAGGAAAAACAGGACGAAGTCGACCGAGACAAGCCGAAAGATATCGATCTGAGTTTGCCCGGTTGGGGGAGTTGGGGTGGTACCAACATAAAAGTAAACAAGCGCAAAAAACGAAGATTCACAATCAAAGCGCCGCCGAAAGTCCCTAGAAGGGACGATAATAAAGGAACCTTGATTATCAACGAGAAGGCGCAAAATAAAATCAAGGAACACATGGTGTCTGAGGTTCCGTTCCCTTTCAAAACTGTTAAAGATTTTGAGGCGAGCATGAGGGCACCTATTAGCAATACTTTTGTGCCGGAAACGGCCTACAGGAGGTTGATCAAACCAGCGGTTACGACCAAAATGGGCACAATTATCGAGCCTTTAAGCAAAGATATACTTTTAAATAAACGCAATTGAAGTCGATTTGGTGTTTTATTCGTTTTAACCCTATTTTTTCACACTTCACAGATCAGTTTTTCTTTTCTTGGTTATTTATTATAAGATTTATAAGTTATTAATATATCATAATAATATTAATCATACCTATTAGCTGTTTCAAATCTATAAAAACGCCAACGTTGCATTTTCTTTCTAAATTAGCTGTTATAAATTATTCATGCACTTAAAATTCTAACAGCCCCTTAAAAAATTATAAAATATGATGAGGACTACACAAATTGTCAGTGTTTATAAGACATAAATCATTTTAGGCACTTTCTATGTACTTATTAGCCGTTTCAAAACTATAAAAACGCCAACGTCGCATTTTGTCTCAAAATTAGTTGTTATAAATTATTTATGCACTTCAAAAAAATAATAGCTAATGTAATTTATACTTTCAATGAGAGATCTAATCATTAATAAATATTTTACAATTTTATCAATCTTATTTAAAAAAATTATTTGGTAAAATGCCACGTTAGCGTTTTTATAGTTTTGAAACAGCTAATATGTAGAAATTATGTGGCCTTTCAAAACAAAAAAAACTGGTTTAAACGGAGAAATAAAGTCACTGCGATCTTTTTTTTCTAGATTTAATTTATTTATTCATGGAAGATATAATTTTCTTGGACATTTTTCCACAATTTTTTGTTTTTGTTTGGTGTTTTCCAGTTTTCACAATTAAAAACTCACCTTCCGCGGGAAATTTGACCAAATAGACCGAAATTCAAAAACTACATTTTTGTGAAAAACCCAGAACGTGCCATTGCTACCAACACAATTTCATCTAATTAAACTTCGCCAAAAAAATTATTAAACGTACCGTAGCCCCAGCACAAAGTCCCAGCGTGTTGGTTTTTATCACTTTATGTAACAAAACCGCTGGAATTTTCCCCCACGATTTGAGCCGCAACGTGTTTGACAGTTGCATCCTAACCTCAAAATGTACAGATCTACTTTTAGAACTTTGAACGTGTTTAGTAATTTATTTCGACACAAAACTTCCCTAATTCTCACACGGAACGGCCCCCGAGTGTTGTTCAATTCACCACTTGTCATAATTCAGCGTCGGAATTACGCCGAAGATGCGAAAAAGCAGCCGGTTAAGTCGCCCCTCGGTAGTCTCATAGCCAAAGAAACGAACGAGAAAGCAAATTCGGAGGAAGACGAAGCAAGGAGGCAGCGAGAGGCGTCATGGCGAACAATGAAACTCACACTAATCTTCTTCGGAGTGTCGTTCACGTGTTTGGGTTCGTACTTGATTTTTGTCTTGGGGGCTCCGGAAAAAGACAGGGAGGGGCGCGTGATCGAAGACGACTTGTCACACTTGCCGCTGTGGCGCCAGTATTTAATGAGGACGTACCGAGAATTGGATAATTACAGGAGGTTGATTAAGGAGCCTTCAAGAGACAAGTTATTGCCAGACCCCCTTCAATACCCCTATTTACAACCTAAATATACTCTTGTCTTGGAATTGACCGATGTTTTGGTTCATCCCGATTGGACCTACAACACTGGTTGGCGGTTTAAGAAGAGGCCAGGTTTAGATTATTTCCTTGAATCTCTTCATGGACATTTCGAAATTGTTGTATACACAGCGGAGCAAGGAATGACGGTTTTTCCCCTGATTGAGGCCATGGACCCCAAGAACATCATCTCGTACAAGTTGGTGAGAGACGCGACGCATTTCGTAGGGGGACACCATGTTAAAAGTCTGGACAAGTTGAACCGGGATTTGAGTAAAGTTATTGTGGTGGATTGGAATCCGAACAGTGTGCAGTTTCATCCGGAGAATCTTTTGAAAGTCAGACGGTGGGAAGGAGCTGATGAGGACTTGTCTTTGGTTGATTTATCGATTTTTTTGAAGACTATAGTTGATAATAATATTGAGGATGTTAGGGAGGTTTTACTGTATTATAGCAAATATGACGATCCGATTGAAGCTTTTCGAGAGAAACAGAAAAAGTTGATGGAGCTTTTGGAAGCACAAGGGGCGAAGAAAAAGGAACAAGAAGCTACTAAACCGAGGCCGTGGGTGCCGACGATTTTCTCACGGAAGCAGTTCTAGTTAGATTAATTTAAGGCTTGTAATTATTTCGGTAAAAATTAAAGTTTGATATGTAATAAAGCGGCTGTTTTATTTTGTGTTTTCCTATAAACAATGTCCTATTAATCAAGACAAAAAATAAACAAAATGCATCCAGAGAATCTGGAATAACTTAGAAATTATCTTACCCATAATAAAATTGAAGTGTCCAAATTTACGAAGTAAAAACTGAAATTTTACATTATGATATGATGCCTAATCCTAAATGACTGTTTTTAAATTTTTTGTCTGTAATTATTTTGCCTGGAATAGCAATGTTCTAGATATGAGTACAACAGGAGCCGAGAGCGCCAATAATTATGGTTTTGTTCGATCTCGTATGTTTCACATAATTTTACGAGGCCTGCGCCTGTAAAATGCCACCAACAATACATATTCCAAGACGAATTCGGGGGACGTGTATGCCTCTAAAAGTGGCTTAACGTAAAACCGCACAAACTATAAAATTGCAAGCTGAAGGCGCGCATGGGCAAAACAGCAATGGGCTGAAGCAGTGTGCCTTTAAAAACTTGTGGAACGAAAATAATAAATAAGTGAAAACGAAATCGACTAAAATAGTTCATATATAAAAAAGTACACAACAAAACGGAAATCCCTATAAAGTTGCAGTACTAAAATCACGTTTCTCTAAAATGCTACAAACCAAAATGATACACAGTCGAGGTTCAGCTATGTTTAGTTAGTTCAACTACTACCGCATAGATGACGCTACAGATGCTATCTAAATAAGGTCACTCATCCGGATGAGTGACCTTATATCTAAATACCGAAAAACGCAAAATTTCTATTTTGCTAACCGGATGAGTGACCTTAAGCAAAAAAGATGAAATATATTACTGTCTCAATCATTCAAAAAATTGTTGTTTGCGCATGTGTCTCCAACGGACCATTTCAGTTCATAGTAGAATTTTGCAACCGTTCATTTGAATTTTTTGGAGTGAAATAAAGCACAAATTAAAAGTTTCTGTATAAGAAAACAATTTTGGGTTAAACTAAATCCCAGCGACAAATTTTGAGCCCAGAAATTCTCAATTTCACTCCAAAAAATGCAAATGAATTGTTGCAAAATTTTACTATGAACTGAAATGGGATATAAGTACATTCAAAATGATGTTATGGGATACAGAATCAATGAAATTATTAAATTCATCGCGATCCATCGACACTTTGTTGTATCTTCAGGCAATTTGTGTCGGTTGAACAAAGGATGAACAAAGACACATTCTTACAGCCCACACACCAAACTTCTAGTTTTACAAGACCCTTTTCGACCTGAGGCTGATCACATTGTGGAAATCCTCAGGTTGAAACGCATCGTGTAAAACGCAAAGCTTCGTGTGTCGGGTGTAAAACTGTGTTTTTGTTCATCAAATATCTCTTGGTTTCTTGTCCAGCAGTACAAGGATGGTTTGAATTTCCCTCCAAGCGATAAAACTAGCGCTTTTGTGATATTACCAGTAACCTCAACCTACAATTTATGGTGGGGACAACAGTGTCGCCAATCTACAACCAATATACTAGCTATTTAAAAACTATAAAAACGCCAACCTGGCATTTTCTCTCAAAATTAGCTATTATAAATTATTAATGTATTTCAAAAAAATAATACCTAATGTAATTTGTACTTTCAATGAGAGATCTAATCATTAATAACTATTTTACAATTTTATCAATCTTACTTAGAAAAATAATTCGGTAAAATGCGACGTTGGCGATTTTATAGTTTTGAAACAGCTAATATACAGGATGTAAGCGAAATAAGTACATTAACTTTAACCAGTGGTAGAATTCATCAAGACAAACACTTTTTCTATGTACCATTTTTTCAAAATCGCATTTTTTTAAATCATTTTTTCCCCCTACAAATTGACGAGCCTTTTATGAAATGCTACAACAAAGAAAAGTAACAATAAATAATAGCCGCAACCAAGGTAACCGTTTCAAACGGTAATCTTGTCGACTAGGTAACTTTGCATGCAGTGGCGTGTAAGAAAATTGTGTAAGATTTTAAAATAATCATAACTCAAAAATTAAAACGTTTTGAAAAAAAAGTTATTTGGAAAAATTGTTTGCCTTGACGAGTTCTATTCCCAGTTAAAATTAATGTACTTATTTCATTTACAGCCTGTATATCTATAATCTATGACTGAGACGACAATAATTGCGATCCGTCGACACTTTGGTTATGTATTAGCATTAGAGGGTTCACGCTTATGGCAGGGTTGTAATCACCAATTTTACCCCAGGAAGTGCTTCCACCTATTATCCAAAAGGTAGAAGTAACATACATTTAAAGTTATTACAGAAATCTGTAATTCCGTTTGCTACACACAAATAAATAACAAAGACAGCTATACAGGATGTAAGTGAAATAAGTACATTAATTTTAACCAGTGATAGAACTCATCGAGACAAACACTTTTTCTATGTACCATTTTTTCAAAATCGCATTTTTGAAAATCATTTTTTCTTCCTACAAATTGACGAACCCTTCATGAAATGCTCCAACAAAGAAAAGTAATAATAAATTTAATTTAATTTTCATGAATTTGCTTGGAAACGCTAATCTTGTCGACTGGGTAACTTTGTTTCCAGTGGCGTGTCAGAAAATTGTTTAAGATTCTAAAATAATTTTAACTCAAAAACTAAAACGTTTTGGAAAAAAATATATTAGGAAAAATTGTTAGTCTTGGCGAGTTCTGTTACCAGTTAAAATTAATGTACTTATTTCATTTACAGCCTGTATACATCGATGTTTTATTACCTATCCTGTTTGGTGTTTCTCGTATCCGATTTCAACACAAAGAGTGAGTGCATATTGCTTTCTTTATTGATCTATTCCCGGACACAGTTTTAACAGGTGCAATGTGTTTAACTTTATCAACAATAATGTCATAATGATTTCAAAATTATGATTTTGATTTAGAATCATAATTACCTAAAATAAGAATAAATCTTTTTTAAATTAATTGCTAAAATTGCGGTCTGAGCTTACAACTTACAATCAAACATATTTCGAACGTAACCGAAAAGCACCTTTCAGGATGGTGGTCGTAGAGGGGGAGTTTTTTTCTGTGCGTATTACAAGTAGCAGGTAACGGGATATACCGCGTGATCAGTTTCAATCCCGAACATCCACACATAGGATTGTCCTTGCATTTAAATATACAAACAGGTTACATAACATCTCTATGTAAAACAAAAACACAGTACATATAATTCCACAAATACAACATTATAGCTACATAAAAAATATTTCTATATAATAATATGAAAACTAGTCTTACAAAAAAAATATACAAATATACAGGTAATGTAATATTTAGAAATTATTATTTATTGGACACTTTTTTCAATTTTCATCGAATATGAGACTAACTTGTCTGTTTCATGACTAGATGACTAGTTTTAGAAATACTAAACAATTTGGTATATAAAAGTTTATTTACTAAAAAAACATCTATGTTCGAAACAGTTATCATTTTATGTAACCATTTTTTAATAACTATTTAAATGGATCCTGTTTTTGATAACTGCTTTAATATTTGGGAGATGAGGATCTTTCTTCATAATTTTATGATATATTTTGAGAATATTTCTGATAATTTGATAAACTTCAGGCTGGGGTCTCTGTAAATATTTAATGCTTGTGTCGCTGTATAAGTTCATTTTCATCAGTCAGTTGTTCATCAATTTTAGTTAATGTGTTTCTACAAAGATTACATTTTAATTTTTGAATTGTTTTGAATATAACAAAACCTGCAAAATAATTTACTGAACAAGTTTCTAAAGTTACGGGCTTTGTATCTTGGGGTTCAGATGGTGAAGATGATGATGACTGTAATTCAGATTGAGTGGTTTCAGATTGTGAAGTTGACGTTCCAGGAGTATAGTAGCCTCCACGGTGTTTGAACTGTCGTTAATTTTAATACAAGTACCCGAATTACTGTTAACAATAAGAATATTGGGGTGTCTAGCCTTAAGGCTCGGATGCTGCAACACAAAAGAATGGTCCGGTCTTACAATAATTAAATAGGAGTTTTTACGACAACTCAAATGCTTCTCTTGTTAAGGGTAATTCGGGTGTTCGACTTATTATTTACGACAGTTCAAATACCGTGGAGGGTACTATACTGTGCTCTATTTCCTCAGCATTGTTTGAGTGAAATAAATAGACATCTTCATATTTACAATTTGCAACTTTGTAGTGCAAGACGAGAATGTTTGAATAAAGGATTTGGATCAAATCCACTTTTATGTATGCAAATCGCCTACTAAAAATACCTATGGACCGCCAGAAAAACCGTCATTTTTTGAAAATTATTTGAATTGATATGTTTATATGAAATTTTTGTTAACGAATTTGATAATTATATTTGAACTACATCGTTCCAAGATACTCGTTTTTTATTGCAAAATGTCACGTTTGAGCAAAACATTCCTTAAACTTTTCATTAAATGTGGTACATCACTTGATAAAAAATATGCAACAGGTATTTTACAATTATCGTGTATACCTCGTACTTCGAAGACTAAGGCGTGATTTACCAATTTGTAAAACCTGCCTATACTTATCACCCAAGTCCTCGAAACCTTCAATAACATCCAATTTTTCATTATAATCAAGGTGTTTCTTTATTGCGATTTAATCAAATAATAAAACCCATTGTTCCTTTTTATTGTTACAATCAGAATCATTTCCCTCTTAAATTTTAGACCAATTACCGTTTTCTAAATAAAAGTTATTGTTAATATGAACATGTAATTTAACCACCAGCAAGGGACGAAAACGCGAGAGAGACCATATGGCGGCGCCATGACGTCATCACAGAATTTTTTAAATGGAACGATATTATTTTTCTTGTAGAATTAGAAGCCCTACTATTAGGCCTTTACAACTGTGCTACTTATTTTGAACGTGGATGAAGCGAATACGAAAAAAAATTAAAATTTGCAATAGTCTAAAATAAGGTATAAAATTCATATGAATTAGACGCTATGACTGATCCAGTTAGGTCAGAATTGCGCTTCCTTAAAATACTAAGTTATCTGTTTGTGAATTTTTATTTTATTTCGGTTATTTCGGTTCACCCACATTCAAAATAAGTAGCACAGTTGTAAAGGACTATTAGTAGAGCTTCTAATTATACAAAAAAATGGTATCATTCCATTAAAAAAAATATGATGACGCCATGGCGCCGCCATATTGGCCCCCAATATAAAAATGCTAAGTTACCTATTTTTGCATTTTTTTCATTTTTGAAAAATAAAAGAATTACGAGTTTTATGCGTTACTTCAAACTCACTCTGTAGGTATATACAGTTCAGGTAAAGTAGTAAGTTTTTCATTAGAGTTAATTTATTTATTACATAATGGGCTCGTCCCGCAAATCGTAGATTTTGTTAATTTTATACCTAATGAAACTTCAAAGAGAAACAACACAATTTCTACGAGATCTATGCCCAAAAATTTGCAAGAATGCCTAAAAAATGAATTTTAAGTCATCATGACGTCACAGGCCGAGAACCGCCCACTAGCTTTTTGATTGGTTCACTAACCTGACTTAACAAAATAACGTGTATCCTAGATGCAAGCGTAAACACAAGTGCAAACAGGTGCAAATCAAAAGTTAGGTTATGTTCTTGTTCATATAACGTTTAGCGTGTTTTTACTGGTGCGTGTAAGCAATTATGTGATGACAATAAGCAAACATAGCATAAACAACGTAAGAAATACAAAAACTAAGCTAAATCAGTTTACACAAATCATGAAAACCAGCGCCCAGACGTTCTTTATCAATCAATCGTTGAGGAAGGTCGAGATTCGTATGCGTTTACA
Organism: Tribolium freemani; assembly: GCA_939628115.1. Taxonomy (NCBI): domain Eukaryota; kingdom Metazoa; phylum Arthropoda; class Insecta; order Coleoptera; family Tenebrionidae; genus Tribolium; species Tribolium freemani. Next base: position 10,874,904 of record OW626790.1, read on the forward strand.
TTGAGTGCGCAAAACATAACATTTCGCTTTTTCTTTATAGTAGGCCATGAACAAATTTTGGATTTTCAATTAAAACTATGAAAAATATATTACGTAACAAGTATTTATAATTTAATAATTTTTTAAACACTAATTAATTCAAAAACAGCATAATAAAATATTATTAGATTAAATTTTTGCAATTATTAATAAAAATTATTTGTTTTTAGATTTAAAATGGCAAGCTTACTGATTGCTATTCTATTTTCTAATTAAACATGCAATGTCGGAAAAAGAAAAAATTTATTAATTGTGTGATTGCTTGTTAATAAAATTTTATTTTACAAAAAAATGTCGATCTAAACACCAATATCAAATCCCATCTGCGGTAAAAAAATACATAGCATTATCAACGCCACCTTCATTGCACTTCACTAAATCATAAAAAAGTGTTACCAAATGGTAGTGACACATCGTTTTCAATTTTCTGCACATTATTTATGTAATTAAAATCTCCGACGATCATATATTTGTTCAATTGAAAATAACTTTAACATAGCAATTTTTATAATTTCACATTTTTTACTTCAATAACCGTTCACAAAGTTTCTAGATTATTTACACCTTTTATGTGAAATAATTTTTCCATGACCAACTACTTTCAAATATTTTAAATATATTTTTTATCAAAAGTATATAAATATATCAAACTGTGTATATACTGTTTTTAGTTAAAAAAAAATAAGCTTTTCGAAAATGTTATAGCCAACTATGATTCCTATTTAAAAATATACAACTTTATGTTATTACAGCTAAACTAATGATTAAAAAAAATCGCTGAGAACATTATTAAGTTCTCTGTAAAAAAAGTGCCTGTATAATGCTTTTATTTCAAATGTGTATGTTTTATAATAAGGAAGATATACATTTTTTAAGATTTCGCTAAAATGTCAACTTCTGTTTATTAGTCGAAAACAAAAGACGATAGCGGGATGCGGTTTTAACCAAAATTATTTTCTCAAAAAACGAACCCGAGAATGTGTCACTCGTTTTTCTCTAAACCTCTTAGTTTCGGAGATCCCCTATTCGGGCATCTAAAATGCAGCACAGTACTCGTATGTTTAGAAATTGCAAATTTAGGGCCAGTTTGATAATCGAATTTATAGGAGCATTAAATTAAATGTTGTTTAGAATGTGAAATGTTTGTGGACAAATTTGTAGTAATCAACACATTATAAACAACAATTAATTTAATAATACTTTAAATGCGATTATGAAATGGGCCCTTAATTTTGATTTTATATAAGTATTTATTAAAATAATCCGAATAGGTCTATTTGATACATAGGTATTAATTAGGTTGGTAATGCGCGTTAGGCTGTTTTCACACGACGCCATAGCGGTACCATTTATAGCGCGCGATAAATGGTCGCTATATGGTACTCAATTTTCACACACGGCGATATCTAGATACTATGAAATTTTGCAAATTGTTCGGTGTTGCCGTAGTTCCGCAGTCTGCAAATATTATGGGGAAAATGCAAAAAACTTCTATTAGTGACGTTGAATTAAGATACGTTGATGGTGCCTTTTGAAAAACTACCTACTTGAACACAAAGAAAAAAACTTCTATTACTTTCGAATGAACTCAAATATTTTTAAATTTTTAATAGAGCGTTTATCACTATCTAGTATACCTACTGAAAGAACCCACAATGAGTTCCATTTCTCCTAAAGAAATTTTAGCAGTTAGTACCTTGCAAGTTATGCAACAGTGCTTTAACTAATCGCCGCAAATTATAGTACGACGTGTGAAGACATCCATAAGTTTGCGTTGGTTACAGGAATGGTAACGATAAAAAATGGTGCGAAATGGCGCGATTTCAGTAGAACAAATCGCGTATTTATAGAGACTGTTTATAAAAGAGTGTAGGATCTCAGGTAGTTCTGGAATTTGAATTTGCCGCATTTAATTATTTTATTTTTATGAAATTTCTGAAAATTGTTAATTTTTATCTATCCAGGCAATCAGTAAAACCAATTTTTTTCATAATTATACTAACATTCTTCATTGTTTGTTGAAAGAAGCGGCAAATTTTTAATACCTACTACATTCATTTATAGACAGATTGTAATTGAATTAAATTTTAAATAAAAAACTGAAGGAAGTGCAGATGCACGAAATCTGAATCAAAATCCTCTCCGAATTCCGAAGAATTCAGCATAACGGCATATTAGTCATTATTACGGTCGATACTTATCATAAAATTGTCATGATAGAGTGCCATTAAAAAAAATTTTTTTGAATAGCTCGAAAACTAAAAAGAATTTAGAAAAAATGAATTCTTGAAAAATGATCACATTTTTAAAATAGTTGACGATGTACTAATTAGTTTTTTCTTAAGACTGATTTATAGCTCCGTAATCGTTTAACATAACTTAACTTAAAAAAATTAGACTTCCCCATTTACGTATATCTATTTATAGTAACATAACTTATTCCGTTTTCAGTTGTCGTTTACGTATCAGTTGACCAATTTTTAATTATTAAGTTACGTGACCCGGTCAAATACTGGAACTGACACACGCGTGTATTTAAAAAATTGGGGTTGATCAAGGATCTTCACTGGAATAAACGTAGAAACAAAAAAAAAACCATGGGTGCTACGTCTCAAATAAATGCGCCTTGTTTTTTCGGTTCTTCTCTTCTTTATTTTATCCTTTGTTTCTTTTTTCTTGCACAATAACACGAATGCAACCATCGCATTTTCCATTTTTTGTCAAGATCTTAATAACGAAATTTGTTTTGAAATGTCAAATTTACAAAAAAGTGTCAAATTAACGTAATCGTTCTATGTTGCTATAAATTGAAAACGTAAATTTTTTACTTTATGTTAAAAGTGTATTAAGTTATGTTAAACGGAAACGGAGCTATAAATCCCACTTTAGGGTACTACATAGTTTAGGCACAAAACGCTTGGTTTCATACTTTTGCTCAACGCTGTATGTACCATCGGTGGACATAAAAAACTGGTACAAGCATGACAATTGTATAAGTCAAAAAATCACAAATTTATATCGGGTAAATTTGGCTTTTTGAGAATAAGGTTATAAAAATTGTGACATACTAATGACATGTTGTCAAAAGCTTAAAGTTAATGTTCAGTTCTCTAATGTTCTCTACGTTTACAAAGATTAAACACAGTTAACACAGTTGATCTAACATCTATTTAGGTTCAAATAGCTCCACTGAGTATCGTTAGATTTCTGACAGTTTTTGTCTTCAGTGACAATTCAAAAGTTTGATACACAATGAGTAAATTTTGGATGTACCAATTTTTTATGTCCACCGATGGTACATATTATGTTTGGTAAACACAATGTATTTCTTTAGTTAATAAATGTTTATATTTCTTTATCTAATTATTTAATCTTATTTCCATGTTCGGGTTTAGGAATAAATATGATAATAAGTATTATATGTATTTTAAGATAAACTTCGTTTTTGTAGAAGCTATTTTAATTAGATAAATTAATGCTCAGAATATTATTTTATACCGAGTGGCCCACAACTCGCTCCCCACCGGGAAAGTGCATATAGTTTAGGCTATTCTGAATCGAAAGTTTCTTTACAAAAAAGTTCTAACTCTTTGCGTTTGAGAGATAAGAACGTTTCAAAGTAGCCAATCAACAACGTATCAAAGTGTCAAATTCTATTTGTTCAAGGTTAAAAAAATCTGAAAAATATTAGTAGTGTAAATGGAGGGCTTCTAGAACCTCCCCCCTCCACTACCTATGACATTGACATCGCGTGTGACGTCACACCAGTCACGTTTATGGTGGGGAATTTAAATTTTCAAAATGGCGGAGATTTCAAATATTGGCGGCAAATTCAAAAATTTAAAATAGCGGAAATTTAAAAAATCCAAATTTTAAAATGGCGGAAATTTAAAAAATCCAAATTTTAAAATGGCGGTAAATGAGGTCACACCAGTCACGTTTATGGTGGGGAATTTAAATTTTCAAAATCTCGGAGATTTCAAATATTGGCGGCAAATTCAAAAATTTAAAATAGCGGAAATTTAAAAAATCTAAATTTTAAAATTGCGGAAATTTAAAAAATCCAAATTTTAAAATGGCGGTAAATTTAAAAATCTAAAATGGCGGTAAATTTAAATATCTAAAATGGCGGCAAATTCAAAAATCCAAATTGCGTCAAATTGCAAAATCTAAAATGGCGGCAAATTAAAAAAAAAATCTAAAATAGCGGCAACTTTAAAAATCCAAAATGGCGGCAAATTCAAAAATTCCAAATAGTGGAAAAATTTTAATATTTAAAATTGCGAAAATAAATTGTATTTAAAAATTTAAAATCGTATTTTAATTTTTTTTAAATATGGAATGAATTTTGGGTTGTCTAACCGTGTTTTGTGTTAAATAAAAAATTGTAATTTAAAAAAAGGTCTATTGATAATTAGGGAGTTTAGTTTTATTACTTACAACTAACAGTTTTAATATTATGGTAAATTTTAAAATAAAACATAATTTCACAAACATTTATTTATTTAATAATGATGATTTACTATACATTTGAATCATAATGTGTGTTAAAAAATACAAATTTTTGTTCCAGTTGTGGCGGTAAGTAAGGTACTAATTCTTCGATAAATCCATCCATCCCACAATTTTGCAATAACTGGCATAACATGTTGATATCAATATTTTTTGAAAGAAAACTTTCACAAATGGAGATTGCCGTCTGATAGCGTTGCTGCAGATCTACTCCAAATTCAATATAGTTGGTATCATAAACTTGGCTGTGGCTAATATCGAAAATAATGCCTTCTAACATTTGTTGTAACCTTTTTACAGCAGTATTTAAATCGTATTGTTTCGGTAAATTTTCCATCTTTTAGAATCTAAAACAAGCAGTATAAATAATGTAAAATAGCAGTTACATTATACAACCTTCTTCTTCTTTTTGCTGGGGGCAGCAGACTAATTTGAAACGACGAGTTGTAGACGTATTTATAAATGCACACAAGCAACTGATATTAAAAGTGAAAAAATAATGTAAATGGAAAAGAATACATATTTGAGAGATAACAAATTCATAAAACGGATGTTGCGGTTACCTTGAAAGATAAAACATTTTTTTTTAAATAATTTCTCTAACAATTCCACTTAAAGGTGTGTAATCAATAACTTTATCTTGTACAATTATACAAATAGTACGAGTTTTTTCGGGAAAATTCTCATTACTTTCAAATTCAACTTTAACATCAATTGTTGATGATTTAAGTAATTCATCATGTTTTGAGCAATCAACAATAAATAAAGCTCTACTTGCAAATATCGCATAATTATTTATAATATTTGATAAGCTATGTTGACTAAGAGTTTTAGAAAGATTAACATATGCTTGATATGCTTCAAGATACTGATTTTGTTCAAAATTAAGATTATATGCTTCATGCGGGTACATCTGTGAACCCAACCATACACGAAAGTTTCTCAAATTTATGTGATTAAATTTTGAGTTATCTTTTCTTTCATTGTCTTTAATATCTGTTTGAAATGCTAAAATAACGTATCTTGGACTCTCAATATTTGTCGATGTTTTAATACTCCAAACTTCTTTGTTAGTACCTATACTTAATGCAGGTAACTCATACAATTCCCATTTACGAAAGCCAATAGTTATGGGCTCATCTGATTTCATCCGTTGAAGTAATTGGAGTTTTAGTTTATCGTTTGGAAAAATATGTTTTACTTTTAAATTGATGTTATTAATTTTCACAGCTGCTTTCTTTTCTCCATTGATAACCACGTAAGAGTTCTTATCAGTACGACTACGCACGAGTCTTATCTTATGACGTCCAATCATGACGTGTTTGTAATCGTGGAATATCCCAAACAGAAAACTTAGTGGTATTCTAAACCAAAATTTTTTATGATTTCTGTCCATTGTCTGAATGTCATTTCCGGATGGGTTCCATCCCGCCAGCATCAAGCCTTTACATTCATCTTCATTATAACAAATATATCCTCGAACTGACGATAAAGTTCCAGGATCTCGTAGTTTTTCTATTTCTTTACCATTAAATTCATAACTTATCGATTCAAACAAATGTACACCTGCATTATTTGTTAATTTGCATTCCCCTGCTACCTCGGGGCCAGCCGGCGTTAATTCAAAATGTCCTTCAATGCAAAGGTAAGAGTCTGCCATACAAATAAATGCATCTTGCTGATTAATATCAATCTCTATCTCATCATTATAATCAAATGATTTAACATGAGGATGATAAGTCCGTTCTTCTTCTTTACTTATGCTGTTGTCGAAAAGGGGTGCGTTGAATATTTCTAACTTTTCTGACATTATAACCTAATGATTGTAAAATTTGAACACTTTTTAATGTCAAGTTGTCTGATGTCGTTAAGGGTTTAATAAAAACTGAACTTTGCTGACGAATGGGGCTATTTATATTAGGAAAAACTAGGCCCATTATTTTTTAACTCTAAACGTACAACTACTTCTTCGCCTCTGAAATTAATTGGCTGAGAATTCTGATCTACAAGTTCAATAGCTAATTTACTAATGATCTTTTTATTTATAATCGGCAAATATATAGGATTTGATGGTTCAATATTTATGGCATATCCAGGGTCGACTGATGGAGAAAATTCATAAATTGTATGAGAACTATTACTTCCGTAGTAAGAACCTGTTATTATATTACGTTCTACACGAACCGATGTTACCTTAATAATATTTACAGGTAAATCTGACTCGTATTTTTTATTTGGTTCTAGAACTTTTTTGGAAAACCCTAGTAAACTACCGATGCTGTCTTCATGATTAAAATCAATATAATAAACACTTTTTAGTTCAGTTTTTAAGGTGTTATTATTTGGTTTCAATGAAAACGCTTTTTCTATTTTAATTGATGGGTCTGTTATTTTCTTTAAATTATCTCTAATGTATCGTTCTAAGTCACCAATTTCATATGAACCAGTAGGTATACTCAAAACTTGATATTCATTCTGATTTTTTGATGATGATACATAAAGTTTATTATTTACACCATCTTCAATATTTGGAATACTGTTGTATGTAAACAAACCAATTAAGCCTAATGAATAATTATTATTAGAATTAATTTCTATTGGTGGATAAAAGTCAGCTTCAAGGAAGCTCGAACGACCTTTAAGGGTAAACGTTAAAGACATGACTAAAATAAATAATAGCTACAACTTGGTTTTATTCTTTATTCAATAAAAATTGTAAACATAAATGACCACAGTTATAATTTAATTTTTGAAAGCGGTCATGATTAAAATATATTTGACAGTTTCTGAGATAATCAATCAATTCTATTGGTGGTTTAAGGTTACCGAAACTATCAAAATAATATACGTTATTATCTACTTTCTTATAAGCTACCCAGTGAGTTCCTAATCCTTTGCTAGAATCTAAATTTACAATGCCACATTCATATCTTTTCGGTCCAGATAACGGTAAGTTGTCTCTCATAAACACTCCACGAAAATTATGAATGTTTAACCTTGCAGCAAATTTCATTAAATCTTCATCAGTTAACGGACGCCTAGGTAGCTTTATTGATAGTTTTTTGGAAACTTTTTCAAGTATAGACCAAATCCTTTACGACGTTTAATGAGATATAAACCACTTCCTTTCTTTCCGATAGCAATAGATTCCATTGTCTTATTATGTCTTTGTTCTTCCTCCAGTTTTTGTTTTGCTGCTTTTGCGTCATTTACGGCTTTTGCTATACCGGCAGCGCCCCCACTTAAGGCTCCAAGAGCTGACAGACCACCAAAAATTAATGGCAAAAGGGGCAATATACCACCTACTTTGGGTAATGGTAGTATTCGCGGAATTTTAATGCGTTTACGATTCTTAATTCTTTTAACCGCTATTCTTGCTTCCTTTAATACGTTGCGAATGTGATCCTTATCATGTTCTAATCCTTGATAAGACTTAAACTTTTTACGAAGCGGATTCAGAACATCTTGTTTAAATGACTGATTCGGTTTTAGACCCATCCCTGTTTTCCGTTTTATTTTCATAGCGTTTGTGACGAGCCAGGCACTTGCTTTTTCACCAAAAGAAGCGTCTTTAGACTTAACACGTGACCAGGCTTTATCTTCAAGTATTTTATCAGCTGTGTGTCTATTTTTTAAATTATTTGATAATGAATATGCAATATCGTGTTCTTTGCAAGCCTGATCCAATTTATTAATTCCAAGATCACCTCTACGTATACGATCTTGAAGATGAGTTCCAGGTCCGCAAAACTGATATCCAGGAATATGTAATTCTATGGGTAGGTTATTTATCGCTGAATTTAGAACACCCTCACCTTTGAAGGTTAACATTTATACTAAGTTGTATATAAGCTAACATCTTTATTTATACCAATCAGTAGTATTATGAAGACCATAAAGCAAAGTACATCTTTATCAGTAATGAATCTCGATTTACCGACTGAAAAAAGTTTAAAGAATTATCGACATGGTGTATTATTACCAAATTCAATAAGAGCCATAATTTGCGGACCATCTGGATCTGGCAAAACTAATATACTATTATCATTAATTTTTGATAAAAACGGTTTAAAATTTAAAAACGTGTATATTTATTCAAAATCACTTTATCAACCGAAGTATAAACTATTAACATCAGTTCTGAAACAAACAAAATGTATAAAATATTTTCCATATTCTGAAAATGCAAATATCGTTAATCCATCAAATGCAAAAGAAAATTCTTTATTTATTTTCGATGATGTAGCATGTGACAAGCAAAATGTTATTAGAGAATATTTTTGTATGGGAAGACATAAAAATATAGATTGTTTCTATCTCTGTCAAACCTATACGCGTATACCTAAACACTTGATACGAGATAATACCAATTTTCTCATACTTTTAAAGCAAGATGAAATGAATATAAAACATATATATCAAGATCATGTAGGTACTGACATGTCTTTTGATAAGTTTAATAAAATGTGTCGTGAATGTTGGAAAATTAATTATGGTTTTTTAGTTATAAGTAAGGAAAATGATCATAATAACGGACGTTACAGATGTGGTTTCGATGAATTTATTTCAGTATCGTCTTAACTACTATAACAAACCTTAGAAGTGGTAATCTGACTGATACATCTCTTTACCGATCAGTAATTTGTTTAAAATTACATCAGTAATCGGTAAACCCATTTTAAAATTACATTAGTAATCGGTAAACCCATTTTTTTGAAACCGCCTACCGATCAATTGACCGTTATTGTTACTGTTTACCGAATGACAATCTGATTGGAGTAACCGTTTTGTAAGTATATAAATATAAGTATTTCCTTGATATATCACATTTTACTGATAGCCTTCATGTAAAGATGAGTTCTTCTAAGGAGATAAATCTTAAGAAACGAATTATTGAATTATCAGACAGTGTTAGAAAAAAATATAAAGCATTACAACTAGGAATGCAAGAACAAGATGAATCTATGAACAAATTGTTTCAACCAATTATTAAACCAATAAAAGACATTACCAACAAACTGGAAGAAAAATCGTCAGTTGTTGTAACTTCTGTAGAACAACCCGATAAATTAACAGAGAATATAAAAAGAAAATCATATGGGAGAAGCAATAATAAGAAGACTGTAGATTTTATTAGAAATATTAAAAGCGAGATAAAAGACAACGAAGGTAATGAATCCAAGAGAAGTCAGGACAATGATGCTAATAATGTTATAGATGAAAAAGATGAAGTATTTGAATGGGAACCTAACAAAAATGATATATTAGATCAAAATAGTGAGCCCCAAATTAATGAAAGTATTGATAAGGATTATCTTGAGAGTTTTTTTGATGAGGAGGGAAACGTTTTATCTGAAGAAGCTGCTTCCGATTTTTTAGAACAATTTCCAGAACAGCTTCAAACTTATATGGGGGATATTATTGAACATAAAGCCGATGAAATTTTTGGACCTAAATATAATTTAAATTTAAATAAATTTTACTTAGGAAATGAAGAATTAAAAGTAGATAAAGACGGCAACTTTATCTTAAAAGATCAGATTTTTCCGGGCACCAATGGGCTTTACGAGTTACTGTTTAAGAAAACTTATTCTGATAATGATTTTAAACGTTTAACTAAAGAAGACTTTCAAAATTATAAACAAATGCTTGAAATGACTAACGCACATAGACAAAAAAACGATTCAAAGAGACAAATAAAAAGTTCTCAATCTAGAAAGTATTTGGATTTAATTAAACCACTTTTTAAACCAACGCAAGAGACTTTGATCGAAACTCCCATAAGAAGTAAATTTGATAAGCCTCCTCGAGATTCTAATCTACAAAGGAGGCGCCTTTTTAAAAGTGAATCTGATTCTTCTTCATTAATCAAATCAGAGATAAAAAGTGGTTCTAATTATAAACATTATAATGAAAACCCGATAGAATATGTTTACTGGAATGACATTAATGAATTAGTACAACGTCTTAGTCTTTTGCATGCATCGTTACAAGCAGGTAATCTGTCACAATTAAATGAGATAAGAAATATTGAAGAAGAACTACGTGAACTAGATATAATTGTTTAGTATCACAATGAGTGTCGACAAGTTCGGACGTTCCTTAGCAAGTGGTAATCTTTATAATCAACAAAAACTTTTGCAATCGAAAAGTAGTTTGCAATATACATCAGATGGAAACTTTGATATGCAGAATCATAAACTATGTAATGTTAAAGATCCTACTAATAACAATGACTGTGCAACTAAGGGATATACTGATTCTGCAAACAAAAGTGTTAACCTAAAAATCAAGAGTATTGTTGATGCTTTAACAGATTTAAATAATAATATTCGCAGAGCTGATAAAATATGGAATGATAAATACAATAATTTACAAAATGATTTTAGAATACAGAATAAAAAATATGACGAAGCAAATAATAACATTATAGTAATGATTGACACAAAATTGTTGGAAATAAAAAGACAAATTGATAAAACATTGAATGACATAGAAACAATAAAAAATGAGTTTAAACTTGATAATATTAATGCAGCATTAGCATCGTTAAATAGCCTCAATATTAGCATTAATCAAATGAATGAAGAATGGAAAATACAATTTGCCAAAACAATTGAGAAAGTGGATAAGGCTCTTCCTGAATTAGAAAAGCAGATAAAATTGTTTATTGATAAAACTAATACTGAATGGACAAAATTTATGATGGATATAAAAAATGTAGATGAGATTATTCAAAGAGAAATTGATAAAAAAGTCACTGTTTTCAATGAAAAACTGGATAAAATCAATAAATTTCAAGAGTTGTTAAGTAGTAACCAAAAAGACGTTGAACTACTAACACGTCGCATAAATAATTTGGAAGAATTAGATAAAAAACGAAAACGTATTACACCATCACCTATAAATACGGAATAAAACAGAAATATGGCAAGAAAAAAGAAGGTTAATATAAGCAATACAAAAAAAGGAATTGTTGAAGAAATTTTTCGACCCGCCCGAAGAAACTTCACACGAAGACGAACAATAATCAAAGGACTTGATGATTTATGGCAAATAGATTTGGCTGAAATGCAGAACTACGTCCGCGAAAACAACGGCTACAAGTATATTTTAGTGGTTATAGATTGTTTTTCTAAATATTTGTGGACTAGACCATTAAAATCAAAAAGTGCTGATCATGTAGTTCAATCAGTTGAAGACATAATTTTACAAGATAATAGAGTACCACAAAATATTCAGACAGACCAGGGAAAAGAATTTTATAATGTAAAATTTAATTCTTTAATGAAAAAATATAAAATTAATCATTATAGTACCTATAGCGTTAAAAAAGCAGCAATTGCTGAACGTGTAATTAGAACATTAAAATCTAAATTGTATAAAGAATTTACTTTGAGTGCTTCTTATAAATGGATAAATAAATTAAATAGTGTTACATTCGATTATAATAATACACGTCATCACACTACCGGAAAAAAGCCACTTGAAATTGATAAGCGTAATGAGTCAGAAATTCAATCTTACAATCAGTTAAAAATTGTAGTGCCACATAAATATAATAAGGGTGATTTTGTACGAATAAGTAAAATAAAGTACTTGTTTGAGAAAGGATATACACCCAACTGGACTACAGAAATATTTAAAATTTTTAAAGTCAATTTAACAAATCCCAGAACATATCTGCTTGAAGATTTACAAGGTCAACCAATTAAAGGATGTTTTTATGAACAAGAACTTCAAAAAAGTAACTACCCTGATTCATATTTAGTTGAAAAAGTAATACGTCGTAAAGGAAATAGGCTACTTGTTAAATGGCTTGGCTTTCCAAGCAATCAAAACAGTTGGATTAATGCTAAAGATATTGTTTAATAAATGAAATATTAGTGTTTCATGAGAAGTAGAATAGAAATATGTTGTAATTAATTACTTGCATGTTATTACTTGAAAAAGGTGTATATTATGTTAGATTTTTCAATTTAGACAAAGCTTTCTTTTATTATTGGTGGTGTTCGCCTTGGTACTACTATTTATATTTAAATTGTATTATAAAATAAAATGTTTTAAGCATTTATTGTGTATAAAAAATATAAAATAAAGTATTTATAAAAACTTAATTGTTTTCTTGAATTCGATTTCTCTCTTCTAAAAAATATTAAACTGTAGACTAGTCAGAATTTTACATTAGGTACATTTATCCTGACATGTGTCTTTGGAAATTAGTTGTGAATTAGTCATACTGATAAAAAGCAAAAAGAATGTAAAAATAAATAATGTTATCTCTATTACCCCCACCACAACATCCGTTTAACATAAATCATGGTTTACTTTGTTCGAGTTCAGTTATTCAGTTGCTGCTTCTTAAGCAAGTTGTTAAAGCCACTCAAAATATTTACCTCATGTTTAAGTGTGATCAATGTAAAAAAAAATTTTCGCGAAAAGACAACTATAGCCGACATTTACGGCAATCATGCAGTAATCCTTTGACTTCAAAAATTTTAAGTTCTGAAGTTCCAGTTGGTGGTAAAAGAAGACGTACCGGATCTGGTATTTCGACAATTTCACTTGGAGAGGGGGTCAAAATACTAAAACATGCGTTCAAATCCCGAATTATCAGTTATCGCCTTGAAAACCCAGAACCAACCAACTTAGACGTAAATTTATTTTTTGAGCAAATTAAGGAAAAAACCATAAAATTAGTGAAAGCACAACTTGATCAACATTATAACCTCAAAATTCATTTTGAATTATTTGGTGAATATATGCTCCAACAAAAAGAAGAAACCTCTGTAAAATCTTTCATCACTAAAAATGAAATAATCTGCTCGGGATCCTCATTAAATAATATATACGACAAAGTTGTGGAGACGATAAAAGGAAAAATGAGTGAATTTCAAGAAAAAGATTCAGGTAGGTGAACCAGCTTTTAAGCATATATTAATTTTTATTTATTGTTTTTAGGATGGGCTTTGAAAGAAATTTTATTCCTAGATATTAACATAAACAAATATAACCCTCTAAAAGCTTCATCGTATCTCCCTCTTCCGACAGACATTTTGAAAAGGAAAGCTGTTGTTAACGTTCAAAATAGCGACCAAGAATGCTTTAAGTGGTCAGTTTTGGCACACTTACATCCAGCACGCTCTAATGCTCATCGTGTCGTAAATTACCAGAGGTATGCAGATGAACTTTGTTTTACCGATATTACATTTCCTGTAAAATTGAATGATATTCCAAAATTTGAAATTTTAAATAATATATCAATTAATGTATATGGAGTGGAAATTTTTTTTAATGAAGAATTAAAAAAATGGGAATCACAAGTAATTGGGCCATTTTATTTTACATCAAAAAAACAAAATACTCATATTAATTTATTACTGATTAGTGATAATAAAAAACCGTCTAATACCCATTATTGTTTAATTAAGGATATGTCACGATTAGTTAGATCACAGATTTCTAAACGAAAACAAGTCAAATTTTTATGTGACGGTTGTTTAATCTTTTTCACAACAAAAGAAAAATTCATTTATCATACGGAAAATGATTGTCTCAATCTTGTTACTAAGCTTCCTTCAAATGATTTGAAGAAAAATAAATATGGCAAACTGGTTCCTGGTAATATTCTGGAATTCCAGAATTTCGAAAAGAGTTTACGCGCGCCTTTTGTTATTTATTTTGATTTTGAATCACTATTAGTACCTTTAGACACTTGTAATCCAGACCCATCTCAATCATTTACAAATCAAACACACATGCATCAGGCTTATAGTTTTGCTTACTACATTAAATGCTCATATGATGACTCTCTTTCAACATTACGAAAATATCGAGGACCAAATGCAGTTAAATTTTTTGTTCAATGGTTAGAAACAGATGTTAAACGTATATATAACGACTGTTTAAAAAATATCGTTCCTATTAATATGTCACCCTTAGACAAATTTGTTTACCGCACTTCAGATCATTGCCATGTGTGTAATGAACCTTTTGTAAGTGATAATGAAGTAAATGATAATCAAGTAAAAGTACGAAATCATTGTCACTTGACGGGCAAATTTTTAGGCGCAGCACACTTTTTATGTAATTTAAATTATAAATTATCAAACTATATCCCCATTTTTTGTCATAATCTTTCAAATTATGATGCTCACTTGTTTATTGCTGCTTTAGCCGATGATTTTGCTAATCTAAAAGCTATTGCCCAAAATAAAGAACGCTATATCTCATTTTCGAAAAAAATTCTCGTTGATACTTTAGATAAAGGAGATGGACAAACACAACATGTTTTTCTCAGTTTGAGATTTTTAGATTCTTTTCGTTTTATGGCCTCATCCTTAGATAAATTATCTCAAAATCTAAATTCGAGTGATTGTAAAATTGTGCGAAAACATTTTTCTCAGGATAGTAAATTTGAATTAATACGTCAAAAAGGGGTATTTCCATATTCATACTGTGATTCATTTGATAAATTAAACGAAACGCAATTACCACCACATGAAAAGTTTTTTGATTCTTTAAAAAAAGAAAATATTTCAGTACAAGATTATGAACGTGCATTAAAAGTATGGAATTTATTTAACTGTAAAACCTTAGGTGAATATTCAGACATTTATTTAATATCTGATACATTGTTATTAGCAGATGTTTTTGAAAATTTTAGAAACATTTGTTCTAAAGTTTATAATTTGGATCCCGCTCATTATTTTACAGCACCAGGTTTGAGCTGGGATTCTATGTTAAAATGTACTGGTGTAAAACTCGATTTATTGACAGATATTGAAATGTTATGTTTTATTAAAAAAGGTATTCGTGGAGGTATTTGTCAATGCAATGTAAGGAAATCTATAGCTAATAACGCATTAATGCCTGAATACAATCCTTTAGAACCAAATTCTTATATAATGTATTTGGATGCTACTAATTTGTACGGTAGTGCTATGTCAACTTTTTTACCATTAAATAACTTCCACTGGTATGATCCTAAAGAGATTAATGAATCCTTCATAATGAATTTATCTGATACGGCTAACGAAGGATATATTTTTGAAGTTGATATTGAGTACCCAATTGAATTGCATTCGGAACACAATGATTTACCTTTTTGCGCTGAAAATATTGTTCCACCGAACGGTAAAGCTAAAGCTAAAAAATTATGTCCAAACTTTTTTCCCAAATTTAAATATGTAATTCACTATCGAAATTTAAAACAAGCATTAGAAAATGGTTTACACATAAAAAAAATTCATCGCGTTTTAAAATTTAGGCAGTCGGCGTGGCTAAAACCTTATATTGATTTAAATTCCAATATGAGAAGCAACTCAAAAAATGCTTTTGAGAAAGATTTTTTTAAGTTAATGAATAATTCCGTTTTTGGGAAAACAATGGAGTCTGTAGATAAATGGGTTGACATTAAATATAGTAACTCACTGGGAAAATTTCTCCAAACGGTTAGGAGCAGAAACGCTAATTGCACGACCACATTTTAAAAATTGCAGTATTTTTAATGAAAATTTTGTGGCAATACAGATGGAGAAATCAGTAATTGAATATAATAAACCTATATATGTCGGTTTTAGTGTTTTAGATATTTCCAAATATATAATGTATGATTTCTTTTATAACTACATTAAAAAAAAATATAAAGAAAATGCTAGTTTACTTTATACAGATACTGATTCACTCATTTTGAATATAACATGTGATAACTTTTATAATGATATCAAAGCTAATCTACACCTTTTTGATACATCAAATTATAAAGTCGATAACATTCATGGAGTGCCAGTGTCTCCATCTGTTATTGGCAAAATGAAAGATGAATATCAAGGTAAAGTAATTTGGGAATTTTATGGCACAGGGGCAAAGGCCTACTGTGTTAATGTTGAAGGAGAGCTAACTAAAAAGGCTAAAGGTATTAAAAAAAATGTTATCATTAATCAGTTAACTAAAAATGATTATGATCAAATTGTTTCAACTCCAAATTTACAAATTATGAGACCGATGAATACATTTCATTCAATTTTACACGTTATTTATACGGAATATCAAAACAAAGTTGCTCTGTCATACTATGACGACAAACGTTATATAATTCCTGAAAGTTTTAGCACGTTAGCGTGGGGTCATAAAGACTTACACAAATCCTAGTTTTAGTTTATTATTATTAAATAAATAAATGTCCTTGAAATTGTGTTTTACTTTAAAGGTTACCATAATATTGAAACTGTTAGTTGTAAGTAATAAAATTGAATTCTCTAATTTTCAATCACGTCGTAGATAAGTACCACCTACTACCACCATCGAATGCGCGCCATCTGTGTATTTATTTAATATTACAATTTTTTATTTAACACAAAACACGGTTAGACAACCCAAAATTCATTCCATATTTAAAAAAAATAAATTACGATTTTAAATTTTTAAATACAATTTATTTTCGCAATTTTAAATATTAAAATTTTTCCACCATTTGGAATTTTTGAATTTGCCGCCATTTTGGATTTTTAAAGTTGCCACTATTTTAGATTTTTTTTTAATTTGCCGCCATTTTAGATTTTGCAATTTGACGCAATTTGGATTTTTGAATTTGCCGCCATTTTAGATATTTAAATTTACCGCCATTTTAGATTTTTAAATTTACCGCCATTTTAAAATATGGATTTTTTAAATTTCCGCAATTTTAAAATTTAGATTTTTTAAATTTCTGCTATTTTAAATTTTTGAATTTGCCGCCAATATTTGAAATCTCCGAGATTTTGAAAATTTAAATTCCCCACCATAAACGTGACTGGTGTGACCTCATTTACCGCCATTTTAAAATTTGGATTTTTTAAATTTCCGCCATTTTAAAATTTGGATTTTTTAAATTTCCGCTATTTTAAATTTTTGAATTTGCCGCCAATATTTGAAATCTCCGCCATTTTGAAAATTTAAATTCCCCACCATAAACGTGACTGGTGTGACGTCACACGCGATGTCAATGTCATAGGTAGTGGAGGGGGGAGGTTCTAGAAGCCCTCCATTTACACTACTAATATTATAGTTTTTGAAATAAAGCAAAATAATAAATAAAAAATCACAACTTACTGAAATTACGCCCAAATTGAGAGAAACGCAAAAATAATATGACATTTTTTTGACATGCCATAAGTGATCGAACAGATATCGGCTACATAAACTCTCAATGGTGTTTCAGAATAGTATATTACATAACGAGTGTGGAAAGTGAGTAACATCGTGAGAACGAGTGAGAATCTTGAAAAAATCTTGAAAGCTCACGAGCAACGATAGACACTTTCCAGCAAGTTTTGTACACTATTTTCCTACGACACTGAAGAAAAGCCATTTATTGATGAAAGATTTCGATGAACCACATTTAAAATTTTATCTGCAATTTGCATTGTACTGGTAACTGATTCATCAGTATATTCTTCGTGACAGCAATAGATTTCCATCCACCGTGGCTCTTAAGAGTTGTGATTTCGGCGGACCGCCGAAAACTGTATGAATTTTTAAAGATTAAATAAATGGCTATTTGTTTAAGGAAGCTGCAAAGTTTCTTACGTTTGTTCACATCTAGCAGTTGTCTTGCTTCGGAGCTCTCCTTGCAGATAAACAGAATAGCAACATACTTGATAAGAGCAAACAATTACGTTAGAACCGTGCGTTATAATAACGCACAGGTTTTTGACAGATGAATGAAATTGTCAACTTTCGGGCCTACTAAATCGTGTAAAATTGACAACTTTCAAATAGTGTCGTAGGAAAACACTTTTTGCATCTTATTGGTAGTTTATCGGGGCAGGGGACGATTGAGCGCCGCGGTCAAATCGGATCCCAGATTAGGTTAATCCTACAAGACGATTGCGCACCGCGGTTAAGTAATTTTTAGGCAGAAATAAAAGACATCAGTCTTGCTTACATTTTATTTCTTAATATTTTGGTAACTCATACATTTTACAAAGCTAAATCTGTTAATAATTTTGTTTTTAATAGAACTTATTAAATTAAGTTGAACACATTTTCTATACAGGGTTTTTATGGTCTAGGAGTCGAAACTTTACCTGGTGTTAAAAGAGTGTATAAATAGAGTAACTGCGAAAAAAAAACTAAGGAAGTTTTACTTTTAAGAATGTTATTTAACCCCGAAGTATTGGGGAGAATACCCACGCTAAAAAGCGTCGAATTTCAGTCATTTAAGCAACGTTTTTAAAAGTTACTTACAGGATACATTCTTCTACTCGAACTGAAGGTGTATCATCTCCCTTAAGTTTCAACATCAAGACCGGAAACACCCTGTATTTAGCATTTTTACTTCTTCCAGGCAAATCAGTACTATTTATTTTAATATAGATACGCAGTTATTTGCAATATTTGCAATATTTTTTTAACACCGACATGAATTGCCTTCTCAAAATCACAAAAAAATTCTGTTGGGTTTAAGTCCATGTTAATATTGTAACCCGGGGTACCAACTTTTCGGAAATCCTAATCCCCTTTAGCGCGCAATCGTCCCATGTCCCCTTTGAGGATTAGACGCACTAGCGGGTGTTGAAACTGCTGAGCGCAGCGCGCAATCGTCCAACACCCGTTTATCGAGGCCATAACTCTATCGGACCGATATCTATCGTTTTGGAAACTGGGTAGTATTAATTAGAGTAAATTGTAAGTCAACCCGTATTTTTTTTTTCGTAGACCGACATTAGTAAATAAATTGCCACCAAAAATTTATAAGTATAGGGAGTTATGGAGACCTATACTTTCAATTGACACTAACATTTTAAAATAAATACAAAAATTTTCGTTTTTTGTTACACAGTGATAACCTGTATTATGACTAAGCATTTGACGTTAGACAAAGATATCTAACTTTTTTTGATGAGACCATTTTCTTTATTACAATAATTTACTAATGACTTAAAATTTATGAGTAAGTAAATAAAAAATAACGACAATTATAGTAATAATGGTTGATAAATTTTAATTTATGCCATAAGCAAAAGACTAGGAACGAAAGCTCGGTGTGAATATAAAAAACTGGACGGTTGTTTTTGTTAAGGTTTCATTACGATGGTGTTTATAAACAAACGACTGCACCAGTTCTATGACCGGTTTCAAAATGAGGTCATGCAAGGACGAATTGAAGCTTTTCATTATAAAACACTGTACACCAGAGGGCGCATATTTTCGGTAGATATTAAGGTCACTCATCCGGTTAGCTTTGTTTTCATAGGTAAGGAAATCCGAACTGACAATTTCAGAAAAACGAGTTTGTCAAAGTCAAAACTATCATTGGCGTCGACACAATCTCGTGGTCTCGTGAAACGGAGTTGCAATAATGGTGTATGTCTGTTGTGTTGCCGGTTGCCTCAACAGCAAATTGAAAAAAATTTTGTGACAAAATACAACTTCCAAATAACACCGTGTCAATAAAACACAAACGAATTAAAAGTGGTTCCTTATTTAAAACAAAATTGCTTAACACCTTCTCATTTTGAAAAACTGCGTGTAAGTTTAGCTATAGCTCTGTTCAATCATGATACAGCAGCTGGCTTACGATATTATGTAGAACGAGGCAAATTAGACACTAATATGTTAACAACTGCTTCAAATATTCAGATGGTTCAAACTACTTACAAGTCGAACAAGGTCTATTGCTCTAAAAGACGGGCCTCAGTATGCAAAAGATATAGCTTTTTTAGAAGATATTCAAAATTTGGTATGCAATATTAAAATAGGAATGAGATGTGTTTGGAAACCTGTACAGACGGGTATTATTTTGGCGACACAAAATGCTATTGAATTAGCAGATTACTTTTTAAAAAAAGAAAATTTTTATTATCTGTGTTTGGGACGATTTACTCAGGATGCAATAGAAAATTCTTTCTCAGTAATACGGTCCATTCAACCTGTACCTAGTGCTAAAGAATTTAAAACGGCAGTTAGATTAATATCAATATCACAATATAATCGATCGAACAGAAAAGGTAATTATCAGATATCTGACGCAGAGTATTTGGTAAATTTTTTAAACAAGAATCCTAAAGTGCACGAGGAGGATGAAAGTGAAGTTTCCCTGGAAGATCTTACATTAGATTTTTGTTGCAACACAGGACATGATGAAATTCAAAGTTTGTATTATTTGGCTGGCAGGACTGTGCATCAAGTTATCAAAATTCACAAAATTAATTGTTCTACATGCATTGACGACATAAAAACACAAGAGGATAATCCCCAAATTTCTGGCTTAGTTGAATTAATAAAATTGAAAACGCTTTCAAACAAAATTACATTTGCAACAGTGAAAGTTTTCGAAATATTGAAGGAAGCGGAAGAATATTTTAGAAAATTTGAAACCTGCTTGTTAAAAGGAGAAACAAAATTAAAGTTACTTCTACGCTCTTTCATGAGTACATCGCATCATAAATCAAAATTTACCGTGTGCCACGACATCGCACTAAAAATGGTGTCGATGTATTATAAAGCCAGAATTCATTTTCTCACCAGAGAATCCAACAGGACTACCGTAAGACCTCAAAACATTCGATGTGATAGTCGCAGTGTCGGAATGAGGCGAGCAGTGCAAAATATTTGTTAAAAAGTGTGTCTGCAGGAATTATAAATTTGATTGCTTCTATTTTAATAATAAATCTGAATTTTTCTTGTTTAACATTTTATTTATGCAAATTTAAAATGAAAGTGTCGAGGAGTATTCTGACCCCTATTATTAACTCGCAACTTACGCCACTGGAAAAAACGAGTTTCATTTGACGTTTTCCTTGTCATTTAGGAACACATTTCCTTACCTATGAAAGCAAAGCTAACCGGATGAGTGACCTTAGTAGATATTTTTAGTTAGTTGCACTGAACGGTAGAGGGATTTGGTGGCGGACTCTGGTGGAGAGTTGATTCGTTTCGTTACAAAAATTAACATTGCGTGAATAATCTTATCTTTGATATTAGGTAAAAGCCGTGGGTAAAAGCATAGACAAGACAGTAAACTACACAAAGCGATCAAAAAGTTCTTCTATCAAGTAAGCATCTATGCTTACTTGATAGAACGTATGTCTGCGAAACTCAAGCCTAATGTCAATGGAAAAATGTAAAAAAAATTAAGGAAATTAAATTATTGTTGGAATCCAGTTTTGCCCCATAGACACCATTTACAGGTCGTATAGCGTTCGGGTGTTATTTGTGTGACGGACTCACGGCATCTAAAACAGTTTACATTTGAGGTATTTATTAGCTGTTTCAAAACTATAAAAACGCCAACGTCGCATTTTACAGCATTATTTTTTTAAATAAGGTTGATAAAATTGTAAAATAGTTATCAATGATTAGATCTCTCATTGAAAGTATAAATTACATTAGCTATTACTTCTCTGAAGTGCATGAATAATTTATAACAGCTAATTTTGAGAGAAAATGCGGCGTTGGCGTTTTTATAGTTTTGAAACAGTTAATAGTTTCAGTTTAAATTTTGACTCACAGCACTCACTCACAGCAGGCTGAACAAATACATGACACCGGACACACGTTCTCAAGTAGAGCTTATTCCAAACCCTGGTGTCGAACTGACATTGACTAAAATGACTGAATTTTGGCTTTAAACATGTGCTTACTATTTAAAAAAAATTGCCCATAGACGTCGTAATAAAATGTAATGTTTTTCAAACCCACTGTTAGTCTTTAAGGTAATTGGGGCCAGACATTCGGAGTAAAAAATTAGCGCAACAGAGTATATGGAACAGTGTGTAGTATCCACAGAAACCAACCCAAAAAATTTTGCTCTACTGCCCTAGCCAATCACGACTCATTTGTAAAATGCGACAACACTGTCCAGGTCCCGATTGAAAATGTCAAATGTGTCAAATAATTACATCACAAAAGAAGAATTATTAGGCAAAAGCCTTCGATAAACGGTTAAAAATTGTAAGGGTTTTACTATAAACACGTCCTGTTTTCGAAATATAAACGAAAAACCATGTATAGAGTTTATTAGTTTAATTTCTTTACATTTTCTCAATTTAAAATTTTTCAATTATAATGTCTAATTCATTATCAACAACAACAACATTCTCCAACCACCATGTTCACATATTGAACCACCAAGTTCACATAAGACATAAATATTCATAAACTGAACCTAGTTCACATAAGGATTCATAAGCATTTACAAACATTATGAAAATCTAGCTATCTAGCTGCAATAATTAATAAAGACGCTAACATTTTGCCCCGTCTACGGCCACTTTCACAAAGCTGTAGTCGCAATGTTTTTTCCGGAATCATCACAAGTAGTTGAAGAAGGGGTTCCGGGTGAATTTTCCGAGACTACAAGTCCAGCGACATCCTCGTTGTCTTCGGAGCTTCTTCGCCATTAATTTCAACTTTGTACATTAGAACAGTTCAAAAATTCAATCAAAAGTTACACATTAATTTTGACAGTTTGGATTGAGATTACTTCGTGATTACTTGTTGATTCTCCATTCTATGTTCTCCATCGTACATCCAAGCACATAATTTCTTCAGTTCCGCACATAAGTTCTTCAGGCACTGCTCACGATTCCTTTACCACAGTGCACATGAAATCCTTTACCACTGCACATGGAATCCTTTACCACTGCACATGGAATCTTTTACTCCACACCTGATTATTATAGAGTTGATTAGTTTAATTTCTTTACATTTTCTCAATTTAAAATTTTTACAATTGTAATATCTAATTCATTATCAACAACAACAACATTCTCCATAGTGATCATCAGTCCGGTTAGTAAACTTGATATACACTTAAAATTACTACCACACATGCAATGACATCAAATGACATCTTCTTGGTAGCCCTTGTGGTACGCTCACCTCGTAGGAAGAGCGACTTTTAATGTTTTCCACATAACTAGTCCGAAGACAGCCCTAAAGTAACAAATTCTGGGTCGGGATATTCATTTTTTGTTTGTTAGCTGGTTTAAAATTCATTTTTAGCGGTTTTACAGATATGCTGTGTTGCCAGTTCTATTTTAGTGTGTCCCTAATGCCCGGTTGCACAAAAGATAATTGGCCGTTAACAAAGCGTTAATCGTCCATCAAAAATTTTGTGCAACGCAAAACACCGTTAACGGCTGATTAATCTCTCTCTCTCATCAAATATTTGATGAACGTCAACGATAATTGTCAATTAATCGTTGTAACTCTGTTTTCCGTTGCACAAACGCAAATCAACGCAAATGTCATCGTTAATCAATGATTAACGAGTCATCAACTTAATGGCCGATCCACGAGCGATTAATCTCTGATTAACCGTCTGTAACACTTCTTATTGGAGAATTTAAGTTGTTTTTGGTAAAATTTCATGAACTAAAGTGAACAACTACCTAAGGGTTGAGAGAGTAAAGGATGTCGCACATTTGTCCGTCACGGCCCGGCACGGTGCCGGCCGTTGCCGTCCAGTAAAATGAGACTGCACCGCACATTATGCCGTCACCGTCCGCACAAAAGTTGATAAAAATTCAAAATTTAGTGTGAAGTGTAGAGATTTTGAAAAGCAGATGAAATGTTGTCATCTGACGAAAAAATAATCATTGTTGTGGCTCTTTTTCTAATAAAAGAGAAAGCAAAAAGCAGAAATGCAACTCAAAAAGATTGGAAAATTTTATTATACTGTTGCAAAATTTGAAACGAAATAAGAGAAAAATACACTAATAAGTTTTTCCACGTCCATTGTTAATGATTTAATTTCATTAATTTTATTAATTTGAAGTCATTTCAGTGCCCCAAAAATAAATACGCATGCGCAGAGCCTGCCGTTACCGGCCGGTGTGCGCCCACTACATCGCCTCGACCCGGCACGTTCCGTATTTTGACCGAAGGAAACGGATAGAAACAATCCCATCCGTCGAGATTTTTGCTGAAACGTGTCGTGCCGGGCCGTGCCGGGCCGTGACGGACAAGTGGGCGCTCTCCGATTTATTTGCATGTATTTTATACCAACCGTCTTTTAACCGAACGTGTCGTGTCGGGCCGTGACGGACAAGTGGGCGACAACCTTAACAAGAATTAAGGAGGAAAACGTTGAATTTATTTTGTTGGATGAGAAAGGTTACGTGCACAGGCCTCTCAGGCCTGTGCAGAAAATCAAAGATCCTGGGGATCTGTTTGAAATATTGCTTGACCATGAGTGTAAAAAGCATTTTCGTTTAAATAAAACCAGAGGTAGAATTGCACCAAAACGCAACGAATCAAATTCCTCAGTGCACAAACCCAATTTTTTTGCTATTTTGGTTTTTTGTCTTTTGTAAAACATCTGTAGGGTTATCCCAGAAAGTCACACAACCCGCTCAGACATGAATTTGTATCGTGTATTCAATAAAACAATTCGAGCAATAACTTATTTTTTAACGAATAACATAATGTCCACTTTGTTGGTCTGCTTCTCAATGTGCCAATGCGGGTAAAAAGCGTTGTCCAAATAACTTCACAAAAAAAGAAGTGTAAAAACTTTATTAATTTTAGTTAAAATAAAACTCCAATATTCAAATGTAGATTCTTTCACGCCTTAATTTCATCTGCCTTTAGAGCTATTTCCGTGTTTTGCCTTCTGGAATAGCGTCTTGGTACCCCTTGGCACTTGATCAGTCAAATACCCCCGAAAAAGGAAAATGAAGAGATCGCGGGCACGGCAAAATTTCACAACGCTATTCTCCTTGCTCCCTTTAGGTCTAGAAATTTGCCATAAACTCAAGTACCATGCGATCATTTGAATTTATAATTAAAGTAGGCGGTTTTGTGTCTTTGTGATTGAAAAACTTAGGCAAACTGAGGGAAAAAATATATTCTAATTGAATATTACAGTTTAAAACATTATTATTTGACTCTTCAGCTTGATTAATTATCACAATCGGTGATTTCATCTAAGTTAAAAAACTGACAAAGCCTACTTTAATTATAAATTCAAATGTTCGCCAAATAGAATTCGAGGATCGAAAGTAGAAATTTTTATCAGGGGCGTCCCAAACTGGAGGGGAGTAGGGTAAAAATACCATAACTCTTTTGGATTTAGTTTTTTCACATTTTCAGTAACAAAATCATAACTTCCATAGTTTTTTACACAAAAATGGTCCCTTGTACTGTTTCGATACAACTCATCGTTTTTGAGTAAAATTAATTTAAACGTTGTCTAACAGACCATAAACAGTATGAAAATCAGGGATGAACAGAGGCTATCGTGGGCAGAACTTGTCCTAAAGATGCCCCTTGCAAGAACGGACGAAACGTCGACATTTTGTTACAAATTGATGCGGTTTAACCCCAAAAGACCCAGATTTCAATTTGGTTTTGGTCATCCTTCCTGATTTTCATACTGTTTATGGTCTGTAACAGAAATTTTAAATCGATTTTACTCACAAACGGTGAGTAAAATAACGCAAGAGACCATTTTTGTGTGGAAAACTATGGGATTTACGATTTTGTTGCTGAAAATGTCAAAAAATTAAAGCCAAAATAGTTAGGGTAGTTTTTACCCTACACCCCCCCAGTTTGGGACGCCCCTGATTAAAATTTTTTACATTTGATTCTCAAATTAGATTAAGCGTATAAAGATTATTAACTGCACCAAATTTTGTAATTTTATTTGTACTGGTTTTGGAAATATTGAGAAAAGCCCACTAAAAGAAGCACCCCTTTCAGAGGGTGTAGCTCCCTTACAAAACATTTTTCGATACATGTTTATAGGAAACTTTTGTCTTAAAATTGAATGTTCACCTGTTTAAGTTTGTAACAATAAAAACGGAACATCCTGTATATTTATAGATGTACTTTTGCGGAATTCAAGATCACTTTTCGTACATACATGCGGAATCCGAGATCTTGAGATCCGGGGGGCGGATCTCGGAACGAACGGACCAGTTTTTCTGCATCTACGGAGTCCAGAGGTGCAGGGGACGAAATATTAGCCGGATCTCATTTTCCGCATTTACACCTAGGTGTATATCTTTTGTAGTTCCGAGTTTGATACCCTAGGGGTCGCATCGATCGTTTTTGTATAAAACTTAAGTGGCACAAAAGACCAAATCGAGATCTACAAAAGGGCAACACCGTGTGGATCTCGAATTTCGCAAAAATACCTAACATGTATATAGGTGGATCTCGATTTGTGCATAAATGCTTTAAAAGTGAATTAAATTATATACCTAGGAAAGTTGATTTCATAAATCAGTCTAGGTGTACCAAAGATGCAATAGATGGTTTAAAATGCCAATACCAATTGATTTAATGATTGTTAAAAATGGATAAACGATTTAGCAAGTGGCTAAATTATTTCTTTATTATTTATTAACATTTTTAAAACTAAATTTATTCTTTATTATTGTTATATTAGATATTTACTTAAAGGCATTGGCAACTTATTTTACCTGTTTTATGTTTTAACGAAAATTGAAAATATCGTTTCTTTTTTACCGATAGGTTCTTTTCGAAATTTTCTGCGATGAAAAACAAGCGAGATAATCGCTTCGAAAGGAAGAAATTGTGACGTCACAACCGCCTATCATTACAGAATCCTCTTATCACTGAACCCTCTCAATCACCAAAAACCTGACAGATATTTGAACATTTACACATTTCCACAAAATCACAATTTATCACTGTTTCGACTTCTTTCTGTTCTAAATTTTGTCTTGAAATTCGCAAGAGAAATTTTTTCACGATTGAAAAACTCTGTCAGTGTCACTTATAGAATCAAAAACCATTTGATCTTAAAATTGGACCAAATGCTCAATAGGCGGTTACGACGTCATAATTCCTTTAAATCGAAATAACTTGAGTTAGAGAGCCGATACAGCGAAACGGTTTTCACTACTCTAATAAGCATTTTCAGTACTATCATTTAAGACAAAGTTGTTTTTTAAGTTGCCAATGCCTTTAATAGAAATTAAGAAAAACTTTAGATGTATCCTTTGCATTGAGAAATAAAAAAAAGCGTTTTATTGTCACCCTAGTAAATGGGTGATATTCATAAAAAGTAGTATATGCTTATACTTATATTTTTTTAAGTAGATGCTTACATCCATATTCATAAAATTATAAGTATTTACTTTTGTAGTAATAAGTAGATGCTAATACTTATGTAGTATTAGCATAAGCTTATAAAATCATAGAAACATAAGTATCTACTGCTGTCCATATTCATAAAACATAGTAGTTACTAACAGAAATTAGTATGTACTTATGAAATTATTAGTCTGCTTTTCGTTAAACTTATGTTTTTGCAGAAAAATCTATTTACTAAAAGACGCTATATTTGCCTTACCAAGAACTTCAAGAAACTTTAAAATTAAGCAAGAAAATGCGGCCGATCATAATTTCATATAAATGTAGCGGTTTTCAGCAAAAAGTGTGCAATAGTTCATGATCTCGATGGATACGCAAAAGCCGATTTACTAATTTAAATTTTTTTATCGAAAGCGCCAAACCAATTTTTGTATTACGTTAATAGTCGGAAAATTGTCGGCTGTAAGTAACAGAGTTTGGTAGGTTCAGATTTTTCAAGTGATTTTCAGTCGATCTTAGTGCGTTTTGGCTGACTCCGGGCTCATCATAATCAAACGATATTTGGAAATCTTTTTTTAGAACTATGAAAAACCCGAGTAAGTACATAGTGTTACAGATTCGCCTGCAGATGCAAAAAATTATTATTAGAATATTTTATTAGAGAAAATATTACTCGGAATATTTATCAGCTTTAAATAAAAACTCAACTTTAGATGTTCAGATTCTCCAAACAATTCTGTTTAGAATTTTGTCAATTCCGGAGTATTCTTGGGGATTTCAAGCTACTTCCAAAATTCCGTCCATGAGCGCTAAACAAACTTTTTGTAGATGTTAATAACTCGAAAACTGTGGCTGTTAGCTAATAATCCTAAGCTTGTTCGAATTTTTTAGACGATTATTAGCCGATTTCGCCGCATTTTGTGTGACTCGGGGTCAAAAAGTCGAAATAAAATTTGAAAAATTTTGGCCGGAAACGCTTAGAAAATCATGAAACGGTCATGTTTCTGTTTCCAAGCTGGGCGACCTGGCACTCCAAAAATCTAGCTAAGAACTCCACAATGAGGCTGATTTACATTTTGAACGTCAAACTAAAAATAATTGTCGATATTTGACAAATCTGGCGGTAACCAAGCAAGCATATTAGTAGATACTTATATGATGTAAGTATCTGCTCATAAGAATAAGCATCTTTTTATGAATATGGATGCAAGTATTTACTTTTAGGTTCAACTGATACTTATAAGTATTTGCTTATAAGTAGATACTAATTTTTATGAATATGACCCAATGTTTTACCTTATTATGCTTTTTAACAAAATTTGCAAGTACTTTTGAGCAAATATTAAATACTAAGGAAAAAAATATTAGAAAACGTTAACATCTTTTATACGAAATGATTTAGTTTCCACTTGCTCGCAACAAGTTTTGAATGAAATGTTGACTGAACAAATAACGATATTATAATAATATTAAAATTTTCTGTAATTTGTTGTGGGTAAATTGTGTTTTAACGTTAGATAAGGAAATTATAAACAATAACTGTTATCTGTTTAAACCAATATAACAGCCTGAATGTTGAATAGCGTATTTCGTTAATTTATTTATTTAGTCCAAGTGATGACTTACATTTTGCATTTCGCCAAAAAGTTCTCAAAGTTAAAAATGTCCAATTATCAAATTACGTAGGATAAGCTTAAAGCCACGCATAAATTTATATTTTTGTTGTCGGTCATTTTTCAAAAAATCTTTGAACAGATTAATTTTATTTATTTATTTATGACGTTATTATTATTATTTATAAATGGCAACGGTCAGTTTTGTTTTCTGTTTTTAATAGTACCCTCCATTACCTTTCCGATAAGTATAAAAAAATTAAAACAGTAATGTAGTATAACAAAAAAATAATCAAAAAAATATTATTAATAATAATTAAGCATAACTACACACAAAAGATTTTATCTTTATGATCTAGCCTTATTAAAAAGGGGCACTTGTTTTTTTATTTTGTGTAATGACTCTTATTGATGATGCTTTTCTTATCTGAAAAAAACTGCAACTTAAATGTGGCGTTTCTCGTCAGAATATCACAGAAAACTTACAAAAAATTAAAAATCTTAAATTAATAAATCATATACAGCGTTGGGCGAAAGTCTGGGACCAAGCGTTTTGTGCCTAAACTATGTACCTTACAAAAAAACTATTTAGTACATCATCAACTACTTTAAAAATGTGGGCATTTTTCAAAAATAAATTTTTTCGAAATTCCTTTTCGAGTTATTCAAAAAAAAAATATTTTTTTTCAAATGGCACCCTACTACGGCGATTTTTTTGGTAATAGATTAAGCTCTAAAACCAACTCCTACTTTAATAAAATTAATTTTAAACCAGTGGTTTTTCTTAAATGAATTATTAAAATTGCGTTCCGAGCTCATTACGAAGGTTTTTCGAACTTGGCCATCCATGGATGTTTATAATTGCGAAAAATTTTACGAATCAAATTAGTGGATAAAAAACATCCATAGATGCAACCACTTCGGCCAAATTCGAAAAATCTTCGTATTGAGTTCGGACCGCAATTTTAATAATTTATTTTTTAAAAACCACTGGTTCAAAAACAATATTCTTGACTTAGATGTAATTCCTAAGGCATAATCTTTTCCCAAAAAAAACGCCATAGTAGGATGCCATTTGAAAAAAAATAAATTTTTTTTTAGAACTCGAAAACTAAAAGGAATTTCGAAAAAATTTATTCTCGAAAAATCATCACATTTTTAAAGTAGTTGATGATGTACTAATTAGTTTTTTCGTAAAGTACATAGTTTAGACACAAAACGCTTGGTTCCAGACTTTCGCCCAACGTTGTATATCGCCTAATAAAATTTGCTGTCAGCAGATTATGCTTTATAGTTAGCAACTTGTTAGAAAATTGTACTTTAAGGTTTAAATAATAAAGTTTTAAAAAAGAATAAAAAAATAATAAGTTTCTACAAAAAAGTAAAATGGCCCTTAATTTTGACTTTACTTGAATAATACCTACATTATTACATCAATAAATCTATTATAATCGAATTAACTTTAAAAAATGCAATTATTAAAAAACAAGAAAGGTATAAAAAAACATTAATCTACACCTCATTTCAGCAAATCAAATGGAGCAGAATTATCAAGATGATATAGAAACATTTATTCAAAATTTCTAGGTACGAAACTATATCAGACTGAATACATTACATTAAAAAACGTAAATTTTCTTTTTCGTAAGAAATAATTTAGTTTTCACTTGCTTTTAACAAATAAACAAGAATTAAATGAAGTTTTGATAATCAAATTTCCTGAGCACCTAAAGCAATATTGATAAGTAATTTGTTGTTAGTAAATTGTATTTTAACGTTAGAAAAAGAAATTATAAACAACAACTCGAAAACTTACTGGTTTCATCCAATAAAACAGCTTGAATTTTGAACGCCGTACTTCGTAAATATTTTTAGTTTTAATTTTAGTTTGCCCTTATTTGAGCACATTAAAACATTATTTTTAGATACAGATATTCCTTGTAACCTTCTGAATCGTAAAAAAAATAATTTTTAAAGAAATTGCAAAAAAGTAGGAAAAATTCGGGAAAATTATAATCGACATCCCATTTTAGCAAATGTCCTGGTGTAAAATTCGTAAGACGCACTAGAGATATTTTTCGCAATTTTGGACACACGAAATTACCACAAATTGTAAGCATGCCATTAAAAAACTCGTAAACGTTTTCTTTGAGACGAAATTGTTAGGACTGTTTTCAAGAAATAAACTTGAATTAAATAGTGAGACAACAAAAAATACCTCATACAAAACAACTTTAATAATAATCATATTCAACTTATTAGTTGAATATCAGTACTAGTGTTCTAATGAGCCTAATAAAAAACTGCAAACAATCTTAACAATAAAGAAATTTCATATTAATATTATTTCAGTTTAAAACAAATTTTGAATGTAATCATTTTAAAACTTGTTCCATGTACATTTAAAATCAATAAGATAAATCAGAAATTCTGAGGCAGATGAATTTATATTTACAGGGGGGCACTTTTTCGAGTACTTTTGAAAATTTTAGCACCAACCCCTTTAGTAGTACAAACAACCTCTTCAAAATTTTGAAGACATCACCCCTTTTGTGATACTTCAAATGAAAGCTACTTTGACCAGGAATTTGGCTGTATAGCGCACTAAGTGCCTTCCATTAGAGGGTGTTTTTTTAAACAACCCTCCCTAGATATCTCCGAAAATAAACAAAAAATTAGAACTTCCGATACAGGTCAATTTTTTTTACATGGGTACATATTTTAGAGACTTTAAAATTGTAGCACCTACCTATTTTGTAATACTTACAACTTCAAAATTTTAAATGGCATTATCCCTTTTGTTATACTTCAAATGACAGCTATTTTGACCGGAAATTCGGCTGTTTGTGTTTTTTTAATTTTGAGTATTTTTATCTACGTCAACCAGTACCAGATCCAATAGATTTTCAGAACCAACTACACAGAGTGAGTTTAAAGTAACGCACAAAATCCCTAATTCTTTTATTTTTCAAAAATAAAAAAAAATGCAAAAACAGGTAACTTAGCATTTTAATTGAGCTCCAATTTGACCTGACTGGATCAATCATGGCGGTCAAGATGGCGGCGCCATGACGTCATCACAGAATTTTTTAAATGGAACGATATCTTTTTTAGCATAATTAGAAGCTCTACCAAAAGGCCTTTACAACTACTTATTTTGAATATGTATAAACCAAACACGTAAATTTTTTTTTTAAATCATCATTATAAAGTGAAGTATAAAATTCATATTTCTTTTATTTTTCAAAAATTAAAAACATACAAAAACAGGGAACTTAGCATTTCAATTGGGCTTAAAAATGACGTAACTGAATCAGTCAGGGCGGCCAATATGTCGGCGCCATAATGTCATTATAGAATCTTAAATGGAACGATATCTTTTTTTATCATTAAAAGTCTTATTAATAGGCCATTAGGCCTTTACTTATTTTGAATGTGAGTGAAGCAAACACGAAAAAAAAATTAAAATTATAATTAGTCTAAAGTAAGGTAAAACATTCATATGAATTAGACGCTGTGACTGATCCATTTAGGTCAGAATTGAGCACCCTTAAAATAATAAGTTACCTGTTTGTGCATTCTTATTATATTTTAGAAAGATATCAAAAATATGAATATTATTACAAAAATTTCAAATTTTTATCTGGGTTGGGCTTACTCACATCCAAAATAAGTAGCACAGTTGTAGAGGCCTATTAGTACAGCTTCTACTTATACAAAAAAAAAATTGTTTCGTTGTATTTAAAAAATGTATAATGACGTTATGGCGCCGCCATTTGATTCAGTTAGGTCAAATTTGAGCAGAATTAAAATGCTAAGTTACCTGTTTCTGCATTTTTTTTTTATTTTTGAAAAATAAAATAATTACGAATTTTAAGCTTTACTTTAAACTCACTCTTATAAAAGTCACCTATGACCAAAATTATAAATGCTGTTATAAGTGATGGATTTCCCAAAATAATGCAAAAAATCTTCAAACCTAAAAACGACAAAATTATAACTTAGGAAAACACGAAAATATAAAACACAAATTAAGACAAACCCTACACTTAAAGCAACTTTTTCTAAAAATGCAAAAAATTGAGAAAACTACTACAATTAAAAGATGTGACTGAGATGGCAGTACTCAAAAACTACAGTAGTCATTGAATTTAAATTAAATAATCAACTTATTAATGAATTACCTTTTTTATTTCCAAGTAATTTAGCACCATGTAACTTTATAAAATAATATCCAAACTCAAAAAGACATGCACTGCCTAATTTCTGGTCAAAATTTCTTATACTTAAGGTATCACAAAAGGGGTAATTTTATTTAAAACCTTGAATTAGTTGTTCGTATTGTAAAAAGGGTTAGATCTTCAACTTTTAAAAGTACATTAAAAAGTGTTCCTCTAAAAATAAAAAATCACCTTCCTCGGTATTTTTTAATTTTTGGTTTGTTTTCTGAAATAACCAGGTTGACTGATTTTTGGAAAAAGCACCTTTTATTGGGAAGCATTCAATGCGCTGTGCTCTTTTGCTACATTGGCTTCGGATACTGCATTAAACATCTTGGGGTGGCTAACATCCAGATTTGCGAGTCTGGAGGCTTTTTGCTCATCCATCCACCAGTTCTAATACTTAAATTAATATTGGAAGGCATATAATGTGATGTGCGCGTTTGCCACGTTGACGGGCTTCGGATACTGCGCTGAACGTCATGGGGTGGTTAACATCCGGAGAACATCTACAGTGTATATACATCAGCGACCGTACGCCCCCTATACGGCAAACCCTCGAACTAAACGTGTATGTTTTGAGATATAAACCGACTTTACGAAGCCAAGTCGAAAATGCGCCACGCGTGTCTGTGGATGGTACTAATGCTGGGGGAACGATTTATACACGTGAAAATTACGAAGCCCGAAGTCGGGCTGGGTAAGTAGGTGTCGGGCTTGGTATACACCGGAGAATATGCCTTTTTGGGCTTGGTAAAGGCGGTTAATACGTCTATATATATATATATATATATATATATATATATATATATATATATATATATATATATATATATATATATATATATATTGCCCACTTTTAAAAACCACTTGAACTTTTTTATTTATTAAGATATCGCAATACCAGTCTCATATACACGTGTATATTTGCCTCTCTTGTTCAACGCGCTAACATTTTTTGCGCTAAGTCCATTATTTCTAATTGAACAAAAATACAGGGATCTCTGATTCCGCATAAACGATATATATATATATATATATATATATATATATATATATATATATATATATATATATATATATATATATATATATATATATATATATATGCGGCGTAATAGACATTTCATGGAATATAAGGGCACAAAACTTATCTTGAGATTTTAATTTTAAAGCGGCCTGATGTTTCAAATTGTCAAAAATTAATTTATTAATGCCGGCTTCAAGGGGCGACATTTAGCATGGACATAATGGTTTGTCTAGTCGGAAGGGCAAAAAACTCTCTCAATTTTGAATACGCTCTGCCGGATTGTTTGTAAAAAGCCAACGCTAAAATTTTCTCTTCCTTTGTGTACCATCGTCCTTTTGGTTTGGTATTTCTTTTCCTCAATTGCGACAGACAGAAAGTTATAGCATCCTCACTCAAAATTTTGCCCTTTATTTTCACATCGAATTTTGCATAGAGTTTTAAACGTTTTCGATACATTGCAGCCCGAATTTTAGATCGACGGAAATGGCGTATCGTAATGGCCTCAGTACGAAACCGAAGTAGAAAATAGTATAGTATGATACGAGTTTTATAATACGCATTTTGTCGCACGCACGGAATTGGGGCCCGACGAACGCAGCGAGGAGTGCCATAATCTAGTAAGTGCGACAAAATGCCTTATAAACGAGATATCATACACTATTTTTTCTTCTTTGCACCTTTTTTAACAAAAAAATCAATTTCGAAATTTAGGGAATTTTGTGGCAGTTGACAGCATTTGCGTGGATCATGAAATTAAATTAATAATTTGGATCGTCATTAGTTTATTCGTAAAATGTATTCTGAAAGTGTCCAAGACGTTTTGCAATCTATCTGCCCCTCAACGAATACGGGCTTTTGTGGCAAATACGCGGAATTTGAACATTGGCCTAAGGAGAATGGGATCTCAAATTACTCACTTGCACTGGCTTTTGAAGTCATGTTTGTACACTACTCGAAAGGTGTTCGAAGGGACTACGTATCAGGGTTGGTACAAAAGCCTCTAAAGGTTCGAAATTGATTCATTTGATTAAATTATCACTTGAAACAGGTGATGATTGACACTGACACTTCTCTTAGATAATTGTCAAAAAACTAGGTTGCCATCATTTTCCAACTAAATTACCCTGGTTTTTAGTGTAATTATTATAGCACTCCGTTGGATATTACGAAACCCAAATGGCGTATCGTAATGACCTCAGTACGAAACAAAAGTAGAAAAAACTATTTATGACTTATGTCAAAACACAATTTTTTAAATTTTGGCATAGGTTTCCGCGATTTTTATTTTTATAAAACGGCAGCGACCCCTGACCGCTTGTGGTGGGTGCGTTTTCAAAAAAATGCATAGGAATTTGCGTTCTATAGTTTACTGTCTTGTCTATGGGTAAAAGAAACTTAGACTAAAACTTTTGTTTTCATCGACTAATTTAAAAGTCGATTTTACGGTTGCCATAAATCAAGGAGTGACTTATCACTATCAGTTTATTTTATGAAATTTTTAATTACTATTTCTTCAACAATTACTTATACAGGGTGAGTCAATAGTGGGTTACTTCTGACATGTCCTAAGATGCAACCAAAAATACTAATTGCACTTACCACTGGATACTTCGTTTGATTTTTTAAAACATTAATTGAATCAACACTGGTTTTTTAGCTTTTAAATAATAATAGTCCATAATGAAATTTTGTCTTTGAATCAGCCAGTTACAGTACACGAGATAGAAAATTTGCCAACAAAGATAGCTTGAAAGACGTACGTTATTTCTTTATTTCTGACTCCATTATTTTACATACGACTTCACACGTGCAGCAGGAGCACTTATTTTACTAAAACACAAACTCTTGTACAAATTCAGCAAAGAACACATCCACGATCGACAACACACGGTTTTGACTTTTAGTTTTGACGTTTGGGAGCCCATACGTAGGTCGTAACTTTAGCTGTATGCAGCGAACGACTAACGAATCACGAGCAGAGACATTGCTTACGTTACACCGCAAATTTTTTATTATTACTAAAAAAGTACCGATTTAAAAAATCTCGGACTGATATTACTAGCATAATTCAACGTCTACTTTCAGAATCTGTAATTTCCAAAAACTTTTACTTTTGAGTATAACACTCCATTTGGCCGAAGTGGATGTTTTTTATCCACTAATTTGATTCGTAAAATTTTTCGCAATTATAAACATCCATGGATACAACCACTTCGGCCAAGTTCGAAAACCCTTCGAAATGAGCTCAGATCGCAAATTTAATAATTTATTTAAGACAAAATACTGGTTTAAAATAATTTTATTAAAGTATAAGTTACTTTTAGAGCATAATCTTTTTCCAAAAAATCGCCATAGTAGGAAACCATTTGAAAAAAAAAAATTGAAGAATTTGAAAACCAAAATGATTTCGAAAAAAATTATTCTTAAAGAATGATCACCTTTTTAAAGTAGTTGATGATGTACTAATGATTTTTTTCGTAAGATACATAGTTTAGGCACAAAACGCTTGGTTCCATACTTTTGCCCAACCCTGTAGGTACCCAAGTAGCACAAAACATCTTTTTGGTTGTGGCAGCTAAAAAGTTGTTGCAGTAACGTTATGGCAACCTGATCTTAATCTTAATTTGGTTATTTCATTAGGTTTTTAAAATGAAGTTGTTTTTTAATTAGATTAATATTTAAAAAAGCTGTAATATGCTCATTTGGCTTTATATTAGACTCCTAATAGTTGTCCCACAATTTAGCTTTAATTTGGTATCTACGTAACTAAATAGTTATTTTTTAGGTTGCAATAATGCTTTTATGTCCATCGTAAACCCAAAAAATAACCTTTTCACAGCTATTTAAAGTTGATATATTATAGCTATCACGCACATTTTAATAACAAAATAATGTCTAAAATATTACTATTTCATGACCATTTGGCTATTCTGCCATATAGTTGTGAATAATCTATCTTATAACTATATGGTAAATTTCCGAAGTTGTCGCAACGTTTTCTTAAAAATAGAAAATCTAAAATATAACGAAAATGTATCTGCAGAATGTTGCAATTTGGTAGAAAATTTGTGATTACCAAGTAATGTCTATAACTCTACCGTTTCGTAGCTACACAATAATTTTCCCATCATTTTAACTGTCAACTTTTATTTGTCGTATTCCGCATCTAAGTTTCCTATACCAACAAAAGTGTATTTTCTGTAGTGTGGAGTGTGAATTATGCCTAAAGTTGACATTAAACAAACTGCTTATTCTTTAAAAAAATTTAAGAAATGCAGTGCATATTACAGAAAATTAAAACGTCGAACAACTTTTTCAACTTATTTAGTTTGTTTCGATTTAGTCATTATTTAGCCAGAAAAGCCCCCTCAAACGTAAAAAATAACTAAATACCATTTGGTTTTAACTTAGTCAATAGAAACAATTTTTCTCTCTCCAATTTTTGCCGAAAGCATGTCATTTCTGAGTTACAATTAAAAATAAGTTGAGGCTGAAAACCCGTCTCCGCCTATGCTTTTTATGATATTTCCATTCGTTCAAACAATAAAACTACGGAACGTAAACAGCGTAAAGACAAAAAACTTATCAATGTCAAGGTTAGTAGGTCAGTAGTACCATTATAAAAATTGCTCAAAATGTTGCCCTTCGGTCTTCGGCCTTCGGTCGCAATGCACACTTGAACCCTTCAGGGTAGGAAAGCTTACGGTCTTGCACACTCCCCTCGAGATTTCTAATTGATGCGGTTGATGCTTGCATAACACAAACGGTCAGCTCTTTG
Source organism: Tribolium freemani (assembly GCA_939628115.1). NCBI lineage: Eukaryota > Metazoa > Arthropoda > Insecta > Coleoptera > Tenebrionidae > Tribolium > Tribolium freemani. Next base: position 10,913,148 of record OW626790.1, read on the forward strand.
GCGGTATTAATTGGAACACAATTTGAACACTAGTTGTTTTACGTGAACCCACAAAAAAATCACACGGATTTAAATCTGGAGAGCCTGCACCCGCTGGAGATGGTAAGAGTGCAACCACAGAAATACTCCAACTCACAGAGCCATTCTGTGGATGCTCAAATTGGGCTCTTCTTCGACGGCTTCCAAAATTTCAGACCCACTTCTAAGACGTGTACAGTTCGTGGTTGCACGGGTGAAAATCCGTAAAAGTGCGTGCGAACGGGATTATTTCCACTACCCCGTACACCAGGGCCAGATCACTCAATTCGGCGTTTGAATAATTGGCCATAATGATTTAATTTCAAACTGACACGTGAATTCACTCGAGAGTGGGATTGAGACTGTCTAACCGAACGTGTAAACAAACATCTGATAATTTTTTTGATGCACAAAGTTATCCCTTTTTTGTGCATAAAAACGTTCACGGTCAACGTTCAATGCAATTTATTTTCATTGATATTTTACTTATTGCACCTAACAAGGAGAGACTCACTGAACGGCTCGTGAAAATCGTGGGGGGAAAAATGGGAAAAATTATTTTGGATACGGAATTTGTCTTGTCTTCAAATCGACTTTTCATAAAGCATTCTTTTAGTGATTAAAATTTGTGAACGCAATCCACAAACACCCTGTATAATATGTTTATCGCCATCCATGATGTCTACAACGATTGAATAATATAACAATTTCTTCGTGACTCTTCAGTGACCACTAAATTACCATATTGTTATATTTTGATCTTGATGTCCCACAATTTTTCCTAAATTACAACCAAAGATAAAATGTTATTTTGTAGTTGCTGTAGGGTTGTACTTTAGAAACGATAGCCAATTAACAAACAAATCGGTGGTTATTTAGTGCATAGTTGTCATTTAGTCATAAAACAGCTTCCAGAGCATAATTTGTTAGAGCTTTGAAACAACCAAATTGTTGGCAACTATTTGGTAATATTACCGTTATATAACCCAAAAATAAATGCCAATTTTTGGCACGGTGACGTTATGACAAGTTTGGTGAAACGTTTTCGTCGATTGTTGCGGTGACCAAATAGTTATCATTTTTGTTGCCAAAACGTTTTTACAACCGCTAAATAACAATCTGTGCTACTTGGGTATACAGCGTGTATCAGAACTCGCTCCCCACCGGAAAGGTGCTGGTGGTAACAGCAATGGAGACTGCAAAAATGCAAAAAAAGGTCTTTTATTCTTCGTTTGCGAGCTACAGAGGTTTCAAAGTGACCAATCCCAGAAGCTCTCTCCTAGGTGTGTTGCATACAGTAGATGCGTTACTAAGAAATGAGAAATAACTCTAGTGCACACTTTTATTGTCCTTTCCACATATTTTTGTTTCCTAGCAACGTGTTTTGTTCCCATAGTCCTCCGGGGCAAGGTCTTTTATGATTGGCTATTTTCAAACGTTCTTATCTCCCAAACGCAGTTAGAATTTTTTTGTAAAGGAACTTTAGCTTCAGAATTGCTTGATACGCACCTTTCCGGTGGGGAGCGAGTTCTGATACGCGCTGTATACTCCACCGTTACAAAATAAACAATGTCGTACAATAGTGTACATTGTAAGTTAAGGAAGTGTTGTGGTGTAGTGTAATTCATGGTCATGAAAATTGGTCGTGATGAAGGATCCGTTTTTGTTTTTCTGTTTTGTCTCTTTTATACATGTGAAGGTAAATTAAAAGTGCAGGACTACATGGTACAGCAATGTTACACCACGTGTTCCAGAAATTTTGTTTGGTTTGTTGCTGTTTTTAAGTTTTAAGCAGAGAGTTCGAAGACAATTAATTCAAGATATCGGCAAATAAATTACTGACCCCTAATTTAAGATGTTCAGATTAGGTGTTATTGGCGCTAAAATAGACCGTTGAGTTTGAGGCCGTGCCATTAGAAAAGTAAATACAGACAGAGATATTTTCTTTGTCACCCCCCTCATGTCTATTTGACCGAGTCCGACGGTCGAACCAAGCCAAATCGACGCGATGGGGGTGTCAAAGAAAAAGTTCCTGGGTATACGTACTATGTATATCTAGTATTCTTCTTCTTCTTTAGTAATGTCACAAACTCGGCTTTTGGGCGGGCTCATTACGGATGGGCACGACTGCTTTGAGAGAACACTTTTCTAATTGCGCGACCTCTAATTATTATCAGTACTATTGGAATAAACTCTGTGATCTATAAGTATTTACAAAAATTTTCGTTTCACCCCTACAGGAAGAGAAGAACGATTTTCTCAGTAGATTTGTTTCAGGTAGGAATATTTTCAATATTTTTCCTTATTTTACTACTACTGAGTACTGAAGCTTGGAAATGTGTCTCTCATATTTATTTACCCCACCTAATTTTGGACATCTGTACGAACATAAGAATCGGAAAATGTAAACTTTCTTGGCATTTGTTTGACTTTTTTTTATAAACGTCTTTTAGATGGTTCAACACAGTATTTTGAGAAAGAACAATTTAGAAAAGCTTATTTAACTTGGTTTGTTTTGGGTGAGTTCTGCACTGAAGTGGTTTAAAATCGTACTCTACTTTTTGTATAAAGGCATTTTAGGTGACAAGTGTAATGAAAATCTCTACACCAAGTATTTCGAGGAAGGATCACCACTAATCACGGAACAGGTTGAGCAGTCTTTTGGAAACACGTTTTTTTTATATCCACGTTACACACCCGTGGAAACTGAATTTAACGACACTGAACAAAATGTTTATGTTAAATCAGAAAACATCTCAGAGACAACTTTTTGCCTTTATAAATCACAATTTCCAGACTTTCCAAATTACAAGATTAACATTGTTAACTCTAGCATAATTATCACAAAATGTGATAAAGATAATTCTTGTAAGCTATTAGAAGAGTGCAGTGAAGCAGTAAGTATCGACTTTTAAACTTTTAAAATCTTTTAATCGTTCTTTTAAAATATACAATGTACACTCAGAAAAGTTAAAAATGTCGTATCCATAAACCGAACCGCATTACTCGGGTCCTGCTACCCAACTGCAGTTGTAAATCATCTGCGAGGAGAAAGTAATAAAGATGCATTTGTATTGCATAATATTGCATAATAGGCCTTTATTGAAGACAAATTATGTAATTATGTAAATATAAATTATGTAAATATGCAATTTCTGTGGGGCGGAGTCTACCGCAGGCTACTCAACTCAACCCCAAAATAACAAAAAAAAAAAAGAAATCAAAACAGTGTCTATTATTTTATTCGTGTTGGTAGAAGCAATAAGTGAATAATGTGTTGCAATAAATAAAAATAATAATAAACAAAGAAAATAATAAAATCCTGTGAAGGGTTGTTTGTCACCTTCAACACTTTTACCTGGGATCACAGTTTTGAAGAATCTTAAATTACGTTTTAAAAATCCCACTTTCTATTCCTACACAGGTCACTATCGCCGGTACCCTTCTCGTATGAAAATTCTGAATACAGTGCTCCAATAAAAAAAGTTTAGATGATGTTTTTGAATGGATAAAATTTCTTTATTCTTGTGTATAACAATGTTTCTTTCCAATTCTTCTTAAATGTTAATTCGCGACTAATTCCGCGTTTGTCAATGCAACTAACTGGCAAATTAATTTAGTTTAATCCTGAATTAACTTTTAATTCGCTCTCTGGAAACTGACCCTGAATATTATGTTGAAACAAGAGTTTAACAAAAAGAATGAATATTTTTTTACTTATTTATTCGTATTGGCAATAGCAGTGTGAATGTTGCTATAAAAATTTTATTCATTCTCCAAACTGATAGTCCCATTCATTATCTATTTTTATCAATGAAAAAGAAGTGGAATTTTCAAAACGTAATTTATGATTTTTCGAAACTGTGATTCCCAGGTAAAAGTGTTGAAGGTGGTGTATATTTTCAAGAACTATTAATAATTCGGCTTCTCGGTGAAAGTAACAAACCCTTTACAAGATTTTATTTTGTTTGTTTATTATTATTTTTGTTTATAGCAACACTTTATTCACATTGCTACTGCCAACACGAATAAAATAATAGACATTGTTTTGGTTTATTTGATTTATATTTTTTATTAAACTATTATTTTAATAATATTTACAGCCGGTTTACAGAACATTTTAATTGCAATCAAATTTTAATTTGATTTAATTTCAACAGATGTTGAAACTGAATGCAAATGCATCTTTATTACTTTCCCCTCGGTGGTGAGGAGAACCCGAATAATGAGGGTCGGTTTATGGACACGAAATTTTTAACTTTTTTGACTGTAGTGTCTTTGTAGTGTATTGAAAGCCAAGGAAATCAAACATCATTGTCTGACGATATCATATACCTTTCTTGGAAAAAAACCCTTTCGACAATATTTCTTCTGGTTCAGTATCAAGAAAAAATAAAAAGATGTACTGACTTTAATGAGCCTATTAACATCCGCAGAGTAGTCTTGCAAAGTAATAAGAGACTACAATTTGCTTATACACAACGTGAGTTTTAAACACATTGTACATTTTATTATTAGTACAGGAATGTCGGAAAACACTTTTTTTGCTATAACAAATTGTAGTTTAACAATGTTATAATGATTTATTTCAGATAGCGTGGTGACAACAACTAGAGATGGTCAAGAAATGCCACCAGTAAATCTGAGCTTGAGAATAGGAGAATCGGTATATGTGCGAATTTCGCAATGTTCAATTTGTTCGATGACTTTACAATTAAAATGCGGTATTGATGATATTGGCAATAAAATAGCACGCTCAGATAAAGGACCTCGTTTGGTATTTAGCACAGAATTAGTCATTGTATTTTTAAAAACTTGAAAAATGTTGTAGTTGTTTTCAAACAATTTCTTTATATATGGATGGAACGAAATTGAATTATCGCCAAAGTATAGAATTCAAAAAAACACCTGCTTGTTAGAAATGTTTGGAAGTTATGATACAACTAGGATGGTACCGTTTGAAGTTATCAAATTCTGGAGAGCAACTTATCGTAAGTATGCATATACGAGTACCTCCATTACGTACACTCAGAAAAGTTAAAAATGTCGTATCCATAAACCGAGCCTCATTACGCGGGTCCTCCTACCCAATCGCAGTTGTAAATTATCTGCGAGGGGAAAATAATAAAGACGCATTTGCATTGAGTTTCAATATCTGTTTTGCTTGAAGCAAGAGTGGTTACCATAAAATAACAACGAAACAGTGGACCGAAAAGGCTTCAGCTGCAAATACAAACACTACTTTAGATTTTGTTTACAAATAAAAGTGCAATGACAATAAACATGTTAATATTAAGCTTTCTGATGTCGCTTGGTTTGAATTTTATATATGAAAACAGAAAACTTAACCCTGTACACAAGAAAAAATAAAAAACCAGGTAAAAAACATAAAGAAAGTATTTGAAAACGTCGTGAACTTACTTTCAAGTAAACAGTAGGCCCCATCTATAACTCATAATTATTTGAACACTAATTCCCATTGTCAAAATGTGCAAAACTACGATGAGTGAGGTTATGCAGTTAGGCACTTTGTTTTCCAGTTCTTCACTCAAAATATAGCACAAATTGCACAAATCATACAACCAGCGACTGTCAGTACGTCACAGCAGCTATCTCCAGCACAATTACTGACTGCAATTCTGTGCTGTGCCATTCCCGTCTCATCACATAACCTAAGAAATTGTTATGTGACAAGTCATGTTTCTACCTTCAAAAACACTTGCTTAAACATGTCTTTATCCGTCAGTAGACACTTTTAGAGCAGACACTGATTACATAGGGTTAAAATTATAATATTTGCTTTGTTATTGTGTTCTTGTTTAAATTAGTCAGCTGTTTACTGCCATTTTGTAATGCTACTAATTTAAAAAATGTCCCTGTTATAAAAGCTCAAGGACCATAGAATGAGAGAGAGAACATTTTTTGTTCATGTACACGCCGTACACACGTATAAATTTCTGTCATATTGAGTTTTTTGCCTCCAAATAGAAAAGTCCCGGACTGTATTTAGCGGGGTGTCTAGTGTGTACTGTTAGGTTGGTAGTATTCCCGCGCTTGTAATCCTCCGCCGATTGGGATTATATTTGTTTAACGACGTTTGTAAAGTGTTAATAATCGTTTCTAGATTGTGTTCTAGTCAATATTTATTGTTGGTAATGGATTTGTTTTTAGTTATTTGAAGACACTCACAAGACGAACATTTTAAAGAATTTTTACAATTTTTCTCAGGTAAATGCAAATATTCCTAGCTGATTATTAATAGGGGCTTAATCCTAAACATTGTGACTCATCAAAACGAGAAATAAAACAGTTTAAAAGAAAAACTAAAATTTGGTCCGGTACTACTTTAATCGCGGAGTGTGACTTAGAGATGTCGAAAAAGTAACTATGGGCTCGTCCCGCAAATCGTAGATTTTGTTAATTTTATACCTAATGAAACTTCAAAGAGAAACAACACAATTTCTACGAGATCTATGCCCAAAAATTTGCAAGAATGCCTAAAAAATGAATTTTAAGTCATCATGACGTCACAGGCCGAGAACCGCCCACTAGCTTTTTGATAGGTTCACTAACCTGACGTAACAAAATAACGCGTATCCTATGGTCCGTTTTTTTTAAATAAACAATTGTCAGTGTCAAAATCAAGTATAAAAGTAGTTCATATCGCTTTAAAAGGGAAAATTGAGAAATTAGATTTATATTACGTACCCGGATTTGGGGTGAGCAATACACCTAGTTATATACATTTCTTCAATTAAAGCCATATAACAACATTCTTACTGATTTTGACACTGACAATTGTTTATTAAAAAAAACGGATAATATATGCAAACGTAAACACAAGTGCAAATCAAAAGTTAGGTTATGTTCATGTTCATATAACGTTTAGCGTGTTTTTACAGGTGTGTGTAAGCAATTATGTGATGACAATAAGCAAACACAGCATAAACAACGTAAGAAATACAAAAACTAACATAAATCAGTTTATACAAATCATGAAAACCAGCGCCTAGGCGTTCTTTAATCAATCAACCGTTGAGGAAGGTCGAAATTCGTCGAAATACTCGTAATGGTCGTATGCGTTTACAGTGAGTGCGCATGCGCGCTTTGAAATGGGAGTAGCTCGGCCTACTACGTCACGCGATCAAAAATTGCTTTTTTTGGCCTTAATACTGAAAATCTATTAAAATAAAAAAATAAGAGTAACCTAATTTTTTATTAATCTTCCAAAAATGCAGTTAAAAAAATTGCGGGACGGGCCCATTCGGTACTCGAGTATTCGTTACACGAGGATACCCGAAGTAACGAGTAGCAACTCATAATGGGAATCGTTACATACAATTTGATTACTTTTATACAGATAGTTACATAGTTTTGAAACTGCTAATACATTCGAATAAAGAAAACATACAGGATGTAAGCGAAATAAGTACATTAATTTTAACCATTTGGAGTGCCAGGTCGCCCAGTTTGAAAATATGAAACATAACCATTTCATGATTTTCTAAGTGTTTCCGGCCAAAATTTTTCAAATTTTATTTCGATTTTTTGACCCAGAGGCACACAAAATGCGCCGAAATCGGCCAATAATCGCCTCAACAATTCGAACAAGCTTAGCATTATTAATTAACACCGACAGTTTTCGAGTTAACATCTTCAAAAAGTTTGTTTAGCGCTCATGGGCGGAATTTTGGAAATATTCTGAAATCCCCAGGAATACTCCGGGGTTGACAAAATTCTAAACAGAATCGTTTCGAGAATCCGAACATCTAAAGTTGAGTTTTTATCTAAGGCTGATAAATATTCCGAGAAATATTTTTTCTAATAAATTTTTTTTGTGTCTGCAGCTGAATCTGTAACTCTAACTACGTATTCACTCGGGTTTTTCATAGTTCTAAAAAAAGTTTTCCAAATATCGTTCGATTATGATGAGCCCGGAGTCAGCCAAAACGCACTAAAATTGACGAAAAATAATCTGAAAAATCTAAACCTACCGAACTCTGTTACTTACAGCCGACAGTTTTCCGACTATTAACGTAATACAAAAATTGGTTTGGCGCTTTCGATAAAAAAATTTAAAATGGTAAACCGGCTTTTGTGTGTCTATCGAGATCATTAAATATTGCACACTTCTACTGAAAACCGCTACACTTATATAAATTTATGATCGGCCGCATTTTCTTGCCTAAATTTAAAGTTTCTGGAAGTTCTTGATACGGCAAATATAGCGTCTTTTAGTAAATAGATTTTTCTGCAGAAACGTAAGTCTAACGAATAGCAGACTAGCACTAGTAGTTTCATAAGTACATACTAATTTCTGTTAGTAACTACTATATTGTATGAATATGGACAGCAGTAGATACTTATGTTTCTCTGATTTTATAAGTATATGCTAATACTACATAAGTATTAGCATTTACTTATTACTACAAAAGTAAATACTTATGATTTTGTGGCGGTTCCTCAGCTCTCCGTGAGATGGCACTGCAGCTTTCAGCTTATGACTGATAGAATTTCTATTCAAAATAAATAGTCGGATTGTAAAGCTGCCAGACAGTTCGCTTTTAGAACTCATAGACAGTTCAGTTCTAGAACTCATTGTTCCTGAATTGTAGTGTTGTGAATAAAGTGTCCTTTATATAGTGAATATGGATGTAAGTATCTACTTAAAAAAATATAAGTATATGCATGTACTACTTTTTATGAATATCAGAATATCACCCAATGTGCTTACAACGTTGTTACTGTTATGCCATCGCGTGTGCAGTTGCGGCCCTTAAAATCTAAGATATTTACTTTTGTCATCTTATTGGATATTTTAAAAATTCGCAAAGCGTATGAATGATGTGCAGTTAATAAAGCTTAAAGGAAATGCTTTTGCAATTGGAGTACGAGCAAGAATTGTTATAAATTTTGTGGGTTCAACAAGAACGAGACAAAAAAATAGAAATAAAATTTTGGATTTGTCGGTGTCTTAGTTTTTAACACTTTAACAGTATCAACAGTAACATACCTCCATATGAATAATAAGTGTTGAAAAGATACAATAATATTGCGTCTGTACGTATTCATGGAGAGGGTTCTATGCAATGAATGAAGTTGTATAAAGTTCTTGATGCAGTTACTTATCTTACCCCCGGTTTCTTGAACGAGTTATCGTTAGATAAATAGTATCGGTTCCATAATTTCTATAGAAACACCAATCTCTACCTTAGCAACTATCCAACCGATAAAATTTATCTAACGATAAATCGTTCAAGAAACCGGGGGTTAATCTTTTTCTCTCATCTGTTGTAACTATTTTACAACCACCAATTACTAAAAATTGTAGCTGGATTTTAAATATTTGGCTGATTATGCAGGAGAATAAATCAGGTAAATAGAATTTAAGTATAATTAATTGCCATCTGTACCATACAATGTTGCTTTATGTTAACAATTAGAAGTAAACACAACACAAATTTGTTTAACTTATTTAATTTTGATACAAAGTTGATGAAACATTTTTTCAAAATATATTTTTTTAAATTTGGTCTTAACTTCCTGGCCCGTTTCCACCAAATCCACATCAACAGCGTTGGCACATCTAGAAATTTTGATTTTTTTTGACAAATTTTAATCTTTTTAAATTAAAAAAACTGCTAAAGATTGAAAATTTAATTTAAAAATAATTATTAATTATTATGTGTGAAACAAAAAAGTTAACAAAATAGGTGTGTATCTCCAGAATTTTTAAAATATGATTTTAAGAATTTTTTAAAGATTTATCCCGTGATCTACACTTGCTTCTCAACAACAGACCACTGAGTTGGTGCGGCAATTTTTGAGCACCATGTATAAGTACCCCGAAATCATGAATTACGATCATTATGATCAATTTTGATCATCATAAAGAAACGTTGTAGCAAAGTAAACGAGAATTAAAGATACAGGTTTGAAAGCCGGTACCCTTACACTTATTCAGCGGTGTCTGCTAGGAGGCGCTGATCGCAGTAATGTGCTATTAATGTGCACGGTGCGGGTGTATGACAAGTCCCCCAATTGTCAGATCTCCCAAAAATTGACAGATGAGCGGCTCTTGCCAACAGTCGCATCTAAACCAAAAATTACTAGAAATTGCAGTTAGAGGACATGTTAAGAGAAATGTTTTGATAGTTGCATATAACAAAAGCTTAAAAGATCTAAGATTATTTAAAAACATTATAACTATAATTTATTATATCAAATGCTATGTAAATTTTTATATAAATGCAGATTATGAAGTCATTATTGTGTCAAGTAAAAAAATAAAAAAGAATTATCTTCTAAAATAACGTTTTAGAACTTCGACCATATATATATATAGACTGAGCATACTGAGATTTGTTGTGAAGCCAACATGTGCAGGTGGGGCAAGGGGAAGTGGACCCATGGTACGCGAATTTGATCCTTATGTACTCCTTCTCTGATTGGTTCATTCAAAATATTTCCAAGTGTTTCGTTAATATTCGTCAAACTTCGTGCTTTACGATTGTGATTAAAGGGAAAAATTGTGAATTTTGGGCTTAAATTTACCTGATAATGGGTAAAATTTGGTTTTTGCGTCGAAATATACAGGAGAAAGTATCCACAAGGGCTTATTCATCGGTAATGTCATCCGTAAGTAAGAAACTACACGTGTTAACCTCAATATGGAAACACACCAGTGGCGTCGTACCTTATCCTGATTTTCCGCTTTGATACTGAATATTTTTGACTATTATAACTCTGACGGCATGTCACAAGGTAGGATTAGAAGTATTTTAACTAAGGCAATGTTTTTTAAGCTCGAATACATAAATTATTTCTGAAACTTGTAATATTTTTTTGAACTTTTTGCCCCTTGACTACGAGCTGCCATTGAACAAGGAGTTAGCTTCCTCTTGCCCCTCACTCCTCTTGCCCTAACATGTTGGCTTCAAACTACCTGCCTACAAACTCGCTGTATGGCGTGTCTATCTAGTATATGGTCGAAGTTTTAGAACAATATAAATGACACTTATAATATGTATTTGATATAATAAATTATAGTTATAATGTTTTTAAATAATTTTAGATCTTATAAGCTTTTGTTATATGCAACTAACAAAACATTTCTCTTAACATGTCCTTTAACTGCAATTTCTAGTAATTTTTGGTTTTAGATGCTTAGATAGATTGTCACAAACACATTAACAGGGGTAACAGATTCTATCAGGAATAGGCTTTTCGTATCACAAATCCTTCACACCAGACGTTCGATCAACGTTTTGAACAAAATTCTCGATCGAGTCGACACTATTGGAAGTTGGTAGTCGGAATTATTCATTCTAATGTTTCATCCAAAAGCACGCTTCGGTTTAAAATGTCCTTTTATTACTTGAATGTTTTGGGTAAAACAGGATTGTGCCCCAAAGTGTTATTTAAACTAGGGCTGGGAAAAGTATCGATACTTATATACCTGATCAAGTATCGGGTGTCGATACCGACTAAAATCAGGTATCGAAGTATCGATACCTCCGAAACCTATTGTGGTATCGGCGGTATCGATACTCGATACCTCGATACCACTACACTCGCGATACCTCGATGCCACAATTCCTTTGATACCACGATTCTTGCAAAACTATCAATACTTCACTGCCACGACAATTATTGCGATCCGTCGACTCTCTGGTTATGTATTAGATCGAAGAAATTTAAAACTGAATTTAACTAAAACTTTTATATTCATCGACTAATTTAAAAGTTGATTTTACGGTTGCCATAAATCAAGAAGAAACTATTTTCCGAAATTATTAATTATTACTTCTTCAACAATTACTTACATCATCAGTATTACTAAAAAAATGCTGACACTTCAATAATTCAGTAACACAGTTTTTCGATTAACTGATACCACAGCTGTAGTGCTGACACCATGTTACTGTCGATACCACGATATTCTCGATACCACGATACTTTCGATACCTCGATACCACGATACTTTCGATACCTCGATACCAACGATACTTTGGTTAGTATACCTCCAAGGTATCGATACCCGATACTTAAATGAAGGTATCGCCCAGCCCTAATTTAAACCCCAACACCGGACATAACCTTTAATTTCAATGTGACAGAAAAAAATGTTGCTGCCAACTTTAAGAAAAATATAGAAAAATTTGACTTGAAAAATCAACACAACTTTGGTGAAATCGCTAAAAACCCTGTTTAGTAAATTCTACTATCTATTGAAACCGAGAGTATTGTGGCGGGTAATTAAATTCTGAAGGAGTTTAGCAATTTAGCGCTAGTTGTATCGCTTGGTGGGAAATTCAAACCATCCTTGTACTGGACAAGAAACCAAGAGATATTTGATGAACAAAAACACAGTTTTAGACCCGACACACGAAGCTTTGCGTTTTACACGACGCGTTTCAACCTGAGGATTTCCACAATGTGATCAGCCTCAGTTCGAAAAGGGTCTTGTAAAACTAGAAGTTTGGTGTGTCGGCTGTAAAAATGTGTCTTTGTTCAACCGACACAAATTCTGCGCCTGAAGATACAACAAAGTGTCGATGGATCGCGACGAATTTAATAATTTCATTGATTCTGTATCCCCATAACATCATTTTGAATGTACTTAAGTGTGAACCGTTGGACCGTTGGAGACACATGCGCAAACAACAAATTTTTTGAATGATTGAGACAGTAATATATTTCATCTTTTTTGCTTAAGGTCACTCATCCGGTTAGCTTTGTTTTCATGAAAACAAAGCTAACCGGATGAGTGACCTTATTTTTGCTTGCTTGTCAGCGCTTCAGCGTTGTTACCACTAACTAACTATCCCTACTCCCGGATTTTTTTAACGAGTTATTAGAGGCTGGAATAGACATTGGAGCTGTGCTTTTTTTCGAGTCGGTGTGACATCGAGCCGGTAAAAATTTCAAGTTCAGTGAGTGAGAACCAAAAAACAAAAGCCGCAAAGCCGCGCTTTCAACAGACAAGCCCAGGTCAAATTTCTGATTGCTTAAATTAGTGTATCCGCTTTTATCAGTGCACACGGTAAACACAAAATAGATTTTTTCTATTTCGCATACACAAAATGCAATTTTGTGCAACTGTTGTCATGGGATACAGTTAGACAAAATGAAATTTTGTCTCATTGAAATAGTAACTTTTTTGTTCATGATTGGTATTATTGGTAATGAATTTCTGTCAGTTCTGTCAAACCGCAAACCTCCCAATTTTCATATTCAATGTCGTACAACAGAAATGCTACAGAATTTGGTCGGATTGAACGTAAGTATTAGATAGTTAACTTGGTTATCTTGTGTTTGGCCCAAAAGAATATCCATTTGGTTACTGAATGCGATCGCGTGACTGTCGTCATCGTCAAACTCACAGCGAAGCCGGGTCAACTGCACTTCGTCGGGAACAATTTACTCACAGCAGTGTTTGCGATGTCTCTCAGCTCGGAAGGAGTGCACAACATCCATCAGAATCCATATTTAATTGAACGAAGTAACGAAAAAACCATCAAATACTCAGTAACAATGCAATAAGATTTGAAATTTGTAATTTATTTTCAATAAACTGTCATTTCATCCCATACGTCATATTACCAACCCAAAATCTCAAAAGTTACTAGGTCATTATTTAAATGATTTAAACAAAGAATTTCAATAAATAAAGGCGAAATAGAAAAAATAGCATATTACACTCGTTGTACAAGACATCTTGTCGAAGTCGTTCCTTTGGAACACTCCTCGCTTCGCTCGTCGTGTTCCAAACCCTCTCGTTCGACAATGGACTGTCTTGTACAACTCGTATAATAATATACTATTATAAACACAAAAAACCGGACGGGGGGCCAGGCCGCCCCCCGCCAGATCCTCCGAACACAGGTCCTTATATTACCAAATCTCAAAATGATAATAGCAATTCAACCCCTTTCAATAATTCTTCTTCTTCTTATTGGTGGTGGGGATGGTGTTCTGGCTTCCCGGCCATTTCACCCAGGAACATGTGCTGGATAATGCTTTTTACTGGCCACTCAGCCTGAATATTTCTCAACAGCATGGCCGGGAATCCAAATTAGTTCAACCAAAATTTGTTTTTTGATTTGATTCAAGATTGTAGAGGAGACGTTTGATCTTATAAATTATGTGGTTCGTTTTGGGGTCGCATAACCGTGACTGGAGAGCCTGGAGTGAGCTACGAGAGTCAGTGAAAAGCACCCAAGATTGTAGAATCAAGGGGAGGTACATTAAGGCCATAAGTATGTCAAAAAGTTCCGCCGTGAAGATCGAAGACGGGGAATGAAGTTTTCCTCCCATAGTAACGTTAAGCGATGGGATATAGATGCCATATGCCGTTGTACCGTGCCGCGTATCGTCTGACCCATCTGTATAGATTTGGGGGTTATTAGGCCATTTTCTTTCGACTAGCTCCCTAGTGACATCTGTAGATATCGAATCTTGTTTTGTAATTCGTGGGCCAAATAAAATATGATTAAAGTCTAAGTCAAAGCAAGGGAAAATAGGCGATATATAAAGATTATTAACTGAACCCGTGAGGTTTCTCAGAGAGCTGATGAGTAGAGGTGGGCAACGATTTTTCCAATACGATTTCCTCCAGAATAGTGGGAAACAAAAGGTCTCTAGTTCCCGAAGGCGGAGAATCAGATGATTCTCGGATAGTGATAAATTCTTTATCAGAAATTTTTCTGCTAACATTTTCCTTCGCAGCGGCTGGTGGCATTCCGATGCTCCTACTAAAAGAGCATCAACAGGTGTCGACCTCATAACTTCCAAGCATAGGCGAATAGATGCAAAACAAGCTCGATCTATTTTGACTAGTAGGTTTTTATGTGTATTTCCAAAGATAAAACTCCCATATTCGAGACGAGATCTGATAAGGGCACGATAGGCAACGAGATTGGGTCTGCTCCCCAAGATACTCTGGCCATACATTTTAAAATATTTAAACAGGAGTGGCTCTGGTCACAAATAAGAAGCCACATGTTGTCTCCATGATAGACTAGAATCAAAGATCAGGCCTAGGAATTTTTTAGACTCTGCTCTCGGAATCTCTTCTCCAAGATATTTGATAGGAGGGACATCCTTTTGACGTCGGCGTGAAAAAGACATACATATATCCACATTTTTGTGTAGATAATGATAAACAGTGCTCTGATAACCAAGAACTCAGAGATGCCATAGCTTTATTAAGATGGTAGGATATTATATTGAGATTATTTCCCGTGCAATATATAACGATATCATCTGCATACTGAATCATTTGGAATTTCATGCCCAAACATTCCGAGAGAGACACAGTATATAAGTTGAAAAGGAGAGGACTCAATACAAAACTTTGTGGAAGGCCTTTGTAACAAATACGAGGGCCAATTTCATCTTGAGGAGATTGAATGTAGATACATTTCATAACAAAGGTTAATTAGAATATCTATCATGATGTTAGGGATCTGCAGGCTTATCAAGTTACGTCGGAGCACCGGAATTGAAACATTATCATAGGCGGCGGAGATATCCAAAAACACAGCAACCATATAAAGATTCTTTGAAAACGAAATCTGGAAGTCAGTTGTAAATAGTGAGAGGGCATCCATTGTACCCTTACCCTTACGAAATCCAAATTGATAATAAGGAAGGATCTGTCTAGCCACCATTCTAGTCGTCTTTTGAGAATATGTTCAAATAGTTTCCGTATACAAGATGAAAGAGCGATAGGTCTATAGTTTTCAGCCAGGTTGGGGTCTCGATTAGGTTTAAGAATGGGTACAATCAAAAACTTTAACCACTGTGGTGGAATAGCACTGCCGTTAAATATGTTATTATACAGAGTAACTAAATAGGAAGTTACTTTCTCAGGGAAGTTAAGTATCATTTTATACGAGATATCATCCAATCCAAGTGCAGATAACAATTTGATGTGGTCGAGAATATCTCTTAATTCCGCATTCGTTCTCAGAGTAAGAAGAGGATGATTACATTTTACATTGTATTTGTGGTTTCAATAATTCTATTTTAGACCACATTTCTAAACAAACAGCGGAAGCGGACATTCTTGCCCAAATTAACAACCAGAAAGGAATAGACGTTCATCTGCAGGATGGTTTGAACAAGTCGCTGCATGAATTAAAAAAAGCTTTGCAAAAATCTAAGAACACCCCAATATACGATCTCTTGTTTCTTATTTTCAAAACAGCTCAAATACTTTCTAGAAAAAAGCTACATTATGATACAACTCATGACAAAGGACCATTCGAATCTAAAGATCGTAACGTGGGCAATATACACCCCTTGGCGATAGAAAAATTACTATATCAGCGCCAGATAGCCCCAACTTCAATAAAAAAGCATCTCTAGAAGAAGTGCTTCCCGAGTTGCAATTGAGTTGTCGTCTCCCAAAGCTGCCAATGACATCTTCACTAATGAATACCTTGCTAGCTGTGGATATAATTTATTTATTCCTCAAAAATTAATAACCACTAAGGGAATAATTTGCAGGTATGTAGCAGTATCATTGAAGATGACATTTTTCAATTCAGTGAAGCGTCATGTGGATTAAATAAACTTGAAATTCTTGAAGTTAGACAATTAAACCGGTAGATAACCAAGGACGGTAGGAGAGAAAGAGTCCCTGCCACCTCCTTCGCCATTACCTTCGCTGGTAAAAAATTACGTACTACATTGACGTTATTTCACACATTAATACCTGTAGACCCATTTATCAATCCAGTCACGATCTGTGGAAAATGTTTAAGATTTGGTCACAGAGAAAGACTGTGTAGAGGCAAACCTAGATGCGCCAAATGTACGGAAGAACACACATTCGATTCTTACACGAGTGATGTAACACTTTGCATAAATTGCGGGGAAGCGTATCTGGGCACCAACAGAGCATGTCGTGAATTCACAAGACAACAGAAACTTAACGAAGTTATGGCAACCTCCGGTTGCTCGTTCCGCGAAGCAAACGAAATACATCCTCAATCAGAATTCGTAAGAAATCTTGAAGACTTTCCCCCGCTGAAGAGGAAATCACAAAACGACGAAGGTACGGTGGACAAGACACCTCGCAGATTCACAACAGTTAAATACACGACACGAAACGTCCACACATCCCCTGAGTATAATAAGATCATTCATAATAGTAATTTTCTAAATCTTTCACAAGAACCTCCTTCCCCAATCCTAAACCGGTTGTCCTACACTAGACACCTAAGAGATCCCATGAGCTCGAATTCCACGCCAACCACTACCCAATTCTTCACCAAAGAGGCCTGATGTTGAGCCGGAAAAAGGCCCGGAGTCGCTAGAAGAACATTCATCTGATATCGATTCTCAATCTTCTCGGATTTTCCCAACTTCAAAGTACACACTCTCAAACTATGAAAATAATACAATGGAATATTAGAGGAGTCAAAAGCAACAAAACCACCCTATCAATGTTGTGCAGAGCAGAACATCCTGACGTATTTTTATTAAATGAAACCTTTCTTTCTCATTCATCTTTTTTCAAATGTCACAACTATTCCATTTTTCGAAATGACCGTCCTGATGGAGCTGGAGGAGTAGCAGTTCTAGTCCATCCAAGCATCCCGGTGAAGGAAATTTCATTTGCGGCTCTTGATATTCCCCTCCGAGTACAGATGATAGGCATCGAAACACGAGATCTCATTATAATAACAATATATAATCCTCATCTCCGTCTCGACCATGATTTCTTCTCAAAACTAATTCATCAAACCTCACTTAATCATGGGAGACTTAAATGCTCAACACCTGGCCTGGGGTTCTGACATACACAACACTTTGGGCCGAAGGTTATATTCTGTAATTGAAGATCAGAGCCTAAGACTATTCAACACTGGAGAAGCTACTAGGCTAATTCTTCCTAACCAAAATAAAAGTTGCCCGGACATTGCCTTTGGCAGCCCAGATTGGTTTTTCCATACAACGTGGTCAGTAATTCCGGATCATGGACTCAGTGGTCACTTTCCAACCATGATAAAGGTCCACCTACATCAAACCTTGGAACCAGATGAGTCGATCTCCAGGTACTCTCTAAAGAAAGCAGATTGGATTTGTTTCAGGGACCTAGTTGAAACGAACACGTCATCAGGGCCTTGCAACTATCAAAATTGGAAGGAAAAGCTAATCACAGCGGCTGATGCAAGTAGAAACGACTAGTAAATACTCTCTTCCCTGGTGGTATTTGGACTGCACAAACATAATATACGAGAGAAGAAATACATTTAGGTCTTTCAAAAAATCGCCAACTTTGGAGAATTTTGTACAATTAAAGAAGAAACAAGTAAGAAAGAAAAAGAGGGAGGGATTTACACAATTCTGTTCCAAATTAGAACCAGATACTCCTTTGACTCAAGTATGGTCCAAAGTAGAGCGCTTCTCTCGCGGCTTTACAGCTCACTACTCCATCCAATCGCCCTTCTTTCCCTCTAGCGAAAAGAAACATCCGCAGTACAGACCAGGCTATCACTTTTAATGAATTCAAGGCTGTCGCCACGAAAACAAAAAATACCTCTCCAGGTATTGATAATATCTCATACGGATTAATATCTAATCTCCCCATTAAGGCACAACAAGACTTATTTGAAATATGTAATAAGATAATCGTAGGACAGGAAGAACTGCCAGAAGATTGGAAGACACAAATTATAATACCGATACTAAAACCCCCCAAAGATTTAACAAGACCAGACTCATATAGACCCATCGCTCTGTCCTCTGTGCCAAGTAAAATTTTCGAAAATATTCTTAAAAATAGAATAGAATGGTACGTGGAAAATAAAAGTTACATTCCTAGTTACCAATACGGATTTCGCAAAGGGAAAAGCGTTTTCGATAATTTGCTGCAACTCACTTGCAAACTTACAGCGGCGCTAGCCTCAAGACAATCGGCGGTTGCAGTATTTCTTGATATCAAATCTGCCTACGATAACGTTCGAATAGATACTTTGATGAAGGCCTTAGAGGATCTATATATTCCAGTGGAAATTACCAATACAGTCTCAGAGATGCTAACTAATCGCAAAATACTAATTTAAGACCCTGTAACAAAGAAGCTTATCAGACATAAAATGACTTCCAAGGGACTTCCCGAAGGATCTCCATTAAGCCCGTTACTATTTACGCTCTATACCATTGGTATTGAACAAGTTTTACCGGAAGGCGTGAACATTCTTCAGTTTACTGATAATATAGCTTTGTTTGCGGTAGGAACTAATTCTGACCACTTGGTCAAAATTATGAATCTAGCCTTGTCTTCGGTGGCAGATTGGCTGAATTTTCGAGGCTTATCACTTTCGCCGGCCAAATGTTCAGCACTGTATTGCATCGGTAGAAAACACATCCCCCCGGTCCAACTTTCAATCCAAGGTCATGGTCTGGAGTGGCTTTCCTTGGGCTCGATATCTCGGCTTATATATAGATCGAAAGCTAAACTGGACAACCCATATACAACGTCTTAAAGCCAGAACAGAACAGAGACTTAATTACGTTTTCTTTGCAAATGCTCTACCTTGTTGCTACTTTACAAATCTTTAATCCAACCTCAATTAGAGTGGGACACAGTCTTTATGTACACAGCCAACAAACAATCGCTGGATCAACTCCAATCACGTGCCCTCAGACTATGCCTTGGATTGTGGAAATCTACTCCAATAAACATATTACTTTCGGTAAGTGGGAGTACAAGATATGTACAGTAGCATCGTCTGGCAGGAAAGGCGCTAATAAAATCGGCCTCAATAGAACACAACCCGACAGATGGCAGCCTGTGAACTCTATGTGGCTTATAATGAATATCTAAGGTTCTTTGCCAGTTACGAAGAGCCACCACTGATAACAGCTTTCGAGAACATCTCAAATCTGGTCTCACGGATGGAAATTAGATCCCGGCTCCCCTGTTTCTTATTTTTATTTGAAACAATTAATCTTCACACTTCGTATATTAGATCTCCGCTTGGTAAACAAGTTGATAACTCGAACTCCTTCCGTGAATGGGCTACCAACACGTTTCCTGGGAAACGTGGTAGCCAATTCACACGGATGCGTCGATAGATCAGCACGGCTACGGAGGGCTGGGTGTATATGGGCTGTAAATGAAATAAGTACATTAATTTTAACTGAGAATAAAACTCGTCAAGACAAACAATTTTTCCTAATAAATTTTTTTTCAAAACGTTTTAGTTTTTGAGTTAAGATTATTTTAAAATCTTACACAATTTTCTTACACGCCACTGGAAGCAAAGTTACCTAGTCGACAAGATTACCGTTTGAAACGGTTACCTTGGTTGCGGCTATTATTTATTGTTACTTTTCTTTGTTGGAGCATTTCATAAAAGGCTCGTCAATTTGTAGGGGGAAAAAATGATTAAAAAAAATGAGATTTTGAAAAAATGGTACATAGAAAAAGTGTTTGTCTTGATGAATTCTACCACTGGTTAAAATTAATGTACTTATTTCGCTTACATCCTGTATATTCCATCACTAAATATTCAGATCTCCTCCCGAGAATCTGATGGATTATCGTTTATGGAAGCAGAACTGACCGCAATTCTTCTAGCATTGCGGAAGTTACCCCGACTAGAACACCACCAATACATACTTTTCACAGACTTACGCAATGTTCTAGAATCTAGAGCATCTATCACGAAACGGAATGTCATCTAAAATCACGTACGAAGTCTATACCGTCAAGTTCTTGATCAAGGAGTTAGATAACAGGGGAACTGACATTAAACTCTGCTGGATCCCTTCACATACTGAAATTCCAGGCAATGAAAGGACTGACGAATTAGCTAAGATTGGATCTAATCTTCCGCTCGAATGCAAAAAAAAGCTTTCGATGCATACAGTGATCAGACAATACAAACGATTAACTTGGGAAAAATGGAAAGATAAATGGCTATCTAGCTCTGACACGAAAGGAAAAAACTATGCCATGAAACTTAGATCCCCTCTTCGTTCTCCTTGGTTCTCTGCCTTTCCCTGTCTACCTCGCTCAGTAATCACCCAAATTTGTAGAATTAGAAGCGGCCACTGCTTAACACCATCATATCTCTATCGTATTCAAAAACAAGAAGATCCCTCCTGTGAATGTGGTGCACTAGGAGACATTAATCATGTCCTTTTTGGTTATCCCATAAATGAACCTTATTCCTCACTCCTTAACCCTAGCGAAAAATTCACAAAATAACTCTCCCCTCGATTACACACTCTTTATTGCTCCTAAACTTAATTACATTGTTGTTAATGCTTTCCGCTCCTACATGCTTGCTATTAGTGCTTCACTGTAACCTCATCTACAATGAACTTTTCGCTATTAACACCAACAAACTCTTAGTGCGTGTGTGCTTGCTTGGCTTTGGAACTGTAGTGCTGAATGCATAATTGACCAATATGAAAAACGCTAGGAATAGGCGCTGTCCAAGGACGTGCATCTTCCCTCATCCGACCAGTTCCCCGATACAATGAGGTGTCTCTGATACCATATGGCTACAGATATTTTATAACTGGGGTTGGGTAGGAGGACCCGAGTAATGAGGGTCGGTTTATGGACACGACATTTTTAACTTTTCTGAGTGTAATTCGTAATGAACGAAAAAAGAGCTATTTTATCTTTTACACATTAAGATTGTCTTATAGTAATAATAATAAATAACCGAAAAATAACTAAAAACGATGGATGCGCCGGGCAAATGATTTGATCTCATACCAACATCATTTTTGAATTCTACAGTGCAAATAAGGACTTTGAGTAAAAAAGCTATTTTATTAAATAATAAATACTAGTAACTGGAATTGTATTCAATTTTACATAATGTAAATTAATTTTTTTACAGGTTTGGCCAAAGGAACTCCACCTCCACCACCACCAACAACAACGACAGGTATATTTTTAATTAATTAATTAATTAATTTAATTTTCAACCATTTTGGAGAATTACCAGTTTTTGCTATTATGTAATTTGACAATGCGTATAAGATTACATTACTCCCCCACACTTCATTTATATCACTGTTGAGCTTAATTGGCTTTTAAATATTTTTCAGATATCTTTTTTTTACCGACTCAAATGGAAAAAGTTTCAACAATCACAGTAACGACAGACGATACTCTGTCATCGTCAGATACAACCACATCAAAAAATAGATGTATTTCAGAAAAATGGATGAGCCATTTACTGGCAGGTTGTTTTTTCGTAACAATTCTATTACTTTAGCACTTGTCATGGGCTATATCTGTTGGACAAACAACATTTTCTCGCTGATAATTTGTATTTTCCAAAATGTGCCCAGTTTAGGCACAAACTACTTGCTATTTCTTACTAGTTATTAGGGTTATAAATACACTATAACATATTTTCTTAAAGGCATTGGCAACTTATGTTTTATATTTTAACGGAAATCGAAAATATCGTTTGTTTCATACGGTAAATTTTTTCAGATTCTGACGTCACAACCGCCTCTTATCACTGAACCCACTCAACCCCCAAAAACCTGACAGATATTCGAACATTTTTCGCACATCTTCCATAAAATCAAAAATGAAAGTTTCTCGACTTCGTTCTTAAATTTTGTTTTAAACGTCGCGGAAACACATTAGAAACTTTGTTGACTTCTGATAAATTGTGTAAGTCTCACTTATATCCAATCAAAAACTATTTGATCTTTAAATTACCAAATGCTCGAGAGGCGGCTATGACGTCATAATTTCAGCTTTAAATCGAAACAACTTAAGTTAGAGAGCAAATTTGGCGAAACGGTTTTCACAACTGTATTAAGCGTTTTAGTACATCATTTAAGAAAAGTTGGTTTTTAAGTTGTCAGTGCTTTTAACTAACTAAAAAATTAACAAACAATGTTCAAAACACATACAACAAAAACAACAAAAGCAGAAAATATACTATATAGTTGCTCAAAAAATCAAATGTTAACATGTTTTATAATGAGACAAATAGAGAAATGCACCCATTTGGAATTCCTGTGGTATGTGTTTTTGTTAGTAGATATACAGGGTGAGTCAATAGTGGGTTACTTCTGACATATCCTAAGATGCAACCAAAAATACTAATTGCACTTACCACTGGATACTTCGTTTGATTTTTTTAAAGCATTAATTGAATCAACACTGGTTTTTTAGCTTTTAAAGAGTAATAGTCCATAATGAAATTTTAGTAAAACTATCAAGACAAACTTGGCAATACCCAAAATAATGAAATCGTGGATTAATTTTAATTTTTTTAATGATTACCGACCTGGTCAGCTGGAATCAGTATTACTGGTTGCATATTTAAAAAAAAAACAGAAATAACCCACTATTAACTCACCCTGTAGGTGCTTTGTTTACTAATAAATTAGTGCGATATCGCTGCTTTTTTGTTTGAACAATACTGTGTAATCATTAATTATTTGAATTAAAAATGTTCATGTAATTTTCGATTTTTCTTTTTCAATATATTTTTTTTTTGATTTAAAATGTATTTCAGCTGAAATTTTAGAGATTAGACATTAGCGATCGATAAAAACTTTTGTAAACATTTACGTTATAAATTAATTAATAATTAATAATTACATGATAGAAAAGTACGCCTATTATGCGTTGAATATTGTTTCGCAAAAATTAACATTAGATATAACATAAAGTTAGGAAGTTAGCACTTAAGCAAAGTGCCATAAAACGAATATTTAATATTTGGGTGAATTTAAAATTCGCAGAGCAATGCTTAACAATGTTGAATATGTAGACGCACAAGATTTTAGCATAGTTTAGTTATCTCGTTTATTTGCTTTGCTTGTTAGATCGTTAGGTTCTCAACAAAAACTGAATTTTATGTACCTAATTGTATGCGTCTTTAGGCTTTAAATTTTGATGGATTTGTTGCCACCACAGAATTTGTGGAATTTGTGTTTTTTTAATAACTATAAGTAGCATTTAAATTAGCATTTTTGAATATGTAAACTCGTACCAGTTTTATCTACTAGCCATAAACAGTTAGATTTGTAGAGTACGTAGTAAGTACATACAGAGTCCGGCAAAAATATGGAAGCAAGCGTATTTAGCCGAAATTACCTACTTTACGAAAAATCCGTCTTAGTTTCCGAATTAAACAAAATTTTATTTGTTTTAAACGGCACGATAATGTTTTTCGTTAAAAATTAGGCTTTAAAGGTGACTCTTAATTCAGTTAAATTGTTTTTAATTAAAGGAGTGTTTTTATTTTAATAAATTATTAAAGTTTTGTACCGAAGTAAATATTGTTATTTAGACTAAAAACGCTTGGTTCTACACTTTTGCACAGTGTCGAGCCGGAATTTCGGACATAAATGTTGACAACGAAATGATAAAAGTGTCAGAAATTCCGTGCTTGGCATAGCATAATATCACTTATAACTACATCCTATTTAATTTGATTTTGGGCACGGCATTAATTTATGTCAAAGTAATTAGGATTTTATCTCAATTTTTGCTAAAGAAGCAGAATTTCTGAAAATCAAATTTGAGCCAGGTTTACATACCTAATACGTATACAACATAATTTTCATTATATTAACATTAATATGGCATCATCACGTTTAGTATTATTTTTATAACCTTCCCATACGTTGTGTTATTATTGGAAGTACCATTTTTTGGTACTTTCTTAAACTAATTAACTTAGGCCTAATTAAATTACCACTTTTAACCATAATTTAAAATAGTTTTTATCCTCTAACCTTTCGAGGTAAGTAAATACTTTTGGACTCATCTTTTTCATTAAGCTATTTTGTTTTCTAAGTATATCAAAATAAGATCCAAAATAAGTTATTATACTCGTACAGCGCACTAAATAAATAAACAAAATAATAAATAAGCAAATTAAAATTATATTTAGGAATAAACTTACTGGAAGTAATAGTTAAAACATACATAAGTACAGGGTGCTCAAAAAATGGCACACCAACTCAGTGGTACATCGTTGAGAAGAATGTGTAGAATACGGGAAAAATCTTGAAAAAATGTCTTAAGTCATATTTAAAAAAATCGGGACCTACAAACTTATTTTGTTAACTTCTTTAGTTTTCATTATTTTTTAATGTTTTCATGTTTCACACTAAGTAATCGTTCCTTAACAAAACGATGAATAATTATTTTTAAATTTATCATCAGACTTTAGCAGTTTTTTGAATTAAAAAGTTGAAATTCATTAAAAAAATCACAATTTGTAGATGTGCCAACACTGGGAGTTATTTCCTAGGAAACCGTTTCAAAAATAATTTATTTTTATTGTTGATCAAATTCTGTTGCGATCACGACTGTTAGACAATGTTGCCACATATCATTTATTTAAAATTCGTTATTTATCACTAACTTCAATACAAGTCATTTTTTACAATTTTTACCTTTAGATGTAAGCAATTCTCTACCACACACCATTGAGTTGGTGCGCCAGTTTTTGAGCACCTGGTATAATTAGTTAGTTACTAGTAATACTCCTACATAAAAATCAGTTATAATTAAGAAAAATATTCGAATTATCAATTAAATAAAATGCATATAAAAAACATAATGCTGTATGAAGACAATGCTAATTAAGTCTAAATGGGACAATTAACGACAAAGATAAATATGTAGGTATATTTTGAATCCAGTTTTAAACCCAAAAATTGAACTGAGTTTTTAGACGAACATTGCGCCAACAGAAAACTTATTAAAAAACATTATTTACAATACAGGGTGTGATTCAAAAATACCGGACAATCTCCCGGATGGTAATATTTGATAAAGGATATCAAACTGAAATAAAAGTTCTTATGACAAAAAATTGTTTGAGCCTTTTTTCACAAGATATACCTCTTCAAAGTTAAATTTTTAAAGTTAAATTTTTGGCACTTCGAATTAAATTTTTTTGACTTTAACCGACAGCTCTTGCAACATTAAACGAATACCTGTTGAAAAAATCAACAATTATTAATGTCTTATAATGTACAAAACAATTAAAAAACTTGCAAACTTGACTCGATTTCATAGGAAACAAAAGAGCAACAATTGCCAAGGAAAACAAATTAAAAAATATATAAAATTAAGTTCCTTGAAAAAAATCCATTTCCATTTTTGTGCTTAGCTGAACGTTTTTAATCACCATACGAGAGTTTGTCCAACACTTTTGAATCACCATGTATTAGCTGTTTCAAAACTATAAAAACGCCAACGTCGCATTTTCTCTCAAAATTAGTTGTTATAAATTATTCCTGCACTTCAAAAAATGAATAGCTAATGTAATGCATAGTTTCAATGAGAGATCTAATCATTAATTACTATTTTACATTTTTATCAACCTTATTTAAAAAAATAATTTGGTAAAATGCGATGTTGGCGTTTTTATAGTTTTGAAACAGCTAATATTTTATATGAAAAATAGACTCTCTACCTTGTCTTTATTGTAACTTTTTTAAATTTTTTTAATAAGATTTCATGTAGATAAGTATAAAACTTTTTTCCGTTTACCTTTTTAGTCTTAAGTCAATATTGTTTTTATCTGGAAAATTTATTGTTTGCCTTATTGAGCGCAAGAGGAATATTGTTTAAACTTTCGTGAGCGTTTGTACCCTAAACTAATAACCATAATAATTACCAAACATATGCTTAAATATAATAAAACTGAGCCAACACATGAACAATTTTCCGCTTCTTTACTTGATGGAATGTAACTCTTCTTTATTTCTTCTTCTTCATTAATCGAAGCCGAAATGGTAATATCTAAAAAATAATAATTATAAAAAAGTTCAAATCAATAAAAAAACTAATATAAATTATAAATGTTATAATAATGTAATTCATTCTCAATAAATTGGTTGGAACCGTGGAGGGAAAAACTTTCCCCCTCCAAGGTTGGAACTGAATTTGTGACAAAAATGTACTAAAAAATTGTAATAAAATACTACAAAATCAAATGTAGCGTGAGAGATCATTTTTCGTGACAAGAAATTCAGGACAATATAAGTATACGTACGATATGTTGCTGTCCAAGATCTGTTAGTGTTCACAAGTTTTGTCTTATTGTAACATCCAAAAATTTCTAACTTACAGTTGCTATATGGAGTTAGTTTTTTTGATGACAATTTCATTACTTTCCATCCAGTGGTAAAAAAATCATTTGAAAATGACTACAAAAATACTAATGCGTAGAAACTATTTATATTTATTTATGTAAAATACCAGACGTGGCCCTTGATCCGGTGGAACTATTTTAGTGCAAATACTTTTGTTGTCACAAGTTAATAGCACTTTCATTTCACAATAGTATGATTGCAAGGCTCGTATATATACAGATTCCCCTGTTTTTAAACTAAAATTTTTTGATTGTCGTTGAATGTCCTCAGTTATTGTCCTCACCTCAACTGAAACAACCTTTTTGTGAAGATTAGATTGGATTTGTTAGAATAGTTATGAATAAAAATCTGAAATAATAAGAGTACTTACATTTTCCATAAGCAAAATTTTTTTTCGTATCACCTTGCATAACTACTTTCTTGATGTCAATATGATTATTAAAATCAGCGCATCTTGTTATTTTTTCTTTATACTGAACCAGAAGAAATATTTTCGACGATGTTTTTTTCCAAGAGATGTACACAATATTGCCTGGCAGGGGTGGTTGCTTTCCGTTGTGTCGTTCATCTTCAATTACCTACAAAGAATTTAGAATCGAAAACCAATTTTAGTGTTATGTTTTCTGAAAAAGTGTAAAAAATATGTCAGGTCATGGCAAAACATTACATTATGGATAGCCATAATGTAATGTCATTATGTCATTATAGAATGACATCGCGCTTGATGACGTTGCGTGCTTTTATATGTCTCTTAAAGCATCCAAATGGCGGCAAATTACAAAAATCATTAATCATTATAGTCATAATTTCACTTAACATTTTACGGAAATTTTTAGGTTGGCAGGAAGCAAATTTGCGACCGTGTTTTTGCCAATTTCAGAAATTTCAGGGGGCGTCCATGCAAGATTACATTCACTATCATTCATACTCGTGTTTTTTGACAGAATTTGAATAAATCAAAAAATTTTAAATCAATTTTTCACTTTTAAAATTGAGACATTACCAACCGTCACAAAAATCCCTAAGTCGATTAAAATAACAATTTTTGTTTAAAATCGGCAGAAAGGGGGCAAATTACAAAAAATAGTATAAAAAAACTCGTTTCATAAGACCTTGAAGCACTCATTCTTTCAAAAAACTCGTGGCTAACGCCACTCGTTGTTGAAACTGAATTCGTTCTTCAAGAGTGGTCTTATGAAACTTGTTTTTTAATATACTCTTAAATCATCGCCATTATTAATAAATCTAAATTAAATTACCACAACCGCCACAACCACACAAACCGGAAATTTGCAACCGATTATGGTAACGATATAATAAACAATAGATAAAAACGTAAATTATACTGTTGTAAAAATTTTATAAACATACGATTAGGTTTTACGTCTGTGGGTTTTACGTATGTTAAATTGTTATTTTAGATTAAATGACAATTCCAATTTTTTCAATATATGCAGTAGGGGGCAGGTAATCAATAATCATTCGTTTAAGTATTTGAAACTTACTCCTTCAATGCAGTCTTCTAATACGTTACACGAGTTTTCTTTCCTACATTTTACAATAGTCACCATACTTGAGTTAGAAATGGAAATCTTGTAATTTGGATAATCTGGAAATCGTGATTCGTATAGATGAAATGTTGTCGTTAGGATGCCATCGATTTTAACATATACATTTTCCTCACTTTGGTTAAACTCAGATTCCAAAATTGTGTAACGAGGAAATAATGTATAAGTGTTAGCAAAGGCTAATGATTGGTCAAATTGCTTCGTAACTAATGGTGATCCCTGCTCAAAGTACATTACTTCGAGATTTCCACGGAACAAACCATCTGAAATACTGTCGTGATTAATTTTTTTTAAGTTGGCGCAGAGTAATATCGTTTTTACGACCTTACGAACTTTTACAATTTTAGCTCTTTAATATGTTCATTGGCAACCCCTCATTAAACCGAAACCAAAAATATTGCCGATAATATTGCCGTTAAACCACCTTATAAACTAGTGGAGTTAAATGTCGGATTAAGTCGTAAAAACAACAGTATATTTCTGAGCCAACTTACCTGCAGAAAAACTGCGAAAACAAAAAATAAAGAAAAAACTAAAAATCTTCCAAGAAACTACTACGTACCTAAAACAAAAAAAAACAATCAAAATGTGATAATCTTTTTCCGAAAACTTTAACACAAAACAGTTGGAAAAACTATTAAAATTACCATGTGATCCAGAACGACTTCTTCTATGCTTTAATAGTGTCAAATGGGCTCAACCTTCTGGTATTCCGCTATTGCGTTATTAGTTGAGTTTCAAAAGGCAGCCTTTGCTGATGTTAAATTTCATAAGGGATGGTGGCCGCCGTAAGAAGGTTGGTCCATTTAATGAGTTAGTTTATTTTGGTTAGTTCTGCTTTTGAGTAGTTGAATAATTGTGGATTATGAAATGCAATATGTTAACGAACGTTTTGATCTTTTATTAATGTTTCCATGCCCAATTAGTTAATCTGGTATTAGCGATGTGCGGATGAATTTATTGTTTTGCATTTATTTTAATGGGTGATAGTAGAGCTCAAAAGAAGTTAAAATAATTTATCCGATTCTGTGATATAGGGGGTAAAACCTTCACTTAAGCGTCGGAATATTTGTGAAAAAAATGCAATGTAAAAAGTTTACGTATTTTGAGTACTTTATTCCAATCTTTACATGGTTAGTAATTGGTGACATTTGAGAGAATGAAATTTGGTGGTATCTTCGACAAAAAACATTGATGCAAAATTTCTAGTTTTTTATATTTTTTTAATGTGAAGACACTTTTTTCGGCGGCTGTTTTTGCAAATCAGATTTTTTTTTAATGCAATTGATTTTGAAGGACTAATCTCAAAGATCATATTTTCTTACAATTTTAGTTGGTAAAATTTAAGGCTGCCCCTTAGATTTAAATTTATTCGCTGACTAAAATCTTCTATATCTCAGAAACTATAAACATTCGGATAAGGCAAGTTGGGTTATTTTGACTTCTTTTGAGCTCTACTGTCACCCCTTAAAATATATGCAAAACTATCAATTTCACCTTGTATTTATAAAATCGGCTCTTACATTTTTACTTTTTTGGATCCATCGAATTTTCACTACACTACATTTCACACTAACAACAGCGCAAGATATATTATTAGGAGTAGAGTTGTTAAATCTCATGTGTGTTATTTTGTTAGGGAGGAGTGCTTGGATAAATAAAGCGCTCCGACAATACTGTTTGTATTTTTCTTTCTTTTATACATACAGGGTGTCGGGACACTTGCGCCCGGGACACTTGCGCCTTTTTACCTGGAGTGGGTCAGATGCGCCCGATCCGGGATCAAGCTTATTACCTACCTGTGATTCAGGGTCTGGTGGGTCACTTGCGCCCGCTTATATACTCCGTACTTATGTAAAAGCTGAACAAAAAAAATAAACACTAATAGAATTTTGAATACGTTATTTTTATTCAAAACCTGGCATTTGTTTACCAAATTTATTGATTCATACAAAAGCAGCTCTTTTACGGCATTTAGCTGCAGTCCACCTATGGTCTGTTTTTTCTTATAAACAATTGTCATTGTCAAAATCGGGTATAAAACTAGTTCATATCGCCTTAAGAAAGGCGATACACCTAGTTATATAAATTTCTTCAATTTAAGCAACGGATAATAGTAACTAGGAATCTGTTAGGTACTGGTAAACTCGGAAATGCTTCTTTATACAACTGAGTCCGTATTGGTGCTTTTATAGATTTTTTTATATTACTGATTAACTTATGAGAATGAGGGAATTGGTTTCTAATTTCTTCTGTAACTTTGTTAATACCATGTTCCAAACAAGTGATATGAATTGAATTAGATCAAATTAAATCAGATGACATTCTTTTAAATATTTTCTTCAAAATACATTTTCAGGTAACTATTTACGGGAATTGAAGGTTTATAGTGTAGCCATTTAAAACGAATTTAAAAAGGAAACACTCAGCAGGACACTAATCCTTCGAGTCCGGCTTACAAATTATCGGGTTTCCTTTGCCGTTGGGTTTTTCGAGTTTTCAAAGGAAGTTTGTGATTATGAATGATATTTAAATGGATTTTAAGAATTAGTTAATTCGTAACAGTGAAACAACCTTTGGTTTTTGAGTATGGGAGCAAATTCTTTGATAATGAACATACAGACACATTTTTTTAACTCTGGACATAGCCCTATTATGTTCAATCTGAAAAAAATTATATCAAAGCATTGATCTAATTTACGTTATCAATGATACGTAAAGGTAATTATTTGGTGTCGAGTTATTTGAACCAATTTTAAAGTGATTTCGAATATCATTCCTTACATGTTACTATTACCTGATAATTAATAAATTTCATAAAAATTAATTTTTCTTTACTTGAATAATCTTGGAAGATTTAATTGACCGTTTGAAATTTTTGACAACACGTAGAACAATTAGTTGCATACCAATTACTCGCAATGCATTGATTTGATTTTTTTCAAATTGAAAATAGGGAATAATGAGTAAAAAAAATGTCTCTGTATTGACTGTGCTTACAAATTGATGATAATCATATGACATAGTTGGCAGCAATAAAAAGTCATATTATTTATTTATAATGTAAATTTTTACATTATATAGCGTTTTGGGGTTTTTGTATATTTTGGCAAATTGCTGTTTGAAATAAAAAATAATTTCTTTCTACGTGAGCATTAAGGGACAATCTTGTATAGTTTATCAATTCCAGAATATTCTCAAAAAAAATTAGTCATTCATGCCAGGTAATATCTACGCAAATCAGATAAGAGGATCTTAAGTCTTATTGGTTATTTACAAAGTTTTAGCCCGACCACTTAAAACAAAATTGGTTCTAAATTTGTATGAACAGATCATAATTGTTGGTTCTTACCGAAGAACAACAACTGCTTTCGGTTACGTTGCATTTGTCTGAATTTAAAAAAAATCGGGAAAATATCTATTATCTGTATAGTGTATACCTAATAATATTAAGTGTAATGGATTTTCAAATTTCGAATACATCAAAAGGTAGACCGTGTGCGTTGTTCGAAGGATTTCGATATAGAGTGAAAACACAAAAAAGTGATGGAAGCGTTATATGGTTGTGCAGCAAAGAAAAAACAGAGAAATGTCGCGGAAGGATTGTAAGGACTTCAACACATGAAATTATTAAAATTACAGGTAAGTCATAAACATATTCTTAATTTAATATAGGTACGACTAAACAATTGTTAATACATTACATATGTGCAGTGGCATCCAGGCCTAGATGGCCCATGGCTTTTGTGGAGGGAATACATTACATAACATATCCTAATTCATTGAAAGACAGCTTTTGTTATCAGAAATTGCGTATTGTTTGATAAGAAATATTTTTTTCAAATACCTACAAAACTTTTTAAATTTGACACCCAATTTTTTAAACTTTTCAAAGTTGTGACTTGGAAGATGTAAATTACTATTTACTTGCATCATGCGATCATTTGAATACAGGATCGCTAAAAAGTATGAAAACAGCTAAATATTTTCATTTAGTTATTAGAATGCATTTTTTTCTTTAGTTTGCATTAGTTTATCAATCACAAAGACAAAAAACCGCCTACTCTAATTATAAATTCAAATGTGGCATGGTATTTATTGTTGAACTGAAAATGGAAAAGCAAAAATACAAAAACATTTTTTCGATCAACTAGGTATATAATATATATTTTTTTCCAGATCATATATGTAAACCGGATATAGCCGCATGCGATGATTTTAAAACAGTTGCTTCTGCAAAAAAAAGGGCGAGAGAAGAAACCGAATATATACCAATGTCTAAAATTTACAAACATGAATTTGGAGAAGTTTTTAACCAAGGACTAGATTTTGTAACAGAAGTGCCAACATACAGTTCAGTAAAAAGAACACTGAACAGAATTAGACAAAAAGCCAAGGGATCGATGCAAGAACCAGCGACATCCGAGACACTGAAGATACCAGAAGAAATAATTGAAATGGAGGAGAATCAGACATTTTTATTGGGAGACGAGGGTGTGGAAGACAGAATACTTATATTTGGAACAAGTAGGGTAGTGCAAGCGTTAAAAGACTTTTCTAATTTTTTTATTGACGGCACTTTCAAAAGTTGTTCTAAGCAATTTAGGCAAATTTATACGCTACATGTGGATGTGGGAAGTTCCGAATCTGAAACAAACGTTCTTCCATTAATATATGGTTTGTTACCAGACAAATCAACAAAAACATATTTTCGGTTTTTTAATTTATTGAAAACCAAAGTGAAAGGATGGAATCCAATTTCAGTTAAAATGGATTTTGAGTGTAGTGCAATTCAAGCGTTGCGTAAAGTATTTCCAGACATCAAAATTTCTGGATGCAATTTTCATTTCAACCTATGTTTATGGCGAAATGTTCAGACTTGCGGTTTGGTACCTTTATATACTAATAATGAGGAAGTACGAAGAAATGTACGTATGTGTGCTGCATTAGCTTATTTACCTTTAGAAGATGTAGAGTCGGGTTGGTTGTTTATCATGGAAAATGCACCGCAAATTCGAGAACTAACTACATTTTTTAAATATTTTGTTGAGCAGTGGCTCGAAAATAAAAATATTAGTATAGATATGTGGAACTGTCATAAACAGCGCCATCGAACTAATAATGCAGTGGAAGGTTGGAATTGCAGATTAAATGCCATTTTAAAAAATCAGCCCAATGTTTTTGTTTTAATTAAAGAATTAAAGCAAGAGGCTTTATATAATGATTTTCTTCTAAACAGAAACTATTTGTTGCTACCAAATAAAAACAGGAAACACAAATATGTTGTTTTAGATCAGCGAATAAGCAATATTTTAAATAAACACGAAAACTGTTATAATTTGGAACAATGTTTAATAGCATTAGCGTATGTACAGAAACTAGAATAATTTTTTTGTATTAGTTGTAGGATTTATTTGATGTTTGTATTATATATTATTTAAATGACAATTTTTTAAATAAAAATGTGTTCGGCTTAGAAGTTTTTTTTTTATTTAGCATGGAGTGAAAGTCTCTGGTATTTCAAATGAACCTATTAATGTCGTAAACATTATCGGACCACCTTTATCATAGAAAATTATTAGCTTATTCAAGTGACCCACTAGACCCTGAATCACAGGTAGATAATAGGCTTGATCCCGGATCGGGCGCAACTGACCCACTTCAGGTAAAAAGGCGCAAGTGTCCCGGGCGCAAATGTCCCTACTTCACATACAGGGTGATTCAGGTAAGATAATGAGCAACCAATAAAACACATTTCATTTACGCCTTTAATTCAATTTAAATTAGAATTTGCAAGCTGAATCTAAGTTACCATCTCATGTCACCTAGCAGTGCGTTTTCTTCATTTACGAAAAGGCCAATTTCTTCTAAATTCCCTCTCAACAGCAATGCATCATGGTACAATGTGACAATAATATCCAGTACTGATGTCAAAGCTTGTCAAGCACTGTCAGAGCAACATAAGATAACTTGGATTGCAAATAGGTACAAATCGTAATTAACATTAGATCAAGACGTAAATGAAATTTGTTTTTTGGGTTGCATCGCCAGAATGTCGGGCTCATTACCTTATCTGAATCACTCTGTAAACAAGTGATAAGATAACAACAAAAATTACTCAACTTATGCTTAATATAGTTATAATGAGACTAACACATTTCTGTATTTCTGTATTTGACGAATTTTTACTCTTCTTTATTTTCTCTTCTTCACTAACCGAACTCGAAACAAGGGTAGCTGAATAATTTGAATATAATTATATAAATAAAGTTCAGGTTAATAAAAAACACATAATCAAAAGGAACCTAACTCATTTACTTACAATGAATTGAAAACTTACTCATTTCAAATTAGTGGAATTATAAATACAGTACAGCGTGATTCTTAAATAGACCGACAAAATTCTACCCATGGTAGTGTCATATGAGTACGTGCTGGGAAAATTTGTAAAAAAATTCCTTGTATAACCGTTTTCGAAATAAATTTTTTTAAAGTTATGTTGGAGATAAAGCGTACGTCACTGATGTGTTCGTAAGTAGTATTAGCACAGTTAGTGGAAAGCATGATAATCATCTGACGACAATGTACTTGATCAATGCAACAATGATCACTGTGTATTATTGATATTCATGATGAAAACGATGACATTTTTTCCAATACAACTAATTTGAACTCATGAGCGTCGTAAGTGGCACGGATTAAGGGGTTTTTACCCCTACGAAATAAAAACGTAAATATGGTATAGATCGTCTCTACTTATCCTTGGAAGACTGTGATAAAATGTTGTCGGTCTATTTAAGAATCACCCTGTATATTGTACTGTTTGAACCGAAGAAAATCGTGAAAACATACTACAGAATCAAATGTATTTATTCCAGATCATTTTTTAGTGACAAGAAATGCAATACAATAAGTAAACTTACGACACGGTTTCAGCTCTGACTTAAATTACGTAGGTACACTTTGCACGACAAGTAATGGCACAAACTCGTGAGCCGAGCGGGCGAGAGTCGGGTTGACCCGATGGTATTGAGAGCAGAGCCGAGAGTCGGCAGTTGTCGGTTTTCCGGCACTGGGAATAGATGGGTGGAAGCTGGAGGGTTGTGAAAATTGATAAATATTTCGCTCAAAATATAAAGAATTTCGACTATCGCACTTGAATTGTTTAGCGAAAGGAATAAAATCATTAATTTTTGAGTTGGAAAGTCTCACAGAATACACCGTTAAAAACAAAAGTTGGTCTGGTTCGGGGTTATTGTCCAAAGTCAACAGTTTAGACAATACAGCGTTTATTAATTTATTTATTAATTGACGTAGAAGTTAAGAATTAATGAAATTTTTCTCAAAAAATAAGTTCAGGCGTGTTCGGATGCCAACCGTATTTAAAGTAATTCAGAATTAAATTAATCGTGAATTAAAATTTGATTGCAATTAAATCTGATTTTGAGCGTGAGTCTTGGCTTTAATTTCAAGCAAATAAAAGAAGATAAATATAAAACGGAAAGGCTCTTGCGTAATCCTGTAAAAAACTAACATGTCGAGGGTGTATTTGATATAAAAAAAAATAATTGTGGAAGTTTACAAAATAATGAGTTTATTCTTTTCAATATTAATGGTCAGTTTACAGAAAGCGAAATTAGAATAATTGCAATCAAATTTTAATTCGCGATGCATTTTTAATTGCAACTTAATTTGTATTAGTTTAATTCTGAATTAAATTTTAATTTTACTTTCTGTAAACCGACTCTGATTGTCACATCTCATAACTCGGTCTCTGGTGATTGTGATTTGAGGCAACAAATGCAAAATCGGTAGGTAGACAAGTTTGAGATGATTTATGGGGTCCCTGTATTACCACTGATAATTCTAAGCACCCTAAGGCGGTGCAATAATATTCGGGGTATAATATAAACGAATCTCTTTTTCAACACGTTAAAACCGGGTTTATTTCCAAATGAGGCTTGTAAAAACAATTTTAATTTAATGTAAAATTAAAATACCGCCGTTCACCGTTCAGGTCACACGTCTCACCATTCTATAAATTGCGATTGATAAGCCATAATAGGATTAATAGGGCGTATTTCTAACTGCATTAATTTTGCTAACAAATTGTTTTTAATAGAATAAACTGTAGAGATTCAATAATTAGAAGTATTAATAATTCACATGAAATCCTTTACTGTCGATAAACAACCCTTAACTTATAATTTAGTTAACACATTTAATAATAAATATATTAACAAATTCATACTTAATTTTGTTAACTGGTTACTTTGGACACAAAACCTAAATTAGGATTTGTAATTTTAAAACTACAAACCTGTAGGTCTTAGGGTGGGTTTATAGAAGCGTCATTAATTTAATCCGTAATTAAATGCGTGATTAACTGATCACGTGACCAAAGTGAACCAATTTCGTTGGTTCATTGGCGTTGTTAACTTTTAACAACGTATAAAAATTTAATATAGCTTTCGAACCGGATTAATGTTTTATCGCTTAATGATAACAATTGACAACATAACATTGACAAACACATGATGAATACGCAAGAGCTTTTCCATTTTATACTCATATTATTTCCATTTTACCTGCGATTATTTTTCTCTTATTTGCTTCATACTAAATACAATCATATACAAATATACAAATAGTTGTTAATTGTTTAAAATATTACAAACTACTAGCCCAGTCAAATTAGACAAAAATAAGCCGATCGGTGGAAAAAATTCCTAGAAATCTGGATTTTTTTTAAACGCTTCGCTTTGGCTTAGGTATATATCAAAAGTCCCCGAGGGTGGGGGGCGAGCTCGAGGAGGAGGAGGGGGCTAAAAGTGTATTTTTTTGGTTTATTGCTTATATCTCGGAAACGGTCACTCCTATCAATTTTTATCTTCTTACCAAAATTAAAGCTGATAAAATTTCCTACAAAACGGCCCTAGCATTTTTGTTGTAGGGCTAACCGTAAGCGAGCTACTAGCTTTTGAAGTTTGGTGTCTACATGACACTGCATTATTAAATATTAGTAGATATACTAATATGATAAGTATTTATATGGAAACAGTGTGTGCAAAGCATCCCCCAACTAAGCTAGGAGAGGGAAATAAGGGAGGAAAATACTTTCTTTCCTCCTTGGGCTCTCCAGTTGAAGACGACAATTAGGCATGTGGGGATGACCCAAAAGATATGATAGAATGAACTTTTGGACTCAATACATTTAGTTTATTGTAAGTTTTATTCAAAATATCCATATTAAATCATCTATCTATTAATATTGTACTGAACAAGACTGTAAATCAGTTTTCATTCTTTGGGTTGAAGACGAAAATGCAGCATATAAGGACGACTCTGAAGACTTCATTGGCTCTCATGCCTCACCTCTCCACTTCTAATGAGGTCTTAGTCCCAATAAATTTAATTTATTGTCAGCTTTTCAAATTTCAAAACATTTTGTTTTAAAGCCCATTTTTTTAAATTATTTCTTTCCAAACCTATAACTCGCTTATGGTTAGTTCTACAACAAAAATGCATAAGACCGTTTTGTAGGAAATTTCATCAGCTTTAATTTTGGTAAGAAGATAAAAATTGATAGGAGTGACCGTTTCCGAGATATAAGCAATAAACCAAAAAAAGACACTTTTAGCCCCTTCCTCCTCCTCGAGGTCGCCCCCCACCCACGGGGACTATTGATATATGGTTACATAAGTGGAAACGAAGCGTTTAAAAAAAATTCCAGATTTCTAGGAATTTTTTCCACCGATTTGTCTAATTTGACTAGACTATACTGTATCATTTTGAAATTATATTAAAATTATCATACAAATTGAGGTAGTGTTGTCTTTACTATTTACTTATTATTCGAGAGCTTTATCTACTATTAGGTAAACCCTCAGGTAAAGGACTTAATGGAAATTGGTAAAACGTTTCTCAGAAAACGTTGATAGGTTCAATCATGTCTCCAAGCCATTCGATTCCATTCGGGAATAAAATGTTTTGCTCAAAATCAGATCTAACTGCAATCAAATTTTAATTCACGATTAATTTAATTCTGAATTACCTTAAATACGGATGGCATCCGAACACGCCTGAACTTATTTTTTGAGAAAAAATTCATTAATTCTTAATTTCTACTTCAATTTAATAAATTTATTAATAAATAAATAATTAATACACCAGACCAACTTTTGTTTTTAACGGTGTATTCTGTGAGACTTTCCAACTCAAAAATTAATGATTTTATTCCTTTCGCTAAACAATTCAAGTGCGATAGTCAAAATTCTTTATATTTTGAGCGAAATATTTATCAATTTCCACAACCCTCCAGCTTCCACCCATCTATTCCCAGTGCCGGAAAACCGACAACTGCCGACTCTCGGCTCTGCTCTCAATACCATCGGGTCAACCCGACTCTCGCCCGCTCGGCTCTCGAGTTTGTGCCATTACTTGTCGTGCAAAGTGTACACGATCAAAATGAATGACATCCCTAAAACCGCAGCCACAAATCTTTTCGATATGATACGGTTAATGTGTACGTTTGGCTAGTTGATAAACTAGCTAGATATTGTGTAAACTATCTGAACTGTTTCTAAACTAACCTGTTTGTTGAAATTTATGACCTAAAAGATTTTAGTCGGACTTTTGCCATCCGGCCCGGTTGGTAGGGATGTCATTCTTTTTGATCGTGACTGTACATTTACACTATCAGACAAAAGTAAAGCAACTTTTAGGATAAAACTAAATATTTTAAAATAAAAAATCCCAGTGATAATCGCGGAATTTAGAAATCTGTTATTTCAAAACTCTATAATAAGCTGCTGTTATAAGCGACGTGACATTAATTTTAAATGCCAAGTAAATTAATTTAAAACAGTTCATGTAAACAATGCACTTTATTGGCGCGACAAAAGTAAAGCAACTTTTGCATTTAGTGTAAAAAAAGGTGAGTTCATTAAGGTGAATTTAAAGAAGAATACTTTTAATGGGTTAGTTTAGATTACTTCAGAGGAATAAATATGCCAAAACGCAAACCAATATGCTTAGGATTAAAAAAGATAGTGGTAAACGCCTTTTGGAAGAAAAGAGTGTAACGACAATTTCTAGTCAGTTTGTCTTGTCCAAATACAATGTATGAAAAAATTATTTCACGCTACAGTGTACGAGGACATGTAGAAAGAATGCCCAAATCCGAAAGGCCCAGAAAAACAACATTCTGGATGGATAGAAGAATTTTAAGAAAATTTCAAAACGATCGGTGGATGTTAGGGCCAAGAATAATTGGTGAAATTCCTGAACTGGATGTTAGCGCAACGAAGTTTAATGAAGATTGGTTGAAGCAAAGCTGAAACAGCAAACATCCAGTCAAGAAACCATTGGTTTTGAAAAGAAATCGTCGTGCCAGACTTGAATTTGCACGACGCGATTTGAACTGGACAGTTGAAGACTAGAAAAAAATATTAATTCAGCGACGAAACTCGACATACAAATCTTAATTCTGACGAGATGAGATGTGTAAGGCGTCCAAGTAACACCAGATTTAATCCAAAGTACGTTACACCAACAATAAACTACTGGCAAGGATGCATATTTTTATGGGATTGTTTTGTGTTGAATGGAGTAAGTCCATCACACTTCATAGACGGTACTATGGATCGCTTGGTATACAGAAACATACTCAAAAATGTTATGTTTTCCTATGCTGAGTAGGAAATGCCCTTGCCGTTTAGGTTTTAACAAGATAATGACCCAAAACACACGTCTCACCATGTCCAGGATTGGTTTTACGGCAATGATTTCCAAGTTCTCTAGTGGCCGACAGAATCAACGGACCTCAATCCAATCGAAATCTATAGGAAAAGGTTTTCCTATAGATATCGATCAATAATTATTGATCGATAAAAAATTAATGAAGTTTGGGCAAATCTGCCAATTAATACCACTCAAAATTTAGTTTCTTCTATGCCGCTTCATCGTCAAAAAGTTATCACTCTTTGACGTTTTTGCTATCGCAACTAATGATTATCTCATTAATGATTAAGCTAGTTCTTTTATAATGTCAAATTTGTTAAATAAAGTAAAGTAAAAATTTCTTTTCGTAAAAGTTGCCTTACTTTTGTCGTACGTAATTTTGCTTCATTTCGATAAGTAAAATATTTCAAAACCCAAATGATAATTGATGTTGACAAAAATATTCTTTTAAATTTTACATATGATATCAAAACAAGAAAAAAATACAATTGAGCCGATAATTAAAAAAAAATACAGATTTACGTTATATAATGCGATTTTTTTTAATAGTTGCTTTGCTTTTGTCCGATAGTATGTATTCACCTGATCTTTATTTTGGCTAGTCATTCTTATTAGTACTCGTATTTACCGCAAACTAACAGACAACGGAAACAAATATTTTTTTAAAGGTGTTGCACATCCTAGGTTGAGTTACTGGTGGGTTTTCTTAGCTCAAAATGTGTCGCTGGGATTTAGTTTAACACAGAATTATGTTTTTATACAAAAAGTCTCAATTTGTACTTAATTTTTCACTTCAAAAAATTCAAATGCTCTGTTGCAATTCTACTATGAACTAAAATGAAATAAAAACGTTGGGAATTTTTTCGTTTTGACAAATCTCTAAAATTTAAATTAATGGAAAAATTAGGCAAATTGAGGTTGTCAAAACCACTTGTCGAAATATATATTTGTCACACGAAAACAACAAAATACAGTTTTACATTTTGCATTTTTTTTAATGAAGTTTACTTACTGGGTGTACAAGGTGGTGCATTTCGGTGTCCAAATAGGGGATCTCCGAAACTAAGAGGTTTATAGAAAAACCTTATTTGAGAAAATAATTTTGGTGAAAACCGCATTCCGCTATCGTCTTTTGTTTTCGACTTATAAACAAAAATTGATATTTTAGCGAAATCTTAAAAAATTCATATTTTCCTTATTATAAAAGATACTCATTTGAAACAAAGACATTGTGAGGCACTTTTTACAGAGAATTCAATAATGTTATCAACATGATTAGAAATGATTAGAATCCTGACTTTCTTCAAATTTTTATTGTATCGACTATTTTCGCCTGTTATGGCATTATCAAGAAATTATTTTGGTCGGGAATGTGTCTGGTATGAAGACATGTCTTGATACCAGACACATTCTAACCTTCACCTTGAATATGGACTTCTTCTCAAAGTTGAACCCAGTAACAAAAATTATTTTTTAATTAAAAAAAATTATTAAAATTTATTTAATTTAAATTCTGACAGCCCGTTAAAAAAGTTACAGAATACCTACGCCTTATTGCACCTTATACAAAATCAATTAAAAAGCTTAGCTATTTATTGATTCAATTAATCGATGCAGTTAATTGAATGCACCTAATGTTTCTATAAAATATTTAGATATTTGTAATAAAAAAATACAATAAATTAATTAATTAAACAAACTTTACTTATTAAGTTTTAATGTCGTTCAAGACCGTCTTTGAAACTCCAACTTTAAATTACCGAAAAAGTTTTATTTCTTTGTTGTACTAAACTTCGTTTAGTCAATATTTTCCCCGATCCTAACAACCCACAACTAGGCCCAGAACCCTCCCTAGAAACGCACTGTTATCCTTCAAACGTCCGCGTTAAAAATGTCAGCCAACGTCAAGCATCCTTGTTGCACTACTTGTCCCACCGCAAATAATCCCGAATCCCAATTCCCAGTGTCCCAAGAACCCGACCCAAATTCTCAACCCCCAGTCCCCAACTCATTAAGACCCGTTCCATCATCCCCAGCTCCGTGTTATTTGCCGCAACCAGAAGATGCCATCCCTTCGATCCAGGAAGGCCAAATGGGACCCATCGGTCCATGGGCCACTGGACGAGTCGATTGGAGCCCTTTGGCTGGACTCACAGGCACCAGACCTGTGGTTGATAAGTATTCCATTGCCCGTTATAGTGAAGGAGAGTGGCGGAAACACAATAAAGATGTTTTGGAAATGTCGGCGAAAGAGCAACATAAAATGAATTTGTAAAATTTTAGAAAAATCAGTGGTTAAAATTTTGATTTTGTGTCGCTTTAGGGTTGATTGGAATGGGCGTCAATGTCTTCAACAAACTTCAGCCGATGTTGATAAAAATCAAGAAGACAACACGAAGAGATTACGTCAAAGAGAGCAAGAACTGTTTCGTTGGAAATGCGAATTGGAGGCTGAAATCGAAGCAATTTCGGAAGAAATAACCCTAACTGAAGAGCAACGTTTTCGGCTTAAACAAGCCTCAAGGGTGCTCCAAATGCCCGAATCAATCGCTGGTGAATGTTTAGAGCGTAGAACTGGTCGTTTAGACACCGAACTCGTCCGAGATGAAGTCGAAGTTGAACTGATCAAAGAATTGGCTCTCACGGCGGAAATTCGGGAAACCTTCACCAGAACCCTCAAAGATATCGAAGCGCAACTTCTCGAAGATAAAACAGCCAAACAACGACTCGAGTATGATTGGAGTGACAAAACTGTGGCTCATGAAATTGAAGCTTTGAATATTTCATTGACGAACACCTCGAATACGATGCTATTTAAACCCGGAGCTGTGATTTTTCCAGAGGATCAGTCGACACCTGAATATTGGACACATTTCACTGAGGAAACCTTATCAGAAGCGAAAGCTACGAGACAGAGATCGGAAGCTTTGAGGGCCACTTTGGACGCGATTTTGACCAATGCGGCGAGAGATTTACGGTCGCAGGCAGATCGGGTGGAATTGGCATTGTCGAGGAGGGTTGCATGTGTTGAGGAGATTTTGCAAAAGTTGGAACTCGAATTGAAGAAAGTGAGTTTTGAGAAATGTTAAAAAAAGTTGATAATTTTGTGTTTGTATTACTCTAGGTTTTGAAAGATTTGGCGGACGTTGAAATTCTAGTAATCGATTTGCAAAGTGCAATCCGACGAATGGATCTTCCGATGAAAAAAGCACAGACTCGTCTTGATAATAGACTAGGACGTCCGAGAGTTGAAAACTGTCGTGATGCTCCACATATCGGGTATTAGTTTAGGTTTTTTAATTTTAATTAAATCAATTTTTGCAGGATTATTGAGGAAGTGAAATTTATTAAAGAAAATATTGCTGCGCTTCAAGCCCAGCTGAAGCAAGCTCAAGAGTCGCAAGCTCATTTAATTACAGCTCGGAATGATATAGAACGAGAAATAATGCTCAAACGCCAAACTGTCGAGATTGATAAAGGAAGGACACAATGGATTCGGTCACATTATCCGTCGGCAACAGCACTGTCCGGGTACTAAATAAAGTTTTGACAAATTTAATGTGCTTTTGTTTAAATTTCCTTTGCTTTTCCGTGAACTTCATTTAAATGCCTCGCAGTTTTCAAATTAACTTTGTCAGAAGTTTGTAATGTAATAGTATACAGGGTGTTAGGGAATGATTTAGCAATATTTTGGATGTGTATGTGTCATGATCAGCCGAATTTAAAACGCTTATATCATTTTATTAGCTGGTTCAAAACTATATGTAAACGCCAACGTCGCATTTTCTCTCAAAATTGGTTGTTATAAATTATTTATGCATTTCAAAAACTTAATAGCTTATGTAATTCATACTTTCAATGAGAGATCTAATCATTAATAACTATTTTCCATTTCGATCAACGTTATTTAAAAAAATAATTTGGTAAAATGCGATGTTGGCGTTTACATAGTTTTGAAACAGCTAATACCAAAAACTGCATACTTTCTTCAAAAAATCTTATTTACCCATCTGAGCCATTGTGTGGCTTATAATTATAATACTTTATGCTCATATACAGGGTGTATCAGAAATACGTGTGTTAATTTTACCACGTAATAAAACTCATCAAACGCAACAACTTTTCTATATAACATTTTGCAAAATTCTTATTTATTATTTTCACTGTTTTCCTCGTTTCTTTTGTGCAGACGAGCCGGTCAGTGTTTAATAATTAGTTTGTATACATAGCAACAATTTTTATTGTTGTTTTTAAATTGTTTAAATTGTCCGTTTCTATCACTCTTATTTTTTTTTTGTACCCATAGGCGGATACACGTTTCAACATGTTTTCTTTTACAAATTTTAACTAAACTTCCGAAACTTTTACTGAAAAATTACAAATAGAAAAAATGTTTTAATTGTTGAGCTCGGTTACCCGTTAAAATTAACACATGTATTTCTGATATACCCTGATACCATAATCAGATCATTATGGTCACC
Organism: Tribolium freemani; assembly: GCA_939628115.1. Lineage (NCBI taxonomy): Eukaryota > Metazoa > Arthropoda > Insecta > Coleoptera > Tenebrionidae > Tribolium > Tribolium freemani. The sequence goes on from OW626790.1 coordinate 10,958,086, forward strand.
TTTACCTAAACATAAACACCTCTTTACGGTCATTGCCAGAGGGCAATAATAAAACGTCAGTTTAAACATTTTGTACTCACAGTAGGTTTTTTTGTATACAAATTTGGATTTTTCACACATCGGGTCATATTCATAAAAATCAGTATCTACTTATAAGCAAATACTTATAAGTATTAGCATTTACTTATAAGTATCAGTTGAACCTAAAAGTAAATACTTGCATCCATATTCATAAAAAGATGCTTATTCTTATGAGCAGATACTTACATCATGTAATATGCTTGCTTGGTTACCGCCAGATTTGTCAAATATCGACAATTATTTTTAGTTTGATGTTCAAGATGTAAATCAACCTCATTGTGGAGTTCTTAGCTAGATTTTTGGAGTGCCAGGTCGCCTAGCTTGGAAACAGAAACATAACCATTTTATGATTTTCTAAGCGTTTCCGGCCAAATTTTTTCAAATTTTATTTCGACTTTTTGACCCCGATTCACCCAAAATGCGCCGAAATCGGCTAATAATCGTCTAAAAAAATCGTCTAAAAAAAGCTTAGGATTATTAGCTAGCAGCCACAGTTTTCGAGTTATTAACATCTACAAAAAGTTTGTTTAGCCCTCGTGGACGGAATTTTGGAAGTAGCTTGAAATCCCCAAGAATACTCCGTAATTGAAAAAATTCTAAACCGAATCGTTTGGAGAATCTGAACATCTAAAGTTGAGTTTTTATTTAAAGCTGATAAATTTTCCGAGTAATATTTTCTCTAATAAAATATTGTAATAATAATTTTTTGTATCTGCAGGCGAATCTGTAACACTATGTAATTATTCGGGTTTTTCATAGTTCTAAAAAAAGATTTCCAAATATCGTTTGATTATGATGAGCCCGGAGTCAGCCAAAACGCACTAAGTTCGACGAAAAATCACCTGAAAAATCTGAACCTACCAAACTCTGTTACTTACAGTCGACGGTTTTCCCACTATCAACATAATACAAAAATTGGTTTGGCGCTTTCGATACAAAATTTTAAAATGGTAAATCGGCTTTTAGATCATTAACTATTGTACACTTTTTGCTGAAAACCGCTACATTGATATGAAATTATGATCGGCCGCATTTTCTTGCTTAATTTTAAAGTTTCTTGAAGTTCTTAGTACGGCAAATATAGCATCTTTTAGTAAATAGATTTTTCTCCAAAAACATAAGTTTAACGAATAGCAGACTAGTAATTTCATAAGTACATACTAATTTTTGTTAGTAACTACTATGTTTTATGAATATGGAATGGACAGCAGTAGATACTTATGTTTCTATGATTTTATAAGCTTATGCTAATACTACATAAGTATTAGCATCTACTTATTACTACAAAAGTAAATACTTAGAATTTGATGAACATGGATGTAAGCATCTACTTAAAAAAATAAAAAAATATAAGTATAAGCATATACTACTTTTTATGAATATCACCTATCAAGTCACAGTTTCTTGCTATCTCAAATTATTCCGGCTTCGTTAGTCGTCAAATTTTTTTCATTTGTCGACCGACCATCATTTCGAAAAATTCAAACTCAAATTGACTGACATTAATGCGACTTGATGGACAGTTTTAGCCGCCAAAGCTTTAAGATTTGAATCTAAAAACTCAATCTGTGCATAAAGTTTTGTATGCATGTCGGCTGCGCCTCCGACCAGAAATAAGGCTCCAGACCATAAAACCTTTTTTACGTCCTTAAATACAGCGTGTATCAGAACTCGCTCCCCACCGGAAAGGTGCGTATAGTTCAGGCAATTCTGAAGCTAAAGTTCCTTTACAAAAAAATTCTAACTCTCTGCGTTTGGGAGATAAGAATGTTTGAAAATAGCCAATCACAAAAGATCTCGTTCCGGAGGACTACGGGAACAAAACACGTTGCTAGGAAATCAAAAATATGTGGAACGGACAACAAAAGTGTGCACTACAGTTATTTTTCATTCCTTAGTAACGTATCTGTATGCAATACACCTGGGAGAAAGCTTCTGGGATTGGTCACTTTAAAATCTCTGAATCTCCCAAACGAAGAATAAAAGACCTACTTTTTTGCATTTTTGCCATACCCATTGCTGTTACCACTAGCACCTTTCCGGTGGGGAGCGAGTTCTCATTAGTGCTGTACGTCCCGGACGGATCAAAAACCGGTTACGGATCAGATCCGGATCAAATCCGGATTGCAATAGAAAAAAATCCGGATCACTATAACGGATCGTGTCCAGATCAGATCCAGATCACTGTGACTGATCGGATTCAGATCAGGCAGATTTCAGGAAAAATTGTAGACGAAATTCATGTATCCAGGATTTAATTCAATAATTCAGGTTCTTACAAAGTTCTGCTGGCCAGTGAATGTTAAAAATAGTTTGTTCTGGAGCAATAACACTTGCAAAAAAATAGTATTTATGTAGTCCGGCAACATCGGCACCTTCATTCAGAACGAGTATTTTCTTCAAAGGGAACCTGATAAATGCCATTGCGAAATTGTTTGTCGGGAGAACATGTTCAGTTATTACTTATTACTCATTATTAATATTTTTATATGAAAATCAACATTCATAAGTTTTTTCCTTCTTTTTATTTAATCTCTTTAACCTCTATATTATAAAACAGTACCGTGATTGACTGACAGACAACGCACAGCCTAGACCACTGAACCTAGAAAAATGAAATTTGGAAGATACGTTCCTTAGAGTGTGTAGGGTTCCGCTAAGAAGGGATTTTTCGAAAATCCTTTTCTAAAGGGGGGGAAATGGGGTGTTGAAGTTTGAATAAAAATCCATTATTTTAAGTGAAATACTAAAGTTATATTCTTGAAAATTGGTATTTAGGCCTTACGTTAAAAGTGAAGAAAAGGATTTTCGAAAAATCAACCCCTAAAGGAGTTAAATAGGGTGTTAAAGTTTATTTAAAAATCCGTAATTATATCCATGCAAATCGGTACTTGGGATTTCGGTTAAAGATGAAAAATGCATGTTTTAAGTCATGACATTTCTACCCCTAAGGGGGTTAAATATAAACTTTCTTCATTTTTGAACTTATATCCATGAGAATAGGTATTTGGACTTTCGATGTAAAATGAAGAAACATGTGTTTTATGATTTTTAGAAATTCCACTCCCTAAGAGGGTTAAATTTTAAAATCCGTTATTTTTGAAGTTATATTCATGAAAATTGATATTTAAGCTTTTGGTTAAAAATGAAGAAAGGCATGTTTCTAGATTTTTTGAAATTCCATCTCCATCTCCTAAGAGGGTTAAATATACAAATACGTAACTTCTAACCATAAAAATTGGTATTGGGGCTATACGCTAAAAATAAAAAACGCGTGTTTTAGGGTAGTTTTAGATTTGTTGGAAATTCCATCCCCCAAATTGAAGAAACATGTGTTTTATGATTTTTAGGAATTACAACCCCAAAAAAGATGGAATATAAAAACCCGTTATTTTGAAGTTACATTTGTGAAAATTGATATTTGAGTTTTTCGTTAAAAATAAAAAAAAACTTGTTTTTGAATTTTCGTAATTTTTAAAGTTCTAACCATGAAAACTGGTATTTAAGCTGTCGATTAAAGATAAAAAGGCGTGTTTCAGGTTTGTCAAAAGTTCCACTCTCAAAGGAGTTAAATGTAAAAAAATCATTCATTGCTGAAGTTATAATTATGAAAATTAATATTTGGATTTTTGTTAAAAAAGAAGACACATGTAATTCAGGATTTTTATAAATCCTTCCTCCGAGGGGGTTAAATACATAAATCCATCATTTTTGAAGTTCTATTTATGAAAACTGGTATATTTGGGTTTTCAGTTAAAAATGAAGAAACATGTGTTTCAGGATTTTTTGAAATTACACCCACAAGGGGGTTAAGTAAGGATAACAGTGAGTAAAAGCCATTATAAAAACTGCCAAAAGTAACTTGGTTTCGTATTGGGTCACCTTACTAAATTTGCAGTATTTTTCCGAGTTTCAAAATAATTGTGAACATGCGTGCGAAGCCGCGGGCAACTGCTAGTGTGAAATAACCCTAATATATTTATTGTTATTAAACATTGTTTTCGTTATTTATTTAAAACTGTGGATATAAATATTTGTCAATAGATACCTGCTACATGTACTTCTTTTTGACGATGATTTAATATTTGATCCGATTACAGGCTCGTTTCTGATCCGGATCATTTAAATTTTGGTCCGGTACGGATAATTAACTATTATTAGCAGTTAATAATTTCCTTAAACAAAATAGACAGCCCAAGAACGTTTTCTGAATTTTTTGAATCACGCTGCAGCATGTTTATTTTGTGTGGGAGGTTCGAATCTCGGTGCAAGATAATTTCTTCTTGTTTTTATTTGTAAAATTTAATAACAAAATACAAATTGAAATGAAAGAATTACGGGATGGTTAATTTACGTCTGCCGTTTTCTTAGTAATTTAGAAGTACACACTCTCAAAATTTAAAACCATATGTTCAAAACGATTTTTTGGGAAAACTAAGCGTTTTTGATAAACACGAATATTACTTGCCGTCCTCTATCTATTTTAAAATTTTTGCTAAACCATTGTTGTTGTATGTAGTACAAGAAGGAATGAGTTGAATGATTGAAGAAAGAAAAGAAAAAAAATAAAGAATAAGGATTCATAATTCCCTTTTTTCTACTTTTGTTTCGTACTGAGGTCATTACGATACGCCATTTGGGTTTCGTAATATCCAACGGAGTGCTATAATAATTACACTAAAAGCCAGGGAAATTTAGTTGGAAAATGATGGCAACCTAATTTTTTGACAATTATCTGAGAGAAGTGTCAGTGTCAATCGTCACCTGTTTCAAGTGATAATTTAACCAAATGAATCAATTTCGAACCTTTAGAGGCTTTTGTACCATCCCTGATACGTAGTCCCTTCGAACACCTTTCGAGTAGTGTACAAACATGACTTCAAAAGCCAGTGCAAGTGAGTAATTTGAGATCCCATTCTCTTTAGGCCAATGTTCAAATTCCGCGTATTTGCCACAAAAGCCCGTATTCGTTGAGGGGCAGATAGATTGCAAAACGTCTTGGACACTTTCAGAATACAATTTACGAATAAACTAATGACGATCCAAATTATTAATTTAATTTCATGATCCACGCAAATGCTGTCAACTGCCACAAAATTCCCTAAATTTCGAAATTGATTTTTTTGTTAAAAAAGGTGCAAAGTAGAAAAAATAGTGTATGATATCTCGTTTATAAGGCATTTTGTCGCACTTATTCCATTATGGCAATTCCGTGCGTGTGACAAAATGCGTCTTATAAAACTCGTATCATAATATACTATTTTAACGCCCAGGGGAATTATGGTTATTTTTATGGTTACCGTAACTATAAAGATGAATTTTACAATCGTCAGATAAACACCGGACAAGTTATTCATATTATAATTATTACTATGATTACAATTGTTACAACAATGTATTTTTCAAAATTTATCCCCAGGATAAAGTTATCCGGCGATTGTAAAATCCACTCTAAAAGACAATATTTGACTTGTATCAAATTTTTTTCCATATTCGTCCTAGTTTCGATTTTCCATTAAATTCTAGGTTTTACTAAAATAAAGTCATCTTTTTGTTGTTTTTTTTTTTGTAATCTAAATTTGAATCATACCGGGTGACTTTTAATGATTGAAGCAAAAAAATCTATTGACAAGTTATTGGCCTCCCTGTTAGCCCCCTGACTGCTATATCAGCAATCGTAGGTCGGAAGTGAATGACAATGGAGTATAAAATTTTGACATTTAAATTTGATAATCAAAGTTACCAAATTAAGATTTCAAATGTGTCACCGCAACTTGACTACAAGAATCACAATCACTTGTAGTCGCCGGTATTTCAAGATTTACATAGCTACATGTAATATGTAGTACAAACGTAAAATACCTCCCTACCTATATTTACTTTATTCATCATAAGACGTTTTCGTTTTATCTTATCTAATCTTTTTACAAATTTGAGTTTAAAAACAGAAAAAAGATCCGCACATTATTTATTTGGAATTGCCTTGGGAAATACTAGTCCGTATTCCACGAAAAAGACAACGTTTATCAGTTTTATAACAATGTTTTTCTACTTCGATTTTGTACTGAGGCCATTACGATACGCGAACATTACGATACGCCATTTGCGTATCGTAATATCACTAATATCCAACGGAGTGCTATAATAGCTTCGTTCGCGGAAGATTTTTAGGACCAATCCCGAACTAGTCCAGGATTTATTTAAAGCGCATGTGCGATTCTGAACCAGTTACAGATTTTCGTCTACCGCGACCAATAATGTATAGTTATCGAGTACACAGCAAATGTAAAAAAAAAATTAAAAAGTCGCACAAAATTATCACAAAGTTGAAAATAAATTATGCGAAAAAGCTTGGTACAGGAAGGTGTAAATTGTAGAAAACAACCCATTTTCAAATTCACAAACGTTATTTTACAAATAATTTCGATTTAGTAAAGTATTAAATAAATCTCCGTAACCAAAATAGACAGTTTCTTTATTATGATTCCAACCAATTTTAAACCTCAAAAGGCTCCAAAGACACAAGAGTAAGAGAGACAAAACCGCTTTGGTCAACTGCGCAAGTCTAGAACTAAAAATCCTTAGTCGAGTCCGAGGACCGTTTGGACTGGTTCTGAACCGATCCGGGACGGTTATTTCCTCTACCGCGAACGCCGGACTGTTACTGAGTGTTACTAAAAGTTCGGGATTTTTTTCACCGCGAACGCTCTCAGACGTACTGCGCATGCGATTGATGCCTGAACTAGTTCAGGATTGCTACCGCGAACATAGCTAATAATTACACTAAAAACAAGGGTAATTTAGTTGGATAATGATGGCAACCTAGTTTTTTGACAATTATCTGAGAGAACTGTCAGTGTCAATCGGCACCTGTTTCAAGTGATAATTTAATCAAATGAATCAAATTCGAACCTTTAGAGACCTTTGTACCATCCCTAATATGTAATCCCTTCGAACACCTTTGGAGTAATGTACAAAAGCCAGTGCAAGTAGGTAATTTGAGATCCCATTCACCTTAGGCCAATTTTCAAATTCCGCGTATTTGCCACAAAAACCCGTATTCGTTGAGGGGTAGATACTTTTCAAAACGTCTTGGACACTTCCAGAATACATTATGCGAATAAACTAATGACGATCCAAATTATTAATTTAATTTCATGACCCACGCAAATGCTATCAACTGCCACAAAATTCCCTAAATTTCGAAATTGAATTTTTTTGATAAAAAAGATGCAAAGTACAAAAAATACTATATGATATCTCGTTTATAAGGCATTTTGTCGCACTTACTCCATTATGGCACTCCTCGCTGCGCTCGTCGTGCTCCAATTCCGTGCGTGCGTCTAAATGCGTCTTATAAAACTCGTATCATAACATACTACTGTATTTGGTTATTTCATTACTTTAAGAATCATCCAAATTGAGGAAACATTCAAAAGAATGTTTGTTGACTTTGAGCTCAGCTTCTTGCTATCTGGCACTGTTAAAAAGGACGTCATTGTTTTGATCGTTACTAAACAAATATGGTAGGGGAGAGTGGCCCAAAATGATCCTCCTAAGCTAGAAATGCCTGTAAAAAGTAAAGTATACAAGAGAAGATGTTCAAATATATTTTTTGGAATGTCGGTAGACTGTACTTAAATATTGCCTTACTAATTTTTTTATATTACAGGTAAGTAATTTTTTGAGGACAGTAATGTAGATGTTTGCAAAAGGATCGTTTTACCCGCATAGGTAGGGCAAAATGATCCTCTAAAGTAAGGCATAACTGCCATAACTGCCTCTCAGTTTTTCTTTTATATTTTTGAACTATGTTCTTATCTGCAACAAAATAAAAACAATAAAACGATTTAGTATTTGTTAAAAATATAATAATGTCGCGCGGGTAAAATGATCCCTGATCATTCAGTAAGGGATCATTTTGCCCGAAAGTGTGTATATTGACTACTAAGAAGGCCCCTTCAGCACACAGCTACTTTTTAAGGTAAAACACCCCGATTTTCAAGGGTAAATAGAAAAGCAAAAAAAATGTAAAAACACCCCGATTTTCTAAGTAGTTAAAAAAGTAAAAAATATCAAGCAAAATAACCCGATTTTCAAGGTAGTTAAAAAAGTACAAAATTTCAAGCAAAATAGCCCGGTTTTCAAGATAATCTAAAAAAGTAAATATTTCAAGCAAAATGACCCGATTTTCAAGGACAAATAGAAAAGCAGAAAATATTGCAAAAATGACCTGATTTTCAAGTATATTTTTAAAATTAACATTTTTAAGGAAAATTCCCGGATTTTCAAGGGTAAACAGAAAAGCAGAAGAAATTGTGAAAACACCCCCGTTTTTAAGGTTTATTTTAAAATCGCTTCGCTCATGAGGGCTTCGCCGGAATTAACATTTTCAAAGATTTTACGTTTTTCTGTTGGGCTACTGTAACACACATTGGAATACGATTCCGGCCAAACAAATTCAAGTATTTAAAATTAAAAATCAAATATTGTCACAGATTGAACAAATGAATTATATTTATTCATTATGGGTCTGAAAATTCGGGGTCCGGCATACCGGACCCTAACTTTAAAAGAATAAAAAGCCATTTATTAGAGAGTTTATCGAATTATAAAATTAACTATAAAATAGTTAAATATAATGATCCATTAGCCTTAGATATATCGCCTTAAATTCAGTGACGGATGCCCATCCGTCACTGAAATCCCATGGTGAATGAAGAATAAAAGCTCATTTGTGATTATTATGTTTTTTTGTTCAAATAAAGGGAACCAAAGGTCTGTAAACCAAGTACCTAAATTTAAAGAAAAACACCCCGATTTTCAAGGATAAACTGAAAAGCGTTACCCTTCAGGACACAACTACTTTCAACAAATTTTAAGAATTCGCGGACAGAGTCCGCTCATGAAGCGAAGCGAATTCATACATATGTTTATGTGCTACTTCTGGTCTGGGGCTAATTTTGAGAGTATAATATCATTAATTTTTAGATGTAGTTCAAGTTCTTCGTTTTCTGTTAGATCAATTTTAGTTTCTTTGCCGTTTACTTGACAACAAAGATAAGGTTTACCGTTCTCTTTTAAAATTAAAGTTATTTTGTTATCCATTTATATTGAAAATTATTTAAGTTTATTTAGTAAAATCATAATTTTATCTATAATACTACATTTAATTCCAAAAATAGATAAATCAAATTTATACGATTTTGTCGTTTGCAAAAATTCATGATACTCGTAGTAATTATTGTCTTTAAAGAAATAAATTTGTCCATTAATATATCTAAAAGCTTTGTCAACATTAGAAGGAATACTAGAAAACAATTCAACTATCATTCCATGTTTCTTAGGTCTAAACAGGCATTCATCAAATTGTATAAACATTGTGTTGTCATAAAATATATAAGTTTGACCAGAATAAGTACTAAATATTGCATTAATTTTCTTTCCACTAGGAACACCCAAACTTGTGATAGATCTTCCATTATAACCGTTTTTAACAACGAAATTAGGAAAATCAATAATATAATATAAGTTGTTTGTTGTTAACAAAATAGTTCCATCTGGTTTCTGATAAATATGTGATATTTCTTGAAAATCATCTGGTAAAAAAGTTAAATAATCTGTAATTAATTTTGGTTTATTATCATAGCTCATGTCTTTTAAATTAACAATCCAGGCATATTTCTTGTAGAAAATATATAATTTATGATTTGCTATTAAAAATGTGTTAATAGTTTCACTTAAGCTGCATAAATCAGGTAATGAATCAGTCTTTCTAGGAGTCAAAGTAATAGGTTTTTTAGTTGTGGTAGATGTAGTAGTTGTGGTAGTTGTAGTTGGTATTGATTCATATTTTGACCGTTCAGGTATTCCATATAAATATTGAATTGCCCAAACATCATCTTGCGTTAATTTATCACCAACTCCTTTATAATAAGCATACATAATTGAATTATTATTGGCAGAGTGCTCAATACCTAATGTATGTCCGATTTCGTGTAATAATACTGTATAAAAATTAGTTTGATCATCAGGTGTATTACTTGATTCACCAAAATACCAATTTTCTGATTTATCAAAATGAATTCCTAGACATTCATCATTATTTGGAAAGAAGCCATGTGCTAAGACATTACCTTTTCCGTCAAAACTGCTAGAACATATTCCTTTTTGACACCGTGAACTATGATTATGTTGAAACAGCGTATTAGAAAATGAAATAAGTATGTCCGGTTTAACACTATTGTACTCGCCTACGGCGCTGGGCTGGCTGTGCCAGTACTCAAACTTTAAATTTGAAACAGATTCCCATTGATCAAAGGCTTTTTGTGCTAATTCTTTCATCTCGTTCGTAGCTAACGAAAAATACCATTTAAGATTTGTTTTATTCCATTTTTGATAATGAACTCTATAAGCTGTTGGATTATCTTTATTTCCACATCTCGGCTGTTTAATCAAATCAAGTGTTTCTTGATTTAATGTTCCATCAACAGGTAAACTGTAATATTCTTGAAATCTAATTAATGCTTCATTTATTTCTATTAATGATTCAGCATGCGAGGAGGCATTGCCAGGTTTTGTAGATACTGACGCGAAATAGCCAAATTGTTCTAAATAACTCTGAATCTTCGATTCATTCGTCCGAATATTAACATCATCTGAAGTTTTTACAGCAGTGAAAAATAGGAAAAGAATCATATATTCGGCTATGCCTTCATGATGAATCTTTGATTCAGAATATTTCATTTAATAGTATAAATTTAAATTAAATCTTCAAAAATAATTATACTATAAGAAATCATCAATTTCCGTTTAAGCGGACTTTTTCTAGGTATTTCTCTCTAGGAAAATAGTTAAAATTACTGACAAATTCCTCTTCACGTAAATTTATTTCTTTTTCGTTTATTTTATCAGCCTTATATAAATGCAATAACTGTCGATAAAATTTATAAACCAACTTATATTCTTCAATTCTTTCTGATATTTTTAACCTCTTATCTAATATTTCTATTACCCCTGCGCCAAGAGATAAACAAACTAGTGGAGGTAGTACTAACGATGATAATCCCGATGCACTAAATAATAATTTACTAATAGATAATCCGATTCCAATTTTATAAAAATATAAGTAACTTTTTCTGTATACATACAAGCGTTTTTGTAGATATGTTTCCATTTATAACATATAGATAATATATTTTTTTAATTACGTTCAAATATTGAAATAGTAGTTTTCTCATTTAAACGACACGGTATCTGTTTAAAAGAATATAATATATCATAAAAATCTTTGCCTCTGTTGACATTAATTATCACATATATACAGTAATGACCACATAAAACAGAAGAATTCATTTGTAGCTGCGTGCTATTCCACGCAATATTTTTTCCACTACTTAGTAAATATTTTTTAATTTTTTCTGGTGGAGATATTCCAAAACTGTCAAAATATAAAATATTTCTTAAATATGGTTTGTTTATGTAACATACCCAGTGTGAGCCATAACAATTAGAGGGTTGAAAATTAATTATACCTGATTCATCTTTTCTAATTTTTTTTGGTAACATGTCAATTGCAAAAACACCTCGAAAATTTCGCGTAGCTTCCTGAGGCAAACCCGAATTCGTCTTCGACTCATGAAGTGTTTCACACGAATTTTTCTCATTTTTCATAATATCAGATATTTCTATATTACTTAACCCCTTTTTCCTATCAATTTTATTCCTTGTCCATATGTCTTCGTCTTTTTTGTGTTTTTTTTATCCTTTTTTATACCATCTCCAAAGGCTTTTTGTGCTAATTTAGTACCAGCATAACCAGCAGCACCTAACCCCAATGCTTTGGCTACAGCTAACGCTGCAGGAATTAAAGCAGGTAAAAATCCACCTATCTGTGTTGGAGAAAATTTGATATTACAATATTTTTTCTTCTCTTTTTTACACTTTTTAATTTCATCAATCTGATTTTCTCTTAATTTAATAGTATTATTAGGTCTTTCTGTTAAATCGAATCTTATATTACAATCTATTCTTTTTTCTTTACAACTTTGGAGTTTCTTTATTTGATTGGGTGATAAATATACTTTATAATCATTCATTTATTTAATTAAAAACTCAGGTAAAGCCTCATCTACTTCATTTCCAAATAAATCTTTTCATCTATGATATTCATATTTGCAATTCTTTGAGATTCAACTACGGCATACATATAGTAATTAACATTTTGATAATCTTTTAATGTCCAATTAACTTCTAGTTCAGATGATTTTGTTTTACTAAATAAATTTTCATCATTTTCTTTTGTTACGTCAAAAGCAACAACTAAATAGAGGTTACAAAAATCTTTATAGCTAACGCACGTACCTTCATCCAAATCTTTTTTATAATTACAAGAGAGGAAAGCGGCATACAAGCGTTGTAAATCCTTATTATTCACCTGATATTCATAAGTAGGATGTTGGGTACCGTTGATTTTAATATTTATTCTTTCTAAATTCATATTATCAAAAATCATCATTGACTTGGTAAAATTATCGTTTCGTTCAGCTTTAGAAAAAACTATAAAAACTCTAGATATTTTATTTTGATTATTTACAACGCGCCAGTTTCCACTTCCAGAAGACCACAAATTACTACGGTAACAGTTAAGCGCATTCCATCCACAAAGAAAGTTAGATTTGCTAACTAATAATGAAGATAACATTTTTTCAGTTTCTAATGAGGGCTTAACTATTGGGATCCACAAACTAATATCAGATATTTCATAGTCATAATTTCCATCAACTTTAGCGTGTAATATATTTTTTACCCTATTTTTACGTAATTCGATACGAATTTTTCCATTCAAAACTTTGTTACAGTCTCGTACAAACCGGAAAATTTTAGATAAAGGTATAAATTTTGTAATAGTTTTTTCATCTTTTGTTAACAACCATCTCTCTAAATATCCTTTATTGAATGCAGAATTATTTGTGATTTTTGAAATAATAGTTTTTATATCAACGTCTAAATCTTTAAATTTTACCGATTTATCTTGCGCCTCATATTTGTATTGAGACGTATCTGCTGAATCTGCTGTGTCTGGATACCAACACAATTGTGATGCTGAAGTATCAGAAACATCTCCAGAAAATTCAATCAGATTTGAAATTAACGTAGCAACACCCACATAATTTGTTTCTTCTATTAATACCTCTTCATAGAATAGCCTCACATAGTCAAAATCATTTATCCCATTGTTTGATATAGTTGCATAATTATTTGGATTGTTTTTAATTTTAGATTTGACAAAAATATAAGCACCTGATAAATGTTTCCATCCACTTATATTAGTTTCGAGCGTATACTGTTCAAGTTCTTTCACATTGATATTACTTTCTCTTATTTCATTGTAAGTATAACTTTTTGTTGATTCATCGGTTACAGGCATTTCATCAATACGCCATAAATTGTCCACAACGCTTTCCATTTATTTAAATAAAAAGAAGTCTGATGAAATCAGCCCCAGAGCGTCCCTGAAAGGGACTACGGCTCCGCAGGCCAAAGGCGAAGTCTTTTAAGAAACTTAAGCATTCGCCTTTGGCTCTTGGCTGATTTTATCAGCATTCAACAGATTTTTAATGATATCCTTTGATTTTTTAGTTAATCGATTAGCTTTCCCTTTTTTTAATCCGTCGCCTCGTAAATGTTCATTCCACGATTTTTCTTTCATTTTGTTTAGAATAGGATTTATAATTTCTTCTTTATAAGTAGAAAAGGGCGGCGATTTTACGTATGTAGACGCTATATTTTTAAGCCCTGAAGTTACACCTTGAATGATATCTTCTTTATTATTTTTCCAAAAAGGTTTTAATATATTGCGATATAAAAAACCCAATGCTGGTATACCAAATTTTTTTATAGATTGAAAAATATTTCCACCTCTAATATCTCTGTGATATTTAAGACCAAACCCATATTGTTTAGGAAATAATTGTTTTCTATGAACAACAAGTACCATTTATTCTACAAGAAAGAATAGCAATGACAATTACTGAATATCTAGAACAAAATTTAAACACTCTCCATTAAAATTTATCAATTGATTTAGCTGATTTGTAACGGAAATGCGAATATTAAATATATAATCCGTACGATTAATTGGTAAATATTTCGGATGCGTCGGTTCAATATTAATTAAAGATCTAGGTGAAATATTTGGGGTAAAAGCGTATATAACATCACTTTTGAGATTATTTTGATAACTAGATGAAACTAGGGAGCAGTGAATCAAGATTTGATCAATATCTTTGGTGATATTACCAATTTTTGTTGCATAGTTTATTCCTTCTTTATATATTTTTTTATCAAATCCTAAAAGCTCATGTATCTTACCGTGGGAAAAGTCAATTTCATAGTCTTTGTCGCGTATAATTAGCATAAAACGATTAGTTGCATAATTTACATCAAAATAAAACGGGGGTGTTTCAAACGTTCCAAAATATTCTTGGATATAATTATTTAATTCATTTTCATCGTACAAACCATTTGGTAACTTTAATATTTTCCACTCCGATTCATTTCTATCGTGTTCTTCGTCTTCGACTCTGGACACGCCTTGCCTGTCTTTCTTGATTTCGTTATTTTTGAGTTCGGTCTGCGGAGCCTTTTTACCAGACTTGTATTCGCTTCGCTCATGAGGGCTTCGCCTAAATTTTATTTCGTTATTTTTATACTCTTCGGTAATGTTATCCCAACTATACCAGAGACTTGCTGTCTTTAAAGCAATTTCACCTTTTAATCCAGATAAATTAATAGGGTTTTCAGAATAACTTATTTCAAAATCATTTTCTTTAGATCTAATGTGTATTAGGCTCATTTATTCAGTTTAAAAAAGCCTGGCAAAAGTTCCCGAGGGAATCGAAAGATTCCGGAGGCGAAACCGAAGTGGACTAGTGCTCCGCATGCAGCGTAGAGAATATCTTTTTGTGATCTGATTTTTTTATGAGTTTCAGGTTTAACAATTTATCAAGTATTTCTACGCATTCATTATATATTTCAGTTGAATCATTTCCAGCATTTTTTGACGCAATTAATAGATCAAGACGTTCTACCATTTCATTCGGATCTGAAAAAATCAGGCCGCTTCCTTTTTCATAGAAGGGAATTTTTCGAATATCTTCTAAAACACTTTTATATTTTTTCAACTGTGAATACACATATTGTAAATTATCAATTTTTTCTTGTTCTTGTGATTTCTTTGCGTTTGTAAGGTGCGCGTTTAATGATTTCAATTTAGTTGATATTTCGGGTATCGTCGTATCAATTTTTGCATTTCGACTTCTAATGTCTAACGATAATAAATGTGAAGGTTTTTCAAATTTAAATTGTTTTTCAATAATATCAAAATTTAAATCTTTATTAGGATCTAAACTTATGGAGGAAGGTGATTTTGGTAATGGTAATAAATTCGCTGCGCTCATGAGGACTTTGTCCGAATTATCCGATTCGTTTACATCATCGCCTCCGGAATCTTTCGATTCCCTCGGGAACCTTTGGTGACCTTTGGCCTGGGGAACCTTTTCCTCAATTGCTAAAACATTTTTTGGATTCGCTTCGCTCATAAGAATTTGTTGTGTAAATTCAGTAATATTATCAAGTTTGTCAGTTATAGGTTTTTGTAGTTTTTTAATTTCTTCCTTCGTTAAATGTTCTTTAAATTGTTTTAAATGAATCCTATTTTTAATTATTTCACGATTTTTTAAAATAGCGTCAATTATTTCACTTTTACTATTAGCGTTAGTCATTTATATAAAGTGAAAAGAAGATTCATCATGAAGGCATAGCCGAATATATACCAACTTTATTTTTGGAGTTAATCTTGCGCCAGGGACTCCTTGTTGGTTGATGAATTGTTTTGGATTCAGAATATTCGGCTATGCCTTCATGTGCGCTAGCGATATTTACAGAATTAATAAAAATAAGTGCAAAACATTCCCCGTTTTCATTCCGACTACAATCCGATCTATTCTTACAGCATCTCCTCTTTCACGACAGCTTATACCGTTTATAGGTATGTGTCTATCGAGGAGAATCATCGGCACGACCATCAGTCCTGAATTCGTCTTCGACTCATGAGCCTTTGGCGAATCAACAGGACAGGTCATTGTTGTTCGATATTACTGTAAGTCATGAATAGATGGAAGAGTCCCAAAACCGAGAAATATTTTGAGAATATTTGGCAGCACTCAGTTGCTCGTCAATCTTCGTGGGTCCTCAATCTCTATGGCCACTCGAGATCTCACCAGTTCAGATTTAAGAACAACTGCATTCTCAATAAAAAAAGCGGCGATGGGAATCGAACTCAAAACCTTTTATTATCTGTCTAACTCTTTACTATCTGAGCTATTTATGTCGTGTCCATTATAATGTCTAATCAGCTACAATAATACATCAAACTGCGTAATATTACGAAATTTAAAAAAAAGTTGGATCCGCGGGGGTTCGAACCCGGGACCCCTTGGAATGAAAGCAAACATCTTACCAACACGCCCATAATGGCTCTTCTGCAGTTGTTTTCGAATTAAAGATCTTATACTGTTTTAGATTAGTCTAACGCGAAACAAAGGAATTTGCCCGCTATCGCGGTTTAGCGATAAGCGTGCGTATTTGTGTTAAATAAATGAATACGTCTTTGCCTATTCATTTTATTAAAACCGATGAAAAAGAATATTACAACATTAATAAATTAGCTCCAAAATGGCCTTTTATATTAATAATTATAGGACGAAGCGGTTCTGGTAAAACAAATACTGTTGTCAATCTATTAAAATATTTATTTTTTGATACTTTTTATTTGTATGCAAAGGATTTAGAAGAACCTTATTATCAGTTATTACAAAATGTGTTTGATGATGAAAAAATTATTCGACCTGAAGAACCGATAATTGAATCACACTTTTCATCAGATATAGAAGACATAGTCCATGTAGACGAACTGGATAGAGATAAACAAAACTTGATTGTTGTTGATGATTTTGTAACTGAAAAAGATCAAAAAAAATTGATAGATTTAGCTATACGCGGAAGAAAAATGAATGCTTCGATGATCTATATAACGCAGGATTGGTATAGAGTACCAAAATCAATTCGTTTACAATGTAATTATCTTTCAATATTTCCATCATGTGATGGTAATGATATAAGCTTGATATTTAGAGAAAAAGGATTGGATAAGAAAGTCAAGGAATACTATGAAAATAACATTAATAATTTTGATTGCTTAACTATTGATTTCAAAAATCCTGAAATAAAATATAGAAAGAATTTTACACCGATAAATGACTGGCAGGTCGTCAAAGACGATGACATCTGAATACGTTCTTAGAAAAAATAGACAAAAAGGTGGAAAATCAACAAGAGGACCACCTGGTATAGGGTTTAATTTAACAGAAAATGGCGATTATGATATCACAGGACACAAATTAGTTAATGTAAAACAACCAGAAAATCCTGGCGATGCTGTTAATTTACAATATTTAGCGTCAGCAAACGATAATATGATCAAAAAAGATGATTCAGAAACCGTTTTAAAAATGGTTAAACCTGAACTCAGTAACATGATCAAAAAAGATGATTCAGAAAGCGTTTTAAAAATTGTTAAGCCGGAACTCAGTAATATGATCAGAAAAGATGATTCAGAGAGTATTTTAAAAATCGTTAAACCTGAACTCAGTAATATGATCAAAAAAGATGATTCAGAAAGCGTTTTAAAAATTGTTAAGCCGGAAGTCAGTAATATGATTAGAAAAGATGATTCTCAAAGTATTTTAAAAATCGTTAAACCTGAACTCAGTAATATGATCAAAAAAGATGATTCAGAAAGCGTTTTAAAAATTGTTAAGCCGGAACTCAGTAATATGATTAGAAAAGATGATTCAGAAAGTATTTTAAAAATTGTTAAACCTGAACTGAATAATATGATCAAAAAAGAAAAACGATATATTGATATTGGTAATAGAAGATTAGTTAAAACTGCCGATGCAATTGATAAGCATGATGTTGTCAATAAAAAACAACTAGATATTTACGGAGAAAGGTTAATTAACTTGGAAACTGAATTCATGAAAAAAATTCATTATTCTTTTTTACAATTTGTAGGAAAAATTAGTTTTATTAAAGAAGTTCATGGACAAAAGGCTGTTACTTTGCTTGACTTTTCTTTTGATGGTGAACTATTTCTTAGAATACCAATGAATGTGGAAGTTATAAAATTCTACTCAACGGCTAATTTGAAAGATTTGGATATTAGTAATAATGAAGGAACAATAGATCTTTCAAAACCCTTTATTGTTAGAGAATCTGATCTTCTATCTTTTAGAATAAAAAAAGAAAAGGTAAACACTGAAGAACATCTTGGTCGTTTCAATGATAAAAAACCTTATCTATTAAGTACTCCAATTTTTTTTTATATGTTAGTTAAGTTTTCTTTATAATTATCAGTCTTTGACCTGCGGAGCCGTAATCTAGTAATCAATTTAAAATAAAAATGGTTGTACAGTAAATGGATTATTGTAAAATATGCAAAACCAAAACTAAATCCACTGGAGAACCAGAATTCGGGCGAAGCCATAAACGCTGGAGAAGAATATCAACTTGCAAAATTTGTCAATCAGTAAAAAATAATATTTCTAAATCACCTAAAGATATTTTAATTTTTGAATTATTTAAACACGCTAGGAAAAAATACCCAACACGTCGCTTTCAACACAGAGGTATTGATGATACTTGGCAACTAGATATTTATGTTTTTTATAGACCAAAAGGAAAAGCAGAAGATCCAAGCTATTCTTTAAGAACAAAGACAGAGTCGAAGACGAAGCCGAATGATTTTAATAAATTTAAAAAGATCAATAACGGTTTTATCTATATTCTAGTTGCTGAAGACACCTTTTCTAAATATGTATGGGCAGAACCTTTAAAAACTAAATCAGGATTAGAAGTAGCTAATGCGTTTTTAAAAATCATACAACAAGCGATTAAAGATAAACACAATCCACCGAAAAATTTACATGCTGATAGAGGAAAAGAGTTTTACAATAAAGATATGAGGATCGTTTTAAATAAATACAATATCAATCTTTATAGTACTGGAACAAAAAATAAAGCTTTCTTTGTTGAGAGGTTCAACCGTACTTTAGGAAATAAATTCAAGCCAATATTGTATGACAGTTTTAATTGGCTTTCGTTACTTCCAAAAATTATAAAATCTTATAACAATTGTTATCATTCTACGATTAAAATGAAACCAAAAGATGTTAATAAAGAAAATGAAAGGCAGTTATTAGAAACCGTATATATGATTACATTAACAAATAAAAAACCAAAATTTGAAGTTGGTGATAGAATTAGATTGTCTAATATGGTTGATATTTTTCGTAACAAATTAAAAACAAACTGGACTGAAGAAATATTCACAGTTGTAGAAAAACGCGTATATAATGTTTGGATTTATTTTGTTTCTGATCTTAAAGGCGAAAAAATTAAAGAGGGGATATACGAAGAAGAAATGCAATTAACATTATTATAAGAATTATTGAAATAATACAAATAAAAATAAATATAATTTTTTTCTTTTCTTTTTTTAATTCCACAATCTTTAAGTTTGCCTTGATTAATAAATTCGCTGTGTTCATCGTCGTCTTCGACACTGGACTGGCCTTGCCAGTCATTTATTAACTAGAGAAAGAGTATTTGCTAATCGTCTTTTTGCTCGTTCTTTATTGTTATATCTAATAACAGGATTTTTGTTCAGTAACGCGTTTATTTTTTCTTCATCATAAATATTTACCTCTTTTAATTCTTGTTCCAACACATTAATTTTATTATCTTTGTACTCAATTTCTTCATCCATTTTTTCTATTGTTTCAACCGCAGCATTTCCTAATTCTTTTAAAATTCTGTTTTCCATATACAGCTGATTAGATGCTTTAACTTTATTACCAACAGATAAACTATTAAACTCAATACAGTCTTTTTTTATTCTATTTTGAATAATTTTTATCTGATTTTTATCTGCAACATCAATTAGTGCCATTATTTATTAGATAGGGAATTCGCCGCTTACGGCTCATGAGCATGCGAAGCACTAGTCAAAGACGTTGACAGGGTCAAAGAATTCATAGTTTTATCAAACATTTTATCAAATTCTTCTTCGGGTTTTGTACTGCCAGCAGTATGCTGAGAATTAGCTTTGTAATCTGATTGAGATGTGTTTGATTTGTGTTTAGATTTAATTTGTTTCTGTTTTTTGTTATATTGTTCTATGTTGTTTGATTTTGTGTTATGTTTAATTAGTGTTTCACCAGTGAGAAATTTTATTTGATTCCTAATTGTGTTTTCACCAATTTTATTCTGTTTAGCAAACTCTTTTAAAGTAATATTTTTAGAAGTAGGATCTCCTTTTTGTGCTAAAAAATTTAACGCTAATTGTCTTGATCGCATATTATTTAAATTCTTAACTGATGGAATACTAGACTCTGTTAAGGTATAATCTTTTTTAATTATTATATTTATCTTTTGTTTAGCTGACTGTTCCCTTTTGGTATGAGCCATTTATTATGAAATAATATCTTTCTAATAAATGGGGAATAAAGACTGGCAATGCCAGCTCAGAGGTCACCAAAGGTTCCCGAGGGAATCAAAAGATTCCGGAGGCAAGGCCGAAGACAGACAAGGTCTGCCCAGAGTCAACCAAAGGTTCACGAGGGAATCAAAAGATTCCGGAGTCGAAGACGAAGATTGTCAGATTGATCATGAACAAACATCTCCGAATAATGAGTCGTTATTAAGAAAATGTTCCATTTGTCAAACCATAAAATCTCATTCAAATTTTGTTAAAAGTAAAAATCAGAAATATGGAATCGGATACGTGTGTTATGATTGTAAAAAAAGACGAAATGATAAATTTACTTGTAATATATGTTTTATGGATGTTCCGATACGATATAAAAAAAGACATTTCAAAAAAATATGGCATGAAAAATTAGAAAAATATATTAACGACTTAAAAGGATAATCTCATTCATAAATTCGCTTCGCTTCATGAGCGGACTTCGTCCGCGAATTTTTTTGAATAATTTTTTCCCTAATAAATGGGGCTCTCGAAAGATGAGCTTCGTAAAATGACACTTGAGGAAATTATAAAACTTACTAAAGGTGATTTAAAAAAAGTGGGTGACATAATTGAACAAATTAGTGAAGGCAATTCGTCATCGAGTTCGACGAAGTCTCACGATGAATCAAAGATTCAGAGTTCAGATAAGAGTTCACCTTTGACACATGAGTCGTCCTCGATGGATAAATATTTTTTAACACCACAATCAAATAATGAGATTGTGCTAAATAAACTAAGTTTAAAAAAAATAAAAACTGTCGCAAAAAAGATGGGGGTAAAAAACTATTCGCAATATAACTCAAAGACTAAATTAGATCTTATAAAATTAATTCTAAAAGAAGAGCTCAATGCTGGCGACTGGATTAATAAATTAAGTAAACTCATTATTAAAAAATTAAAATCAATTGCTGAAAAATTAGACCTAAAGATAAAGCAAAATAGTAAAAAAACAGATCTAGTGAATCAAATTTCAGATAATGCTCTCATGAGCGAAGCGAATTTAAATACTGTTCTCAACGAAATCGGATCACCAAAATTAGAGGAAATTTTAGAGGAAACCATGTCAAAAAACGAATCGACTCAGAATACTTCTTTGACTATAAAAGAATTAAGAAAAATTGCCAAAGAAAAGAATATCAAAGGTTACTCAAAAATGAGGAAGGCAGAATTATTACAAAAAATCGGGCGATGCCCTCATGAGCGAAGCGAAATTGAAGAAATGGAGCCTTTTGCGTTCGAAGATAGTTATTTTACAGAGTTTTCAAAAAAATCTAAAATTAAAATAATAGAAACAAAAGCTGAATACACTAAAAAATGGAGGAAACATAAAGTTTACTATAAAGTTATATTATTGAAAGACAGGCAAGATGAAGAATCATCCGAGCCTGATCTTTCAGGCTTAATTATGAAAAAAATTACTGTCATTAGAGAGGGATTAAATGAAATGATTAAAATAGTAAAAGAGAAAACAAATTTCAAAGAAGGAGATTTATTAAATATAGTAGTTAATCACAATGATCTTTGGTCCCCTATTTCCACAGGGTTATCAAGAACTTCTGATATTGACAATTTATTAAACAAAATTCAGAGTATCTTAACTTCAAATCAAGATTTAGATATATACGGTTGTACATTTTATACTGAAGTAGTTAATATGCCTAGAGGTGCTACTAATGCGAAAAGATTGCTAAATATAGCAGAAGACTCACGAACAAAAAAAAGCATAACACCGATAAAAAACAAAGATAATTTATGTTGCCCAAGAGCTGTTATTGTTGGATTAACTTATCATACAAATATTATACTTGGTAGAGAATATGATCATAATGATATAAGATACATAAGAATGGGAAGAAATTTACAAACTACTTTAGCTCAAGAACTATGTAATCAACTTGGGGAATATAATAGAAATTATTTTACTTTAGATGATATTGCAAATATAGAAAGATTATTAAATATTCAAATAAAAATCGTAGCAGCCGAATGTTTTAATTCTATAATATATTCAGGACCTGAAAAAGATGTGAAAGTTTATTTATATAAAAATGGAAATCATTTCGATACAATCAATAGTATGACAGGTTTCTACGGTCAGTCTTATTATTGTAAAAAATGTGATAAACCATATCAAATCAAAGACGACCATGAATGCAAAAAAGAAAAGAAAATATGCATATTATGCTTAAAACCTAAACATGAAGAAGGCTCTAAACAAAGAATATATTGTGAAAAATGCAATAGATACTGTTTTAATCAAGAATGTTTAGAAAATCATTCAGAAGTTTGTGAAAGATTTCATAAATGCTTAAAGTGTAATAAAATACTCGAAAGAGGTGATAAAATGGTTGACGAAGGTAAAAAAATGATTGAACAAGGAAATAAAATGATTGAAGAAGGAAATAACAAGAAGGGTAATCAAATAATTGAAAAAGGTAACAAAATGATAGAAGAGGGTTGTAAAGAACACAGATGTGGATGGGAAAAATGTCGAAATTGTTGTAAAGAAGTTGAAATATTAAAACATAAATGTTATATGCAATGGAAACGACAAAAAGGTGGAATCTGCCAAACAAAAATAAAAGAAAATGACAAGGAATACAAAGTAAAAGGTTGTAAAAATTGTAACGAAAAAGGGTGTACTATAATATACTCTAAGGAAAAAATTGAAAACAAAAACTATTGGGTTTATCAATGCGGTGATTGCAAAAATTGTAATAAAAAACCACTGAATGATACGAAACCGTTTAAATGCGTTAAATGCAGATCTAAATACCATACAACTAAATGTTCTTATACAGAAAAATATTTATTCTTTGATTATGAAGCAATGCAAGAAACAGGCAAACATATCGCTAATTTAGTTATATCCCACGATTTTAACGGAAATGTTAATTCTTTCGAAACCAACGAAGATTTTTGCAAATGGTTATTTTCTAGAGGTCATAAAGGATATACAGCTATCGCACATTATTCTAAAGGTTATGATTCTTACTTTATTTTAAAACATTGCGTTGAAAACGGTATTAAACCTTTCTGCGTATATAACGGATCTAAAATAATGTTAATGGTAATAAAATCAATTAATTTAAGAATTATTGATAGTAGTAATTTTGTTCAAGGACCTTTAAAAAATTTCCCTAAAACATTCGGTCTAAAAGAACTTAAAAAAGGATATTTTCCACATTTCTTCAATACAACGGAAAATCAGAACTATATTGGAAAAATACCTGATACAAAATACTATGGTGTTAATTCTATGAAACCAAAAGAAAGGGAAGAGTTTTTAGAATGGCATAAACAAAAAAGAAAAGAAAATTATTTGTTTGATTTTAAAAAAGAACTTTATGATTATTGTAATTCTGATGTTGATATATTAAGAAGAGGATGTCTTGAATTAAGAAATCAGTTTCTAGAAATTGCGAATATAGATCCTTTTAGATATATTACTATTGCAGGTGTTTGCTTGGCGATATATAGATCAAAATATATTAAGAAAGATACAATAGCTGTTGTTGATAATCTAAAAAAAGATCAATATTCTCAACAGTCTATTTCATGGTTAAATAGTTTTCATAATCCAAATATCGCTAGCGCTCATGAAGGACTTCGTCCGAATATAAAACACGCTTTGAACAATGGTGAAGTGAAAATATGTGGATCAAAAGTTGACGGGTTTGATGAAAAATCCAATACTGTTTACCAATATCACGGTTGTTTTTGGCACGGTTGTACAACATGTTATAGTTCAGATTTTATTAATAATAAGAATAAAACAACTATGGAAGATCTTTATGAGAAAACAATAGAAAGAAGCGAGCAATTAAAAAAAGCTGGTTATAACTTAATAGAAATGTGGGAATGTGAGTGGACGAAGTCAAAAGAATATAAGAAAGAAATGAAACAAATTGAAGAAGAAATTAAGGAATTGGAAGAACTTAATCCTAGAAACGCATTCTTTGGTGGAAGAACGAATGCAACAAAATTGCGCGTTAAAGGAAAGAAATTGAAATATATAGATATTTGCAGTTTATATCCAACAGTACAATGTTACGATGATTATCCAGTTGGACATCCTACTAAAATATTCAAACCTCGTACGTATAATACAGATTGGTATGGTTTAATAAAATGTGCAATTTTACCGCCAAGAGGATTGTATCACCCCGTTTTACCTGTTAAGAATAAAACCAAATCTGGTGATGAAAAGCTAACATTTCCATTATGTCAATTGTGCGCAAAATTAAATAATCAAAAAGATAAATGTTCTCATACGGAATCTCAAAGAATTATCAGAGGAACCTGGTGTACCAACGAAGTAGAAAAAGCAATTGAAAAAGGCTATAAAATAATAAGTATTGATGAAGTTTGGCATTTTGAAAAAAAATCGAGTTATTTGTTTAAAGGATATGTAAAAGCATTTATGAAAATAAAGTTAGAGACAAGTGAATGGAGAAATGATTTTGAATCAGAAGAAGAATATAGAAAAGCTGTAAAAGAAATTCTAGGTATTGAATTGGGTAAAATAGAAAATAATCCTGGAAAGAGGGCTGTTGCGAAAATATGCTTAAATTCCTTATGGGGTAAATTTGGGCAAAGACAAAATATGGGCGAAACAGAATATGTTACAGATGTACTAAGATTTTATGAAATTTTATTAGATGACAGACTTGATAATATACATATCAATGAAATAAATGAAAATATGTTACAAATTGATTACAAGTATAAAGATTGCTATGTAGAAAATAATTTCAATACCAATATATTCATAGCTGCTTTTACAACTGCAAATGCTAGACTAAGATTGTACGAAATGTTAGATATATTAGGAGAAAGTGTAGTATATTATGATACAGATAGCATTGTATATATAGATGATGGAAAAAACACTGTTAAAACAGGCTGTCTATTGGGAGATTGGACAGACGAATTAGGTAAGGATGTATGGATTGTTGACTGGTTATCAACAGGTCCTAAAAGTTATTGTTATAAAACAAACACAGGTAAAGTTGTTTGTAAAATAAAAGGATTTACGTTAAATTATGAAACGTCCAAAAAGATTAATTCCGATAGTATAAATAATATTTTAGAAAAGAAAGACAAAAAAATCAGTACACAATATAATCGAATTACCAGAGATACCAAAACTAAAGAACTTTTAAATAAAATAGAAACAAAAGAATTTGGTTTTATTTATGACAAGAGAATTATTCTAGAAAACTTTGATACATTACCATTTGGATATTAATCCTTGAAAAACAGGGTGATTTCCTTAAAAAAGTAGCAGTGTGCTCAAGTGGCTCATGATTTTTCTGCTTTTCTGTTTGCCTTGAAAATCAGGGGTGTTTTACTTAAAAAATAGCTGTGTGCTATGGGGCCTTATTAGTTTTTTTAGATTACCTTGAACACCGGGGCTAATTTGCTTAATATTTTTACTTTTTTAACTACCTTGAAAATCGGGGTGTTTTACCTTAAAAGTGGCTGTGTACTAATAAACCTTAAAAACGGGGGTGTTTTCACAATTTCTTCTGCTTTTCTGTTTACCCTTGAAAATCCGGGAATTTTCCTTAAAAATGTTAATTTTAAAAATATACTTGAAAATCAGGTCATTTTTGCAATATTTTCTGCTTTTCTATTTGTCCTTGAAAATCGGGTCATTTTGCTTGAAATATTTACTTTTTTAGATTATCTTGAAAACCGGGCTATTTTGCTTGAAATTTTGTACTTTTTTAACTACCTTGAAAATCGGGTTATTTTGCTTGATATTTTTTACTTTTTTAACTACTTAGAAAATCGGGGTGTTTTTACATTTTTTTTGCTTTTCTATTTACCCTTGAAAATCGGGGTGTTTTACCTTAAAAAGTAGCTGTGTGCTGAAGGGGCCTTCTTAGTAGTATATTGCATTAGGTCATGGTAACTTTATAACGGCTCTGTTTAATATTTTCGTAAACTCGTCAAATATTAGGCAAAACTATCTATTTTCATAAAATATATTGCAACTTAATATTCCTACTTCTATGACAAACTGCTACAATAGTTTAAAAGCACTTATCTTAGATCAGGCAGCATAAAAACACGTATTCATAAATGTTTTTATAAAGCGATGTTACCTTTTTTTGTGGTCAACCAAACATGGCGGCTCGACTGATCGTAACCACCCACTCAAACCACAGAGGGTAACATTGGTATTAAAAATAACTACTCGTACTTTTAGGCACTATTTTAGAGTAACATAGCATAGATTTGGCTGGGGGATGATTTCTAAATACCTTCCAGATTTAAATTCTATTCTATTTGAAAACTGTTTGGGTTTCCAATTTGAAAGAGTTTTCATTGTAAGTGTGCAGATTAAATTGAAACTGATTTGAGTTCAGTTTGAAATTTTAAAATCTATTAGTTATTATTGGAAGTACAACATAACTTCGACTGTGAAGAGATTCTAGAAGAAGAGTTTTAAGCGTTTACAATGAATTTAATCTACTTGGCGGTTCCAGTGGTGATAGCACATTGCTTATAGTATCTCTATTGTGTAAGCAAGATGATATTTCACTCTTTTACCAAGAAAATTTCAAACCTGCTCTATTGAATTCAAGTCGAAACTATTGGCTGACCACGAAAAACGTCGTATTTTAACTTGTTCCATTATCAAACAACAATGTGATGACGATCATTATCATCCAAAAAAAAGAAAATTCTCAACAATGAATGGCGCATAGGAAACCAAATGTGATTCTATACATTTGAGGATGTACCTATGTGCTGTTATTGTCCAGTTTTCGACAAACACCAAATCGGTGTGGGTTTCTAAAGATATACCAGCCCAGATCATTATACTGCCACGTTATTGCCTTATGAGATCCAGCTCCGAGTGACATACAGTACTGACTGAATCGCTCGTTTGGTCTTTGCCACACTTTTTCCCGATCGTCTAGTGATGTTGGACTAAATCTAGACTCATCTGTAAAGAGTACGTTCTTACATTTGTTGTTGTCTCAACTCACATATTGTTGTGCAAATTTAAGCCGTAATCTTTGATGCGCTACCGTTAATTTAGGGTCTTCATCTAGTCTTTTAGCAAACAGACCTGCTTCCTTGAGTCTCCTCTAGACTATTGGAGGTAAAATTTTTACTTTATGAATGTCAGCTACTCGTCCAGCAAGGAAAGTTGATGACATTCCACTATCTCACAAAACAGAAAGACCCAGAAAACGGTCATTTCGAGAAGTTGTTGAGCTCCCACGACCAGATCCGGCCCTTTTTGTGAATTCCTGTGTTTTACAAAACCGTAAGTGTACGTCTTGCACATTTCTTTGCGGTATTAACGGTGTTATATCTAACACTTTGGCCATCATTATTTAAAGCAACAGTTTTTACAGAAATTTCTGGTAGCATCCTTTACAAATGAGTCAAATTGTTATCTGATAAGCAGATTTGAATAACAAAATACAATTTAAACCAAAAACAACGTGATAATGAAAATTATGTATCTTATCCCAAAGTACAGAAAAACGATTTAACGCTGGTATTGCCCCAAAAAGTACAATGTAATCATAAAGATTTCTTCTAATCACCATTAAAACCCTAGTTAATTGATTGAATGAGTAAAATTCACACAAAAAATAAATTAATTACTTTAAATTAAAAAAAAATTAAAGTGTCCGAAAATTTTCGAGCGGCAGTGTATAAACACGTCCTGGTTTCGAAATATAAACGAAAAACCATGTAATGACATCTTCTTGGTGGCCCCTGTGGCACGCTCACCTCGTAGGAACAACGACTTTTAATATGTTTACCACATAACTAGCCCAAACACAGCCCTAAAGTAACAAATTCTGGGTCGGGATATTCATTTTTGTTTGTTAGCTGGTTTAAAATTCATTTTTAGTGGTTTTACAGATAGTATGTTGTGTTGCCAGTTCTATTTTAGTGTGTCCCTTACACTGCTACAGAGAGGCAAATTTTTTATCGTTTATTAATTAATAACTCCATAATTTGGACGGTAACCCTCAGTTTTTTTCCCTTAAAATACTTATTAGATGTTGCTGAATGTTGATTTAGTTTTTTATAAAAATCTTAAGAAGGGTTTGTTAGTTATACCAAAAAACGTAAAAAAAAATCCGATTCTCTATATGCCGCAATGTAAAAGAGAGTCAAAAACTCAGTTTTTGAAATTGAATATCTCCAGAACTAGACAGTCGATCTTTTTCATTTTTGCACCATTCGATGCGGAATTCTTTGAACAATAATATGTTAAAGTTTAAAAAAAATCTTAAAAAAGTGAATTTAGGCACCAACTACCTTAATTTGAAGACAAGTAGTTAACTCAAAATCTTTATATTAAATTTTTTACAAAGATTTTTTCTTACTTCTTAAACAGCACTTAATTAATTATTTAAAGGTTATCCCGGCGCATCCACCATTTGTGAACAAGTTTTAAAAATTTGAATGTGTATAAAATACGTTTTTTTCCAACCGTTTTAAAACTTGACATTTTTAATACCATTTTTGTAATTTGACGTCATTTGGATGCTTTAATGGGCCTATTAAAGCACGCAACGTCATCAAGTGTGATGTCATAATAGCCATAATTTCACGGAACATTTTACGAAAATTTTTAGGTTGGCAGGAAGCAAATTTGCAACCGTATTTTTGCCAATTTCACAAACTTCAGGGGGCGTACAGGCAAGATTACCTTCATTATCATTCATACTCGTGTTTTTGACAAAATTTGGATAAAACAAAAATTTTATATCAATTTTTCACTTTCAAAATTGACAGTTTACCAACTGTCACAAAAATCCCCAAATCGACAAAAATAACAATTTTTGTTTAAAAACGGCAAAAAATGGGCAAATTACAAAAAATAGTATAAAAAAACTCGTTTCATAAGACCTTGAAGCACTCATTCTTTCAAAAAACTCGTGGCGAACGCCACTCGTTGTTGAAACTGAATTCGTGCTTCTTATGAAACTTGTTTTTTAATATACTATTAAGAAAGGTAAAATTGACGTTTTTGTAACTAAGAAAAAAAAGTAGGTCTATTTTAATCCGGCGGATTAAAAATATTTTTTTTACTTGAAAAAGAATGGCACCCCAAGATTTTTTAAATCATTTGCTACTGTTGGAGAAAAAATAATATGTTTCATTAGGAATGAAATTCAAACTAATTGCTCGTCGAACGAAACGCCACTTTTAATCCTTATAAAACAGTCTAATATTTTTGCACAGATATATAATAATCAGACCACTTTTACCTGTACATAAACGTTTCTTTACGGTCCTACGGCATGTTTAATGCCAGTGGGCAATAATAAAATGTCAGTTTAAACGTTTTGTGCTCACTGTAGGTTTTTTCGTTACTAAATTTGAATTTTTCACACACCAAGCCACAGATTCTTGCTGTCTCAACCACTTACATTAATTCCGGCTTTGTTAGCCATCAAACCTCTTAACAATTTAACAGGAAAACTTCTTCAACTTACTGGGAACGTAGTTGTCTCAGGCCTATGTGGTGTTCATAAATTAGGAGTGGTGTGTTTAGAAGAAGAACGTGAATTTTCAGTAGATGTGTCTCCCAGTAAAAGTGTGTGCTATTATTATATTCATAATTGTATTGTTAATAAACAATGTGTTTATTAACACTATAAACACTGAGCCTTTTTCTTGAAGTAAAACTCTTCTTGCTAATATTTTTTTATTGTCATATGGCTCCAAGAGTCCAAGAGTGTTGAATTTGATGGCAAATTTTAAAGTTCTGCGACAGATCGTTATGATATCTACTCGTTGAAAGCCTAACGTTATTTTAGCGATTGAAGTAATAACGTTCTTGTTATTATTCGATCGATAATCATTAATCAGATACAAAATAGCTTTCATAAAAAAAATCGTTATTATTTCGATTCTCGTTGAATAGCAATATCGTTGTAAATTACAAAATAAGCCTCTGTTATTCAACGTTTTATTTTTCACTTGGAATATGAAAATTAATACATAAATAAATTTTTATTTTTGTCAGCATTAGTAACCATCATGCCCGCTTATTATGGCCCTAGGGCATAATGAACAGGTTTAAATAGTGTGGAATTTTTAACTGGAATAAAATTCATAACTTGAATATAGACGATTTTTGTGAAAATTCTCGAAACAGGTCAGTTTTTATATTTTATTGCCTACCATTTGGTGCATATGGTTTTTGTTTATCTGCTGTTAGAATTGCACAGTCACCTCTAACTTTTTTTTTTTCAAATACAATGGTATGTCAAGTGACACCTCATGTGAAAGAGCACTTCGCAAGCATTGTATTGTTGCACTATTTGTTTTTTGAATATTTTCAAAGCCTACGTCATCAAAAAATTAAAACCAAATTTGTAAGTTGAACATTATTTAATGCAACAGATATTCAAAATGGGCACCGTTCCTTTCTTAGGAAATAACATAACGATAATAACATGAATTTCTAACATTTTGCTTCGTTTCGAGTGTGATTTGCCTATTTTCAACTTATAAAAATTGGTTTTTATTTTTTTATCGCGTAGGCTTTGAAAATATTCAGAAAGCAAATACAGCGTTGTATTGTTTGCGAAGTGGTCTTTCATAGGAGGTATCACTTGACTTACCGTTTCACTTGAAAAAAAAAAGGTAGAGGTGGTTGTGCATTTGTGACTGCAAATAAAAAAAAACCACATGCACTAAATGATGCACAAGGAAAAACAAAAATCGATCTGTTTCAGGATTTTTTGCAAAAATCGCTTGTATTCAAGTTATGAATTTTATTCCAGTCAAGGACTACACACTGGTAATAATTTTTTATCACGTTGGCTTTGTGAATATTTAGAAAACAAATAAGACGTTGTACTGCTTTCGAAGTGCTCTTTCACACGAGGTGTCACTTGACATATCGTTACATTTGAGAAAAAAATGTTAGAGGTGGCTGTGCATTTTTGACAGCAGATAAACAAAAGCTATAAACACCAAATGATAGAGAATAAAAAACAAAAATCGACCTGTTTCGGAAATTTTTACAAAAATCGCCTACACCCAAGTTATAAATTTTATTCTTCGACAATGTCAAAATTTACGGTTTTTCTCCTGTGTAAGGAAGTTTTGACAACTGTTTGGCATTTCTCAATACGAAACGTCAGATTATTTTTATCACATTGAAAGCAATTTTATGCCTTGTTGAGTCTAATTCGAATAATAAAATGTTGTATTCGACTCTTTTCGTGTAAATCGGTTCATTTATTTCACCTCGTAAATGATGAACCTCTTGCTATTACTCGACGTTTAAAAATCCACTCGTGAAATAAAGCGTCCGATTTACACTCAAACTCGTTAAATAATATATACTATTATTCCAGTTAAAAATTCCACTCTATAACGCGTATCATAGACGAAAAGAATCAATAATATATTAGCTGTTTCAAAACTATAAAAACGCCAACGTCGCATTTTCTCTCAAAATTATCTGATATAAATTATTCATGCACTTCAAAAAAATAATAGCTAATGTAATTTATACCTTCAATGAGAGCTCTATTCATTAATAACTATTTTACAATTTTATCAACCTTATTTAAAAAAATAATTCGGTAAAATGCGAGTTTGGCGTTTTTATAGTTTTGAAACAGCTAATACAAGTGGAAAAGAAATAACTATTCTTGTGCTTTTTGTTGTCTTTTAGCAGTTGTGTGATCTTAGGTATAAAAATCTTGGGAAACAAATTCAAAACTCAAAACGCAAACAATTTTACAATTAATTTCTGTGTAGTTGGTTGTCTATGGTCTTGTAAACACAATAATAATTGTAACAACAAAATTTATGCAGTTATGCTCGGGACAAAGTTATCGGATGATTTTAAAAACGGCTCTAAAAATGTAAAAATAATTAATAATACACATAATCAAGAAAAAAAAAGTCTGAAGTAAGTATCAATTATTTTTTTTTTTCGTATTATTTTAATGGCCGACTTCGAATGGACCAATCACATCAATGGATTAAATTTCTGAATGAATCAAAAAATCGAAAATGATTGGTTTTCTGACATTGTTATGATGTCCACCCAAAATCGACCAATGATAATGCTTACAATTTTTACAACACTCTTTACCTTAATTCATTAATAATTTGTTAACGTAATCTGCAATATTTGGAGTTGATTGTAAAATACGGGAGCCAAGTTCATGCCTGGAAAGGGCCCAAAATTGTTTTTTCTCCAAACACTTGAGTAAACACCGCGTAATTTTAAAATCCCTGGTGCTCTTTTCTCTGCGTTACCGTTGGCAGCAATGCCCACCCACACCAAATTCCAAGATGTCGTCCGTCAGCTGTCCGCGAGCCGTCAATCGAAATAAATAAAGTGCGTCCGTGTCTCAACCCGTAATTATTAATAGAAATAAAGTGGATGAAAAGTTCGTGCGCGTTCAGCATGTAACAAGCATGGGCTTTGGCGAAAATGTCAACGGCCGTAGCGACATTTCTAGGCACAGTGAGAATAAAATGCACTTGTACGCCCCTTCTCTTGGAGAATTTGGACCGAATTTCGGTGCTGTTCGCGGCACGACTTGAAGAAGCCCACAGCAAAGACGAGTTTGTCGATTTCGAAGTGCATTCGTTGGCCCCCAGCGGATGCGAACGCGCCCCCAGCGCCGCCGACTTCATAACCAGGTTGCAGGTATGTGGGGCAGGGGGAAACGCGGATCTGACCCGCCGAACGGGGACACTTTTACTTTTTACATCAGATTTGACGGAATAATGGCCGTTTTTCAGCGGTGAAAGGTGAACATTCGAAGGTTGAATTTCATCCTGGTCGGGGCGGGCTTGGGCCCCTTTTTGGGGACTGTCGGGAGATGCAAATAACGTTACGACAAATATATTCGCTTTTATTTAATGACTTCAAATGGAATCTTCAATTTTTCATGGTCAACCAAATTTTCCTGACAAGATAATTACGATTTGAATAAATACAGACTGTTTCACTGAGTTGGAAAGGTCCATTATTGACCATTGAATGTGAGAAAACTAATGTTTTTTTACAAAAGCCGTAGATACTAACCCCCTGACTCACTTAAAATTTATTCTTAAATATACAGAATGTATTTTCTCAAGCTTATAGTAGGAACCAGAAATATTTGAGATTGTCTTATGCAAGCTTTATTGAGGGTTAAGCAGCTTTGCGCTTACCGTAACAATTTTTCACAGCTGGTGGCACCACCCTGAAGATTCACAAATGAGCCGTATTGAGTAATTTTCGTAGTAAACTTTTCATTTATTACAAACTAAAGTTTCAAAATTCATTAGATTAGTTAGTTTCTTAGATCACTTTATTTGTGAACAAACATTTTAAAAATACAGGATGTAAACGAAATAAGTGCATTAACTTTAACCAGTGGTAGAACTCATCAAGACAAACACTTTTTCTATGTACCATTTTTTCAAAATCGCATTTTTTAAAATCATTTTTTTCCCCTACAAATTGACGAGCCTTTTATGAAATGCTCCAACAAAGAAAAGTAACAATAAATAATAGCCGCAACCAAGGTAACCGTTTCAAACGGTAATCTTCTCGACTAGGTAACTTCGCTTCCAGTGGCGTGTAAGAAAATTGTGTAAGATTTTAAAATAATTTTAGCTCAAAAACTAAAACGTTTTGAAAAAAAAGTTATTAGAAAAAATTGTTTGTCTTGACGAGTTCTATTACCAGTTAAAATTAATGTACTTATTTCATTTACAGCCTTTATACCTAAATATTAATAAAATTGTATTAAATATTTGTTTGGTGAAAGCCCATACACAAATTTCTGTTACGGTCCATCACTCCGTACAAACGTTTGAAAGGTGCCTGTCCTAAGAAATGTAAATTTGTTTATGGCATCTTTACCGCAAGGGACATAAACCATTGTGAGGGGCAAAATCGGCTTATTCTATAATGAGTCTCTAATATTGTTGGTTCCAACTATAGCTACATAACAAACTTATGTTTTTTATGGAATATCACATATTTTTTGCATTTTTGATGTAGTTTTAAACACGAATGTTTTTAAGCTAAATTGTTAATAGACGAGTTTACTTAATTTTACGTTTTGTAATTATTTACTACACATACTGGGACATTTTTTTAACTCTGAACATAGCCCTATGTAGAGTTCCTAGCCCTATGTTCAATCTGAAATATAAACAGATCAAAGCATTGCGAGTATTGCTATGCGACTAATTATTGTACGCGCTGTCAAAAATTTCAACTTGTCAATTAAATATTCCAGGATTATTTAAGTAAAGAAAGATTAATTTTTTTGAAATTTATTAATCATCAGGTAATAGTAGCATGGAAGGAATGATAAATTACTTTAACAAATATTCGAAATTACTTCAAATTGGGTCAAATAACTCGACATCAAATAATTACCTTTACGTATCGTTGGTAACGTAAATTAGATCAATGCTTTGATATGTTTTTTTTTCAGATTGAACATAGGGCTATGTTCAGAGTTAAAAAAATGTCCCTGTAGAAAAAACTATACCTAAAGAAGTTTAATTAATTGCTGAACCTAAATATTGTTCCAAATTTGCTGTTGTAAAATTAGTTCATTTTTCAGGCATCTCTACATTACCAAAATTTTTTCATTCAATTAATATTTTTATTCTTCGATACTGTCAGAATTTACGGTTTTTCTCCTGTGTAAGGCAGTTTTGACAATAACTGTTTGGCATTTCTCAATTCGAAACGTCAGATTATTTTTAACAGATTTAAAGCAATTTTAAGTCTTGTTGAGTCTAATTCGAAGAATAAAATGTTGTCATTCGACGTTTAAAAATCCACTCGTGAAATAAAGCGTCCGATTTACACTCGAAACTCGTTAAATATATCTCATTTCAGTTCATAGTAGAATTTTTGCAACATCGCATTTGCATTTTTTGGAGTGAAATGGAGCACAAATTGAGAGTTTCTAGTGGATTTTCTTAGCTCAAAACATGTTTCCAGGAATTTAGTTGGACACAGAATTCTTTTCTTATACAGAAATTGTCAATTTGTGCTTTATTTTTTACTCCAAAAAATTCAAATGCGCTGTTGCAATTCTACTATGAGCGGAAATGGGATATAATATACTATTATTTTCAGTAGATCTTTATATCTATATAATTATATATCCAGATTGTTTTGTATAGTTTGTCACTAACTATTTTTTCCACAACTCCTGGCTCAATAGCTTTAACAAGTGACAGGCTTAGTATTTCGGATTTTGTTATGCTATTAACTAAAATTTTAGAGTGAAAAAGTAAGTCATTTTTCAAAGTGGTTTGACTAAAATAATGCTATGCAAGGGCTCGTGAATCTTCAGAATTAAAAAACAGTGCAACCTTACAAAATAATTTAATATGTATAACTACTAGAGTATTCCAACTGCAAAGTAGAAAAATTAAAAGTTTAAAAACTAACAAAGTTACTTTAACGCTGAGAAACCAAAAAGGTGAAACACAGAAATACTAAAACATATTGATATTCAAATTCTGAAGAATTAAGCTACTGAAAAACTGAGAAACTGAAAAAACTATAGAACTGGACTTTAAGAAACACTAATAATTTGAAACATTACATTCTGAATAAAAAATCAGTACATTAAGAGACTGATGTAAAACTAAAAAACTATTAAATTGTAAAATTAGATGTATTGTTTTTAAACTTAATACTAATAAAAAAATTGAAAAAATATCCTATTTTAAATTCAACTTTCGGATATTTAGGATACAAGTCAATTTATGAATTTAGGAAAAGTAAAAAGAATGTCAAATATTTACATGTTTAACGAAAGAAATTTATTCCGAGTTTCAAGAAAAGCTCTTAAAAATTACGGATTAGGAAAATTTCCTAAGTCCGGTCTCTAGTCATGAATAATGTGCATTGTTGCTGATATTAACTTTAGGCATTTGAAACTTTATGTTTTTAGATAGACAATTTAATAATCTTTGAGAAGCAAAAATAAAAAATATGATGTTCCATTGATTCCACTGATTCGACTTTTAACAAAATTCTTAATTTATTTATTTGCAATTCGCTAAACAATTGATACAGATTTCAATTCAATTTATTATCAGCCAAATATACAGTGAAGATTTTGGTTTTTTTTAAGTCTAACCTAAATGCCCGAACACCACGCAACATGTCCATAAAAACAATTGACGGCTTAAAGATGATTTAAAAAAAAAATCAAAAATTGTATTTTTTGAGTAACACCTAGTGCACCTAGTGCAAGAACTTTTTTATTCTAAAAATTTAAATATAAAGACATCAAAATATAACATGTATTCAGCTCGGTTTGCGTGTGGGGATGAGCTTCCTCCTTTTGCTATTGTTGCTTTGATGATTAAAATTCAGTCATAAGTGTGTAAACAAATAGTATTAGGGTCTATAAGAAGACAATATGTCGAAAAACTACACTACATTTATCATACCTTTGCAAAAATTGTTTAAAATACCGAGCCACACGCAAACCGTCGTGAACTGACCCATACATAAAAAAACATCAGACCTGTTTCCAAATGTTAATTGTTAAGATATGCTTTAGTTTAGTGGAATAAAATGGAATAGAAACAGCATTTTCCTAAATTGTGGTGGAGATTTCATTTCTTTAGTTCCTGTTGGAAGGTTATTAATTAGAAATTACCTGATACAAGAGGGCCCTTGTCTGTGATTTTGAGGCCATGTGCTGTAATCTAAATATGTTTTTTAAGAGGACACGGTTTTTTATTAATATGACATGAAATTTCGTAGATCTAAAAAGACGGTAAAAATCGGTTTACAAGAATCGAATGGACGAGTGGACCAAACATCGGACAATCATTTTTCGTAACGTGAATACTGGCTTTAACTGTGGTGAATTTCCTTAAATTTTTAAATCATATCTTACCTGTTAGTTATTACAGATTCTACTTCTCCAAAATAACGTGCCATAGACCTAATTTTTTTTATTTTGAATCTTTTGAAGATTTTTGAATTTAAGTTTGATTATAAGATTTAAGTTTGAGCTTTGGGTCAGGTCAGATCAGGTCAGATTCTTAGTTTTTGTGTAATTTTTTTAAAAAACAATTTGATGATAAATTTAAATAATTTAATGATAAATGATGATCCATAAACATAAGTTTGTATTGTAGCTTATTTCTGAAACAGCCTTTATAGTTGAAAACTATTTTAGGTGATGCAGAGGCTTAGTATCTACGGCTTTTTTAAATAAAATAATTTTTCATTTATTTAATGGAGATTAATGGACGTTCCCAATTCGCTGGGGCACCCTGTATGTATTATAATACATTTAGCGAATTCTCCAGTAGAAAAGTCACGTTTTAAAATTCATCGAAGAACCACAGGGAAAGTATGCCCAGACTAAGTCTCGTCGAATCACAATGAACCTTTGAGCCGGAATCGGAAACTTGTCGAATTTTTTTAATTGCACTTCTGTTCAATGTTAACAATGTCATAATCTAAAGAAACCTTGATCTATGCGAAATACAATAGATATCGCGGACATCCTTAACGAGGCAAAAAAAATCTTTTTTCGATCGTATTTCACGGTTATTGTTTGTGATTTTTCCAATCTTAATGGAATATTTATTGACGATTCCTTAATGTTGCTTCCGTTCGTGAAAGTTCTCAATAAATCAAATCAACACAAAGTGTATTTCCCCCAAATCGAGGACGAGAAATTGCCTTGTCAAGATTGACACAAGTTATCGATTATGTATGCATGCGATGATTTCCAATTCTTCCTGAACGAAAAATTACCAAATGGTTTTTTATCGTATCATTCGAATACAAATCATTCCTGATTGATGTTATTGTATTGTAAAGCTAATTTGTCTTGAACAACCACAATTACCACATCGGTAGTTTCAGTAAGACATAAGTTATGAACTGCTTTGAAATGCCGATGTGATATCATTTATCTTAATCATGTCGGAGGTTAATTCAATGTTCTTCGGTTGTAAATGTTTTAAACGTCTAAATTAAGAGGTAGGTAAAGGAAAATGATGTTTTGGAATAAATTTTGACTAAAAAAAGAAAGAAACAGAAAAGGATTGTTAAAAGTAGCAAATTTTAATTTACCTTTGAGATTGAGATGTCATTCTGAATTTATTGTTCCAGTTTTCGACGTTGGAATGTCGACAATAATAACTAAATTATTTATATAATTTATACAAGCGTTTATCTGGACGATTTCCATAACAAGATAACGAACCATTTTTCGGTAGTTTTACTTTCCACTGACGTCACAATGGGCTTTTATATTACCAATTAAAATTAATTATCCGTTATTCGCAATACTAGGATTTAAAATTGGAAATGTTATCACCAAATCACCATACGCAAAAGATAAATTTAATTGAGTGTTATTTTTGTTTTATTTTCATCGTAATGGGTGTGATTTTTTCATTTTTTACAAGTAGAGTTTATCACATTTGATAAAAATAGATCAGATTTGTTACTGAGTGTGTATTGAATTTTTCCGTGGAGAGTTCGTGCAGCAGCAGGTCGTGAAACCTTGAAATCAAATCAAAAATAATTATTATTCTTTTGGATTCTTCGGAAACCTTCACCGATAGATAGGATTACGAAGATTTGAGTGAAAGAAAGACACGTCTGGGAATTTTCTTGTGACGTCGATTTTTCTTCGGTTAACACTCCATTATTCATTTAATTGCGGAATATCGTACCCACGTTGGAAATAATTAATGCACCTGTTTAGATTAAACGTAATAAACATTAACATTAGGATAATCGTTGATAAGCAAAAACATGTTGCTTTAATAGCCTGTAATTTGCTAGAGTTAAACTTAGATTAACACCAATGGTAAAAAAATATTTTAAATGAAATTAGTTAATGAAATAAGTCCAAAAGAGATGTAGGATCTTTAGTCTAGTATTTTTTGTCTATTGTGAATGCTGACATTGGAGAACAGTAATTTCATACATATTGCATGATTTGGTTTAAAGATAGAAAGTGTATAAATTATGCACTCGACGCGACGGTTATTATAAATTCTGAAATTTTTTTGTTCAATTGGAGATTGCAAAATCTGTTGCGGATTGTGGTGTACATTGGACTTTTTTAAAGTTAGAACCATAAAAAATTATAAAAAAATAAGTAATACTGTTATAAAATTACGCAAAAATAATATCTTTTCATTTTTTTTTAATTTAACGTTTTTTATCACTGGTAGGATTCGGTGAAACCTTTATAATCTGAAAGATGATGACACATGATTGCATGATTCTATGATTTCTATTATTCTGACGCTATAATCTTCAATTAGAAGGAAATGACTTCCTGGCGTACCTCTTTAGCTAGTAGTTATTAGATGGCGCCATGTTTTGTAAATACCTACATACTTGATGAAAATTTTAAAATTTTGTGGTGTTTTCTTCTACAAAAACGTGAATTCTGACTCTGTGCTACTTATTTCCAGTTACGAATATTTTCAAAAAAGTTTTGTGGTCGAAATAAAAAAACCTGCCCAAGCAGGTTTTTAAGAATTAAATTATTTCAAATGTAAGACGGCCCTAAGAAGTGATTGTCGGTTCACTATTTTTTAATCAAAGGCACTTTCAGTTAACTTTCTTTTTTAAAAATTAGGAAAATTTTACGATCATTTCTCTAAGAACTTGATAAGGATAAATTTTTTTGAAAAAACAAAATAATTTATTTAGGTCTTGAGAGATGAGCTGTTTGACTATTTTTATATTAGTCTAACGCGAATGAATCAACCAAATTGGTTCAACTTGGTCACTTGATCAGTTAATCACGCGTTTAGGTAATTGCTCATTAAATTAATGACGCTTCTATAAACAGATTCTTAGGCGTTTAAAATGCATAACGATTTGTAAATGAAAATTTTAAATATCTGCAGCGTAATAAACATGGAAAAATGTCAATGCGACGCAGCGCCATCTACCGACAAATAAGGAAAGAGATACGTGAGGTTATTCAGTTTAATCTAAAACAGATGAACAGAGTGGTAGCACCATCTTTTCTGTCATCAACTTTCGATTCCGAACTGTGTGAATTATGAAATTAGCTTTTTTTCTTAATTCAAATAAATAAACAAATAACTGAAATATGTACCTATTGTTAACAAAATACATTATAAAATATACACCTTATACCGGATGATCAGTTTCAAATCCGAATACCCATACAAATTTTGATTATCCTTGTCTTTAAGTAACAAAGCAATTTAAGAATAACATCACCTTAGAAACGAAAAGCAAATACAGAGGCAAAGATAGTCACATTTTTTATGGGTGTTTTGTTTGAAACTGATCACCCGGTATAATAAGTAATAACTGTTATCATCACTGTTCGGATTATTAAATATTAAATAATCATTAAATAAATAGTTCAAATTTAAATAGTAAAATTTGAATTTAAAATTTTAAATTCAAATTTTACTATTTCCGATGGCTCCGTTTTAAAGTACTGACCAAAAATTTTCAAAAATTAGTATCAAGTGATGAAAAATCGTTTATAAATTGCCCCCACTTTTTCCAAATGTTTAATGAAACAATCGATACTACAGTTTGACAGCGTTATTTGTGTTATTTATTGTGATTGAGTATGATCAAACTCAAAGTTGAATTCTCAATGATATGTTTGATTAAAACGGTGTTTTTACTGTATTAATAAAAACCATTCTCAGTAAAATGATTTTTACCACCTTGTCTTGGGAAGTAAATTTATCTACTCAATGAAAATTTACTCGCCCGAGTTGTTTTTAACCTTCTGAACGTCTCAACAAACGTTAAAGTGTTAAATATTTGTAAAGTAAGAGAAACATAAATATTTTGCATCCTAGATTCCTACACAGTTTCAAGGCAAACTAAAAAATCCAATTCTTAATAATGGGTGAAAATTCAAATGAAAAATTCATTCGAATGACTCAATCTTTGTTTATGTAATAAATAAAGTACGGTAATTTCGCGCTGCATTATGCACTCCCTCATAAATAAGCTTCTTGCACCTTTTGAGAGGCTATTATAGTAGAGGTAGAGGAGCTAGCCATGGCTATGGCGAGGTGGACGGGAGTAGAGCGAGCGGTGTCCTCGTGACGTCAAGCGGAGATCCGGGTCGTGTGGGGTATGCCACAGCACGGCATAGCCACGGCAACGTTTGGGTCGGTGAACCGTGCCGAGAGAGTCGCCGGACCTCCACGGACGGACGGTGCTTGTGACCTACTCGTGACGATGCTCCAAGACGGATGGAAACGACCGCCTTTTTGCTTTTTTTCTCTACTCAACTTTTTATGTCTTTCGTACGAGGATGCGTAAACCAGACCATGACACGGAGACGTAATCACCGAAACTTACGTTCAAAAGTAGAACGGTTAAGTTAGTTTCTCGATTAGGTTGTTGGAGCGACGATTTCTCAATTTAAAATATTAAGAATAAATATTTTATTTTGTGAAAAATGCTAGAATTGTTAATTAAATGATGTGAAATTAAGTTTTTCTCACGTAAAATTTTTCGATGCAGTCAGGCCAGTTCTGTCAGAATTTCCAAGGTGCGATTAAAAGTTTCAAAAATATCGTCGAAGATCCGATTTTAGTGTCAAAAATTGAAAAAAAAAAAGCACTAAAAAGTAAAAAATAATGTATTTCAATCACAGGAGAATATTTTTTCTTACAGGTTAAAATTCTAAAATTTAATAAAGCTTTGGGAGTTGTCAACTGAACAATGTAATTCTGTAATGCCCTAGTTTTATAACTCCCAAAGCTTTTATAAATTTTGGAATTTTAACCTGTAAGAAAAAATATTCTCCTGATTGAAATACATTATTTTTTACTTTTTAGTGCATCTTTTAAATAAAAGCTTTTTTTAAAAAACATTTTTTTATATATTTTTATTTTTTGCTTTTTAGTCTTTATTTATTGCATAGATTTCTTGTTATTACACTGTTAAAGTTAAATTTCAATTCAGTGGGACAACGGGAACCCTTTCAAATTTGGCTCCGAAAAAATAACCGACAGACAGATAATATTGTGACTTAAATAAAAGCTTAAAGAAAAGCTCAAGCGTTCAGGTGAATCGGTTTTTCACTGCCGAATTCAAATTTTTTCAAAGAATCTTTCAGAGTTTCCAAAAAAACGATCAAAAAATTATTTGATATATTTTCTCAAAAGTTTGTTTTTGGGATAAAACTTGCGAACTTGGCGTTTTGTTATTAATTTTTATCTTCAAACTGCAAAGTAGAATTATCTAAATAAATCGTTAACGTTAACATTTTCTTTTTCAAAATTTTTTTGAAAAATTCGATCTTATAAAAGTTTTTAAGCTGTGATTAACAGGTTCAAAAATATTGTCAAAAATACGACCTCAAACGTTTAGATGAAAAAAGTTTTTAACCGACGCTTTCAAATTTACTCAAAGAGTAAATCTCCCCTTGATTTTGAAAAATATCGTCAAAAATTCACTTGCTTTTTGAGAAACAAAACTATAAAAAACTTGACATTTTACTATTATTTTGTGCAAAAGAGATTTAAATAAAAAAGATTTAGAAAATTTTCCGAGAAATCGCCTTTAATCCTTATTAGGGATTTCTGATTTAAACCCGTAATAACAATTCTTGCAGCAATCAGGATTAAAGGCGATTATTTTTTTTACAACTCGGCCTAAGAATGTTCAAGGGGCGAATAATAGTTTCAAAAATATCGTCAAAGATCCAATTTTAGAGTGTCAAAGATCGAAAATACGTTTTTTGGCTTTTTTTGAAACCCTCAAATGTTTAGGTGAATCTCTAACATTTTGAACAATAACATATAACCAAAGTCGAGAACTTTGAGTTTTATTATTATGTGCAAAGTACGAGCAGAATTAACTGAATGAATGGTAGTTGATGTTTACTCATCTAAACTGTAAGAATTTTAAAGCTGTGTTTCAAAAACAAACAAAAAATCGTCTGATTCGGGTTTAGTGTCAACAATAAAAATTTGGACTTTTTTCTTTTTTTTTAATTTACTCAAAGAATTTAAATCTACAAGAATTACTTTAATATCTCTGATGGTAGTTTGATAAATATAATATCTTCGAAAGATTGCTTTTGAAGAATAAAATTCGGAAACTTATATTATTATTTTCTGTTAAATTATTCAATAGATTCTAAGTTCACATTCTCGTATGAAAATTTGTTTAAGAAACCAAATTTTGTGAGCACTTAAATTTTTTGTCATTTTTGTAAAACCTCAAATGTTTAGGTGAATCAGGTTTGTGTCTGTTGTCCTCAAATTTTCTCAAACAATTTAAATCTACAAGAATTACTTTAATATCTCTGATAGTTTGATAAATATCGTCCAAAGTTGGTCCAAACTTTGTTTTTTTTTGAACCTCAAACTTTCAGATGATCAGGTTGTTAACTATCGTACCTAAATTTCCTTAAAGACTCTATCTACAAGAATTATTTTAATAGTTCAAGAAAGCCGATAAAATAAAACTACTACTTCTATGTTGTCGATTACATTGAGCTTTCATGTAAAATCGAATAAAAATCGATCGTGACTTAAATTTATTATTAATTTGGCATTCTGTACAGTTATAGATGCAAATGAATGGAGTTTTTTGGAAATGCCTTTGGGAATACCGTTGAGAAATGGTACGGGTTTAACGGTAGAAAAAATCACAAAGCAGTGATTTTCGAATATTTACATTTTTTAGTAAAACAAGTAATCTACAGGAAGTATTATTACATTGTGAATGGTTTTGTTTGCGCAAAAATCAGTTGTAATATGCAAGCAACTTTATTGAGCAATTAATTTTATCAAACACATTATCAATTTCAAAATTCATAACAGGTAATTGAAACAATTTATTTACATCAAAGCTCGACACTTATTACCATAAATTTATTACATTGTCGTTAATTGGTATACAATTTTTGTAATAATAGTGGATTAGTTCCTGTAAGTTGTCTTAACTAAGTCGAAGAAAATGATTCTCTAATTTTGTCTGGTCAAAGTTTATCACAATATAAAATAAAAATCACCAAAAAAATTCACTGGTTGATGAATTGCGGTCGCAAAACCACAAGTGGTTTATTCC
This sequence comes from Tribolium freemani, assembly GCA_939628115.1. NCBI lineage: Eukaryota > Metazoa > Arthropoda > Insecta > Coleoptera > Tenebrionidae > Tribolium > Tribolium freemani. Next base: position 11,002,899 of record OW626790.1, read on the forward strand.
AGACTTACAATTCTTGCGGTTACAAAACGAACAGCATTCCAGGTATTTAAATACAATGACAATCCATTTTGGCAGTACAAATTTGGGCGCACAATTTATTTTTCTTTGGGACAAAGACAAATAATTTATGCAATTATTACAAATCCTGCTGAAGACGATTGCATTGCGGATTTTTTGCCAATGACATCAGAAAAATTCTTCAGTGCCTACATCCACACAATGATAATTACTATAGATTTGTTCGCAATCACTGTCAGCACAATCAAAGGTAATTTGCTGGAAATAGCAACGAGTGGGCGAAGAAAAACAAAATTAGAACAAAGGATTTAGATCCCACTAGGATAACCTACAAGAAATAAATGTTTCAAATTTTTTTCCTTGCGGCATTGACCCATCTTTCATCCTAAACAAATTTAAAATACTTAACAGGGAAAAAAATAAGGTCACTGACGTCAATCGAGGCGGGGAATATGTAAATATTTACTGCTGCTTATTGGAATAATGCATCGGGTTTGTGTACAAAATGGGATTTGTGACAAGGATATGGAGACGGGAGAAAGCGCTAAACAATTCATGTGAACCTTGAAATGATCAAACAATTTTAATTTGACCATTGAATTACAATTTGGCAATTTAGCCACCGTTTGAGTTTATTTAGTGCACCGATAAGTAGACCAGTTAAAAATAAAATTTAGCACAATGGTTTAATGTATTAGTGATACAGTGAGTTAGTCAAATATTCAATGAAACAACGAGGAAAAACCAGAAAAAAATAACAATGTATCATTGAGTTGGTGCGCCAGTTTTTGAGCACCCTGTAGAAAAAAAAAGTTAAAAAACTTATTGATTTAGGTACATTATTTAGGTACCTACAGAAAAAAAGGTTTTATTTTTTCGTTCTTACTTTATAGTTTTTTCTTTTTTTTTTTAATCTTAAACTCACCCCGTGTAAAAAAGCCAAAGTTTTGTTAATGAGAGGATTTTTATGAGTGGGAGCCACATTTCTAGTAGAAAGTTGTAGCTCTTTTGCATAATAAAAAAATTCAAAAATCACATTTTTTGCTTGAGTGCATGATGGATTTATCCCAGCTTTGGTATTTCGGAGCGTAATCGGGAAACACGCTCTGAAAGCATCTGGTTTTGTTCTAATAACAATCAGAAGCCAATCTGGGATTAATCGAAAGAAAGTCGAATTCTTTCGCAAGAATCGGATCCAGTCTAAAAATCCTCATCGCGTTATATTATCGCATCGTCCACCTCTCTCGTACTTTCTTCACGTCTCCCTCTCCCTTTCACCTTGTCTTTTCCGTCTGTTCCGAATGTAAATCCGGTTCGACGCTTCATTCATTTCTGTATTTTATAAATCCAAGTTCAGTTAGTTTTCGTACGGCGACGTAACAAGATCCTGTTCAAAAAGTACAGTGTGGTGCTTCTTCTTTAATCCTCTCTCTTGTTGTTGTTGTTGTTATTTGTGTGTTGTTGCGATGAACCAGGATGCGGTGATAAGTGCAGTGACGTCAACGTGAACGGAATGGATTCGGTGTCAGTTCCGGTTATCTTCAAGATATGACAGTCGTCGACGAGGTAAAACGTGATTTCGTGCCCGGATTTTAAGCAATTTCATGTATAGAGTGAGAATTATTCGGTGACCTATTTCAGAACACTGATAAGTTCGGAGCCGGATCTTACAATTTTAACACAGTAGTGACACAATTGATGTTTTTTTTTATGTTGAGTCATTAATTTTTTAAATTATTCGTTTTATTACAATTGGTAGCAGATAATGTTTGTGAACACGCGAGTTTGCGTCATTAATTGTTACTGTCAAAAAAAATCTAGTTATTTTTAGACAGGTAATTTATATTCTACGTTAGATTCTATGTGAAAAAGCCATAATTGGATTAAATTGTTCAATAGAATAATTTTTCCAAATTTGATTTGGTATTTTAATTAATGGTTATAATTTTATCAGCAAGTTAGGAAAATCTATTTTTAGACTCGTAACCCAATTTATGGTATAAATTAATCAACAAAGAAATCTGTTAACTCATTAAGGTTAAATCTTAAATGTTAGTTCTTATAATAAAATCGCGAGCAATAGGAAACGACTTTTTTGCACAAGTATTTCTTATCAATTATCATAGACTAAAACTAAAAATTAAAAAAGTATTTGTTTTGTTCTTCTATTTTTGTGCATAAAAATAATAATAAGAAATAGGTTAAGTGCTAACGAAGATCGTTCGTATTAGATGAATAAACCGTTACTTGTGCAGTTACTATTGAAAACAGCTGATGCATTTAAATCTAGATATTTTTAAACAGTTTAAAGGAATTTTTTGTTAATGAGTTTTTAACTTTTTTAATTTCGTACAACAGGTTACTACACTTCAAGTTTAATAAATTTTCAGGGTTTACTAAGCAGTATGACCATAGATAAAATTTTATTTAACAATTTGGAGAATTTATTCAGCCTTCGACTTTGCAACCTTCCAATTTGTTAGCTGTGTTTACATTTTTTGTGGTCGAGGTTGTACAGTACGAAATTGAGGAGATAAATATTAGAAAAATATTTATTTTTATACACATTCTTATTTTTCTGATTTAATACTTCTGTTTTAAATAAAAAATGGTCCTTCAAAAATTGTTTAACAAATTGTTTTATCTTTTTTTGATTTGTTTTTTACCAATAACTTGAAAACATTCCTTTTTTGTCAATTTTTTTGAAAATGATCCAAAAAACCGAAAAAAATAGTCTCTGGTTATTAGTGGGCCGAATGAAGAATAATAATTGAGATAAGTCCTGTTTTAATCATGTTAAGAAAAATATAGAAGTGTATGCTATAAAATCTTCTCTTTCAAATGCACTAATTGGTTTTGCAATAGATTGGTTTATTTAAATGTTAATAAATAATTTTATCTACAACTGCCTTATTAAGCGTTATTACACCACTCATTCGACACTGAGTTGAATAATGAAGGTCATTACACCACTAGTGGAATAATCAAATAATCACTTTAATCAAATCAAATTTTATTAAAATAACAATTAACACGAATATCTGAGGGCAGATTTTTTTCTTCTGAATCGCTCATTACACTTTAATTTCCACAGTTTGTTACAAATAATAAAATTAGTAAATTTGAGTAGTTGTTATAAAAATGTCAAAGTTTCCTTGATTTTTAATTTTGATGAATTTTTTATTCCTTTCAAACAAATTTAGATTGTTTTCAGATTTGGGCAGTTGTAAATAAAGGTCTACGACCTCGTCATCTGCAATCTTCACACTGCTTCTATCCCACTAATAATATAAATAACTAGTGTTGTAACACCGAAAAGTGAACATTTATTCAGTGCGTAATGTGATAAGTCCATCAATAGTTTTTTCTCTACAAGACTATAAATTAATATTAAACATAAAATAATACAAATTAAATCTGGGAGTGTTTTCCATAAATTTGAAGACAGTATTTTTAAAGGGGTGGTTTTTATTAAACAAAAATGTTAAAATGGTGGTTCGTTCTAGGTTCTCTTGGGTGTTTCCATTTAAAAACAACTAAAAAAAATTATATAGTGTTTACGTCACTCTTAAAGACTACTGTAAAAATTTCATTAATTTATGATCTCTTTCTGATGAAGGAAGTATACAAATATTTATTTGTATTTATATATAGACATCAGATTGTATTTTCAAATTTGGAGCTTAGAGAGAACCTTTACAATTTTTTTTATCATGAGCTATAAGTTATGTGGAAGTAAATTTTTAGAAAAAAAAGTGAGAAAAAAAGGCAGTATTAACATTGGATGGACAAAACGTTAAAGGGTTAAAAATTAAGATTTTCTAATTTGAAAAAAACTTACGTCCACGTCTAGTCCTAGCACTCCTAATAAAATCAAAGAAATAAATCCTGTACTGTGTTTCTCCTATTCGCCTTTTATACTACTACTAACTTTTATTTATTTATTTTCCAAACAAAATATTACAATGTTCTAAATATGTTGTTGTAGTTTACGGTGTCTTTTAGTCATTACCAAAAAACCATGCCATTTCAACATAAAACAGATTTACAAAATATCATCAAAGTTCGGACCTTCGTAAAACTCGTTTTTGTAATTTGCCGCCATATAATAGACATATTAAAACACTCAACGTCATCAAGCGCGATGTCATTATAGTCATAATTTCACGGAACATTTTACGGAAATTTTTAGGTTGGCAGGAAGCAAATTTGCGACCGTGTTTTTGCCAATTTCAGAAATTTCAGGGGGCGTTCATGCAAGTTTACCTTCATTATCATTCATACTCGTGTTTTTTGGCCGAATTTGAATAAAATAAAAATTTTAATTCAATTTTTCATTTTTAAAATTGAGACATTACCAACCGTCACAAAAATCCCTAAGTCGATTAAAATAACAATTTTTCTTTAAAATCGGCAGAAAGGGGGCAAATTACAAAAAATAGTATAAAAAAACTCGTTTCATAAGATCTTGAAGCACTCATTCTTTCAAAACACTCGTGGCTAACGCCACTCGTTGTTGAAACTGAATTCTTGCTTCAAGAGTGGTCTTATGAAAGTTGTTTTTTAATATACTATTAATAGACTTATTTCGTTATAGTACTGAATACCCCAATTAATAATAAAAAGTGGGAAATTTAATGAAATGCGTTTTGAAAATAATTAGTTATTCAACAACATGCTAAAAAGTTTAGAAAAAAATATAATTTTTGGAATAATTTAGGTACCTACTGTTTTTCTTTTAAGCCCTCGTGTAAATCGGTTCATTCATTCCACCTCGTGGATGATAAACCACTCGTTAACACTCGTGGTTTCCACTCGTTAACACTCGTGGTTTCCACTCGTGAAATAAAGCATCCCATTTACACTCAAAGTCGTTAAATAAATAGCTACATATTATTAATCAGTAATTTTTTCCCATCTGGAATATTTAACATTTAATCTATTGGGCGCAAGAGGAATACAACAATAATTATTATAATTATATTATTGGAAGATAAAGAATTAATCGCTCAGCCACTATCATTTTTGCGATTCCGATAACCGCTCGATTGATGCTTTGGACCCCGTTTCGAATTCCTGTTTACTAACAAAGCACCTCTCGATCCAATTCCGCTCGTTATTATTTATTATTATCAATCGTAGAACATTTATTAAATGCCTCCCGATAAGAAGACCTCGTGCGTCAAAAACACGCGCCATTCTAACGTCATTGTCTTTACCCAAAGTTCACCCTTTGTTCCAGAAATATGTAGACGACATTTGCGGCGAGGGATGTCAGCGATCCGTCGCCGGCGAAGACTCGAGCTACGATTCGGACTACGAAGCCGATCCGACGCCTAGTCGCCACCAGGATGTCTCCCGGACCGCCAGCGACACGCTTGCCGCCGAATACGCCGAGTACGTCGAAACGACGCCGTCGGACGCCTCACCAGGTTACACGGCGCGCGTGGAGTTTGCGTTGAAACTCGGCTACACCGAAAAGCTGGTGCAGGCGGCGTTACAGAAATTAGGGCCGTCGCCGGCGCAGAACGAACTGTTGGCGGAGTTGATTAAGCTGGGGGCGCAGAAAGGGGGCTCTTGTGATAGCAGTCCATCGGAAAGTACGCTGGACGTGACCGATGTCCAAGGGGAACAGGCCGGAGGGCAGGCGCTAAGGCCGATTGTTATCGATGGGAGCAATGTTGCGATGAGGTGAGAAGGTTAACATTTGCACATTCTATGACCAGGACCGGCCTAAGATACATTATAGCGAATAATCATAATTTATTTGAAAATTGATTAAGCGAAAAATATCTGGTGTCGAATTTGCTGTGATAAACTAGGGAATTTGTTGTTTTTATTTTTAATTCCGAGATAATAAATCGCAAGTATTTGCTGATGAATAGGAAACATTCCTAATTTCCTGTTTTTTAATAATATCACTAGCACATTCATTCGTGGTAATTTTAACTAACAAATTTCAAATTTTAATAATACCTTAAATTTTTATCTTGAATATTTTCTTTGTGAAAATGAGTAACTTCCAAAGTAAAATATCGTTACAAAGATAAACAATCGTTTTCTATTTTTCCAATTTTTTTTTAATAAAATCTAAAAAACAATTCAAGCTCTTTTTGCTAAAGGAGTTTTAATCGCAATGAGGTGTCATATATTTTTTTGTAAAGAACTATTAAATAGGTAAGCTTCAGTTTTCTGACAAAACAACACGTACATTGTGTTCGTCGTGTGTAAGAATCCCATTAAACGTCAGCTAGCAAATTGTATTAGAAAATTTAGAGACAAAAAGACAAAACAGGGACAATGTAAAAGTAATCATAAAAAGAACGTAAAATTGCAGAATTGAAATGTACCTACACGAGTTTAAAAATATGTGAACGAAAGAGAGTAAGGAAAAGACTAACCCGAAATCTTTAGAACCAAAAAAAAAAACAGTTTAGAAGTCTGAAAAACTCCAAACTCAAATTATAAAAAGTACACTTGAACTAAAGAAAGCATTCATCGGATGTTCGAAGATTGTAAAAAATATAATATAATCTTGAAATCTTGATTTTTAATTAGAAAGATTGTCAGTCAAGGGATAGGTTTCTGCGGATTTTTCGACATTTTAAAACAGGGACGCTCAGATTTGTGCACCTATCGCTTGAATTCATCGGGTTTTTAAGGATGAAACTATCTATTCAATTCTGGTTTTTAAAATTTGTATTAAGAGTTTTTAGTGCAGGGTTAAAATCCAGAGTATAATAATTAAACCGCTGTTAAATCCCACGATTACTCAAGATTTTATGTCTGATTGCGTATTTCAGTGCTTTGGTACAAAATTGGCCTTTTTTGGCAACACCGAGCGTTAGGTCTTTCAAAATTAAAAAGTAAGAATTTTTTTGGTCTCTTGATGAATTTTTTATTGTTAATAAAAAATATAATAAACATATAAAACACTCGTGTTTCGTATAAATTAATTGCAAAGCCACCAAAACACAGACAAGAGAGAGTCCCAAAAACTAACGAAATTGCATGAAATTACGGGAAAAAATAGCTTAGAACAATAGGACATGGACATGAGTAAGAATAACCCTGAAAAAAGTTGGTAACTCGAGACATTTTCTTCGGTCAAGTTTTAAGGGCGGTTAAATCATAACCAAGCACTAAAGTCAAAGTCAAGCCAAACCAGGAATAAGTTGGTAACCAGAATTATTTTGGTTTAACTAATTTTAAGTCAGTAAAATAGGTTTTGAAAAATTAACCTTAGATATCATATTTGTATAAAATTTTTGTGAGTAAAATTTAAAATTAAGCGCCAAATTTAAATTTATATTCGCCGACCAAAACTCTCTATATCTTAGAAACTATAGATATTCGGATAATGCAAATGGTTATTTTCATTTTTTAGATTTCCTATCACTACTTAAAATATTTGCACAACTATAAAATTCACACAGTATACAGGGTTGCCCGCTGAAAACAGTCCACCCGAGTTTTTAATATTTATACTCATTTTACTCAAAATCGCCAAGACAGGTCGATTTCATATTCAAGGGGGAAATCTCTACTTTGTGTTCGCGCCAGTTCAACTCCCAAAGAGGGGCAGCAGGTACTTAATTTTTATTTAATGGGAACAGGGGTTAATTATGATTTCATCTTAAAGTCTATTAAAACCTCTTCACAATAAGCGTTTTAAAAATAAATTACATTTTATTGTATTTATACATTTTGTATTTATTTATTTAATTATTTAACTAAATGTTCGAAATTTAATTTAAAAACAACGGTTAAAAGACCCTTTTTTAAACTTACCTCTTATAGCGAACCTCGGATATAATGAACTGATTTTAATATATTTTCTGAGTTCGTTATATACGAACACCACTGTATTTCCCGGCGTACGCAAACAACCATTTTTTCCTCATGGTGGGTTTTTTACTTTGCAATTTAGGACTAGGCGATTTGAGTAATCGATTAATCGAATACAAAAAATGATTGATTATTCAATAATCGATTATTATGATTAATCGGTTAATGGACTAATCGATTAATCGATAAATAATTATTGAATAAATTACTGTAATAACTAATTGATAACTGGTTAGGTAATCAATTATTTAACTGGGAACAGATTTCATCAATCATCAATTCATCATCTATCAGTTGATAAATAAAAAACTATACTATGTACCTATTTATAATTGCTTTATTTTAGACACCTTATTCAAATTCAATTCAAATATATCAACCATGTTCATTTTTGTTTATAAGACATACAACCAAACGTAATAAGAGTAATGAAAATAAAATACAGACTGATCCAGAAATACTGAGTCTGTTGGCAACACTGGAGTTAAATTTTAAAGGATACCAATGGAGTACGCTTTCAGTTAACAACAAATCGACAATCTTGTGGAGTTGTACGTCAAGTAAATGTCAAAAAAAATTGAGTTCGGTTGCGGTGTTGCAAATTACGAACAAAAATACTTTCAAATTTGTTGCCAACAGACTCAGTATTTCTGGTGGATCAGTCTGTACTATGTAGGTAACAAGTAACAATAAAGAAACAGTGCCTTTATTTACACAGTTGGGCGACTTTCATTTTGAGTAATCGATTGAGTACAAAAAATAATCAATTACTTCGATAATCGGTAGTTTGATTAATCAATTAATCGATTATTTTTCCCAGTCCTAATTGTAATATTATCTAGGAACATTAATTAAGTTGGTTGTGTTGGTATCGCTACCGTTGAGACCAGTTGAGACAGAAACGATATTTTTTTTACGATAAACAAATACAAATATAAATATGCGTATGGTGGTAATGTCATCACCCAAGTGTCAGAGTTTTCAGGTCGCATCTACAACCTCTGATCTGACCTAACGACCACTAGTAGTGACCGGGACCGACGGTTTAACGTCTCCTCCGAAAGACGAGTTAGTTGCGATGTTTTTGGCATTACATTATCCGGTCATTTTTACGATAAGTAATAGAAATTCAAATTTGATAGTGCAAACTGTTACCAAACCATTAGCAAAAAACTCAATAATGAAAAATCATTTATTTTTGAACTTTTTGAGTTAGTCGAACCAAAAAATAATATTGTATCTAATTTATCTGGACACAGTTTCCCGCATTCGCAATTCTTGCATCATCCCCTGCGCTCGTGTTGCGAGCAAATTGTGAACACTTGCTTCATTTAGCTTTTTTGTTCCAGCCACGGCAACAAGGAGATATTCTCCTGCCGCGGCATCAAAATCTGCGTGGACTGGTTCAAATCGCGCGGCCACAAAGACATCACCGTCTTCGTGCCGAAATGGCGCAAAGAAGCCCCCCGTCCCGACAACCCCGTCCGCGACCAAGACATTCTAGCCGAACTGGAAAAAGAAAGACTGCTCGTATTCACCCCATCGCGCCTCGTCGGCGGCAAACGCATGGTCTGCTACGACGACCGCTACATCCTCCGACTGGCAGCCGAAGTGGACGGCATCGTCGTCAGCAACGACAACTATCGCGACCTCTGCCAAGAAAGCGCCGAATTCCGCAAAGTCGTCGAAGAGCGCATCCTGATGTACAGTTTCGTCAACGACCGCTTCATGCCCCCAGACGACCCTCTGGGGCGTTCCGGCCCCACCCTAGACAACTTCCTGCGCACCCAACCCAAAAAAGGGGACCCACCGCCCCCTTGTCCCTACGCCAAAAAGTGCACATACGGTAACAAATGCAAGTACCACCACCCCGAACGCGGCCCCTTCCCTCACAAAAGCGTAACAGAACGACTGTCAGAACACGCACAAAGACACCTCCAAGCACGTGAAGGCGACATCCGTAAAACCCCTTTGGGGCGCACGCGCTCCAACGTGCCCCCACCCAAAGAAGTGCAACATGTTGTCGTGTCGAAAAGTCGCAGTGTTGATAATGTGGGGGCTGCGCCCCCCCAACCTGAGAACCTCCACCGGAAGCTCCAAAGACAACTAACACTAAACCCAGCGTCTGATCCGAGATTGGTGCGACGGTACGTGGCTCCGCAGCCCCCGTACGTGAACTGGGACATGCACCAGCACGTGACGCGGATTGCGTCAGCTCCGGATTCGTATAGGCCGTGGCCCCCGACAGCCCCCACGCATCGACACATGCAGAGAATGTCGAGTTGTTCCGATCCGCAATTGAATGTTTGGCCACCGTTGTGGTCGCAAGGGGGCCCACCACCGCCCCCTACACTGCAAGAGGATGCGCGCAGGAAATTGCATTATCATCTAGCGGCGATTTTTCCTGAAGAACAAGTCACACAAGCGATGAGGATGTATCCGGATGAGACGAATCCGCAGAAGATTTGCGCTGCGATTTTATCAATGTTTCCCAAAACTTAATTGGATACTTCTATGGGCTTATGTGAGATTAAGCGTATACGAGGTTTGGTCAGTTATTATCTAAACGCAATGGATTTACGATGAGGTGTAGTTTAGATTGTCCAAAATAACTTCATATTGAAGAATTCAGAGTAATGATAGAGAAACTAAGTAGGTTATTACTAAGGTACTCGATTCTGTTGTAGACAGAGGAGCTATCATCTACGAGGAGACCAAAAAACTAGATTTTCTGTCCTCAAAAAATTAGTACCGTTTTGAATTTATTTAAATTCAATTAGTTCACTTATTGTGATGGAAAAAATGCAGAAATGTAGAGCATCATATTCTTAATAAGCCGAGGAAAATTTATTAAAATTCTCACGTGAAACATGAGGAAATAGTTATTTACTTAATCAGTTATAAAATGACCGAGCATAATGTTTGCCAAAACGAGTGAGCGCAGCGACCAAGTTTTGCAAATTATGCGAGTTAAACAGTAATAGGCTTTCATAACGTATTACCTACGTACAAAATTTTTTCTAATTTTGTCTAATTTGAAAATTTATTTTTGCAATTTTTTTTTTAGATAGTTAACAAATCAGGTAGTCTTGACCGTTAACGAGTTGCGTAATAAGTGGCAGTACGTCAAGTCAAAATTTTGTTAACGGGATTGGGAAAAAATATTTAAAATTTGCGTTCCGTCTCATATTTTTCAGTGCGGTTAAAGATACAAAAATGCAATAAATAAAGTTTTCAGAATTCAATTTTCGTGCATTTATGCAAAAAGACAAGTCGAATACGATATACTTTTTGTTCTAGCTTCTTTTCCGTCTAAAAAAGTAATTGTTTTGCAAAATTTTGTCAAAAATATGCCGAAAGATCGAAAGATTACTAATGTAAGTCGAAAATTTCAGCAATGTTTTTACTAATGAGTAATGACTAAAAAAAAGTTTAATAATGATACTACTTATACAAAGCGATCAAAAAGTCTTTCTGTCAAATAAGCTTAGAAATTAAAGGACGTATGTCTGCGGAACTCAACCCTAATGTCAAAGGAAAACTGTCAAAAAAATTAAGCAAATTAAATTATTGTTGGAATCCAGTTTTTTCCCATAGACACCATTTACAGGTCGTGTAGCGTTCGGGTATTATTTGTGTCACGGATTCACGGCATCTAACAGCTTACGTTTGAGGTAATACACGACACCGGACACACGTTCTCAAGTAATACGCCTACTTGATAGAAGGACTTTTTGATCGCTTTGTACTTTATTTTTCAAAAGTTTTCACAAGATTTTTACCCACAAGAGCAAATAATTCGAGAAATTTCGTTAGAAAATAGACAATTTTAGACGAAAATTTTACCTTTATCAAGCGTTCTCGCAATTAAGCATATTTTTGAATTAAATGCCCACTTTTTGAGATTTTTAGCAGGTTTTTTTAACAAAAAAATGGAAAATATGCCGAATGATCGCCAGTTTAAATCGAAAGTTGTATTTTTGTCTTTTTTCAACGCTTCATCAATTTTTGAGCTAAAGACTCAAGTGAAAAATTACCTAATCTGTTCAATAACATTGCTTTTGATTTTTTGGAGCGTTTTAACATAATTCTTATCTAAAAATCGTATAATTAATTCCAGGAAAACAGTTAAAAAAATTAGACGTAATTTTTTACCTTTATTTTCTACACCAAATGCTCAGTCCCAGTGGAAGTTTGCAATTTGAGCCGAAAAATCAAAAATTCGGTCAAAAATTACTTATTTTTCTAATTGTCAATTTACTAAAACTAAAACTAGGCTAAAAACTCGTGGATTTTTTTAAAGCAAATTTTATTCTCTACACTTTTCTTTTATCCTCAACCAACAATCATACTCTCAGTATTTTGAAAAATATGAGGCGGTGCGCAATTATTTTTTTATAATTCATATTAGCTTTCGATATATTTTTTGCATTGCCTTTATATCTTACTATTGAGAATTTAGTGCTCTATTCGCCTGTTATTTTTTTGTTTGAATTGCCCTCACTATTATAAAAAATGCAGCCATTTTTTTATTCTTGGCTCAACTGCCCCATCTGAGGTGGCGCTGACGAACTTTCGAGATCAGGGACATTTATTATTTGACTGTGAAAATGTTCCTGGTCATAAATGAATATTTTTGTGTCAACTTGACGGACATTTGACACTAAATCTGTGAAAAGTTAATGCCACTGTCCATACTTTTGTCTTTGCCAGAATCCATACCTTAGTTACTAAGTAGGAATAACGCTTTCAAAGGAATGTGGTGTCAACCCCTCTGTTTTTATCATGTCAATATAATTATTAATCAATAAGTTGATACTATGTATCTCTAGTAAAATTGTTGCAATTTTGTATTATAGTATAGTATATTGGAAATTTGATTCGTATAGTCATACAAGTCAAATTTGATACTAACCCAGTATCAATTCAAGTATTGATATCGTAACTTGACGAATACTCAATAGAGAACATTCTTGTATCATTGAAAATGAATCTGGATTCGTTGTGAATTGTGATGCTTAAGAATAGTTTTGTTTTTCTAGAGGCAATTTGTTAAATTAACCGTACTATAGACTGTTGCGTCGATGTTGATGTATGCACGTTAAGTGTCTTTCTTTTCAAGTAAAGTTGCATATTGCATAGCGTTTTCTAAATACTAATCTAAAGGAGAAATACTCAAAAGTTTGCTACTCTGTATGTTACAGTTCAAAACAAGACAGGGTTTGTTTATCCGGAACAAGTAATTAATTAATGTTTTATAGTTTTATATTTTACTCAATGTTATTAACCATTGCAATGTCTATTTATTTTTATTTTATAAATATAATAATTTAAGAAAAACAGTTTTTTTATTACGTGACGTTGCCAACATGAAAATCACTAGTACTTCCCGTACGCCACTGGTAATTCCCCCAAATAAATATCAAGTGTCGAGCAATGACACCTTCAATCGTTCAAAAATGTATTAAAATGATGGTTTCCCCTCACACGCCCCAATTTTATTTATTTTATCCCCAAAGTGGTCGCAATATTGATTGCCGCGACGCCGCTGCTGTTGGTGTTTTTCGTTCTGTGGGTGTGGCAGTCCTGCTCCGACCGTGTTTGCTGGGTGTACCGCATCGCCATTTTCTGCGATATTTATTAAATTATTACCGATTTTAACGAAACAATTAGTGCCGTGTGTGCAAAAACATGTGTGGCTACGTTGACGCCCATCAGTGAGTGTCTCAGACCATGCGGAGGTAAGAAATGGGCCGAAATCTCGGCTACTGTTAGTTGGCCTTTCCCCTTTCTATTTGACATTTTCTGCAAGAAAGTGCCCCAAAATCTGGCCGTTCGCGGTGTCTGTTTACGTAATTAAGACAAATGACTTGACCTTGTCGCTTGTGTTTGCTTTTATTTATTAATTGGGGCGTATGTCGCCCCCTAATGACTCACTTCCTTGTTGGAGACAGTATTGATGAGAGCGAAGCCAGTTTGGGGCACTTCCTGCCACGCTTTATTTTATTAATTGGCGGTTAATAACCTTCACAGATGTCTTTCGCACGTCATGCACTAATTTATTTATTTCCATAAAGCGGTAACATATGGTGACGAAAACGGGAAACAGAGATTTAACCTTTTTTTTTTCTTCAAGAAATGTTGAAACGGTTTAGTTTTCTCTACTGTTGCAGTGCGTTTCAAAGTTCAAGTGGTCGAACGATTGCATTTTTTAATCAAAATTGATGAAATCACGTGTAATTCGGTTAAAATTTAAAGGGCATTTATTATTAGAAATGAGAAATCCAATAACTGGATTGGTTGTCGTCATAGTTACAGATTTTTTCGGCCTTCAACCCCTAAAATAACAATAACAATAACACAAAGGTCTACAATTGTGAAAGGTGAAGGAATATTTAAAAATAAAGTCACGAAAATCATTTGTGATGATTGTTTACTGAAGTGAGAATCGTTAAAAACCGGTGTTTCTGTAATAAATGAACCGAAAACAAAAAAAACGAGGTCAAAACGTAGAATTTTCTTACCTGATTTGAATAAATTCATTTATTTTTCATATTATGGTTATTTTATTATAAATACACATAAGTATTGTAATATTTACATATTATGGAAGCGATTAACTATGGGCTTCCATGGAAATGTAATATTCTTCTAAATAAATTAAAAAAAATATTTTCCTAAAAATAAGTGGAGTATTCAGTTTAAAACCCCAGGGAGTGGTTTCCGTGATAAAAATTTACTAAGATATCCTGTCAAAAATATAGCGCTTTATCTAGTGCAAATACTTAAAACCAGAATAATACTTCCAAGGTTTCAAGTGGTAATAGTATTTTGATGAATCATGGTTGTAATATTTTTCAGATGTGTCTCCACACATTTCTTGTCAGACAACATGTAAAATCAGCTGCAAAAGTTTTATTACAGGTTTTTACCACATCTAGCAGACAACAGATTTATTCAGATTCTTTATGAGCATTTACAGCAGAACACTGCCAAAAAAAGAAATTGAAAATCCGTTTTTACAAAATTATTCACTAATTAATACTATACCTATCTTTTTCTATAATTTGCTTCCCCTAATAAATAGGATTAAAACCATACATAGAGTTTTGAAAATGTGGTTGGAGAGGATGTTATCACTACAGTTTCCTAGCTCAAAATTTTTGCAAATTTAGGGTTGTTTTACAGAAAATGAAATTAAAATTTAATTTAGAAATAAACTAATTCGTATTAAGTTACAACATATTTTTCTACTTGATTTCATAATGTTTGTAATTTTTATTGGCAAAATATCGCAAAATAGTTGTGTTTCTGAATTTAATTTACGATTTTTCGAATTTTTTGATGAAATTTTGCAGAATCATTTCTGAGTGAAAAACTCCGAAAAACGCAAGAATAGTCACCATTTAAAAGTTTGTATTGTGTTGACCTGCTTCAGGAAAATTTTACAAAAAGCTTCAAGAAATTAATTAAAGAACTTCAAAAAGAAAGAATTTGAAACTAAATCTTACATTTGTAGGCTTTTGTCACCTTTTTTACCAAATAATTTATTAAAAGTACATTTTTTATTTTTTTGTCACGTTCAAACAAAATGAAGTTTTCATTATTATTTAGTCAACTATCTTCTTCGAATTATTATATTAAATTATTAATCAGAAAGAATTTTATTTGGCAAATCCAATTACATACAAGAATTGTAATGATCGAAAAGAAATGAGAGATAATAGTAGGTCTTGATTTTGATTTTAATTTCATATTTCTATACTATTTCCAGCCAATAATTAGTGAAAAACAAGTTACTAACACCGCGATTAAAGTAGTACCAAACCAAATTTTAGTTTTTCTTTTAAAACGTTTTATTTTTCGTTTTGATGAATCACAATGTTTAGGAATAAGCCCCTATTAATAATTAACTAGAAATATTTTCATTTACCTGAGGAAAATTGTTAAAATTCTTTTTCTACTTTGGTTTCGTACTGAAGCCATTACGATACGCCATTTGCGTATCGTAATATCCAACGGAGTGCTATAATAATTACACTAAAAACCAGGGTAATTTAGTTGGATAATGATGGCAACCTAGTTTTTTGACAATTATCTGAAAGAACTGTCAGGGTCAATCGGCACCTGTTTCAAGTGATAATTTAATCAAATGAACCAAATTCGAACCTTTAGAGGCTTTTGTACCATCCCTGATACGTAGTCCCTCCGAACACATTTTCAAGTAATAACAAACATACCTTCAAAAGCCAGTACAAGTAAGTAATTTGAGATCCCATTCTCCTTAGGCCAATTTTCAAAATCCGCGTATTTGCCACAAAAACCCGTATTCGTTGAGGGGTTACATTGCAAAACGTTTTGGACACTTTTAGCATACATTTTATGAATAAACTAATGACGATCCAAATTATTAATTTAATTTCATGACCCACGCAAATGATGTCAACTGCCACAAAATTCCCTAAATTTCGAAATTGAATTTTTTTGTTAAAAAAGGTGCAAAGTAGAAAAAATACTGTATGATATCTCGTTTATAAGGCATTTTGTCGCACTTACTACATTATGGCACTCCTCGCTGCGCTCGTCGTGCCCCAATTCCGTGCGTGCGACAAAATGTGTCTTATAAAACTCGTATCATAATATACTATTAAAATCTTCGTGTTGTGAATGTCTTCAAATAACAAAAAACAAATCGACTACCAACAATAAATATTGACTAGAACACAATCTAAAAACGATTATTAACACTTTACAAACGTCGTTAAACAAATATAATCCCGAATCTTTAGCACAACACGTTTTGAAATCGAATTTGACAGGACGACAGAACAGTACACAGTAAACACCCCGCTAATACGTATACCTTAGTGATTTTAATGTTTCCAGGTTATTTAAAAAAAGTCCAATCTTTCGCTGGGAATACAATATCAAGTTTATGTTTGAATGATGTGAATGTTTGAAATTGCAAAAAAATATCTACAGGAAAAATTACCTACAGCAAAATGTAAACAAGAGATAAATTGAATGACATAGTGATAACACCAATGATAAAAAGTTTGCTGAAAATATTGGTCATTTTTAGCTAAAAACTCTCGTTAAAATGTAATTTTCTATTTAAAATTCGCGAAATGGTAACATTACTTCAAAATTCTTACAAAAACTATACATATTATATTTCGTGCACAAAAGACCCAAAAGCTTGTCTCCTGATAAATCAAGGAAAAGAAGCGTGAGTATTTCTTTCTATGTAACCTTTTCATTTGTGTAAATTGATCATTTTATCTCACTTCAAACATTCCAATTGAATCTTGATATTAGCATTCAACACCTCACAAAACCCTTCCATCATGTTTATCTCTCGTTTCCAGTGATCACTAAACAACCATGCCTCTACCAAAGAGGGTGATCGAACCGGTCCACGTGGCCAGAGGTACACTTCCAGAGGATTTTCCTCTAGTGTCCGAATTGGAAGCCGTCACCAATGGAACTTTAGCAAACACAGTACGACAACTTTCCTCACTCTCAAAACATGCCGAAGATTTATTTGGAGAATTGGCCAGAGATGCCCAACAACTCTACGACAGATCGAATTCACTTCAAGCGAGAATCGACAGACTCGCTATCAAAGTCACACAATTGGACAGCACCGTCGAGGAGGTTTCCTTGCAGGATATTCACATGAGGAAGGCGTTCAAGAGCACGGTGGCTTTCGATCAACAAGTGAGTTTTTTTGTTTGTTTAGAAATGTTTTTTAACGAGAGAATTTGCCCAACTCTGCAGACTTACAATTACATTTAGAAATGCCCTATTTTCCCTAGGTTTATGAATTTCTTTACGAACAGATGTACTAAAATCAAGAAATTTCGTCAGGACCAAGTAGAAAATTGTGTTTGATCGAAAATGTGTTTTAAAAGACACTTTGCCAAAACACAATAAAATAACTTATTTACCGCAAAGTTAACAAAATTTTACCAAAACAGAAAGCTCGGACCTATTTTTATATTTATTTAATTTTTTCCATACTTTTCGGAGTACCTGTTTTTAATGAGACACTGTTATAATTTTACAAATTTTACACAGGAACTATTATAATTAAAACTTTTTTTGCTTTATTTTGGCCTATTTTGATATTGTTTTTTTCTCAATGACTGGATTTGAAAGGTTTGTTTAAAACTAAAATAATATAAAATAGCAAGTTTCATACTTCATGTTATTTTCTATTATATGTTCTATTCTGTGATTTTTATTTGTTATTATTTATTCTATTTTATTAGTGTTTTTTAACGCTAAAATTGCAAAACTAGAACGTTTTTGCTTTCATCGATAAACTCACTTTGTTAAAATAACAAAGAGGAAAATTGCAAAATTGGATTTATAAGAGCGCTATTTTGACTTATTTTCGAAACGAACAGTATTAGATCAAAATTTCTTTAAATTTACATTGCTTTTGAATACCTTAAATTGTTTCATTTGTTTCTTTGAATAGATCGATTTTTACGGATTATTATTTGCCTAAAAACGTCCCAAATCGCATGGTTTAACGATTTAAACCATTTAGAATCATTTAGAATAATTCGATAATTATTCTAAATGATTTTTTTATGATTTGGATTATCTACCAGCTGAAGTTCATCTTTTAAGGAAACTTTGGAAAAATTAAAGGACAGTTTTCAGGTTTTTTGTATTTCTATTTTACAACTTAGTAAAAATTATGTAGTACAAGGAAACATCAAAAAATCTACATATTGTCTTAATATTAGATTTTCTTATAACAAAGTGAGAAAAATATAATACGTCGTTCATTACATACTAGATATTATTACATAACAATTATATTACATAAGACTGGAAGCTGTTTTACCACTCTCACGCGGTAATTTACATCAGTTTCCAATTTGGAGTCTAATTTTTTTGTTACATATACTAATAGTTTTTTAATTTTTATTGTAAGGGACTGCCCTTTTGTTTTTGTGATCTTTATTATTTTTGTGTTACTCACTAACTTGCTTTTGCATATTTGATCTCTTTTTTGTCTACTTTACGTGATAACCTCTGGAACTTTATTACCTTTTTCAAAATGTTATTTTATATTTAAAAAGGTAAGCAACTAATATGTACATTATTGCATAAAAGCCATTTTTGAAAAAAGTGCAAATACACCTTACACTTAAAAATCAGTTTCTTAAAAACACTTACTTTGTATAACGTCACTTCTAGGCGTAATATTTAAGTGAACCCCTAGCAACCGGGCCGGATAGCAAAAATCCGATTAAAATGTTTTAGGTCATAAATTTTTATAAACATGTTAGTTTACAAACTGTCCAGCTAGTTTATAAACTAGCCAAACATACACATTAACCATATCATATCGAAAAGATTTGTGGCTGCGGTTTTAGGGGTGCCATTCTTTTTGATCGTGACTGTACACTCAACTGGCTCAAAATTTGCTCCATACACACCATCTACGGGTTGTAAATTGATCGCTTTGTACAGAAGTTTTATTGCCATATCGAGCATTTTAACTTAATACAGCGTGATTCTTAAATAGACCGACAAAATTATTCTACCCATGGTAGTGTCAAATGAGTACATGCTGAGAAAAATAATAAAAAAATTCCTTGTACAACCGTTTTCGAAATAAAATTTTTTAAAGTTATGTTGGAGATAAAGCGTACGCCACTGATGTGTTCATAAGTAATATTAGCACAGTTAGTGGCAAGCATGATAATCATCTGATGACAATGTACTTGATCAATGCAGCTATGATCACTGTGTATTATCGATATTCATTATGAAAATGAGCACATTTTATTCCAGTACAACTAATTTAAACTCATGAGCGCCGTAAGTGGCACGGATTAAGGGGTTTCTACCCCTACGAAATAAAAATGCAAATATGGTACAGATCGTCTCTACTTATCCTTGCAAGACTGTGATAAAATTTTGTCGGTCTATTTAAGAATCACCCTGTATTTTTAGGATGTGTCTCGTATTTAAAAAAGTCGAATATATCGCTGGAAAATCTATCTCACATTTAATCAGTTTAAAATAAAACCAATGAGGTTAAGTCGTGAAGGTTTAATACACAATTTTACCCAGTCGGATTAAAAAGGTGCTTCAAAAATCGATTTAGGCTCACTTAGAACTTGTGAATATTTTTCTCATTTGAACTCTTTTCCATTGGCTCCTGTTCTTGATTAAATAACAATTAATTAAATTTTTCCAGATATTCTCTCGAGCGACTATGCCGACGGCCATGTTGGAAACGTATCATTCCTGCGACAAACCGCCCCCACTCCACAAACTCAATTGTTACCGTGACGACGGCAAAGACGGTCTGAAATTCTACACCGATCCGAACTACTTCTTCGAATTATGGCGTCAAGAAATGCTCAACGACACCGAACGTATGATGCACGACCGCGGCAAGAAACCACACCGACCACGAACTGAAGGCGGTCAAGGAAACCGCCACAAAAAACGCGTTCGTCAACCACACAACACCCGCGAAAGACAAAAGCAAATCGCCGTAGGCCATGGCGAATACATCATGCCACAACAAAACACCATCTATCGCACACCACAACCCATCATCCAGCAACAACAACAAATGTTACCAACCGAAGAAATGATCGAACAACGCCCACCACGACCGAACTCAATCGAAATACGACGCTCGTACCAACAAGAAACCACCGACGGTCTACATTCCCCCACTTACCCCCCTTACGAGGAGTATGGCCAAGGCCCACTCAGTTCCGAATCGCTATACCAAGGAGGCACGCCCACACGAGGTGGTAAAGTCCGCCCAAGTCAACCCCCACCCGCCCCACCTAGCAACACCAGCACCCCCTCCTCCAACACCCCGACGCGAGGGCGAAGCCTCTCCGGCCGCGACAACCTACCACCACCGCCCCCACCACCCGACACGACCATGTCACCGCCCAACGGCATCCCCGCACATCTCGCCACCCAATCGCGATCAAACAGCCCGCATCAAGCCACGCCCCCTGAGCCCGTGCAAGACTTACCCCCACCGCCGCCGGTACCTAAGCAAGCCTCGCCCCCCAAACAACAAACTCCACAAGCCCCGCCTCCGCCACCACCTCCACCAATGCCGTTACTGAACGGCCCGACGACTAGTCCCCCATTGGTTAATGGCGATTTGGCTAAAATTATAAATAGTGCGTCCCCACCACAATTAACACCTGTCAAAGATCGGCCAAAGCAGGCGCCACCTATCGTCGACCCAAGGAATGATTTACTCAAAGCCATTCGAGATGGAATTAAGTTGCGTAAGGTGGAGAAGATTGAACAGAAGGAGGTGGAGAGAGGGAACGGTTTCCACGATGTTGCGAGTATTTTAGCACGGAGGGTTGCTGTGGAGTTTAGCGACTCGGATTCAGGCAGCGATTCGGAGTGTGATAGTGAGGGTTGGGGCGAAAATGAAACGTCGGCGTGACATAGAAGGAAGGCTAGCACGGCTAGTCAAGTGTACTGAAGCAACGAATTTTCAATTATTAACGAGCAAACTTTAGCAATATGCCAAATTTCCAGTATTATCGAGGCATTGCATGATAAGCTTACTAGGTTTCGTTCACAGTGGTTGGTTTTGACTTGGATTGAGATGTACATATTGTAATGAACGTTTTATTTATAAATTAAGTTGTATAGAGAATTATTTAACTCGTACTGTCCTAATACTCCTTTTTAATATTTTAACCAATTATCAGGAAATCTTTGTAAAATACGATATTTAATGGGTAAATAAACATTATGTCAATGAATGTGTTTTATTTACGAAGTGCGCATTGGGGGTGAAACTAAGATCACGCCGTCACCTCGGACGAAAAGCATGGGAATGTTCCGTTTTGTCGTTCTGTAAACCTCTTCGTATGTTTCTTCGTCGATTTCAACAGTGGTTATGGTCTCTTCGGCGTCGCTCAGGATCATATTCATGTGTTGGTCATAAGCCTAGAACTTGGGTATGTGGTGGTTTGGATTTTGTTACACAACTTACATGAAGTCGGCCCCGGATTTCGCGATCGTTCCGCATTTTCACATAAATACGTTCGTCTAAACTTAACCTCACTAAATCGAGCGGTTCTTTGACGGTGATTGAAGGAATCTGGAAGGAACGATTAATGTAATCACAAAAGGAACTGGTCTTACATTCTCTAAATCATCCGCCATTCTCACTAAAGATGCCGGTTGTTTGTAATATTTAAATAAACAAAAAGCTAGGTTAGGTTGTCACCACTACAAAGAATAAGAGAGAGGGAGAAGCGAATCTCTCTGTCTACCTTTCGTTTTTATACCTAAGCGCCACCTGACCGAGGACAAAACGAACTAATTCTCCAATAGTGGGCAATTTTAATTATTTTCCATATTTTAAGCAGTTTTAAGAATTATAAATGTCAACCTATTTGTACTGCACTGTTGCGAGACGTTTTAGTAAAAAAACATCTGCAACAGTTGCAATTGCGCAAAAACATTTAACATCGCTTAATAAAATAAAACCAAGCCCTCATCATTTTTTTTTCAAATCTCTTTATTTCCTGCGTAATTATTTTACAAGTTGTAAAAGATAAAAATTTATTTAAAAGAATAAATGCTGTCGCGAAATGTAAAGCCAAAGCTAATTCAACTCGAATTGTTTTGCATGATTAGATCTCTCATTGAAAATATAAATTACATTAGCTATTATCTGTTTCAAAGCTATAAAAACGCCAACGTCGCATTTTCTCTCGAAATTAGCTGTTATAGATTATTTATGCATTTCAAAAAATGAATAGCTAATGAAATTTATAGTTTCAATGAGAGATCTAATCATTCATAACCATTTTACAATTTTATCAATCTTATTTAAAAAAATAATTCGGTAAAATGCGATGTTGGCGTTTTTATAGTTTTGAAACAGCTAATACCATTTTCTTGAAGTGCATGAACTAATAATAATAAAATAATAATAATAATAATAATAATAATAATAATAACTAATTTTGAGAGTAAATGCGACGTTGGCGTTTTTATAGTCCTGATAAACAGCTAATAATAGTATATTACTTAACGAGTTTGAGTGTAAATCGGACGCTTTATTTCACGAGTGGATTTTTAAACGTCGAGTGATAGCGAAAGGTTTATCATCCACGAGATGAAATAAATGAACCGATTTACACGAAAACGAGTTGAATACATTTTATTCTTCGAATTGGGCTCAACAAGGTTTAAAATTGCTTTAAATCTATTAAAAATAATCTGACGTTTCGTATTGAGAAATGCCAAACAGTTGTCAAAACTTCCTTACACAAGAGAAAAACCGTAAATTTTGACAATGTCGAAGAATAAAAAAAATTGATTGCCTTTAATCCTGATTTAAATCTATATAGCGACCATTGTTGCAACAATTGTTGTTATGATGAATGTAAATCAGAATTAAAGGCTCTTAATTTTTTATATAACTCGGCCTTATTTGGTTCACTACTGTGATTTCAAATATGGACGTATTTGTTCTCGTAAGGGTCCATAATAATAATAATAATTTACATATGATGCACTAATATTTTACTATTTATTTCACTGTATTAGCTGTTTCAAAACAATAAAAACGCCAACGTCGCATTTTCTCTCAAAATTAGCTGTTATAAATTATTCATGCACTTCAAAAAAATAATAGCCAATGTAATTTATACTTTCAATGAGGGATCTAATCACTAATAACTATTTTACAATTTTATCAATCTTATTTAAAAAAATAATTCGGTAAAATGTGACATTGGCGTTTTTATACTTATGAAACAGCTAATACATCCCTTTGCCTATAATCAAATTGAAGTATACTGTAAGAACTTTTTTGGAATTTGTCGTCATTTGGATGCTTTAATGGGCTCCTAAAAGCGCGCAACATCATCAAGTGCGATGTCATAATAGCCATAATTTCACGGAACATTTAACGAAAATTTTTAGGTTGGCAGGAGGCGAATTTGCCACCGTATTTTTGCCAATTTCACAAATTTCAGGGGGCGTACAGGCAAGATTACCTTCATTATCATTCATACTCGTGTTTTTGACAAAATTTGGATAAAACAAAAATTTTAAATCAATTTTTCACTTTCAAAATT
Organism: Tribolium freemani; assembly: GCA_939628115.1. Classification (NCBI taxonomy): domain Eukaryota; kingdom Metazoa; phylum Arthropoda; class Insecta; order Coleoptera; family Tenebrionidae; genus Tribolium; species Tribolium freemani. The sequence goes on from OW626790.1 coordinate 11,026,886, forward strand.
GACAGTTTACCAACCGTCACAAAAATCCCCAAATCGACAAAAATAACAATTTTTGTTTAAAATCGGCAGAAAGGGGGCAAATTACAAAAAATAGTATAAAAAACTCGGTTCATAAGACCTTGAAGCACTCATTCTTTCAAAAAACTCGTGGCTAAAGCCACTCGTTGTTGAAACTGAATTCGTGCTTCAAGAGTGGTCGTATGAAACTTGTTTTTTAACATACTATTATTTGTTCAGCGGCTAAAAGTCGCTACTGAAGCAGACTTCATCTTTTTGTCACCAAATAAAACTGTGCTTTAGGAATGTGATGGTGCACATCGCTCGATTTTTGCCAAAAATGCACTTACACCCCTTTGCTTCTGACCGCCTTAATTTAAAATTGAAATTATTACCGCACTAGACATAGCTACCAACCTAGCGACTTTTCTACTTGTTGAAGCACAACTAAAAGCACAACGTACCAATTTAGGGAGTTTCAGCAAGCTTGATTTTGGGTTGGCAATCAATATTCCACTGTGACCAAGTGCAGATCCGTTGATCCCGTACTTCGAATATTACCATTTTCTTTAAATAAAATTAAAGCTGCATCTGGCACTACTGGCTAATAATGTAAGCATTTTCAACATTACACAGTTTCTGTTGACCTTCATAATACCTTTCCAAAGAATGGACTTCCACACTTTGTCTTCAAACGACTCCATTAACCAAATCAAATGCACCTCGTGCAAAAACTACTTGTCTTACTTTCCTATAATGTTAACCCAAGACGAAACGTTATGTGGAAGGTGCCCTACGACTGACAATTCAGTTCGAAATCTCTCATTTGAAGCTTTAGCTCAGTTTTTGAACTTTCCATGCCGTTATCAACCTCAAGGATGTTGCGATGAATTCCTTCCGGGGGAAATACCGGAACATGAAAAGAACTGTAAATTCCGGGTAATTCCCTGTCCTTTGGACGAATCAGTGGCGTGTGAATGGCAAGGACCAAGAACTGAATTGTTACAACATTGTTTGGATGGACATTCCGATTTGGTGCTTGAAAATGGCCGATTTCAGTTGGACTTAACATGTTCCGGAAATTTTGTGAATATCCTAGAATACGAAAAAGTTTTGTTGATTTTCAAGAGAAGTTTCGATTTGGAACGTAAATTATTGAAATTTGCATTGTACAAAAGCAAACATGAACTAGGAAATGAACACTTTTCATGCCGATTAGAAATTAAGGGTGAAAATAATACAGTGTTGAGTGATTTTGATTCAAGTCTTGAAGAAAATTACACGATGAAAGAAATTAGAATTGAAGCAATAACATGTGTTATTGTTACCAATTCGGCTGGGGGGAAATTAATGATCAAGAAACTAAACCAAAAAAACACTCAAGTGGATGAAAAAATGCTCTCACTTTTGAAGTGTATAAAATGTTCTTCTTATGTAATTCCACCGATTTATTATTGCCCTGAAAAATCGAATGTTGTTTGTTTTAAGTGTAAAAAAGATCACGGCTGTGATTCCTGTCAAAAATTACCGCCGTCTAGAAATATTACTCTTACCGCAATAGCAAGTTTATTAACTTATCCTTGCAAGTACAAACAAAACGGTTGTACTTTTACGTCTAAAGGTAACAAAATCAGTAAGCATTACCTCATATGTAAAATGAAGGATGTGTTCTGTCCCTTGAGTGCATCTGATGTAGAATGTCCATGGAAAGATACAATAAAACAACTACCTGAACATGTAGAAAATAATCATCCTGAGTTCTGCTTTGAGAATAATACAGTATTTTCTGAAATCCTTGAAGTGGAAACACTATACTATAAGATAATTAAGTTTTCCAATTGTTGGTTTCGAGTCGGTTATATGAAAGCAGAGTCGTCGACTTACTATTTTACAGTCCAAGCCATTGGTTGCCTTTCAGATCAATACAAATTTGAAATTGAAATTCAAAATCCTTCTGCAAAAGGTGTTAGATTGTTAGCCAGTAAGTTTTGTTCACGGATGATGACAATTTCTTTTGATAATTTTAATAGCTGTTGTATTTTTTATGAAATTGGCACATTTGAACAGGAAAATTGTCTTAATTTTAAAGTAACTGTTTTCAAGTGACTTGCATTTCTATTTTATAAATAGGATATTGAAAATATTGATTAATATAACACTATTAAAATGATCTTTTACTGTTATTTTTCTTTATTTAGTTAAAAGATATTTTTTTATAAACATTGATTTTACTTTTTGTAACCAAATACAATCTTTTCATTTTTTTATTATTTGTGTTTTTTTGTGAAGTTATTTTCGTGCTTCCTTTCAGTTTTCTCCTAGAATAATAAATGTCGATTGTACCCTGCTTCTTCATGAATTTTCATATGTGCTGCCACTTTAATTTCGGTTAAAATGTGTTAAATGGGGCACTACAAAGACATCTACCTATTAGCTGTTTCAAAACTATAAAAACGCCAACGTCGCATTTTCTCTTAAAATTAGCTGTTATAAATTATTCATGCACTTCAAAAAAATAATAGCTAATGTAATTCATAGTTTCAATTAGAGATCTAATCATTAATAACTATTTTACAATTTTATCAATCTTATTTAAAAAAATAATTCGGTAAATTGCGACGTTGGTGTTTTTATAGTTTTGAAACAGCTAATAGCTGTAAAACAAAAGAAGTGCGATTTCTTTGATAATTTTATTTTACAATCAATGCACTTGTACTATTTCTCCTCTAGTAGCTTTTAAAAGGAGTTGCGTTCCTGCTTTTTGATCTACGGCTTCTGTTTTTTCTTAGGATCCCAATGGTGCACCCATGTCTCAATTTGTACAAAAACTCAGAATTGTAAAATGTTTCTACGAGGGTGGGATGATTAATTCGTGGCCTCACAGAAAACAATAATTTAGCCATACAATTTTTTGTTTACTTTTCAGTATAATCTCCTTCTAGTTATGTGCACTTGGTCAATCGGAGTTCCGAAGTCTTTAACCCATCCTTGTGGGCCGATTCTCGTAACTCTTCAAAAAAGTTTTTTTGTAGCTGTGATTTCTTCAAATTTGTTATAAAATGGCGCATAAAATCCATTGTATTGTGCTAAAATAGCTCTAAACATTGCTCAGATCTGATTTTTCCAGTGAGCTTTTGTGCTCAGAAAAGGTGCTGTGCGACACCCATCAGAAACTCTCAATTTCTACTATGAACTGAAATGGAATACAGGCTGTTTTGTCTAAACCCCACATTAGAAGTATTGGGAGTTCTAATAATCATAGTCATCTGAAAATTTGTGTACAACCATAATCTTTTAGATCCTGCTCAATGAAAATATTCTCAAGATGGCAGCACTTCCGGTTATACCGGAAGTCGCTATCAACTTCCTTATTTTAAATGGAATGCTATATTTTTTAATGCGTTTTTGAATTACTAGAGTTATTTTAATGTAGTTTTCATAAGCTGTTCCTATACCTAAATTTAGCCGTTTACGAAATATTTATGGTTTTAAAAAAATTTTTGGATTTGTACCTTCCAGTTCAAAAATCGATAACTCTGCGATTTTTAAAAATTTGAAAATATTTTTGAGCTCATTTGAAAGAGGAAGCCTAGATCTTTCCTTTGGTGTTTTCAAATTTCTAAAAAAGAATAACAAACTCGAAATTTTTAAACTTAAGTTTGCAGAACTTTAAGCACCCATAACTCATTTTTTTCAAATGAAATGACATAAGTTTTATTTCACTAGATGCTAGAGAATTTAATTCTGCTTCGATCTTTATTAACATTCCCTATACTTATGTTTAATAGTTTTCAAGTTACAATACCTTTTTGTTGGGATTGAGAAATTCATTAGCCATAGGCCTTTTCTCATAGGTTGCCATGGAAACGAATGAAAAAAGGTGAGAAATTAAAGTTCTTCAAACAAACACCCAATGAATTTATTTCGTTTTCACAGTCTGATAACACAATTTTGAGCAGAGTTTGTCATTTAAGTTTAATCAGAAATGTTTTTATGGCAAACTATGCGAAAATAGCTGTGGTTAGTAAGAAATTTCCTACAATGACAAAAAACTCAACATAACTTGAAAATTATCACAGATAGGTATAGGGAATGCTAATACAGATAGATGCAGAACAAAATTCTCCTCCATCGAGTAGAATAAAAATTGGGACATCTCATTTGAAAAAAATAAGTGTTGGATACTTGAAGTTGTCCAAACTTGATCTTAAAATTTTTGGGTTTATTAAATTCAATTCCATTTTGAACACATTGAACAACAGATATAGGCTTTCTCTTTCGATTCTCCAAATATGATTTCGAAATCTCTAAAACTAAGCGAGTTACCGATTTTTTAAGGGACAGGTGCAAATTCAAAAAATTTTCAAAAATCCTAAATATCTCGAAAACGGTTAAATTTCGGTATAGGGAAAGCTGATAAAAACTCCCTTAAAATAACTCAACTAATCCAAAAACGCAGTAAAAAATATAGCTTTCCATTTAAAATAAGAAAGTTAATAGCGACTTCCGGTATAACCGGAAGTGCTGCCATCTTGAAAATATTTTCATTGAGCATAACTCAACGAATTATGCCTGAGTACCAACTCTCAGATAAATATCTTTATTAGAACTTTCAATACTTCTAATGTGGGGTTTAAAACAAGAGAATTAATAGCGAACCGGAAGTGCTGCCATCTTGAAAATATTTTCATTGCGCAGAACTCAACAGATTACGACTGAGTACCAACTCTCAGTTAAATATCTATATTATAACTTTCGATACTTCTAATGTGGGGTTTAGACGGAACATCCTGTATACAAGGTGAGTCAATAGTGGGCTATTTCTGACATGTCCTAAGATGCAACCAAAAATACTAATTGCACTTACCACTTGGATACTTCGTTTGATTTTTAAAAAGCATTAATTGATTCAACATTGGTTTTTTAGCTTTTAAATAATGATAATCCATAATGAAATTTTAGCAAAACTGTCAAGGCAAACATGACAATACTCAGAACAATGTAATCGTGGATTAATTTTGAATTTTTTTAACGATTACCAATTTGATCAGCTGGGATCAGTATGATTTTAGTATTATTGGTTGCATATTAATAAAAAATTCCATGTTTGGATTGGCAAATTGTAATAAATATTTCACCAAGTTCAAGTGCACCTCATCATATTTCTACTTGTTATTGTTGTTATCGTTTCTTCTAATTAAAGAAAAACACTTGCATCTGGCACTAGGGGCTAATAACGTAAGCATTTACAACATTACATTGTTTCTGTTACTCTTTATGTTTTCTAAAGAATGGATTTCCGCACTGTGTCTTCAAGCGACTCCATCAACCAAATAAAATGCACTTGGTACAAAAACTACTTGTCTTACTTTCCTGTAATGTTAACCCAAGAAGAAACGTTATGTGGAAGGTGCCCTACGAAGGACAATTCAATTCAAAACGTCTCATATGAAGCTTTGGCCCAATTTGTGCATTTTCCATGCCGTTACCAACTTCAAGGTTGCTGCAGTGAATTTCTTCCGGGGGGGAAATACCGGAGCACGAATAAAACTGAGTTCCGGGTAGTTCCCTGTCCTTTGCTCGAGTCAGTGGCGTGCAAATGATGGCAAGGACCAAGGACTGAATTATTACAACACTGTTGGGACGGACATTCAGATTTGGCCCTTGAAAATGGTAAATTTAAGTTGAACTTGGCTAGATCCGGAAACTTTGTGAATATCTTAGAACACGAAAAAGTTTTGTTGATTTTCAAAAGAAATTTCCATTCGGAACGCAAATTATTGAAATTTGCACTGTACAGGAGCAAATACAATCTATTAGGAAACAAGAATTTTTCATGTCAACTAGAAATTAACGGTGAAAACAAGTTGTCAAACGATTTTGAAGAAAACTATAACATGAAAGAAATTAAACTTGAGTCAACAATAAGTGGTGCCACCATGGAGGTTACCGTAAAATTGCATGATTATTGGAATATCATCCCAGCAAAGCACTGAAGCTGACGAAGAGATGTTTTCACTTTTGAAGTGCATTGAATGTTCTAGTTATGTATTTCCACCGATTTATTGCTGCTGGGAAAAATCAAACGTACTGTGTTTAGAGTGTTCGGAAAATCATGATTGTGACGCTTGTGAACCATCAGGGGCCACTAGAAATATTAGTCTCGATGGAGTTGCAAGTTTACTAACTTATCCTTGCAAGTACAAACAAAACGGTTGTAATTTCACATCTAAATATGGGGAAATGGGTAGACATCAAGACACTTGTGAAATGAGATATTTCCCATGTCCGTTAGCAGAATTTGTAGAAACGTGTGTATGGAAAGGCACAACAAAACAACTGTTCGAGCACGTAGAAAATAATCATCCTCATTGGTTGCATCTAAATAACACCGTAATTTCGCCATACCCTGAAAAGAGATATAATTGCGAGATAATAAAATTTTCTAATTGTTGTTTTCGATTAATCTTTAAAAAAGTGAGGTCCACTTATTATTTTACTGTGCAAGCGATTGTTTACTTTCCACAGATTTGAAGTTGAAATTCAAGATCCTTCTAAGAAAGGTATTAGATTAATAGCCAGCAAACTTTGTACAAAGACGATGTTAGAAGAAACAGACAAAAACTATTTTGTAAACTCAGATAATTATTGCGTTTTTCATGATATTAAAAAATTTGAAGTGAATAATTGTCTTAATATTAAGGTAATTATTTTCAAGTAATCATGTGTCTTTCTAAGAAACTGTTAGAGATGTTATGTTTGATATTTAGTACTAAAATTTACTTCTGTACCATTTAGTTATAGAATTAATACACATTCTTTTTCTTTCTATAGACGTTGTTTTTATGTTTTTGTTACAAAAAAACACACCAACTACTACTACTACAAATTGTCATTGTTTATTATTTAAAAAAAAAATTACCATAGGCGTCGTAATAAAATTTGCCCCAAATTTTCATCCCTAAATATTGATAAAAAAATATAAATGGGTCCGGTAAACTATTTCGCGGACTTGGCTTTTCTTTTTCCCACAGTGGATTCTGCATTGTTTTTTTTTAATTTTACCAGGAAGGGCCCATTCAAAGACGAGCCGCGCACCATGTCCATTGTGCCTATTGTGCACAACTTCCCGAGATCAGTTACAGCAGAAGCCCTGTGCCTGTGATGAAGCCCAGTATCTTATCTGCTGCAACCTTCTCAACAACCCTTGGGTCCAGATATTTCGAGCCCAGGTATACGTCTCTGATGCCTGCAAACGCAGGGCACTAGCAGAAAATGTGGATATAAAATAAATGAATAAATAGAAGGCCCATTTCGGTGGTGTCAGTGGTTCCACTCATTGTGGTCCCAAAGTCTTACGATTATCCAGGGAAATGAATACGACTACAGCAGAGCTCCCAGCGTACTGCAGAAGAGGGACTTAAGTACAACCGGATTTCCCTGGTGTCCGGAGGTCACCGTTCTCGACTTACTAACGGGGAGCCCTTCTGGACAACCGATGTCCACGGTCCCAGAGACTGAGCCCTTGTGGGCATGAAGGTACAATGGTGCAATGGCGGACACGGAATTTTGGACACTTCTGTCATTTCGTTGTCAAAAGGTATGGAGTATTCCATACGTTTATGTCAACGAAATGTCATAGGCAGATCATAGGCGTCCAAAATTCCGTGTCCGCCACTGTACTGGGCCACCTCACCACGTGCAGGTGCCAGCCATTAGAGGAGGTTGTGTTTATTAATGTCAAAAAGGCAACTAAGTAAATTTTAGAGAAAAAAACACACGCCCATGTATTTCATTATCTTAACCAAGTTGGTTCTCTCTCTTGTTCTATGTTGGTGAATTTCAAGAGTCTTCTAGGCCACCCTAGAATAACACTTTTATAGAACCGGAACATAATGGTTGGCAATGAATTCCTAGCTAGGCGCCAGAGTGCCAGAGATAAGGTTGAGATGTGTAAATGTAAATTTTACTCCGCAAAAACGAACTGGGCCATTTCTTCTAAAACTTTTGGTAGAGGGCGCTGAATGTACCGAGCGCGGGAATTTTAAAAATAGATAATTTGAATTTGTTGAAACTGTTGTGTTTTTTTTCATCCTCTATTTTTTACTTTCTACAGTGTAGTTAGCCTTGCTATAAAATGTTGTTAGTTACGTCAAATAGTTGTAGATGTAATTTCTGCTTTGAATACAGAACTTGAAAGTACTTCTATTTCTTTGCCCTTTTTCCCCACAATACACAGACCTCAACAGGTTATGGGCCCAAATACCCTGAATAACTAAAAAGTGGAGAATTAGTGGTGTCAGTTTTTTGAAATTAAATAAAGTTTTTTTTTGGTGTAAAAAAAAATGGATTTCAAAACGAAAATTGAGAAATTGGAAGGTGCTTCCAATTGGAGCAAGTGGCGAAGACAAGTGGAGTTGTTGTTACGACACAATGAAGTGTTGGATTTAGTAACAGGAAGACAATCGTCACCAATAGAACCTACGGAGGAAAGTACAACAGAGGAGCGTCAAACTTATAAGGTGTTTTATAAGGCAGATGCTTTGGCACAGTTGATCCTTGTAGGAGCCATGAATGATCTTAACATAGATCTCACCTCTACATGTGAAACAGCGAAAGAAATTTGGGACAAACTGTTATCAGTGTATGAACAGAGCTCAGGACAACGGCTGGATCGCCTAATGGAGCAGTTTTTTGGATGTGAAAAAAATTCAGCGGAAGACATAGCAACACACATTGCGAGACTTCAGAAAAACTTCAGTGACATGAACGATGAATTAAAAAGGTTAGTGCAAAAAGAGCTTCCAGAACTGTTGTTAATGAGCAGAATTATGTCAACGTTGCCCGCTGAATACTTCGAATTCAAAAGTGTGTGGGAATCCATTCCACTAAAGGAACGTACAATAAATAAACTAACAGAGCGACTACGAATGATTGAAATGAGACTTCCTAGTAAGTCAAGCAGCGAAATTGCTTTCGTGGCAAAAAGTGGCGCAAAAAAGGCTCAAAGTGATCAAGTAATTAAAATAAAAAAATGTTTTAAGTGTCATGAGACGGGACATTTCGCGAAAAACTGTCCAAAGAAAATTATGTCGCTTTCAAAAAAATTTCCGAATAATAGTGGTAGTACGCGCGCGGAAGGTAATGCGTTCGTGGGTGAGTGTGAAAATGCGAATATTGACATGTGGTTGGCAGACTCAGGAGCATCTACTCATATGACAAATAATAAAGACAGCTTCGTCAAATACAAACCTTTTGTTACGCCTAAGTTTGTTCAAATAGGCGACAGTAACAAAATAAAGGCGGATGGAAGTGGCATCATCAACGTAAAAATGTTAATCGGAAAGAAGTGGTATTTAAACCATCTGACAGATGTGTGGTTTGTACCAGAAATTAGCAAGAATTTGTTTTCAATTGGGCAAACAATCAGCAGAGGCTACAAGTTCAAAGCCGACAACAAGGGCTGCTATGTAGAAAGAAACGGAAGTGTGCGCTTAACGGGAAGAAAACTGCCAAGTGGACTTTACGTGTTAAATATGCGTGTCTGCACTCCAAAAATTGCAGCTGAGATACATGTAGCGTCAACAGTTGAAACGGTGCAGTTATGGCATGAAAGACTATGTCATCAAAATAAAAAATACGTAATAAAGTTTCTCAGAAAAAGGGGAATCGAGTTAGAAACGGATGAAAAGTTTTGTAAAGGATGTGTTTTTGGAAAACAACATAGGGCCAGCTTCAAACAAAGAAAAAATAGGCCAACAGAGCCTGGAAAATTGGTGTATGCGGATGTGTGTGGTCCCATGCAGGAACAATCATTTGGCGGAGCGAAATATTTTGTGTGCTTTAAAGATGATTTTTCAAAATATAGGCGAGTGTTTTTCATAAAAGCAAAAAGTGAAGTAGTGAGTTGTTTAACTTTTGTAAATGAGGCCACTACAGCTGGACACAGGATCGAAGAGTTTTTAAGTGATGGCGGAAAAGAATTTGACAATGTAGAAGTTAAAGAATTTTTGCAAGAGAAAGGAATTATTTTCCGTAAAACAATGCCCTATACACCAGAGCAAAATGGGGCTGCCGAGCGAGAAAACAGAACATTGACTGAGTGTGCACGATCCATGATTCATGCGAAGAACTTGTCAATAAAATTATGGGCTGAAGCTGTGAACACTGTTGTGTATGTGATAAATCGAACTGGACCAACTCCAGTAGAAGACAAGAGTCCAATTAAATTATGGCTGAACAAAAACAGTGAAAATAATTTAAATCACTTGCGTGTTTTTGGGACGAAGTGTTTTGTTCATGTTCCAAAGCAACAACGCAGAAAGTGGGACAAGAAAAGTGTTGAAGCACAGTTAGTGGGGTATTGTGGTGAAAAAGACGGTTTTCGTGTATGGACTCTGAGGGATAATAAAGTAATTGTGAGTCGTGATGTTGTGTTCGAAAATGAATCGTAATTCCGCCGGTCACAGATTTAATAGTTAAAACAGCAAAACCAAGGGAAGAAGAAATATCAAAAACAAAAACAGATGAACACGAAGTCGCAGAAGAAGTCCAGGTAGAAAGTGAAACTGGTGGTAAAACGGTCATCGACAGCAGAGTAAGACGGATAAGAAAACCACCTGCCTACCTAGGAGATTATGCCATGATGGCAATGGCTGAATGCGAAACACCAAATTCTTTTTATTCTGCAATGCAATCCCCTGAAGCTGAAAAATCGAAACGTGCAATGGATGATGAAATGTCATCACTTGCTGAAAATGACACTTGGGAACTTGTAGCTCCACAACCAAATAAGAAAGTAATTGGGTGCAAGAGGGTCTTAAGAATAAAAACCAAAGCAGATGGTAGTATCGACAAATACAAAGCTCGATTGGTGGCAAAGGGATATCTACAAGAAGCGGGAATAGATTATCATGAAACCTTTAGTCCTGTTGCAAGGTTTGATACTATTCGAAGCATTTTAAGTGTAGCTGCAATAGAAAACTTAGAATTGAAACAATTTGACGTCAAGACTGCTTTTCTCTATGGTTTGCTCCATGAGGAAGTCTTGATGTGTCAACCTGAAGGATACGATGATGGAACTGATCGTGTATGTCGACTCAAACGCAGTCTTTATGGTCTCAAACAAGCGCCAAGGTGCTGGAACGCCAGGCTGATCGAGTTTATGAAGAAAAATTGTTTCAAGTGCAGTGCCGCTGATCCCTGTCTATTTGTTGTAAAAATTATCATATTACCGTTTACTGTTACTATATGGTTACTATGAAATACTTGTTTACATGTTAAAGTTTTACTGTAAATTTATATTGATTAAAGCCTTGTTCTGGAAGGTCTTTTTCACTTCAATTTAATCAATATAATATCATGGAACGCTTATTTAAACCTGAGAAGTTCGAAGTTGAATCAGACTCAAGCTTTGCCTCACAACAGTGGACTCACTGGTTTCGGACATTTGAAAAATTTCTGTCATCTTTACAAGGCGAAATATCGGATGCTGTTAAACTAAACTTATTGGTGAACCATGTGGCCCCTTGTGTATATGAAAACATTAGTGAATGTACGACATACGTATCTGCAATTGACATTTTAAAAAATTTGTATGTCAAACCGAAAAATGAGGTATTTGCTCGGCATTCTCTCGCGACAAGACGACAACAGTCAGGAGAATCAGTGGATTCCTACTTACAAGTTTTGAAACGATTAAGTAAAGACTGCAATTTTACAGCGGTAACGGCGGAACGTAACAGAGACGATTTCATACGTGATGCATTTATTAGTGGTCTACTGTCTTCTCACCTAAGACAGCGTATTTTGGAAAACAACACTGCTCACTTAGAGGAAGTTTTTGTTCAAGCACGAGCTTTAGAAGCAGCTCAGTTACATTCTGAGTCCTACATGTCACCAATTCTTAATGCTATTACCGATCCTCAGCTAATCAAAGAAGAAAATGAAGGTAAGGATATTCTTGTGTCAGCAGCTGTGTCTTTGAAGTGCTTTTTTTGTGGAAACTCAAAACATCTACGTTTGAACTGTCCAGCTAAAAATGTCATCTGTCATCGTTGTGGAAAAAAAGGTCATTTTTCAAAAGTTTGTAAGTCGTCTAACGGCGATTCCAAAACGCAGTTATCATCATCATCTAATAATCGATTTTCAAAAACGCAATCCTCATCTGCTATCTCTGCAACTATTTCTTCTAGTATTTTGTCGAAAACTGTTGTGCCAGTACAATTAAACGGGGTCTAATAGATACGGGAAGTTCACATAGTTATATCGACTATAATGTTATCTGCAAACACCAACTCAGATTTGTCTCTGAAACTGATACTGTGTCGATGGCTACAACATCATTACACACAAAAATTATTGGGTATTGTATTGTAAATCTTCATATGTTGGGTTTCGAATATAAATCAGTCAAATTAGCAATTCTCCAGAAGTTATGTTCTGACATTATAATAGGTCATGATATATTAAAAAATCATTCTAACTTAAATGTATGTTTTGGAGGATCTAAAGGGCCTCTAATATGTGGTCTTACTATTGCTAATGTGCCACCTTGTAGTCTTTTTACTAATTTAACATCAGACTGTAAACCCATTGTTGTTAAATCTAGAAGACACACACCGCAAGATTTTGAATTCATAAAAGAAGAAACTCAGAAGTTGTTATCTGAACAGATTATTGAACCCAGTGAATCACCGTGGCGTGCTCAAGCTTTAGTTACGATAAATGAAAATCATAAGAAAAGAATGGTAATTGATTATTCGCAAACAATCAATCGATTTACATTGTTAGATGCATATCCGCTCCCTAATATTGATGAAATTGTACGTAAAGTCTCTCAGTACGAAATCTTCAGTACTATTGATCTGCGTAGTGCTTATCATCAAATTCCAATCAAAGATGAAGATAAACCTTATACTGCTTTCGAGGCTTGTGGTAGATTGTATCAGTTTTGTAGAATACCCTTTGGTGTTACAAATGGGGTAGCCTGTTTTCAAAGGAATATCGACAATATTATTCAAAACGAAAATTTGAAAGATACGTTTGCTTATTTAGACGATGTTACAGTGTGTGGAAGAAATCAAACAGAACACGACATCAACTTGCAAAGATTTTTAAATGCTGCTAAAAAGTTTAATTTAACATTAAACATAGAGAAATGTTCTTTTTCTGCAAAATCTATCAATCTTTTAGGATATACTATCACTGGAAAGACTGTTAAACCTGATTCTGAAAGGCTTCGACCACTTTTAGATTTTCCGGTGCCAACTAATTCTGCTTCTTTACGTCGGGTGCTGGGAATGTTCGCTCATTACTCGAAATGGGTAGCTAATTTTTCTGAGAAAATTCGTCCTCTGGTAATTTGTAAAAGTTTTCCTATGTCTTCTGAAGCGATGTGTGCTTTTAAAAATCTAAAATCAGACATTGCTAGTTCTGCTATAACGTCTATCGATAATAAAGCCATTTTTGTGGTTGAAACCGATGCTTCAGAATTCGCAATTGGTGCGACGCTTTCACAAAATGAAAAGCCAGTAGCTTTTTTCTCTAGAACCCTTTCAAAATCGGAACAGAGACATTCAGCTATCGAAAAAGAAGCTTATGCGATTGTGGAAGCATTACGTAAATGGAGGCATTATTTAATAGGAAGATATTTTAAATTAATAACGGATCAGAAGTCAGTTTCTTTCATGTTCAACTCTAATTCTAGTAGTAAAATTAAAAATGATAAAATCATGCGTTGGCGCTTGGAACTTTCATCATATAAGTACGATATAATTTATCGTCCAGGTAAAGATAACCCTGTTGCTGATACATTGTCCAGAATTTGCTCAGTAATTGGAGTTAATTATAAGGTTTTGGTAGATCTTCATGCTTCTTTATGTCATTCAGGAATAACTCGTATGTATCATTGGGTACGTTGTAAAAATTTGCCTTTTTCAATTGAGGATGTTCGAAAAGTAACGTCATGTTGCGACGTGTGTGCTGAACTTAAACCAAGATTTTGTAAAAATGAAGGAACTCTTATTAAAGCAACATCGCCTTTTGAAAGATTAAACATAGATTTTAAAGGGCCGCTACCATCAACAACCAGAAATCGATATATGCTTACTATCGTTGATGAATTCTCACGTTTTCCATTTGCTTTTCCATGTTCAGACATGACTTCTTCAACTGTTATAAATAAACTGTCAGAATTGTTTTCAATGTTTGGTACTCCCTCTTATATTCACTCAGATAGAGGAACATCTCTGATCTCTCAAGAATTAAAATTATATTTAAATTCTCGCAATATTGCTACAAGTCGTACTACTCCGTATAATCCACAAGGAAATGGACAAGTAGAAAGATATAATGGAATCATTTGGAAAACAGTATCATTAGCATTAAAATCTCGAAATTTAAAATCCTCTCAATGGGAAGTGGTGTTACATGATGCACTTCATTCTATTCGTTCATTGCTGTGTACTGCTATCAACACTACTCCACATGAACGTATGTTCAATCATCCTCGAAGATCTGCAAATGGATCATCAATTCCAACTTGGCTATCTTCTCCCGGCAGAGTGTTGATGAAAAGAAATAATCGAGCCAGTAAATATGAACCACTCGTTGAAGAAGTGCAACTCATTGAAGCTAATCCCACTTATGCTCACGTTCGTCTACCTGATGGAAGAGAAACTACTGTTTCAATACGACATTTAGCACCGGCCGGTATCTCCGTAGATCAAGAACCTGAGATTTCGAACTCGGACAACTCTCATTCAGAACCAGAAACTCATGAAAATTTAACTCATGTTATAGAAGATTATTCAGAAAATATACAACACATACAAGACATGCCAATTACAAATGAAGAATCTGTAATGAACACAAGACCCAAAAGAAATAGAGCACCACCTAAATATCTCGAAGATTATGTACGATACTAGTCTACAAGATAGAAGTGGGGAAGAATGTTGTAAAAATTATCATATTACCGTTTACTGTTACTATATGGTTACTATGAAATACTTGTTTACATGTTAAAGTTTTACTGTAAATTTATATTGATTAAAGCCTTGTTCTGGAAGGTCTTTTTCACTTCACTATTTATTCGTGTTAGAGACAATAACAAACTAATAGTGGCGATTTACGTATATGATGGACTGTTAGCCGCGAGTAATGTGTGTGAATTGTCGTCTTTTATTGATGAACTCAAATGTGAATTTAAAGTAACTGCTGGACCTCTAAGCAGTTTTCTCGGAATTCGGGTGGTAAAAACTCAAGAAAATTCGATTTTCATTGGACAGGACGTTTACATTGCAAGAATTTTGAAACGATTTGTGATGGAAAATTGCAATCCAGTTACTACTCCCTGTGAACGAAACACATGGGACAAAAACAGTTTAATCCTTGACAAAAAGGTGCCATTTCGAGAAGCTGTAGGCAGTCTAATATATTTGGCAACTGCAACTAGACCAGATATTGCTTATGCAGTTAGTTTAGTTTCGGAGCATCTGGAGAATCCCACACAAGACCACTGGGTAGCTGTAAAGCGGATCTTTAGATACTTGAAAGGAACGTTGAACTACGGGATATTTTATGATTCTCATTCACAAATGTCAGAATTTCAAGGATATAGTGATGCTGACTACGCTGGGGACTCGAGTACAAGACGATCGCGTACAGGTGTCGTTTGTATAAATACAGGAGGGGCCATATCATGGATAACTCAGAAACAGAGAAGTGTGGTTTTGTCTACCACAGAAGCAGAATATGTAGCTGCAAGTGAGGGAGCAAAGGAGGTAATTTGGCTAAAACGCCTAATGTCAGAAATAACCAAAGTAGCCACCATTCCAACTTTATTAGTGGACAGTGCCAGTGCAATAAAACTATCCAAGAACCCTGAATTTCATAAACGATCCAAACACATTGATATCAGATTTCACTTTGTAAGAGAGAAAGTTCTCGAAGGAGTCTTGAAGATGGAACACGTTGCAGGGGAGGATCAGATAGCTGATATTATGACCAAGCCGTTGACCAGGCCGCGTTTTGTCTATCTTAGAAACAAAATGGGGCTACGTGAATATGCAGATGAAATAAAGTAAAAATTTGAGTTTGAGGGGAGGTGTTGAAACTGTTGTGTTTTTTTTCATCCTCTATTTTTTACTTTCTACAGTGTAGTTAGCTTTGCTATAAAATGTTGTTAGTTACGTCAAATAGTTGTAGATGTAATTTCTGCTTTGAATACAGAACTTGAAAGTACTTCTATTTCTTTGCCCTTTTTCCTCCACAATACACAGACCTCAACAGAATTTTGCCAATTATTTATTTTATGACCATTTATAGGATCAATCGTCGGGGTGAAAACCCAACGATTGATCCTAAAAATTAGTCTGAAAGCAGGTATAATCAAATCACGTCAATAATGTAATGATATAATATTTATTTACAACAGAAATAGGTACATAAATAGATAAATACAGAAACAGAGAAATAAATAATAATAAATTCCAATTCACCGTGTAGTCAGCTAGTTGCTCGATGTCGATTTTTAGAGTGCACACCCCCGAGTTGTTGAAAGTTGAAAATCTCAATATGCTCAAGACAGCTAGCTGCTGGATGCACATACTTAAAATCTATATACTGCACAAGAGAGGCATCCCACACGGTTAACCAAGGGCGCCGCCATTTTTACGTCTATTTATTGCGCCAAATTCAAAAATTATGCACTAATTTTTTATTTTTCCACTTTATTGATACAAACATCCAAAATATTTTTCTACTGTTTTTCAATTTAAAGTTGACTGAAGTTAAAATTAAATTTGAATTAAATAACAAAGAGAAAATCTTAATTGACAGAAAGTTCGTCAATTAAATATATAATATTACTCGATAGTTGCAAGAATGGAAATAAGACAACGGTTGGTTTAGTTTTTAAATTTTATTGATGTTTAAACAATACTAATTTTGTTAATTTTTTCCGAACTAAATCTCCTTGTAACTTTTCAGTGTATCTTCTGGAAAGATTATGAAGTCTTATTTTACAATAACAACGTATTACATTTTTTGTTAGCATGTACTGATGCTCCTCATGAGTGTTAAAAATTGTCCTTAACCTTTCAAGGAGTAACCGTGACATCGAAAACACAATATTATTCAATAAATTACGTGAAGGCAAAGTATTATTGGTTGAAAACATTAATTGCCTTATGAAAACTTCGGTCGCATCTGCTATTTTGATTACTGAAGCCGATGGATATAGATAGGGACCTACAATATTGTAATTATATTAAGCTAAAAATATTACAAGAAATTACCTAGGTTTCTTCTTTTTATAAAAGTGTAAGTATCACTTTCAACATTATTAGTTGTTAATAAATCCAAACATTCTTCGCAATGGACAGTTCGTTGCATCATTTTTATGACATAGCCTCCCATGTATGTAACAACATTTTTGCTGTATTCACTCAAACTTAGCACTTCCGGGACTACATCATAATCATGATCAGCTAGCAAATCCTCTTCATTTATATTGTTTCTTCTGATTGAGTGAATATCAACATCTGCTATTTTACTTCTTTCTTTTGCAGGAGTTACACTTATAACTGTTGTAGTGTCTAAAACTGAACGATTGCCTCCTGCTCCACTAACATTTGCATGGAGAAGTAATTTTCGGAATGTCCGCATAAATTGTAGGGCTGATGGATTGTTGTTCCAGCCGTTTCTGGATCTAAAAAAATAAGTTTTTAACTAATTGCCAACTTAACTCTGCATTAATTTTACCGAACTGAGCAAAAAAATAGTTCCAAATGATCTTTGTTTTACTTTGTATGTCAAAAAATACGATAATTTGTTAGTTTTGACAAAATTGTCAAAAATACCAATAATTGAATTAATCGTAATTATAAAACTCAAAAAGGCGGTTTTTTTGGGGGTTTGCCACAAATGTTTCCCACTAATATCTTGCAAATTTATAAAATAATCGACGCAATCCAAAAGAAATGGTCTCCAAGAGCTTCATTTTCAATTTTTAGGGGTCCCTTATTGCCTGGAGCCCATGGTAGTCTTGAATTGAGTATATCAAATAATTGGTCAATTTTTTTGATAAATTCTACAGTGGCCTCACATCCCTCAAAGTCTGGATGCTGCAAATCTGACCACAAAAAAGAAATGGCTTCAGCAACACTGTTGCTCAGAGTTTGTGCAGCCAATTTCACCTGCAATATTTTATAAAGTTGATAATCTATTCAAAATTCTGACGATGACTTACTCTCATTTTATGCTTCTCCCATTGCATATGGCTCTTTATAAGTTTATTGGCCAGATGCAATGTTTCTTGCTCTTGTACTTTATGGAGTTGGGAGATGTATTCCCATTTTATTTCTTCTCCATTTTTATTCTTCATTATTTTTATATCTGCCAAACAATTCCTCAGTAATTTCAGCATATGACATACGTCAAAAATTGCAAAAACTTTTTTATTAGTGCTGGGATGAAGAAAATGAGTTGACATATTTCCCATTGACACATCACATCCCAATTCTTTAAACATTGTAAAGTTGACTGATGGACCATCACAAGTGATTGATGTTATGTCAATGTTGATATTGTCCAGCCTTATTAAAGCCTCTCTCACAATGTTGGCTTTTTCGGCTCCTGTTAAAGATTTTATGAGAAAGTACCCTATAGGCAATTTCCAAGAGCCATTTTGAGAAACCACCATAAGAACCAGGGCTTCTGATGCTAAATCAACTTCCGAGTTTTGAAGGTCCATGCCTAAATCGACATAACCCCAGTAACGCTTCCCATCGAAATCTATTTGTTTCTTAATTGAAACTTCATCAAACATAAGTGAGCAAATCACTTGTCTTCCTACCAAGTTTGCTTCTGTAGCTTTAACTGTTAATGCTTTAAAACATACAGCAGAAAAGCCTGGTTCACATTCAATTATGCTGCTCCATTTTCGAATGACACTTGGATGTGGCAAACTGAGATTAAAAGTCTCCCTGACAAAATCATATGCTTTGGCCGAGTAAAAATGTAACGTAAATGCAAATTTTCTTAATTCGTCGGGATATTTAGTCCTTGGTAATATACCATATTCAGACTGGAGCATTCTCTGTAATAAAGCTCCAGGTACTTCTCCAAAAGTTTGCTCGAGGTGCTCTAATGCATTCGTAGACAAAGAATTATTCTGTCGTAGCTCAGTTACAATATCCTTTAAAGAGCTCACTTTCTTTTTTAAAGACTTTATAGACTGCCTGGCCTTATAGAGTTTTCTGCTTTGCTCATGCAATTTACCCTTAATTTCGTCACTTTTTCTTTTGGCAGTTCTTGGACTAGTTCTAAAAAGAAATGATCCCTGACATCGATATCTTTTTAAAAACTTAAAAATATTTACGCATAAGGATGATCCAGTGCCACTTTTCTTCTCTTCGATCCACTAGAATCACTTTCGGATGAAGTTATAGGTTTACCCAGCTGTTCTGTTTTATTTTCCGCCTCAGAAGTGTCAGATGAAGAAGGTTCTTGTATTTTTCTTGGTGATCGTGGTGCAATTTTTCCTGGTTCAACAAAATGTCGCTTCGTGGTACCTCTGGAAGTTCCGGGTTTAGGACTTTTTTGAGTGGGAGCCCCATTACTAGCAGTTTCTTCAAGTTCATTTCCTTCGATCTGATATGTGGGTTCACTATGAATCGGGATGGCATTTTTATTTAAACGTCTTCGAGCGCTGGTAGTACTAAAATCTTTTTGCTGAAAATGTTCAGAACATATGAACATGTTTCTTGACCAAGAAATATTTTCTTCTCCATAGCCGATAACGTTTAGCCATTCCTTAAAGCGGTGCTCTTCTTTTGGAAATCTGAAAGATGAATATTATTAAACATATAATGATTAAACAAATTTGAAATAATTTGATAGCAAATATGTACTTACTGAAAAAAAGAGATCGTTGAAGAACTTGGCAAAAGTCTCCGAACATTATTGCAACTCTTTACGTAGCAACTCATTTTCCACCACACTACTTTTTGTCTATTATGAACTTAGATTACGATAATAAGAGTTCCAAAACACTAAAGTCACAATAACACAAACTATACTAAATACCTACCTATATACATACAAAATAACCCAGGAAGTTAAAATTGTTCAAACATTCAAAAACGCAAACAAACATAACCAAACACAACACGTGGCGTTGAATGTAAACGATGTAAACAAACCACACCAAAATACACGTAAAAATGGCGACTTGTTTATCTCCTTCTAAATCCAGCGCGTTGTGGATGCGCACACGTCTAAAAGCCGTATAGAGATTTTAAGGATGTGGCTGGATGTCGACTTTCAGAGTACATACCCCGGAACTTCACCTTGATGTCGTAAATTGCTCACAATTGATAGCGAAATCGCGTCACTAGTCAATTTTAATCTCTGATTTTAGCAAAATCAGCAAATAATTCGAAAGATTCGTTCGAAAGTTGTCAGAAACACAATAATGGCGGCAAATTGCGTCGTCAATTATTTGTCATTTTTGTCTGGTGAGCACAACTTGCGCACCAAACACGCGCCAATTTGCTGCAATTTCACTGGGCGGAATTTCAAAAACGTCAACCAGATTTGATTTCAGTTTGCGCATGTGCCGACATTCACTAGCGCCCTCCTACCTAGGGTTAAGATAGTGTGCAATAAATTTAGTTAAATTCCAAAGTGTTTGAGTGGAAGAGAGATGCAGCCATAAATTAAAATAGGATAAAATTTGCTATGAAGTTGCCTATCTCAACCTTATCTCTGCTAGCGCCATCTAGCCGCATCATCACGTACTAAAAATGGCGCGAGCACAGCTGCCTTGATCAATGAAGGGACTTTCCCTTCACACGGCTGGCCGCATGGCTTAGTTCCCTGGCTTTTTTTGTTTCTGAGAGGGAGCTGCTGTAAAGTAAAACAATTCTGACAGTTCTAAGGTTAAGTGCTGCCACACTGCTGTCAGTGCAGAAGGTGTTTGAGGCAAAACCCATTCGTTTTAACCACAGCTGCCTTGATTAGTGAAGAAAGTTTCCCTTCACACGGCTGGTCGCATTGAACAAAAAAAGTGTATCTGACAGCTTACTTTATTGTAGCGCCATCTATTAGTTGCTTCTGAAAACTTCTCTTGGTGTCAAACGCGACAACCGTCATATTATTTGCAAATTTATGTTTTCAACCTCTTTTGCGTAAGATTTATACAAAATACTGCTAACAGGACGGCAAGACAAAGCTTCGTTTCATTCCTTTTTGCACAAGTTTTAATCTAAATTTAAAATGCAACGAATTTGGACACGAATGTGTAAATTTCGTACAGCTGTTTGCAAATGTGTTCTAACACTCTTTTGATAATTTCCGTGTGTATTAAAATGTGTTGCAACCAGAGAGCAAGCAACTTTAGGCGCTCTTATGTTCCTTATTCCATTTTCAAGATGTTCGCTTATCTCCAAAATTAAGGCGTGCACTAAGGCTCTTGGAAACCTACAGAGACGTCGAAAGTCTGCTTCTAGAGGGGTAGAAGAATCATTGGTATCTCCTAATTGTTTAACGGTCAGCCAGTATTCACGTCTGAAATCGTTACGTTTGAAACATTGTTTGCAACAATTGGCGTATTTTTAACCGTCCTTCCTCTGGCATCTTCTTATTTTTACACTGTTTAAGTTTATTAAGCGACGTAAAAGTCCTACCGAAATTTGTTGCTTACGAGCTATAGTCTCATAACCTCGAGACTATAAGTCGTTCTGAAACGATTTCCCAACTTTGTACAGAATAAGAATTGTCGCTCAAATGCTATTATAGCTTGTGAACGATGTAGCCAAGAGTTATAGAATAACCCTGTTCTGTTAGTCTAGTTCAAACTACTACTGGTGTGCTGATTACCATTCGGCAAAATGTTCAAGTTTGTATCACGCTTTTTACGTTCGTTTTATGTTTCGCTCTTGGTCACTCACACATTGCAACATGTGCTTTTGGTTCCTAACAGCAAAAACACGTGCCAAATGTTCGTAGAATACGTTTTCTGTAACTGTACCGTTAAAACGAATGGGTTTTGCCTCAAACAACTTCTGCACTGACAGCAATGTGGCAGCACTTAACCTTAGAACTGTCAGAATTGTTTTACTTTACAGCAGCTCCCTCTCAGAAACAAAAAAAAAGGCCAGGGAACTAAGCCATGCGGATAATGGTAAAAGGGCAGTGTTTCAACTCCCCCCCCTTCCCTTCGCCAAAATTCAACTGGGACTTGAGAAAATTTTGGGACCATTTGAAAGTGTTTCTGGTAGATGGCGCTATTTTGTTGACTACAAATAAAATACTTTCACTACGTACGCAATTCTTTGGCACTTTAATGTAAGAAAATTACCAAATAAATATTTCAAATAAAGATTTTCGTTTTTTTTTTGTATTTGTGGTGGCGGCATCTACCAACAGTTTTCTGAAATGGTCCCATCTTTGTGCTGTGCCTAAGTTGACAGATTTAGGGGGGAGTTCAGACACTGTAAGTCTTCCATTACCGCCATGCGGCCAGCCGTGTGAAGGGAAAGTCCCTTCATTGATCAAGGCAGCTGTAGTTTTAACGGTACCACAGAGTAAATAGCCAAGGCTATACACTCTGTGACGGTACAGTTACAGAAAACGTATTCTACGAACATTTGGCACGTGTTTTTGCTGTTAGGAACCAAAAGCACATGTTGCAATGTGTGAGTGACCAAGAGCGAAACACAAAACGAACGTAAAAAGCGTGATACAAACTTGAACATTTTGCCGAATGGTAATCAGCACACCAGTAGTAGTTTGAACTAGACTAACAGAACAGGGTTATTCTATAACTCTTGGCTACATCGTTCACAAGCTATAATAGCATTTGAGCGACAATTCTTATTCTGTACAAAGTTGGGAAATCGTTTCAGAACGACTTTGAGGTTATGAGACTATAGCTCGTAAGCAACAAATTTCGGTAGGACTTTTATGTCGCTTAATAAACTTAAACAGTGTAAAAATAAGAAGATGCCAGAGGAAAGACGGTTAAAAATACGCCAATTGTTGCAAACAATGTTTCAAACGTAACGATTTCAGACGTGAGTACTGGCTGACCGTTAAACAATTAGGAGATACCAATGATCCTTCTACCCCTCTAGAAGAAGACTTTCGACATCTCTGTAGGTTTCCGAGAGCCTTAGTGCACACCTAAATTTTGGAGATAAGCGAACATCTTGAAAATGGAATAAGGAACATAAGAGCGCCTAAAGTTGCTTGCTCTCTGGTTGCAACACATTTTAATACACACGGAAATTATCAAAAGAGTGTTAGAACGCATTTGCAAACAGCTGTACGAAATTTACACATTCGTGTCCAAATTCGTTGCATTTTAAATTTAGATTAAAACTTGTGCAAAAAGGAATGAAACGAAGCTTTGTCTTGCCGTCCTGTTAGCAGTATTTTGTATAAATCTTACGCAAAAGAGGTTGAAAACATAAATTTGCAAATAATATGACGGTTGTCGCGTTTGACACCAAGAGAAGTTTTCAGAAGCAACTAATAGATGGCGTTACAATAAAGTAAGCTGTCAGAAACACTTTTTTTGTTCAATGCGACCAGCCGTGTGAAGGGAAACTTCCTTCACTAATCAAGGCAGCTGTGGGCGCAAGTTTTAAATATTCTTGGTTGCTTTGTATTTTTAAAATTTTTGCTCATGTCAAAATGATGTCAAAACCTTTCCAAATACAACTACTATGAAATTTTTCAAATTGTCTTTGGAAAGGTGGATCCACAGGCAGAACAAATGGATGAATTTTACCCAACATTACACGATGTAAACACATTTAACATTAAGGATGTTTATTAAAATCCATTAGGTTTACAAAACTACTGATCGTCACCGAATCGATGATAAAGGCACACTTGTAATTTGTTAAAACAGGGTCTTATCCCAACTTATCCAAACTGGCACCTGATGTTTGAAACTTCTGGAGTCTCCTTTCAGTGTAACTCACTTTCGTCTTTGTCTCAAAAAACTCACTTTCGGGACAAACACCTACCTTCGAAAACCTTCCGGAGTTTTTTGTTTAATAAGTTAAAAGGCTCATTATTACGTAATATTTTTAACGTTCGTTATTCGTAACTACGATGGCTTTAAAGGGCCATGATCACAACTTTTTTTAAACTGCGAGATTAAAATCTCGCACTGCGAGTTTTAAAGTCGCAGTGCAAGATTTAATCTCTCACTGCGAGATTTTAACGCGCACTGCGAGTTTCAAACGCGCAGTGAAAGCATAGAACAAGAGAGAGGGAGAAGCGAATCTCTCTGTCTACCCCTCGTTTTTACCGAAAGCGCTACCTGACGAGAAGCAAGCGAACTAACTCGACAATAGCGGGAAATTCAAACAGGACATTTTATTTATTTTCCATATTTAAAAGATTATAAATATTAATGTTTTTGTACCCGTGCACTGTTACGAGACATTTTAATAAAAAAACATCTGCAACAGTTGCAATAGCACAAAAACATTTAACATCGCGTAATAAAATGAAACAAAGTCCTTCCCATAAAAATTTATTAAAAAAAAAATAACGGCATGGAATGTATAGGCAAAGTTATTTCAACTCGAATTGTTCTTTATAAACATACGTATATGTAGTAATATAAATACAATGACCAAATATAATAAATACACCAGTTTTATTGGTTTCATTCACAGGTTTCATTACTATTTTATACACAGTTCAGAAAAGCAAAAAAAATATCAAAGTTTTGATAGTAACGTTACGAAATATACATTAAAACAACATTAGTCAAATTTTTGAGTTCCTAATTTACAATTTTCCTAATTTACAATTTACAATTCTCAGGCCCGGTTTCACCAACATTAGTTAAATTTAATAAACAGTTAAAAACAATTGTTACTATGATTATAACAATCGTTTCTGTGGATTTTTTCTACTAATAAATTTAACTGGGGTTGGTGAAACCGACCCTCAGATGAACAAACTCCCGATAAGTTATTATTTGTGGTATAATTACTATGGTTATGGGTCAGTTCATTACGGTTTGCGTGTGGCTCGCTATTTTAAACAATTTTTTAAAGCAATGGTAAATGTAATGTAGTTTTTCGACATATTATCTTCTTATAGACCCTCATCTTATTTGTTTACACACTTATGACTGAATTTTTAGTCATCAAAGCATAAATAACAGGGAAGAAGCTCATCCCCACATGCAAACCGAGCTGAATCCATGTATGCAATTGTTTCAACAATGTATTTTTCGAAATATATTCCCGGTTATAAAGTTATGGACGTTTGTAAAAGCGGCCCTAAAACGTATAATACTTTAATGTTGAAGTTCTTGATAAGTTTTGTAATTTTTTTAAAAGTAATATAAACTGCATTATAGTTATTAGTAAATTACTCGTGCACAAGAAAGTTACTAAAGCTTGTTAATAAACTTATTTTAAATTTGTACCTAATAATGACACAATAAATAGTGTGATATCTGTTATCCATTACTATAATCGAAAGTTAACTGATTACAACTATTAACTGTTTTAAAACTATAAAAACGCCAACGTCGCATTTTACCAAATTATTTTTTTAAATAAGGTTGATAAAAATGTAAAATAGTAATTAATGATTAGATCTTTCATTGAAAGTATAAATTACATTAGCTATTAACTTTTTGAAGTGCATGAATAATTTATAAGAACTAATTTTAGAGAAAATGCGGAAACAGCTAATACCATGTAATAATTTGAATTTATAATTAGAGTAGGCTTTAATATTGTTTAATTTGTATGAAAAGTTTGATCATTTGGAAATTTGGAACGGTAATATTTAATTAGAATACATTTTTTCTCTTAGTTTCTAATAGTTTAGAAATAACAAAGAAAAACCTCCTACTCTAATTATAAATTCAAATGATCGTATGGTATAATCTTGATTCATAAACCTAATTACTTTACTTGTCTCTGATGGAAACTGCTACTTTACAATTGTATTTTTCTTACAATATTATAAAATAAAATCCACAGAGCATTAAATCATTTCAAATAATTTTACGAAGCCTGCCCCTAAGGGTCGCATTTCAACTTACAGTAGTCACCACATCACAGATAATTATACCTATAGAAAAGACCTACATTTACTAGTATTTACCTGATTTTTGGAAACCTTTGGGTTGTTTTTCAAAAACAGTTCTAACAAAGAAAAGAGAAGACATCCTATATTCTAATCACAAACTCACCTACAACCACATCCTACAACTCATGACAATTTAGAGTTGTATCAATTATACAGAAAACTAAACATAATTTCAAATGGCTGCACAGATTGTTGGTTGTTTTTAGCAGGCATAGGCCTTATAAAATTGTCTGAAACATCGTGTATTAGTCTGCATAAAAGATATAGACGTAGACGGACATGGCGAATTTGAAAACCTTAATCCATAGCAAGTTCTAAATTCCTTTGCTCTCACAAAATACTGGCTTCGCACCTACAGTAAATTTGTTTATTATTACTGCATATTAATTACTACACATTACATTTAACTCCTCTTCGTGGGCTTTTCAATTTCATCCCAAGAATGGTCATCATCTCCAAGGACGGTTGTCATCTCCAACCTGTGTCTCCAACATCTCCGGAAATTCCCTTAGAGGGGTTTGTGTGATCCTCCTCGATGTAATATTAATATATCACCAACTGGAAATCGCAATTAATTGTTGTACACACGTTTCAATAACGTTTACCTTCATTCATCCTCCATTCAATTGAAGACTGTTAATTTACACTATACAACTATACACTAGATCAAAATAAAGGATCGAAATAAAAAAAGATGTTTGATCACAAAAACACCCTAAAAATCACGTTAAATCGTTAAAAAACACTTTTAAACAACATGTCGCCAAAAATCGCAACGAAAACAAAATAACCCACTGTTTTTAAATCAAAACATTAAAAAGAGAAATGCGTCGCGCGGTGTTCTTTCTTTGTCCATTAGCAAGAAGTTTTCCCAGTGGCTTTACAGATTCCTTTAAATTTGCAGATTTCTTTGCTACTAACGCGACCTCAGACGTGGAGCAATTGAACTATTTTATCCATTTCCCCCCTTTGCCCCACCGCTGGCAGTGAACCCAAACCTTCAGGGGCCTGAGTGAAAGATTTGATCTCGCACGGCGAGATTTAAACACGCACTGCGAGTTTAAAACGCGCAGTGCAAGATTTAAACACGCAGTGCGAGATTTAAACTTGCACTGCGAGATTTAAAGATTTAAAGACGCACCTTTAATGGGATTTTTCGATTTCAACCAAATTTGCATCGTTAACACAAAATACACCCCAGTTGCATGGCATCGAATATAACAACTAATTGCAACTTGTCAAGTACTTTGTCACAGTCGAATCAAAAAGTTTGAGAATTCTCCTCTAACAAGTAAAACGCCACCAGTTCGTATAAAATCGACAAGAATTCAAGTTGTCGTCTTGAAAATCGAAAAATCGGCAGATGCAAGCTTTTGATTATTTAACGAGCGTACATATTGGATGTTGGAAAGAATTTTCTACTTGTGCTTTCTCTCAAAAGCAAGAAATGTTTGAATTGTGCAAAACAAAAGCGACAAATTTGTGCTTTATTTCACTACAAAAAATTCAAATGCGTTGTCAAAAAATTCTACTATGAAATGAAATGGGATATACAGTATTACAGTGTTTTCACTTGGATAACGACCAGCTGTAAAGTTGTTAGGTTGGTATTCCGTGCCTAGTTTTTTAAGTGTTCCGGTTGGCAGTACTAATTCATTGTCAAAATTTGACACTTGGTACAAGCGCAGTAAGAAAAATTGTAATTTCACATTGAAATTTTAAAAATGAGCAGCCAAAAGTCTACAAAGAAGTGTGCAAGACTAAATATTGATGTAACACAGGCAATTATAAAATGCCACGCAGAAATCAAGCAACTTTGTCAGCCGTTTCGGAAAAAACATTGGAGACGAAAGTAAAAAACTTTTTCTCGGTAATTTTCCACACATTTTCCCTTTTTTACCTACTACACCTGCCCGTTACCTAACCCGTGACCTAACTCTTGTTAACTCCTTTTCACCCGCCTGTGCTCAAGACCCCAATTCGAAAAATTTTAACGCAATATAATTTTTTATTAAAACAAAGTGTTAGTCTTGATACCCTGTCTTTAGACCAGTTTCATAACTTCACAGATTTAATTTAAGTGAATAATTAACAGATTTTAAAAACTTTTAGAGCTTCTAACCTATATTTGTGGACTCTGTCAATTCTGACAAATTTATCACTAGAAATTACCAGAAACAATAGCGCTCGATTAAAGACCGAGTTAATGTTCGTTTTTTTTTTAAAACAATTGTCAAAGTGTTTTCATGTTGGTATGAGGCCAGTAGTTATTTGATGGTTACTAGGTTGGCAACGCAAAGTGTCAATTGTATGTCAACTGTCAAGCGTCAGCCATTTTGATATCAACGCGCTTGCGTTTTAGAAGCCGCAAATAAATTTAAATTAAAAACTAGAAAGATGAGTTCCCGAAAGGCAGGATCCGGACGGCCGCTAACAGAACGAGAAAAATTAGCTGTGGTCAGATTTTGTCAGGAAATGCGCACAGAAAAACCAACAATGCTACTAAAAGAAATTTGCAGTAAAGGTGCAAAAGCTGCACGGATATTCGATGTATTTTTTCAAGACATTTTATCAAACCCCAACCATTTTTGTGACAATGCTTTTTTTAGATTCACTCAACTGTTGTTTTTAAAATTCTTAATGAATTTGAAAAATTCAAAGGTGCAAAAATTCCTGAAAAGAAAGGGCGCCATAAAATAAATTATAAGACTGATCCTTCATTTCATTATATTCAAGATGAGCTGGCAAGGCAAATTCATACATATCATGCAAACCAAGACCATTTCACAATCGACGACCTTCATCAGTTTGCAAAAAACGAGTGCGACTTCATCGGTAGTAGGTCAAAATTACATAAAATTATTAAATCAATGGGCTATAAATGGAAAACGTTTAATAACAGAAAAATTTTAATAGAACAGCCGCATATAATTGCTAAGAGAATTAAATTTTTGAGGAAGTACTTGCAATATCTTCAATCTAGTAATTACACATTTGTCTTTCTGGACGAGACTTGGATTTATGAAAACGGCAGTCCGGTAAAAACTTGGGTTAACGAATCAGATCCATTAGGGGTTCCACAACGTTTAAAAAGCGAAGGAAAAAGATTCACCATCTTACATGCGGGAACTGCAAATGGCTTTTTAAAATATTGTGACTTGATGTTAGGTTCTGATACGGAACATCGAGATTACCACAAAAACATGAATGCCAAAATATTTACAGAGTGGTTAGAAAGACAATTATTTCCAGCACTGAATAGTCTTGATAAGCCCTGCGTGATAGTCCTCGACAACGCTCCTTATCACTCCGAGCAGCTAAACAAATTACCCTCGGCAGCTACAAAAAAAAGGAGAGATGATCCAATGTCTACAAGAAAATAATATACCTTATCCTCCAGACTCTCGGAAGTCTGATTTATGGGCCATTATTCGTGCGAGAAAACAAAACTTTGAAAAAACATACGCAGTCGATGAATTAATTAATAATAAAGGACACATTGTTCTTCTTTTGCCTCCGTACAATTGCCAATACAATCCCATAGAATTCGCTTGGGGATTTGTTAAGAAGTACTATAACAAACAAATACCATCTACTTCTGGCCTTAAATCAAAGAATCTCAAACTAGAAGAAACAAAAAAAATGTGGTCGGTTGCACTTAACAATTTTACTCCAACTATGTGGGCCAATAGTGTTCGTCACTGCGAGGAATTGATTAAAGAATATTGGAAAAAATTGATGGGAAATCTACCAGTTGAAGATATTCCCCCAATAATAATTCAATTGTCCGCAGAATCAGACTCAGAAGACGATTGGGAGTCAGGTTCTGAAAATGAATAAACCATCTAGGTACCATCTATTATTTATTAAATAAATTACCATTTTCTTGTTTGACTTTTTAACTGCATTTCTTTCGTGACATTCTCGTTTTTGTTTCTCGTCTTTTGGCATAGAATTTGCTAACATCCGTAACTTTTATACCAAGCACGGAAAAAACAAACATTGATACTGACATACTGTGCTGACCATGTGCTGACATATGACATAACCTCAAATGTGATCTAGGGAGATTCTACCATATAGCTGTTCCGAAACTAAAGGTTTTAAGGTGGTACAGTCTGGTCTTTGAGTAAATTTTGACACTGACAATTGTTTTTAAAAAAAATGAACTTTACATAAGCCAAATATAAAGAACTTACACTAGAACGTGGTTTTATGAAAGTAAACCGACTTTAGTTTACGGTAAGATTTTTACATTATGTTTATCTTTTACTATTAAGAATTTAATGCTCCATCTGCCTGTATTTTATTTGCCTTGTGCTAACCCTTATACTAGTTTTTACAACTATTTATTTAAATTCATTGCTCTGAAAACTTAGACGGTAATGGAACAACTGCGCTCTCTGGCGACATTAACGGAACTATCGAGGACAGGAGTACGTCGTTTCGTATCCTAACCTTTAGATATCCGTAGTTCGGCTTTAAGTTTATACAGTAGATTGTTTATGATTGAAGGTATAGTATTTCCAGCCAATAATTAAGTGAAAAACAAGTTACTAACACTCCGCGATTAAAGTGGTACCGGACGAAATTTTAGTTTTTCCTTTAAAACGTTTAATTTTTCGCTATGATGAATCACAATATTTAGGATTAAGCCCTTATTAACAATTAACTAGGAATATTTGCATTCTTTAAAAAAAATTCTTTAAAATCTTCGTCTTGTGAATGTCTTCAAATGACCAAAAACAAATCCACTATCAACAATAAATAATTAGTAGAACACAAACTAAAAACGATTATTAACACTTTACAAACGTCGTTAAACAAAATTAATCGTAAATCTTTAGCACAACACGTTTTGAATTCGGATTTGACAGGACTACAAAACATGACAGGATTGACAGGTGCAAAATCGGCGGAGGATTACAAGCGCGGGAATACTACCAACCTAACAGTACGCACTAAACACCCCACTCATACGTAGATCTCTGTGATTTTAATGTTTCCAGGATATTTAAAAAAGTCCAATCTCTGACTGGAAAATGTATATTCACATTTTTTATCGGTCTTCCGGAATATGAAGGTTTTTTTTATTTAAATAAAGGTTTATTTTACAGTTTGAGAGTATTATTGTTATTTTTTAAAAAGACATATTTTTTAATTTTTTTTCATAAATGTTTCGGCATTTCGTGCTTATTTTCAACAATATGTAAGGAGAATTGTTATTTTTTTTCACCGAGAAAAATCCAGCAATGAATCAGTAGGCACTTTATTAATAGAACCTTTTTATAACATTATTTTGCAGCAGTTTTGTTTAACAAGATAGCAGTTAGTAGTTTATCTACGAGAAACAATACTGCAATATTAATAAATAATGAATAAGGTTTACGTAAATACTTGACGCAAAACGTATTCTTCAATTCATTTTATTTGACTAAAATAAGTAAAACCTAAATAAAACAAATTGCTATTCAAACAAGTGAAGTTAAAAGAACATTATTAATTTTAACGCAAAACTAAAATTTCATAAGCTTTATGCGACACTTCCTTACCATCATAAGGAACATAAAGGCATTTGTGGGATGGGTGTACCTACGAGAAAAAAAAATCAAAAATGCCATTAACCTCAAACGAAAGAATACCTTTCCAACTTTCGTAACACCTCCGGAATTAACGCGACCAATGTACAAAATTTCACCCAAACTTGTTCTACCAGCAGGAATTGCTCCTGCTGGCACTTGTCCATCTCTTGCCGACAACCAATACATTTTTTTCTCACATAAAATCTAAATTAATTAATATTAAGACTAAAAACTAAGTTTTTGTTTAAATTACCAACCTTGAAATCATTAATTTTTATTTCATGTCCATCATAACAAACATAAGCTTCTCGTCTTCTGGGAATAATTTTACAAGGAAGTTCATCACGTTGATAGTAGGCTAAACCTACGAAAATCTCGCTTCCGTCCAAATCGTTTCCGCATTTTACCGCGTTTGGAGGGATGTTGAAATTACAACAATGCACCCACTCGAAGCCTGAAATTATTATTTTTTAGTAAAACTTTAAGCAAAGTGAATGGCACCAAACCTGACATGTTTGAATGTTATGAGGTGTGGATATAATCTGGAGCTTCTATTTATATACATGCTGCTGATAAGAATGATTCAGATATCAAATGCAAAAGGGAGTTGTGAACAAATCATTTGTTTTAATCTTCCTGTATTTCAAATAACTTAATAAAATTAAATCAAATTAAATTGAAAAAACTAAATATTATTATTAATATTTTGTTAATATAATTCCGTAATTGTCATAGTCGAACTTATTTCGGAAAACTAATGACAAATCCAATTTTTGACTTTATCAGGAACTTGAAACAACCTAATCTAAGATACTTAATTTTATAGTTTCACGAAAAGGTGTCCCATTACTAATATTGACTTGTTAGTTTATTACTTTACGGAAGTGATGATTTTTTCAAGAAATGGATAAGCGGTACAATTAAATTAATTAACTTTTGTCGGTTTAATAAGTAAACGACTTTTAAATTATGTATTGTCTCACTACTCTCACTTAAAACAATTTTTATTTTTAAAATAGTGTCGCCTTAATAGTACACTCAATTAGTTTATTAGTGGAACACTATGAGCACAGATTTTTATTAGCAATTTTCGCAATCTAAGTTCCAACAAAATCAATAAAGCACCTCAAACTTACCTAATTACGTTCACATAACTTTCAAATTGTAACATTAACTTGATATAAATAACATGATTAAAAATAATTCAAGGAAATTGAGTCTTTTGTTCGTAACTTTTCAAAATTGTCGAAAATTTAATTTAAAACCATTTAAAACTGTAAAATAAGGTAGTTGCATGGCGTCGAATATAACAACTAATTGCAACTTGTCAGGTACTTTGTCACAGTCAAATCAAAAAGTTTGAGAATTCTCCTCTAACAAGTAAAACGCCACCAGTTCGCATAAAATCGACAAGAATTCAAGTTGTCGTCTTGAAAATCGTAAAATCGGCAGATGGAAGCTTTTGATTATTTAACGAGCGTACATATTGGATGTTGTAAAGAATTTTCTACTTGTGCTTTCTCTCAAAAGCAAGAAATGTTTGAATTGTGCAAAACAAAAGCGACAAATTTTAAATTGCACTTGATGTGTATTTCCTATATTGAAATAATGAAAAAACAACTTGATTTGCGAAAATTGTTACGAACTAACTTTGCAGGCGGTTTTAAATGTTGTTGAGATTTTGGTAAACTGGAAGAAACATATGATATAAAATGGTCTGCAGCCATGGGATTTTCACAGTTAATGTCTTTCGGAATTATCGGAAACGGAATGATATTACTTTTGCTTGGTTGCTATTCGATCTAAATCACATCTGTGAGATTTGACAGTGGGAAAAATGATTCGACGATACTTGGAAATGGACAAGTCGAAAAACTCTCGAGAGTTCTCTACTCGTAATTTTTTTAGTTTTAAAACGAAACGTTACCGTTACCGATACAGATCGCAACATAAAGCAATGCTCAACGTAACGACGCCATAACCTGTCTGGCCGTACCGTAGACGCTAATGCAAATTTTATGAGGCACGTTGAAATTCATCGGCAAGTATAACTATCGCGGCAATAAAGTTATAAATTTCTACATTAGAATATGACACCGGCAGCTCGAGCCGCTGCCCAATCTTCTAAATATTGCATCCGGAGGCATTAAAATCAAGCATAAAATTTCGACCGAGTGCTGGAAACGTGTGCACTTTCTGTTCAGGTTTTTTTTTGAAAATTTTTGGAAAAGAAAATAAACAATCCTTTCTATATGCACATTTGCTGTATACCTACTTAGAATTTAAAGATTAAAACATTTTTTAAAGAGCATACATTTTGTCAACAAATACCTGAAGGGCTTATAGTTCCAAAGTGTACAGGGTGGTACATTTTGGATGTCCGAATATGGAATCTCCGAAACTAAGAGGTTTATACAAAAACGAGTGGTACATTCTCGAGTCGGTTTTTTGAGAAAGTAATTTGCGTCAAAACTGCAACTCTCGCTATCGTCTTTTGTTTTCGACTTATAAAACAAAAGTTGACATTTTAGCGAAATCTGATAAACTTTATATCTTTCTTATTATAAAAGATTCACACACTTTTGAAACAAAGACTTTATACAGACATTTTTTTACGCAGAATATTTAATAATTTTGCCAATGATTTTTTTAACTATTTGTTTAGCTGCAATAACATATATCCCATTTCAGAAGTTAAACCTCTGCTGTTTTGTCATTAATATTAAAATTTACGCTAATTTTTATCATTCTAGTTCAGCGGTTCTCAAAATGTGGGACTTCAATTTCAGAACGATTTTTTGGGAAAACTATGCATTTTCGATTTACAAAAATTTTACTTAATCGATTCATTTTGCCATTCTCTATCTACCTTTCAATTTATGCTAAACCATTCCCTAACACGCTGTATAATGGCATTTCGATCACGTGTGATATATGACAAATTATCTTATTTTATTTTATACCATTGTACATTATACCATTGTTTTAATTATTTCTTAATTTAATTTT
Source organism: Tribolium freemani (assembly GCA_939628115.1). Classification (NCBI taxonomy): domain Eukaryota; kingdom Metazoa; phylum Arthropoda; class Insecta; order Coleoptera; family Tenebrionidae; genus Tribolium; species Tribolium freemani. The sequence continues at coordinate 11,061,613 of OW626790.1, forward strand.
AAGTTTATATATTAGCTGTTTTAAAACTATAAAAACGCCAACGTCGCATTTTCTCTCAAAATTAGTTGTTATAAATTATTCATGCACTTCAAAAAATTAATAGCTAATGTAATTTATAGTTTCAATGAGAGATCTAATCATTAATAACTATTTTACAATTTTATCAATCTTATTTAACAAAATAATTCCGTAAAAAGCGACGTTGGCGTTTTTATAGTTTTGAAACAGCTAATAGATTATAATGGATTTGCTTATAGAAATAATAATGTTCCCACGTATTTAAATAAAGCAAAATTATTATTAAAATTAAAAAACAAAAACAAAGTATTGCGTTATTACTTATTAGTGCATAATATCCGAAGTACGGCGTTCAATATCGAGGCTATTTTAATTGTTGAAAACGGTGACTTTTTAAGTTGTTGTTTATAATTTTCTTATCTAACGTAAAAGTGCAATTTACCAACAATAAATTAAATCGACATGGCTTTAGTTGCTCAAAAAATTTGAATATCCAAATATATTTATTTATTTTTCGACACTGTCAAAATTTCTGATTTTTCTCCTATGTAAAACAGTTTTGACGACTGTTTGGCATTTCTCAATACGAAACGTCAAATTATTTTTAACCGATTTAAAACAATTTTAATATATAATATATATATATATATATATATATATATATATATATATATATATATATATATATATATATATATATATATATATATATATATATATATATATATAATTAATATAATATTTAATAGTATCCAACTCGTTTTCGTGTAAATCGGTTCATTTATTTCACCTCGTGGTTGAAAAACCACTCGTTTTCACTCGTGGTTTGATAATCCACTCGTGAAATAAAACGTCCGATTTACACTCAAACTCGTTAAATAAATAACTATTGTTTCGTCAGCAAATTTGTTCAAGTTTATATGTTGAAAGCAAGTAGAAATTAAATGAGGATAGGTATTTACGTTTATTTTAGTGCTATATTTTCATTCCAGTGTACTTTCATGTATCAGAGATTTGGGAAAATCCCTCTATAGCATTCTGCTACTACTGCTTCACATTAGATTTTTTTATATTATATTTTTAATATTGGGTTATGTTATAAAGTGTAATCAGTTTATAATAGGCTTAGTAAAAATTAGAGAATCTGATTGGGCAGATTAATTCAACAAAAAATAGAAGTTTTTGGCATAACTCAATTTGCTTTGTTAGATCAGAATACGATGTAAACTAATGAGTTGAATTTTTACGCAATATACCTATTTCGATTTGCTACTAGTATTTTGTTTAATTTTTATAATATATGCAAATACAGTCTGTGCCGAAAGTACCGCATTTCAGGGATATGCTGACTTGCTGAAAAAATATTTCAGAAAGTAAAGATTAAAATGCGCACACAGTTTTTTCAGTGTGCATTCCAAATTTCATAACAATCCGTTGACAAATAACTGAGATATAATAAGCTCTAAAGCCTTATTTGGTGAGACAGGCAGTATATATTTCTATAACCAATACACTATAATGCGACCTTTGGCTGACATAAGAATTAAAACATTTTTTTCATATAATTATGTAAAAGCGTTTTGCTTTGTCAGATAGGAATTCCTTAAAAAAGGCAGTTTCTAAGACGAGGGATGGATGTGGTTCGGTTAAAGGGTGATTTTGCAACAGAATCTGATTGGGCAGTTCAATTCAACAAAAAATAAGAAATTTTTTGGCATAATTCAATTTGTTTTGTCAAATCGGAATACGATGTAAACTAATTCGTTAAGAGTTGAATTTTTATGGAATATTTATTTCGATTTGCTACTAGTAATTTTTTTAGTTTTTATAATTTATATAAATACAGTTTGTGCCGAAGTACCGCATTTCAGGGATATGCTGACTTGCTGAAAAAATATTTTAAAAAATAAAAAAGGCAACGCTAATTATCTTTATTTATTTACACATTCCTTGTTCCTTGTAGACATATCGATATAGCCGATAAACATATTTAATTTTGTATTAATTATACAAAACAATGTTTTTAGTCCTTTATCTTTCCACAAACTAGTCCTTGTGTCACAGATATGGAGTTGAATTGTTGGGGGCACAGACTAGGGGTGTATTTTGTGTTTACGATGCAAATTTGGTTGAAATCGAAAAATCCCATTAAAGATGCGTCTTTAAATCTCGCAGTGCAAGTTTAAATCTCCCACTGCGCGTTTTAAACTCGCAGTGCGAGATTAAATCTTGCACTGCGCGTTTGAAACTCGCAGTGCGAGATTAAATCTTGCACTGCGCGTTTGAAACTCGCAGTGCGTGTTTAAATATCGCAGTGCGAGTTTAAATCTCGCAGTACGCGTTAAAATCTCGCAGTGCGAGATTAAATCTTGCACTGCGCGTTTTAAAGTCGCAGTGCGTGTTTAAATCTTGCACTGCGACTTTAAAACTCGCAGTGCGAGATTTTAATCTCGCAGTGCTCGCAGTTTAAAAAAAGTTGTGATCATGGCCCTTTAAAGCCATCTTACGTAACTGATAGTCGTACCCAAACACAGCATCCCTTGAATCGCTATCACAAATTGTGTTTAATAAAACTTTGAAAAATAAACTCAGATTTGGCTGACGTTTGTAAAATTTTTACTTGTCACCCGCGCATCGGTACCACGTTTTTCCTTTGTAATCTAAAATTTTAAATCCGCCAACAGGATTTCATTTTCCCGTGAAATACTGGCGCCATCTATCCGCATCATCACTAAAATCTATTTCTGTCAGTTCGCCACTAGATATGGAATAGCAACTCAATAGTATAGAGTTTATTACTTTAAATTTCTTTATTTTCTCCATTCAAAATTTTACAATTATAATGTCTAATTCTTTTTTTCAACAACCACATTCTCCATAGTGATCATCAGTCCGGTTAGTAAACTTGATATGCACTTAAAATTACTACCACAATAGTTTGTGTGTCTTCGTCTACTCTCTAACAATGCCATAAAAGACTAGATCTTGAAATTAAATGTGTCTTGGCGTATGTTATCCAATTCTTCTTGAACAGCGTTTGTCAACTTTCTACGGGTCAAGAGCGGATTATCTCTGTTGTGAATTGTTTCTGAAACATCATCCCATAAATTCTCGATCGGATGCATGTCGCAGGTAATAGGCTGGCGAGGATAATCTGTGAATATTCTCAATTTTTAATACCTCTTGTATCCTTCTTGTGCGGTGAAGGGTGGCGTTGTCATCTCTAAAGATGAAATTGTTTCAATTTTTTTGCCTAAAAGATGAATAATTGTCCGGATATTGTTTTCCACGTAAATGTCTCCAGACTCCAGTCATTGTACCAGGTATAGGAACAAGTGTACAACGGTTAAACATTATTCTGCACCAGAAAGTAGCCGTTTTCCCTTGGTATGAGACTACTGCTCTAGGAAAACCAAGTTTTTCTTGCTCTCCAGACTTTTTAAACGACGACTCTATTACGATTATTATTGACTAATCCAAACCGTATTTCATCAGAAACATCAGAAACAAGATCGTTCCGCCATTGAGGTAAAAACCAATTTCTTGTTGAAGTCGAAGGCATCATTCTTCAAATTTAATATAGAAGAGTTCTAAGGCTATCTCTGGAACATACCTTTTGCTACCCATTTACCACGAGAACACAATCCACGCCACGTCACACCATACAAGAAGGGTACAAGGAGAGCATTGGAAATTGAGAATATTTACAGATTATACTCGTCATCCTATTCCCCCTACATGAATCCGATCGCGAATTAGTGGGTTCAGGTTTCAGAAGCAATTCACAACAGAGATTATCCGCTCTTGACCATTCAAAAGTTGATAAACGCTGTTCAAGAAGAATTGCATAACATACGCCAAGACACATTTAATTTAAATGTCTAGTCTCATCATGGCATTGTTAGAGAATGGGGGAAGACACACAAACTATTGAGTTGCTTTGCTTTAAAGATTATACATTACAGATAGAAGTTGTTCCATAATTCCATCTAGTGGCGAAATGACAGTGGCATCGAAGACCCTTAGAAGACTCTTGAAATTCTCCAACTTGGTTAAGATAATGAAATACATGGGTGTGCATAATTTACATAGTTGTTTTTTTGACATTGATGAACACAATGCCGAATTCCTCTGTAGGAAAAAGAAAAATGTTACACCGCCAAGCCCGCGAAATAGTTTACCGGCCCTATTTATATTTTCTATCAAATTTAATCTGCTTTTTATCCCTCAAGAGTTGATAAACGCTGGTCAAGAAGAACTGGATAACATACGCCAAGACACATTTAATTTCAATGCCTAGGCGCATTATGGCAGTGTGAGAGAATAGAGGAAGACACACTGACTACTGAGTTGCTACTGTTTTTAATAAAGTTTTGAATATCAGGCTTTTGACCAAATTTTTCTTTTAATTTTTTTCTATCTTACATTTTAACCTGAGGCGGTGCAATATACGTATTAGCCGTTTCAAAACTATAAAAACGCCAACGTGGCATTTTCTCTCAAAATTAGCTGTTATAAATTATTCATGCACTTTAAAAAAAATGATAACTAATCTAATTTATATACTTTCAATGAGAGGTCTAATCATTAATAACTAGTTTACAATTTTATCAATCTTATTTAAAAAAATAATTCGGTAAAATGCGACGATGGTGTTTTTATTGTTTTGAAACATCTAATACTTATTAAAAAAATAGGGTGTTCGTTTTTCGAGCTCCACCATGGGGATCTCAATTATTATAAGAGATACGAGGACGGTTAAATTAGCGCAAAGTTGCGCATTTTTATGCTGAAGAGTTACCTGAAAGAAAATTTGATGTGTCATTTTTAGTTTTTGAATTATTGAGAAAAATCAAAAATTTGTAATTTTTGTTTTTATTTTTTTTAAGCGAGAACTAAGAAAACTAGACGTTTTAAAGTAAGACATTCTTCAGGCACTTTTGTAGAAGAAATCAATTCTGTCATTATATTTTCTAAGGCTTATGAACGTTTTGAAAAGTCTTTTTGTTCCTGATTACAACGATGTATCACATGATATCATCGAATCTTACATGCTGATAAAATTAAGAAAAAAGCGTTTTTGGAAAGAGTGCTTTGGAAAAAAACGCCAAAAACTTTGTTTAACAAATTAACTTTTGACAGTTCTATTAAATATGCGACAGAATTTTATATAACTTTATAACTTTGTTTTGTTTTACAAAAAATAAACTTCTAGCTTATCATGTCGTTTAGTTTTTTAATAAGTAAGCTTGGCGGAAATGTGAACCTTCCAGATCAAAATTCAATTAAACTTTCAAAATCTAGTTTGTTAAAAAACAAAATTGTTGACGTTTTTTCCAAAGCACTCTTCGCAAAAATGCTTTTTTTCCATTTTGACCATTTTATACTCAGATATAAAAACACTTCAAAAATACAAAAATCGAATATGGCGTCTATAAGAAAAACCAAACTTGAGTGTTGTAACTCGGACATAAAGAACGCCTTGGAAAACACGATGACAGATTTAGATTCCTTGCAAAAAAGTGCCTGAAGAACGTCCTAGTTAAAAACGTTTAGTTCTTTTGGTTTTCGCTTGAAAAAATAAAAACGAAAATTACAAATTTCCGTTTTTTTACAATTATTCAAAAACTAAAAATGACACATTATCTTTCAGATAATTATTCAGTGGAACTTTGCCTTAATTTAACCGACCCCATGGTGGAGCTCGAAAAAGGGACACCCTGTACTTTAGCATAAATATTTTGTTTTGAAATTCTTCAATTTTTGATAATGATTCTTTGATTAGACGGGGGTCCAAGACTTTTGGTGATGTCTGTATTTATTATTGCAAATAAATTTGGTTTAATTTTATAAAATGGTTAATCGTGGGTTATTTAAATTAAAAGCGCTAGCCGAGACATTGGACAATTAAAATTGTTGGGAAAACGTGTGCGCATCCGCACAATTTTCAGATTCATGTCTTCGGAAACGATTCTCAGTTTCGCGTCGCGACGCTTTCAAACTGCCGTCGAAACAACATTCCAATTTTGCGCTTCGATTAAAATGTAGGTAAGTCCTGTGTGTCGTTTTTAATAATAACCAACTAATTTTGAACGTAATCTAGTCGGATTTAAAGATTAAGTATTTGTGGTGATAAAATTAATTCCGTAACTCTATTTCGAAAAGTTTAATTGGAATTGGATAAACTCCAGAGTAACAGGCTTTTTGACACTACACCAGAATCGATTTATATCCGATTTTTACAACCAGCTTTCAAACACCTGAGGCCAATAAAACGTAAATGTAATGGTACTAAAGGCAGGTGGAACCAATGTCTCTTTACGAATTTAATATTGTGAGTTCTTTGTGAAATGCGAGAGATATTTTCAGTGCCTACATTCAAGACAAAACATTTGATGTTTCGTGTAATATCCTCAAAGATGTGCAAAAGATACATTAAACCCTTATAACAGCTGGGATAAAAGTCTCATGTCTGCGTGGTTTGCTATTGAATGGCAGTTACTTTTTATGAAATGACTTTTTCTCACTACATACATTTTTTGCAATTGTGATGCGAATACGCACGTTTTGCTCATTTGTGAATTTCATCCCACTGCAAATTGTATTTAATTGCAAGACAAATAAACCCGAGATATCGTATAATGATGTACATGCACAAATTGTTCTTTACTTAGTAATATATAAATATGTTGAAATAATACTATTTGCTGGAGTTAATTAAAAGTCATTTTGGTGTAAAAAACAGGAATAAAAAGAAGAGAGCGATAATAAAAGCACACAGTGGATTAAACTGATTAAAAAAAGTCGGTACGGTTGTACTTATAAGGTCTAAAATTTTTAATTAATGCCGTAAATAACATGTAATTTTTATTATGCATTGTTAATGCGTAAAATACGTGTAAATAATGCGAGAGAAGTTGCTGAACTGTGCAAAATAAGATGAGAAGTAATTAAAGCTGACATTTATGTATTTCGGTTTCATAAAGCTACCGCTTTTAGTGTTGAATAGCCCAGGGAATAATGTTACGATTTAATAGCAAACAAAACAAAAAGTGCCTTTTGCATTTACTTTCTAGAAACAAAATTGTTTTGTAGCTTCAACCTTTTTTTTAATTTATTCTCACCAATTTTTAGGCAAGCAATTAACTTGCAAAGCTTCAATTAATTAATTTTCCCGGCGCATCCACCATTTTCAACATCATTAATTTCAAAAATAATAATTTACGAATAATGGAACAGTGGATTTTGAGGGTAAATTGAAACTTCGGACATAACTTATTTAATCATAATCGTATTTCTGGATAAAACTTTGTCGGAAATAACGAGAAAAATGAGACGAAAAAGTAGCTCACTTTTTTTACTCAACGCCCTAGAGACAAACCTGTGCGTACACATCCCAAAGTTCATTTTTTAAATTAAAATGTATCCTTTGGGCTTTGCTTTACAAACAACCGGTTAGCTTCAATTAATAAAAATAGCAGGTGCTACTGGTGAAATAATTTCATTTAAAGTGACGCCACGTAACGACCTGCATAATTAGGCGTTTACCCCAGTTATTGTCAGAAATTACCATGATGTCGAGAATTTGTACGGCAACCTAAAGTTCGTATTTACACACAAAATGGTAGATAATTTAATTGTTTTAAAAGCTTTGTCTACCTAATTTATCTGGAAATGGAAGCCGTCGCCCGGAAGTTCATAAAGGCGGTGAAAGGATTTTTATTGCTTCGGTCGCAAATGATTGAGTATCGTCTAATCGGTAAAGCAGAGGTGTTGAGACTTTAGAGAAATTTATAGGCACGAAGCAGAATCGATTAGATTTCTTCTAAGGTGTTCTTGCATAATGAATTTTAATTCTACTGTTAAAAAAATCGGAAAAGATTTAAACAAATAGATATCGTTTTCGATTCATACGTTTCATTTATTTTTAATAAAGAAAGGCTGAACCGAAAGAAAATTACCAAAGTTGAGATAAATCACGACTTCTTTCTAACATTCTTGTCGAAATTGATTGTTGTGGGAGTAAAAAATTAAGCCGGCACGTGTCTCATTTTTTGTTCGTTTCTCTCCCCTGTCAATTTAATTTTAACATTAGAACCTCATAAATAAATCATTTATTTAGCTTTACCGAACAGATGTATAATTTAAAAGTCAAATATCCAATTCGACGAATTTTTTCTAGCCGACTTCAGTCCTAATTGCATTTTACTCGTTTCCAGACATGGATCTCTCCACCAATTCATCTCTCAACGTTACAGCGCATGACTCTTTTCAGATATCGGACAACACAATAACTTTTATCATCGGCTTTAGCATCCTAATTTTATTCGTGATTTTGGGGATGTTGGCAAGCGCTTTCTTATGCATCACCCTAAAAAAAGACCCCTACTTGTGGGAGGCCGAGAGAGACCGCCAGCTGCAAGAGCAAGCGGAACCCGAAGGAGGAACCAATTGCAAACAAAGGGACAAAGTCACACAAATCTGATTACTGTATAACTTTTGATTAAAACAAGTTTTTTAATGCGGGAGATATTTTTAATCGAAACAGCAATTTATAATAAATTACAACAACAAACCTTACGACTATAAAACAAACAGTTTTTTGTAACAAGAATTAAGTTTACTTAAAACAATTTTTCATGCACCTAAAATTTAACGATTTTTTGGTTGGGAATTTTTGAGACGCAAATCGCCCAATTTGTACTTATCCTTATCGGAATTTTTTCCTTATCTTTATCAATTTTTTAAATGGTCACCGTCACCGTCAAACAAGCAATTTTTTAATTTCAACTTGCCAACTTTCTCGCCTCTGTGCCCATTTATCGACCCGAAATCGTAATTCGGGAAGTATTCTGCAAGCAACGTTTCTAATTTCTTCGAAAACATCTTCAGTTTGTCCTCCGTATGCTCACATTTCTGAAACACTGCATTAACCCTGAACGCCACCCAAATCTACTTACTTTGAAGTGTTGACTGGCACTATTCACCAAATGGCGCGAATCTCTCACAAACTCATTCACGTATCTGTAACAATCTCTAGTGAGATTCTTCTGGACCATATCCAAATTTGGACCATCCTAAAAATTTTAATAAAAAAAAACAACTAATAAACACCGCATCCACCATCACGCATTCGGACAACAATCCAGCCAACTCCGTTCCTTTCAACTCATACAAAATTTTCTCAAGGATTGTTTTAGCTTTTTTAGTAAGACCCCCACTTTTCATTTCGTACACCATAATACTTAAAGTTTCTGGCTTTCTCCGGTAAGTCCGGGACGGTATCTGTTCAAAAAAACCAATTGGAGGCTCACAAAGTTGAGAATTTTACCGTATCTGATTCAAGATTAGAAGAGGTATCGTCCAAAATATCGGGAAAAAACTGGGCCGGTTTTGGGGGCGAAGTTGAGGTGCTTGATCTGTCTCCATAATCCGAAAAATTACTGTTTGAGAGCCACTCGTGTACATTGAAAAACACTTCCGAATTCATCTAGAAAAGCGCTTAGAGCTGCAAGTTTTCAAGTCGCAAAAATTGTACCTCACTATCCATCGGTTCGTCAATTTCCGACTTAACTTGATCGGGTTTTTTAGCTGAAGTTTTGACTTTTACCCAGTACTTATCATTGGCCGCTTCGAGTCCTTTTGTAATATTTTGGGCCGTTTCAAGAAACTCAATCACGCGAGGACTGTTATTTTTATTGATGATTGATAATTCTTTGTTTTTGTATTTTTTGGGGACTCGGTAGCTCCCCGGTTTCATGTAAACAACTGCATTCTCTTCGTCTGAGTCATTATCGTCCGATTTGGTACAAAAATCACCGGAACAAGTTTGATTTCCTTGATCTACAGTCTCTGTAGACAACGTTGAAGGTAAATGAAGTATTCCTCTGACGTTCTTACTCGAATTTGAAGTTGTATTAGTTAAAGTCGGAGTTGTGGCGCTTTCGCTACTTGCAGTAGTTTTTTTCGTTTCGCCAGTTTTTAGAAGACTCACCTTACAGGGTTCAGGATCAGGGATTTGGGATCAAAATTATAGGATAATTACCTGAGGAGGAATTAAATTGTTTGCTGTATGTACGTTAACAGTGGGTCCCGGATTGCTTTGATTAACGTCTAGATTATAAAAAATCCTTGTCAATTCCGTAGCCAACTCGACCGTTTCTCTTTCCCATCTTACATAACAGGCTTTAAAGCCCGGAGTTAACTCTTTTTCAATTTTTCCCAAAGCCGAGCCTTCACGATTCTCCCAATAACCTTTCAGTATATGCCAACAATTAGTAAGCCTGACAAATGCGTAAATAAAATCCTTGGTAGCCCAGGGAATCCCCTGTGAGTGTATATTCGAAATAGTTGTTCTCGGCTTGAGTATCTCCGATCTTGTCCGAATACACAAATTCTGTATATTGCGAAAGCACGGCCTATTGCGATTCCTATACGCGATTTGTTCGGCTGTCAAGCAACTGCGTTCCAGAAACTTAATAAAACTATCAGTATTCATCTGGAAGTCCTCCGAGTTGTTCTAATATAATGATAAGAGTTGTTTAAATTACACCGTAATTGTAGTAAATTACCATGAAAAAAAGCTCGTTTACTGGAGGAATGATGGGACCAGCGCCAAATTCAAACTCGGGTGGTTCCGGAGGGGTTCGTTCCGGGTCAGGAACACTATCTTGGGAATCCCCTTTTTCACGCCGATCGCGGATCGGGATGGCAACGGCCGAATCGGGCCCTGGATGACCAGGAGCGCCCCCAGTGTAAGTGGATGATAATTGTGTCATAGGCATGTTGTATTGACTGCCGACGTTGAACTGGGTGTATTGGTAATGTTGGAGATAAGGGCGAGCAACAGTTTGGGGTGCAGCAGCGTAAGGGATTAAGGGGGTGCGGTAACTGATCGGAGGGTAGTAAGTGGTGGGGTAGAGGCTTTGACAAGCGCATACGTGATGCATGTGCAAATGGACGTTTTGCTGGTGGTTCCCGTTCACGTCGGGACGGTTTTGATCCATGGGAAAGTTCTGCAAGGGAGGGACCAATTAGGACGTTAATTAAAAACTTGTGTTCCGATACTTTCTGTTTATTCGCTAAGCTAATACAAAAAAATATCTTCAAAATCATTATTTTAATACTCTAATTCATTTAACTATTCAATTAAATTTTTTGTTGTAAACACCCGGCCTTGTGGGCCAGCCCGGTCCTGCCTTTTCCAATGAAACCCTTTTTTATGCAATTTTGGGTCGCTATTATGCCGCACTTACGCAAATCATTAATACTTACATAAAATTGCACTAATTAATTCTTAAAATAACATTTTTCACAACATTTCAAACACGGATTTGACGTACGAAAAAAATTTGTTTGTTTTGATGGATTCAGGATCGTCATAGCAACGCCAATATGGGTGCGTTTTTTAATTTTTCCTCACCAAAAAAAATTTATTATGCCGAAGAGAATCACCTAATCAGTAATCACACAGGAAGTGTAATTAAGTGATTAAAATCTTGTGTTTATTTTTCCCGCAAATTGTTTCTTTGAAGGTTGGTGGTACGGTTTCCCCTAGTGCGGTGATGTTGGTGACAGTGTGGGCTTTTTCGAAAGTGGATGTTTATTTTATTTTCTGTGTTTTCTCCGTGAAATTGGATTAAAACTGGACAGATTAGAGTAGAAGGTAAGTCGCAAATAGTTTTGTATTTATTACTGTACGTTTTTGTGTGGTTGTGTAACCTCGTCCGATTTGGGGGACTTCAGGATGGGGCCGGTTCAAAATCAATGTTTTATTGATCCTTAAGATTATAGTTGTGCATCTAAAAATAATATAACAGTAATGTTACTCTATTATGATTAACAATCGTCAATGGATCTCATACACATTTTTGGCAGTAAATTATTTACATCTAACGTCCGTTAAAGCAACTGATTTTGAGAAAATCAGAGGACTATCTTATCTATACGAACCAAACCGATTCGGTTTTCCAAAAGTTTGAACCGAATTGATTTAAAATGTATGATATAACAGGATAGAAGTGACAATACCTACTCATCACCATCCAAACTGTGTTTTATTCTTGTACTATATAGTTATTAAATTTTAAATCATTCTCTAGCATGTCTAATAACAAGATTTAAACTTCTACTACAATGATATTGTGGCTTGTAACGTTGTGCTTACTCAAGAAACAATTTCCCTATTTCGTATTCAACAAACACACCGAAAAAAGTCCGAGCAATTAGCAAACTGATCATTAATTACATTTATTATATAAAAATTGTTATTATTGTTGAAGACCAATGAGCAAGAAATCAACTCCAACACCTCACAGGTGGACAATTAATAGGCCCATTAGTAACGCAACGGAAGCGTAAAGTGCGCTGCTACTATTGCAGCCGTCTTCCTCACAAGCGCACACTTCTTGACGACCCCCGAAGCCCGACCTTTGATAACATTTGTTCTTGTAAGTGGAGTCATCCCAACCACAGGTCCTGATAATACGGCTTTCCGGTTGCACTGAAAATAATCATCAATACCGTTCAAACTCTCGATCTCACTTATTACATCCATTGACTTCAAAGTCAATCACTTGCTTTATTTTTCGGCACAATTTGTACTTCGTCCCGGGCTCACTTCCAGGGGGCGACATATTGGGGCAATCCATTTCCAATTCCGTCTTATATTTGGCAATATCGGTGTCGCTACATCTCTTATCGGCGTAACTGTTACACTGGTAACATCTAATGGCGTTACCTAAACGTATGATTTTTTAAATAATTATTTAGGTCAAAGAAGGTGCAGAGAATAAGTTTTAGTTTCCAGTGAATAACACAGATAAATTTGGTACAGAAATAGAATGAATTAGTGTTTATCATTCATGATATGACTTGCGTCAACAAAAACAAATCGTATTAAGATTTTCTCAACTTTTCAATGATTCTCTTTATTCCCAAATGGTACAGCTTATTGATCTCCGAAATGAAATTGCGCGTGCGCACGCACCTTTCTTTTTTAAATTAATTATGAATTATGCATTTTCATGCTTCCAATTAATAAAACTTTATAGCGAAAATATTTATAAAATTGTCAACAATTCAAAAATCGATTTACTTGAACTGGAAAAAATTGGAAGAGTCAAAGGGTGCGAACAATCACAGTTGATTATGTAATCATTACATACTTAAAACTTGCACTTCACAGGTGTGGCAATAATTAAATTAATTGAGTTAGTATTGTTGAAACAAAATTGGAGGGTGCATTATACTTACTTGATTTCAAACACACTAAAACAAGAAGAAGGGATAGTCCAATAATGTATTGTAAATGGACCATTATTGTTTTGTGTTAAAAATTTCAAATGAAAACAATGATTTAATTTAAATAAAATTAGATTAGATGGTCACGAAATGTTCAGTTTGAGTTCAATATGAAGACTGAATGCAGCTTCAAATAGGGCCTGCGCGAAACCTTGATTCTAACGGAAAGATTCATAAAGTGCGCTCTCCGTTTAAGAAAAATATACCAGGACTGTTTTTCAATTTTTACTGATTGATTAAAAATGAACTGACGAGGGTCACCATTTTAAGTTTAGTAATTACAAAACAATAAAAAACACAATTGGCGTGTGGTCTGATTTGCTAAGTTGTGGCTCGATTAACTCCAAGTTTCGTTTTTCTCTTCTTTTTATGAAACTGTTTCGTTCTGTGTTGCAAAGTTGTGTCTGCCCTTTAATTTATTATCCTAATTAGTATTACGAAACCGTTTGACACAATTGGATAATTCGCCATATCCGTCCGAATTTGTTGCAATTGATGAAATAACACGTTGAATAACACCGTCCATTTTTCCGCTTTGCGAAGGCGAGACAGGAAATGGCAAATATTCCCTGAGGAATTATAATTTGCAGACGAATTTTATTCGGGTTTTTTAACCAATGAACTGTTGATGCATACAGTCGAGGAAGTGTTTTGATCGAAAAGATAATTTGAATGAATTATCCTATTAAGGTCAAGGGAACTGTGTTTACCCTAGGCAAAGCGCATACGCCACAAATAAGGCAGGTTAAGAATTTTTTTCATTTTGCACAAATTTTTAGATTTTATTTTCAGTTTTTACGAAGAATATCAGTAGAAGTGAATTTTTCTTTATAGGAACTTATTAGCCGTTTCAAATCTATAAAAACGCCAACGTCGCATTTTACCAAATTATTTTTTTAAATAAGGTTGATAAAAATGTAAAATAGTTGTTAATGATTAGATCCCTCATTGAAACTATAAATTACGTTATCTATTAATTTTTTTAAGTGCACAAATAATTTATAACAACTAATTTTGAGAGAAATTGCGACGTTGGCGTTTTTATAGTTTTGAAACAGCTAATAGTACCAGCAAAGATAATAGTACTTGGTTCCTCTATGGTACCAGTCAAATTGTAATCTATCACATTTTTAAAATTTGAGGAAAAAGAAATACAAATTACTTACTTTTTGTTTACACATGAGGGATGGGACAAAAAAAATCTTGTGTGAAAATAGCTCTAAAAAATTTATTCAGATAAATTTTAATTATTACCTAAAGACTTTAACAACACTGAAATTAGACAGTGGAAATTAAAAATTCTTGGTTTTGTTTAACAACGTAAGAAATAAGAACATTTTATGTTTGGTATAACGAATAGGACAACAAAATTTATAAAGATAAAAAAGTAATATTACTAATCAATTTACTTACCGATTTCCATTTTCTAAACTACCAGAAACTAGAAAAATACTCTTCAAAAAATATTCAGCAGTTGTATTTAGTACATGTTATCGCCTACAAGGCAATTATGTAAATTTTAGAATCCACAGATTTTTTTTGTTTTTATTTTTTTTAACAGTAATCCCTGAACCGATTTGAAAAAAACTTTAGGGACATGTAAAAAGCTAAAAAGTTATCACAATGCGCACAAAATAATAATAGCATGCCATTCAAAAAATTTATTATTATGACGTCATATCTTTTTGGGACCCTGTATATTCAAAAATATTTTTCTGAAATGTGTCCTGGAGTATAAATAACACCTACAAAATATCAAAACTCCAATTTTAATAATAACTGAGCTACAACAGACGGGAGTTGGGCTGGACCAGCCTGTGTAGCCAAATTTTGATCCACAACTCAAATCTAAGATTTTCTAAATTATTGTCGTTACCACATTTTCATTCAGCTACCTATACCTACAATATTTCGATTTCGATTTAACGTTCGTTTACTTATAACTTATGTCTTATAACGCAGTTTCTGTTTACAATAAATTAAATCCGCATTTGAAATCGCTTCCTTTAAACAGTTTTCACAAAGAAGTTAAAAATTATTTTTTTAAGTAAGCAAACAGCATATAAAATATCAATAAAAATGTATTGTTTTTTTTCCTCTACTATTATTTATTTTCCTTTTTTTATTTTCTTTTCTTGTTTTGTTTTCATTTTGATATCACATTTATTCTTTTTTTCGTATTTAAGCATGTGGTTATAATTATTTTAATCTTCCTGTATTTTCTTTTGTATTGTTTTATTGGGTTAAGTTGGAGCAGCTTCGGCTAAACTTCGGCCTTAATAAAGACGATGTATTAATTATTATTATTGTTATTATTATTATAAACCGAATATTGTATTTTGAAAGAAACTTAACATTACTAAAATCATTTTGAAATTTCGGTGTTAGGTTGCATTTTCCCTGGAATGGCTGTTATATCGAATCGAGTATTGTTGTCTTTATTTAAATTTCTGTTATTTTTAGTGCCTTTGTTTCTTGTCATACACTTTCTAAATAAAGGTTTTTTCCTCGCATGATAATTAAAAATAGTTATCTATTTTGTTATTAGCATAATTTGTTTTTATTTTATAATAAAAATAAACATCTTATCGCGCTTAAAGTCGGAAAGGATACAAATTGTTTACACTTTTTTGTTGTTCAAAGTTTTTTTTATTACATTAAATCGCATTTTGAACGAATGATAATCGGCTAAAACTTTAGTCATTAACTCATTATCATATTGTCTTTATTTAGCGTATTATTTGGACTCTAAAAAATGTGTCGGCAACCAATAAAACACAGCTGTTAGTTTTCTGTAGAGTTATGTAGGTGTCGCTTTAGCGAATCATTTTGACATGACGTCATTGTAATTTCTGAAAATCCGTGAAAGGGATGACTCATATCGAAAGTTATTACGTCGTATTTGTTAGTATTCTGTAGTATTCTGAGAACAATACTACACAAGAAGTTAAAAGTTACATTGAAGAAATTTTTAAGCCAGTGTTGTGCTACCTAGTGAGTCATATCATATCATAACAAATAAAAGCGCTTCCCTTTTGAATGTGGCATTAAAGTAAGTACTATAATAATTAGGGTTTATTATTTAGTTTGATAAATACAAGTAAAGGTCGAGGGCGGTCGAGGGACACCTCAGAGACCTTCACTTTGTTTGCATCTTAGAGAATCTTCATTTCTCGACATTCTTTTGTTTGCCATTGACGTAACCCTAACCTAACATTTTCCTTTCAGATTTTATGGAAATTAGTGATTCCGTTTATTATTCACTATTGGCTTTGGTCGTCATCCCTGTTTACTTATTTTTCAATCTATGGTCGTGGTTAGGTTGGGAATTGTACAAAAATAATTGATAAAAAAAATGAGCGGCCCCAACTTCGATAATCAGCAGAAAAACCTCAGCAACATGAAGAAAAATCTCACTCTCGATCTCAATCAGTCGAAAATGAATATGAACCTGTCGTTATCGCCCGACATAACCTCCGTCCTCAAAGTAGACACCCCAGACCTCCTCAAAGTGGACACACCCACCATTGAGAACATCATCTTGGCTAATAACATTTCGCACACGCCTTCCCCTTCACTTATCTTCTCGCGGGACGTCACTGTGGAGCAAGAAAAGTTTGCCGGTGGTTTCGTGGATGCGCTCAATTATCTTCACAATGGAAATTCGCAGCAAGGTTCGGACAGTAATGCCAGCACGGTTTACAGCGAGCAGCAGAATTTCATGCCTGTGATCAAAGAGGAGCCCCAAACGGTGCCCAACGTGAACAATACGCCCCCAATGTCGCCTGTCGATATGGAATATCAGGAACGAATGAAACTGGAGCGAAAGAGACAAAGGAATCGGCTCGCAGCCTCCAAATGTCGTTCCCGCAAATTGGAACGAATCTCGAAATTGGAGGATAAAGTCAAATTGTTGAAAAGTGAGAATGTTGAGTTGGCTTCCGTGGTCAACCAGTTGAAGGAACACGTGGGGATGCTCAAGTTGGAAGTGATGGAACACGTGAATGCCGGCTGTCCCATCATTGCGGGACAGTTTTAAGGATAGGGGAGGATTTATATTTTTGATAAAACTACACCAGAGTGATTTTTTATATTTTGGTGCTGAGATATTCATAGTTGTAGCTTTAATACTGTAACCATATTGTGTATAAAGTATGGAGCCATTTGAATTGTATTATTTACGGTAGATTTAGTACGATTTGTTTTATTTTATGTAGTTTATCACATTTTTATTAATAAAAATTGTCTCAGTAATAAGTGGTGTTTTTATTTACAATAAATTAAATGCGCATTTCAAATCGCTTTCTTTAAACAGTTTTCGCAAAGAAGTTATTTTTTTTTAAGTAAGCAGACAAACAGCACATAAAATATCAATACAAAATGTATTTTTTTACTATTATTTACTTTCTTCTCACATTTTCATTTTCTTTTCCTGTTTTTTTTTTGCATTCATTTTGTTTATCACATTTATTCTTTTTTTTTCCTATTTAAGAGTCGTCCGGAGTAGAGTTCTTCCGGAGCAAATTCTCTTATGGGAGTTTCCATGTAAATGTCTACTAAATGACAACTAAACGTATTTTCCTACAACACTATTCGAAAGTTGTCAATTTCACACAATTTAGTAGGCCCGAAAGTTGTCAATTTCACACATTTGTCAAAATCCTGTGCGTTATGATGTTGTACTTATGATGTACATATGATGGCTTTCCTTCAGTGTCGTAGGAAAAATAGTGTACAAAACTTGCTAGAAAGTGTCTATCGTTGCTCGTGAGCTTTCCGCACTCGGCTAGCGCCTCGTGCGTCAAGATTCTCACTCGCACGATATCACTATCACTTTCCGCACTCGTTATGTAATATACTATTTCATAAACTTGGTATCGTGTAAAAGAGATTTTTTTTCCTATTTTTCGGTCGTTTTAGAATTGCGATACGTCACCTAGCTACGACCTGTAATAATTAACAAAGGTAGACAAACTTTGACTAACAGTGAGGATTTCTAGAAACCGCATTTTAAGGTTTTTCAAATTTTTAAAACGACGGAAAAGTAGATTGTTGTTATTTAAGCCAATAATTTCAAGTCCGATGAAAAAATTTTAATAAATAATAACACCTCCACAGAGGTAGACTTATTTGCAATCGAAAATCCATTAACCGCAACAATTAGACCCAAACTTTAAAGATAATTTATGATCATGACCTTCTTTAACAATAATACAAACAGATGGCTTAAGTATTACCTAGATTTGCAAAAAAAGATTTCAGAGATTTTAAGTTTCTTTGCAATCAAATACGCACCTTTTAAAATCATTTAACGGAATTACTCACAACGGTCATAAGCCCATTAAACTGAACGTTATTCCTAATTATAATAATTAATAAGTTTACAATATTTTTAGACAGTTGATTAATTCTTTGTTTTGCCAAATATTTTAGTTTAGTTTTGATGACAATATCAGATTAATACCTATTTGGTTTAATTTTTTTTACAAAATTTACTATTATCACAGATTACGTTCTATTATTTATTACCAAATTTAATAAAAAGATTACACTTATTCTATACGATAGTAGGTAATTATTTTCAATTTTGCAAAACAAAGGTTTAATATTTTATTAAAATTTTAATCTGTTGGTACTCCATTTAAATTTAATTAATCCATTGGAGTTCAACCATTATTATTGAAACAAACACCAAATAATAGCTATAACTCTTTCGATGATTCTTTCCGTGTAAGAAAACCCACATACCCAAAATCATAAAATCTTATCAAACCTCGAAACCATTAAATACTGATAGCTTTCGACAAAGAATCTGAAATTATTATGTTTTTAATAGGATTTCAGCCGCAGTCTTGACAGCTGAACTAGTGTTGTGAAAATCTGAAGGCCAAGTTGCCCCGGACGGGATAATTATTATATTCTTCTTGTATTTTCTTTTGTATTTGGTTAAGTTGGAGTAGTTTCGGCTAAACTTTGCCCATAATAAAGACTATTTGTTATTATTATTATTAATTTTTTTGGTTGGAATAAAAACAATGGAAAATGGGTAAAGTCTTTAATTAACAATAAATAAAATTCTTTAGTCAAAAGTGACATAATTATTCGTGAAGCTCTATCATAATACTGTAAGCGGTCATATTTCTTTGGAAATTAATAATTCTTCTACCCCCATACGACCCCGATGTCTCCAGACTCTATAACGAGCTAAATCTTTCCTTGTTACCATTCCTATAACTTCATTTGTGTCATTAACAATCGGCAAATGTCGTAAACCGAGAGCCCGAAATAATCTAAACATTCGAGGAAGTGATGCCGACTGAAAAAAATTGATTAAATGCTAATTACTTGTTTGTTTTTATTTTTAATTTACATGAAGCACCGTATATGGTGACGGATTCATAAACGGCCTCAGATCAATAGAATAAGTTTTTTCGACTTCGGAAACACTCACTTGCTAAAGAATTGAGTTAATTAATTAAAAAGAAAAAAGGCGAGAGAAATACTGCTACCTCTATCGTTGGATATCGGGGATACTCATCTCTGAAGATCCCCGCATTAATATCCTCCCAAAAGTCCGAATTTTCGTTAAAAATCTTCTTTTTCAAAATAACAATTAATTGTGACCTCAGAACCAACCCTCTGATCCTCCCATACGTCGTAACTTCAGATTGGTCGGTTAGTGGCGGATCAACAACAGGAAATCCGTTATAAGTTGTTAATTTCAACAATTCAACAATATGCCCCACATTCTCAACACATTTTAGTGTGACCACCGGATGCGACATCACCTCACTGGCGTAGATGTTGTGAACTAGTGGTGGGGGTTCCCATGGCAGTAACGGAACGCCACTGAGTTGAATGAGTGTGTCATAAATTCCCTCATTGAAGAAATCTCCCGTCCATTTTGCCGCAATTAATGTCAAAATGAGTGGCAAAGCGAACGAAATGTTTCCTGTTGTTTCCATTATTATTACTGTCAAACTAATTGTCATTCTGACCACGCCTCCTAATTGAGCGGCTGCACCAATCATGGCGTATTTCCCCGGATGTATGAGAACAGCATCGGGGATTACCCGAAATAGTCCGACTGAAATAAGCCGGCCCCAAGCGGCCCCCGTTAGGAGAGTCGGTATAAAAAGACCATTAGAAGAGGCAAGACCAAAAGTCCATGATGATAAAAAGAAATAAACTAGGACGAAGAAGGCAAGAGAGGTGGCGTTGTGCGTATTTGGGGGATCGTGAAACAAAGAACGAACTGAAGCTTCAGGTGTTTGAAACCAAATGCTTGCCAAAACATTGTATTGGCCATCTTGGCAGTATAACTGGAGAAAAAACGAATCGAATCAAATATACTTCAATATTTTGCCTACCTGAGTTGGATATTTCGTGGGGTCTTGCCCCAAAGGCTTGCAATCATTCAATAAAAACATCATCAAGAAACCTAAAGTGGCACTAACAGCTGCGACTATACAAGCTTCAATTACTTTCAACCATCTTTTCCGTATGTACCTGTAATTACTTATTATATTTCTTGTGAGCAAATCGTAAGATTACCTCATTCGAAACACTGATAATCTGTAATTGATGTGATTCCATAACGCCCCCGATAATCCGCCTAAAGCCCCCATTACGAGGAAAATTGGTAATTCGTACACTTTGTAACTAAAATTTTCAAATTTGCCTAAATTCAAAAGTCCTGGATAGCTCAAATCACCCGGGACTCCATGATAAGTTGATAAAACTACGTTTAGAGTGAAGGTGCTTATCACAGAAGCGAAGAAAGTGCGCCATGTTAGGCTCTGATTCCAAAAACTTGTACCTTCTTCCAAACTAAAAAGCACTCCACCTAAAATCGGGCGAAACTTGTAGAATTTATATTAGCTGTTTCAAAACTAGTATGTAAACGCCAACGTCGCATTTTACCAAATATTTTTTTTAAATAAGGTTGATAAAAATGTAAAATAGTTATTAATGATTAGATCTCTCATTAAAAGTATAAATTACATTAGCTATTAATTTTTTGAAATGCATAAATAATTTATAGCAACTAATTTTGAGAGAAAATGCGACGTTGGCGTTTACATAGTTTTGGAACAGCTAATATTTACACTATTGGACAAAAGTAAAGCAACTATTAAAAAAATCTCATTATAAACGTAGTTGTGTAGTTAATTATCGGCTCAGTTGTATTTTTTCTTATTTTGATGTCATAAGTATGTAAAATAAAAAAAAATATTATCAACATCAGTCATCATTTGGGTTTTGAAATATTTGACTTATTGAAATGGAGCTAAATTATGTGCGAAAGAAGTAAAGCAACTTTTACGAAAAGAAATTTTTACTTTACTTAACTTAAAAAAATTGACATTATGAAAGAAGTAACTTAATAATTAATGAGATAAATCATTATTTACCACAGCAAAAATGTCAAAGAGTGAGAACTTTTTGGCAATGGCGCTGCATAGAAAGAATTAAATTTTGAGTGGTATTAATTGGCAGATTTGCCCAAACTTCATTGATTTTTTCTTTCTACATGTCCTCGTACACTGTAGCGTGAAACTATTTGTTATACACTGTATTTGGACAAAACAAACTGCTTAGAAATTATCGTTACACTCTTTTCTTCCAAAAAGGTTTTTACCCTCCATCTTTCTTAATTCTAAGTATATTCATTTGCATTTTGGTATATTTATTTCTCTGAAGTAATCTAAACTAACCCATCAAAACTACTCTTCTTTAAATTCACCTTAATTGTACACCTTTTTTACACTAAATGATAGTTGCTTTATTTTTGTCGCACTAATAAAATTCATTGTTTACATGAATTATTTTAAATTAATTTATGTCGCATTTAAAATTAAATTAATGTCATATCGCTTATAACTGCAGACTATTACAGAGTTTTGAAATAACGGATTTCTAAATTTCGCGATTATGACTAAGATTTTTTATTCTAAAATATTTAACTTTATGCCAAAAGTTGCTTTACTTTTGTCCGTTAGTGTTTACAATTTCAATTTCAAATTATTACGGTTGCTTTTAAATAAAGCTTTACTTTTTTGACGTGACAAACATCTCGGACATTTGATATTTTTTTATTACCAACTGGTGCCCCAAAAGCTGCCGAGACTCCCGCGGCGGCGCCCCCCGACACAAAGTCCCGTTTTTCGTGGTCTTCCCGAAAAAATTTAAATATTTTGAAATCTCGCTTAAATGTTGTACTTTTCCCCTGCGAAAGTCCGGCTGCAACGACAGCTCCTGAATGAATCATTGGTCCTTCCTAAAAGGGGACTTTATGTTTTCTAACTTTACGTTGAAGAAAATATTACTTTTCCACCAGCTAAACCACCAACAACCGAACATACAACCCCTACACTTTTTACAAATAGTGTTTTTATTCGCACGACACGAGGTATTTTAACTCCATTGAGGTAACATTTCACTTGAGGAATTCCACTACCAGCTGCAATAGGCTCAACGTAAGCAACTAGAGTTGAGCCTATTAGGACTGGGATTACGTTGTATAACACCCAGAAGAAGTAGGGGATGTGGAGTTTTCCCTGTGTGACGTATTCGTCCACATCTAGAATTTTTACAACTGGATTTAAATAATTTGAGAAAAATTAATTTACTACATTTGCTTAATGAGGCATATTTCAGTTGTGATAATTCTTCTATTGATATATCTATGGCACAGGCAATTAACGCGGTTACCACCCCAATTAAGAGGAAAATAAACCATCTCAATAAACTTTTTTTCACAATAAATCGATAACCCTTTTTTCTCTCTTCATCCAAAAGTAAATAGTTCTCACACGTATCGTAATCAAGGCTCTGAAAAATTCCAGTAGTAATGTTTTGCAAGAAAATGTCACAATTTACTTCATATTTGGCCGATAACACGTTCAAAGACCCTGTTTCAATTTTTTCAGAACTAGTTTGTACCCTCCGTCTGATTGACGATAATAATTCGGTATTTTCAGGCTCTGTCACAATCAGCTCTTCTTGACTCAACGAATTGACCGATGGCAAATTCTGTAAACCCCCGTCAAGACTCTTTATAGTTATTACCCCAGAAAACTTACCCTAAATCTGGTGGCTCGAATTTCACCATCCTCATGATTCCCACTTTCGTTCATTCTCCCAGATTATAAAATAACGCGCATTATAACATAGAGTTGTGTTCCAATTTGATTACGAAATGAATCATCAGCGATGAAAACGTATTCATCATCCTTTTGCAGTCTCCGAAAAATTAAACGTCATTGAACAAACGTGTGCTGTCAAAATGATGTCGAATTGGACCAATTACAAGCCGAGGTCGCATCACGTGCACAAACAAACAGAAAGATTTGACAGAAGAATCTAACCTCAACAACGATGGTGAAAAACATCCTCGTTTTTGTGCCAAATTCACTCAGTTTAAATAAAAGTGGCTATTTGGAGGGCTTCCGGCAAGATTACGATGAATGTGAAGCTTATTACATCACAAGCGATGTCACAGTTAAACAAACAAGAAACGTTATCGGTTTTTTGGGCAACGATATGAAAATGAAAAATGTGGGCTTTAAGGCCGTTCACATTGATATGAACTCAAAAATTACATTATTAAATTTCGGGAATATGGCTAATTCGAGTGTGGTGCGAATTGTGTATGATTTTGGGGCGTTTCGGGATTGTGATGATTTGGACGGTGATCAGTATGGGGTTCATTTTAAGTTTTTGAGCAGTCATTTGAGAAAACAGAGGCGGAAAAACGAAGAAAACGGGCGCAAGAATGCCCTCACTTTCGTTATTGCCATTTTGGGGTGGTTATTACAATTTTTAAATAAATTTAAATTAGTGTGGGCTTATTCAGCTACGATTTCACACTTTTGTGATAATTTAAACGAGTTTAAGTGGTTTTTTGCTGAAGTGAACAAAGAGAAACGGGTGTCACCCAGAATTGGGAATTTTATTTTAGCAAAATTGCTTGATTTAGCGTTGGGGATTATTCTGTTACGCATTTTTTTACAAAACGAAGATTTGATCGTAAATTTCATTGATAATATTAGAGAGACTTTAATTCATAATTTTCGCCACCTTTTAATCTACCTCATGGGGTCCCCTATCGGTTTAAAATTAAATTATGCTTTCAATAAATCATTAGGAAGGTTTTTCTTTTATCACATTTCGTTATGGAGGGTGTTTTTATTAACGATGCATCCTTTTGTTAAACAATATTTCAAATTCCTAGTCTTGCCGGGCGCTTTTGGATTTTCTTATCAAATAGCAATGCTTTCGGACCTTATTTCAATTGCAACGTTTCATGTTTATTGCATTTATGTTTATGCCGCTAGGTAAGTTATCATTTTGGTTAAATATTTCTTGACAAAAATTATTTTAGATTAATTTATTTGCAACTGAAGGGTTTATTATCACTGTGGCGCCTTTTTATCGGGCGCAAATATAACCCATTACGGGCCAGAGTTGACTCTTATCAGTATTCGCAACACCAATTGTTTATCGGGACTTTGGGCTTCACAGTACTGTTGTTTCTACTGCCTACCACAACCATGTATTATACTGTTTTTGTGATCGTGAGTTTAAAAATTGCACTTTTTTCTACTTTTGTAATTTAGTTTAGGTTGGCAATAATGATCGTTGAGGAAATTCTACTACGATTCCGTTATTTCTTGCAGTGTTTTCCCATTTATATTTTTATTTTATGGTTGTTCAAGTCGCCAAAAATGTCAGGTTGTTAACAGAAGAAAAATTTTAATACCATTTTTTTCAAATGATCATTTCTAGGTCCTGTGTGTTTAAAATGTAAAAAATCAAAGGATGGGATTGTGACACTTGAGGCTCGTTTAAAAATGTTGCCTTTGTTGACCAGTTTGCAGACGTTCGCTCCTAACACGAAAAAATCAAGGACGAGTCTATCATGGAGTAAAATTTTCACAGGCGTATTACTTTAAATGGTTTATTTGTTTCCTGTTATACAGTAATAAATATTTGCACCTTAAATAATGGAATATACATTAAAAATATAAAATTTGTACCTAATTATTAGTGATTGAATAAATTAACAATTAATAAAACGCAAAACCCGTTTTAAATTAATCTATTGACTAACTAGGTGAAAAAATATATTTTGGGACACAGAAAAAAAATCTTAATTTACGTCACTTATGGACGTAAACAAGCTTTAAAGGGAGACGAAAACCAGTCACACACTTATTCGCAATAATATTTACATTTATATTAAAGGAATCGAAATTAAGCGAAAACCTAACTAGCAAAATTATCACCAAAAAATTATTTACATGTTAAAGGAACTCTGACTTAAATGATATCACCAAGTAATGAGATAAGATCACTTTTCGCTCAATATATTTGATACGTAAAAACAGAAAATTGAATAATACTGGACAATGAGTTTTTGTTTTTAAGCCAGACGTACCTAAAACACCGATTAACTAATTATTTCTCATTTTGATAAACCTTGGATGCTTGGTGCCGGACTGTTTTTGGCTGAATGCCGACTCCTGCATTAATTATTATTAATACTTGGTTTTTTTTTGCTTTCAATTATTACCTTAAATCATTGGATCCTATATCCCTGTAATCGTACCGGCTCTTCTCCAATCTGCGTTCTAGACCCTATAAAAACCCACTGATTAAAAATAAATAAAAATGAAAAATTTGGAGGCACTTTTGAACGCACCTCGGTGTGTTATTGGTGGCAGGTGGCGGACAAACTGTACATTTATATCGGCCACATTGTGAACAAAGGAAACGAGACAGCTGGAAGCAACACATAAACGTGCATACACATGCAGGCTACCAACAAAATAAAAAAATGACCTAACCCAAAATCCGCGAAGCAACTACAACCCGAACAGATTTTCTTTATCATTTATAAACTTACCCCGACTTTTCGGATTAGATCACTGACGATATTCAAGGCCATTACGCGAGATGCTGGTGTTATAGATGCTTGATAGGGTATCTGATCTTCTGTAAAAACAAGCGACGAATGGGTGGTTAGTAATGTGAGATAACAAAGGCAAAAAAAAATCATGGCACAATTTTACCGGCTACAATCGATTGTTTTGTTTAGTCAATAAACGTAAAATAAATGATTCACGCAACGTCCTTGCGATAACTTTTTCACTTTCGAGTGTTTTTTTACAACAAAAAAAGGACAGGAATCTGCAACAAGTAATTGGACGCAACAAGACTCAAAAAATCATAATAAATGAAAATCGGCATCACATTCGGAAAAAATAATTTATTTCAATTAAACACATACAATCAGTCAAACTAATCACAGTTGAGTCTTGTTACTATTATGAATGATAAAATTAGCGATAATTTAGTCAATTAAGTGCACTTAATGAGATTATTTGAATTTGCGTAAACGGCGCATGAGCAAACGCAAAGTCTTACTCAACCGATTTGTCTTACTTTTAACTGGCGTGGTTTGAGTCTCGATTTCTTTAAGTCTGTTGGAGTCAACGATAGTCACTGATCTGAATCCGTTGACGGGTCGCTCGTTATCTAAGGATTTTTCTTTCACTAGAAGCTCCTGTTTGAGATCTAAAATCATTATTTGTGTGACGATTGTAAGTGAGTTGAGTTTATTGTACCTCTGGTTTCATCAGCCAATCGCTGGAGTTTCTCTTTGAGACCCTCTTTTTCGTCGATTTCGGATTCGAGGATCGCGTTTCGTTCGATGGCGTTATGGAACGCCGCTTCAATCCCTGCAATTGATTCCTCAATGATTCGTCGTGATCGCTCAAGGTCGTCGTTTTTCTGCTCGAGTTCACGGATGTAGCGCGACATATCGGCCTTTTCTTTTGTCAGATTTTCGATTTCGGTTTGGTAGGATTGGTTTTGTTTATTGCTTTGATCTAGTTTTACCTAACAAGATTTTTTTGTTAGTTTGATGGTGTGACTTAAGTCACGATCATAAAGAATGTCACCCTTTTAAACCCGGTCGGCTAGCAAGGGGCTGAACTCAAACCGTAGCAATAAATTTTTTGGGTCATAAACGTCAATAAACATTCCTTTGGAGATTTCATCGGATCGGATGATTTCGTGTTTTTACTTTTGTCACATCAACGATATTTTAATCGTGTAAATTAATAAATGTATTTAATTTACTCAAAATGATTAAAACTGTATTACGTAAATTAGATGAGGAATTATTTATTGTGTTAGCTTTTTAAGTATAGTAGGGTTTTACTTTTCTAATTAAATAACACTGGACAACAATTTTTTTTTCTTTTTACTTTTCTTTAATATCAGTTGTCAGAACATTCTGAGAGATTTTAGTGCAACAAAATAACAATTAATAATCTTTTGAATGATCCGTTTGAGCAGCCTAACCATAGGTTAGCAAAGGCATAGCAATGCTCTTTTGATTTAACCAGGTTCTTAACCATGTTTTAATAATATGTTAGTTAATATGACTTTTCTTTTTTATTCATAACAATAAAAGAAAATACGCTCACATATCGTGAAGTTTTATTAAATTTAAAAAAAAATTTTCAGAGACCTGACGTGATGGCCAATTTTTGAGTTCATTTTTAGAATCTGCATAAAAAAGTACATAAGAGACACGTACTAGACATTAGAAAAAAAGTCATGTTGACCAGTGTCCCAGTGTAATTTGTTTTTTAAAATATCTAACTAATTATTATTTGTTTAGGTGTGTTCCCTATTGAAACGGTCCATTTACTGAAGACGAATTAAACTTTAATTGTGTAAGCGGATCATATGAGTTTTATTAGAATTTTCAGGTAATTTAACAGTAACACAAAACAAAGGCAATAAAACATATTTTTCTACTTTTGTTTCGTACTGAGGTCATTACGATACGCCATTTGGGTTTCGTAATATCCAACGGAGTGCTATAATAATTACACTAAAAACCAGGGTAATTTAGTTAGGAAAATGATGGCAACTTAGTTTTTTGACAATTATCTGAGAGAAGTGTCAGTGTCAATCGTCACCTGTTTCAACTGATAATTTAATCAAATGAATCAATTTCGAACCTTTAGAGACTTTTGTACCAACCCTGATACGTAGTCCCTTCGAACACTTTTCGAGTAGTGTACAAACATGACTTCAAAAGCCAGTGCAAGTGAGTAATTTGAGATCCCACTCTCCTTAGGCCAATGTTCAAATTCCGCGTATTTGCCACAAAAGCCCGTATTCGTTGAGGGGCAGATAGATTGCAAAACGTCTTGGACACTTTCAGAATACATTTTACGAATAAACTAATGACGATCCAAATTATTAATTTAATTTCATGATCCACCCAAATGATGTCAACTGCCACAAAATTCCCTAAATTTCGAAATTGATTTTTTTTGTTAAAAAAGGTGCAAAGTAGAAAAAATAGTGTATGATATCTCGTTTATAAGGCCTTTTGTCGCACTTACTCCATTATGGCACTCCTCGCTGCGCTCGTCGTGCCCCAATTCCGTGCGTGCGACAAAATGCGTCTTATAAAACTCGTATCATAATATACTATTATATTTTCTAACGTAACACATTATAAGGGCCGCTTCATAGAACGTTTTAATCGCAATTACAATTTAATTCGCGATTAACTTGACGTTTGTCAATGCAAAATAAATGGCGTCATAATTTATTGCAATTAAAAAATAAGTAGCTATCTCAAAACCGCTCCGTTTATTACTTAACAGGTAAAATTTTGCAACAGATAAAGGGCACACACGAAGATAATCCTCTTTACTTACCATCACTCATTCAATAAGAGTAACAAAATATGGAAAAAATTAGTGTTCTTAATTAAAAATTTAAATGAAAAGTTTTGTCCATCACATTTTTTAAATTTTTTGGTGATAACTGATCAAGAATGACAAAGGAAAGTCCAATCACTGACGGCGTTCACAATGAATTGGCGTTATTGCTATTGTGTTTACAAAAAAAACACCTTAGAACGTTAGAACAGTTGCAATGATCAATGACGTTTATTTTTTTATTTTGTTATGATCACCTAATGAGCAATGCACAAATCATTATTTTCTTAGTTTGAAATTACCGCAGAATAATTTTTATATTTTAAGTATTAAATAATTAAATTATATTTTCGTAAGAATGATAAAACATCAAATTATACTTTACCCACTTTACGCGATAGTCATTTATGATTAATTAAGGCGGTTTACAGAACCTTTAATTGCAATCAAATTTTATTTGGCGACTAATTTGAATTTTGTCAATGCAAAATCGTAACTTACTTTGAATTAATTCATCGTTGAATTAAAATTTAACTCGTTTTCTGTACACCGACTCTAATTATATTAATTATACGATTTAGACACCATTGATGCCTAAAATCAAATAATGAATCCATGTGGAGAAAACATTCGAAGGAATGCTTCATATGAAATTTACGACATTTATGACCTAAAAAATTTATTGCAGTGGTTTGTGCTCAGCCACTTGCTACCCGGCCGGTTTATGGTGACGTACTTTATTATTGTGACTGTACATAAATTGGAGAAAACTTACTCTAAGTGATTCTATTTCGTTGAACGCTCTATTATTAGCTAGAGTTAGTTCTTTGATTTTCTTTTCATTTTGCTCAATTGTTGCCTCATATTCACGTTCCAGTTGCTGGGATTCACTAACGAATTCATCCGATTCGATCTGTAGTCGATCAATTCTGAAATTTCAATTACACAAAGGTCACACAAGGGGGCTCATAACGCACTTATCCAAATATTGCGTCGCAAGGTTTTTCCAGTACTCCACCTCTTCATCTTTGTTCTCAAAAGTAGGTTGATCACCTTTACTCATTTTTATGCGATTTGTTTTAATTATAAGTTATCACACCAAACAGTCATCACCTGTAACTAATAAAAGTTGTTAATTTTCATAAATGGATTCATGTCATGCGTTTATAATCGAAATTTTCTCTAAAATTTATGGCCTTGTCAACTGTAGGTAAATATGAGTCATCACGACCAACGACCCAATTCTTATCGAAACTAAAGCAATGCCACACAGATAATCACTCTCAGTTAACACAATTATGACAAAAAATTTAGGAAATGAGGACAATAAACACTTACAATCGCTCATAAAAACTGTAACAGATTTTTTCAAACTTCACAATATTATTGACAAAATGGCCGTCGGAATGTCGGTAAGTCGGTAATACAGAGAGTTTTTTCATCGAATGATGGTATAACCAGTATAACCTCTCATTTCGTTTTTCATTTTTTGTAAAATAAAAATGTTACGAAATTACGTAAAACCTCTCCTAAAGACTGTTTTAGCTGATACCATCAAGGTGATAACGATAAAAAACGTCAAAGGGTAAATGAGTCGTTTTAGGCCCCAATTCGGCACTATACACCTCGGAGGGCCCTAATGTATGTCCCTGGGGACGATCTTAGAAAAGTCCTCAAAGCATTCCTCCTAGATGCCGATTGTATCGTCTTAGATTGCGAGGATGGTGTTGCACTCAACAAAAAAGTGCTTTACAGACAAATTTTTTGGCCATAAAAGTAAACAATTATTACAGGTGCAGGCGCGCATTAATATTAGGGATATTCTTGATAAAGGCAAACCACAAAAGAAACGTCCTTATGATTTTGCCGTTCGCATTAATTCAGTTGCTTCCGAACTAATTAAAGACGACTTAAGTGTATTAGTGACTGGGAAGAATTTGCCAAATACCATTTATTTGCCAAAAGTTGAAAGCGTACAACACTTGGAAACGGTAGTGAATGAACAATTCTGAAGAATTTTTATTTTAATAAAAAACAGTTTTCAGGATATTTAGATGAATACGTTAAAACGCAAAGCAACATTGGTTTAATAATGGCAATTGAGTCAGCTTTTGCACTAGTTAACGTTGTAGATATATGCAAAGCTGCCACAAAAATGTCTTCTAAATTTACCCCTGTGGCACTTTTGTTTGGAAGTGACGATTTTTGTGCCAGCATTGGTATATATTTTTTTTAATTTTCTAAAAACTAGTAAAATAATCTCAGGAGCCAAACGGACCGAATCGTCTTTTGAAGTAACTTACGCTCGCCAGAAAATCGTAACTGTGGCCAAAGCTTTCAATTTACAAGCCATTGACATGGTTTATATCAAATATAAGGACCCTGAAGGTCTGAAAAAACAAGCAGAAGAGGGGGCACAGTTAGGTTTCTCTGGGAAACAAGTTATACACCCGGACCAAATTGATATCACTCAGAAGGCTTTTATGCCGAATCCTGATCAAATTAAATGGGCTCAAGACATTTTAAACGCCTTTTACAAGCACCAAAAGGAGGGCAAAGTTTGTACACCCTTAAAAATGATAATTTGGTCTAAATCAAATTGTAGGGTGCATTTTCGTACAAGGGGCACATGATCGACATGCCAACGGTAAAGCAAGCTCAAAACATCGTAGATTTGGCAAACGCAATAATGATAAATGAATAAATTCTGTGATAAATTTAAATAAGTTGGGGACTTTTACTTGTAAGGTTGGTACTTTAAGTGTCATTTTGCCGATTTTTGTGAAAGTAATAACAATGGAAAAACATTTAGATAGAGTGATGGACGAGGTGTAAGTAAAAACGAAGCCCCCGTGCGTCATTTTAATTGTGTTGGTAGGGTGAGCAAACCGGGGGTCTTTGGTTGTGTTTTCGTTGACCGTCAAGGTTTGTGTCTGGGGGCGAAGGGCAAAGCCTCGACTGAGAGCGCCGGCCTAATCGCTGCGATAGCCGAGCAAGCCGCTAAGCTTGAGCCCCAAAATGGGGACCCTATCATTAAACTTGAAAGTGATAACAAGGACTGTCTCATATTCAGACCCACAAGCACAGGGACTGTGACTGCTGCTGTTTATAAGAATAAAATACAATAAGTGTTGACTTTTTTTTATTAAATTAGTCAGTTTTTGTGGACATTCGGCGTTTGTATTTGTTGTAACCCAGCTTGAGGATTGATTTGTTGTCAATGGCCCAGATGCCAACACTTGCCAGGAAAAACACAGCCCCTATTAAGATGTGAACAATTATTGAGGAAACCAACAAATCTGACATTTTCGTAACGACTCCTGACACAGCCAGCGATAGCAGGAATTTTTTGCTGGGGATTAAACCTTCAAGAGGTTTGTAAACCGTCCCTTTGTATTTTTTCTTGATATAAATAAGGCTGTGCGTAATACGCGCTAACATATTGACGCAATTTGCTAAAATAAACCCAACTGGTCCCAATACGTTTGTCAGGACGTAAGAAATCAGCAAAAAACTGACCGAAAATATCACCATAATGTAATTGTACCTTAAAAAAATACCTGATGAATTCTTGAGTCACTTGATTTTGTACTTACCTATCTAGTTGTTTATTATTCATTGTTGCGAAAACATATCCCTCTGTGACCCCATTTATGGCGAGTAGAACAATCGCAAAACTGTGAAAACGTAACAAAGTCACGGACAAAGTGTTTTCAACTAGTTTTTTGCCCCCATAAAGGTAAAGTATAGTGTGACTATAACTTTGTCCAAAAACAACAACAGTGAGGCCTATACTTGTCACAATATTGCACAAGTGGCTTAAGACATTTGCTGATTCGGAAATATGTCTCTGAAAATAATTACTGAATTCCAGTTAACAAATAAATTGAATTACTTGGTCCTGTTGGTGCACAGCTTCGTCTCGTTTGATCATTTGCGTAAAATAAAAATACGCACTTTCCTCAATTGGTCGGAAAATAAATCGGGCAGCCAAACTGCCTAAATTATTTACAATGTCATACATTGACTGTTGACTGAAGGTCAGCACTGGAGAGACAGTCATTACGTAGCGCTCGCCTTCGGTTAAAATTTGTTTGATGATTGATTGTTTGGCAAAACTGATTGTTAAAAGACACAAATCTTGATTTAGAATTCGTTCGCCATTTTCCATAATTCCGGGAAAAAACTCCGTTATGGAAGAGAACGGAAAGTCGTTCATGTCGGTGAAAAGACTACTTTTAACGGTGTTTGTTTCTTTGACTAGATTTAACCGCCTAATATACCAAAAGAAAAAGCCATAATAAGAGAGGCATAAAATAACAGCAGACCCGAGCTGTGCGATTGAAAACGCATTAATAGCATCATTTGGGTGCTTTACAACCGTGCAAACAAAAATCACTGTTCTAGAGACAATATAAATTGTCTCAAGGACAACTTTTAATTTAACAAAACAGTAACTTTGGGCCACAAGAACCACACTTTGGGTCATTTGCTCGATAATACATGACAGAGCAATAGAGTAACAACCGAGTCTGTATTGACTGACGTAATTATCACCAGTGGGGCTTAGGACATTGATCCAAATGTACACCAAAAGCAAACATAAGACCGCCGTCATAGGAACACTGCAATTTTCCCCTTAATTCACGTTTCGTGTCATTGGTGACTTACGAAAGCCAAATTTGGTTGATAACTTGCGCCCAATTGTGGGACTTGGTGTCTGACAAACACGCTTTCATTAGGGGCTCATGTGACAGGAACAGAATGGTTGATTCGAGCAGAAGCAACCGGACGTTCATTATGCCCAACACTTCCTGACCCACAGTTCGAATTATGAAAGCGTTTAAGACGAAAGTAATGCATCGGAAGAGAATCTGAAAATTGGGGTTATCGCAATGACAAGTCGGGAATTTACAATTACTTGAAAAATAATGCTGAATGATGCGTTCTGGACGCTGCTTTTCAATATATTTCGCCCCATTTTGTGATTTGTTATCGTGTTTACATTTTTAGGTTATGAAAGATTTGAGGTTATGTTACATAATCGTCACACGATTCAAATCTGTTGAATTTTCTATATATTATGTTTTTATTTAAAAAATATGTTATCGTATTGAAGAACTGGGCCAAAGGTTGTGTTAGGTGCTGTTAGAGTTTGGCTGTGGGGATTTAAAAGGTGAATAAAAACTGATTTTTGACTTAAATTAATCAAAATCACAGGTTTGGCTGATTTTATTCAAGATTTAACACAACAATGTTAAGCCAGGAGGAAAAAAACATGTATTTCTCATCATTGTTTGTAAGTTGTTATGCAACCAACAATACAAAATTTTGAATTTTTTTATGTACAGGGTGGCGCAGTTGGGGGTTTGGTGGTCGATGTTGTTTTATTTCCGCTCGATACGCTTAAGACACGTCTTCAATCAGGCGTTGGTTTTAGGAAATCGGGTGGATTTTCAGGAATTTACAAAGGTATAGGGCCCCAAGCAGTCGGGAGTGCCCCACAAGCGGCATTTTTTTTTCTAACTTATGAAAGTTTTAAATATTATACTGAGCCTCACGTTGCGCCACATTCGTTGCCTTTAGTTTACATGACCGGTGCCTCAATCAGCGAAGTTGTACGTTTTTATCATTTAAGGAGGGGGCGCAGTTTTATAAGGGGGCTGTTTCAGGTCGCTTGCCTCATCCGAGTCCCAATGGAAGTGGTGAAGCAAAGGCGTCAAACCACAACGAATCACAAACACACATCTTTGCGTATTTTAAAACACGCGATTAAATCTGAGGGGATCATTAAAGTTAGTTGTTTCACGGTTAATTTAAAATTGTCAATAATAATGGAGTTTTAGGGGTTGTATCGAGGGTTTGGCTCAACGATAATTCGAGAGATTCCTTTTTCGTTGATTCAGTTTCCGGTTCTTGAATATCTCAAATCGACTTATAGGATAAATTTTAAAAACAATATTCCTTTAGAGTCTTGGGAGGTTGCGAATTGTGGGGCTATCGCAGGAGGCGTTGCGGCTGCTGTGACCACACCTTTAGACGTAGCCAAAACGCGAATTATGTTAGCTGATAAGAAAACAGCAGCCAAAATGCGAGTCAGGACTGTATTAAAACAAATTTTTCACGAACAAGGAATTAAGGGGTAAAAGAGGGTGGTTGGGTGTCTTATTGTTAATTTTTTGATTGTAGACTTTTTGCGGGATTTGCACCACGAGTTTTGTGGATAACACTCGGAGGTTACGTATTTTTTGGAATGTACGATTTTTCAAAGAACTTTTGCAATGATTATTTCCTGGATTCAGAGTTCGAAAATAGATGATGTTAGTTAAATGGGTTAATAAATAAGTTATTTCTAATTACAAATACTTTTCTTTTCTTAACATCAATATACTTAACTTAGCAACAATTTACATTTGTATAAATATCAAAATAAATACATTAGTGGATGGGTCCAATTGACACAGATTACATTATAAAAAATATGTAAATACTTTCCAAATTTATACATTTATGGTTCAAATTGACTAATCAACCCACACACGCTATGAAAGTCTTTTTTACTGCATCCCTTGCGTAAGGTATGTATGACAAAGAATACCAAGTCATTGCCAACGATTGTATTATTATAAAAAGCAGGGCCAGGAGCGCATTGTGTAACTAGGAAAAACAATGAAAATAAAAATAATTAATAATAATCAATCACTTACCACAAGAGCCGATACTAGTGTTAAGATAAAAGACGCAATTACAAGAACAGTGGCAATAGCCCTAGTTGAGGCAAACATTTTTTTTATTTGGTTGAACGGTCCCATCAGGAAGCACGTACTTGCCATAGATAAAATATTTCCCAATGTGTAAAAAACGGCAAAAACTGACAAACCACCTTTTAAAAATAGGGCAAAAGATCCAAGGAAGGACAAAAGTATTCCCACGATAAAGCAGAATAGAAATGCTTTCAGTCTTGTGGACCAACTCAGAGTTGTTGTTTCGTTTAATTGGGACATTATTCCGCTTTCTTCGTCTGGGGAGTCATTACCTCCAAGCACTCGGCGCAATTTATCCATACCTTATTTTGTTTATTTTTGGTTTGCCACCAGTTGGAGAGTTTGTTTATAAATTAATGGATTTCACTCACTGCTGAATCAGTCGATATGCTTATCAGTGATAAGAGATGATTTTTGGAAAATTATCTGCGGAAACGGATTTGAGGATGCAACAGGTTAAAAACTTTCGTGTTAGAAATTTTGACGTTCAAATTAAGTTGGCATTACTGCTATGCATTACTGTTTGCACATTGTGTGTTGGTGTCACTGCTAGTTGTGTAACCTCAAATTTGTTTCAAAAACAATTTTACTCTTTTTGCGATGGTTGTTTGCAAGTATTTTTTACAAGGAACTTGCAGATTTGGTGAAAATTGTAAATTTGAACATCAAATCGGTGCAGGTATGTAAGTACCAAAGTTCGAGTTTAGTTATTGGAGAAATTGATCCTAGATCATAGTTACGCCGGTTCCCAGTCGGTGTTGGTCCAAAATTACGCAAACAAACCAGCCCAGAATGCCTCAACTGTTGATACAAACACTTTAGTGAAAGCGGTAGTGAATGACATGACTTGTGCAGAAAAGGGTGGCCAGTGGCTCTTATCGTCATATTCCCCATTTCGTGACAAGCCCCAGTTTCCCGGCTTTGAAGATCACAGTATGGAAGAAATCAGATATTTATATTACGAATCAGCAAAAAACGGCACTATTGAACAATTCAAACAAAATTTGCAAATGATGTTACAACAAGCAATAACGAAAATCAAAGCCTTGCAAAACCCCTCACCTGATGTTATCAACATATTGAAAAATATCTACAATACTCCACCTTCAAATCAAGCGCCAAATTCGATTTTTGGAGGCTCACAGATGCAGCAAAAGCCCGCTTTTGGTAACACAACTCAACCAAGTGGAATTTTTGGAGGAGCTCAAGCACAGAGTATGTTTGCTGATAATAAGGCCCCTAGCCCAATTTTTGGAGGACAACAAAACATCCAAAATAAATCGATTTTCGCTGGGTCTCAACAAGCCCCAACACAAGCGAGTAACCCAATGTTTGGGGCACCATTTCGGCAGCCCCAACAAAACGTGTTCCAACAAAACACAGTCCCACAGCCTCCTTTTGTGGCGGCACAACAGGCCGCCCCAACTAGTCATTTTGGGAATGCTAATCAATTTACGGCACAATTTGGGGCTGCAACTAGTAATAAACCGGCGTTTCAACATACTCAAAGCATTTTTGGCAATTTTGGAATGCAACAGCAGGAACAAAATGTGTTTGGTGGCGCACCTTCTCAGACTAAACCAAATCAAGATTTTTACTCCAAGCTGGAAGATTTGACTGAAGAGGAGGTAAAGTGGTTTCAAAGTGATGATTTAGACATGTTAAAAATACCGGAAAAACCGCCAACGTATGAAATGTGCTTTAACGTGCAATAAGTTTTCAAGTAGTACGAGAGTTTACTGTTTATTTTTTGATTGAATAACAAATTTATAACAAACCAAAAATAATTCTTTAAATCACCTGTTCAACAAAAGTTTTTATAATAGTTAAGCTAAGCTAACGGTGCTTCAACTAATTTAGCAGTTTCCAAATTTTGTTTCGATTTTTCCCATCCTTTATCAAAATCAAAAACGGACTCAATTCCAGGTTTGTCAACGAGATGAGGTTTCATCTTGAACGTTTCTTGTAACTGGAGTAATTCTTTTTTCTCATCATAATTATAACCAGTTATGGATTTGAACAGTTCTTCAGAGCTTGTAACATTGGGCACTTTTTTCTTTGAGAAAAACTAAAAAGTGGGAATTTATTTTAACTCACCTAATTCAAATAAACTTACGTTTACAACGTTGTTGCAGTCCCTCATAAGAAAATAAAACGCATTTTCATGCGAAGGCAAGACCGCCTGACTAACATCAATAAAATAGCACTGTCCTTGATGCCACAAAATATTGTATTCAGATAAATCGGCATGAATCAACTCTGCTTCAGTAAAAAGCGTCTTCATAGCTTCAACAACTTGCTCATAGGCTATAATATAATCGGCTTCATCCATTATTGCTTCTTTTAACTTTGGGGCCGGTTTATTATTTTCTCCAATAAACGACATAACAAGTACGTGTTTTTTCAAAACTACGACTTCAGGACATGGAATATTCGCATTTTTCAAGCGTTTTAAGTTGTGCATTTCCTTCTCGGCCCATAAGTGAACCGTTTTCCTCGCCGTTTGGTTTCCCAAGCGTCCTTTAAACCTGTGATCGTCTTTGATGTATTTATCTCGTTGTTTAAACTCGGACAGTGTTGTTTTGAACACTTTTATCGCACATTCTGGCGGAAGCGGGCCTTCTGTATAATTGGCATTTGCATCAGCATGAAGAATCACCGCTTCTTTGCCAATGCTCACAACACCGTTCACGTTATCGAGAATTTCCTGTTGGATTATTTTGTAGATGAGGAGACGTGTGAACTCGTCAAGACCAAATTCTTGCGTTGCACGATCTTCTTTTTTATCGCGGACTTTGTGTCTGCGAGATTCTTCGTTTTGCGAGTGGCGTTTCAAACTGTTGAACACTTTATTGGAAAGTTTCAAGTCAAAGTTTTCCCCGTCTCCGGTCTGGAAATCAGGAGGGAAAGACAGCAATTTACAGGCGTTTTTTCGGCCGTTCATTGTCACATCGTGTTTGGTAACCATGCTGCCGTTTTGCATTTTGTATCCACATGGGGGGATTGAGTCAAATTGTCTTTGGAGCGTGTCAAAACGGTCCCAGTCACGCCTGTCACGAATATCAACGATTTCTTCTTCCTCAGAGTCACTTTCGAAGTCGAAATTGTGGGGCACCCGACGATAATTCTCAAAGGAAATTGACACTTTCGAAGCTCCGTTATACTTCTCCTCTGTGCGCTTCAAATTTTCGTCGTATTCTTTATCAAACTGCATCTGGAGCATTCGAGCAATTGCAGCATCCGATTCACAAGTGTCGTCAAGTGTGTTCAGCACCTCAGGGCTGTCTTGTTTCGATGGAGGGCCAAACATTTCGGCGTATTTCTTGTCTTCTTTTGCTTGTAATTCACGTGCCACTTCTTCAGACATGATGTCTTGCAAGTTGACGGGTTCAATGTTTGCGATTTTGGCCCAGGGACACGACATGGCTGGTTAAGTGTTCACTACTAACTTTTTAAAACTACTAAATGGAAAATATCACAATTTACGAATTTATGTGGTTCTATTGTGCAATGAAATGAAAATTGATGTATGACGTGAGAGGTGGTGGAAGACTTGACAGGTGAGGTTACGTCAAGTTTAAGGAAAAAACACTAACAACTTGACAATTAAAATCCCCGTCCTGTCCGCCATAACCTCACTTCGTCGTGAAAAATCTGTGATTAAAAAGTGGTGTTTTCGGCCGTTTATAGGAAAATGTCCAATCAGGAAAAACCGGTAAAAATCTCGAAACAGTTACGTTTAAAAGCTCACGAATTCCTCTCGTCTCGCAAAAATTCGGAAAATTTGCTAAGTATCGTACGACATTTCGAATCGGGTGCGGACCTGTCATCATGTTTACTCACTTTGGAATTGATATTTACGAATTTATTAAAAGACAGGGATATGTACATAGAAGTGGTCCCATTAAAACCCATCGAAAAAACCGAAACGAATCAATACAAGGAATGGTTGAGGAACTTGTACGAAACTTGCTTTAATAAAATACTTGAAACGTTTGAGAATGACTCGAATAAGATTCAAATTCAGGGTAAGTGATTTGATTACATTGCTGGAATCGTTTGATGTTTATTGGGTGGTTCTTAAGGTTTGTCCACTGCCATGAATATTCTCTCCTATGAAGGGAAATTTCCTTTGGAAAATAGAGGGAATTTGGAGTGTTATGTGCCACTGAATAGGCTAAAGCCTGTTTTGATGAAACTACTTTCAAACAAGCACAATAACGTTCATCTTATAAACAAATACACCGAATATCTCCTCTATAGTGACATTCTGTTCTTTTCTTGGAAACTGTTACCGTCACTGACGGCCAAAACCAACCCAAATGAAACGTACATTATGAATTATTTACGCCTGCTTGAAAAACTCGAATTGCGAAAACCCGACGAGCAGCAAACTTTATGCGGGAATGAAACTGGTAAGTTTACTTATACAGGGTGATTCTTCTAGATACTTTTTTACTTCTATATTCGATTCACTTTCATAAAAAACCTTGTGGTGCAAATAGCGTACTCTTGGCATTATATGAGTTGTCATGGTAACAACTTAGACATTTTCACCACAATGGTTTTTAAGAAAGTGAACCGAAAGTAATAGTGCTAGAGCTAAAATAGTATATTAAAAAACAAGTTTCATAAATTATTTTCAAAATGACTGAGCTTCCGGAACTACGAGTAATTGGTGCCAGTTTTGAAATTTTAAATAGTAGCCACATATTTTTGTAGCATTTTTGAATTCACCTTTCAGCCATTCCATTTTAACAGACGGGACACTGCACACATTTTTAGATTTTATTTTCAGTTTTTACGAACAGTATTAGTAGAAGTGAATTTTTCTTTAAATTAGCTGTTTCAAAACTATAAAAACGCCAACGTTGCATTTTCTCTCAAAATTAGCTGTTATAAATTATTCATGCACTTCA
Source organism: Tribolium freemani (assembly GCA_939628115.1). NCBI lineage: Eukaryota > Metazoa > Arthropoda > Insecta > Coleoptera > Tenebrionidae > Tribolium > Tribolium freemani. The sequence goes on from OW626790.1 coordinate 11,102,371, forward strand.
GAAAAGTAATAGCTAATGTGATTTATACTTTCAATGAGAGATCTAATCATTGATAACTATTTTACAGTTTTATCAATCTTATTTAAAATAATAATTCTGTAAAATGCGACGTTGGCGTTTTTATAGTTTTGAAACAGATTATACCATGCGATCATTTGAATTTATCATTAAAGTAGGCGGTTTTGTGTCTTTGAGATTGAAACACTAGTAGAAACTGAGGGAAAAATGTATTCTAATTGTATTTTACGATTCAAAACATCATTATTTGTCCCTTCAGCTTGATTAATTATCACAATCGGCATTTTCATCCAAGTTAAAAAACTGTCAAAGCCTACTTTAATTATAAATTCAAATGATCACATGGTAGTAACTTAGTACCAGTCAAATTGTTTGCAACCTATAATTAGAGCCACGTTTTTAAAATTTGAAATACGAGTAGGAAAAAGAAATACAAATTGATGACGGAGAGGACATAAAAAAGACTTCACATTTTTATCGTTGAACAATCGTTATACAGGGTGTTCCGTCTAAACCCCACATTAGAAGTATTGAAAGTTCTAATAAAGATATTTATCTGAGAGTTGGTACTCAGGCATAATTCGTTGAGTTATGCTCAATGAAAATATTTTCAAGATGGCAGCACTTCCGCTTATACCGGATGTCGCTATTAACTTTCTTATTTTAAATGGAAAGCTATATTTTTTACTGCGTTTTTGGATTAGTTGAGTTATTTTAAGGGAGTTTTTATTAGCTTTCCCTATACCCAAGTTTAACCTTTTTCGGGATATTTAGGATTTTTGAATTGTTCCTTAAAAAATCGGTAACTCGCTTAGTTTTAGAGATTTCAAAATCACGTTTGGAGAATTGAAAGAGAAAGCCTATATCTGTTGTTCAGTGTGATCAAAATTGGAATTGAAGTTAATAAACCCAAAAATTTTAAGGTTAAGTTTGGTCAACTTCAAGTACCCAAAACTTAATGTTTTCAAATGGGATGTCCCAATTTTTATTCTACTAGATGGAGGAGAATTTTTTTCTGCATATTTGTATTAGCATTCCCTATACCTATCTGTGATAATTTTCAAGTTATGTTGGTTTTTTTGTTATTGTAGGAAATTTCGTACTAACCAAAGCTATTTTTGCATAGTTTGTCATAAAAACATTTCTGATTAAACTTAAACGACAAACTCTGTTCAAAATTGTGTTATCAGACTGTGAAAACAAAATATATTCATTGGGTGTTGGTTTGAAAAACTATAATTTCTCACCTTTTTTCATTCGTTTCCATGGCAACCTATGAGAAAAGGCCAATGCCTATGGCTAATGAATTTCTCAATCCCAACAAAAAGGTATTGCAACTTGAAAACTATTAAACATAAGTATAGGGAATGTTAACACAGATCGAAGTAGAATTAAATTCTCTACCATCTAGTGAAATAAAACTTTTGTCATTTGATTTGAAAAAAATGATTTATTAATTTAAAAAAATTTGGAGTTAGTTATTCTTTTTTAGAAATTTAAAAACACCAAAGGAAAGATCTAGGCTTCCTCTTTCAAATGAGCTCAAAAATATTTCCAAATTTTTAAAAATCGCAGAATTATCGATTTTTGAACTGGAAGGTGCAAATCCAAAAAAATTTAAAAACCATAAATATTTCGTAAACGGCTAAATTTAGGTATAGGAACAGCTTATGAAAACTACCTTAAAATAACTCTAGTAATTCAAAAACGCATAAAAAATATATAAAAAAATAATATTTCACTTAAAATAAGGAAGTTGATAGCGACTTCCGGTATAACCGGAAGTGCTGCTATCTTGAGAATATTTTCATTGAGCAGGACCTAAAAGATTATGGTTGTACACAAATTTTCAGATGACTATGATTATTAGAACTATTTTTGAAGTAAAAGGTGGAACCTGTTGAAACTTTTGAAACCACAAAACCAAAGAATAAGACAATGTGCAACGACTTCTGATTAATTTACTTTTTGTTTATGGCAACTTAATTCGAATTAATTTAATTCTGAATTAAATCTTAAAAAAACGCAAAAAGTTGAATAACTAATTTTTTTCAAATGGAACACCATGTATTTCTTCACACGTATGGATAGCATTTTTCATAAGCTTTCTAATGATATGCGGTTTGTATAGCAAATTTGAAATATTCTTAAGAGTTCAAAAAGAAATTTTTCTTTTTTTATTTATTTTATTATTAATTCTTGATGAGTGAAATTCCTTTATGTATCAAGTAATAATTAGATTATTAATGTAATTAGTCACATTAGTACATATCAAAAAATAAATTACCATTTGACTTATTAGATTCTAGGCTAACAAATTTTCTTGTATTAAAATACATTTTTTTTGAAAAATCTTGAAAAATATTTTAAATGTGCTATGCAAACTCAAAAAAATGAGTTATTCAACTTTTTGCGTTTTGACACACTCTGTATATTTATGACGAAGTTACTATCCCTTGGACAATTTATGGTGGTAGGATGGATCCAATTACAGGGACAAGAAAATAAAAGAAAACAAAACTGCTTTCGTCGACTAGTTTCGTTCTATTTCAGAACATCATCAGGACTACAATAGAACAGACAGTTACAAAATTATTCCTTAAATGGTTCGGACTTACCTAAAAATTTAATTAATGCTTTTAACTAAAAGTCGACTATTTGCTAAAATTACAAGGTATTTCAAGTTTTTCTGTTGCAAATTATCGGAGGAGGGTGGTTCACTGTCAAAAAATTCAAAGTAAAAAACCAAATTTTATAAAATTTTTAAGTCCAAAATATGTATTAAACATAATTTTTAAACGGTAAATACAAAAAATACAAAATCTGAGATAATCAAAGATAATTTTGTGTAAAATCTTCGTTCCTAAAAACTGTTTAACCAAACTAAAATAGATGCAAAATAATTCAATCTAAAAATTTCAGTGCTAAAATGTTCAAAAACAAAAAGTGAGTAACAGGTTCGCAGAAGCGAGTCTAATGTCGGATGTCATATTTCTATACTCAAACTCCAACAACCTGTACATATTAATATTTCTAGAAAAACATCTATTTTTGTTATATCAACAACTTGTAATTAAAAATCACATTTATTATTACTATAATAGAACCTAAATTGAGTTTTGTTTACGCCCATGCACTCCTTGCACTGCTGTGCTCCTAATACCAGGATTTTGTTTTCGATATTCCGTTTTGCTCAGAAACTTTTTGTTTTGAAATTTTTTTGTCTAATTTTAGTTTTGCGTGCGTACTTTTTCGTTAGTGATAATTTCTTGATTTAAACATTTTATTAAAAGGAGTTTTTAATTAAATTTTTTTGAAAATATTTGGTTTTATGTTTGAACATTTTTAAGAAAAATACAATTTGTTTACAAACTCTTTGCGATCACACGGACGCCCTTACCGGAAAATATTCATAAGCGACTTTGTAGTGATTTTTCAAATGTTGGTCTTTTTTATAACGAAAAGTTGAATAATTCCGAAACGAAAGGAGCTAGCCCCATAATATTTTATATAAAGTTACATTGTTTTTTTGCGTATAATCCAACTATGTAAAAGTATATAGGGTGTTCCATTTAAAAAAATATAACTTTGGTTCACCACCCTGTACACACCCTGTGTGTAATAAAAATATTTCTAGTTTGTGGACTTTAAGTCGATCTATAGGATAATAAAAACGGCATGGTAATATTTCAAATAGCAAAAAAGTTATGGGCCGATTACACATCACCCCTGAGTCACGCTGTACTTATCTCTTAAAGTAATTGAAATAGTCACAAACAACGGATTTTACTTTGTAATTTTTATCGTTAATCAAGTAGGCATTGCAAAATGGTCAACAACTGTCAAACTTCCATATTTATTTAGTTTTTTTGCTGCTTCATTACCGAATAAGTAGTAAACCAGTAATATTTAATTATGGCTTATTATAACTTGAGGGACAAAACGAACATTTCTTTTAATTAATAGCACAATTTTATCGTATTTTTCGAAAGTTTACTCGATTAAATATGAAAATAATGAGCCAAAAGTCTGTTTTTTGCGATTATTTCAAAAACTTTAAGAGATAGATATTGAAGATGTTGATAAAAGTCTCCGTAAAAATCGATGTTCTTTTTATTGCTATTGAAAAAACTGTTATAATTTATAATTTTTTGATCATCACTTTCAAAAAATCATAGTAGCCTTGCAATTTGACAGTTGACAATCCTGAAGATGTTAAAAGACTCTTCAATACTTTGGTTGTCAAATTCAAAAAGAATTAGTAGGTATTCACTTATTGTAAAGGGTTCAAGAGCTGTGATATTTTGAACGAACCCTTGCAAATGAAAATTTTAACAAGAAAATTGACATATCGTTCTATTAGAATTACACTGTCGTATATAATATACAGGCACATTTTTTTAACTCTGAACATAGTAAGTCTCTCTGAAAAAAATCATATCAAAGCATTGATCTAATTTACGTTAACAACGATACATAAAGGTAATTATTTGATGTCGAGTTATTTGAACCAATTTGAAGTGATTTCGAATATTTGTTAAAGTAATTTATCATTCCTTACATGTTACTATTACCTGATGATTAATAAATTTCATAAACATTAATCTTTCTTTACTCAAATAATCTTGGAAGATTTAATTGACAAGTTGAAATTTTTGACAACGCGTAGAATAATTAGTTGCATAGCAATACTCGCAATGCTTTGACTTGTTTTTTTTCAGATTGAACATAGGGCTATGTTCAGAGTTAAAAAAATGTCCCTGTATGTAATGCCCTATATTTATACCACTTTGTAATTCTAATCGAACGATATGTCAAAAAACTATGACAGATAAGTACCAACAACTTGGGTAAGTTTTACTCAGTTTGAGAAGGTGAATTCAAAAATGCAATAAAATGTATTAACTGTTTCAAAACTATAAAAACGCCAACGTCGCATTTTCTCTCAAAATTAGCTGTTATAAAATATTCATGCACTTCAAAAAAATAATAGTTAATCTAATTTATACTTTTAATGAGAGATCTAAGCATTAATAACTGTTTTACAATTTTATCAATCTCATTTAAAAAAATTATTCGGTAAAATGCGACGTTGGCGTTTTTATAGTTTTGAAACAGCTAATATGATTACTGTTTAAAATTTCAAAGTTGGCGCCAATTTCTCGTAGTTTCGGAAGTTCAGCTATTTTGAAAAATTTTTTTGAGAAACTTTCAAATTTAATGTAAACCCTAAAAGAATCACCCTGGATAGCGATCAGAAACTTTTAATGAACGTCCGTTTTTAGGTGATTTTTTCACATTTGACGAAAACGTTCCTCTCCGCGCGTTAAATAAAGTATGGCATTGTGTCATGTTATGGGACCACAGCCCCCAAACCCATAAGCAACTCTTGATTGTCCTTCTAGAACGCGCCCTTCCCCACCTGGAAAAACCCCTTTTCCTAACCGACTTTCTTATGGATTCGCTCGACGTAGGAGGCCCTGTTAGTTTACTCGCCCTCCAAGGAATATTCACCATGATCCAAGTCCACAATTTAAACTATCCGAACATTTTTGCTAAACTGTACTCAATGTTTGAACCGGAAATTTTCCACACCAAGTATAAGGCGCGTCTTTTCTATTTATCCGACTTGTTTCTGAGTTCCACTCATCTACCGGAAAATCTCGTTGCGGCTTTTGCCAAGCGCTTGGCGCGTTTGGCTCTCATCGCGCCCTCTGAAGACGTCGTCATCATTTGCATGTTTATAGGGAATTTGATTTTGAGGTAGGCTGATGTTTAATTTAGTTACGCTATTTACGGTATTATTTATTTATTTCAGACATCCAGGTCTCAAATGTTTATTGAATAATCCAACGGAAGGCACCGCCAGCTCTGATCCATACATAATGGAAGAACGAGATCCAGTCAAGTCAAACGCCATCAACAGTTCTTTGTGGGAACTGAAAAGTCTTCAACATCATTCGATACCAAGCGTTGCAACGGCCGCTAGATTCATTAATTCACCTTTGCCGACAATCGAATGGGATTTGAGTCGGATTTTGGACGAAACTGGAGATGATATTTTCGATAAAGAGGTAAAAAAGCACGGAAAATTGATCGCATTGGCTTTTGACAAGTCACACGATCAAATTGTACACTATTGGAACATTTAATTACGAGACTGGATGAAGGTAATAGCCACATGTACGGAATTATTCAAAATAATTGATTTTGAATGATTCCGTAGAGATATTTTATTGTGATAAGGAACGGGCGTGCCTTGACCATTATTTGCGTCAGGACATATCTAAAATGTGTTGCGGATTACCACCGTTTAAATCACTTGCTGTGTAACACAAATTACATGTTACCTAGCTAACAATCGGCATCATTTATGTATTTTTAAAAAACAACTCATTCATTTATCCAATTGAAAGGTGATTTTTCAATGCCTAAAGTAATGTTAAAAACAACAAAAAAACATCGTGTGTTATTTTTTATGTATTAATAATTTTAGAATAGTATTTCTTAATGTGTATTGTTATTTCTAATTTTTGATGTTGAATAAAATGTTGCTTTTTTCAATGTGTCCTGGTTTTGCTGAAACAAGTCCTTTGTCTGAAGTCAACTTCGGAATCTCCTCATTCACTTTTACGATAAATATATTACCTAAAATTCAAAATTATTAAATGTAAATAGGTTCAAAAAGTAAATTCATACTTTCCGCCAAATTTTTATTGTAATAGGACTTGTGTTCACGCTGTATGGTGATATCTAATGAAGAAAAATGTTTTATTATAAAAATTGTTTCCCCACCTACTGTAATTAAATTTACCTTGAGTTATACAAAAGATGAGAAATATAATAAATGGAATCACTTGGACAATTCCAGAAATTGTAGAAATGGGCGAGTAATAGTTTTCAGTCATGTAGCGATAAATCCAATTGAAAATATACATTGTACGATATAATCCTAGCGCCAAAAGGTAAGTGAAAACAATGTGATACACTTGTTTTCTTTTTAAAATGATGAAAAATTGAGGCCACATTGCCACGGCCTCTAAATAAACACTAAACGACCAAAAAATCTAAAACGTGGTTTAGCACACTCTTAAAAAGAAAATTAAAATATTTACCTCCAAAATACTTGGTTGTTGATTAACGAAAATAGCCAAAATAAGAGCAGCGATAACTAAAATTAAAGCACAAAAAGTGTCCATATTGCGTTCGTATGTTTTACGAAAAATGACGTAAACCAAAAACACCGACGTTAAAGTTAAGACAATAAAAACAATTTTAAAAATTGTGTTGTAAAGAGATATAAATACGTATAATAAATCCAAATAACGTGATGTAAATACTAAACCAAGTAAAACTTGACTTTTGCCGGAAATGCCTGAAACAATTAAACCAAACATTGCACAATATTGTAATCTTGACGAACCTGCACTTGATCTGTATCTACACATTTTGTATATGATTGTAATTAAGGCAAAAAGGTGGCACAAGTCACCAAAAAGTCGAAAGCCGTTCATTTTGAAGCTTTCCACACACAAAACAATAATAAACTCTATCTTATGTATTTCAATATTAAAAATTATTATTAGCACGGGGTCATGCAGAAACAACTGACAAAGAATAATGACCTTGATAAGTGTTGATACCAGTGCTGCCTACCGATTTTATTTATCACAGAATAACAGGTTTACCGAAACGCAACTGTCCTTGTCTCGGCCAAAGCCAGTGGATGTAGTAAAAAGTAGCGATACGGACCTTGACAGGGCAACAATAAGGGTTATACACTCTAGAGAGGGCGCGACTATCGAAATTCGACTAAGGTCACTCATCCGATTAGCTTTGTTTTCATAGGTAAGGAAATGTGTTCCAATATGACAAGGAAAACGTCAAATGAAACTCGTTTCTTCCAGTGGCGTATGTTGCGAGTTTATAACAGGGATCAGAATAAAAAGCTCCAAACTTGCGCCACATTTTGGTTCGTGCCCTTCAACGGAAAATCGGGTAAGCTGGTTTACCAGGCTCTCTAGTTACCTTGCTGCCAACCACCCGCCAACCAAGGTAACTAGAGAGCCTGGTAAACCAGCTTACCCGAGTTTCTGTTGAAGGGCGCGAACCAAAATGTGGAGCAGTTTTGAGCTATATATATCCCATATATATATATATATCCCATTTCATTTCATTGTAGAATTTTGCAACAACGCATTTGCATTTTTTGGAGTTTCTGGCGGGTTTTCTTGGCTCAAAAGTGGTCGCTGGGATTTAGCTTAACACAGAGTTCTTTTCTTATACAGAAATTCTCAATTTTTGCTTTATTTCACTCCAAAAATTTCAATTGCGCTGTCAAAAAATTCTACTATGAAATGAAATGGGATATACACGCATTACGTTGTTAAAAATGCGGCATTTATGAAGAACTAGCAGTTGCCCACGGCTTCGCACGCATGTCCATAACTATTTTAAAACACAGAAGAACAACGCAAAACTTAGTATAACAAAAAGTAGGAACACATAATTTTATTGTGAACTTTAAAACCGAGACCCAATGCGAACCCGAATTAAGTTTGCTTGTTTTTATAATTGAAAACAAACTCATCATTCGCTGTTTAACCCTCTTGTGGGTGTAATTTCCAAAAATTCTGAAACACATTTTCTTTATTCTTAACCGTATGTCCAAATGCCAATTCTCTTGGATATAACTTCAAAAATAAAGGAGTTTTGCGTTTAACTCCCTTGGGGGTGGAATTTCTAATCAAAATTCTGAAATATACGCCTCTTCCTTTTTAACCGAATGTCTAAGTTATCAATTGATATGTATAACTTCAACAATAAAGAATTTTCTGTATGTATAACTTCAAAAATGAAGGATTTTGTGTTTAACCCCCTTGGAGTGGAATTCTGAATAAACCTGAAACACGCGTTTTTTATTTTTAGACGAACGCCCAAGTACCAATTTTCTTGGTCATAACTTCGAAAATGACAGATTTTTATATTCAACCCTCTTGGGGGTGAAACTTCTAAAATCCAGAAACACGTCTTTTTTCATTTTTAACGGAAAGATCAAACACCATTTTTCATGAATATAGCTTAAAAAATGACGATTTTTTATGTTTAACCCTCTTTGTGGGTAGAATTTCTAAAAATAATAAACTACCTGTTTCTTTATTTTTACCGACTGCTCAAATACCAATTTTCATAAATATAAGTTTAAAAATGACAGATTTTTATATTTAACCCCCTTAGGGTGGATTTTACAATCGTCGGATAACTTTATCCTGGGGATAAATTTTAAAAAATACATTGTTGTAACAATTGTAACCATAGTTATTATACTTGAAATAACTTAGCCGGGGTTTATATCCGATGATTGTAAAATTCACCCTTAGGGGTGGGAATTCCAAATGTTTTTAAAAACGCTTTTTCCATCTTTAACCGAAAACTAGAGTACCAATTGCATTGATACAAATTAAAAATTACTGATTTTTATACAAATTCCAACCCCTGTTTTACCCCCTTGGGGTTAGTATTTCCAACTAAAACGAGTGTTTCTTCACTTTTCACTGAAAGCCCAAATACCAACTTTAATTAATGTAAATTCAAAAGTTACGAATTTTTATACAAATTTTATTTCGCCATTTAACCCTCTTTTAGGGGTTGATTTTTCAAAAATCCTGAAACACGTCTTTCTTCATTTTTAACCAAAAGCCCAAATACTAATTTTCAAGGATGTAAGTTTAATGTAACTTTAAAAATGAGGGATTTTCTAAATTCTAATTTGAAATTCAACTCCTCATTTAACCCCTGAAAGGGGTGCTTCTTTTAGTGGGTTTTTCTCAATATTTCCGATACCATTCCAGATAAAATTACAAAATCAAAGATAAAATGTAGAAATTTTTAATCAGAGGCGTCCCAAACTGGGGGGTGTAGAGTAAAAACTACTATAACTATTTTGGCTTTAATTTTTTGACACTTTCAGCAACAAAATCGTAAATTCCATAGTTTTTTACACAAAAATGGTCTCCTGTGTTGTATAGAATTTTGGTGAAACGATTTTTTATTTAACTAGTAACTATTTATTTATCGTTGGTGAAACCGACCTTAAGTGTTTTTTGTGATTTCTTGTGTGATTTTCAATCTCAGTTATCAGAAAAAAATATATAAATGATAAAATTTACCCACTTGGCAAATTTAACACCAAAATAGCCTTTGACTGTCAACTTTTAACATTATTTGATCTTCAATCTTCAACAAAAGCAAAATAATTTCTCTGGAGTACTCTAGAGAATATTCTATGGCACAAGTTGTCACAAAACTGAATATGGACAATTCTTTAGTGGCACAGATTATTCAAGTAGATGGATGCGAGGGCATGATAGTTATTAATAAACGAAAAAGTCCTGGAAGATCACGAGTTGTGACACAAAGGCTGCTTCGTAAAAATTTGTAAAAGTTGCCGCAGAAGCACTTTAAGAGAAATCACTGCTTTATGGATTGCAGACACATATTTCAAGTGTTTTTGAGAATGTTGTTGCAGATCGATAAAAAACTGCTTCTTGGGTTTTATAAAGTAGACACAAATGAATAACAAAATGTTACTTTCCAAAATAATGATTTTAACTAGGCAAAAAATGTCATTATGTCTTTTTGGCACAAAATGAAAAGTTATCTTAGAAAAATTCTTTAGTGGTAAGTGAAGGTTTTAAAGAATAAAATGCAACATATTTGGGACAATAAAACGTCAGAATTCTGTGCCAGATTCGTTAAAGACATGCCAGCGTACATTCGAGCCGTCATTAAAGCCAAAGAGTATATCACAAATTACTAAAAAGTTTTTTTTTCTTTTGTCCAATCAATTAGTTGTCAGATATTATTCCTGTTTTTTTTTATTTAATTTTATGTTAAATATCAAGTGCTTTAAAGAGTTTTTAGTAGTTTTTAAATAACTCGTAAATTACAAAACAATCGTATTTCTTCAAAATAATACCTACTTGTTTTTTTTTAAATAAACATTTACTAGCTTGACGTGCACTTTCTTTACAAAAATGTATTCGTCCAAATATTTAGTTGTTGCCCTTGTATTTAACTCTAAATTATATAAAATAGGTACTAAATGTCATTTTTCTATTTTTATTCTTTAAAAAATTCCACTTTTTGCGATAAACGTAAAATAATGCGCCCTTATCACAACCGTGACGTTCATTGCTTCTTAATAAAACATTTATCACACATTGCATTTATTATACACATTGTAAACTAGGGACATTTTCAAATTTTCGACCGCAATGGACTCTCTCACATTATTATGGTACGACTACTTAATTTTCATTTTGGTCCTACTTTTCAGCATTTCGATCGGTATTTATTTTGGTTTTTTCGCCAAAAACAAACAGTCAGACCCTTCGGAGTACCTCCAAGGCAAAAAACAAATGAGCCCTCTCCCAGTTGCTGTCTCACTAACCGCAAGGTAAAAAAAGGTCTCTTAACTTGAAGAACGCAAAGAAAATTTTCAGTTCCACATCCGTTTCCATTCTACTGAGCTATAGTTCAGAAGCGTACAGTTTTGGTGCCAATACGTTTTTGCTGATTTTTGGCATGATTATAGCCTACTGTGCCAACAAATTCATCTATTTGCCTGTGTTTTACAATCTTGAAATTGACACAGTTTATGAATATTTGGAGAAACGGTTTGATAAAAGGGCAAGACAACTCGCTTCAAGCATTTTTACGATTTGTTGCGTCTGTTTCATGTCCATGACGATTTATACGCCAGCATTGGCCCTATCTGCCGGTAATTTACCAATTTTTTTTACTAATAACTGTAAAATGTTTGCAGTCACCGGATTTAAGCTACAATACATTATAGTTGGAGTCAGCTGCGTTTGCATTTTTTATACAACTATTGGTGGCTTCAAAACCGTTATTTGGACGGATGTGTTGCAATTTTTTGTGGTTTTGACCTCTTTGATCATTACTTTGTCCTTAGCAGTTGGATCAATTGGCGGTTTTGGCGAAATTTGGCACAAAGCGGTGGAGAGTGGCCGTTTGGATATTTTTGAGTCCGGTGATTACAAAAATGAAACTCAAAAATTGCTCTCAAATTGCAGATTTGACCCAAATCCGACGCGACATAGCAGTGTTTGGATCATAATAATCGGATATTCGTTCACATTTATGTCAATCACTTGTGTCGACCAAATTTTTGTCCAGAAAACTCGCTCGATTCGAGACATTGAAAGCGCATCAAAAGCCCTGATTTTTTTCATAGTTGGTCACTATTTTATTGTTATCGTTTGTATTTTGTTGGGTTTGACCATGTATGCAAAATATTCGGATTGTGACCCAGTCAGTGTAAATTTTATACAAAAACCGGACCAGTTATTGCCTTATCTTGTTATGGATGTGGGTCATCAAATCCCCGGAGTTTCCGGGATTTTTGTTTCAGCAATTTTTAGTTCGAGTTTGAGGTACAGCCAGGGACAAAATCAATGTCACCCCAATTGTATCGACCCTAATTGGAGGGAGGGGATGGATCTACAGATAGATCTAGCACTTTATACAGGCTAAAGAAATTCTTTATCTATTAACTACCACGGACGAATAAGAAAACCACATCATGCAAAGTTTATACAGGCTGCTCAAAAACTGGTGCTCCAACTCAGTGGTACGTTATTATTAAGAAGAATGTGTGGAGTACGGGAAAAATCTTGAAAAAATTCCTAGTCATATTTTAAAAAAATTGGAGCTACAAACTTATATTGTTAACTTCTTTAGTTTTCATTATTTGTTAATATTTTTATGTTTCACACTAAGTAATCACACTGGGAATTATTTCCTAGGAAACCGAGGCCCAGTCTATTCGTCCGAGAATGGTTAGTCCTTATATTCCGTGTGGAGAATTTTTTTTACTATTTTTACCTTTATATGTAAGCAATTCTCTACCACACACCATTAAGTTGGTGCGCCAATTCTACAAACTGATCCAAAAATACTGAGTCTGTTGGTAACACTGAATTAAAATTTTAAAAAATACCAATGGAGTACGCTTTCTGTTAACAACAATTTCAACAATCTTGTGGGAATGTACGTCAAATAATTGTCAAGAAAAACCGAATCCGGTTGCAGTGTAGCAAATTACGATCAAAAATACTTTCAAATCTGTTGCCAACAGACTCAGTTTTTCTAGATCAGTCTGTACTTCTACATCTATTTCTCATTTTTTTTAAATTAACTGTCAGTGTTAAAAATTTTGAAATTATGTTGGAACGGTAATGTAAGACTTACAGTGTCTGAACTCCCCCCTAAATCTGTCAACTTAGGCACAGCACAAAGATGGGACCATTTCAGAAAACTGTTGGTAGATGCCGCCACCACAAATACAAAAAAAAAACGAAAATCTTTATTTGAAATATTTGTTTGGTAATTTTCTTACATTAAAGTGCCAAAGAATTGCGTACGTAGTGAAAGTATTTTATTTGTACCGTTTTTTATAACTTTGTTTGATTGTGGGACCATTTCGGAAACCTGACGCATGAGGTCGCTGCGAGAAAAATTTGACATTCTCACAACTCAAATATGAAAAAAAATTATTGATAATGCCAATTGTATTACCAGTGCACTTGCCGTTTTGAGTTTTACAATTTTAAACTCTGATTTTATTTACGGAACGTGGGCAATTTTTTATAACTGTCAACAAAATAGCGCCATCTACCAGAAACACTTTCAAATGGTCCCAAAATTTTCTCAAGTCCCAGTTGAATTTTGGCGAAGGGAAGGGGGGGAGTTGAAACACTGTCTTTTTACCATTATCGTTGGAACCCTGCCACATTGCCATAGGAACGAAGCCTGGACCACTAATTTTAAATGGCGTTGCCAACGTTGAAACAATTTGACAATTGATTTTAAAAAAAACCGACTGTAGATCTATCTTTAGATCTACGTCAAAATCTAGATCTATAAGTAGATATAGGTGTAGATCTAAGATAGACCTAGAACTTGAAGTAGATTTACATCTAGATTTGGATCTGTAGATATCTACATGTATCTGTAGATCTACAGGTAGATCTAGAACTTGATGTAGATCTACATTTAGGTTTCCAGATAGATGTAGATCTAGAAGTAGATATACAGATAGACCTAGATTTTGATGTAGAACGACAGATAGATGTAGATGATAGATCGAGATGTAGATTTAGATCACATCTATTTCTATTATTTTTATTATATAATCATTAAGTTCGTTGAATCGTAATACAGAGCACTTTGAAAACAAAAAACTTCACGTGTTTCAAGATTTTTGCGCACAGTCACCAATCTATAAAATAATGAATTGCTTCCTTTTAATTGTACCATTTTGAATTATTCGTTTTTGACAACTTTAGTGACTGAATGTGGCGAAGTGTCATTGTTAAAGGGGCATGTAAAATTTCGTGTGTGGACCATAAATCTTTTACTTACAATGCAAAATGACAAATGGCAACTTAATTTGAATTAGTGTAGTTCTGAATTCAATATTAATTTCGCCTTCTGTAAACCAACCCTGAGGGCCGGTTTACAGAACATTTTAATTGCAATTAAATTTTAATAGCGATTAACTTGACATTTGTCAATGCATTTTAAATGGCAACTTAATTCGAGTTAGTTTAATTTTGAATTAAATCTTAATTTCGCATTCTGTAAACCGATTCTAAGGGCCGGTTTATAGAAAGCTTCATTAAATTTTAATTCGTTGTTAAAAGTTAACAACGCGAATAGACCAACCAAATCACATGATCAGTTAATTACGCATTTCATTGCGAATTAAATTCATGATGCTTCTATAAACCGGTCCTAAGTGTTACTTAGATCAAGGTAATTTACAATAAAAATTTAATAATTTTTAACAAATCTAGGAACGTTGGAACATTGGATTTCAAGAAATAGTAATTTTATAACCGAAAAGATTTATGGTAGCCGTTACGGTCCGTCCCCTCAAATTAGGGTCGATACGATTGGGGTGACATTGATTTTGTCACTAGCTGTACATAACTTTTTAAGCTTGACTCACACTGACCATCTGATTTCAGTCTTCAATCAGCAATTTTGAACTGTTTGTCTGGTTCAATATACTCGGATTTTATGAAACCATTTCTAAGGGAAATTCCCGAAAGCAGAGTTTTAAAATTGACAGTCCTAGGACTTGGTGTTTTATGCACAGTGTTGGCCTTCGTAATACAATATTTGGGGACTTTATTCCACATTATTTTTACGATAGTGGGTGCGACAGGAGGCCCTATTTTAGGAATGTTCACTTGCGGGCTTTTGATACCAAAAATTAACTCTAAGGTAAGTACAGTCACCTAAAATGAAAATGACCCTCTGTCATCAGTAAATTCGTAATTCGTAAATTAGTGTTGAAGAAGAAGAGCGACATTCCTTTATCATCGTTTGAAATGATTGAGGATTTTTTGTTGGAAATGATTGGTTAGAACAAATCCATAAAACAATTTTCAAGTTCGTCGCGACGTTTCGACATGTTTAGCCCATATTCATTTATTTATTCTTCGACACTGTCAAAATTTACGGGTTTTCTCGTTTGTAAGGAAGTTTTACAACTGTCAATACGAAACGTCAGATTATTTTTAGCAGATTTAAAATAATTTTAAGCCTTGTTGAGTATAATTCGAAGAATAAAATGTTGTATTCAACTCGTTTTCGTGAAAATCAGTTCATTTATTTCACCTCGTGGATGTTAAACGTCTCGTTAACACTCGACGTTTAAAAATTCACTCGTGAAATAAAAACCCGATTTACACTCAAACTCGTTAAATAAATAACTATTATTTTAGAAGATTTGGTCAAAAAACATCTAAAACCCACAAAAATAAGTCTAAATTGGTGTCTTTAAGTCGCTTTTTCAAGCCTCCTAGCTCAAAAACTACGAAACCAGGTGTATTTTGTACAGAAAATTTTCAAAACACATTTTAGTCAAGACTGTTGTTAAAATAAGTTATTTTCGAAAGTATTGTATTTCGATTGCTTTAGCAAATTTTCCACCCAGAAACCTAATTAGTTCTCAAAAATTTGTTAAGTGTACCTAAGACATAAAATCACTAAAATAGGCTGAAAATTGTATTATTTTTGCTTTTTTCGAGAGTTTAAACACATTTTTTTAAATTAAAACAAAACCTTTTCAATTAATTTTGCTAACTGGCTAAAAAATCACGAAATTTTATCCAAATTGATGTTGTTTTAGCTTATTAGGTTTAGCTCACTTCAGGGTAAAATTTCTTCAATGGAAAAAAAAAGTTATGCCGAAAAATGTGTTTTGTTATATTTTTTAAGCAAGTAGATATATTCTCGGTTTCTTATTGTGAGAAACCGAGTGAAAACATCACAAAATTTAGTCGAATAAAACATTCTTTTAAAAAGCGAAATTTTATCAACTTTGAAAATTGTCTGAATTCTGACAAAAACTACTTTCAGTTCACTTTCATAAAAACCATTGTGGTGCAAACGACTAACCTGTTACCATGACAACTCATATAAAAGTTAATGGCAAGAGTACACTATTTCCACCACAATGGTTTTTAAGAAAATTAACCGAAAGTAAGTGTCTTTTAGAAAAATTTCAATTTCGCTAAAAGTAGGGGAAAATTAGCTTATTTCAAACAATTTTCAACAAGAGATTCATTTATTATACCAAGAACTTTTTACAGCAATAAATTTTGGTCAAAAAAAACTCATATTGAACAAAAAAATTACGTCGTGAAATTTAAAGATTTCTACAAAATTTAAAAATAATACAGGGTGTTTCACACAACTTTACGAGTCCTGCGCCTAATGGAGGCACAAAAGTCACAAAACACAAGATACAAAAAATATACTTTTAATTATTTAATTTTTGGAAACCCATGACAGTAGTTGTCAAACTAATCACTGTTTCATTATTACTAAATTACTGTTGTTCAGAAACAATTTTCTTGTGTACTATCAAGAAACGGAATGAAAATGATTCTAATCTGTCTAAGTTAATCACTAGATAACTAAACCTGTTGCAGTTTTTTGAAAGGGTGAACAAACTAAAGATGACTATTCAATTTATAAAATTTCTAATCCTGTTCGTATTGGAATATGTATGTATTGTTGATTACATTTTACAGGCGGAGCAGGCCTCGAAAGATTACGTTGAAATGTTGGTTGCATACCATTCAAACCAATCACTTTCTTTAATAATTTAATTACCTAATCGATAGTTTTTGTTTAAACTTAAAAGTTATTTGGTATCAATGGGTTTTTAAAAATGTATCTTTTTTCTGTCTGGATGGCTCGTCCCAAAAATTTAAAGGTGTCAAATAATAATTGTTACATATTACTATTTTAATTTGGTAAGTATTAGCTGTTTCAAAACTATAAAAACGCCAACGTCGCATTTTACCAAATTATTTTCTTAAATAAGATTGATAAAATTATAAAATAGTTATTAATGATTAGATCTCTCATTGAAACTATAAATTACATTAGCTATTATTTTTTTGAAGTGCATGAATAATTTATAACAGCTACTTTTGAGAGAAAATGCGACGTTGGCGTTTTTATAGTTTTGAAACAGCTAATATATAGAGCTTATTCCAAACCTGGTGGCGAACTAACATTGACAAAAATGACTGAATTCTGACATTAAACATATGCTTACTATTAAGAAAAAAATTGCCCATTGGCGTCGTAATAAAATGTTTTCAAACTCACTGTTAGTGTTTAAAAAATTATAATAAGATACGTAAGATGAAGAATAATAAAGAAATTATTAATAATAATAGTAATACAATGTGTTCAAAAATGACTGTTCATCAAGCCGCTTATGAAATTTGAACGTAATGTGCCGCTTAATTTAAATTGTGAATAAAGTCAAAGTGACATATCCGTCAAATTATGCAAAAAGGCTTCGAATTCAAAAACGAAAGAATACACAACAACAAAAATCACGGAAATATAAAACACAAATCAAGGCAAACCCTACACTTGAAACAACTTCGGTGAAAAATGCAAAAAAGTGAGTAAAAAGCTAATTCAAAGATTTGGCAGAGAAACTACAATCGTCATGTGGACGAGGCGGCACATTGAATTTGAATTCCATAGTCAATTTGATGAACAGCCATTTTTGAACACATTGTATTTCTATGAATCTTCGTCCTCAAACTTTGTTAATGTTAAAATGACAACTAAGTTAATTTTAGAGAAAAAAAAAGCACGCCCATGTATTTTATTATTTTAACCAAGTGGGTGTCTTTTATGTCACCGTCAGTTCGCCACCAGATATGGAACAGCCTCTAGGTACCTACTAATATTTTTTTGAAGAGTTTTCTTAGTCCCACAGATTCATTGGTTACGTCTGGCTCACATTTTTTAAAAAACCTTCAAAAACGGGGTAGTTTTCCTTATTTTAAGCATAAAAATCTAGCTCACATTTTTAAAAGTCTGAAAAAGAGGGTAGTTTCCATAAAAAACAGCTGTTTTAATAGATTAACAGATCAATTTCTAAATTTTTTGTGTTTTTTGAAAAGATCTTAACGGGTTGTTTTCAAACTCACGACTAAAACTTGAAAATCGACTCATTTTTCTAAAAATGTGATATTTCTAGGAAAATCTGAGTTAAAAAAAGGGTTAAAAATTAGGGTAAAAAGTTTTTGTTAAACAGAAAACTCGACAAGACAACAAAATCTGACTTTTTGAAAATTTAAAAAATTAAAAAATTACCCAACTGGGTCAAAACTCAAATTTTTGCGTTTTACTAACAAGTTTTCTTAATGCACTAATGTAATTATTTCGAAAAAATTGTCATGAATTTTGTCTTCAATTTTGTTCATTAATTCGAAATTGTTGGTTAGATATCCCAAATAAATTGAAATAAGAATCTGTGTTTTGCTCTGTTTGTCATATGGCAAATTTTAATCGCACCTTAAAACTCATTTTGCATCAAGCGATTACATAATTATTATTAAATTTACAAAGTAATTTTTTTAATTTGTTTGACCTTCTCTCATTGTCGAAACGTCGCCACGAATTTGAAAATTGTTTTAGTTGTTAGGTATAACAATCATATCGAACTTCTCTCATAATTAGTGACTTACATTTTCATATTTTGCTAATTGTAGGGAGCTTTTTATGGCACGCTTTCGGGATTTGTGATTTGTCTGAGTATTGCTTTACCAGCGACTTATTACCAGGCCCAAAGTGGACAAAACCAATATTTGAAACCCATTTCGACCAGTTGTTTGAACGAAACTTTGCGAAATGAAACTACAATGTTGGTAATTTATTTTTTATTTTTTTGGTCATAAAAATTGTTTTAGTGATCGATCGCCGGCTCCCTGGTTATTTCAAATTTCATACTTTTACTATTCAGTGATTGGTACAATTGTCACAACAGTTGTGGCATTTTGTATTAGTTGTTTGACCCAAAAATCGAATTTTCATGTCGACAAAAATTTAATTAGTCCGATCGTTCGTTTGCTCATGGAAAAAGGAGTTAATACTCGTCGACCGATACAATATTCGAGTGTGGATAAAGAACCGCCCCAGTTCGTGTTTAATTAGTTGCCTAACAATGTATTTAATCCAATAAAACGTTACCAATAAGTTTATCTGTGACCTTTCTCACTTTATAGACAAAATTGCCTTCGATTTGACATTATCCAAAGTGGATCGTACCGCACCTAACATTTCATAACGATTTTTTCTGGATTAATTTACGATTGGTCGTGCTTTAAATCCGGTGAAATGCCAGGAATGACTTCCCACAATTATGCTCAAGATTTTTAGCGGACGCAATTAAAGATGAATTATGAGTGAAGAAGAGATATAGGTTTGAACGAATTGGTAATTGCTCCCAGTTCGATTTACTGTTAGCTTATAGAGCGATTCTGTTAATTTTCAAACGAGTTTCTTAATTGCACCTGTGTCAGATAATGCGATTGTGGGGCCCCTAATGGAATTGAGACAGCGATGCGATGGCGCTCCAATTTCTCGCACTTTATGCCAATTTTTCCCACTGCGTTTGATGAAAGTCGGGTTGGAGAGTGTTTGTGTCATTTCTATTACCTTTTGTAATCAAGCTAACTTTTTTACCAACATGCTTATTAAAAAAGCCCTTTTGTATTTTGTCAACAGTTTATTACTTCTTTCACACGCATCGAAAAATTATAATTGAGTTTTGGACGTCTTTTATTTGATTTTAACAATGCTTCAAGTTACTAACATTTTTGTTTGTGTTTCCCGCTGAGTACCGAGCCTGAAAATCAAGACATTATGAGTCTTTTGATTTAAATACCCCAAGTTTCAAACGAATGGCTATTTTTCCAATTCTCTTAGTTTATGAAGAAATCGATTTTTTTCAGATGCAACTAAATGACAACCAAATAAAATTAAAAAAATAATAACAAAACCCTTGTAATAATAATTTTACTATCGTATTTTTTATGTTTTATTTCTGTTATTGTATTTGTATTGTTTTGATTTATTTAGATTATTCAGGTTTTCGAAATTTTCAGGTTTTAGAATTTAGATACTATAGATCTGAGATAGATAATCTCTATTTCAAAAGTACGGAAATGCCAACATTGCATTTTACCAAATTATTTTTTTTAAATAACGTTGATGAAATTGTAAATTAGTCATTGATTAATAGATCTGTCATTGATACTACGTAAAAATTACAGTAGCTATTAATTTTTTGAAATGCGTGAATAATTTTTAAGTTATAACAACTAATTCTGAGAGAAAATGCAGTGTTGCTATTTGTATTGAATTTGGATATTATACCTCTTTTTTTTTTAAATCAACTATCAGTGTCAAAAATTTTGAAATTATGTTGGAACCCTGCAACATTGCCATAAGAACGGAGCCTGGACGACTAATTAAAATTATTTAAAAATGGAGTTACCAACGTTGAAACAATTTAACAATTGATTCAAAAAAAATCCGAGTATTGATATATTAGCTGTTTCAAAACTATAAAAACGCCAACGTCGCATTTTCTCTCAAAATTAGCTGTTATAAATTATTCATGCACTTCAAAAAAGTAATAGCTACTGTAATTTATACTTTCAATGAGAGATCTAATCACTAATAACTATTTTACAATTTTATCAATCTTATTTAAAAAAATAATTAGGTAAAATGCGACGTTGGCGTTTTTATAGTTTTGAAACATCTAATAGGTATTTATTTTTGAGAAAATATTAACATGTTTAAGAAAATACGTTAATAGATAATATATGGTGCAGAACACAAAAAGATTAACACATAATTAATCAAACCAACATACAACAATTATATTACATTAGGTTTAACAAATATGTGTATAGTAAAATAAGGAACAAAAAGGAATATTTGGGTCGTAGAATTTTTTCTATATTAATCTTTCTGTACTTGTTAAACTTTCATTCATTACATATTTCAGTTTTATCAGAATACAGGATATATAGGGTGTATCTGAAATACATGTGTTAATTTTAAGGTGTAATAGAGCTCAAGATTAAAACATTTTTTCTATTTATAATTTTTCAATAAAAGTTTCGCAAATTTAGTTAAATTTGTTAAAGAGAACATAATGAAACGTTTACCCGCCTATGGGTACAAAAATAAGAGTGCCTAACTATTTTCGGTGTGATAGAAATGGACAATTTAAACACTTTAAAACAACAATAAAAATTGTTGCTATGTATACATACAAACTAATTATTAAACACTGACAGGCTCGTTTGCACAAAAAAGGGAGGAAAACAGTGAAAATAATAAATAAGAATTTTGTAAAATGTTATATAGAAAAGTTGTTGCGTTTGTAGAGTTTTATTATGTGGTAAAATTAACACGTATTTCTGATACAGCCTGTATATCCCATTTCAGTTCATAGTAGAATCGCAACAGCGCATTTTTTCGGAGTGAAAAATAAAGCACAAATTGAGAGTTTCTGTAAAAGAAAAGAATTCTGTGTTAAACTAGATCCCAGCGACACGTTTTGAGCGAAGAAAACCCACCAGAAACTCAAAGACAGAAACATCAAAGAAATAGTTGTAGAATTCTTCTCTTTTTTATTTTTTTTTTGTCGAACTCATGTCGTTCATTCCAGATTTACATTAATTTCTAGTTTCCAGGCAAGGTTTCATGCTGAAGCTTACTTCGGAAACTTGAAAATTATATTTAGTAGAGTTCAGGTTTCAGACTCCAAGTTTTCCAGGTTTTAGTGAACTTCGTATTTCAATGTTTTTCGGCCACTTACTATTTCCTGTTAAAGCTGAAAATCAAAGAAATTTTTTAGTGGCAATTTGTGTCTCATTTCAGATTTATTTCAATTTTTGGATTTCAATTAATTGTTAATTTTCATCAGACACTTATTTATTTACATCAGCTTTTAGGTATACATTTTTTTTATTGCAACCAACTCGGGAACTAAATTGAATTTTATGTTTTTTTATTTTTGTGTTAATTTTGACACAAGAATAAAAATAGACAAGAGTTAAGTAAACATTAATTTCTTGGTGAGTCAGCTAATAATTATTTACTTAACGAGTTTGAGTGTAAATCGTGTTTTTATTTCACGAGTGGATTTTTAAACGTCGAGTGTTAATAACATCCACGAGATGAAATAAATGAACCGATTTACACGAAAACGAGTTGGATACAACATTTTATTCCTCGAATTAGACTCAACAAGGCTTAAAATTGCTTTAGATCTGCTAAAAATAATCTGACGTTTCGTATTGACAGTTGTCAAAACTTCCTTACACAGGAGAAAATCCGTAAATTTTGACAGTGTCGAAGAATAAATGAAATTTTAAAAAACAAAATTTTAATTAATCGAAATTTTATGATCTCTGGGGATTTCTACTAAATTAATAATTATTTTTTGGGGCTGATGATGTTTCTTTTACTGTTTTTTTCTACAAAACAACATTTAAGCATCGCTTGTTTTAAAATGACGTAATAATTGTTTGCAGCGACTTAATATTAATTAATTAATTGATTAATAACTTAATTCATTTATTTTAATTTTAATAAACTGTAGAATGATTCTGAAAAAATTCACATGCTTAAAGAAAGATATAAAGTATTACTTACAGTTAACTCTGAATTTTATGTGATTGTTAGTATTTGTATTTTAGCAGACTCACATTGTATACAGGGTGTATCAGAAATACATGTGTTAATTTTCAACGGGCAACAGAAATCAACAAATAAAACATTTTTTCTATTTGTAATTTTTCAATAAAAATTTCGCAGATTTACTTGTAATTCGGAAAAGGTAACATTGAAACGAGTACCCGCCTATGGGTACAAAAATAAAAGTGCCGAACTATTTCTGTTGTGATAGAAACGGACAATTTAAACAATTTAAAACAACAATGAAATTTGTTGTTATGAATATGATAATAAAACAAACTAATAATTAAACACACTGACCGGCTCGTTTGCACAAAAGAAAGGAGGAAAACAGTGAAAATAATAAATAAGAATTTTGTGCCTCAAAATTGGCAAATTCCGAGTTCAGGTCATTGTAGAGAATCACTTCACTACGTTTGAACAAAACGCAATTCACCTTCAAAGCAATGTACCTTTGTGTGGAAACCCCGAATCTTATTTGAACTACTGACGTGATTCTCTATAACGCTCTGAACTCGGAATTCGCCAATTTTGAGACACCCTGTATAGAAAAGTTGTATTTGAGGAGTTTTATTACGTAGTAAAATTAACACACGTATTTATGATACACCCTGTATGTATTTAGAAATTGTGAATTTTATTACATCGATTAATTTTTTGTAGCTAATTTATTCAAAACTGTTTCAAAACTATAAAAATGCCAACGTCGCATTTTCTCTCAAAATTAGTTATAAATTATTTATGCACTTCAAAAAATTAATAGCTAATGTAATTTATAATTTCAATGAGAGATCTAAACAATAATCATTAAAAAGTAATTTACATTTTTGTCAACCTTATTTAAAAAAATAATTCAGTAAAATGCGACGTTAGCGTTTTTATAGTCTTGAAACAGCTAATAGTTCAGATGTTAAATAACCCTTTGTTAAAGTTCTTCTTAGTGATATTTTTGTTATTTTTGGAGTTCCATTTTCTCGCGCTTGATGGCATTGATGTATTTGGATAATTTTTGTATTAATACGATGTTTATATACACTTTTTGTGAGTAAAGTAAGCAAAACACCAGAATCTGGTGTCCTGCTATTTGCGATGGCAATATTTCGAGATATTACTTTTGAGTAGAAATTTTTGTGTTTGCTCACCTCCTACGTGCCCCAATCTGGCAATCCAGTTAATTTGTTTCGTATTCCTGCAACGTGACCAACCTAAAACTCGCCCTAAATCAATTCAAACAAGTCCAAATCTTAAGGCCATTAACATTAATTGAGTGACATTTTTCCCAAGGTAAACTTGGGTGTTTTCAACTTCATTTTATATTGTTTTAATATCTCTGTTATCACACACTATATTTACACAGATAACATTTCCTGTTTGCTGTCGATTTTTCATTGCCCCCTCTCTCACTAGCCATTTCCAATAAAGTCCTTCAGGGCTTGATTGTCATAAATTGTTGACATTTGTTTTCACTGCGAGGAGAGGAAGAAAAATCGGATTTGTTTACGTTTGACGATTGACACAATCGTTAATTCGGACTTTGCAACAATCGAGAGAATTCAATCACAAGTTTATTTACAGATAAAATCGACTATCCTTGAATTTTAAAATAAATGTCAAGGCTGTTGGGTTTATCTCATCGTGGCAGTGTCCGATTTTAAAAATAAAACCGGGGGCTGTCAAACCCTAATT
This sequence comes from Tribolium freemani, assembly GCA_939628115.1. Taxonomy (NCBI): domain Eukaryota; kingdom Metazoa; phylum Arthropoda; class Insecta; order Coleoptera; family Tenebrionidae; genus Tribolium; species Tribolium freemani. The sequence continues at coordinate 11,127,205 of OW626790.1, forward strand.
TATAGCACTGAGACTCCGTCTCGCGTCTCATTCGGCCCCACGTGAGCCCTTCTTCACGTCGCGACAGGGCCGGACTCGCCCCACAAGAAAGGACAAAATACCGTCTTTCCGAGACAAAATCATTAATAACCTCCTATACATGTTCGAATAGGGAATCTCCGAAACTAAGAGGTTTATCGAAAAACGAGTGGAGTGGCATACTGTCGATCCCGTTTTTTGAGTAAATAATTTTGGTCAAAACCGCATCCCGCTATCGTCTTTTGTTTTCGACTTATAAACAAAAGTTAACATTCTAGCGAAATCTCAAAAACTTCATATCTTTCTTATTATAAAAGATGCACATTTGAAACAAAGACGTTATAAGACACTTTTTTACGCAAAATTTAATAATTTTGCCAATGATTTTTTTTAACCATTTGTTTAGCTGCACTAACATAAAGTTGTATTTTCTTTAATGAAAATCATAGGCGGCTGTAACATTTTTGAAAAGCTTATTTTTTTCTGATTTGATATGTCTATTTGTGTAATACATTGGGCCGTATGAATAAAGTGAAGTAAATGCTTTTACTTGTAATAGTAAAAAAGATAGACGTAATTTAAATCTTATGAGAGAGAAAGAGATAAAACTATAGTAAAAGCTTTTACTACATTTTATTCATACTATCCATTATTTTTAAATATTTAGAAAAAACATAGCATTTCGCTTTTTCTTTATAGTAGGCCATGAAAAAATTTTGGATTTTCAATTAAAACTATGAAAAATATATTACCCAACAAGTATTTATAATTTAATGAATTTTTAAACACTAATTAATCCAAAAACAGTATAATAAATTATTATTAGATCAAATGTTTTGCGATTAATGAAAATTATTTGTTTTTATATTTAAAATGGCAATCCTACATTGCCATTCTATTTTCTAATTAAACATTAAATGTCGAAAAAAGAAAAATCATATTAATTGTATCATTGTCTGTTAATAAAATTTTGTTTTATAAAAAAATTCAATTCAAACACCAAAATCAAATCCTATCTGCGGTAAAAAAAATATAACATTATCAATTGCACTTCACTAAATCATAAAAAAATGTTATCAAATGGTAGTGCCACATCGTTTTCAATTTTCTGCACATTTTTTATGTAACTAAAATCTGCGACGATCGTATACAGGTTGCTCAAAAAGTGGCGCACCAACTCAATGGTGTGTGGTAGAGAACTGCTTACATATAAAGGTAAAAATAGTAAAAAAAATCTTTGTATTAAAATTATTGATAAATAACAAATTTTAAATAAATGAAATGTGGCAACGTTGTCTAACAGTCGTGATCACAATAGAATTTGATCAACAATAAAAATGAAATAATTTTGAAACGGTTTCCTAGGAAATAATTCCAAGTGTTGGCACATCTACAAATTGTGATTTTTTTGATGAATTTTATTTTTTTTAAATTCAAAAAACTGCTAAAGTCTGATAGTAAATTTAAAAATAATTATTCATCGTTTTGTTAGTGAACGATTACTTAGTGTGACACATAAAAACATTAAAAAATAATGAAAACTGAAGAAGTTAACAAAATAAGTTTGAAGCTCCAGATTTTTTAAAATATGACCAGGAATTTTTTCAAGATTTTTCCCGTAATCTACATATGTTTCTCAATAAGTCCAGAGATGGGCGTCGACACGTCGACTTTGATTGTCTACACGACGTGTCAACAATTGCGTCAACAATGTCTACAATGTCAACAATGTCAACAATAGGTCAACAATGAGAATTTGGGGTTATGTTGTATTTTACGTCACATTTTCTTTTGAAGAAAATATTCTTTTGAGAATGAAGACAAAGGGGATAATCGCTGAAGCGTTAAAAAATATAAAAAAAGAATAATTTGTTTTTTTTTTGTTTTTTGAGAATCTTATTTTTGTTTATTTATTTTTATACTTGTCTTTATACCACATATTTTATATTTTCTAAAAGTTTTCTTCTACCCTTAAGTTTTATTTTTAACAAATACCATGCGATCATTTGAATTTATAATTAAAGTAGGCTTTGCCAGTTTTTTAACTTGAATGAAAACGCCGATTGTGATAATTAATTAAGCTGAAGAGTCAAGTAATAATGTTTTAAACGGTAATATTCAATTAAAATATATTTTTCCCTTAGTTTGCCTAAGTTTTTCAGTCGCAAAGACAGAAAACCGACTACTTTAATTAAAAATTCAAATGATCGCATGGTACATCAATTTTATAGTCAAATACCATCAATAAAATATTAAAATTTATTATTTTTATATTGATGACATAGTTGACATTGTTGACATCATTTCAAATGTTGACGTTGACGTAATTGTTGACAGGTCAACAACTGAATTGTCTACCTTGTATTGTTGACACGCCCATCTCTGTCAATAACGTACTACTGAGTTTGGGCGCCACTTTTTGAGCACCCTGTATTTGTTCAATTGAAAATAACTTTAACATAGCTTATTTTTGTAATTTCACATTTTTTACTTTAATAACCGTTCACAAAATTTCTAGATAATTCACACCTTTCATGTGAAATAATTTTTCCATGGCCAACTACTTTGAAATATTTTATATATATATATAAAATTATATACTTATTTATAAAAATATATAAAAATATCAAACTGTAGTTATATTGTTTTCAGTTCAGAAAGAAATAATCTTTTCGAAAATGTCACAGCCAGTTATGATTCCTATTTAAAAAATACTACTTTATGTAATTAAAGGCATTGCCAACTTAAAAAACAACTTTGTCTTAAATGATAGTCCTGGAAACGCTTATTACAGTAGTGAAAACCGTTTCTCTGTATCTGGTCTCTAACTCGAGTTATTTCGATTTAAAGTTGGAATTATGACGACATAACCGCCTTTTGAGCATTTGGTCCAATTTTAAGATCAAATAGTTTTGACTTTTAAGTGACACTGACAGAGTTTTAATAATCTTGACAAAATTCCTGAAATGTTTTCGCGAAGTTCAAGACAAAATTTAGAGCAGAAAAAACTCTAGAAAGTAGTTAATTTTTTATTTTGTGGAAGATGTGTGGAAAATGTTCAAATATCCGTCAAGTTTTTAGTGAATGAGAGGGTTCAGTGATAAGAGGACTCTGTAATGAGAGGCGGTTGTGACGTCAGGATTTCTTCCTTTCCAAGTGATTATCTCGCTTATTTTTCATGGCAGAAAACTTTGAAAAGGACCTACCGACATAAAATGAACCACATTTTCAATTTTCGTTAAAACATATAATAGGTAAAATAAGTTGCCAATGCCTTTAACTATAGCTAAACGAATAGTTTAAAAAAATCGCTGATAACATTAAATTCTCTGTAAAAAAGTGCCTGTATAATGTCTTTGTGTCAAATATGTATCTTTTATAATAAGGAAGATATGATTTTTTTTTAATTTTGCTAAAATGTCAACTTTTGTTTATAAGTCAAAAACAAAATACGACAGCGGAATGCGGTTTTGACCAAAATTATTTTCTCAAAAAACGGACTTGAAAATGTGTCACTCGCTTTTATCTAAACTTCTTAGTTTCGGAGATCTCCTATTCTCCTATTCGGACATCCAAAATGCACCACCCGGTGCTTAAGCCTTACGTTTCATCCCCTTGTTGCTAGCAACCCTTACTTCAAAATTTTAACAGGAATCCCTTACTTTTTGAAACATTTTTGAAAACTTGTAAAAAATCTTATCTAATCGTGAAAAACAGATTATCGGTTCGTTTATGAATTAGGGATTGTTTTATTTTTGAAATTTTAAATTACATTGTTGATAATAATTATCTCTGAATTTTGCAGCAATGTGTCTTTTGAGAAAAAGTACATTTTTTAATTGGGTTAGCAAGATCATAAAACTCTGATAAAGAGCATAAATGCACCCTCTCCATTTGAAATCAAAGTTTGCACAGACTGTTCAGAAATGTTTCTTTTTCTACGCCGTTCGTGAATGCCATTATAATTAGTGACAATTCCATCCACATAGCGTAGAAAAGCTTTTTGAAAAACAACAAACAAAATGTTTAAATAAAACGCAAAATTGATTTGTCAAAATAAAAAATTATTGTGCGAAAATTTCATATACTCTTTTTGTTCAAAAGTACCTACATGTTTATGAACTCTGTAATTCTAAAGTGCTTTGCCGCTTTGTCCAAATGACTTTCGTAATTTCAGAAAATTAATGCAGTTTTTGTCAAATCAGGTGACTAAAAATTTTACGATCTCCCCAATTTTTACTGCATTATTTGAGGAAGTTAGGGTTTGTCTTAATTTTACATTTTTGTGCTCCTGGTTGTTGGGTGTTCCTGAGCCATTCCAGGAAAACTGCAACCTGACACCGAAATTTCAAAATAATTTTAGTAATGTTAAGTTTCTTTCAAAATACACGACTAGGTTTATCCAGGGTGTTAGGGAATGGCTTAGCAAAATTTTGTATGTGAATTGGTCATGATCAGATGAATTAAAAACCCTTATATCATTTTATCCACAGCCAGTCTATTATTAGGTCATAATACTAAGAGTACTACTACTAGGAGACGTCTTATGATATCCATAAAACACACGGGTCTTATGGAAAAATCGTCTAGTGATTGGCCGAGTAAAAATTAATTCGACAAATGTCACTTCAAAACGTCAAATAAAAATTTTCCAAAACATTGATCTATAGTCTTTATTGTCTGACTGTGGATAAAACGTTGTATTGGATACGGGTCTTACACGTATTTAATCCCCTTAATTAAACGCTCGAACTTCGTTCTCACGTTTAAACCTTTGCGGGGATACCATACTTTCTTCAAAAATTTTTATTAACGCTCCTGTTGAGAGCCACTGTGTGGTTTATGATAGTTTATTAGCATTAATTTTTTCCTTAAACAAAATGGACATAGACATTTTGAGAATTTTTAAATAGGTAACGTTGCTAGCATGTTGATTTGTGTGGGAGGTTCGAATCTCTGTTCTGGCATAAATTTATTTTTGTTTTTTCTGTAAAATTGGATAACAAAACGCAAATTCGAATAGAAGAATTACGGAGTGGACCAAGAAGGTAATTTACCTCTGCTCTTTTGTCAATAAATTTTTTTTTTAATTTACGCTATTTTTTATCATTCCAGTTCAGTGGTTCTCAAAATTGGGGACCATATCTTCAAAGCGATTTTTTGGAAAACTATGCATTTTCGATTTACACGAATTTTACTTAATCAATTCGTTTTGCCATTCTCTATCTACGTTGAAATTTTTGCTAAACCATTCTCTAACACGCTGTATTTAATGTATTTTGCGATAAGAGTTTTTGAGATTGATGTAATTCATTGTATTCTAAAATTTACATAAATACATTGCTTTGTAGGCGATAACATAAAATACAGATTTACTGCTACTGTTGAATATTTTTTAAAGAGTATTTTTTTAGTTTTTGTTAGTTTAGAAAATAGAAATCGGTAAGTAAATTGATTATAACTTTTGCTGTCCCTTCCGTTATCGCAAACATAAAATGTTCTTATTTCTTACGTTGTTAAACAAAACCATCAAGAATTTTTAATTTTCACTGTCTAATTTTAATATTTTTAGTCTTTAATAATTAAAACCTGTCTGAATGAATTTTCACACAAGATTTTTTTTGTCCCGTCCGTCATGTGTAAACAAAAAGTAAATTAATCAGAAGTCGTTGCACATTGCCTTATTCTTCGGTTTTGTGGTTTCAAAAGTTTCAACCGGCTCCACCTTTTTTTTCAAAAATAGTTGCTGAAATTAGTGCCTTTATAAATTACAGAATTTTATAACGGTTCTTCAACGATAAAAATGTGTTTTTTGTGTCCCGTCCGTCATCAATTTGTATTTCTTTTTCCTGTTTGTATTTCAAATTTTAAAAATGTGGCTCTAATTGTAGGTTGTAAACAATTTGACTGTTACTAAGTTCCTATAAATAAAAATTCACTTCGACTAATACAGTTTGTAAAAATTAAAATAAAATCTAAAAATTTGTGCAGTGTCCCGTCCGTTAAAATATCCTATGGTTTAAAAAAATTAAAACAACAACTTTACCCAATCATGTAAAAAGAGAAAAAGGCTTCATTATTAATCAAACATTTATAATCAGTTTGTACTAAAATTTGCGCAAACGAAGTCGCGGATGACTGCTAATTTTGCTATAAAACTTCAGCTTCAGTCCCTTTTTTATCTTTTTCTTTACCCATTTCTTTAAGAAACTATCGATGATAACATTGAAAACATTCCAAAATCTTAACATCGATTTACACAAGACAAGAGCGTTAGAAATCACGTGATGTCTTAACTTTGCGCTTGCGCAGTGTTCTCAATTTATAAGATAAATCCCCCATACATCCCTGTACATAAATCCTTAAACTTGTACCCCATACATCCCCAGCTGTTTACACTAGCGTGTTTCAGAAAAAAATAGTGAATGAGTCCGGCCCTGCGCCACCCACTGAAAAATCAATACCTCGTAGCGCCTGCATGGGGCTTACGTAGATTTCAGGCGCAACAAGTGCTGAAACGACGTGATCATTGACGCAACAGATTAGCGAGCTATTAGGGGGTGGCGTTCCGGGCCGGAGTTCAGCTCCCGAAAACTCCGGGCGTTCGCCCACTCTCAATGGATATTTATCAATAGGCGACGCTTTCAGTGGCGGCGTCGCGACGTGGGCGCCCGCACCACGTGGACGGTGTGACGTCGGCTCCAACGTGGGAGGAGACATGCGCATGGAGAAGGAGACGTTTACAACCGAACCGAGAAATATGTTCAGTGGGTTTGATGACGGTGTCAATGTGTGTGCGCAAAAAGTGACACTTGTACTATCCACACACGTGAGAACGTAAGTTTCGAAGGGGTGCAAACGAGGGGATTTTTTTTTCAAAAAGTTGTATAACTCATTTTTGCTACTACTGGGGGGAATGGCCGAGAGGGGGGTTTGCGGGTAAGGTGATGAGACGTGGCAGGATTTGGCTTTGGAGGAATGAAAAGAATTTCGGATATTCAGGGTGTTTTACAATACTACTTTTATTTTTTTATTATTTTCAATTACAGTTAATTAACCACAATTTTAAACTATTTTAACAGAACTATCTAAAAATTAGTTGACAATTTTATTGTAGTAGAAAGAAAAGAATCTTTTATACTTTTCTACTTAATTCAGAATTAAACTAATTCGACAATGAGTGTCCTAAACCGGCCCTTAGTCTCTCAAGACCTGTTTTCGGTCTTGGTTTTCGGGATTTGTATTAGTTGAAAATTTTGCTGTGGTTTCTACGTGGTGTTTACATTTTTTTATTTTTGGCTTATTTTCACACCTAATTTAATATGAATGGGCTTCTTCGGGTTTCAACAAGTGTAAGGCTAAAAAAATATTGATTGTTTATTTTTTTATTTTTCATTTACATACAGGATGTCCCAGCGATGTGAAAAGTCCATTACTGACTTAAATGTTAGAAAATTAATCTTTTTTTGCGAAAGCCGTAGATACTAACCCCCTGACTTACCTAAAATTATTTTCAAGTACACAGGGTGTTTCCGAAATTAGCTACAATATAAAATTATGTTTTTTTTAAATGGTATACCTTATATTTTTTTCGCATTTTTGGATGTACTTTTTAACACTGATGCTTTTAAGCCAAATTCTTATTGGTCGATTTTGATTTGTTTTTTAAATAATTTGATTTTTTTTAGAAAAATAGTTTTTTTTTAAATTAATACATAAACACTAAGAATCTTAAAAAAGTAGGATTTTCACCACTTTAAATAAAAAAGTTCAGAGGATATATTTTTTTTTGCTTACTTCAGTCAAGCCGATAAAAAATGAAAAAAAAAAGGTTTGTTGCAAGTTGAATAACTTAAAATTTTAGATGCAACACCCAATTTTTTATTTTTGCATCTAAAACACCTTTAAGTTGTCTCTCTAAAAACATTAACAGTTAAGTGTCATTAAAAACATTATTAACTCTTGTTTCAGTAGTCGAAAAGTGAAATTTTCAGCTAATAATAACTTTAATGTTACATTTATAACAGTGAAATAACTAAAATTTTAATATTTTTGCTGAATTTTAAATTCCTTATGAACTCCAACAAATGGTCCTTGCTAAAGTTACCATGGTTATGGTATGGTTTACTATGTTAACAGTAATGCTCATGAATAATGTACATTGTTGCTGAAATTAACTTTTAAAGTCAAATATCCTTTTAGTTAGTAACTTTAGGCATTTGAAACTTTTGTTGTTAGATTCACAATTTAATAATCTTTGAGAAGCAAGAACAAAAAATAATTAATTTTTAATTTTTTACGTTTCCAATTGCAATGCGTTAAACAATTAGAACAGATTTAAGTTTGAAGTTTTTTCTTTAAAATGGTGAAAGTCCTACTTTTCCACGATTCTTCGTTTTTGTGTAATAAATTTTTAAATAGAACGTATTTTTGTCAAAAAAATCAAATTATTTCAAAAACTAAAAGAATCGATCAATACAAGTTTAAATCAAAATCATCAGTATTAAAAGCTACGTCTAAAAATGCAATAAAATTTAGGGTGTTCTATTTAAAAATTATTGGTACAAAATATGCAGCAGAATCGCAGCTATTATCTAAAATAAAGAAAAAGTCAATATCTCTAATAATAATTAATAAACAAGTTATGAATCTTTTTCAGATTGTTGGAATAGACTGTATCTACATATATCAAAGACTTGCACAAATATTTTTATTTTTAGTATAGTATCTAAATGAACAGAGTGACTTAAAACGATCAACAAATAAGACATTTTGCTAATTGATTTAGTTTTTGTACATTTCAAATCCATAAAAACAGAGAAATATCTAATCCTGTATAGTACCTGCATGTTTTCTATTTTTTTTTAAACCTATTTCAGAGATTTGTGATAATTTCGGCAAAAAATTTGAACAAGTGTTATTCACTTCAACTTCTTCTGTGGTGGAATGAAATAAGTTTTATGTACACGGTGGTAACATCTTTCCATTTTTAGATTATATCCCGAATAAACTTTATTACCTACAAAAGGATTACCTGCCTTTTAATACATGCCAATGCTAATGCAACAATTTTTATTTTTATTTTAAAAATTACCGTGTGATCAAAAACGACCAACAAATGAGATATTTTGCTTGTTTACTCTATTTTTATACAATTGTTTTAAATGCAATAGAAAAGTGCATATTTTTGTCATATACAGAGTGGTTAAATATCTTAATTGGCTTAAGTCTTGTAATTGAATAAAAATAACGTGAAAAAAATACGAAATAAATAAATAAGAAACTGTGAATTTCAGTAAAGTGCGATGATTTAGGAGCATTCGGGTTGGAAAAAATGCTAAAAAATGATGGAGCTTCGACTGAAAAGGCCATAAGGAGTCAACGGAGTAGATAATCGAAACTGGGAGGAAATAAATAAAATCCTTACACAGTGTGAGGTTCTTTCTAATTTTATATTTCTTGTGACGTAAACGGCGCGCTTCTAATCGACTCCTATTTATCACCACCGAATCAAAATAAATGTCAATCAAATAAATATTTATAAGATAGACCGAAAAGTGATCCAGTTAATCTAGACCCGATCAAGAAAGTGGTAACCTTTGTGTTGGTACAGCCCACGGCTTTTAGAAAGTTAAACCGTCAACCAAGAACGAGTTATATGCCACTGATTTTGCCACCTGGTTTTATTGTTAAAACGACGTGTGATAACGATATAAACCATCGATTTAATCCCTCTATCTATAAAAGGCATAAAACGGCGATTTTTGCAACCAGCACGTCAATAATACTTATCTTGTTTTACTTATTATGCATGAATTTTATCTTGCGGAAAGTTCAAGTACGTTTCGACCTCCTGCTGCCTGATGATGGGAGTTGCAATTTTGGTGCGAGTTGTTTTATGCAGGTGTTTGACTGATTGGAATACACTTTCCCAATGACGATACGGGGATTTTCTCACTTATCATTCGCTTATTATTGGTACTAATAAAATTATAAATAGCAGACAAAGTACCTCCCTGTGATAACCTTTGTGGATAAAAACAAACAAAAAAATATTTGTTACTTTTTTTATCGGAACTGTATTTTTTAATGCGACCACGTGACCCACTAATAATGAAACGAGTGAAACTATGCATGCGTTGCATAATGCGTGGCACTTAATCCGAAATTTTCGAGTTAGTTGTGAATATTTTATTTTGACTTTCACTTTGAAGAAAGCAATATTTCCACCTAAAGTGTTTATTATAATTCATTAAAGAATATAATTGTCAAAATGCCAGTTTCTAATTGAATAATAGAAAGTTGTGTAAAAAATCGTTGACTGGTTTTGCGAGTTATGCTGCGAAAATCCAAATTTCAAGTTACGAAGTTTGTTGTCGTTAATTTTCTTATTATTATTTCGTCACCCTCGTCGAATGGAGCCTAATTGCATTTTATTTTTGTTATGAGGCCTCAATTAGTGCTTTGTTCTCGTGAAAATGATATTAGTGTCCGCCTTCATTGTGTGAATATCGATTTTGTCTCGTCTTAACTCAAATCGCCCCTGTTGTACATGCGAGTACAACAACATTCGATTCCTCTTAAGCTCGCTTTTTTCTGGGTCACGTGACCGCCTGCAAAGCGTCAGGGATCCTTTGAAGCGCCGGATTCAGCCTCCTTGGATATTCCACAAGGATATGCGAGCTTTTAGGATTTGTCTCTGTGTGATTTTTACATCACAAAGATGGTAGGCGACCTACGTAATCATTCTTGACGTGTGTGTGATGTGTGGAGCGCCTACGAACCGAAAAACAACAATTCGCTATTGTTACTAATCGCGTTTCGATCAGAGAAAATGGGATTTGAGAGGCGACTTGATTCCATTGTAACAACCTATGAATATAAAAACCACAATTTCAAATTTCGCGCGAAAAGTGTGGCGTCATCTGTGACAATTTAAACTACTAATACAATCAAATTTAAAATTGTATTTTCGATCTATTATATTGAAGTAAGCCGTGTGATTCCACTCACAAGGCTGTTTTTAAAGATAAAAATATTGAATAAGTAAGTTAATCAAGTTTAAGTAAACACGCTGTATGTTTCTTGTTCTTTGTTAATCACTCTGTACAGGGTGGTGCATTTTGGTTGTCGTTATACGTTGTCCTGTCGAAAATAAAAAGTGTTGAGAAAAACGAATGATGGATTTTGCAGCTTGATAAACGATACACTTTTAAAACAAAGACAAAACAAATAATTTAATAATGTCGATTAAACGAATGATTAAAAAATTGTTAATAACATTTCTAAATTCTCCATTTAAAAAATGCCTGTTTTATGTTTTTGTTCAATGTATATTAATAAGAAAGATAGGTATGATTTTTTTAAGATTTCGCTAGATTGCTGTTTGTTTATAAAACACGTTAGCGGGATGCGGTTTTGACCAGAATACATACATACAGGGACAGGGTGGTGCATTTTGGATCTGCTAGTAGAAAATCTACGAAACAAAAAGGTTTAGAGAAAAACGAATGACACATTCTGGAGCTCGATTTTTGAGAAAATAATTCTAGTCAAAACCGCATCCCGCTAACGTGTTTTATAAAAAAAATAATTGGTAATCTAGCGAAATCTTTCAATAATCATACCTATCTTTCTCGTTAGTGTACATTGAACAAAAACATAAAACAGTCATTTTTTATATGGAGAATTTAGAAATGTTATTAACAATTTTTTAATCATTCGTTTAATCGCCATTATTAAATTATTAATTATTTGTTTTGTCTTTGTTTTAAAAGTGTAAATTTTATCAAGCTGCAGAATCTCTCACTCGTTTTTCTCAACACCTTTTATTTTCGACGTAAACAGTACGAGTGTCTTAATATTATATTATTACATACATACAGGGTGTCCGTTTTTCGAGCTCCACCATGGGGATCTCAGTTATTATAAGAGATACGAGGTCGGTTAAATTAGGGCAAAGTTGCACATTTTTATGCTGAATAATTATCTAAAAGAAAATTTGATGTGTCATTTTTAGTTTTTGAATTATTGAAAAAAAACTGAAATTTGTAATTTTCGTTTTTATTTTTTCAAGCTAAAACCAAAAGAACTAGACGTTTTTAACTAGGACGTTCTTCAGGCACTTTTTTACAAGGAGTCTAAATCTGTCGTCATATTTTCCAAGGCGTTCTTGATGTCAGAATTACAACACTCAACTTTGGTTTTTCTTATGGACGCCATATTTGGTACTTGTACTTTTAAAAAGTGTTTTTATTCTCGATTACAACGATGTATCACATGATATGATCATATCGTACATGCTAATGAAAATGAAGAAAAAACATTTTTGCGAAGAGTGCTTTGGAAAAAACGTCAACAATTTTGTTTTCAAACTAACTAGATTTTAGAGGTTTAATTAAAGGTTGGAAGGTTCACATTTTCACCAAGCTTACGTATTTAAAAACTAAATGACATGATAAGCTAGAATTTTATTCTTCGTAAAACAAAACAAGACAAAGTTATAAAAATTTTGCTCGCATATTTAATACAACTGTCAAAATTTAGTTTGTTTAACAACATTTTTGAAGTTTTTTCCAAAGCACTCTTTGGAAAAATGCTTTTTTCTTAATTTTATTCCGCATGCAAGATTCGATCATATCATGTGATACATCGTTGTAATCAGAAATAAAAACACTTTTCAAAAATACAAAAATTGAATATGGCGTCCATAAGAAAAACCAAAGTTGAGTGTTGTAACTCTGACATCAAGAACGCCACGGAAAATGCAATGACAGATTTAGATTTCTTGTAAAAAAGTGCCCGAAGAATGTCCTATTTAAAAACGTCTAGCTCTTTTCATTTTTGCTTAAAAAAATAAAAACAAAAATAAGAAATTTTTGATTTTTCTCAACAATTCAAAAACTGGAAATGACACATTAAATTTTCTTTCAGATAATTGTTCAGCTAAAAATGCGCAACTTTGCCCTTATTTAACTTACCTTGTATCTCTTATAATAACTGAGATCCCCATGGTGGAGCTCGAAAAACGGACACCCTGTATATGCGAGTTACATACACTATTCGTTTCTACGATAAGACCGGTTAAAATAAAAATCTTATAGCTGTTTTTTCATTTGAAAATCCATTGTAGTGCAAATAGGTAACCTGTATGGTAACAACTCATATAAGAGTTAATGCCAAAAGCACACCATTTGCACCTTAATGGACCTTTAACAAAAAAAAAACAGGTATACGCTTTTTTGAAAATATCAAATTTATTTTTAAATATCAGACTCAAGACAATCTAATAGTAGTTACATTATCATTGGTCACAAGTTGTCTTCGTGGTCACCACACTGCATTCCCATTTGTCACGAGTCTGTATTTTAATAAAAAATCTGTATCTTAACGTGTTTCATTAAAGTACAAGTCACAAACATTTTAATGAATCAGTTAAAATACGCGAGAAAAGATTTTTTTATAACTTTAACAATAGATAGTATTGTTTTTAAATAAATTATAGGCTGTTTCGTCCAAACCCTACATCAGAGGTATTGCGATATTCAGTATCTAATGGTATTCATCTGAAAATACTTTTTGTTTCAAGACAACGGTACTACGAAAATGCCAACGTCGCATTTTACCGATTTTATTATTTTTAAAAAGAAGGTAGATAAAATGTAAAATACCTAGTTAGTAATGATTAAATCTCTAATGGAAACTAAATTATATTAGCTATTAATTTTTAGATGTGCATCCGAAAAATTTGTAAGAAGTTTTATTTTAAATGGTAATCAATGTTTTTTATTGTGTTTTTTGGATTATCCAAGATTTTATAATTCGTTCGGATTCCTTTGTTCCCATATTTAGGTGTTTTGGAATTCCTGTAATCTATATATGTTTTCCAACAACGTATACCACTGAGTTGATGTGCAGGTTTTTGCGCACCCTGTATAATAAGGTCCTACCAAGTATTTTTATTATTTTAGAGATCAAAACCCTTCCGTCCTAGAGTGAGAAAGCGTATGTCAACAACAACGCTTCTTACTAATGCAGAGTTACATAATTCTGTTCCAAGAATGTGTGGCTACTTTCATTGATGGCCATTTTTTGGTCGCACTGGCTCACCTTCATTTCCAAATTTGTTATAGGGCGACCCTATTAGACAGTTGCTGAACTAACCGATCGTCAAAAAATGCACAAATTGTATCCGAGTTAAGTGGTATGTGTCTAAACTAGGCTTGAAGCCCACTAAAATCGTCTGAAATGACATGTCTTCAAAAAATTCGATAACAAAAGAAAACGCGTCTGTTGAGCGACTTCAAAAAAAAAACCTGAATTTCATATTTTCCAAGACTGAATTTTTCGGTCTTTATTAACTCGATTTATTTTACATTTGTAAAACTTATTCGCAATGAAAAATATGTCAATCCGGGAAGAAAAGTATCAGCTTTCACATGCTGTTTTCAAAAATTGATTTGGTTTTGTCAAACTCAAGTCTTATCGAATTTATTGAACGCCTGGATTTGCCATATGCTTTACTACACGGGACGCGGACCGTAATTTTAAGACTTGTTGAGTCTAATTCGAAGAATAAAATGTTGTATTCAACTCGTTTACGTGTAAATCGGTTTGTTTATTTCACTTCGTTATCACTCGACGTTTAAAAATCCACTCAAACTCGTTAAATAAATAACTATTTGGTGTCCGAAATTAGAAGTAATTCTATCTTTAGCTTTAAATGACTTATATCAAAATTATGAATAGAATACATAACTGATTATTAACTCAAATCGAGTTAATTTGTCATTTGGCTTGTTTTATAAATAAATTTTATTCGATTCTTAGCTAAAAAAGAAAACCGATCACCTTATTTTGGTTGAAGCAGATTGATTTTTTTAGATTATTCGACGAGCTAAATCTTCTGGGAATAGGTCGTCTAGTTATGTCACTTATTACGTCTGAAACAATATTTTTAACTACTTCTTAACTACGTCTCGTTTAAAATTCAATACCAAAATTTACTTTATTATGGTATTTTACCAATTTAAATAAGTTGACAACGATTCTCTGTGAAACACGTGCCAAATCGCCTGAAAATATTTCTAGATGCATTAACTTGCTTAAATTAGTTAATTATATTCGAATCGCCTTATTTTGGCATTTATTTTGTTCAAGGGAGTTGATTTTTTAGGACTGCTTGCTTAAAACGAGCCAAATCACCTTAGAATACCGAAATTCACCCTATTTCATTATGCATATCAAAATAAATAAATATTTTGCAAAGTACGTCTGTAGACAACGTTTGAATTTCGTCTGTTAGAGGAGTACTTAATAATAAAAAGTTATCTAAAATTTGCACAGTATCTAATGATGGACCAGTTTTGATAAAACTGATACAATTGATATTTTTCGGTTGATCAAGATATCGCATCCGGGTACTCGTAGTAGTACGTCTTATCTGGCAACTTTCTTGCCCTCCAATTTATGAATTTCGAAAAGAAATCTTAATAAAATAGCCATTTAACAATAAAAAATTCGACTTTCACTCGAACGTGTTTTTAACAACATAATTAACTCGCTAGACCCGACTGGACTACTGTAAACCACATTGTGAAAATACCACAAAATACTTGAAACAGATCTTAACATTCACCATTTCGACACCGCACAACCGGATACAGATCTCTCGATAATAACTCGAATTTCGTGTCGTTGCTTAAAAGTCTATCTGGATCAATCACAGACATGGCGCATTTTTTGGACGAATTCCTCTAACTGTATTTAATAAACACTCCTTGCCTTCTGAAGGACGCCGACACGCCCGCACTCACCGTTAGAATTTGGCGGAGTTGCAACTTTCTTCATTTGGTGGAAAAAATTGTTCAAGTGGCTGAAAATTTGGCTTGAACTGATTACGAGTTAAGTTAAGTTTATTAAAAGGAGATTAATGCCGTAATGGGATTAGGAGCAAGTTGCGAACTTGTGTTGCCACCACTTATTTGTGTCGTGCGTCGGCAAACTGCAAAGTTTTCCCAATTAAAGAATTTTGTTTGCTGGTTGGAAAACGCATTTTGTCAATGTTTCTAATTTTGTGACCTTTGCAGTTGCCATCATTAATTGCAATAATAATAACGTTTCAATTTATTTTTACACAGCTGATTGTAGTTTTGCGCTGATAAGATTTCTCCTTGAATTGGCGAAATTCGTGATTTTCGCATTTTAGAGGCAAGAATTCGTCGTAAAGCCAATTTTCAGTAATTATGTAACGGAACAAATTACACAATTTCTAATTATAATGTGGAACGGGTTTGTGGAGTGATAAGAATGCATCCGAAAAGGCCGAATTTGGGCTGCGCTCCCGTTCGTTCGAGTTCCGTTAGGTGAAAAAATCAAATAAATTAATCATCGCTCAGGGCCAAGCATTTTTGCCACTTCATTGTACCAGATCTGGTGCAGTTATAGGCCAAGGTGGGGCTGCCTGACCGGCTACATTTTCTGAATAAATTATCAAAAAGGGGGAATGACACTCCCTTAAGAAATTTTGCTCCGGGGATTTGTAATTCCCAATCATGGAATTCCAAAGTAAACAGTGTTTATCGCGAGACGAGAGTATTTTTCAAGATTGGCTAAAAATAGTCGCGTATTTTTCACATGAAGGATAACAATTGCAAGAAACGTGATTTTTAGACGGCTGCACCTTGGCGGCTTGCGCAAGAGGAAAAGTAGAAATTGCTCCGAGAGTCTAAGAAATGCTTTGCATTTTTTAATTTGAATTTTTTATCTAATTTGTGATGTACTAAATATCGCTTGCAGTTTTATAATGGAAATTCAAAAACTACAGAGTTTTGAATAGATAATTATATCAAGTAAAATAGATAAAAAAAAACAAATAATATGATTTAATCTCAAAAAGTGGCATAACTGAAAGACTGCTGAAATAATTGATTACGAACGCTTTTGTTTGATTGAATGTGAAATTCGCATAACAATCAAAAGGATAATTTACTATAATTTCTCTAAAAAAACTCTCGAATTAAAAAAATTCAAGACTAAAAAAAGTATATGGTGGTGAGGATATCTGAATATAAATGGTTTAGAAAAAAAAAACGCACTTTCTAGTTTGCGTTTTGAGAAAATAATTAATATAATTTTAGTCAAAACCGCATATCGCTATCATCTTTTATTTTCGATTTATGAACAAAAATCAAAAATCTTCTTTAGTATCAAAGATACTCATTTGAAACAAAGACATTCAGGAACTTTTTTAGGTAGAGTTTAATAGTGAAGTTTAATAGCGAGTTTATTTAGTAATCACTTTTTCATTAATAGTCCTGAATTACTTTTTTTCAGAAACAATAATTATCAAGTATTCAAAACTATAAAAACGCCAACGTCGCATTTTACTGAATTATTTTTTTAAATAAGATTGATAAAATTATAAAACAGTTATTAATGATTAGATCTCTCATTGAAAGTATAAATTACATTAGCTATTATTTTTTTGAAGCGCATGATTAATTTATAACAGCTAATTTTGAGAAAAAATGCGACGTTGGCGTTTTTATAGTTTTGAAACAGCTAATAGGTATTCTATCAAGATACAGAATGAATATGATCATCCTAATTGCTAATTAAACAGAAATGTGGTAATTTTTTGAAGGGGTGAATAAACTAGAGAAAACTAATAAATTTTTCAAAATTTGCAATGGTATACAAACTGAACCAAAAGTAACACATCTTTATTATTAGTCATTTTTCAAAAAAATCCTAAAACAGGTCGATTTTATTTCTTTTAATGCTACATTTTGACACCATAGTGACATTTATGACGTCATTCGTTTTTGAGTAATGACGTCATTTTAAATTTTTTTAAACGACAACTGACATTTGTTATTACCGTTTTAGATAGTACACATCATTACCTTTTTGGAAAGTATAAATAAATCCCAAAAATAAAGCAAAAAAATCAAATAAACAAGAAAAGAAAATAAATAAATTAGAAAAGTTATTGAAAGTTTTATACTACAAAGAGCCTTATCTTTGTTCTTGCTTTATTATATAAGGGGTAATTGTTTTTTGTTTATTTTTTTGTGTTTACGATTCATATTAAGTGTTTTTATGCTAATTATTAAAAAAACATATAAAAAAAATGTCTTTTATAAAATAAAATCTGTGTGTAATTGTCAATATTTTTTTATTTTATTAAATATTGTTTTTATTGTTATCAGAAAGATAAAGAAAAGTACTATTTAAAAGCGTGATCAAAAATGTCGGTTGGCATTAAAAAAAATTAAAAATGACAACTCAAAAACGCATGATATTACAAATGTCACTATGATGTCAAAATATACCATTGACCATTGACAGTGACCATTAACAAAGATAAGAATTTTGTGCGTTACTTTTGGTTCAGTCTGTAGGTATATGTATTGTTGATTTCATTTTACAGGCGCTGGTCTTGCATAATTATGTGAAACACTCTGTACTTTTACTAGTATATCTTAAATACCAATAATCACACAGATATAAGCGTTTGCTATTATGCAACATACTTTATTGTTTCTCTGTGCATTTGATTTTTTCCGACTTTTCGACCCATCTTTATAATTAAAATTCATTAGTAAAACCTATTACTAGCGTATGAATAAATACCTAAATACATATCAATACAAATGAAAATATCAAAATATTATTTAATCGAAATTTAATGACGCCTAGTATTCTTCTAAAGCAACGAAGATTAAAAAATGTTATGTATAATTTTTTTTTACTACGACAATATTCGAAAATTGTCAATTTCACACAATTTAGTAGGCCCGAAAGTTGACAATTTCATTCATCTGTCAAAAACCTGTGCGTTATTATAACGCACGGTTATAACGTAATTGTTTGCGTTTATCAAGTATGTTGTTTTTCTGCAAGGAAAGCTCCGAAGCAAGACAACTGGTAGGTGTGAACAAACATAAGAAACCTTGCAGCTTCCTTAAACAAATAGCCATTTATTTAAACCTTAAAAAGCCAGAACTTTAATACACAGGACACTGTTTTCGGCGGTCAGCCGAAACTCTTAAGTGCTGCGGTGGATGAAAATCTACTGCTGCCGCAAAGAATATACTGAGGAATCAGTTTCCAATACAATGCAAATTGCAGATAAAATTTTAAATGCGGTTCATCGAAATCTTTTTTCAATAAATGGCTTTTCTTCAGTGTCGTAGGAAAAATAGCGTACAAAACTCGGTGGAAAGTGTCTATCGTTGCTCGTGAGCTTTCCGCACTCGGCTGGCGCCTGGTGCGTCAAGATTCTCACTCGCACGATATCGCTCACTTTCCACACTCGTTATGTAATATACTATTTTATAAAATTGTTGCTAGCAATAAAATTGCGTTTACCTATATTTTCCAGTTTTTACTTAATTAATTATGTTTGGAGCTGGTGACATTTTTTAAACATTTGTTGCACAAAACAACATTTAAGCATCGCTTGTTCTAATGTGACTTAAGAAATAATAAGATATTAAATAATTAATTTTATAAACTATTGTAGAAAAATTTTGGAAAAATTCATATACATAAAGAAAAATAAAAAAAATTAATTGCAAACGCTATATCTTGTGTGGTTATTAGTTTCTTCGATATAGTAAAAATATACTTTTAGTAAACTAGCCTTTTATGGCTAAAACAAGGCGATTTTATAAGTTGGAGAAATGAAAATCGGACAATTTAGCCAAAAGTATGAGGAAGGGCAAAAAAGGCGATTTCAAAATATTCCAAATGAAGTGAATACTTCATAACTTTAGTCATTTTGATGTAAAAAACTGGTTTGTCTGCAGAAAATAAAGCAATTTCATCAAGTTCCAAAAGATAATTTATAATAGACCCTTAGATCTGTTTAACCTGATGTCGTGCTCTACGTATTAGTAAACCTTAAATTTTGAAAATTCAGTGCCAAACGTTCAAAATGAATTCAAGAGACCTCAAATCTGGTCAGTTTGCTGTTCGAAAATTAATTTATCCGCTAAATCCAATTTCTCAACTAACAAATTCTCGAGCAAGCAAAAAATATTTTTTAAAAGAACTGAATAATTAATAAGTGTTATATTAAAAAATTCACGTATGTTTTTGTTCGATTTTCGAAATTTTAACTCGCATACCATTGTTTCTTTAAAAAAGCGAAAAGTTAAACGAAATTAGCGACTGTGAGTTGTGGCAAAAATTGTTCCAATTCGTGCAAATAATTCCCTTGTTGGCTTTTAGGAGCGCTTCTCGACTCGCCTTGTCAATAAAACAAAGTACACAAACCCACTCGAATTTTGCGTGAAATTCGTGAAAAATTGTCTGCGGCTTATCCAAAATTTAAATGCAACAGGTGGTTCAAGAAGCTTGACAAATTGTGGTGAAAGTCGATCGATTTCGGTCGGAAATGCGGGCCAATTAACATAATTCTAATTCTTTTGCGTTGTTATCAATTTTGATTATTTGGAGAGCAAATATTTATTGATGACAGTTGGAGACACTTGATGCTTTTATTATATGGCAGGATCAGATGGAGTTTTTTTATCTTAAAAATTAATTAGCAATTTACATTCTGCCATTTTGTTTGACTTGTATATTACCATTGGGCAGAAAAGTCAAGGCTGAAATTCGCAGATAATAAAGTGGTCGAGAGTTATTAAAGAACTTTTATTAAAATTCTCGGATAAAAGATTAGATAACAATAATCTCTTCGCGACATACTTAAAAATTTTGTTTAAGTTTCGACAGTGCTACTTATTGCTGATTTGCACTACAATAAATCATAACATAACATAATAAACATTACTTCGGTAATTATGAAGGATACAACGTGAGAATACGATCGATAAAAATATTATCGCTTGTTTACAGCTGCACTAAAATTTTAATAATTTTTTAATCCCCGGTTTATTGATCTGGAATTAAACCGATAACAGGGTACATTCGGACATGTTGGACCAATGGGCCAAATGAATTCAATTGAATGCATGCTATTTGTTTACAGTTTCCACTTCAAGGTTATTAAAGTCAGCATTTCAACCGGATTTTCACATAACACGACCTAAATTGGTTTGACACAAGTGCGGTTGGTGTAACTTTTTATCCTGCGGTTGGTACCCATGGTTTTGTGCAACTTTTCCACTAGACGTCACAAATGCTTGAAATTTAAAACTGTTATCTGGTATGACATTTCAAACTCTAAAACCTTCCAAAAATTCAAATGATTGTCGTAATTATGTTTTGCCCCAATTTGCATTTTTAAATATTGTCTCACGATAAATAAACCTGTCATTATCATGTCATTAATATTTATTTTTTCCGTTTAATAATGTCCCTTTGATTACATAATCGAAGCTGATAGAACTACAAGAAAGCCTTGTCGAAGGTGGTGAATTTTTTCGTGTCGGGTTGGCACCAATCGAAAAACCGAAAAACCCTAAACTAAATTGGCGATTGCCAACTTTGCAATTCCTCGGCTTTGCAACGACCTCAGTGCGTCCACACCTAGTCCCGTTAAAAATGTACCGACTTCCGTCATGTCACGTGTCACTTTTGACATTTCTTGTACTATATGCACACACAATTTTAATTAGGTGTTTCCTTTATTACGACAGTATGTAAATGGCATGTACGTAAGTGATCGCAATTGCTTGAATTGTTGCACTATGGTTAGGTTAAATAAGTTGTAAATAAAATTAAAATGAAAGTTGTAATTGAAAGTAAAATGTTTATTTACATAATCGAACGCGTTAAAAAGGTTAAGCTAGGGGAATTTGTTTTTTCTTGTTGGTAGACACGAAAAATGTCACTTGATTTAATCGAGTGAAATTAATTGCTTGCGCCAAGGACGCAAAAAATGATTCAAAATCAAATTTATATTAGAGTGCTTTGTGTTGCTGAGGCGACCTCGGGATGCACACGTTTCATTATAATAATTCTAAACACTTTTTTTAACCACTCTGTATTACCAAATTTAGTTACGTCAGCGGGAGAAATTATGCAGTAGTTACACCATCGTTACTCCATTTAATCGCTTGTAAATCTACTTAACATATTTTTTTAATGAGTTCTGGATGAGGCCTTGAATTCATTCTTGCAACAGGAAACATTTAATTAAATGTCGCTTTGGGTGTCTGAAATTACGAACAAATAAGCACAATTTTCTAATTTGTCAAATATATCTAGTAGGTAAACTCATTATCTGGAAATTGGAAAATAAGCATCGCTTATTTTAGATTGACATAATAAATAGTAATTTTTTCAGTGACTAATACAATTAATTAATTAATTATAATTGTAATTAATTAATTAATTAATTGCATTTACTGGGCATTGTAGAAAATTTTTGAAAAAAATCAGATGACCAAAGAAGAAAATTAAGTATTTAACAGCAAACGCTGAATACTGTGTGATTATTAGTTTTTGAAATATAGAAAAAAAACACTAACTTGTAATATATCTGTAATGCTATCAGAAACTGACAAAAATCACGCATTTTCATCATTTTCTGAGTGAATTCAATTCAATTCAATAAGCTTCAGGTCTGGAAAATTTGA
The DNA here is from genome assembly GCA_939628115.1 of Tribolium freemani. NCBI lineage: Eukaryota > Metazoa > Arthropoda > Insecta > Coleoptera > Tenebrionidae > Tribolium > Tribolium freemani. The sequence continues at coordinate 11,149,776 of OW626790.1, forward strand.
TATCCCATTATAATTTCTATCGAAAATAGGGGTGATAAGACCTTAAATCTGTATAAATGGGAAATGGGTGGCAGAAACTGAAAATCGGACAAATTTGTCATATAACGAGTTAATTCGATAAACCTTTGATATGTTAAATTTATTGCCAGGAAAGGCGAAGCAAGCCCATTTCAAAATATTTTCAATAAAATAAATATGCCTTAAATCTGGACATTATGATGTCAAAAAACTGGTTTGTCGTTTGTCTACTAAAATCGTGTTCCAAATGCATTTAATAAGGCTTAGATCTGTTTAACCTGTATTTGATCTTGATTTAGTAAACCTTAAATCTTGCAAATTTGGTGTCATACTCCGTCAAACATTTATTTTATCAGCTAAAATTTAGTCCAATTTTCTATACAGGCTTTTGAACAAGGAAAATGATTTTTTTCTTCGTACTCGTAAAGCTATTAAATAATTTCTAGATATGGATGTTATGAAAGATTATATTAAAAAATAAATAGTTATTTAATAAACTAGTTTGGCGATTAATAAACGAAACTGTTTAAAGCACGAACGAGCGCTAGCGAGTAACAAACGAGTTAATTACAATATTTTTTCGTTGACCGTAAGCTCTTTTTTTGTGACAAAATTTGCAATTAATTACAAATCAAAACCAATTTCATCTTTTTCATCGCATTGATAAAGATGAGACCTTATACAATACCTTCATCCTTTGTTGGTCCTCGAGATAGACCATTTTTAAATTTTTCAACACTTCCCATTCACTTTTCCACAAAGACTATCAGAAGAGAATAACGTTAACTCCATACATTTTAAATTTCACGTAAAAATCACGTTTGCTACAAAAACATAGTTACCATTGAAATGTATGATGTTAGTCGTCATTGTTTTTTATTTGTATGAGGATAACTGGTTGTTTATATCAAAATATCATCAAAACGTCAAAATCCCAAAAAGAGTGTATTAATGAAAAAGAGTGCATTAATGACGTCTATTAGTGCATCCTTTTTTAAATAAAATAATTCATTAATATCGAAATTAATAAACGGTCAACGAAAAAATACATTAAGGGTCGGTTTATAGAAGCGTCATTAATTTAATCCGCAATTAAATGCGCGATTAACTAATCACGTGACCGAATTGAAAGAATTTGGTTGGTCCATTCGCGTTATTAATTTTTAACAGCGCCATTAACTTTAATTAAGCTTCCTATAAACCAGTCCTTAGGGCTTCATTAAATTTTAATTTGCTGTTAAAAGTTAACAAGGAGAATAGACCAATGAAATATTGGTTCAATTTGGTCACGTGATCAGTTAATCACGCATTTAATTCCAGATTAAAGCTCTGTAAGTTATTAATTATTATTTTTGCGTTTTTTTCTGGCTTAAACCGAAAATACTTTCCATTTCTCTCGTCTCATATTTCAAATAATATCAATGGGTATGAAATCTGTCGAACTTAATGTCATATTTTTTTTTTTAATGTACCAAATGAAATAGATAAACTTTAGATCTGGACAATTTGGTGTCAAAAAACTTGTTCATCCGATTAAAATCTTACCAGGGCTTAAGTCTGTTTAGTGTCTGTTATATGCTCATTTAGCAGGCCTTAAACCTTGCAAATTCGATGTCATACTTCAACAAACATTCAAAATGAATTAATAATCTAGCCAGTTTGATGTTGAAAAATGATTTTGTACGCTTTATACAATATTTATTCATCAGGCAACAAGTAAATAATTTAATAGGCCTGCTTAGACCTGTCAGAGGTGGCATATTATAATTTCCATCGAAAATTGAGTCGAGAAATACGAGGATACACCTCAAAAATCTAGAAAATTTTATTTTTTGAAAATGTTAATTCAAGTGCATTCAATATAAATCTGTTAACTTATTGTCGCATTATAATTTCTGTGAAAACGTTTTTAAGAACAAACCAAGACGATTTCAAAATGTTCCAAATGAGTGAAATGATCCTTACATTTTGTCTAAAAACCGATTTATCCTCTAAAAATCAAGCAATTTCAACATGCTCCAAGAGATTTTAATTGGGTTTATTATCTGTTTCAAAACAATAAAAACGCCAACGTCGCATTTTCTCTCAAAATTAGCTGTTATAAATTAATTATGAACTTCAAAAAAATAATAGCTAATGTAATTTATACTTTCAATAAGAGATCTAATCATTAATAACTATTTTATAATTTTATCAATCTTATTAAAAAAAATAATTCGGTAAAATGCGACGTTGGCGTTTTTATAGTTTTGAAACAGTTAATAGATCTGTTTAACCTGTGTTCTATGCTGATTTACCAGACCTTCAACCTTGCAAACTCTGTCATACTTCAGTAAACATTCAAAATGAATTTAATAAGCCTCAGATCTGGCCAGTTTGGTGTTAAAAATTGTACCTATGTATCCGCTAAAAATTCGTTCAGGCAATATGTATTTCATATTGATTTTAAAATTTCTATCAAACATTGGGTCGAGAAAAGACGATGGAAGTGATTTTAGATAGAAGAATTAGGTGTCAAAAAAAATAAAATCAGGATATTTGTATCATTTTATCCAAGCGAATTTCTGTAAACACACCAAGAACAAACCAAAACGATTTCAAAACGTTTCAAATAAGCCTTAAATTATGCCTAAAAACTAATTTCAACATGGACTTAGATCTGTATAACTGTGTCATAAGCTGATTTAATAGCAAATTCCAAGGCAAATCCTCCATCAAACTCAAAATGAATTGAATATGTCGTAAATTCGGTGACTTTAAAGTTGGAAAATTGACTCATCAGTAATCATCATGTTCAATGAGACTAAAATCTGGAAAATGTTTGCCCGTCGAAAGAGTCGTTCAGTAACAGGTACCATATCATCAATGTTTCACAAGTAAGTATGTGAACAGATCTTAACTCTGAAGAATTAGGCATCAAAAAACTAAAACTCGGCCAGTTTTATCAAATGCAAAAAGAATTCAATAGGTCTAAGATATGCTAAGTTTTTTCCTCATGTTACAGTAAATTTAACAGGGTTTGATTTGAGACAATCAAACTGAATTGAATAAGCCTCAATTGGAGAATTTGGTGTTCCAAGCGAGTTCAATGAGCCTCAAACCAGGAGATTTGGTGTCGCAAAATGTCTATATCGAAAGTTATGTTCCAGGCGATTTGAATGTGGTTTAGATCGGTAAAATTGGTTGTCAAAATGTTTTTCCCACGTGTCGCGTCGACAATGAACCTGCAAGAATCGTTCAGAAGCAGGAACCTTTTCAACAATGGTTCCATAACACAGACAGTGAGAAAGTGGGGGAGGCTAGCTCCCAAACCGAACTGACCGACCTAGATTTTTACATTGCCATTCACCATATAACGGGAGAGCGCAAAATTCTTTAAAACTCGTTCCAATAATTCAGTTCAGTTTCACTCGGTATATCTTGTCGAATGCACGTATACGTACAAACTTCACCGAAACGATGATGAGGGGTTTTACAGTGCTATCAAGTGAAACGGCGACATTTTGAACAAGTGATTTTTCGGGTACGATTTTTGTCCAAGGTTCAAGAACCGAAAAATACAGTTAGAGCAAGTCTGCGGACCGCTTTTTCGTCGCTTTGGAATTTAAAAGTCAAAATTGGTTCGTCATGGACTTTCTCTAAGCACTTTTTCTGATCAAAAGAACCCAAAGTGGCGAAAAACACGCGATAATTAAATTTGTTGGAAAAATTAATCCCAAAGTTGGAAACTCGTCAAAAACTGAAGACAGTTAATACTCCCTCGGGATCCCCCATTTCGCGAATATAGATTGAAAATTACTTAAGTTGGGTAACATCGTCCGGGAATTTTGAGCAGGCTTGCCACGCTCTGAATTTCAATTCCCTATAATAAACTCAATTTTGGTGTTAAATATGCGCGTAAAATCGGTTCGTTTTTTCAGAACGTGGTGATAGAATGCGGTCGTTGGAAGTGTCGACTCCTTGGCAGGAGGAGGAGGATGTGGAGGTGGAGGACATCGAGCTGGAGAAGCACACGATGAACGGGAGAGACGATCTGACCGAATCGAGTAGTGACGAAGCAACGGGAAGAAAACGAAGAAAACATGGAGGTAATGGAGGTGATTAAAATTGATTTGTGATGATTTTGGGATGTTCAGGGAGTGCTTCAAGTGGAAGTGCGTCGAGCGGGACGACGACGAGGAGGAGGAAGTCGTGCATCAGTGCGCGAGAGAGAAATTTAAGAAGACTGGAGAGCAATGAGAGGGAAAGAATGAGGATGCATTCACTCAACGATGCGTTCGAGGTATTACGACATTTTCTAATCACATTCTAAAATTAATTTGGCTTGATTCTTTTACTCAAATCAAGAATACCTAAATATACGAAAATGTCATCTTTATATAGAATTAGCTACGAACAGTTCATTTCGCTAAAGTAAGACACTGTAGCCTTTGACCTTCCGTATTATTACGATGTATCACAAATGCCAGAACAAAATTCCTTGGGATTTTCGAAACGGTTTTTACTTTTATCAAACGCAAGTTTATTTAAATGCATGCAGTCAATTAAAAAACAAATAAAAAGTAAACTTTAATATAGCCTAATTTGCGTCCTTCTAACACCCAGTGATAAATACTCTATAAACGTTGTAGTTTATCACAAAAAAATTAAAAACTACAATAGTTAATTTAACATTTACATTGACAAAAGGATAAAAACAATTAAAAGTCTATACCTAATGTCTAAAAATAATAAAAGACACAGTAATGTTTGGATAATCCGAACGCCCCAATTGAGTAAAATTGTATCCATAATCCGAACCTCTGAATTCCGTAATCCGAACTACCTCTTAGGTATTTATTTTAACTCTTGATTAGTTTGTAGAAAGAAGCTGAAGCAATAGCTGTTTAAAATACATTTTTTAATTTTGTATTTTCTTATTTTGAGAAATACATAAAGGTTTTTAAAGCCACTGAGCATATTTTGTGTGGTGGGAATATACAGCATTGGGCAAAAGTATGGAACCAAGCGTTTTGTGCCTAAACTTTGTACCCTACAAAAAAGTAATTAGTACATCGTCAACTACTTTAAAAATGTGATCATTTTTTAAGAATAAATTTTTTCCAAATTCTTTTTAGTTTTCGAGTTATGCAAAAAAATTTTTTTTCCAAATGGCACCCTATTATGGCGATTTTTTTGATAAATTTTTAAATAAATTATTACGAAGATGTTTCGAATTTGGCCGAAGTGATTGTATCCATGGATGTTTTTAATCCACTAATTTGATTCGTCAAATTTTTCGCAATTATAAACATCCATGGATACAACCACTTCGGCCAAATTCGAAAAACCTTCGTAATGAGCTCGAAACGCTCGAAACCACTGGTTTAAAATTAATTTTATAAAAGTAGAAGTTGGTTTTAGAGCTTAATCTTTTACCAAAAAAATCGCCGTAGTAGGGTGCCATTTGAAAAAAAAAAATTTATTTGAATAACTCGAAAACTAAAAGGAATTTCGAAAAAAAATATTCTTGAAAAATGATCACATTTTTAAAGTAGTTGATGATGTACTAATTAGTTTTTTCGTAAAGAACATAATTTAGGCACAAAACGCTTGGGTCCAGACTTTCGCCCAACGCTCTATATTTGAAAGGTTAATTGGTTATGTAAGGTATTTGTAAACCGAACGCTTGTTCGGATTATTGATATCACTTTTCTGAATCCGAACGTTTTCGTAATCCGAACGGGGTCTGCAAACTTGCTGTTCGGATAATCCAGACATTACTGCCTACAAACGAAGCCATAGAAATTGGCTACAGAAAGTGTTTTTCACAAATAAAATATTCTGTTATACTCTTGACTATTTTTTAGTTTTTGGCAAAAATTTTTGATAATTTACCAATTATGACTTATACTCGTTTTTTTTTTAAATCAATTGTCAAATTGTTTGAACGTTGGCAACTCCATTTAAAATTAGTGGTCCAGGCTTCGTTCCTATGGCAATGTAGCAGGGTTCCAACATAATTTCAAAATTTTTGACAGTGACAGTTGATTTAAAAAAAAATGAGGTATAGATTAACAAAGATAAGTGACACTGAATATTAAATAAATTGGTTCCAAGAATTACATTGTTGAAATCTATAAATTTTGCATTTCAAAAAAATATAATAAATTAAATTGTCTTGGATATGTTTAGAAAAAGCATCATTCATATTTTAATATGTATTTTAATTAGTTTTTAATTAGTCACGCGGCCAAAGGTGTTTAAAAATACGATTAAATGAAATTTGATTTTTGAATGTAGTTTTATTCTGGATAGTGAATCAAATACTCAATGAAATTTGTGTATAAGCTAAGTTATCTGTGCTTTAAAACTAAGTTAGCGACATTGCACAGTGTACAGGGTGCTGCATTTTGGATGTCCGAATAGGGGATATCCGAAACTAAGAGGTTTAGAGAAAAATGAGTGACACATCCTCGGGTCCGTTTTTTGAGAAAATAATTTTGGTGAAAATCGCATCCTGCTATCATCTTTTGTTTTCGACTTATAAACAAAAGTTGACATTTCAGTGCAATGTTAAAAAATTCATATCTTCCTTATTATAGAAGATACACATTTGAAACACAAACATTATACAGGCACTTTTTTACAGAGAATCTAATAATGTTATCAGCGATTTTTTTTAATCATTAGTTTAGCTGTAATAACATAAAGTTATATTTTTTTAAATAAAAATCATAGGCGGCTGTGATATTTTTGAAATGCTTATTTTTTTCTGATTTGATATGTCTATTTGTGGTAATACATTATTTTTAAATATTTAAAAAAAACATAACATTTCGCTTTTTCTTTACAGTAGGCCATGAAAACATTTTGGATTTTCAATTAAAACTATGAAAAATATATGACCCAACAAGTATTTATAATTTTATAATTTTTTTAACACTAATTAATTTAAAAACAGCATCATAAATGGCAAACTTACTTATTGCTATTCTATTTTCTAATTAAGAAATTAAGAAAAAGAAAAATCTTGTGTGATTGCTTGTCAATAAAATTTTATTTTACAAAAAAATATCAATCCAAACACCAATATCAAATCCCATCTGCGGTAAAAAAAATGCATAACATTATCAACGTCACTTCCATTGCACTTCACTAAATCATAAAAAAGTGTTATCAAATGGTAGTGACACATCGTTTTCAATTTTCTGCACATTTTTTATGTAATTAAAATCTGCGAAGATCGTATATTTGTTCAATTGAAAATAAATTTAACAGCTTATTTTTATAATTTCACATTTTTTAGTTTAATAACCGTTCACAAAATTTCTAGATTATTCACACCTTTTATATGAAATAATTTTTCCATGGCCAACTACTTTCAAATATTTTAAATATATTTTTTATCAAAAGTATATAAAAATATCAAACTGTATTTTTATTGTTTTTAGTTAAAAAAAAATAAGCTTTTCGAAAATGTCATAGCCAACTATGATTCCAATTTAAAAAAATACAACTTTATGTTATTACAGCTAAACAAATGGTTAAAAAAAATCGCTGATAACATTATTAGATTCTCTGTAAAAAAGTGCCTGTATAATGTCTTTATTTCAAATGTGTATGTTTTAGAACAAGGAAGATATAATTTTTTTTAAGATTTCGCTAAAATGTCAACTTTTGTTTATAAGTCGAAAACAAAAGATGATAGCGGGACCAAAATTATTTTCTCAGAAAACGGACCCGAGAATGTGTCACTCGTTTTTCTCTAAACCTCTTAGTTTCGGATATCCCCTATTCGGACATCCAAAATGCAGCACCTTGTACTTAGAGACAAAAGATATGAGACTTGTCAATGTTCTTCTGTTTCTCCTATATCCATTATTATTACCTATTAACTTGACTTGAGAATCGCGGTTTATTTTAATCAGAAATTTAAGTAGCTTTTAGGAGCTGAATCACAAAATACCCAATTCAACACAAAGATTCTAATTAGAAAACTGAAATACGAAATTAATTTAGTTTTAATGAAACCTGAAAAAATTCACCACTCTGAAAATTCTACAAAATATTGTCAAGTCAAAATTATGAACCTAAAAATACAGCGTGTACCAGAACTCGCTCCCCACCGGAAAGGTGCTAGTGGTAACAGCAATGGAGATGGCAAAAATGCAAAAAATGTAGGTCTTTTATTCTTCGTTTGGGAGATACAGAGGTCTCAAAGTGACCAATTCCAGAAGCTCTCTCCTAGGTGTATTGCATACAGTACATCCGTTACTAAGGAATGAAAAATAACTCTAGTGCACACTTTTATTGTCCGTCCACATATTTTTGATTTCCTAGCAACGTGTTTTGTTCCCGTAGTCCTCCGGAGCAAGGTCTTTTGTGATTGGTTATTTTCAAACGTTCTTATCTCCCAAACGCGGAGTTAGAATTTTTTTGTAAAGGAACTTTAGCTTCAGAATTGCCTAAACTATATGCACCTTTCCGGTGGGGAGCGAGTTCTGATACACGCTGTATGACCTGCGAATCAACTAGCTCTCAAAACATGGAATATATTGTTTTAAAAATCATACACATCATACACAACACCTGTGTTTCAACGACAATAATGTGCTACATTCACTTGATTTTTAGTTTCAGTAAAAAATAATGAGTGATTTTGAATAGAAAAACCTGAAAAAAGCTATAAACTAAAATTTGTGAACATAAAAAAACACGATTGCACAAGCTAGGAAAATTTGAATTTTCAACTAATTTTACTTATTGATGATTTATTGTTGAAACATTAAATAAAGCTTCTGAAAAAACTGATATATATATATATAGAATGAATTTAAGTTTAACAACAATTTAACAACAGGTGAATCAAATTGAGACCAAATTTAAATTGTGAACAATTTAAAAAACTATTGAATTTCTAACGAAAAACTTGAAAGAGCTATTTAAATAAATATATAAATAAATTGAACAAATTCGAGCATTCAAATTTTGCCAAAATTACTGCTAATTAATCATTTATTGTAAAATTTATTTTAAAAAGGTAAGTAAACTTGAAATGAAAAATCTATTTTTTTTTGAATAAGTGTGAGCTGTCTTTTTTAAAGATATATAGAAATAATGATTTTATAGGATATTCCTAAAAACATGAAATGTCTTGCCTTTCGTTACTCCCATAAGTCTTGACTATTTTTCATTTTTTTGCTTTTTTTGCCAGTTTGAGTATTTATTTGGTTCTCAAGTTACTCACAAAAATTGAGGTCAAATTTCATACTTTTATTTTCAAAATTTTGTATACAGGGTGTTAAGGAATGGCTTAGTAATATTTTGTATGTGAATTTGTCATGATCAGACGAGCTAAAAACCCTTATATCATTTTTGAGAGCCACTGTATGGTTTATGGTAGTTTATTAAAAGTTTTTTTTTCCTTAAACAAAAAGGACATAAATAGCGCATGGACGGATTAAGTAAAAAACAACGGAGATTATAACTCAGGCTCCCAGTTTTATGAAAAACCCTTGATTGGCATTTTATTGTTGGACGTTTTTATAAAAAAATGTAACAAAAAGATGATCTCTTTGATCAATTTCTATCTTTGCTTCTGTTTTAGAATAAGATATAATTAGACGTTTTATTAGAGTTAGTATTCCCAGGAAATGCTAATAACAGCAATAATGGTGTTTTTTACTCATGATTATTACCTAGTTGTAGTTGGCAAAAAAGTTTTGATTGATTAAGAAAGTTCTTTATTGCTGCGATGAAAATGTCAAATATCAAGTATAAATACTATTTGTCAATTACTTTCTCTCCCTGATTTATTGTCATATTTCAGGCAAACACATTTTTCCTTTATTTTTGATTGCTTTATCTTCACGTTTTGGCCACGTAATATTTAATTATTCTTTGTTTGAAAACGTCATAAAATCACTTTATTAAAAGTACAATTTTCCGCTTTGTTGTTTTAAATGTCGAAATAAATCGCATTTTCGCTCGATAACAACCATACACCGGTCATATCTCAATTAATTTGCATTCATTTCCAAAATAAAGAGTCAACAAACCTAACTGCACTCCTCCCACCCAATACCGTGGGCTTTACGATTTTTTATTCGTAACCCTAATACTTTTTCCAGCAATTAAGAGAAGTCATCCCGCACATAAAAATGGAGCGCAAACTATCCAAAATCGAGACTTTAACCTTAGCCAAAAACTACATAATGGCCCTAACAAACGTGATATGCGAGATGCGAGGAGAGGAGAAACACTACACGTAAGGGATGAGGGTGTTTTGGAAAAGTTTTGATTGTTTTTTGCAGATTTCAAGACGTGGAGGACGAGGAGGTGGAGTTGGAGACGACAGAAGAGCCAAACAGGGAGCAGAATAACAATTCAATGTTTCAACAAAACCTCGAAAATCACCAAGAGAACGCGATGGTGAATTCTCGTTGAACTTGCGATTGATTCTGAATGTGCATATCTGTTCTAGGCCTACGTTGGGTGGTTGTAATTTTCTTGATAAAGCCAATGTGATTTAATGTGCTTCCGTGTTGTGTCCGTGTATAGATAGTGATAAGTATAGTGTATCTAGAGACGTAAAAGACACTTATTTTTTAAACAAGTATAGATTGTGTTTAAATTATTTTATATGAAATGACATAACTACCTTGACTTGTTATATTAGAGTACCTAGATATGTAAGATAAAGTGTCGTTTTGTTTGGTTTTTGACGTAATATGGAAGTTGCGAACTGTCGAGCTTGCAACTCCCATACCGGGAAATGACACGAACAAAGTTACCTAAACCGAGGTTGGAACCTCAAAATACTCTAAGTTATGCTCAAGAATGTCAGTGCGAATTGTTCACCGACTGTCATCATAGTTTCGCTTCTCAAAAGTGAGCAATTCGTACGGAAGGAAGCGAATGGAAGTTCCAAATGCAAATGTGATATTGTAGAAAACTTGCACAAGTTTTTGTTAGAACATATAAACATATATTTTATGACGTGTATTAAGTGTATTCTTGGACAAAATATTACACTTCGTGAGAGATATACATTCCAATATCAAATAAAATGTCAGGAATCTTACGATTTGTTTCATTTCGAGTTATTTTCAACGCCACAAATTATTATCAATGATAAAAAAACAATAAATAGAAGGAAAACACATTACGGGCATTATCTTTCAATGAAAAACAAATTTTAAATATGAAAGACGTAAAAGCAATAAATATGTGCGTAAAAACGTAAGCAATTTTGATGATAATAATAATAATAATTGCCATAATAGTTTTAAAATTTGGCGGGATGTCAGCGTTACCCAAATACGCTTTAAACTCTATACAACCAACCAAAAGATGGCACTGTGGCCAAAGATTTTTTTAAACCTTGATGAATCACTCTTATGGTAACTTATTTTTTACCCTTTCCGGTCAATAATTAAGTGAAAAGCAAGTCGCTAATAACACTCCGCGATTAAAGTAGTACCGGACCAAATTTTAGTTTTTCCTTAAAAAGGTTTTATTTTTTGTTTTAATGAATCACAATGTTTAGCATTAAGCCCCTATTAATATTCAACTAGGAATATTTACATTTACTGAGGAAAATTGTAAAAATTCTTTAAAACGTTCGTCTTGAGAATGTCTTCAAATAACCAAAAACAAAACACCAACAATAAATATTTACTAGTACACAAACTAAAAACGTAAAAAAACACTTTCAAAAGTCGTTAAACAAAAATATCCCAAATCTTTAGCACAACACGTTTTGAAATCAAATTTGACAGGACGACAAGACAAAACATGACAAGTGAAAAATCGGCGGAGGATTACAAGCGCGGGAATACTACCAACCTAACAGTACACACTAAACACCCCGCTAATACGTTTACTTTAGTGATTTTAATGTTTCCAGGTTATTTAAAAAAATCCAATCTCTCGCTGGAAATGCTATACCTATTTTATGTTTCACGGAAATCGAAAATATCATTTCTCTTATAGTAGATATTAATAATGTTGCTTATTCCATATATACGAAGTAGAGGTGTAGTACACCTTTATTCTACAAGTGGTTACTATGATGCATTATTTGAATTAGGTATTTTTTTATCTTACTCCATAGAAAAAAGTGGTCATTTAGCAAAAATTTCTTAATGTACCTATAAAAGAAAACGTTGTATTATACACGTAAAGAAAAGTTGGCATTATCTGCTCGTAATTCCACATAACTCACAGAGAAATAGATAATGAACAATTTTTCTTTACTTGTATAATAAACTACTATTCTTTAATACCGGAAAATTCTTTTCATAATTTCCTGCAATGAAAAATAAGCAAGATATATCCCATTTCAATTCATAGTACAATTGCAACAGCGCATTTGAATTTTTGGGAGTGAAAAATAAAGCACAAATTGAGAGTTTCTGTAAAAGAAAAGAATTCTATGTTAAACTAAATCCCAGCGACACGTTTTGAGCTAAGAAAACCCACCAGAATCTCTCAATTTGTGCTTCATTTCACTCAAAAAAAATGTGAATGCGTTGTTGCAAAATTCTAGTATGAACTGAAATATGATATAATGAAATTTTAGCAACTGTCAAGACAAACTTGACAATAACCAGAACAATGTAATCGTGATTTAATTTTGAAATTTTTTAACGATACCGATCTGGTCACCTGGAATCAGTATTATTGGTTGCATATTAAAAAAATCAGAAATAACCCACTATTGACTCACCCTGTACTTGAAGTATTTATTGAAGCAAGTAGTTAAAAGCAAATAATACACATTGATTAGAAATAATGCTGATTTGATGATTCCAAGTAAAAAAAAAGTCAAAACATGGGTCTTATTCCTATTAATAAGAATTATGAATTAAACTAATGACGCTTCTATAAACCGACCCTTACAGAAATAAATTTAATAATATTTATTTAATGAAGTAACTAGTAAGTAAGGCCTGAAATCAAAAAATCAAAGAGTAAATCAATTTTAAGCAGAACCGGAAGTGAAGAAGACTAGTACAGACACAGAAGAAATTCCAGGACTTACGTTAATATTCATTGTTGTATTGTCCAGAAACATCTAAACTTATTGTGTCTAAAACTATATAGTTTTAAATGATTTGTACCTAAGTAGTCTAATTTTTATATTTGCCACCTTTTATTTATGTTTTAATTGTAGCATGCGATCATTTGGATTTATATATAATTAATTACTTATAATTAGAGTAGGCGGTTTTTTCTTTGTGTTTGAAAAACTAGTGCAATCTAAGGGGAAAATGATATTCTAATTTAAAATTATCGTTCAAAGTTTTTGTTATACATGTGTATGTTGAGTTGCATATTTGTACAGAATAAACTTTAGTCTTAAGCTGACTCTGGTGTACCTCGACCCCACTCTCCAGCATAACATGGCGCAGTCAGAAACTCGTAACAGTTACAAATAGAAGATCAAATCAAGAAATAATATAAGCAAAAAATGGAGCCCAGCAAGTTATCACCGCTTCAATTAACCGGCAATCATTCAGAAAACTGGAAGAGATGGATACAAAAATTTGAAATTTATTCCACAGCCACCGAATTGAAAAAAAAAGAAGAAAAAGTCCAATGTGCACAACTTCTCTATTCATTGGGTGAAGAATGTATAGAAATATATAACTCATTCGAATTTACTGACGAAGAAAGGGACAAATTCGCAATTTTAAAACAGAAGTTTGAAGATTACTTCGTTCCGAAGAAGAACTTAACGTATTGCAGATACAAATTCTTCTCAGCGAGGCAAGGCAATGAAACAATCGAACAATTTGTAACCGACTTGAAAAATAAAGCAAAGGAATGTGAATTAGGAAATTTACAAGATGACTTAATCAAGACAATGCTCATTACTGGAATAAGGGATGAATCAGTAAGGGAAAAATTACTTGAAAAGGACGGGACATCGCTAACGTTGGATAAAGCCGTCGAATGCTGCATACAAACCGAAGCTGCCAGGAAACAATTAAATGAAATGAAAGGTGAAACAAGACGTTTGTTTTGAATGGGAACAAGAACAGCAAGAAGCTTTTAATAATTTAAAATCAATTATAGTAAGTAAACCTTGTTTACAATTTTTTGATCCTAAAAAAGAAATCACTATCTCAGTGGACGCTTTTCAGAATGGCTTAGGAGCTGTTCTTTTGCAAGATAACAAACATTGTGCATTCGCTTCAAGAGCAATGACTGAAACGCAAAAAAGATATGCCCAAATTGAGAAAGAGCTTTTAGCTATTCACTTTGGAGTAAATAAGTTTTATCAATATATTTTCGGTAGAGAATTTAATGTCGAAACAGACCATAAACCGCTAATATCTATTTTCAAAAAATCCTTAAATGACTGTCCAGCAAGATTACAACGAATGAGATTGTCTCTTCAAAAATTTGACTTAAGCTTGAAATACAAACCGGGCAAAGACCTGATAGTAGCAGATACTTTGTCGAGGGCTACTTTACCTTAAAAATATGAAGATAATTTAAATTTAGAATTACAAATTTGTATTGTAGAACAAAATTTGGTCATAAATGATGAAAATTTAAACAGATTAATAATTGAAAGCAAACGAGACAAAGACTTCCAAAAAATTAGACACTATTTAAATAACGGCTGGCCTTTATCAGTTAATAAAGTTCCTTCTGAAATTAAACCCTACTATAAAGAAAGAGCAGAAATCACTCAGGGTAACAATGAATTGATTTATAAAGGACAAAAAGTAATCATACCCAAATCACTACGTCCAAAAATTTTAACCGACTTACATGTAGGACATTTAGGTATCAAAAGATGCATACAAAAAGCGAGATTTTGTATTTATTGGCCAGGAATAACAACTAATATTGAAAATTATATATCCAAATGCGAAATGTGCAATAAGTATTCAAATTCTAATAAAAATGAACCAATGTTACCTCATAAAATTATAAAACAACCATGGCAAAAATTAGGAATGGATTTATTTGAAATATATGGACAAACATATTTAATCGTAGTTGATTACTATTCCAAGTACCCTGAAGTTATCAACCTAAACAAAAATTTAACTTCTAAAAATATCATACATAAACTAAAATCAATATTTTCACGTCATGGAATACCCAAAATTGTAATGGCAGATAGTGGAACACAATTACTAAGTAATGAAATAAAAAAATTTGCTAAAGAATGGAATTTTACTTTAATAGCTGCTTCTCCTAAAAATCAAAGGTCGAATGGCCAGAGTGAACGAACTATACAAACAGTTAAAAACATAATTAAAAAAACAACTGAAATGGGAGAAGACATGTATTTAGCTCTTTTAGCTCTTCGCAATACACCTATTTACGACATTTATACTCCATCACAAATACTAATGTCTAGATATTTACGTGATCAATTACCCATCAGCAATCACAATTTAAAACCAAAAATTATTAACACTAAAATATTTCATAAAAAGATTGACAATAAACAAAAAATAAGTAAAATTAATTTTGATAAAAGGGGAGTAAAACAGTTTCCACAATTTTACAATAATGAGGTTGTAAGATATCAGGAAGCACCAAAAAGCTGTTGGAAACTAGGTAGAATTGTAGAGCGACTTAGGGATCGTACTTATAAGATTCAAAAGGACAATGGAAGATGCATTATTAGAAATCGCAGGTACATTAAGAAAACTAAAGAAAACACAGATGATTTCATGCATTCTCTTGAGTCCAATAATGATTATAAAAATACTCTTTCTTCGACTTTTGTTTATAATATAGATTTAGATGTAAGTGATAAAAGCAATAGTGAACCTTCTGTGGTTGACAACCAAGAAATAAACAGTGAAGTACCAAATAAAAGTGAATTAGTGCCTGTCGAGATTCAAAGTGAAAACAACGAAACCAGTGAACTCACACAAGGGGAGGAAAGTGTTAGTAATAAGAGTTTAGAAGATAAGTTAGAAGCAACTAGCGTTAATAACTTAGAAAGTAGTTTAGAAATTAGTAAGGAAAACAACAAAGACAATAAAATTAAAACCACAAAATCAGGACGGAAATCAAAACGTCCGAAAAGGTTAAGGGATTTTGTATCTAGTTAAAGGGAAGGATGTTATACATGTGTATGTTGAGTTGCATATTTGTACAGAATAAACTTTAGTCTTAAGCTGACTCTGGTGTAGTACAGACCAGTGGCGGCTCGTGATCATTTCAAGTGCATGGGCAGGCAGGACTAATCGACCCCTCCCCCCCCCCCCTTCTGACTTTTAAAAATATTAATGTATACTTATAAATATATGTATATTATTTGTATTCGTATATAAAAGAGCTGTATGTCAGTCAGAGCTTTTCACCTGTCCAGCAAGAACCACGTGGAGGTCTATGATTAGTTGGTAATACATAAATCAATAATAAATTCTAAAAACATAGGTAACCAAAGCAACCAAACTAAATAAATAAATAATAAAACAAAAATTTTTTGTAATAACTAAAATAAAATTTAAAAACAAAACAACAAATTCTAACAAAACAAAACTGTAAACTCATTTGTAGAGAGTTATTCGTGGTTAAAATTATGCCACATAATTTTGAATCACCCGATATATTGTATTTCCCAGTAGTAACTTTTTTACTTTTTTCTTAAAGATATAAGCATTTACCGAACATTTGATTTCCTCTGATAATTTATTAAAAAATTTGCAAGTTATAATTTATACTTTTCTGAAATAATGCAGTTCTATGTTTATTTGGAATCAAATGTTCTTTACATCTGGTGTTATAGGCGTGGTTATCACTACTAGAATCCTTAAATTTGACTTCATTTTTGAAGACAAAACACACTGCTTCATATATATAAATACTGTATAAGGTCAGAGATAACTTATAAGGTTAAAATATTGAGTGTTTTAAATGCCTCTCTACAGGAATCTGTCTTTTTTAATTGAGCAATAATTCGGACAGCCCTCTTTTGTAATCGAAATACTTTATGGACACTTGAAGAATTACCCCAGTGTAGTATGCCCTGGCGCAACAAATTATGAAACATACCAAAATAGAGGTGTTTAACTATATCCTTACTACAAGTTTTAGAAGCCGCTAAAAGGGCATAATACGTTTTGCAAATGCAAAAATAAAACAATAATCAAATGCGTAATAATCAAATGCGTTTTTTGTATCTAGTTGTCTATTATGCAGGCAATCAGAATAAAACATCAAATAATTAATATTTTGCAAAAGTTTTTTATTAAAAAAATACGAGATTACAGTTTGTTTCCTACACTGAACTAATATTATTATCGGTAGAATGCGCTAAGATAAAAACCAAGCGCTCTTGATTCGAATTCAACATTCGAGATAACTAAAACTAACTTTTTTGTGAGGTTTTTCATTAAATGCCAGTCTTTAACTCATCAAGTGATTATTGACACCCTAAAAAAACATGTTTATTTTGTGAAAAAATCAAATTGAAACAAACCTAAAATTCTCCTTTCGTTCTGTTTCAACTGTTCCCTCACCTCCTCTAGCGTCTGATTCGCATCCATAACAAGCACTGGAGTCTCGCTATTCTCCTTCATGAGCCATTCTTCATGACTTTGATGCAAATCTTTCAAATAATCAAGCGAGATCTTTTTTTCCTCAGGCCTCCCTCGCGCTTTAATCCTTTCGTAAACCACCTCAGGGGTGCTCCTTAAATAAACTAACTAATAAAAACACCGGCGAAACAGCCCCCTTACCAATCAGGTCTAAGTCAATATTGATATTATTCTGAATCCATTGGTACCACTCGTCAAGGACGGCGTAATCAGGCCCGCTTAAATAGCCCCCTTTGCGGGCCAGCTCGACGAAACAAAAGCGGTTGTTTTGAAGGGAGCGCTCGAAAATCTGAACGGTAGTGTTGGGGTTTTTGGGCTTCGAAGTTTGGACTTTGAGGCGTGATAACTGGACGAAGTTTTGGAACACTTTGAGCCACTGAGCGATGTCTGAGTACATGAGGTCCAGGAGGTTGTCTCCGTTGACGTTACGCCAGGTTTCGATTGGCTCCTGGAAGGGTTTTCATTGCGGGAAATGGTCAAAAGGGCGCAACTTACTCCATAGGTTTCGATCCCTGAAATGCAGCTAAAATAATCTATAAGGGTCGACTTGCCGGCCCCGATATTCCCCTCAATCGAAACCTTAAAGGGCCGTTTACTCTCACTTTCCATGGCTCGGCAAATTCTCTTGTTTAGCAAGTTTAAATCCCGTTTTCTGCAAGGTCATTCGATTCTTTTATCTTTATAGACTTTGTACGTGCGGTTCGAGGCAAGACGCAGTTCAGGTGAAATTGCCGGTTAGGATTTAGGTCATGATGAGTGTTTAGAATACAAAGAAAGTGCAAGAAGTTCTGTCAAAGCCAAAGCGTAACAAACTTTCGAGCTGTCATAACCTAACTTTTTGTTATTTTGCTAATAATTGAAGCCAAGGGGGTTATCGCGACTTGCGATTAATTAAAATGTGGTGGTTGTGGAAAAGTACGAATAATTTACCTGAAGCCACGGGTGAGTATTGACGGGATTATCAAAATTTTGCTACATGCAATTAACCTCATTTGGTAATTGTCAGTTTGACAAGTGACAGGTTTTCCCGCTTTTTGGGGAAAAAATTTAAAAATCGGAGTTTCTAAAAATCAAATAAATTAAATAAGAAAGCAAAACAAGTTTAATTAATTAATTCTAAATAAAAATCATTATTATTTAGTAATTGGTGTGATCCAATTAATTTCAAGCAGCTATCTTCATCCTGTTTCGTTTTTTCATATTGATGCAAGTCATGTTATTTCCGGAAGTTTTGTATCGCTAATAAAAAAAGTGTTTTAATTATGTTAATTCGGCAATTACGTAAATGCCAAGCATTGTCTCATATCACTCAGTAAAAAGGTTAATTTCGCAAAACTTTCTCATCCAAAATAACTGTTTTAAATTATTTCGAAAAGCTATTCATAACTCGTAAGCTATTGGTCAAAGATCATGACAGTTTACACAGGCGAATTTTCTCCATTATTTCAAATAATAAGTCGAGTTTCGAATTAGATTTTTTTTTATTATTCGGTACTTACTACTGGACCGAATATCTTTCCTAAAGCTGTTGATAAACACTAAGTAGGAATTTTCATGTTTTCCTAACGACCATTGATTTTCTGGAACATTTTACATACGTGTAGTTTAAAACATATCATCAGTTGTGGGCTTTCCCGTCAAAACAGTTTGCACAAGCTAACATTTTGGATCATGTTGTATATTTAATAAATCTTAGTTTTGATGTGTGAAATTTTGATGTTTTCAATTTTTTTTTTGAAATATTAGTATTCGTTAACTACTTACTCCTAAAACGAATATCTTCTCCAAATCTCTCGTTATCTGCTAAAGTTTGTTAATAAAAAAATTCATAACTTGAAAACGAGCCGTCCTAGATCAAAACAGTTTACGCAGGTAAATTTTTTAAATAATTTTGCGTAATAAGTCGAGTTTTGATTTAGAACATTTTATTTTTTCCATTTTTTTTGTAATATTCGTTAATTAGTTACTCCCGCAGCGAATATCTTTGTAAATCTGTGGACAACTACTAAACTATAGTAATAATTTTATTAGTTGTGGCTTTTAGTTTTGATGTAAAGTTGATGTAAAGTTTTCGAATTCAAGCTTTTTAATAACAAAATTCCTAATTTGAAAACTATCCTTCTTAGGTCAAAACAGACGAATTTTTTTGAATAATTTGGGTAATGAGTCGAATTTAGATATTTCCATTTTTTTTAATACTTGTATTCGTTTATTAGCACAGATTTTAATTATTACTCCCGGAGGCGTAAAGGCATTGTTTACTACGGTCCAACGCAGCATCAAGTTGTAAGGTTGTAAGGATTGGCAAAATTTACACCGGCTTTTGTTTTAGCATTCTTTACTACGGTACAGCGTAGCCTTAAGCTGTAGCGTAGTAAGCATTGGCTGCCAATAAGCAAATTTTTCATAAGACATTCTTTACTGCCCTGCAACCAAAATGAATAAACTAGTCTCGATAACGCGTTATTCAATTCCTCAAATTAAAGGTATTATTCGGCCAAAAAAATACTTGCATGCTTGCTTTGTGTTTCGTTAGCCATGGCGGTAAGTCGTGAAAATTTATTGGCAGCACTGGTAAATTTAGGTTAAAAAGTGACCCTTTTTACTTCACTTGTTCTAATAATTTTTCGACAACTATAAGAGGCCAAATTGAAAACAATGAGTCTAATGACAATACTAGAGGGTTTTCCCTTTTTGTTGTTACAAATTTAAACAATTGAACATTCAATTTTAAGACAAAAGTTTCCTATAAACATGTATCGAAAAATATTTCGTAAAGGAGCTACAACCCCCGAAAGGGGTGCTTCTTTTAGTGGATTTTTCCCAATATTTCAGAAACCATTGCAGATAAAATTACAAAATTTAGTACAGTTGATAACCTTTGTCCGCCTAATCGAATTCGAAGATCAAATGTTGAAATTTTTAAACAGGGCGTTGAATAAAATATACCCTAACTTTTTTGGTTTTAGTTTTTTGACACTTTTAGCAACAAAATCTTAAGTTTTATAGTTTTTTTACACAAAAATAGTCTCTTGTGTTGTTTCGATGCACTTTACCGTTTTTGAGTAAAATCGATTTAAATTTTATGTTACAATACATAAACATCACGAAAATCAGGAAGGACGACGACCAGAACCAAATTGAAATCTAGGTCTTTTGGATGAATTTGTAAGAAAATGTCGACATTTCGCCCGTTTTTGTAAGGGGCATCGCATCTTCAGAACAAATTCCTGTATAATATTAAATTATAAAATAAAAAAGAGTATAGTAATTGGGGCGTTTGGAATTACAGCTTTACCCACAAAATTTATAAATTAAACTTTATTACTCTCAAATGTTTATCGTTCAAATTTTCAGTAAAGCACTGGCTTAAGGTTTTAAACGAAAAATACGAACGGTGAAGTATCTGCAACAAAATAATTTTAAAAATCCTTTATTCACCACTCGTACCTATTTGAAAATAAAAACACTTTGGTTGTAGCGCAGTAAAGAATATCTTATGAAAAATTTGCTTATTGGCAGCCAATGCTTACTACGCTACTGCTTAAGGTTACGCTGTACCGTAGTAAAGAATGTCAAAGCAAAAGCCGGTGTAAATTTCGCCAATGCTTACTACGGTACAACTTGATGTTGCGTTGTACTGTAGTAAACAATGCGTTTACGCCTCCCGCATCGAATATCATTCTAAATCTGTTGGTAACTACTTGTACTTGTAACTAGTAAGAATTTTCGGATTTTCTCGACCTCATTCACATTGTAGAAACATTTTGCATACACGTAGTTTAAAACACATCAATTACGAGGTTGACTTTTGGCGAAACTAACAAAATAACAAAGTCAGATTTTTCGAATTTTTAATCTTTGTAATAAAAAAATTCATACTTTGAAAACTATCCCTTCTAGGAGTTCTCGGACAAAACAGTTTACACGTGCGAATTATTTGACATAATAAAAAGAGTTTTGATTTAAAGAATTTGATCTTTTATTTTTTTTTTCGGAATACTATACTTCAATACTTCGTTACTCTCGAAGCGAATACGATTACCTTGCTTAAAACTAGTAGGAATTTTTAATTTTTTTTCGACTCCACTCAATTTCCTTGAACATTTTTGATACGTCTTAACTCTTAAGCATTTTAATTTCGGATTGTAGTTTTGCCGGAATTGTAGAAATAAAAAATGAAAATTTGCAAAATGGATCGATGTCTGAACTATTTAATTTTTTATCTTAGGGCCCTTTACGCCCGGTTGCATGGACGTCATGCTCGACTATAGCCAAGAGGGCATTTTCATGCGTCTCTACTACCCCACAAACGAGGCGAATAAAGATCCAGTAATTAAATTTTTCCAATTGAATTTATAAAAAAGAACAATTTTTTGTAGCGAAATTTCCACCGCTGGGTCCCTTGGATCCCCTCGGCCAACTACTTTATAGGCCTTTCAAAAGTTTTAATGATCTTTCCTTTTATAATCCGATTCGTGTATTGGTGGTGTCGTAAGTTGAATTAATTATCAAAACTCCAATCATTTATTGCTATTTTAGACACAAACATCGTCCCCGCCTTATACGGAAGTCGCCCAAAAACCGATCATAAATTGAAATGTATTGTTTTATCTCACGGGTTGGGAGGTTACAGGTCATTGTACAGCAATACATGCTGTGAATTAGCCTCGAGAGGTTTTTTAGTGGCAGCTTTGGAGCACAGAGACGGCTCCTCTTGTTACACCTATTATTACAAATCGGCCGAAGACGCGCGAAATCAAGTCGCGACCGATGTGGAATATGAGCCTTTTGTCTTGGGGAAAACGCACCACAAGCAGAGGAAACGCCAAGTGGAATACAGGGCCAAAGAATGTGGAAAAGTTGCCGACTTTTTCATTAATTTAAACAACGGAAAAGTGGCCCACAATGTGATCTGTGACGTCCCCACACGGCGCGAAATTGAGTTCGATTTGGCCGATTTTGTCGGAAAATTAGACCTGACAACGCTCACAATAGCAGGTCATTCATTCGGAGGAGCTACGGCTCTTTTGACTTTAAACCAAAGAAGGGAGTTCAAGCAAGGGATTTTACTGGACCCTTGGATGTACCCAATCAAGGACGAGGGTTTGGAGGCTAAAATCACCCAACCTCTGATTTTTATCAACACTCAGACGTTCCACATCATGAGCAACGTCAGTTCCATGGCGAAGTTTCTAACAAGCGATGACCGGACAATGTTCACAATCTTGTGAGTTTTGTTGTTTGGGTTGGCACAAGTAAATACAAAAATCTGTAATTTTTGAAGTTATGTTAATGAAAATTAATATCATTTATACTTGTACTTATCCAATTTTTATCAAATTAGGCATACAGTCGTTATTTTAAACACTCATTTAACAGTGCAAATTGTAAGCTTGTAGGACATTGTTGAAGGGGGCTGCCGGGACCCCCTTGGCATAAATTGTTTCATAACTTTGTAGCACAAATTAGTTTGGCTTTGGTGCTACTAGAATTTAAAAGGCTATTCCATTTAGAAACTTTTTTGTTTCTTGTACATTTTTTGTAAAATGTACAATTCTCGAGTAAAGTAATAAAATGTGAAAAGATGCAGTCGCCACAGTGCTTTTAAATAAAGCGGCTTTGACTTCAGACCTGTTACAGGTGCAAATATTATTGTCAAATCTCGTTTCACACTTTTTCCGTTATGGTTGCTTATTTTACAAGGCCAGGAATTTGAAAACGAAATTTGACAATAAAATTTTCACTTTTGACAGATTTGAAATCAAAGCCGTTTAGGTGCGACACTGATGCTGATACCGACTGCATCTTTTCACATTTTATTATTTTACTCGAAAACAGTAGATTTTATAAAAAAATTACAAGAGACAAAAAAGTTTCTAAATTGAATAGGCTTTCAAACTCTATTAAGTACCAAAGCTAAATTAACTTGTGCTACATAGTTATGAAACAATTTATGTCAAGGGGGCTCTGGTAGCCCCCTTCAACAATGCCCTACAAGCTTACAATTGGCACTGTTACATGAGTGTTTAAAATAACGTCTGTATACAAAATTTTATAAAAATTGGATAAGTATTATTAGAGATAAAAATTATAATCTGCATTTTTGGGGCAACTTTGGGGGCTAATAATTCCACAACAAATTTTTTTTGGAAAAAAATAAAAAATATGGGTCCATTTAATTTTAATGCTCAATAGCGCGTATTCTGTAATGAAACCGTTAAAATTTAAAGGCAGTTAATGGTTGTTGCTGTAGGAACAACCAATAAAATTCCTAGGTTTGCAATTTTAACCAGTGTTAAATTCTAACAGGCCGTTAAAAAAGTTACAGAATATGCGCTATTCTATGGTTAAAATATATGCACAACCTCGTCAGACACCCTGTATAGGTGTCTCAAAATTGGCGAATTCCGAGTTCAGAGCATTCTAGAGAATCACTTCAGTAGTCCAAATATAGAAAAAATTCCCCACCTTTGTATCTTTATACAGTGGTTTGAAGATCACTTTTTGAATTGCATTTTCTTAAAATGCAGGACGTTTTAATCGCAATTAAAATTTAATTCGCGATTAACTTGACATTTGTCAATGCATTTTAAATGGCAACTTTATTCGAATTAGTTTAATTCTGAATTAAATTTTAATTTCACTTTCTGTAAACCGGCTCTTAGTGTTTATTGTTATTTATGATTTATCATCTAGGTTATGGTACCTAGATGATTGTGAAGAATAATAATATAAAGCATTTTCTCAAAAAATTAGCTTTATTTTGGAGTAAAAAAATCTTAAATTTTTATAATTTGCCGTTTCATTTTTAATAAAAATTATAAACATTTAATATTTTTTTACTCCAAAATAAAGCTAATTTTTTAGAAATTGTTTTACATTATTACTTTCAACAATCAGTAACAATAAACATTTGCATTTGAAGGAAAAGCAATTCAAAGTGCATCTGAAGTGCACCTTCAAACCAATGTACCATCGGTGGACATAAAAAATTGGTTCATCCAAAATTTACTCATTGTGAATCAAACTTTTAAATTGTCACTGAAGACAAAAACTGTCGAAATCTAACGATACTCAGTGAAGCTCTTTGAACCTAAATAGATGTTAATGCTTTTGACAACATGTCATTAATATGATAATATGTCACAATTTTTATGACCTTATTCTCAAAAAGCCAAATTTACTCGATATAAATTTGTGATTTTTTGACTTATACAATTGTCATGCTTGTACCAGTTTTTTATGTCCACCGATGGTACATATCTTTGTGGGGAAGTTCAGAATCTTTATTTTGTTTCTATATTTGGACTAGTGAACTGATTCTCTATAACGTTCTGAACTCGGAATTCGCCAATTTTGAGACAGCCTGTATATTCATGGGAATTGGTATTTCGGCTTTCGGTGAAAAATGAATGTTTATTATAGTTATAAAGCTCTTTTAATATGTTATTTGTTTCAAAAAAGATCATTGTTTTTCGATTAATAGTTTCCGAGAAAATTGCAAACAAAGCAAAAATTAAAAAATATTAAAATTAATAAATTATTGAAAATTTTGAGATTTTCTTGACGCCAATCGATTTTCAAAATTATTTTACATAGGTTCACATTAAATTAAGTTTACTTTTTCAAATAGTTTTGCCGTAATCGACTTTTGAAAAGTGAGTGTGTGAATAATATTTCAACATGTTTTAAGTTTTTTTTTAATTTTAACTAAAAAGTAACTATTAAAAGAATTTTCTAACGACAGCAAACTTAATAAAATTACGTTTAATATTCTGGAATGATTGCCCGATGAATGTCAAAAACGTGTTCAAATATTCACACACTCACCTTTTAAACGCCGATTACGGCAAAACTATTTGAAAAAGTAGACCTACTTTAAAGTGATCGATTAGCGTCTTCAATAGTAGTAATAATAACAATAATTATAATAATAATAGTAATAGTAGTAATAATTTTCTCGGAAACTATTAATCGGAAAGCAATGATCTTTTTTGAAGCAAATCACATTTTATTAAAGTTGTTAAAATTAATAAACATTCATTTTTCACCGAAAGCCGAAATACCAATTCCCATAAATATATGTTACGAAATGACGGTTTTTTATTTAACTTTCTTTGGGGGTTGAATTTCTAAAACTCATAATTCATAAAACACCCGTTTCTTCATTTTTCAACGAAACCTTAAATGATATTAATTTTCATGAACATAACTTAAAAAATTACAGATTTTTATATTTAACTGCTTTCTAAAAATTATAAAACACATGTTTCTTTATTTCCACCGTAAGCCCACATACCAATTCTCATGGATATAAGTTCAAAAATGACGGATTTTTATCATTAACCCCTTGGGGGTAAATTTTAAAATTATCATAAAACACGTGTTTCTTAATATTTTATTACCGAATGCCCCCCATTGCAAATTTTTATAAGTGTAAGTTCATAAATGACGGATTTTATATTTAACACCCTTAGGGGTGAAATCTTCTCAAAAGTTCTAAAACAAGCGTTTTTCATTTTTAACCCAAAGCCCAAGTTTCAATTTTCGTAGATATCATCATAGATATCTTAAATTACGAATATTTATTTAAATTTTGACTCCTTATTAAACCTCCTTGGGTGTGGAATTTCTAAAAATTATACACACCTCTTTTTTTAGCTGAATGTCAAAATATTAATTTTCGTAATTATTACTTCAACAGTGAAGGTTTTTTACGTTTGGGGTGGGGTGGAATTTCTAGAAATCACAAGACACGTGTTTCTTCATTTACAATTTACCACTTTGCGTGGATACGTAAATAATCTTTAAATTTACGGATTTTTATTTAAATTTTGACACCCTTTTGTTATTTGCAGGCATACCACTCATGAAAATCAAACTGATTCGGCTTTAGTTGTTGGTTATTGGCTCAACTGGTTCATGAAGAAGCTAGACCCTTTGGTTGCGCTCAAAATTAACAATAGTCTAATTCTCGAATTCTTGGATAAATGGGTTAAAAGTCCGAGTGATGTTAGCGATTGTCGAGAGTATCTCCAGGAGCAAGGATCGAATCTAGAACAAGGTCTTACCCGCCCTTGGCTTTAAATAAAATTGTTATTGTTTAATTAATAAACGTTGGTTTGGTTTATTAGTCATTTTTATTATCCTCTTGTATTGACAATTCACCAGCTGTTGGCGACATTTCCGTCGTGTTACTCGCCTCCACTAGAATTTTATTCAAGAGTCTGTCGTTCTCTTCCCTCAAGGCTTGCATACTCTTCTCATTGTACTCGATCGTTTTTCGGTACTCCTTTCTGATTTCTTCCCTTGTTGCTGTCGCGTTCTGCACCCGTTCCATTGCGACTTTCGGCGGCAGATACTTCTGGTTCACCCCCAGAATCGACTGCAACTTGTCCTTTCTCCTCTGCTCGTCTTTGAGTTGCTTCCGCAACATGTTGGTTTCAACCAACAGAACGGCGTTCTCCTCAGTCAATTTCACCTTATCCGAACTCAAAGTCGAGGTGCTCTTATTGACTTGCGTTTGAAGACTTGACACAGTCCTCTCCAAAAACTCCCTCTGCCTCAAAAACTCGCTCTTCACTTCCGTATCTTCAGCTTGGGTCAGTTCGAAATCTTCGTCGATGTTGAACTTGTGGTACATTTCCTTCACTGTTTTAATTAGAAGAGGGACATTCTGAATCTGGCCACTCGCGAGGAAAATATCAGTCTTGATCTTTTTCAACGCGCGATTCATCGCTGCGTTCTTCGCAATTTGCTTCTTCACTTCGTTATCTGAAGCGTAAAGTTTTTCCCTCAATTCGTGGAGTTGCAAATCGAGACTCAAAATAACTCGTTGCAAATTCTCGAGTTCTTTAACCATGGCATTGATTTGTTCGGTTTGTTCTTGAATCATTTGTTCCCGCGGCTCGATTTGTGATTTCAGTTCTTTGATCTTGAAGTCAAGAATGAACTTGAACTTCTCCAACTCTTGGTTCTTCCGTTTCAAATCAAAGATGCGTTTTTCTTTGTCTTGAATCGTGGCGTCACGTTCCGAGATTTCTTTCTTCAAATCGACGATATCTTTCTCGAGATTGATGATAGTTTTCTTCAATTTGACATGATCGTGATCCAAAGTGTGCACTTTACTTTTCAATTCGTCGATTTCCTTCTGCGATGAAATCAGTTTCTTCTTCACGATCGCCGTTTCACCTCGAATCTTCACGTTCAACTCTTGCTCTTCTTTGAGTTCCTTGGCATGGGCCGCCTTCAATTCGTAAATTTCTCTATCGGCATCTTCCTCAATCTGTTGCTTGATCACTTCGTGGGCTTTGGTCTTACGTGCGGTTTGCTCAACCAACTGAAAAACACGTCAATACTCGGTTAACAAACCTGAAAAATCACCTCCTCAAAGTGCATTTGTTTCTCCTCCAGTTTTTCGAGAAACCCATTTGTGATTGTCTCCTCCGACTCTTGTTTAGCTTTCCTCAAGTCGTCCAACTCTTTCTCGTAGTAGCGTCTCATCTTTTCCATTTTTTCCTCTAACCGGAGGTATTTCTCGTATTCGAAAATCAATTTCTCGTTGTAGTTGGCCTCCAGTTCTCGTACAAATTCTTCATGATCCAATTTCATTTGCTTGATGTCTAGATTGATGTTGTGGATTTCTTGCACGTGGTCATTTTCGAGTTGCTGAAAGAGACAAAAAGTTATTTAAAAATTGGAATTAAAAATATTCAATGTTAAGTAGGTGTCAATGGAGCAAAACCACAAAAAAAATCATAAATAATAATTGATAAAATTTCATCACATTAAAAAAAATCGAAAAACTTCGACTTAAAACAAAGAAAATCGTTCATACAGATGTTTCAAATCCGGGAAAAACTGATCTATAAAGCTTTCATCAACTCGTCCCAATAGATAACAGACGAGGGGCGAAAATTGTTAAAAAAATTTGACCAAGCTTGCAAGTTTTCAGTTCTAAATTCTTAATTCACAACAGTTGAATAATAAGAGTGATTGTAAATATTGTGCTACAGTAACGTCTAGTATAAAAACATAATGAAATTGGTGCTTGCTAGGTTCCCTATTTGAAGATGAGCTCTAAGTTTTGTTTTTCTTAAATTCCCGGGTTTCAACAAAATAATAAATTACGTAATTTTTCGATTGTTAACTTACAATAACGAATCGAGATCAATCATCGATAAATTGTTTTAAAACTAATTAAAAGTCAAATAACCGAGATGTTTTATCAAAATAAGCCGCGAACTATTAACACGTAGTAAAACATATTAATTACATAACTGAACCATCTTCACTGAGTAGTTGAAATAACGGTTTATGCCCTTTTTAACAATTCCGTTTTATTTTTAAGAGATACCCGAGAGATAAACCTCTGTGGAAATTGGTGTACAAAACTGGGAACGTCTTCCCCTTCGGAGATAGCTGATACTGTGTCGAAATTGTGATCACTCCTCCCCTTTACTGATGTACTTTGTTAATTCAATTATACAAAAAATTTAATTTTTTGTTAATATTAATTATTAATTATTTGTTAATACCCAGGAATATAATGTGATAATAATTGTTGAAAGTTATTGAAATTGTTGAAAGAAACACAAGAGTGTGACTGAGTGAAACTGTAATTTATCCAAGCAACTTTATTCCACTAGTGAAATAATGAAAAAATTAAAATTTAACTTTGATTAATTCCATTTTGTTAATGTGGTGATTGTGGATAAAACATTGTATTGCATTCGTGTTTTAGTCGCACTTAAGACAAATTTTGAGCGCTGTTGCAAAATTCTACTATGAACTGAAATAGGATATACAATAAATACAATATATATAAAATAATCAAAAAAAAAATAAAGCAAAAACAATAAAAAAAATAAAATAAAAAAAGTATAAACATTATTGAAAGTATAACACAAAGAACTTTATCTATTCGTTTTTGCGTTATTTTAGTAGGGGTAATTGTTTTTATTTATTTTTTTGTGTTTATATTCCATTTCAGTTCACAGTAGAATTGCAACAGCGCATTTGAATATTTTGGAGTAAAAAATAAAGCACAAATTGAGTTTTTCTATTAGAAAAGAATTCTGTGTTAGACTAAATCCCAGCGACAAATTTTGAGCTAATAAAACCCACCAGAAACTCTCAATTTGTGCTCCATTTTATTACAAAAAATGCAAATGCGTTGTTGCAAAATTCTGCTATGAACTGAAATGAGATAGAGGTGTCATATTATAAGTGTTTGCATGCTAATGATACAAAAAAATTATAAAAAACAATTGCCGCTTATAAAATAAGGCAAGAATAGAAACGATAAAGCCCATTATGTTTAATTGCCAATATTTCTTTTATTTTATTAAATTATTTTTTTTAATTTTTATGATTTTTTTTCTTATTACGAAAAAAATAAAATTATGTAGTGTCTAAAGTAGTAAAGAAAAATGTCGGTTCTCATTTAAAAAATTAAAAATGACGTCACAACTCAAAAACAAATGGCATCATAAATGTCAAAATGTAGCATTTAAAAAATAAAATCGACCTATTCGAGGATTTTTTCGAAAAATGACAAATAGCAAAGATATGAAGTTTGGGCGTTACTTTTGAAAGACTCTGTATTATCTTTAAAATAATATGTTAAAAGTTAAGTACAATGGCGAGCAAAAATTTCGGACACTTTTGTTATTTCATTGTCAAAAAGGATAGGAAATTACACATGTCAGCGAAATGTCAAAGGTGTCCGAAATTTTTTGCTCGCCACCTTACATCTAGGTATCTACAGAATATTATCTATTTGTAATTTAAATTATTTCTATCTTGTAAACTTTAATTTGTTTCTTGAATTAAAATCATTAGTTTAAAATTTAATTGATATTAACTGACTGCAAACCCTTTTCCTAAAAGTAACTGTTTCCGCAACATAGCCGGAGTTCCTTCGTACAAATAAATTTATTTGTGTTGTATTGGGAGATTGCTCAAGCTCTTTTGAAATAAAACAATAAGGTAGGTAACTAAAAATTCAAAAACCCTCCACATTAGCTTGAATTACTGAATTAATAACTTCGTTCGCCGAAGGTTTTTAGGACTAGTCCAGGATTTATTTAAAGCGTATGCGCGATTCTGAACCAGTTACGGATTTTTGTCCACCGCGAACAATAATTTATGGTTATCGAGTACACAGCAAATGTAAAAAAATTAAAAAGTCGCACAAAATTATTACAAAGTTGAAAATAAATTATGCGAAAAACCTTAGTACAGAAAGGTGTAAATTGTAGAAAATAACCCATTTTTAAATTCACAAACGTTTTATTTTACAAATAATTTCGATTTAGTAAAGTATTAAATAAATCTCGGTAACCAAAATAGACAGTTTCTTTATTATGATTCCAACCAATTGTCAACCTCAAAAAAAAAAAAAACCTCAAAAAGCTCCACCAGACGTACTGATGCCTGAACTAGTTCAGGATTTCTACCGCGAACAAAGCTAATAACGTCCAACAAGGTTTTACATTTATTCTCTTTTTAGATGAATTTTTATTAGGAGAAACTTATCAAATTTTGAAAATGGTTTCTTCAGTCTACGTTTGAGTATTTTTATTAGCACTTGCCTGTTCAAGAAAAGATAAACAATGAGTAGTACCTATTCATTGATTTATGCAGAATTTAAATTTGAAATAATTTTTTTAATGGTTATCAAGTTGGGTTTTTGCATGAACGAATCAAAATACTTGTTACTTTGTTTTCACTTTCAGAAGTCTAATCTTTTTAATAATACGTTTAAAGAAGAATTTCGGGGTGAATTATAGGAACTAATTTTTACTTCGTTTTTTTCCTTCAGTTCCTCGATTGCTTGACAGTAACCAGAATGAATCTCCTTCATCCTCAAACTGTTGACGACGTCATTTTGTCGCAACTGATACGCATATTCCGATTCTAGCTCCTTCAATCTCATTTGTAGATTCTTAGTTTGGGCAATTCGCTCCTCAAGGATTTGCCTAGAAATGAGGATATCCTTCGACGGTTGAAAATCCTTATCCATTTTGATAGCTTTCCCTTCGATATTTAACAATTTCCAAAAACAAATTGTGCCCTCATCTGAACCCGTGAAGAGGTACTTGTCGTCGAAAGACACTAGCATCTACCAAAAACCAAACCAAATGAGAATCATTAGCAAATTTTGTGACTCACTTGTGTAACAACATCGGCATGAATGCTGTACTCGTGATATTCGGCCTTTTCCAAAAGTGGTAACTTAATATTGTAAACTGTTCCTCCATTTCCTGACACGAATAGCATTTGGTCGATTTTCGACATAACCATTGAGTCCAAACCAGCCGTTGTGACCAAAACATCTCTATGCACGTTTGAATTCATCAATTCTCTGACATGTCCATCATTTGCCACGACAAAAATTGATTTTCCATCCGTCGTAATCGCAACTCCTTTAAACTCGCATTGTTTCATTATAGTTTCAGACAATCGTTTCGAATCTTGCACAACCCACTCATACACAGCCCCCTCGCTCCCACACGACGCCATTTTGCGGTCATCTGCAGTCCAAGACATGCCAAAAATCCGGCCGTTGTGTCCTTTCAAGTTATACAACATTTCAAAAGTGATAGTCGAGTAAACTTGAATAACATTCCCGTTCGCAGCAGCAAATAAATACCCCAACCGGCTAAAGACACACATTTTGCACACGCGAATATTAAACTCTCGAGTCATTTCAAACTCTTCGATCATCACGGTCAAAAATCGCAACTTGTCCGAGAAGCCAACAATGGCATAAAGACCACTCGGATGCAACGCAACTCCGTACAAATCGTCCTGGAATTGTTGCATCAACTCCAATTCCTCTGTTTCGTAGTTCCAGATTTTCAAAGTTCGGTCGTTTCGACCCGCTGTTAGCAAGATGGGTTTCCAGTTGCACACTGCCATGCTTCCGATAGGTCCGTTATGGAGGGCTGGCCCATATTCAATAAAGGTTGATTCGACAGCGGTCGTAATTGCAGAGTCTTGCATCCAAAGATTAGCGTTGTAGATTTGGCTCTCCTTGCAAGTGACCATGAGTTTGCCCTGTGATGGATTGATGGCTACGCAATTGACTGTTGTCATTTTTTGCTCGTCTTCTTCCTCATACTCGCGATTTATTGTGTGGTCGGGGATTTTGAAGATGTTGCGTTTGATGAATTTATGAGGAGTTTCCATTTCGTACAAATGCACTGTTCCGGTCAGATAACCAAAGGCAAATCCTCGTGGAAACTGGATAAGGGACCGGATACTGTAATCCTCATTTGGGTCAATTTCTTCGTCACTCAAAACTTTGAGACTGGTTTGAGACGATTGTTGCAACCTAAATTACAATTTTGATTAGGATTTGATTCCTCCAAAAGATGGGCCAAAATTTTGACTCACTTTGGTTTACGACTTCTGTGTTAGCATTTAAGAGAAAATAAAGACTCACAAAGTGTACCTACACTCAGGGACAAAACCAATGTCACCCCAACCGTATCGACCCTAATTTGAAAGGAAGGACCATAAATCTCTTTGGTCTTAAAATTAACATTGCTTGCAATCCAAAGTTCTAACGTCCCATCTTTTAAAGTTTGTTAAAAATGATTAAATATTTATTGCAAATTGTCTTAATCTAGGTACCTATAACACCTACAATAATTTTTTCAGACATTAAAAGTAATTTTTGCTTACTACTCACATCTTATTAAATTTTACTTACTTACTAAATTCTGTAGAATGTGGCAGGTCTGGGAAGAAAAGAGGATAGTTTTTGGGACTATATAGACAGTTTTGATGTTGTTGGTTTGGTGGAAACTTGGATTGAAGAAAAAGGGAGAAAAAAATTAGAGAAAATACAGCCGAGCGATTTTAACTGGGATATACAGAACGCAGTGAGAGAGAAAAAAATAGGGAGAGCCAAAGGCGGTATTATAACGAGGGTTATATGCAAACACTCAAAGAAGAAAGGAAAGAATTGATGCAAGAAGAGAGTAATTCGGAAAAAAATCAAAGTAATTGAAGAAGAATGGAGAATTGTAACAGTATAACAAACAAATGAAAAAAACAAAGCAAATCTTAGACGAAAAAATAGAAGCTACAAAAGAAAAGAAAAATGTAAGGAGCAAAAAAAAGAAACAAGTGAGATCAAAATGGCACGAAGAAGCAATCCAAAAGTATAGACAATAAACAAACAAAGAAATCTTCAATAATCACTATGCAGATATTGACGATATGTATAAAGATCTAGTCACTAGTCAGAAAAACAAGCAGCTATGGTTTAAGAAAAAGTATATACACAGACAAAACCTAACAATTGGTGGAATAAAGAATAATGTGAAAAACTGAAAACAAAAGCTAGAGATAAACTGAAAGAATGGGAAAAATATCTGGAAGCAAGAAAACGGTACAAGAAAAAGTGTGAAGAAAGAAAAAACAGCAAAAAGAAGAAGAAGAAGAAGAAGTAAACAATATAAGGGAAATTAGATCAGAGTCAGAGGTGTGGAAAGTTATAAATAAAGAAAGAAAAAGTAAAAACAAAATAAACGAAAATATAAGTATGAAAAAATGGAAAGATCACTTTATGGAAGTACTAGAGGGAAGTCATAACAGTTGTACCGGGACCAAAAGTGCGGAACCATCAGAGGAAATAAACCAACTTACAAAAAGAGAAATAGAAAAACAAATTATAAAGTTAAACAAAGAAAGCTACAGGAAAAGACGCAATTCCAAACGAAGCATGGATATACGCCACAGAAAGCCTATAAGAAAGGTTATATGAAGTCCTCAATAGAGTTTGGAAGGGAGGGGTAATGCCCAAAGATTGGAGAAAAGAACTAATTATCCCAATTTACAAAAAAGGGTACAAAAATCAACCGCAAAATTACCGGGGAATAACTTTACTCAGTACGGTTTACAAAATCTACGCTATGGTACTAGATGAAAGACTATAAGAACGGAAATACATAAAAGAGGAATGATATACCAGTCGGCGTTCTTGATGTCAGAGTTAGAACACTCGCTTTTAAAAAAATTAAATATATTTATAAGGAATTAGCTGGATTTTTTTGAGTGAGGTAAGTTCGATGATTTACCTTATGACGACAAATTTTTTATTTCATCAGAATAAAAAAAATAATACAATAAATAAATAATAAATTAAAGGTGAATGTTAATTTTGTTGAACAACCTTGTAAAAAATAAATTAGGTTCTTATTATTAAATTAAACGTCTGATTCAAAACTAAATTATTTTTGTAATCTTCAGTTTCAAAAGATTCAAGTCACAATATCAAAATATAAAAATCTTTAAATTTTGCCAAAGAACATTAACGTAAAAATACTGGGTGATTTAAATATTTAAAATATTTAAAATATTTCTCCTACGGACTATATGGACTATGGACTATACGCAATGTTATCTTTGCATCACCGATTCCCCGACCAGAGCGAATGCTTTTAAAAAACTGCACTTCAGTGAACTTTTTTTAAAATTAAATAGTCTGGAAATAGTGTCATCTTAAACGGACAAAAAATTTTAGCTGTGTTACTAATCACGCGATTTTGATAACTCACTACCACTGTAGCATTTATCTATTTCGAATAGCCTTTTGAAAGTGATATAAATAAATAAAAAATACAAAAAATGGATTTAGCAGGTTTACACTCTAAGCCGACTACACAATTGGATTTAGCTGTTTTACTCATCACGCGATTTGGACAATTTAGGAGCGTTTTTGCATTTAACCGTTTTGTCTAGCCGAGGCGCCATTTTTTTTCTCTTTGGGACGGTATAAATATCTTATAAAAGACAAAAAATGGATTTAGCAGGTTTACATCTATTGACTCCCCGGCTTATTTTAGACGAAATTCCTCAAAATAATCGCTTTCTGATTAAACAACAATTGAAAAAGAAAAAATATTAAAATTTTTTAACTAATAGGTTAGTAACTTTTTAACAAAATCTGGATTTAACAGTTAAAGAAAAAAATATTTAACACCATTTTCGACAAAATTCTGCGATTTTTCGGAGTATTTTTGATTAAATTTGGCAAAACAATTGCGTGTCTGATTTCTGGCTGAACAACGTATGCTAAATCGCTTGAAAATAAGGAACACCATAGTTTAGTGCTTTTTTTTATCCGTTCTAACAAAATTTTGCCAACAAAACCGCTTCGTGAAATGTTTCAGTTTCGAAAAAGGCACAAAAAACACAAAAACAGGAATTTTCAATTAAAGTGCAAAAAAATAGTTCTAGTACAGTTATTGTAAATTAGTACGATAGGTTTCAAAAATGTGCGGTCCTGAATTAAATTTAATTTCGCTTTCTGTAATCCCTTTTATTGTTTTAGGTGTTACCTAGAACAAAACAATTTGCAATAAATACTTGTGATTTTGATAATATCTTGGATGTGGGTAACGTTGGAACTTTGGATTTGAAGAAATGATAATTTTATGAGCGAAAAGATTTATGGTCCATCCTGTCAAATTAGGGTCTATGCTATGATTGGGGTGTCATTGATTTTGACCCCAGGGTACAAAAAAGCGGCAAAATTGACTCACTCGTCTTTTGGTTTCAAGTCCATCACTGCTAAATCAGCGGCCGAAAAAACAAATTTCAATTCGCCACTTTCAATGACCAAAAGGCGACCATCAAGAGTACCCACCAAAAGCCGATCTTGTGTTAACCAAACGGCTGAGCTAAAATTCCATTGGTCGCCTTTACTGTACCCATATTGCCTCCAGTTGTAGTCAGTGCAGGCCAAAATTCGGATTAGCCCATCACCAACCAGGGCTAAAAGATTAGCGTCGTTGGGATTGCAAGCAATCTGGAAATAACATTTGCCCTAGTATCGAAAATTGGGCAAAAATCGGGCCATACCTGCCTCACATATCCCGTATTGCTAATATTATTAGCCCTAGCACTACTCTCAAGTTTGCCCTTATCGCACCTGAAGTAATACAAGGTCCAGTCAGGTTCCCCACTCACACAAACAATGTATTTCGAGTCAAACGTAAAGGCAACTGCTGTAAATTTCTCCGCTGAAATTTCCTTATCCGTTGGAAGGTTAATTTGTCGTTTCTTTTTGTAAGTTGAGGGACACCAAAGAGTTATGAAAGGTTTTTCGCCAGTTTCAGCCACTGCGACTAGTTTTCTTGGGGAAAAATTCGTTGGTAGGAGAAATGGTAATCAGGGACTTACTTGTTGGGACTGACCACCACTTCGGTCACATTTTTACCCTTATCTGCAAGTTTGATGTATTTTTGGCGTTTTTGGTTGAGGTTGTGGATGGTTAAAAGTGCCCCCACGGGGTAAATTACTTCTTCGTCTGTGATAAACTGGGCATTGCCTTTAACATCGGTTCGCAAGCCTAAAATAAGACGGGGTTGAAGGATTGGTAAAGTCGTCATTATTGACGTTTGGTGATTTGTCGATTTCAGGCGTTGCTAGGGGTGGGAAAGTGGATAAATGCCCGTTTTGGCTGATTTTATCACTGATTTTAAGCACAGTTTTGCGTGATCTCGTAAAAAAGCACCTAAGCTTTGGATAAATGCTCTAGAAAAAAATTGTGTGTACAAACAAAAAATCTTCAAACTAGTTTTGGCAACGGATAAAATTACATATAATGAAATTCTTTACAAGATTCAATTGAAAAAACAATAATACCTACTTTCGGTTCACTTTCATAAAAACCATTGTGGTGCAAATGACTAATCTGTTACCATGACAACTTATATAAAAGTTAGTGCCAAGAGTACGCTATTTGCACCACAATGGTTTTTATAAAAGTGAATAAAATTTAATTCGATTTTGTTTATTGAGACAAGCTCATCATTAGAGACCGGATTTTTAGGAAGTTAAAAACTTTATTTAGGTGTCCAAAAAGCTTGTAAAAAACAGACATTAGGAATTAAAATCTGGTAATTCAGAATACATTTCTTATTAATGAGAAATAGGAGAAATAAAAACATAAATTTTAATGCACTAAATTCCATTACAAAAACAAACAAAACAAAATACGTTTTGTAAAAAACTTAAAATTCTTTACTGCACAAAGAAAAAGCTACAAAGATGTTAATTTATTGTTAAACCTAAATATTGTTCTAAATTTGCTCTTGTAATTTTTTTTTTCTGTAAAAATTTTTCAGTTTATTTTCTAGGTATCTCAACTATATGGAAATTCATACTAGTACTAGTACAGGCATCTGATTTTATTACCAATTACCATTACAAATATTTTTTCATTCAATTGATATATTTTTATTTTCAGTAGATTTTTCTATTCAAATTTTTTTTTGTATAGTTTGTCACTAACTAATTTGTCCACAACTCCTGGAGTACTTTTTACAAAAATTTGCATTTTATTCACGAGTTCAATAGCTTTAACAAGTGACCCTACTCTTTCTAATTTTGTTATAAATGCTATTAACTAAAATTTCAAAGTGAAAAAATAAGTCATTTTTCAAAATGGCTTGACTAAAATAATGCTATGCAAGGGCTCGTGAATATTCAGAATTAAAAGACAGTACAACCTTAAAAAATAATTTAATATACAACAGTAAGAAATTGGAAAACTGAAATTATAAGAAAGTAAAACCACGAAAAACTGAAAAACTTAGGAAATTAATGTGAAATATGGTGAAATTAAGCTGAAATACTGAGAAACTTAATAACTGTGTGATTGAAACACTAAAAGAAATTATGAGGCGCCAGAAAAACAAAAAAATCTTTAGATGTAAGACTAAAAAACCATTAAATTGCAATGAAACACCACATGTAATGTTTTTGAACTAAATGCTAATGAAAAAAATATAATATATCAACTTTAAGATGTTTAAAACACATTTTACAACAGGTCAATTTAAGAATTTAGGAAAAATAAAAAAAGTGTCAAATATTTACATTTCTAACGGAACAAATTTATTCCGAGTTTCAAGAAAAGCTCTTAAAAATTGCGGATTATGGAAGTTTCCTAAGATCCGGTCTCTACTCATAATTAAAAGGTATCTTCAATTTTCCCCACAGTTTAACATTGACGAAGATTTTGAATTGACTCAAACTGAAGATATGGAAGTGGAGAGCAAATTTGTGAGACAGAAGAAGTTTTTGGAGAGGACTGTGTCAAGTTCAGATAAGTGAAACTGACTGAAGAGAACGCTGTTTTGTTCTTCGAAAGCAACCCAAAGAAGAGAAATTCGTAATGGAACGAGTGCAAAATGCGACAACTAGGAAAGAAATCAGAAACAAACTCTTGATTTTTATTTTATTGTAATCTTAACTTAGAAAAAAAATAAAAACACTTTGATGAGTGGTATGCTTGAAATTAAATTACTGGCTTTCCGACCAACTTAAACACAGCTTTGTTGATCACCAACGTAATAAAATAATAGCCACTAAACGAGCAACTACGAAACTTAATAAAGTGCGTGCAGTAAACATTTTTTTCCTTCTTGCCTCCAGTCTCTTGCCCAACTGCTGACGTGTCGACATCCTTATTACCTCTTGCGTGCTCTCCTCAAATTTATCATTTTCCTCTTTTCCAACACTTCATTATCTCATTACCCCTTGTTTTTCGCCGGATGACGTCACCACCTCACCCCATTATGATTGAAAATTGACCCTGTACATGTTTATCAAATCCTGCAAATTCTTAGGTATGTTATCCTCAGGGGGTGGGAATATAGTAATTGATGTCGACTGGCCCTGTCCGAGGGGAATCGACACCGCAATTTTGGGGTGAACCGACGAGGGTTGTTCTTCGAAACGAGTTTTTCAGATTGGAAATCGGTTCTGTTGTGCAAACATTTAAATTTTTTTCCTATACGAGTAAACAAAGCGGAAACTGATACCTCAGCATAAGAGACTGATCAATTACGTCGTTACGGTAACAGGTGGGTCGGCTTTTGATCAATAAAAGTCGGGCATTAAACAAGGGGTGAAATTATTTTAGTTACCCCTATTTTGCTTTTTTGCCGGTCATCGCTATTTGATTTATACCTGTCTGCTGTTGACAAATTATTACTTGAGGGTTCAAGAATGCCATGGGTGTGTATTTGCTCTGATAAGGGTCTGGGGCAACCAGGGGTGGACTGTTTGACTTTAATACTCGAATGTTTTATTTAAACGATTTTTCCAAGAATGTCTCGAGTAAACAAAACAACGATAGGAAAAAATTAATCGGACTAAAACCAAAAGTGGAATGTTTTCCGGTTATTTTAACTCAGAGATGATCTAAAGCCGGATGCTTTCAAATAAATAAATAAATTTTAAACAAACAGTTTGGTTCGGATTAATTTTATCTCAACGCATCAAAAGTCTTATTTATTGCCTGCTAGCAAAAAGCAATTATAATTATTGAACAATAAATTAATTTCAAGACAAAACAAGATGATAACTTTTTGATACTGAGATAAAGAATAATTTGCTGACTGTAAAATTTTGCTGATCTAATTTCATGAATTTTTTTTGATAATTTTGATAATTTGTTTGGAAATTCTTGTATGGTTGTTTACAGCTTTAAATCAATAATTACAATTGTTAAAAATATGAAAATATTAACTGTTACGATTTCTAGTGTTATTCTTTTAAGCAACACCATATCTATTTTAAGTAAAAAATTCTTAACAAAATTGTTGCTAGTATCAAATTAACGTTCATATATTTTTTTATTTTCAATTAATAATTTTTTGGGGTTAATGACATCTATTTTATGAATTTTTGCATAAAACAATATTTAAATATCGCTTGTTTTAGAATGACATAAGAAATAATAATTTTTTGCAGCGACCTAATTTACATTCATTTTAATTGTTATTAATAGCTGTTTAAAAACTATGTAAACGCCAACGTCGCATTTTTTTTCAAAATTAGTTGTTATAAACTATTTGTGCACTTCAAAAAATTAATAACTAATGTAATTTATAACATGAGATCGAAAATAACCTCAATTAGGGCAAGCTGTGCCTGCAGAACTTTAGCCATATTTTAGCCGTTTATTTACACTTTAGCCACATTTTAGCCGTTTATTTACGGCTGCACTTTTGAAGTTACGTTGACTTATGTTGGTATATGATGTGGCTAAAGTTACACTTCACTTTCAAGGCTTGCTCTAATTGCGTATATTTTCGATCTCATGTTAGTTTCAATAAGAGATCTAATCATTAATAACTATTCAACATTTTTATCAACCTTATTTAAAAAAATAATTTGACAAATGCGACGTTGGCCTTTACATATTTTTGAAATAGCTAATAGCAACTGTAGAAAAAAAATCATATGCATAGAGAAAGAACTTCTTTTGTATGTTTTTTCGGTACACTTTCATAAAAACCATTGTGGTGCAAATGACTAACCTGTTACCTTGACAACTCATAAAAGTTAATGCCATTGCCAATGCTATTTGCACCACAATGGTTTTTATGAATGTGAACTGAAAGTAGTTAACAGCATATGTGATATTAGTTTTTATGATACTATCACCTTGCATAAATGTGTTGCTATTTTTTCTTCTATGGGAAACTTATTTTTTCCAAATTATCGTTTTTAGTAATTTGCAATTCAAAGGGCAGCACACAAAAGTCAAAATTTTGTCAACATAAAAACATAATATATAATTTTCCAATACAATTTTTCAAAAAGTAAGCCAAATTGGTAGTAACAGAGAGTAGCGGATACCATTTTTCTCACCAAAATTTTGACTTAATGTCCGAGATAATTTCCGTCCGTTTATAATTATTAATTAAAAAAAAAGGATTTTCCATATTATAGATGAGTTTTCCCTTAAAGTTTAGTATGTTGTAAGACATGTATTGAGTGCAAGCAGGCGTCATAACAATTAATTAATAAATGGGGAAGTTAAAGAGAGCAAGAAACAAAACTTCAATTTAGAACCATTATTTTGGAAAAAATTACTCGCGAATTTTATCGCATTTTGTCGCGAATTTTATCGAAAAATCTCCTTATACTTACTTTTGACTAAAACCAAAAGTGGAATTGTTTTCCGGTTGTTTTAATTTAGAGATGATCTAAAGCCGGATGCTTTCAAATAAATAAATAAATTATAAACAAACAATTTGGTTCGGATTAATTTATCTCAACTCATCAAAAGTCATTTATTCCTGCTACCAAAAAAGCAATTATATTTATTGAACATAAATTGTAATTTCGCGACTGAACGATGATATCTTTTTGATACTGAGATAAGGACTGCTAATTTGCTAACTGTAAAATTTAAAGCTGATCTAATTTTATGAATTTTTCCAGTTTTGAGAATTTGTTTGAACCAAAGACAGAGTTACTGGAAATTCTTATATGGTGTGTTTACAGTTTTAAATCAAGAATTTGTGTTAACGGATGCCTGAAGTGAAACAAGTGCTGTAAATCTAAGAGCAGGAAGTGATTTTTGCTTATCTCAAGAGAGCTTGATGAAAAATGAAAAACAAAGCTGTTTGAAAATTTGTCTCACTAATAATTTACTGATTTGCGAATGGATGAAATTTTGTGGCTCACCTCCGGCCTTTCGGCTATTAGTGGGCACTCCTGTCTCGTATTTTTCTCGAAACTGATTATTTTTGTGAGGGAAATCAGCGAAAGCTCACGGATGATCAATCACAAAGTCACGATTTTTGCGCGAAAGCACTTTCTTCTGGAAGAAGGCCCTTCTCCTGCAGTTGCATCTCTTCGTGACATCGTCGAGGTCGGCCAACTTTACACATACGTGCAAGACAAGCAACAGGGAGACCTTCCGACCGAAAAGGAGACCGCCAAACACCATATGTATACGCAGCGGCATTCCCCATTTGGCGTTAGTCGGAGAAGCACGTGCGACGATTTGTGCTCAAAACTTTCATTTCGTGAATGAATTGTGCTCCACAACCGATGATGCGGTGAGTGTCGATTAAGTTTTTTGCTTTTTGGCCGGTGAAGGGTCGCTCAACTGCACTTTAGCATTTTTCGGGTTGTTCACATGTGAGGAAGCTCCTCGAGCGTGGAAAAAATCATCGAATTTTAATATGCAACGACTAGAACGAATGAATTTTTCGAGACTTGATAAATTGGCGTCGCTGGAGGTAAGACAGCGTGATACACCTAAAAAATAACGGAAAATGCTTTTCAACATGGTGAGCACACCATTTAGCGGAGGTCAAGGCTTGTTGGGCTTTTTTGGAACTAATTACCGATGCAGCCGCAGAATTTCCTTAAGTTAACACTACGTCAAATTTTAAAACAGTCAACAATATCTAGGTACTACTGTCGTACACTTAACTATTACAAAAAACTAAATTGTTTAAAAGTTTAAGAATTTCAGAAGTCAAAATAATACAGAATTAACAATTTATTAAATTTTTTTTCATTAAAAAAAGTGATTAGATGCTAAAATACCTAAATTGTATAAAAATCGATTTTATCTGTTGTGCCATTTTTTTTTAATTTTTATTAAAAACTAGCAGTTACCCGCGACTTTGTCCGCGTAACTTTTAATTCAGACTGATTACAAATGTTTTTTTCATCTAGTTGATGATGGAATTCCTTGTTCCAAAGCTTATTGTAGTTCCTGAATGTTGTAATTAATAATGAAATATTTTTCTCTTGTTTGTATAAATGGGTAAAGTTGTTTTTTTTTTTTTAAACAACATGAACACAAAACAACCGAGTCATTTGGGCAAAGCGGCACAGCGCATTAGAATTACAGAGTTCATGAAAATCTATTTTTGAGCAAAGAGAGTATTTGAAATTATCGTACAATGATTTTTTATTTTGACAAATCTTTTTTGCTACTATCAACGGCGTTTACAGAGAAATATTTCTGAACAGTATACAAACTTTGATTTTAATTGGAGATGGTGAATTTATGCTCTTTATGTATGGCTTTTTAATGATTTCGCTAACTCAAACCAATGCGGAACCTTTTTTTAAATGTAATTACTAAATAATGCACTTTTTCTCAGAAAGACATTCCCTCAAAATTAGTCCCATTGGGATCAGATTTCCAAAAACCTGAGAAATATCAATTTACACAAATATAACTGAAGGGTACAGGGGAAAAACGACCTCAGTCCATCTCAAATAAAGTCACAAACAATCAAATTCAAAGTTTTCCAACATGGACCCATTACTTTTTTCTTCGGTATAGTGTATCTTATAACACATTTTGCTTCGTACTAAAGTCGTATTTGCTATTTCTCGCTTTAATTATCTGATAGTATTCTCAAAAACTATAATATTGCAACTCCACCTCTTTTTTGTAAACAAGTGGACTGAGGTCGTTTATCCCCTGTACCCTTCAACTATAAAAATATTTTTTTATATTTAACTCTTGAGCCTTGGGGATAGAATTTCTAAAAATCCGAAACACGTTTCTTTCTTCTGAACCGAAAGCCACAATATACCATTACCATAACAATTATTACATGGATATTATATCTTTATAAATAATGGATTTCCATACAAATTTCGACACCTCATTTAACCAAAAATCCTAAAAACAAATGTTGCTTTATTTTTATCTGAACGCCCAAATACCAGTTCTTATGAATATAACTTCAAAAATGACGGATTTTTTGTATTTAACCTACTTGGGAGTGGAAGTTCTAAAAATCCTGAACTACACGTTTCTTCAATGAAGGATTTTTACATTTAACCCTCTTGGGGGTGGAATTTTCAACAAACCTAAAACACGCATTTTTTATTGTTAGCATATAGCCCAAATACCAATTTTCATGGTTAGAATTTACGTATTTTTATAAGGGAGGTGGAACTTCGAAAAATCCAAAAACTCGCCTTTCTTCATTTTTAACCGAAAGCTTAAATATCAATTTTCATAAATATAACTTCAAAAATAACGGATTTTAAAATTTAACGCTTTTTGAGGGTGGAATTTCTAAAAATCATGTACTACATTTTCTTAATTTTTCACCGAAAGCCCAAATACCAATTCTCATGGACATAAGTTCAAAAATGACGGATTTTTATAGTTAACCCCTTGGGGGTGAAATTTCTAAAACTCATAAAACACGTGTTTCTTAATTTTTTATCAATAGCCCAAATAAAAATTCTCATGTATATAAGTTCAAAAATGAAGAAATTTGACACTTAACCCCCTTAGGGGTGGAATGGGCAAGTCTTAAAATATGCGTTTTTTATCTTAAACTGAAATCCCAAGTAGTAATTTGCATGGATATAATTTTTAAAATTACGGATTTTTAAATAAATTTTAACACCCCATTTAACCCCCTTAGGGGTTGATTTTTCGAAAATCCTGAAACACGTGTTTCTTCAAGCAAAGCAAGCATGATGATTGATGAGATACCACTTTTCTCACCAAAATTTTGACTTATATTTAACTTATATTTTCGCTAAAAAAACATGGTTT
Source organism: Tribolium freemani (assembly GCA_939628115.1). NCBI lineage: Eukaryota > Metazoa > Arthropoda > Insecta > Coleoptera > Tenebrionidae > Tribolium > Tribolium freemani. The sequence continues at coordinate 11,194,731 of OW626790.1, forward strand.
AGCACCCTATAAGATGTGCGCAAAGCCTCACAAAAATAAATTAAAAGAAGAAGTTAAAGAGAAGAAGCAAAAGAAGTCCAAATAAGAACCATTCACAAAATTTAAACCCAAAAAAACTTTTTATTCAATAAATTTACAATAAAAATAAATATTTTTTAAATAAAACACCCTATTTTTTGTGCATTTTTGGATGTACATAGTTCATAGTTGTCAATCATAATGTTTTTTTACTAGTAGATTTTGCTAAGTTTTTGAAATAATTAGTTCTCATTGATAAAAACAACACACTCTCTTTAATAATTGCAAAAACTAAAACATAAAATACAACAGGTAAGTTTAAGTAATACAAATTTCTGGATGTAAAAAGAACTTCTAAGCAGCTATTTCTTTTTTTAATTTTCGAGAATCTTCCTATGGGTAATATTTTATTAAGTGATCATAGTTTATTTTCAGTATAAGGAAAGGTATTTGTTATTTTTTGGACTATCACTCAAAAAATACAATTTTCCGGCAACGTTTCAATTTTAATTTAATCTTCTCCAGGCCGTCAATTGTTTTTTATGAACGGGTTGAAGAGGATTTAATACCTTTCCTGAAACTGAAACTAATAAACAAAATGGACAAAAACACATTTGAAATGAATAATTTATTTATTAATTTATTAATAATTGTGCGTGCTAATGTGATTATTTAAACATTTTTTGGTCATTAGGTTTTTATATTATTTATTAAAAAATTAGAATTGATGGCGGGGGGGCGTGGCCCCCAGGGCCCCCCCGGATCCTTCCTTGCTTGACATTAAATCACATTACACCAAAACCATCCCAACTGTACAAAAATCCGTTTATGCTTTTGAGTTATTGGAAAATTGATCCACAGAATGTTTTTCTGAAAATCTAATCCGACCACAAAATCATTTTTTTTAAATTAAAATTAGTAGATTTTTATTTTTGACGATTGAATGGAATTTAGTTACAGTTTAACACTTTAATTAAAAAAAAATAATAAACTTTCCGTTTATCAATGCCAAAAATTCGATTTCACAAGAAGAATATGATTTGACTTTGTAGTGCTCTTAATTTTAGTTCACTTAAAGCTAATTTTGTGTTACAAACACTTGGATGATATTAATTATGTGAAATTAGAGTGACGAAAAAAAAGTATATTTAGTGGCGGTGCCTGGGGGCTCCCACAACCGTAATCCGTCCCTGATTTCAAACGTGAATTATGTAGGAAAATAAAAATTCAACTTTAATATAGGCAATATTTATTTTTCTAAAGTTTTACAAAAAAGGTTTGTTTTACAAGGATTTGAATAAAACTCTTGTTTTTTTTTTACTTTTACTGAATTAGCCAACAAAAGAATCATTTTAACCATAAAAATAATAAGCTAATAATAAGTCTCCAAATCTATGAGCCCACCAGGGTACTTCCTAATCAAAAATTTCCGCACTTCATCCAACGAAAAAATAATAATCGCGAACGGTAAAGTCGGCACCAAAATATCCAAAGTGATCGGTTCAAACTCCAGCAGCATCCTTAAACCTGGGCAATAAACCGCCAACGCTGCTATGCTCAACTCGACAAAAATCCCCGCATTTAGCACCCAGTTTGTCATCCCTTGCTGAAACAGTGACAATCTCCTCGTTTTACAAATGATCAAATCAGCCACTTGTGTCAAAACTATCGACAAAAAAAAACTACTGTAACACTTCCTCGTTAAAATCTTCCGCTCTTCATACGTCCACTCTTGACCATACGAATCTATAACTATCTTATCTTTATCGATCCAATCCTGTCTTAAACCTGAAACCGACGTTTAGTGTGAGGCGACCCCAACCCGACCCCTTCTACCTACGAGGCGACCCCAGAAAAACCCGTGCTCCATCATACACAGAAAATACGACGCGAAGCTTGCACACGTCTGAATGACCCCAATTTGGGCGTAAGTCAGCAGAATCAAGCGGTGGTTGACGAGTTTGTCGTAGAAGGGGTCGCGGGGTCTTCGAGTCATTATATCAGCTTCGGCTTTCTCGTACGCCAGGCTAATTGCCGGCCATAAATCCGTCCCTATGGCGTGGAATTGCTTTAGAAGGGATCACCATAATTTTCGGGGATTTACCAACATCGATGACCATTATGGCTAAAATACCGATCACTGGTGGTATGTTTATGAAGACCATGGCGATAAAGGGCACTATTTCAGGCACGTTTGAGGTCAGGAGGTAGGCAATGCTTTTTTTTAAGTTGTCGAAGATGAGGCGGCCCTCTTCTACTCCGGTGACTATTGACGAAAAATTGTCGTCCAGGAGGATCATATCGGCCGCCTCTTTAGACACGTCTGTGCCAGCGATTCCCATCGCAATGCCTATAAATATTTTTTTAATTCTAATTAATTTGTTAATTTGAAAGGTGCAGGTATAAAACATGGTAATGACAATGTTAAAAACAACCACTTCCGAAAAAGTAAAATATAATTATTATTATGCATGTAAAGGGTACTACTAATCTCATTGTTGCCGTTCATAAAAAAATACTTCTAATTACATAAAAACAAATCTCTTTTATCGTCTTAAATTTACAAGACCTGAAATGCAAAAAAAACTATTTTGTAAGAAAAATCAAATTATTCCAATCGGTTAAACATAAAAAAGATCCTTTTGTTTTGAATAAAGTGAGAATTCTGATATTATAATAGAAAATCGGGGAGACTGAATAATTTAATCTTTAATTTAAAGATAATAAATTTTGACCTACGAGCCCTAAATGTTTGGACGATTACATTTTTGCAAGAAAAATGCTCGTCAAGCTAATAAATGTTTACCTCAACTATTTGTTTGGACAAAAAAAATGAAAAACTTTTTAGTAATCTGTGGTATCTTTAATTGGCTTTAAGGGGGAGAATACCCACTCTAGAAAGCCTCAAATTTCAGACATAGATATTCCTTGTTGTTTTACAGCCGTTGTAAGTAAGGTTTTTGAAAGTTATTTGCAGGATACATTTTTCTACTCGGACTGTAGGGGAGGCAATGCTTTATTTACTTCAGGAAAAATTCCTGAAAACTGAAAAAATTGGTGTTCTTTGACTCGACTTACCGATGGCATACCTTTAACGAATCCGTCAGAGAATTCTGGCGTTTTATTATTCCAATATTTTATTGTTTAAAATTTAGGAAGATTTCTAATTTTATTTTGTGCCAAAAAGACACAATGATATTTAAATAATCAAGGCTGTTTGCTGGCCAAGACATAACGTTCTTGTCAGAATTACCGAATCATTATTTCAAAAATTTTGCTGTATGACAAGAATCATATTTTTTTTTAATAAATGTACTTTTGGGATATAATTTTTCAGTCGGTGATGGTAATAAACGGCTTTGCAAAATATATTTGATGGTGTTTACTGTCCTATCTATGAACTCAAATTGCTCTTTGACCCTCTACAAACAAAAACCGTACTTTTGAAACTGTCTTGGTGAAAGATCTTTTGTTTATTTCTTGTTTCTCGTTTTCGAGAATTTGAGAATCTCCAGCGCATACATCAAAATAAGATTCATCACTAAATATGACAGTCATTGCATGTTCACTGCCACTAACTTCTGACCCACCGAGTTCTCCCCTTTTTTTGAGCAGAAGTGAGTAATTCTTTTTTGCCTAGTTAAAATCTTTATTTTGGAAAGTAACATTTTGTTATTCATTTGTGTCTACCTTATAAAAACCAAGTTCTGTTTTTTTTATCCATCTAAAACAACATTCTCAAGAAAAATTGGAATAAGTAGTTTCTGCAATCCTTTTTTAAAGTGCTTCTGCGGCAACTTTTACAAATTTTTACTAAGTGTCGTAGCAGCTTTTGTGTCACAACTCGTGATCTTCTAGGACTTTTTTCTTTAATAACTATTGCACCTTTCTCTCCATATACATGAATGATCTGTGCCACTGAAGAATTGGCCATATTCAGTTATTTGGCAACTTGTGCCAGAGAATTTCCTTCAGAGTGTATATTCCAAATGAATTAGTTTGCCTTTGTTAGAATTTGTACCCCTTTTGTTATTTTAATTATTAAAACACAATGAATGTTTTGGAATTCCATCAAATTGAAGGTCAAATAATTTTAAATACAAAAACTTGACAGTCAAAGCCCATTTTGGTGTTAAATTTCTTAGCGTCCATACATTTAGTTGACAATCTCAAGTGGGAAAATTTCGTCATTTATATTTTTTTCTGATTAAAAATAAAACGATGTTTCATCTATTTAGTTGTTAGGGCTCGTAGATCTTTGCATTTATTTTTTTAGGTGTTATTCTCAAAAATTGCAAGTAATAATTCAATTTTAAGCAAATTCTCCTCACCAAATGGACCTCTAATTTTTATTATTCAAGTAGCAAATTTTACATAGCAGCTTTGAAAAAGTATGTACAAGGTGTTCCAAGTTTTATGGCCGAGGCAAAAATAAATGTTTCTAGTCGAGTAAAAAAATAAATTAATATTCCAAACGATAGGGAATTAATCATGCTACCATTTGATACTTTGATATTGTTTTTTAAGGTATTGCTGTGACTAAGTTATTGGCGTACTTTCTGTATGGTAAAATTCCTTTAATTTTTAGAGCCATAATTACTAACATAGAGTTATGCAAAAGTTGATACCTTTTGAATAATTAACGTTTTAATATTGAAGATGCAAATGCTCCAATAATTTATGTTGTAATTGGTGATCAGGTCAGAATTCCTTGACAATAGAAAAAGGTTCGCTACAATCTTTCCGGGGTAAAGCGTTCTATTGTCAAGGAATTCTGACCTGATACCACAAAGCCCGTCATAAATTATTCGAGCTTTTAGATCTCTAATATTAAAATGTTAATTACTCAAAATCTATCAAGTTTCGCATAATTCTATTTTAGCAATTACGCTTCTAAAAATTAAAGGAATTTTACCATATAGAAAATACGCCAATAACTTGAAAAATTTTTTCACAAAATTGGCTTTCAATGTCTCACAGCAATATCAAAGGGATTGGCAACTTAAAAAACAACTTTGTCCTAAGTAATAGTACTTAAGTGATAGCGCTTATTACAGTAGTGAAAACCGTTTCTTTCATCTGCTCTCTAACTCAAGTTATTTCGATTTAAAGTTGAAATTATGACGTCATAACCACCTTTCGAACATTTGGTCCAATTTTAAGATCAAATGGTTGTTGACTTTATAAGTGACACTGACAGAGTTTAACAAAAGTTGACAAAATTTCTCAGATGTTTTCGCGAAGTTCAAGATAAAATTTAGAACACGAAGAAGTCTAGAAAGTAGTTAATTTTTGATTTTGTGGAAGATGTGTGAAAAATGTTCAAATATCCGCCGTCAGGTTTTTCGTGATTGGGAGGGTTCAGTAATAAGAGGATTCTATGATGAGAGGCGGTTCTAACCCTAGGTTGTGACGTAACGATTTCTGTCTTTCAAAGCGATTATCTCACTTATTTTTCATCGTAGGAAATTTTGAAAAAACCTACTGGTATAGAATGAACTATATTTTCAATTTTCGTTAAAGCATAAAACAGGTAAAATAAGTTGCCAATGCCTTTCAAAATTTTAAACAATATCAAAATATCAAATAGTAGCGTAATTAATTCCATATCGTTTGGACTATTAATTTATTTTTTACTCGACTAGAAATATTTATTTTATCCACAGCCAGTCTTTTATTAGATGATAATATCACTACTAGGAGACGTCTAATGATATCAATAAAACCTATAGTTTTTATGAAAACACTATAAGATCCGTAACAAAATTAAACTGCATTTTCTACATTTGCCTTTAAATTAAAAGAGAAAATATGGTCGGTTTTTTCTTTATTCGATGTGGATGCCAGATTTATTGTAAACGAAGCCGGAACTAATGCAGTAGTATTCCTATTTTAAAAATTAATTTGGCAAACGTCACTTCAAAAGGTCAAATGAAAATTTTGAAAAATAATTTGAAAATATTGATTTAGTCTGGGATTTAGTCTTTATTGTCTAGCTGTATTGCATACGGGTCTACAAAATTGTGTTGTAAGGTACTGGCACACAATTTTTCCAATGCTTTAATTTAAATTTACACAAGTTAATAATTGTGTCAGTTACCATGTTGTGTCCCAACCCTTCATTTCAAATAATACCAATATCAGCCTTTTTTAAGGCCGGCGAGTCGTTAACCCCATCCCCTGTCACAGCCACAATATGCCCCAACTTCTGAAACGCCTCCACAATTTTCAGTTTTTGTTGCGGACTCGTCCTCGCGAACACAATCTCCTGATACGTCAACATATTATTTTGTAGCTCAGTGGTTGTCATTTCCCTCAAATCACTCCCAGTGATAACAGCCGCATTACACATACTTTTCTCCTTATCAGTAATCAAACTGACTGAAACGTCCCTTCGCAACGCAATATCATAAGACGTTATACTTTGCTGCGACAAAATCCCGACTTGTTTTGCTATCGCAGCGGCTGTGATGGGATGATCCCCTGTAACCATGATGACCCTAATCCCTGCAGTTTTACATTTACGGACTGCATCAGGGACTGAGGGACGCGGAGGGTCCATCATGGAAATCAAACCGACAAACCTTAATCCTTCGAGGAAAAATTATTAATTAATCCCAAAATTGTGGTTACCGGTCAATGGGAAGTTTTTTTTCTCAGGATCGAAGGCATAACTACTGTTGTAAATCCCTGAAGGTAGCTGCAAATCGGCGAAAGCCAAAACGCGTTCCCCTTTTAATCCCAGATTGTTGATCGCTCGCATGATCCCGTTTTTGATGTCTTGAGTCAGCGTTGAGGTTTCTTCAAATCGCAGGATTGTAGCGCAACGGTCCAGGATGCGTTCGGGGGCGCCTTTCATCAAAAGGATAAATTGGTCCTTGATTCGGTGAATTGAAACTTGGTATTTGTTGGTTGAATTGAAGGGGATTTCGCACACCTGTTTTATTCAATTTACCGTTAAAAAAGAGTAGCTGATTTTATAATTTATGGGTATCCGGTCGAGTGGCTTTCATTTGCATAAAAATAATAAAAATTTTGATTTTATGATGCCTAATTTTTTATTATTAATTAAATGCGAAAAGAACGGGAGTTGTGAATCACGTTGGATGGGCAAATATTAGACTTCGAAATCGGAATTATTTCGCATGAATTTGACTCATTCGAGTTGCTTGAACTTGAAGACGACATAGTGTAGTCGAGACTCATTCGGACATTTACCTTATTAGAATTAGGTGAATTTTATTTTGATTGGAATAGGCTCTTAAATTCTAGCATCAAAGCTGAACTAATTTGTGAAAAAAATTATGAAACAATTTTTGTAAAGGGGGCCCTTCAGCAATGATTTACAACAATTTCCACTGATGATTATTTGTATTGAAAATATTGAAAGTTCTAATAAAGATATTTATCAGAAAGTTGGTACTCAGCCATAATCCGTTAAGTTCTGCTCAATGAAAATATATTCAATATGGCGGCACTTTTGGTTATACCGAAAGTCGCTATCAACATTCTTTTTTTTAATGGAAAGCTATGTTTTTCATTTGAGTTATTTTAAGGGAGTTTTTATCAGCTTTCTCTATACCTAACTTTAACTCTTTTCGAGATATTTAGGATTTTTTGAAAAGTTTTGGATTTGCACCTGTCACTTAAAAACTCGGTAATTCTCTTAATTTTAGAGATTTCGAAATCATAATTGGAGAATTAAAAGAGAAAGCCCATATCTATTCTTCAGTGTGTTCAAAATTGTAAACGAAGTTAACAAACCCAAAAATTTTAAGATTAAGTTTGGACAATTTCAAGTACCCATAACCTAATTTTTTCAAATGGGATGTTCCAATTTTTATTTTAAAAGATGGAGGAGAATTTTTTTTCTGCATCTATGTGTATTAGTATTCCCTATACCTATCTGTGATAATTTTCAAGTTATGTTGTTTTTTTGACATTGTATAGGAAATTCCTTACTAACCACAGCTATTTTTGCATAGTTTGCCAAAAAAACATTTTGTGTTATCGTCCCGTGAAAACAAAATAAATTCATTGAATGTTGTTTTGAAAAACTTTAATTTCTCACATTTTTTTCTATCCCTTCCATGGCAACGAATGAGAAGAGACCTATGGCTAATAATGAATTTCTCAACCTTGTCAAAAAGTTATTGTAACTTGAAAACTATTAAACATAAGTATGGGGAATGTTCAGATCGATAAAGAATTAAATTCTCTACCGTTTAGTGCAATAAAACTTGTGGCATTTCATTTGAGTTATGAGTGCTAAAAGTTCTGCAAACTTAACTTTAAAAATTTGGGGTTTATTATTATTTTTTAGAAATATGAAAACATCAAAGGAAAGATTTAGGCTTCCGCTTTCAAACGAGCTGTAAAATATTTCCAAATTTAAAAAAATGGCAGAGTTATCGATTTTTGAACTGGAAGGTGCAAATTCAAAAAAAAAATTTAAAACCCTAAATATTTCGTAAACGGTCAAATTTAGGTATAGGGGAGCTTATGAAAACTACCTTAAAATAACTCTAGTAATCAAAAAACGCATTAAAAAATATAGCTTTCTATTTAAAATAAGGAAGTTGATAGCGACTTTCGGTATAACAGAAAGTGTCGCCATCTTGAAAATATTTTCATTGAGCAGGACGTAAGGAATTATGATTGTATACAAATTTTCAGATGACTATCATTATTAGAACTCGCATACTTCTAATGTGGGATTTAGAGACTGTATAATCTGAATTTTTGGGGCAACTTTGGAGGCTAATAATCCCTTTTGGAAAAAAATATGGGCTAATTTAATTTTAATGCTTAATCCATGAAAAAAGGCTAAAACTTTCAACTCAATTGAACGTCTTTTACCAGTACCCAAGAGATGGTCCTCATAGATTTTGAAGTGCTATGTTCTCAAATTAGTTAGCTTTAAAATTTGAAAACTAAATATTGTGGGTTTACTCCACTACAACAAGTAGGTTGATACGTTGATAGTACTTAAAATATTGAAAAATGATGAATAATGCCAAATTAATGCGCGCAAAAAACTGAAATCTTTTCCAAGCCAAAAAACTGAAGCAACTAAACTGATTTGTATGCAGTTTTGCTAAAAACTCGCATCCATTTAACTTGCCAACGACACTTTAAACACCCGTCTCGCAAGAAACCTTTAATTACTTCTCACATTTCTCACATCGCGTCATAATCTTCGATTTGTCTTGCGACAAGTTCTTAATTGTTTAATCGTATTAATTAACTCGACAAATCCGTTACCGCAATTTCCGCTAATTAATCCAATCAACAACGAACCTTAGGATTATCCCTTCGTTTTGTCGACACATTTCCTAACAACATTTCCATACATTTCAACAAAGCCGATTCACTAGCATCCCCTATTGTTTCCCTTTCGTGCGAAGGGAGATGATCTTGACCAATCACAAACGTCGCTCGACTACAAAGCACAGCAACCTGACACAGGGCCTGAAAAGCCTGGCTTTCTCTGTCAAGGGATTCCCCGTCGATCATGACATAATATGCTTGATTGTCATAGTAGAGATGGACAACTTTCATCTTGTTTTGGGTCAAAGTTCCGGTTTTGTCCGAACATATGACACTAGTGCAACCTAGAGTTTCTATGGCTTCCAGTTTCTTAACCATACAATTTTTCGATGCCATACGTTTGGAAGTAAGGGTCATACAAGCAGTTAAAGTGACCGGAAGTCCTTCCGGGACATTTGCAATAATCAGAGCGATAAAATACGTAAAACTTGTGAAAAAATCATAACCGTAGGCTAGACATACGATGAAAAAAATCGTACCGATCCCAAAGGCCAAAACCGTGATGAATTTGATAAAATAGTTGATTTCTTTCCGGATGGGTGTGGTTCCCTTCTCGAGGGAGGTGGCCAAATTGGCGATTGCACCAATCAGAGTGTCATCGGCGCGCTTAATAACCACGCCCAAGCCACTCCCCTCGACGGCACAAGTGCTAAAAAAGGCCAAATTTGGCGATTCCAGCGCCAAAGGGTCTGATAATTCTGAGGAGCGACTTTGTGGGTTGGATTCTCCAGTGATTGCACTATTATCAACCTTCAAGGCTTGACATTTGATCACTCTAACGTCTGCGGGTATCCATTCGCCCGCCTTTAGCTCCACCAAATCACCAATCACAACATCCTCGCTTGGAATGACCCGCCTTTCGCCGTCTCGTATAACCGTGGCGGATTTTGGTGTCAATTTCTGGAAACCTTCAATAATAGCAACATTGGCGGCCTCTTGGTAAAAACTGAAAAATCCAGTGAAGAGGATCACAATCAAGACAACGGTGGCTGAAAAAAAAAGTTCTTATCTAGACGAAAAATACAGCGCCCCAGCGAGTTGGAAAAGTCCATTATTGACCTTTAAATAAATATTTTTTACAAAAGCCCCCTCATCACTTAAGATTTTTTTCAAATGTATAGTGTTTTAAAAATGAGCTACAATACAAATTTATGTTTTTTTTTAAGTGAGACACCCTGAATTTTATTGCATTTTTGGACTATATTCGGTTCACTTACATAACAACCCTTGTGGTGCAAATTTGTGGTGCAAATACTCTTGCCATTAACTTTTATATGAGTTGTCATGGTAACAGGTTAGTCATTTGCACCATAATGGTTTTTATCAAAGTGAACCGAAAATAGCTAATACCAAACGGTTTTTTCTACGTTAAATGGATCAAATAAATTAATAGGACAAAACTTTTATTTTTTGGCAAGGTTAGATATCAATTTAGTGCAATATGTATAGGCTGTCCCAACGATCCGAAAAAGCTCCATAACTTGTTTATTATTAGAGATATTGCCTTTTTTTTAGATTATAGCTGCGTTTCTGCTGCATATTTTTATAATATTGCGGTATAATAGTATGTAGGCTGTCCCAATGTTAAAAAACACTAAAGTTATAATTTTTCAAATGGAATACCCTAAATTTTATTGCATTTTTGGACGTAGCTTCTAATACTGATGATTTTGATTTAAACTTATATTGGTGGATTCTGCTTAGTTTTTGAAATAATTTAATTTTTTTAACGAAAACACAAAAAAAACACAAAAATTTGTTACACAAGAACGAAGAATCACAGACAAGTAGGATTGTCACTATTTTAGAGGGAAAAGTTCAAACTTAAATCTGTTCTAATTGTTTAGCGCATCGCAATTAGAAACGTAGAAAAGTTAAGAAGTTTATTTATTGAAAGTTGAATAACATGAAAAAGTTAAAAGGAACACCTATTTTTTGTTCCTTGCTTCTCAAAGATTATTAAATTCTTTATCTTAAAACATAAAGTTTTAAATGCCTAAAGTTAATAACTAAAAAGATATTTGACTTTAAAAGTTAATTTCAGCAACAATGCACATTATTCATGAGCATTGTTGTTACCAAAGTAAACTATACCATAACCATGGTAACTCCAACAAGAACAATTTCATGGAGTTCATAAGGGTTTTAAAAATTCAGCAAAAATACAGACTGATCCAGAAATACTGAGTCTGTTGGCAACAGATTTGAAAGTATTTTTGTTAGTAATTTGCAACACTGCAACCGAACTCGATTTTTTTGACATTTACTTGACGTACAACCCCACAAAATTGTTGATTTGTTGTTAACTGAAAGCGTACTCCATTGGTATCCTTTAAAATTTAACTCCAGTGTTGCCAACAGACTCAGTATTTCTGGATCAGTCTGTATTAAAATGAAATAAAAAATTAAAAAGTTATTACACTGTAATAAATGACGGTAATCAGCAAGAGACACTTAACTGTTAATGTTTTAAAGAGACAACTAAAAGGTCTTTTAGATTCAAAAATAAAAAATTGGGTGTTCCATTTAAAATTATTCAACTTGCAACAAACCTTTTAATTTTTTTATCTTCTTGACTGCAGTGAGCTAAAAAAATTATATCCTGTAAATTTGGACTTTTTTCTTTAAAGTGGTGAAAGCCCTACTTTTCTAAGATTTTTAGTTTTTATGTAAAAATTTTATTAAAAAGCGTGTTTTGTTAAAAAAAATCAAATTATTTCAAAAACCAATAACAATTTACCTTAAAAGCGTCAGTGTTAAAAACTACATCCAAAAATGCAAAGAAAATATAAGGTGTTCTATTTAAAAAAACATAAGTTTATATTGTATCTATTTTCGGAAACATCCTGTATAGTTGAAAGTAATTTTAGTTGAGTCAGGGGGTTAGTATCTACGGTTTTCGTAAAAAAAAATAATTTTCTAACATTTAAAGGTCAATAATGGACTTTTTCACATCACTGGAACAGCCTGTGTACGTTTCATCTTTTTTTTCTTACTTCATGAGGTGTTAACTGACTGAGGATAAGACTTGACTCACGTAGTATCTAATTTCGGAAAGAGCCTGCATATTTGAAAATAATTTTAGGTGAGTCACAGGGGGTTAGTATCTACGGCTTTTGTAAAAAAAGATTAATTTTCTAACATTGAACGGTCAATAATGGACTTTCCAACTCGCTAGGGCACTCTGTATAATTCAGTACCAAAGTATAGTTGTTCCTCAGCCGCTGGCTTCCCCTGTGATTTTGTTATGGCAAAAGTGACAAAAGCCATAATCACGGCAAGCCATAACAACGCATTGAAGCCACAAAACAGAAAATTTCCCAAAATTAGCCAACGGGATTTCCCGGGTGGGGCTTCGAGACAGTTGGGTCCGTCTCGGAGGAGGCGCTCGTGAGCTTGGACTTCCGTAAGGCCGCGTTTGATGTTGGTGTTGTGTCTGGAAGGGGTCGAAAGGACGGTTTAGGCGGTAAGGGAGGAGTTTACCTGATTTCGAGTTCGCGGATGCTGACTAAGTGGTCATCGATTGAATATTCGTTTTTGAATGATTCGATCTGTTCGTCGGTTAAGCGGACTTTCGATTTGGATTTGCTTTTGTCGCGCTTTAGGGTCGACATGGGGAAACTTCAAAGTGACTTTGATGGGTCACGGGTATCTTGTTCTTCAAGGAATTGAGTTAAAAGGATCTTTTCGAATTGGGTTTTTTGTAAAGTTGGTAAAATTGGACGGAAAAAATTAAATTGAATAATGATTGAATATGACGTTTAAGAATTTTTAAAAATGTAAGAACGGTTTATACAATCTGTCTATAAATGAATGTAGGATCGTAGTGGGTATTAAAATTTTGCCGCTTCTTTTCAGAAAAAGCGAACAATGTTAGAATATGAAAAATATGGTTTTACTAGTTGCCTGAGTCGATAAAAATTGGTACTTTGCAGAAATTTCATAGAAATAAAATAATTAAATGCGGCAAATTCAAATTCCAGAACCACCTAAGATCCTACACTCTTTTATAGACAGTCCGTAGAAGCGTCATTAATTTAATTCGCAATTAAATGCGTGACCAAACTGAAGCAATTTGATTAGTCCATTCGCGTTGTTAAATTTTAACAATGAATTAAATTTTAAGAGAGCTTTCCATAAACCGGTCCGTAACATTTTAAATACCAGTTAAACACAGATTCGAAACACCCACGTTTCAAACTTCAAATACACCATACTCCAAAAAATGTATATCGGGTGTGTCAAAAGTCGCGGATAGGCTCTTAAGAGCAGCTAGATAGAGCTATACAGAACACTATTTTCGATAAAAAAAAAACAATCACAAAACTTTCCATTTGGTTGAAATTAAAAACAAAAAATGGCAACGCCGTATTTTTTATACGTTTAGAATAATATTATATTAATATTATAATATTATATTATAATATAATTTTATTATAATTTTTATTATATTATAATAATATTATAAACAAAAGTATTACCTACGGTAACATTACTAAATGTTGCCAAATGTTGCTGCACTTTTAAACTCGTCTTTCTAACTCATTTAAAAAACTAAAGGAAATGTTTTATTACAATTCTTTTTTGAAAAATTAAATAATAAATCAATTAAACATTAAAATAAATCATTAAAAACAAAGTTAACAGGTCTGCTTTTCCTACAATTTCACATTAAAGTATGCATTTTTTGCAACTTTTACGAGCTGCTGCATCTTAAATATGGAGCACTGATTTTTTTATTATTTTTTTAGCGGTCAGTAAGGCCACTAGTATCCACTCTCAAGAGCGTGTCCGCAACTTTTGACACACCTGATCTTAGCTGTTACAAAACTTTGTAAACGCCAACGTCGCATTTTACCAAATATTTTTTTTAAATGGGGTTGATAAAAATGTAAAATAGTTATTAATGATTAAGGGCTGGTTTATAGAAAGCTCTGTTAAAATTTAATTCGTTGTTAGAAGTTAACAAGGCGAATGGACCAACCAAATTGCTTCAATTTGGTCACCTGATCAGTTAATCACGCATTTAATTGCGGATTAAATTAATGACGCTTCTATAAATCGGTCCTTAATCTTTCATTGAAACTATAAATTACATTAGCTATTAATTTTTTGAAGTGCATAATAGTTATTTACCTAACGTGTTTGGAAAATACAGTTTCCCACATGAGCACTTTGTTTGCGGCACGATAATACAAGTTAGGTACAATATTTTTTGTAACGAATCTCTCAAAAAAAATTAAAAATTAGTATTTTTTATAATTTAGTGTTTTTTGCTAATGGGTTGGTAACAGGTCAAACAATCAAAAAATTGACATGAACTGTCAGTTATCATCGTTTCCATCTCAACGATAGCAATACCAACCTACTAAGTGTCCCTAGCCATTTTTGGAAAGTAAAAAACAGCGCAGTGAGGGAAAGTTACTTTCCCACACGCTGGAGATAACCGGGAAATAGCTGTCTAAGAGCTATGAGTACAAAAATAATTTATAACACCTAATTTTGAGAGAAAATGCGACGTTGGCGTTTACCTACATAGTTTTGAAACGGCTAATACATATTTTTAATTTTATTAATAAATTGATCGAAAAAAGGTGGGGAATTTTAAAGAAAATCTGCAGAGGCATTAATAGTATATTATGATACGAGTTTTATAAGCACGACGAGCGCAGCGAGGAGTGCCATAATGGAGTAAGTGCGACAAAATGCCTTATAAACGAGATATCATACACTATTTTTTCTACTTTGCACCTTTTTTAACAAAAAAAATCAATTTCGAAATTTAGGGAATTTCGTGGCAGTTGACATCATTTGCGTGGGTCATGAAATTAAATTATTAATTTGGATCGTCATTAGTTTATTCGCATAATGTATTCTGGAAGTGTCCAAGACGTTTTGCAATCTTTCTGCCCCTCAACGAATACGGGCTTTTGTGGCAAATACGCGGAATTTGAACATTGGCCTAAGGAGAATGGGATCTCAAATTACTCACTTGCACTGGCTTTTGAAGTCATGTTTGTACACTACTCGAAAGATGTTCGAAGGGACTACGTATCAGGGTTGGTACAAAAGCCTCCAAAAGTTCGAAATTGATTTATTTGATTAAATTATCACTTGAAACAGGTGCCGATTGACACTAACATTTCTCTCAGATAATTGTCAAAAAACTAGGTTGCCATCATTTTCCAACTAAATTACCCTGGTTTTTAGTGTAATTATTATAGCACTCCCTTGGATATTACGAAACCCAAATGGCGTATCGTAATGACCTCAGTACGAAACAAAAGTAGAAAAAGTATTTAATTGCAAACGCGGATTTCTGTGCGACGAGTATAGAACATAGACCCGTGTTCACTGTTGTCTTGAAGTGCTGTTTAAATCCTGAGTAAAATAAACCCTCACCTGTTGTTAGTATTGGGAAAACTCTAGAACCTGGGTTTATTTTAATACAACTAATTTATTTTAAACTAAACTAAAGATCTGTTTATTTGTTTGATAAAATACGAAAAGTCACAATTTTTACTCATACATAATTTAAGGTTTATTCACTTTTCAAGAAACGAAAAAAACTTTTCGTTTTTTTGAACCATTTTTTTTAAATTCAGTTGTTCTGTGGTTAAGGTAACATTATCATCTAAATTGATAAATTTAAAAATAAAAAAACTGTTTTTGCAAAAATTATTTGTAAAAATGGTGATTGCACTTTTTGAAGTATGATGGTTTGTTTAAAATTTCAGAAAAACCAAATGAAATAATCATTTTTATTTATAAGTGATATAACTCACTGAACACGTCCAGATCTCTAAAACAGCTTTTCCGAATAAAGAAAAACATTTTGCTTCCTTTGCAAATTTAATTTTGCTCTGTCAATTGTCGTTTTTTTTACAAAGTAATTAATAAAAATTGCTCCAGAAGCAGGTTCATATTTTATTTTTGAAAAATGGAGACTGGGTCTTTCAATTCAAGTTTCAAGACTGTATGAGGAGCCAGGTTTTAGTTATGAAATACACAACTTCAACAGTCTATAGAATCTCGATTTGGGTCAAGCGCTTTGCATTTTTTCGTCTGGTTGAGGTCAGTTTAGGTCAGCATTTCTAGACTTCCCGACGCTTTCCCATTGCAATTATGACGAAATAACTCGTGAATTGTTTCTCTAAACATCACAATATCCAGTTGGTCGTAATTATCACCCTCCATCTTCGTCTCGACACTTTGGTCGGAAAGAGATCACATACGAAACGTGAACCACGAGTTCCAACAGCCGACCTGGAATGACCTTATGGTAATGCAGACCCTACGGCCGCCTCTTTTAATTTCCATTCAAAAAATAAACGAAAAAATCAATCGGACATGTGCATTCTTCCAAGCGAAATGTCTCCAATTTCACAAGTGGTGCAAGTCGAGCATAGATCCGACGACTTAATTGAAATGCACGAATTTGCATAACAACTTCGTGGAAAAGGAAGAACAGAACGCCTGCTCAACCAATACAAATCGCATTGTGGGAAATAAAACGAAAATCCGACAAGACAAACTTTATTTGACCACTAATTAAACAATTTGAATTTCCGAGAAACGTATCAAAGTTGGTAATTATAGCTCGGCTGCAGCCTGGAGGGCACAACCACCACTTCCAAGTGCTCCAACCGATTAAACCTTTTCACATCTTCATCTCGTCGGATGGTCACATCGGGCAATTTCCTTATTTTCGCAACATCGATTTTATCAACGCCGAGATGTTGGCAACAAGTCTCGATCAAATCGCGGTAATTTAATTTGTTCTCGTCGTAATCGACTTCGATAAAATCTTTATCTTCCAAATTAGCGACTCGTAATCGCAACACGTACCCTTCTAAAAAAACGAAATAGGCACAAGTGCGGAAAAGACACACTTACCTGCACGCGACATCTTGCCAGTGATTATCGACGCAAAAAACGCTTTTTTGCCTCGCCAAGATGATTAATTCAAAGTGGCTGCGAAGTCGTTAGGGATTTTTTCATCGACGAGTTTCAAACTAGTCAACGATCAATAAAAGCTGTCTCTATTGTATGTAATAATATGACAGTGAAAATAAAACCGTGAGTATTTATAACTTTGCGATTTTTTGACAAAAAGTGTGAAATTCTAACCGTTTAACTGTAGAACATGTTTCGATTTTTAACGGAATTTGAAATGTTTGGAAGCCGTTATTTGTGTACATACTTGGTGATTTCATTTCGAAGGTCAACGGGTGGTCTTTTTCGTTTCAAAAGACATCTCTGTAATGACAGAGACGACTCGGGTAATTATACGGACTTATCTGATTTTAATTTGGTTTGAAGAGATATTATGTTACGAGTATCGCTTATATTTCAAGAGAATTATACATTGTGTTGTGGCAAAACAGGTCTCTCGGGACGAGACTAAGATTGAATTTTTTATTCAATTAGTTATGGGAAAAGGGGTTATTGATGAGGTTTTAATGAACCAATTGTTGCTTCAAAATTAAAGTAACAATCCAAAATGAATTCAAAATTTAAACAGTGGCGCTAGTTCAGCAAAGCCACGAGAGGGCGCTTTCTTCACATTGATTTTATATCACTCTCTATAATTAATAAAAATCGTTATTTATTATACAAGATGCTAAAGATATTGTTTAGCCACGAGTGAAAAAATTAAGTTCAAGACCAGTCTTAAAGCACTAAATCAGTTTCAAAAACGAGTGGCGTTAGAGTGCTTCAAAGTCTTATGAAACAAGTTTTTTATACTACTTTTTGTAATTTGCCCCCTTTTTGCCGTTTTTTAAACAGAAATTGTTATTTTAATCGATTTAGGATTTTTTGTGACGATTGGTAATGTCCAGTAATGTCTCAAAATTTTGAAAGTGAAAAATTTATTTAAAATTTTTGTTTTATCCAAATTCTGTCAAAAAACAATAAAGGTAACCTTGCTTAAACGTCCCCTGAAATTTGTGAAACTGGCAAAAATACGGTCGGGAATTTGCTTCCTGCCAACCTAAAAATTTTCATAAAATGTTCCGTCAAATAATGACATCGCACTTGATGACATTGCGTTCGTTAATATGTCTATTAAAGTATCAAAATGGCAGCAAATTACAAAAACAATCTTTACCTTCGTGTATAATACAACATTTTTTTTACAGAAGAACTTAAGTTTAAGAGAGAAAAATTAATGTTAATCCGTACCCTTCAAATAATATGTTGAAATTTGAATAAATAAATTTAAAACAAGTTTTTAAATAAGATGATATTTCTTTTATCCCAGAGCGAAACGCTTGAGAAGATAATGGTGAATTTTATCGTCCTGTACAATACAACATTTTATTCCATCCTCCAATATTTTGATTGAATTACTGAGTATTTCAAAAAATTCAACAATGAAAAATACGTCAAAAACAGAAAAACAACAATGATTCTGAAGCATATTTCTCTAGACGATAAAATTTCATTTTATCATAGAGAAAAGAGTAGATAAAATACAATTTTATCGTTTACGCTAGACCAAATAAACATGTACCGTGCAATTTTCTAAAATTTTGATCTAGTTATCCATGACAGTTACGTTAACCCGATGTCCATTACGGAAATGAGATTTCAACATAAATTTTTTATGTTCATCGAATCATCGGTGAACATTTTGAACATATTGACAGATAAAGCGTTGCTGAAGTTATTTACGCAATACATTTCACTGCTGAGGTAACTGTCATCCATAACTAGATCAAAATTTTAAAATATCGCATGGTATTATCCACCCTTGTGGTTAAAGTGCGATTTTATCTACTCCAACAAGTTGATAAAGAAATAGTTAACATCCGCTATAGAAAAAAACAATTTTCTGAACGACCTGAAGACTACGTTAAGAAAGAATTTTTCTACAGACTTCTTCATTAAGTTGAAAATCTCTATTTCCTAATACCATTAAATCGAGTATTAAATTAGTAATGATTTTTAACGTCGTGTTTGACTGATAACTGTACAAAAATCACATATTTTTACTCAGTAAATCAAAAATGCTATTCAAACTAACGTCCTTCAACTTTTTTTATCACATTAAAGAACATTTAAGCGCGAATTAATGGAATTTAAGACTCATGTTACATAACGGAACTCCAAAAATCTTTTTTAACTAAACTAATTAAACGCATATTTTTGCTTTTGATGTGAAAATGGCCCATAAAGCCCTGCTTTCATAAAATTGCAGCTTGCCCGTTCCCAAGGTTATTGATTTCTAATCATTAACATGGAAGAAATAGACTTGTGCATTCCCTGTATGCATAATTCATTAAACTGCAATGGAAATGTCAATACTCTGTAGAGTCCTCGAATAAAATAATTATCTGGTTGTAGTGACTTTCAAACAATTTGAGCATCGTCCAAGTAGCTTGTAATACAAGAAATGAGACGTTTTACAAGATTTTTAAAATTTTAATCGCAAACTGTATAATTGGTTGCATAACTTAGCATTTGTTTTATTTGTTTTAATATTGCTGGAGCCCTCGCAAGCACTAACTCTTAGTTACACATGTAATCATTTTTCAATTACCTACAATTTTTAGTAATTTTAGTGGTGCATAACTGGTTGCATAATTTGTTACAGGTATTTTCTCTTCGTTTTGGTGTTGTCTGGGGCCCTCACGGCATCCGATTCCACGGCCCCCCGCAAGCACGAACTTTTCACTAAATTGGGGCTCACCCGCGTTAAGGCCCCCAACACCCACCACCGCAAACGTCTGGCGGTGGAGTCCCGCCACCACACGCGTTCTGATGACTCGCATATGTACGTCATTAAGCTGCCCCCAAACCCCCATTATTATGCCCACAATGAAATTCCGAACTCCATTCCCCGTAAAAATATCCCCGTTAGTTTCAAAAGTAACGGAAAACCGGCCAAAGTCTACCATTGGAACATCCCTGTCATTAAGAAGATCGTGAACACCAAACATAAAAGTCGAAACAGTGATAGCAACGAGATTGATTTCCAAAACGAGGTGTTTGATAAGCCTGAGGAGAAGAAGCCGGTGAAGGCGACGTTTTATGTCCCGGCCAAACCTAAGAAGACCTCGTTTATGAAGTACTTCCCCGGGAACGGGAAATTGCACTCGTTTTATGTCATCGAGAGCAGCAAGAAGGCGCATTATCACAGGCTGTTGCCGTGAAAGGAGAGGGAAAGCGTGCAATAAAACGAGTCGGGGAGACTGATTTTGGGCTTTTATTTTCAGTTTTGTATTAATTATGTATTCCTTGTTTATATTATTAAAGACATTTTATTAAGAATCGGTTATTTTAATCCTCCTCGTCGGTATTTTTCCTCTTCCTCTTCTTTTTTTCGCTCAGTTTGTAAACTGTGACTTGGCCGGTGGGCTCAACTGTGACACCAGAATTCAATCTTGTGGATAACTCTCCTGAGACAGTTTCCACGACTGTTTTTTCTGGTACTCTGGGGATTTCCACTTGATTCCGATTTTCTAAAAACACAAAAAATAAAATAAATAAGCTAGAATATAAAGCAATCACAAGCACACAACATTACTTCAGACAATTTCGGGCAATTTATACAGGGTATCAGTAATACGTGTGTTAATTTTACCACGTAATAAAACTCACCAAACGCAACAACTTTTCTATACAGGGTGGGCCAATATTCGCGACCCAGAGAAAACTGGATAAATCATCATAATGCATAGATCAAAAATTTTAAAGAACAATTTTTCTAGCTGAAACGGTATTCAAGGAAAGAACATTTTAATTTAACCAATAAGAGCGTTTTAGACATTAATTCTTGCTGCTAAGTTACAAATTTTATTAGATCCATTGTGAATGATACAGTAATCCAGTCGTCTCTAGCACTTTTAATAGACGTCAGTGTCAAACTCAGTGGTTTATTAAAGTTGTTTCAGAATTTAGTCAAAATGTTAGGTAAATCAAAAGGGTTTTTGTTAAACGATTTCCAAACAAGAATCCTCCTTAACACAAAGTTATTCACACGCAAAATTTTGCCCGCCAGGAGGAAAATTGGTAGTGTTTTTAGAAAAATACAAAATGTTCACAAGAACTTTACGATTCTCTTGAAGACTTGCTTTTCGTGTTAATGTTGCAATGTTGGTTTTAACTCGACGGTGCAACATGTTATATAACATTTTGCAAAATTCTTATTTACTATTTTCACTGTTTTCCTCCTTTTTTTTGTACAAACGAGCCGGACAATGCTTAATAATTAGTTTGTATACATAGCAACAATTTTGTGTATGTTGTCTTAAATTGTTTAATTTGTCCGTTACTATCACAACGAAAATAATTAGGCACTCTTATTTTTGTACCCATAGGCGGGTACACGTTTCAGTATGTTTTCTTTTACAAATTTTAACTAAGTTTGCGAAACTTTTATTGAAAAATTACAAATAGAAAAAATGTTTTAATTGTTGAGCTCTGTTACACGTTAAAATTAACACACGTATTTCTGATACACCCTGTATTAAAAAAAATCACCAAACCAGATCTGAATTAAGGGTAGTCTGACCCTCGGATGCGATTTCAAATCTGCCCCTTAGATCCGTGCCCTTAGTTTTGCTCTTACCGACAACCAGAAATACATGTCTTCGGTTTTTACCTAGATCGAGGTCTAAGGGCTGTTGGGCCATAAAAAGTCATAAATCTTTCTGCGGTTCTACTCAACGAAAATAAAACTGTTAGGAAAACATAGTTTCTATTTCATAACGCATGTTGTGAATCGGAAGCCGATATTATGGTCCAAGGTTTTAAAAAATCAGCTGCTACGCCCAAATTGATAGACAGCAAATTAATTGAAGATGGTGACACTAACATTTTCAAGAAAATTTTACAATCTGTTCCGTACGGGTAAAGGACGTACCTAATCTAATAAACAATTATTAGTTTTAATGCTCGTAGTAATTCAATTAAACGAGAAAACACCCTTTGAAATACCACATAAATCTTTTAGCGATATAGAGAATTTAAAATTGTCGGTAATTTAGAAATTCCAAGACTTCTACGGTAAAGTGTGATAAAACCCACCCCCACAATCGAAAGTGTTAATTTTTGATAGACGTAATCTTAATATATTGAATGAAAAAAAATCTAGATTATGCGAAACCTAAAATAGAAGTAAAAAATAAACTAACTAACTTTGCAAGACTAAATTTTATCTAAAGCAGACTGTATTTCCGATGTTACATTTTAAAATATTCAGTAGTTATTTATAAAAAAAAATGCATTTAAAATTGAATTTTTAGCGAATTTGTTTGGTCCGTTAGTATTACAAATTCACAAAATTAATTTAAAAAAAATTAAAACGACGTCATTACTCAAAGACCAAGGACGTCATAAATGTTGCATTTACCAAAAATTTCTTCCTGAACTTATCAACCCTACGAGGAGGAAAAGTTTACCCTTGCGAAATTTTTGTTTTAAATAAATTACCTATTTACAATAATTGTTTTTAGTTTTATTTATCCAATACAATTTTTACTGTTTAAATAATCAATAGTACATTAATTATTAATTAATTTTTTAAATTTCGTTTTAAAACGAAACATCCTTAGTGGATTCAAATTGTTTGATTTAACAAATTGTTCAGTCAAAGATGGTTTATTGAATTGAAATAACATCATTATCACTGAAATAAAACTTGCGGTGGCTTTAACAAAGGCTCTGTACCTGCACCGACCCAAAGCTGGGAGCATGGGCTCAGCTAATGCTTTCCAGGACACGAACGCTTCTCGCGGCAAACCCAACGAACTAAAAGCCAATTTTAACACTTACAAAATAGTCAGTTTTACATTTACAGTTTCAGCAAAAGAAGTATTTTTAATTTTCCGAAAGCATCGAATTAAAAAACTCATCCAGATCACGCTTTTTTATTAACATATTTGTTTATTTATTTTTTTGAAGACAACTAGACAAACATTTTTTTTAATAATCAACTGTCAGTGTCAAAATTGTGATAAAGACTAGACTGTGTCACCCTAAAAATTCACGTTTCAACTACTTTCGTAACTACTTTTGACATTTTGCACACCAGATTTGACAATCGAAACGGAGGTATTAGGTTGGGTTATTTATGCTGTCACTGAAATTTGAATTCGTTAGTCGTTGAAAAAACTCCATATGTTGTACGCCTTGTAAATTAAAGACAACTTTAAAAATTTATAGAGACTTTTAAACTGAATCTGCCAGGTAAAAAATTAGACCAATCTTAATTCAAAAAACAACCTGACGGTTCTTTGACAGTAGATTATTAAAAAAAATCGACTATTAGCTGTTTCGAAACTATGTTAACGCCAACGTCGCATTTTACCAAATTATTTTTTGAATTAAGGTTGATAAAAATGT
This sequence comes from Tribolium freemani, assembly GCA_939628115.1. Lineage (NCBI taxonomy): Eukaryota > Metazoa > Arthropoda > Insecta > Coleoptera > Tenebrionidae > Tribolium > Tribolium freemani. The sequence goes on from OW626790.1 coordinate 11,218,431, forward strand.
AAAACAGTTATTAATGATTAGCTATTAGTTTTTTGAAGTGCATAAATAATTTATAACAAATTTTGAGAAAATGCGACGTCAGCGTTTACATAGTTTTGAAACAGCTAATATAAGTCACTGCACTTTAGTTTGCTATTTTTTATAATTTCTTTGTAAGTAGTGTAAGTACACTCTGAAAAGTTAAAAATGTCGTGTCCATAAACCGACCTTGATTATTCGGGTTTTCCTACCCAACCGCAGTTGTAAATCATTTGCAAGTGTAAAGTAATAAAAATGCGTTTGCATTAAGTTCCAACATCTGTTTATTTTTAATATCTAGTGCCGTTTTAGAACGCGTTTAATCGCAATTAAATGATCCCCATTAGGGTCAGTTTCCAAAAAACAAATTAAAATTTATTTGCGATTATACGCGTTCTAAAAACGGCACTACATGTTTAAAATAAACAGATGTTGAAACTCAATGTAAATGCATCTTTGTTACTTTCCCCTCGCAGATGATTTATTTACAACTGCGGTTGAGTAGGAGGACTTGAGTAATGAGGGTCGATTTATAGATGCGACCTTTTTAACTTTTCTGAGTGTACGCTTTTATACACTGCATCTGACGTAAAGCATTTTAAACGATCCATCGACTTCAATGTGTGATTTTACGTTTAGAAAACCACAATTCGAATGTTTTTGTGACATAAGATTTGATTGGCAATAATTATGATAATAATTAAAAAAACATTGACGGTAGCTCAATCGGTTTCCGTTTGTTTTAATAAAATTTGATTCTGTTTACACTTTTTTGTATCTTTAACTCATTGTTTTGAAACTTGTATTACTTTTTTTTTAAATAGAACTTAGACAAAAAAATTGCACTTACTCAAGGTTGTGTAAATCGGGATTGTCAGCCCCCGATGGGCGTACAAATTCACACTTCTGACATTCCCAAAGCCCCCATAAAAGTCCTTCTCCAATCCTTTGAAAATATAAAAACAGTTCTCAACCAATTCGTCCACTTGCATTTTATTGTGCCCTATCTGCACCATAAAACTGTCCCCTTTCGCGTGCAGATAAAGCGGAGTCTTTTTCAGCGTTTGCTCAATGTGTTCTTTCAATTTAGTCACTTGTAATTTAACAGAAGTGGGGACTTTGCGCTTCTTGTAGAAAACTTTTCCGCATTTTCGCACCGTTTTCCCGCTTATTTTTCCATCAACTAGGAAAACGTCGTACAGTTCCACCAAACGACTCCGCAGTTCGTAAGTCTCATACTCGGTCCGGAACTCGTGAAACGTCATCACTTTCTTAATATTGTTAACCCCCTTTTGTCTCAACAGTTTTTCGTAATGTTCCAAATGCTCGTCGTGGTTTTTATTCGGAATTCCCTTAACGTCCGGAACAATCAAACAAATTTCACTATCTGGAGTGTGAATTGAGTGTTTAAGGGGAATTCGGACGATTTTCGGGTGCCCTTTGGGCACTTTAACGCTATTTATTTGCAAATAAATGGGGAATTGTTCGTCGTCGAAAAGTTTGTTTTTCAATTTGGGATTTTCAGAGGTGAATTTAATCAGACCCTGGACGCCTTTACGGACATTGCCAGGGTCCACGCGGAACTTCGCCCCCAATTCGCGGATTTCGTCGTCAAAGTCAGAAGGGGGCACTATTGATTTGCGACGCGTTTTAAGTTTCGGTGTTTCTACCTTAACTGTGGAGTGTCGTCGAGCCTTGATTTTTGGCGATTCCTCAACGGGGGCCCCATTTTTTAATTTCTTGGGTGTGGAGTCTCGTCGAGCCTTGATTTTTGGCGACTCCTCAACGGGGGACCCATTTTTTAATTTCCTGGGTGTTTTGGTTTTAGTGGCCGATTTTGGTGAATTTGACTTCTGGAGCTTCGCAAGAAGGGCACTCTTTAACATTTTGCACTTAAATTACACGAAATTACGGCTCGAAAAACATTCACGTGGTTATGTGAGGTTAGGTGGGTGGTGGGTTTGACAACTGACAAAAAAACAAGGAAGTCTGGAAGTGGATAAGGAGCCAAAGCTTGAATTTTGTTAATAAAAAACTAATAAACATGAAAACAACAAATTTTTCTTTATTTTTACACTTACATTCTATGTTAATTATGATATAACTAATACCATTACATAATTCGTCACAACTTTTGTGGGCTATGGGCTATGCAACTAGTTATTAGCTGTTTCAAAACTATAAAAACGCCAACGTCGCATTTTACCGAATTATTTTTTTAAATAAGATTGATAAAATTGTAAAATAGTTATAAATGATTAGATCTCTTATTGAAAGTATAAATTACATTAGCTATTATTTTTTTTGAAGTGCATGAATAATTTATAACAGCTAATTTTGAGAGAAAATGCGACGTTGGCGTTTTTATAGTTTTGAAACAGCTAATAAACATCAATCGATTTCAAGTCTTAAAGTTGCCATAACACCCAAATTTTCATCATTTTTCAGTTTTTCAGGTCCCGGTTTTTCAAAGACTTGAAACTTGTCCAATCTGTCGAAACGTTCTTGGTATTCGGCTCTTTTTTAAGAATACGTGCTCATACCTCATAATTCCCAGATATTTCAAGTCGCCCCCGTAATCAGTTGGAATTTGTTCTTTTTCGAAACATTCAAGCAAAAAATTGCTCTCCGCATAAAGATCTATCTAAAAAACAATTATTATTGTATTTGTCACTCGAATAAATTAACAACTTACCCTATCGAACATTTTTGGTTTTATAAAGCTTTTAAAAGTAGTGGCGTTCACGAATGGACTTATTTCTTATTTCACCAGTGTAGAATAGAACATTTTTTTCCATAGCACGACTTCAAGTTTAAGAGAAAAAAGTTATTGTTAATTCGTTAATAATTAATTAATATGTTGGAAGTTGTAAATTTAATTGAATAAAATAAATTTAAAACAGTTTTGCCGTGAAAGAGGAGGGAAAGTGTGCAAAAACAAGTCGAGGAGACTGACTTTGGGCTTTTATTTTCAGTTTTGTATTAATTATGTATTCCGTGTTTATATTATTAAAGACATTTTATTAAGAATCGGTTATTTTAATCCTTCTCGTCGGTATTTTTCCTCTTCCTCTTCCTTTTTTCGTTCAGTCTGTAAACTGTGACTTCGCCGGTGGGCTCAACTGTGACACCAGAATTCATCCTTGTGGGTAACTCCCCTGAGACAGTGTCCACAACCATTTTTTCTGCAACTTCGAGGTTTTCCACTTGATTCTAATTTTCTAAAATCACAAAAAATAAATAAGCTGGAATATAAACCCGAAATAAGCTCAAAGAAGCTCATTGAAGTACAAGCAAACTACATTACTTCAGAAAAATTTGAGCGATTTATAATGTTAAAAAAACCAGAACTGAATTATTGCATTACTTCAGATAATTCTATTTTGAGCAAGAAACTTACTTACATTAAGAAATTTCGCCGTAACAAGCCAAAAAATAACAACAGATGAACTAAAATAATATCATACAATCATATTTTAATTGTTTATTATAATTATGTGTCCATAATTTTAGTCAATTCCGAATGATTTAAGCGTATTCATGCATTTTTGCAAAAAAGGACAAAACAAAACCAAACTACGTTTAAAATTACCTCATATAAATTAATTTCATACGATTTAGTTAGTGGAAAAATCTAAACTACGATTTTTCAAAATTTTAAACTCGTTCTTCCCACGAAAAAACCTCGAAATCTGCTTATAAATTATCTATCCAATGATGAAAACCCAAAATCATTATTTTTTGAAGTGCATAAATAATTTATAACAACTAATTTTGAGAGAAAATGCGACGTTGGCATTTTTATAGTTTTGAAACAGCTAATATACATATTGCACCATTTGACAGGTAATTAATTATTAAGGCCAAATATGTATTATATCACACCCCAACCCCCCATAATTTAGGGTAGTGTAACAATAACAGTCATTAAAAATTGCGAGATCTAGTTAGTTATAAGAAGGATTTAATATCCATTCCAATTCAATAGATATAGCAACACGGCATTTTCTCCCAAAGTTAGTTGTTACAAATTATTCAAGCATTTCAAAAAATTAATATACATAGATTCAGCTCGGTTTGCGTGTGGGGATGAACTTCTTCCCTTTGTTATTCATGCCATAATGACTAAAAATTCAGTCATAACATATGTCGTAAAACTACATTACATTTACGTGTACCATAGCTTTGCAAAAACGCAAACCGTCGTGAAGTGACCCATAGCTAATGTAATTTATAGTTTCAATGAGAGATCTAATCAGTAATCACCAATAACCTTATTTAAAAAATTAATTTGGTAAAATGCGACATTAGCATTTCCGTAGGTTTAAAAGAGAGAACAGTTACGTATGAAAACTATTTCAGTTCACTTTAGTGTCAAAAGAAATATTACAGCTTGTCAGGCGTTTGACATTTATGGCGGCTAGTTATTCGAGTCAAGAAAAGACAAACATGATTTTAATCTAGGGGAAGTTCAAAAAATAGTATTTATTTTAATTAGTAAATAAGAGTATAGTAAATTAATAAAACAATACAAAATCTACATTTTTTTGATTGTTTACTATTATTTTGCCCTATTGTGACATACCTTCAAAATTATCTATCAAACGGTGCAAAAAATACACAGGGTGCGCTTTGAAAAACAAGTTGACAGTCAAAGTCTCCACAAAAGTCATTGTATAATAACTAATAAGTAAATTACTAAATCTATCCAATAAATTTTGTCAATCCATTTATATTAGGAATATGGTTTGTTATACTTTTTTTATAAAAGTAAAAAAAATTACAATTACCAAACTGAAACACCCGGTATATCCTCCGGAAAAATAAAGAACCTGCTTTTAATTATCTTCGGTGAAAATCCCGAGTCGATTGAAGCAAAAGAAGCATTTTAAATTTTTCGAAATCTTAAAAAGCATCGAATGAGAAAACTCAAACTATACTAAATCCGCCCAAGGTATCGTTGTTTTATTTAAATATTATTGTTTATTTTATTATTATTTTTTGGATCATTTTGTATGACCGACATTTTTTTATATTTTTTTTAAATATTTTTTTCCAAGAAATGGATGCATTAAAGACTGTTTTTTAGACAAAACTAGATAAACACATTAAAAATAAGTCACGACCGTCGAGGGAAAAACTTCTAGAAGGAACATAAGCGAGAAACCGTGGTCCTTGCACAAACCCTTTTCAAAGTGCGCTCGTTAACTTTCTTCCCCACTTGAAATTTAAACCAGTGGTGTAGTCAACATATTTTAATTTTAGAGGCATTTACAAAGTTTGCAGCTCACCATTGTCAAAATACACTTCATTAAAAACACTAATAATTAACACTGTTACGTGTCATTACTTAAAACTACCATAAAATATTAAAAAGACTGTTTATAGCATAGAATCCATGATCCACCTATGGTATGAGTTGATTTTAGAAACAGCTTCAGACCTGCACACTTAAGCGGGAAATACCGAATAGGCCAAGAACCTAACATTAGCGAATAACTACAGTGTATCTTATTCAATGGTATAGGGCACCTTCTCTCCAGAACTTTCTCCCTCCACGGTCACAACACTTTAGTTTGCTACTTTTTATAATTTCTAAATATGCTTTGATACACCGTATCTGACGTCATAGTCATCTCGAAATCATCATCATCATCTTCAACGTGTGATTTTCCATCCAGAAAACTACGAATGTTTTTGTGACTTAAGATTCGATTGGCAATAATTATAATATTAAAAAAAAAAAACTGCCTACAGTTCAATCGGACACGTTTGCGTTTGTTTGTTTTTTTTATAAAATTGAATTCTCTATAATTTTATTACTTTCACTTTTTTGAGTTTTGAAAATTGTGGAGCGGAACGCAAATTGTTAGAATTAATTTTTTTTTAATAAAACTTTAGACAAAATTGCACTTACTCAAGCTCGTGTAAATCGGGATTGTTAACCCCTGATGGGCGTACAAATTCACAGTTCGGATATTCCCAAAGCCCTCATAAAAGTACTTCTCCAATTCTTTGAAAACATAAAAACAGTTCTCAACCAAATCGTCCGCTTGCATCTTACTGTGCCCTATCTGCACCATAAAACTGTCGCCTTTCTCGTCGTGTAGATAAAGCGGAATCTTTTTCACTGTCTCCTCAATGTGTTCTTTCAATTTAGTCAAATGTAATTTAATAGAAGTCGGGAGTTTGCGATTCTTGTAGAAACATTTTCCGCATTTTTGCAACGTTGCCCCCAATATTTTTTCATCGACGAGAAAAACGTCGTACAATTCCACCAAACGATTCCGTAATTCCTGAGATTTATACTAGGTCCGGAACTCGTGAAACGTCATCACTTTCTTAATATCTTTAATATTAACCCCCTTTTGTCTCAACAATTTTTCGTAATATTCCAAATGTTCATCGTAGTTTTCCTTCGGAATGTCTGGAACGTCGGACACAATCAAACAAATTTCACTATCAGGAGTGTGAATTGAGTGTTTAAGGTGGATTCGGAGGCCTTTCTGTTGCCCTTTCATGACTTTAAAGCTATTTATTTGCAAGAAAATGGGGAATTGTTCCTTGCCGCAAAGTTTGTTTTTCAATTTCAAATTTTCAGAAGTGAAGTTAATCAAGCCCTGGACGCCTTTATGGACATTGGCAGGGTCCACGCGAAATTTCGCCCCCAATTCGCGGAATTCTTTGTCAAAGTCAGAAGGGGGCACTATTGATTTGCGACGCGTTTTAAGTTTCGGTGTTTTTATCTGAACTGTGGAGTCCCGTCGAGCCTTGATTTTTGGCGATTCCTCACCGAGGGCCACATTTTTTAATTTCTTGGGTGTGGAATCTCGAACCTTGATTTTTGGTGATTTTTCGACGAGGGCCCCATTTTTTAATTTCTTAGGTGTTGTGGTTTCAGTGGGCGATTTTGGTGAATCTATCCTCTGGAGCTTCGTAAGAAGAGCACTTCTTAACATTACGGCTCGAAAAATATTCACGTCGTTATTTGAGGTTAGGTGGGATTGACAACAACAGAAAAACGAGGAAGTGGTCATGGAAATGGTTAAGGAGCCAAAACCCGAATTTTGAAAATAAAAAACTAATGAATACGAAAACAACAAATTTTTATTTATTTTTACACTTACATTCTATGTTAGTTGTGATATAACAAGAAATGATTACATTATTACATAATTCGTCACAATTTTGTCGGCTAGGCAACCAGTTAAACATTAATCGATTTCAAGTCTTTTAAAATTGCCATAAAAGCCAAAATTTTCATCATTTTTCAGTTTTTCAGGCCTCAGTTTTTCATTGACTCGCAGCTTGTCCAATCTGTCAAAACGTTCTTGGTATTCAGCTCGTTTTAACCTGCCTAATTCTACAAAGAAATTAACACAATCCTGGACTAAAAAATTAACTTATACCTTGTAATTCACAAAGAGATTTCTCTTCGCCCCCGTAATCAGTTGGTATTTGTTCTTTTTCGAAACATTCAAGCAACAAACTGCTATCCGCATAAATATGTATCTAAAAAACAATTATTGTGTTTGTCGCTTAAATTAATTAACAACTCACTCTGTCGAACATTTTTGGTTTTATAAAACCTTTAACCATCGTCACAATTTTTTCAACAAAAGGAGGGGCGTTAAAAACGTAGACTGCTTTAAGTCTCATCGAGAAAAGTCGCTGAAAACGCAATAAAACAACTATTTTGACTAAAAATTTCATTTACCTCATAAATCAAAATCAGAGTTTTGTACAATATACTGGGAGTAAATTTTAACATCACATTAAACGAAAGACCTGCGGCATCGAGAATGAAAATATCGCCAAACGCTACGTCTTCCGAAAGTCTAATTTCTTGACAATTCACCAAATGCGCAATCACTTTATTGAAATCAGTTTTTTCCAAGAGGTCTGTATTGCGTATTTTACTGAAAGACACTCTGTACATTTCTTTGGTGAGTTTTGGTAAAGCTACAACATGACTAATTTTTTTTCAGTAAAATTTCGAATCTAACTCTATAATTACATTGCATCCAGTATTTTTTTCATTTCGGGCAATTTGGGGTTACTCTCGTCGAAAACTTCAGGTAAAAGCGAACGCACGGTATAATACATGTCGATTTTTTCTTTAGTCAACTCGATGCTACCCTTATTTAAAATCAGAAAATTTTCAATCATTTTATCGGCTAAAAAAATTCCGAGATGCGGTCTTGGACAACATAAATGCCACAAAATTACCCATAACTTCCGGAAGGTGGGGCTGCGTTTTCATCCATTCTTTTAATACCAAAACATCGATTTTTAGAGCTTTGACGGAAGGGTAATTGAGGGACTTGGCCACACGGTCCAAAACATTCTCCCCGACTTCAAACAAGACAACTTTTTGCGTGTTTGCACCTCTCATCTTCAAAAAACTACTAGTCGTGCGACTGGCAACTAGGTATTTGAAAAGAGCGGCCTCGAGTTAAGGTCGCGAAATGAGGAAAATTAAAATAATTCAAATTTTATTTATAAAAAAAATTAATTTGTCAATTACTAACTCGAAAGTTGGGAACTCACGCAACATTTTGTTGCGAAAAAATGCCTTAATTCGTATTGAAGTGTCAGCAAATTCTAAATAATAAAAAATAAAGTAAGAACATCAATCAGATAACTATTCAATAAGGAGTTTGTTTAGTCTGCTAAAAAGATTTTTTGCTAACTAATAATCAGTAATCAGCAATCAGTTAATCACACAGAAATGAGCGTTTACTATTAGGTAATAGTTATTAACCTAACGTGTTTGGAAAATACAATTTCCCACATGAGCACTTTGTTTGCGGTACGAGCGCAGCGAGGGCCGCATGAAGTGCGAATGTGGGAAATTGCTTTCCAAACAAGTTAGGTACAATATTTTTTGTAACAAATCTCTCAAAAAAAAAAATAAAAATTAATATTTTTTATAATTTAGTTTTTTTTGCTACTGGGTTGGTAACAGGTCAAACAATCAAAAAATTGACATGAACTGTCACTTATCGTAAAAAAATAATCGTTTCCATCTCAACGATAGCGATACCAACCTACTAAATGTCCCTAGCCATTGTGTGAAAGTAAAAAACACCGCAGTGCGGGAAAGTTACTTTCCTACACGCTGGAGATAACCGGGAAATAGCTGTGTAAAAGCTATAAGTACAAAAATACTATTTTTGTAGAGTACTTTTCGCTGAATTTTTTCAGATTACAAATATTTAAAGTTGAACGCTGATTTCTATGGTTCCGTGTAAACCCCACATTAAAAGTACTGGGAGTTGTCGATAGTCATCTGAACTACAGTGACTTTATTAAAATAAAATAAAGTCACTGTAATCTGAACATTTGTATACAACCATAATTTCTTAGGTCCTGCTCAATGAAAATATTTTCAAGATGGCGACACTTTCGGTTATGCCGAAAGTCGCTATCAACTTCCTTATTTTAAATAGAAACCTATATTTTTTAATGCGTTTTTAGATTACTAGAGTTAATTCAAAGTAGTTTTTAAAGCATTCCCTATACCCAAATTCAGCCGTTTACAAAATATTTAGGGTTTTTAATTTTTTTTGGATTTGCACCTTCCAGTTCAAAAATCGATCTCAGCCGTTTTTTAAAATTTGGAAATATCTTTCGACTCATTTGAAAGAGGATCTTTCCTTTAGTGTTTTCAAATTTCTAAAAAAGAATAACAAACCCCAAATTTTTTAAGTTTAGTTTGCAGAACTTTAAACACCCATAACTCAATTTTTTTTCAAATAAAATGCCACAAGTTTTATTGAGATAAATAGTAAAGAATTTAATATTCTTCATCAATATGTATTAACATTCCCTATGCTTATGTTCAGGGACCCGGACCCAAATGAAATAAGGGTTCCGTTACGGTTCCGGTTCAAGATGAGCAAAAATTTTGGGTTCCGTTACGGTTCCGGTTCTAAATTAAGAAAAAATTTCGGTTCGTTACGGTTTCGGTTCCAAATGAGTAAAAAATTTTGGGTTCCGTCACGGTTCCGGTTCTAGATGAGCAAGAAAATTTTGATGCACTTCCGATAGTAAAAAAAATTAAAACAGAATACGGGTTACGGTTCCAGTTCTAGATTATTGAAAAAATTTTGATTCCGGTCCGGTACCCAAAAACAATTAAATCAAAATAACGGTTCCGGTTCCCAACAAAATTTAGGTTCCGGTCCGGTTTTCGGTTCTATTTCGGTTCGGTCAGGGTCCCTGCTTATGTTTAATATTTTTCAAGTTACAATAACTTTTTGTTGGCATTGAGGAATTCATTAGCCATAGGCCTTTTCTCATCGGTTGCTATGGAAATTAACGTACAGGAATCGCTGTGGTTAGTAAGAAGTTTCCTACAATGTCAAAAAAAACAACATATCTTCAAAATTATCAGATAGGTCTATTAACTGTTTCAAAACTATAAAAACGCCAACGTCGCATTTTACTGAATTATTTTTTTAAATAAGATTGATAAAATTCTAAAATAGTTATTAATGGTTAGATATCTCATTGAAAGTATAAATTACATTAACATTATTTTTTTGAAGTACATGAATAATTTATAACAGCTAATTTTGAGAGAAAATGCGACGTTGGCGTTTTTATAGTTCTGAAACAGCTAATATATACAGAAGAAAAATTTTCTCCTTCTAGCAAAATAAAAATTGGGACATTCTATTTGAAAAAATTAAGTTGTGGGTACTTGAAGTTAACCTTAAAATTTTTGGGTTGATTTCAAAATCTTTAAAACTAAGAGAGTTACCGATTTTTTAAGTGACAGGTGCAAATCCAAAAATTTTCAAAAAATACTAAATATCTCGAAAACGGTTAAACTTAGCTATAGGTAAAGCTGATAATAACTTAAAAATAACTCAACTAAACCACAAACGCAGTGAAAAACATAGGTTTCCATTTAAAATATGAAACAGATATGAAACTTGATAGCGACTTCCGGTATAACCGTAAGTGCCGCCATTTTGAAAATATTTTCATTGAGCAGAACTTAACGGATTATGTCTGAGTACCAACTTTCAGATAAATATCTTTATTAGATCTTTCAAAAGTTCTAATGTGGGGTTTAGAGGGAACAGCCTGTAGAGTGTAGATACAGGTAAAAAAAATCAAAACAAATAATGACCTTGAAATTTCGTTAAGATTAGAACCACATTACGGTAATGAAATTTGCAGTTCACTTTTGACTACTTTTTTTATCTAGACTCAAGGTGCTAATGGCCCAACTGGCCCCGATTTTTAAGGTGTGAAATAAGAAAAATAAATTTCAAACATTATTTATTAAAAAACTTATTCATTTGTGAAATTCGGGGCCCGCTTCTCGACAAAAGCAGTCATTCCTTCTTTGCGGTCTTTAGTTGCGAACGTCCCGTGGAACATCCGTTTCTCGAAGTGGAGCCCCTCTCTGAGCGTCGTTTCGTACGCTGTATTGACCGACTCCTTGCACATTCCGTTAACTAGGTGCGAATTTTTAGCGATTTTCTCCGCCAATTTGACCGTTTCGTCCATTAATTTCTCAACCGGGAAGACTTTACTGACCAGACCCATCTTCTCGGCCTCGTGCGCCGGCACCTGGTCCCCTGTGAGCACCATCTCCATAGCCTTGGACTTCCCCACAACCCTCGTCAACCTCTGGGTGCCCCCAGCCCCCGGAATGGTCCCAATCAAGATCTCCGGTTGCCCGAACTTGGCATTCTCGCCCGCGTAGATGATGTCGCACATCATGGCCAGCTCACAACCGCCCCCCAGCTACACAAAATTAACAAATTTTTTTAAAATTTTTTGGCGGACTTACAGCGTAGCCATTGACGGCAGCAATCACTGGCTTCACGCTCTCAGAGACGCGGTTCCAGTGGGCCAAAAAGTTGCCCCGAACGCACTGCGAATAAGTGTTGTTTTGCATTTCTTTGATGTCAGCCCCTGCAGCAAAGGCCTTTTCGCTACCGGTGATTATGATAGCCCCCACGTCGTTGTCTTTCTCAAAAACGTCCAAAGCGTCGGCAACTTCCTGCATCAGGCCGTTGCAAAGGGCGTTAAGGGCCTTTGGCCGGTTTAGTGTTATCACCCCCACATTGTTGCGGGCCCCAGCTTTGTGCGTTTTAATAAATTCGAAGTTTTTTTGGACTGAAACCAATTAACATAATTACTGCTTGAAGGTTACTAAACAATAATTAGCAAATATCGAAGCAAAGTTTTAATTTCGCCCGATTTCATTGATCCACTCTGTATATATCACGACTGTCAAAGTGACAGTTGACGTTTTTTTATAACCTTCAACCTGTCATGTCCTTATTGTTTTTCAAATAAACTCATTAAAAAATTACGAAATCTCATTAATGTCCAATTAAGTCAGCTATTATTACCGTGACGTACCTTGTGAGCTCCTCAAAATTCATAATCAAGTCAAAAAACTAAATCATTGTTTACTTCCGAGTCCGTTCTACCTAATTATGCAAATCTGGGCCTTGATCTTTAATATTTGGGTAATTGGGTGAGAGCGGGCCCGGACTGAAGTCTTTCTAACCTCAAAACTCACCGCTGTAGAATTTGATGTTGGGGTTGTTTAGGAATGCCTTGTTGGAGGCGGGGGTTGAAATTCTGGAGACCACAAACCGAGCTAAACTTTTCGCTGCCATTGTCACTGTGTTAATAGATAAAAATTTGTTAAACCGGTTCAAAGTCTTTGCCTGTTTATCAGCAACCCAGTAAACAGCAGAGTTGGACATAAATCGCTTCAAGTTTATCGCTTTTTGGTTTAATTGGAGCTGTTGTGATGGTTGATTGTAACTAAATATAGCAATTCATTGGGAGGTTTTACAGATTATGTCAATATCTTGTTTTTTATTGGATTATTTTGGTGTTGTGATAATTGTTACGTTAGGTTGTGATAAGGAAGAGTTGGGAAATGCATGATTATGCAAAAGTGGGGAATAAATTGCTGAGACTTATTTTATTTCCCTGTATCTTGTTCTTGGGGTTTAGCCCTTTATCACCCTAAATAATCCTTTCATTGTCCTTACAACTGTGCCTAAGGAAGTGAAAATAATAAGTCCCTTTGTTGGTGTTATCAACTTTGAATTAATAGATGAGTGGCAAAGGGGTGGCCCCCTTCGACAAAAGATTCGCTTAAAGATCTTGAAAGATAACACAAAATTAATTAAATAGGAATTAATTGATAATCAAGACCCCATGTTAGGCAACACAATATACACCAAATTATTTAAATACTCAGAAATCCTAAAGAATGTAAATTAAAAAGCGCAGTAAGCAAAAATTGTGCTACACTTTGCAAAATATTCCTTGAGGCCAGTTGCAACAATGCTTTCAGTTGTCTTAGTATTAGTTGTGGTAATCCCAATTTTTGGTTGGGATTTGTCTTATTACAATATTTCTTCCGATTATTATGTCTCAAATGTTGCCGTTTACGGCAATCGAGCTTTCTTGTCATTACCTAGAAGCTCTTGTCGTAATAATTTGACTCATCCGACTCTCGTTGAAGCGTCATGGTTTAACGAACAACCGATTTTCCCCAGGTATTGTTTTTATTTTTGAATTTGTTTCCAGTCAAAATTTTTAGGAAAGATCCTTTTTTCCTTGATTTTCAAACGTGGGGTAACTGTGACCATTTGCAAGACGTCGTGGCCATAGATGTGGAAGCTATAAGACCACGTTTGTGGATTTTGGATAGGGGAAACTCGGAGTGTTTACCAAAAATTGTAATTTATAATATTTTCCAAAAAATTAATTACACTCTGGAAGCCCCTAAAGACGTTGGAAACTTCAGTTCTTTAGTCGTCGATGGACCAAGAGCATTCATCGGTTCAGACGACTCCAACACTTTATTACTCTTTTCCTTGAATGAATTCAAGTGGTGGCAGATCAATTTAGAGGCGCCAAACACACTTTTACCAATCTCAACCACATTTCTAGCTCGTGGACGCAAAGAACCGATTCTATACCTCACAGGAGACGACGAACGAGCAATTTTTTCACTAGATTTGACCGAAATTGAAAATTTTGATCAGGTTCTAATCCAAAATAACGAAAAAAAATACTCAAACATGTTTCCAGGAAGGAGAAATTTTCAATGTTAATGTTACATTCTTGGGAGAAAAGTTAGGCAATTCGACTTGTCTAGTCGCGGATTTCAAAAATGGACTCAGTTACTACATACCCCGAGATTATGTAGTGGTTAGGTGGGACACAAGGTAAAAAAAAGTTGATGCGATGGCCGGGAATCGAACCCGGATCAACTGCTTGGAAGGCAACTATGCTGACCATTACACCACCATCGCACATACTTTGAAATTCTAATCACCCGTAATTCCCGTCCAATTGCCCTTAATTTATTTCCTTTATTTAAATTCTACTATTAATAAAAATTAGACACACAAAAAAAGTAAAATTAATTTCGGTCACATGTTTAAGCTTAAATAAAATCTTAAATACTGTACAGAGTATCCCAGCGAAAACTAAATCGGTTAATACTATACGGTTAATTTATTAATTATGTGTGTTTGTTTGAATGTATTAGGCTTACACTTTGTTACAAACTTTACTCTTTGCCGATTTTACTAATTTACCTATTTGCATCAATTTTTTTAATCATAGTAGAGCTGAGTAAATTGGATAAGAGTACACCTGGGCGGAGCCTAATTGCACACAAATGTAAGAGGGGACAGGGAGCAGTGGCGTAACAAAATGTGTCAGTAAATTGTTTAAGAGATAATTGCTTGTAAATAATAAATTCCACTGCCAACATTACAGCTCATTTGCAACTGCTCCAAATGAGCTTTCAAATGATGTCTTTTCCTTTCGTTCTAAGGTGAAATTTTGCGATAATAAAGCACATCTGCACGCCACTGCTTTAAAAACTCCCCTGCTTTTTATAATGGACTCCTCCAAGATGCGTTTTGGTCATCTACGCATACACGCCCAGGTGTGTGCTTCTGTCATTTGACAGACTCTAATTTTAATCATGTGTATTATTGGTTGCATAACTTACATTTTTTATAGATTTTTACATATCAGCAGTGCTGTAAGGGAATAGCAATACGAACAGCACATAAAAGAAATGCAAAAATAACGGACGAAAGTTAATAATAATATACAGCGTGGCCCACAACTCATTCCCCACCGGAAATGTGCCGGTGGTAACAGCAATGGAAATGACAAAAATGCAAAAAAAAGTATTAGCTGTTTCAAAACAATAAAAACGTCAACGTCGCATTTTCTCTCAAAACCAGTTGTTATAAATTATTCATCTACTTCAAAAAATTAATAGCTAATGTAATTTGTAGTTTCAATGAGAGCTCTAACCATTATAAACTATTTTAGATTTTTATCAACCTTATTTAAAAAAATAATTCCGTAAGATGCGACGTTGGCGTTTTTATAGTTTTGAAACAGCTAATAGGTCTTTTATTCTTCGTTTGGGAGATAAAAAGTTTTCAAAGTGACCAATCCCAGAAGCTCCCTCCCAGGTGTACAGCCTACAGTAGATGCGTTGCTAAGGAATGAAAAATATTTCAAGTGCACACTTTTATAATCCGTTCTACCTATTATTGGTTTCTTGGCAACGTGTTTTATTCCCGTAATCATCCGGAACAAGGCCGTTGGTGATTAGCTACTTTGAAACGTTCTTATCTCCCAAACGCAAAGAGTTAGAACTTTTTGTAAAGAAACTTTTGATTCAGAATTGCCTAAGCTATATGCACTTTTCCGGTGGGGAGCGAGTTGTCGGCCACTCTGTATAATACACGCTAGCATTAGAATACTGAGTACTAATTTTCAAAATGAGTATTTTTTTCGAAAAATCTTTTTGGCCTTTTTCTCGGCTTTGTTATTTATTCTAATTGAACGAACATTGATGCTGAGTTAGTATTTTTGGTGCTACATTAGATTTCATGGTTCTACAAATAAATAAGAATTATTTGATGCACGATTAAATAAGGCCCTTTTTTCAGAAATCCCTCAATTGCTGAGAATTATAACGTCTTAGCGCAGTCTTACGACCTCCTTCCTTACGTCTCTCAGCTCTATACGGGCCCCCAGAACTCAATCTGGGCCCTCGCTAACCCCAGCCCCCCTCATCAATGCCAGGAGTCGCCCCAACTCACCAAACGTTTAATAAAACTACTCAAGTACAACATTCTTTTGTAATATCGCCTTTATTCAACAAAACAAATTCAACAATAAAACCGTTTACGTATGCACGGGCAGTGGGTTTTTGGGATTAACACACCCTCCCATCAGAGTCACCCTTTGTGACGCCCCACAGCCTACCGTATTTTGGATAAAATCAGGGAAATTGCTTTCAAGGATCCTCATCCTTTCACGCTTGAGATCAGGGATTGCGTGCGTAGACAAGTAGCATTTCTTCGATTTGTAGACTAGAACCGGGAGACCTGGGGCAAGGGGGAGGTTGGCGTCCCAGCGGTACACTTCCGGTTTGCCTTCGTACCGGAAGAACACGGCAGTACCAAGATCAGTACCCAGGATAATGATTTTGCCGTCTTTGGAGCCACTGTCCATGATTTTACCCGCTGTGCAACCGGCTCTGAGATAGTCGGTCCGGATTGAGAAAACTTTAGGGGATGAGAGATAAGAGAAGATGATGAAGTTGTTCCCGCACCCTTTCTGGATGAGAGCAATGTAGAGAACATCGCGTTTGCCGTTCCCGACCACAGCCTTCGGGAGCACCACCCTGTAGCCCCTATTTCCAGCAACATCAAACACTAGGATCGATCTAGTCGCCGCGTCGCTGACGTAAGCATAGGGGCGTCCATCGGGGGCGTATTCCACGGCGATGTACTGCAAGCGGGAGGCTTGGGCCACCAATCCGGACAAATCCAGCGTCTTGACGACCTTTCCGGTTCGCAGAGAGATCGCGACGACTTTAGGGGGACAGCGCCTGATTGGCGTCTCGAGCGTGTTGACCACACCCACGTCCAACACCCAGAGGACTTCATTGGCGTCGGCGAAAATGTCAACCACTGATTGGAGCGCGTTGCAGTTGCCCTCCTCCTGGGTGGACCAGCAAGGGAAGGGCGTCAGAGTCGCCTCGCATCCTTTGTGCTTCAAGGACAGTTTGGCCAAAGTGGCGGGTACTCCAGGCTTGTAGCGAGGAAGGGCCACGATGACGTCGTCCTTGTAGATCTGGGCACGGGTGGCAATGGCGTTCTTCTGGATGAAGCGTCCCGAAGAGCGGTAGATGGACTTGGTGGCGCCGTTCGGCCACTCGAAATTACCACCAGTCCATTCGACAGGACGTACGATTTCCTTGTCGCAACTCGCCGAAATGGCGGCGATGAGGGTGCACAAAATGGCGATTTGTCGAAGCATGCTTGATCGATTGATTGATTGGAGCGAATGATGGAGGGCCTTAACTTTTGGCGGCTTTTATCCAACCTGAGGTCAAGCCAGACGTGCCGCAGGTGAGGTCGTTGACTCAAACCTGAATCAACAATTTTGCAATCATGGCCGAACTAAACAAACACACCGACATGACCAAAACCAAAACAATCACTCGGATATAAATTATGCGAGCCGTTTCAGACGTTATTCACTCATCTTTTCAACCAACAATCAAGTCTAAGTACGAAATGTGGCAAATTCTGGCATTCGTGGCAGTTTTGGGCATTGCTGGGGTCTACAGCGACTGCAGCAAGAACCTGATCCCGGATCTGAGCTACAAGCTCAGTGGTACCAACTTGGCATTCCCATGCGAAGCCACCAAGAACATTTATCTCCAGACCGGACGTTACGTCCCGAAGAACGTGATCGGGACCCGAATGCAGATTTTCAAAGAAGATGCGATTGTGGCCCTTCCGCGTTTCAAACACGGTGTCCCTTTCACCCTTGCTAAGTTCAACCTGAAACAGCGTGGGTGCCATGCGACCCTTCAACCTTTCCCGTGCTGGGCCATCCAGGAGGAGGGTAATTGTGACGCTTTGCAGAATGTGGTGGACATCTTCCTGGACCCCTTGGACATCCTCTGGGCTCTGGATTTGGGCATTTGCAACACTTTGGAGCAACCGGTGAGGAGGTGCCCACCTAAGATTGTCGGGATTAACGCTGCGACTGGTCAAGTGATCAAAACCGTGGACCTTTCGCCCTTCATGACCCCACAAAGTCGCTTCCAGTACATGATTGTTGATTACTCGAAGGATGGCAAGGCCTGGGTTTATGCAAGCGATGCTGGTGCTGGTGGTATCCTTGTATATGATGTTTTCGGTGGGAAGGGTTACCGGGTTGTGTTACCGGCTGCGGCAAGTGCTGGTGGTAACAAAGACGTGCTTTACATAGCCCTCGCCAGGAAATCCTGTGGGAACGTTCTCTACTTCACCTACTTGTCTTCGCCCAGACTTTTCAGTATCAAGGTTTGCTACCTGCAAAGTGGGCAAGCTAATGGGGCTATTGTCGACGTTGGGGCGAAGCCTCCGGGTACCAGGATCGTGCTTTTGGGGACTGATAACGGAGCGGCGATCTTCTTCAGGTACAAGGGAGAATCGGATATTTACATCTGGAACACTGATACTGCCTTCAAGCCGGAGAATTTCCTCTTGGTGCAGAAGGGTGGGGAATGTCGGTTGTCGACTCAGGTGGTGCCAGGATATAAGAGACTTATGTGGGCTATTGAGAGCAATTTCCATGATTATATTTGCAATACTGTGGGCTGTTTGGGGGCGAGTATGGCTGTGCACCCGCTTATCAAAACGTGCGATTGAAGTTGTTGATAAATTTGCTGTGATTGGTTATTAAATCGTTCGATGATTAAAATGAGTTTTATTTTTACTTTCTGAACTCGAGACAACGCATAACGCAAATGTGTATGCTCGTGCATACGGTATTGCGTACCTCTATTACGAAATCCTTTATTGTAGCAACATTTTTCTTGTACACCATAAAGTTTTACAGCAGTTAATGCTGTTTATGTTAATCAACCCTCACAATAAGATGTTTTGACATGGGTGACACGAAGATATTTACGATATCGATCGGTTCGTCTGAAAGACTACAGCCTGTCTGCCATAAATCACACAATAAGTTTGCCTGAGTGATTAGTAATTAGCTTGAAGGGTCCTCGCAGTTTGGGGTAATTTCAGTAAAATTTAATGGTGTACAAGCAAAACGTTGCAACAATAACGTTAAAGGGAACACGTTTTAGTGTGTTTTTAAGCCGAAAGCGGACGCGGAATTTATTTTTCTAATATCTTCTTAACCATTAACTTTTAACGGAAACGAAAAAAAGTTTTGAACATAGAATCTTAATTAAATTTGCGCCAACGTAACCCTTTTTTTATTTTTTGACTTATTTAAAAAAAATTAAAAAAATAAACAGGATGTAAGCAAAATAAGTACATTAATTTTAACCAGTGGCAGAACTCATCAAGACAAACAATTTTTCTATGTACCATTTTTTCAAAATCGCATTTTTTAAAATCTTTTTTTTTTCCCTACAAATTGACGAGCCTTTTATGAAATGCTCCAACAAAGAAATGTAATAATAAATAATAGTCGCAACCAACGGTAACCGTTTCATAGGATAATCTTGTCGACTAGGTAACTTTGCTTCCAGTGGCGTGTAAGAAAATTGTGTAAAATTTTAAAATAATTTTAACTCAAAAACTAAAACGTTTTGAAAAAAAAGTTATTAGGAAAAGTTGTTGGTCTTGACGAGTTCTATTACCAGTTAAAATTAATGTACTTATTTCATTTACAGCCTGTATAGTAATAAAAAAAAACAAGATAGGGCGACGAACTTCCAGTTTTTGCTGATGACAAATGTATTTTTGTTTTCAAAATTCGATAACGGGTAAGATATTAAATGTAAATTAAAAAAAAAATCTTTTGTCCCCTCTCAATCCTTCTATGGTCGGGCAGTGAGGAAAGCACTGCTTGGAAGCAGCCGTGTACAGCCGGGGAAAAAACTATTCACCAGTCAAACTTAATGCTTACTAGTCCGGTCAAAATAGACAAAAATATAGTGGTAAGCTTGCAAAAAATTCGCATAGAGTTGAAAATTGGTACAGATCTTAAGTACACTATTACAAATAAATTGTCAAAAGTCCCAACCGATCCCACATGTGCTAAAAAAGTTATTCAATGTCAAAGGTCAAAAGTATCAATTTTTTCATTTTTCTCGTAAGCGGTAAGTCTTATCATCAAAATATTCAAACAAAAGTTGTAGATCTTGCAATTATCTATAAAAATTGTCCTTTTCATTTTTTTTCTACGAATCACCATTCCTGAGATATCACCATCGGCAAACAGACTACCTCACAGGTGGTGGGGATATGTGTTCATATTATGCACACGGCTTCTTTAGCTTTTGAAATCATGATATCTCAGAAATGGTGACTCGTAGGAAAAAAGTATAGAAACAATTTTTATAGATAATTGCAAGATTTACAACTTTTGTTTGAACATTTTCATGATAAGAGTTACCGTTTTCAAGAAAAATTCAAAAAATCGATACTTTTGACCTTTTGACATTGAATAACTTTTTTAGCACACGTGGGATCGGTTGGGACTTTTGACAATTTATTTGTGATAGTGTACTTAAGATCTGTACCAATTTTCAGCTCTATGCGAATTTTTGTAAATTGAAATGTCTATTTTGACCGGACTATAGGTACGCTGCGCTCGCTTGCAATAGTTAACTAGTCGGGGAGCAGGTATAACATATAAATATCGAAAAACCCTTATTTAGGGAGTCTGGTTCGGAGTCGTCGATGGCACAAATTTTTTGAAAAATGTCTCTTATAGAAAATTACGTCAATAATTATAACGTATAAATCAAACTGTGTTTATAATAAACAAACTTGCTCTTTGCTAGATTAAATTAAATTATTTATTCGATTTTGTCTTATAAACTTACGTAAATTAATTAATTAGTATACTAAGGGCAAGTTAGTATTCATAATGCTCTAGAATCATTTTGGCCGAATGTCTCACCAATAGTTTCACTTAACGCTAAGCGTTGAAAAAAATACAAAATTGAGTTTGACATCCGAACTGCAGCAAAATAAAATGCTTAAGGACATTGGCAATTTATTTTACCTATTTTATATTTTAACGAAAATTGAAAATGTAGTTCATTTTATGTCGGTAGGTCCTTTTCAAAATCTGCCATGAAAAATAAGTGAGATAATCACTTCGGAAGGAAGAAATCCTGACGTCACAACCGCCTCTCATCACAGAATCCTCTTACCACTGAACCCTCTCAATCACTAGAAACTTGACAGATATTTGAATATTTTCCACACATCTTCCACAAAATAAAAAAATAAGTACTTTCTCGACTTTTTTCTGTTCTAAATTTTATCTTGAACTTCGCGAAAACATCTCTGAAATTTTGTCAAGTTTATCAAAACTCTGTCAGTGTCACTTAAAAGTCAAAAACTATTTGATCTTAAAATTGAACCAAATGCTCAAGAGGCGGTTAGGACGTCATAATTCCAACTTTAAATCGAAATAACTCGAGTTAGAGAGCAGATATAGAGAAACGGTTTTCACTACTGTAATAACCGTTACCAGTACTATCATTATGTTGACACAATCACACAAAGTTGATTTTTAAGTTGCCAATGCCTTTAAATCACATATTTTTGCATTACCATTTGATTATAAGTAGTAGCAACGTTAGTAGGAACGTTCATGTAAGATTACCTTCAGTATCATCCATAATCGTGTTTTTTGACAAAATTTGGACAAAACAAAAGTTTTAGATTAATTATTCACTTTCAAAATTAAAAATTAAAATTAAATTAACAATCTTCACAAAAATCCCTAAATCGCATAATGTAAAAATTTTTGTTTAAAAACCACAAAATGAGGGTGGATTACTAAAAATAGTAAAAAATAAAAAATTTAAAAATAGTCTCGTTAACACGACGTTTAAAAATCCACTCGTGAAATAAAAACCCGACTTACACTCAAACTCGTTAAATAAATACCTATTATGCACGTGACTTTTTTCATGTTTTTCTTCAATTCCTTATAATTATGATTATTATTATCATTTATCAATGAATTAAAAATATTAATAGTATTAACAAAATTAAAAATGTGAAAACACTAATTAACCAAACTGTCATTCTAAAACAAACGATGCCTAAATGATGTTTTGTGTAAAAATTTTTGAAAGAAATTCACTTTCGAGAAGCTACATAGAGAAAAAAAATTAAGTATACTTCATTTTTTTTTAAAATCAACTGTCATTGTCAGAAATTTTAAAATTATGTTGGAACCCTGCCACATTGCCATAGGAACGAAGCCTGGACCACTAATTTTAAATGGAGTTGCCAACGTTGAAACAATTTGACAATTGATTTAAAAAAAAACCGACTGTATTTGATAGCAAACGGTGAATTCTGTGTGATTATTACGGGTAGTTTCTATTTGTTTCGACTTATTCAATCCCTTTCAATTTTTTTTGGTAAGCTTTTTTTTGGAATGGAAAGCAGGTACTTTGGCTTCCGAGAGAATCTTATGTTTTTCAGAGAATTTAATTGCACAAAAATTCGAATTCAAGGTTATTTGACATTATTTGCTTTTTGCTGAGCTTTCTCAATCTACCATTAGAAATCTTCATGACAAAACGATTTTTTTACCGAAATAATAAAATTAAAATTTAACCTGTTGTTTTTATTGTTTTCTATAGTAAAGAAAAGATTTTGTCGTGTTCCAAACTTTTGATTGATTGCGTTTTTGAGAAATGAAAAGGAACATAAAAATTACTAATAAGTTGTAATAAGTAAACATTACTTCAAAAAGAAAAAAAAAACATCACTGATGCTTGTTGCATGAATAAATTCAGTTAAAAGAAGTAATACGATAATTCTGTGTATGAATACTAGTAGATACAGAAACATCATCTTTCACATGTTCCAGTCTTTAGTTGATCGAGTTTTATTTTGCTCTCTTTTCGTCGTGCCCCGCATTTGACTGAGGGAGATTCTCAGCGGCAAATTTTGTCAATGTAAAATGAATAGGTATTCGCGTTTCGTTCAAAATTAATAATATTTTTTTTAAAAAGTGTTACGTTAGCTTAAATTCTAATTGTTTAAAAGGCTCAATTCTATTTTTCGATTTAAAATTGGATTACAAATATGGCTAAAAATAGAAAAATCCAAATATGATTTTTCTATTTTTAGCCATATTTGTAATCCAATAATAAAAAATATTAATTTTTAATTTTTTTCGAGAGATTCGTTACAAAATAGTATATTACATAACGAGTGTGGAAAGTAAGTGATATAGTGCGAGTCAGAATCTTGACGCACGAGGCGCCAGCCGAGTGCGGAAAGTTCACGAGCAACGATAGACACTTTCCAGGGAGTTTTGTACACTATTTTTCCTACGACACTAAAGAAAAGCCATTTATTGAAAAAAGATTTCGATGAACCACATTTAAAATTTTATTTGCAATTTGCATTGTATTGGTAACTGACTCATTAGCATATTCTTCGCGACAGCAGTAGATTTTCATCCACCGTGGCGTTTAAGAGTTGTGATTTCGGCGGACTCCGAAAACAGTGTCCTGTGTATTAAAGTTCTGGATTTTTATGAATTAAATAAATGGCTATACGTTTAAGAAAGCTGCAAAGTTTGTTACGTTTGTTCACACCTACCATTTGTCTTGCTTCGGAGCTCTCCTTGCAGATAAACAGAATAGCAACATACTTGATAAATGCAAACAATTACGTTAGAACTGTGCGTTATCATATCGCACAGGATTTTGAAGATGTATGAAATTGTCAACTTTCGGGCCTACTAAATTGTGTGAAATTGACAACTTTCGAATAGTGTCGTAGGAAAAATATTGTACCTAACTTGTTTGGAAAATGCAATTTCCCACATTCGCACTTCATGCAACCCTCGCTGCGCTCGTGTCGCACACAAAGTACTCATGTGGGAAATTGCATTTTCCAAACATGTTAGGTAAATAACTATTTCATTATACTTGTCTTTGTCGCAAACTTGGTTTAACTCTGTTGTCCCCTTTAGACTTAATTTTCTAGAGAATTTCTCACGTTTGACTTCTTTTTTAGTTTTTTTCTTGTCTGAGTTTTGCTAATTCACCCAAGTCCGAGCGATTATCAATTTTAATTGATATCTTAGTTATTTCAATTTCCTTCCTTATATTTTCGATTTTAATTTTTAATTTGCCTCAAACGATAAAAAATGAGCGAAAGTTTTGAGGGTCAACTGAACTGCCTCAGCTAAAACACGTTTTGATTGTTGTAATAATAAAATTTTAACATTGAAATTAGAAAGACAAAGCAATGGTAACACCTAATTAATAATTAATAAGCAATAACTCCGATATCTCTTTCGGTAAATAGACGAAACCACATTTGTATCGTAATGTGTCGTAAAAAATCACCAAAACTTTCGAATATTTATTTACATCAGATGCAATAATCACACAATGGGTGACCTAATTGAAGGGATTTTTTCCCAACCCGTTCACTTCTCGTACGTAATAGGTGGAAATCGATCAAATGACACGCCCAATCCATTGAGACAATAGCGATAAAGCAAAAATTATCTCGGGTTTTCTTAACTCCTCCCTTTTTGTTAATTGTTTACTGCAATTGAATTGAATTATTTTTGCAATTATAATTTGATCGAAAAGTTCCAAATCATGTGGATCTGTGCCAGTGAACGTGCAGAAAAACAAATCGATTATCAAATTACTTATAATTCAAATCACACTTTGAATTTTCCACAATTTCAAATTAACCGCTCTAATTAGAATTGTATGAAGGCACAAAATTGCTTAATCCGATTATAACTAAATTTAATTTGTTTTTAAAAAATTCCACACTTTGGCATACCTTTCATTACGCATTTAATTTGTTACACTTGCGTTCATTTCTTCAATTTATTCGATTTGTGTCACATGGTGTATTAGATTGTTGGTGATAATTATGTTATTTTGGTAATTTATCATAGCACAATGACGTATTGTGACATTTGAATATGAGACGTTTTTAATATCACTGTTAATTAATTAACTTCCTCGAGAAATTTACGTGACAGCAAGTAAAAGTTGCTGTTTCTTAATGTTGCACGTTACGAGCGATGATAATGAGAATATTTAAATTAGCACAATAAGCACAATTTTGGTAACCTACAAGTGCGCACGCAACATTAATTCATAAAAAACAAGCACAATTAAGTGTAAACTTTACATAATTATAATGATTTTGTTAATACATTTTGGTCTATGGAATGTGAGATTTTTACTATAGTCTTAACAACATTTAATTAATTGTGTCGTTAGGTTGGCACCTAATTTGTTTTCTTAAGTTGGCAATCTTGATTATAAAATTCAAAAGTCACTTTTCGATTAGTCCTCAATTCTGAAAAAGTTCAAAACATTTTATGGACTATTTCTGTCATTTTGGGCGATTTCAATAATGACATTTAGGTCCAGTAAAGCACTATACTTTACTGACGATTTTACAAAAAATATTCTGCTATTATTTGATTTCCACTAAATCGGTTTTCAGCTTTAAATTTAGAATGCTTGCTTTTAAACATGCAAATATTCTCAATATGCATTGCATCAGATAAATAAATTAATAATAACTTTCCAAATTTTTAATTACATACAATTTAGGATAATTTGAATAATGTGTAATGTATCCTGAAAACAATTTATATTTTGAATCTTAAATACGTATTCAAATTTCACCAAACTGTAAATAACACAATAATAATAACATAAGTCAATACGACGAGACAAATTTTTAAACATTAATTAAGACATCTTTATTTTAAAAGATTTTGAGAAAACAAGACACTTTTTATCAGGGCTTTTCAGCTATTTATTTGAGCTCGAATTCAGCTTATTTATAAGTCTAAAACTCACTTATTAGGTACGTGATTTCTAATGATAACCTACCAATAATGGTCGCATTCAAATTGAATTGTCCTATTTAATCTGTCATTTAAGAGAATCAGCTCGTTTTTTCAAAAAAGGTCAAGAAACATCTATTTTTTGTATGAGTTTGGTAATATTTCATCGGAATCCGAGGAATTTGTTTCCAACAGAAACTTATGTCCCATTTCAGTTCGTAGTAGAATTTTGCAACAGCGCATTTGAATTTTTTGGAGTGAAATGGAACACAAATTGAGAGATTCTGGTGGGTTTTCTTAGCTCAAAACGTGGCGCTGGGTTAGTTGAACAGAGAGTTCTTCTCTTTTACAGAAACTCTTAATTTGTGATTTATTTTTCACTCCGAAAAATTCAATTGCGCTGTTGCAATTCTACTATGAACTGAAATGGAATATATTATTTTCAAATAATTTATCAAAACATAGGCTAGAAAGGTCGGTGTTTTAAAACCGATCAATTTAACTTGTTTTTGAGACAAAAACTTACCTACTTATTTTAAGAGATATTCCTCCACTTATGCTATAATATCATCTAATTAGGTTAATTAATTTGCCTTGTTTTATACCAGGAACTACTTGTTTCGAAAAATTTGCCGAATATTTCAGTTAATTTGAAGCGGCTAAGCTTATTTTTAAGCCAGAATCTTTGTTATTTCCGGAGTTGCAATACTTCATCTAATTGACACAAATTTACTTATATTTCAAAAGACACATCAAACGTTTATTTTAAACACGACGCGTTTCAATTACAATGTGGTCATCCCCAGGTGATAATATAAACTCACATAAAGTTTTATATAAACTCGATTTAACTTGTTCACAGGTATAAACTTATTATTTTAAAAAATGTTTTCCAAATAAGCTACAATGTGCTTCAAAATCACCTTTTTAGATTTTTTTAAATACCTACCTATTTATTTATAAATTTAATGTTCTCAAACAGATTAGAAAATCGAAAATCGAAAAAGAAAAATTCAACAAATTTCGAACGATGTAGATTTTTGTAAGTAAAAAACTTCTCTATTTCAGCAGATTTTGCAGAAACAAGCCGGAAAATATTGCATTTCGAAACTAACATTTGAATTTCTTTAAAAAAATTTTTTTTCTTTGTCTTACAAAATATTCCTTCATTTTCGTATTGACTTGATCAATGTCACAAAATTGCCTTCCACGAAGATTTTTTTTACATTACGACATAGACAGTAGTCACTGGAGGTTCGGTACGAACTATAGTTTACTAATTTGCGTTTGCTATTGCATTTCCTTTTTCTCCATTACGTTCGGCATTGAATTTTCACAGATAGCGTTCTATGTGCTCCGAGAAAAAAGTTTGAGAACTTAGATATGTGTCAAGTGTCAAACAAAAAATGTGGTTCTGACTCTAGAGTTCTAGTTCTTGTTCGGTTTTACATCATTTGCTCTAAATTATCCGTCAATTTTAAATTCCATCTACTGAATCTACGGAGAATAATCCCGAATGCACCCGAAGACTAACAAATGTGGTATCAACTTACAGCTTATTCATTTGTGGTAACATTTTTATCATTAAAAGCCATCTTCCAATACAAGATTTTCAACTATTTTCGTATTTTCATGAGAGGTGCAAGTAACCGGCATAGTTCGTCTTCAGGGCCCTGTCTGTATCTTTTAAATTCACTTGACACTTTTGAATCGAACATATCGAGGATGAAGAATCTTGGTAAACTGCCACCAACACTTCGTAAATCTTTTTTTGACTTTTTTCTTGTTTTCTGAGATATTTTAATCACAGCGCGGTGTTCGGATTTTTGCTATTACTGGCGCGTTAGTTGTAATGGTTCTCTTTGACTACGTATTATTGAAGACATGCTGACCATGAAGTTTGCAATTTTGTGAAATACCTATTAAGAAGTGTTATTATTTAATGTAATATATCAATTGCCAAAATTATTAGACTATCACCCAGATACCGAGAATACTTTGAACTACCCTCGTGATCCTTCTAACGCCACCACCCTCGTCTACAGGCTGTAAATGAAATACGTACACTTGCTTTCAAAACTTTCGCGTACACATTCAAAATCAAGTCTCAACGATTTTGCAAAATTTTAGCTATGTGAACGTCTAATTTTAAAATTAGGTTAAAGATGACATTGATAGCATTAAAAAAAATTGTGAATTTTTCTTCAGAACACAAATTTCAATCTTATTGTGCAGTTTATACATAGTGATTACAGATAAAACTATTAACTTTTACAAAACAAATACCCAATTCGTCAGTGATTTGTGTCTGAAGGTAACAGAAATTTAATTAATAAAACAAATTTAAAAATATACCCAAATAATGTTAAAAAAGGTTTTAATATTTTGTCATGGCCCCATTAGTGTCAAGCACCGCATTCAATCTTCTAGGCATAGATCCTATAAGGTTTCGCCAATAATTTTGGTCTTCGCTCAACTCTTCCCATGCATCTTGAATAATTTCCCACAATTCCTCAGCATTTGCAGGCCTAAAGTTCCTTTCATAAATTTTTTTGACAATTAAACGCCAAACATTTTCTATGACATCTGGACTATAGGAAGGCCAAGGTAATACTTCAATATTATTATTTTGATACTACTGGGTTATTATTCAAGCGGTATGGATAGGGCAGTTATCCTGTTGAGAAATGAAACCATTATTAGGATATAATTGTTCCACAGAAGGAAGCATGACATTTTGCAAAATGTTCAGGTAAGCTGCTGCATTAAACGGATCATCAATGCGCCAGGCTACCCCTGGACCGAGAATACTTATCCAAGCCCAAACATTGACAGAGAATCGTCCAGATCTGTTTTGTGGTGACACATATCGTTCCAAAAATCTTGAATTTGCCGGTCGATACACTCGTATACGGCCATCATTGCACGATTTAAATATTTTTTCGTCAGAAAATATTACAGTGTAGAGGTCGGTATATATAATTCAGACAAAATAGTATCCGGAACTGCTTATTTTCTTCTGTTAATATAGTTTTCTTTGCACTAGCGAATTTTTTAATTTCTGAATTTTTCACACGACGGCATGCTGTCACCCACGATCCTGAAAAGTTGGTCTCAAAAACCGCTTGTCTTGCCGTATTGAAAGGGCTCCATCCAGTTCCGCGTTTGAAATTTTGGGTCTTCCCGAACATGGTCTTTTAGCCATGGTTCCTTCTTGTTCCCACCTCTTCTTCACGCGTAGAACAGTGCTTTTATTTAGCCCATAATGAGTAGCAACTCTTCTTATGGACCAAGTTCATGCAAATAAAATTAAATTTATTATTACTTTTCTTTGTTGGACCATTGGAGAAAAAATAATTTTAAAAAATGCGATTTTGAAAAAATGGTACATAGAAAAAGTGTTTGTCTTGATGAGTTCTACCACTGGTTAAAATTAATGCACTTATTTCGCTTACACCTTGTATAGTATTAAAACACAAACTAAAAGCTTATTTTTCTCGGAGTGTATAAAATGTGACATTCCTTGATTTTCGCCTGTATTTTTTATTTAAGTCAATTGTAGGCGATTCGGCTCATGTGTGAAACAGAAAAATGTACTTACTTATCTC
Organism: Tribolium freemani; assembly: GCA_939628115.1. NCBI lineage: Eukaryota > Metazoa > Arthropoda > Insecta > Coleoptera > Tenebrionidae > Tribolium > Tribolium freemani. The sequence goes on from OW626790.1 coordinate 11,247,947, forward strand.
AAAATATTTGATTGAAACAGACCCAAAAATCCTCGCTTCCTTATTTTAAAATTTTCTTCGAAACAATAAATCAGAAAATCCTCGTTTTAGATATGAAATTTTGGTCAAATCCCTGTTATAGTTTCGAGTAATTTCGCACATTTTTAAGCAGAAAACAATTATTCAAAAAAAAAACACCTAAGAAAATAGTATTTTGATTAAAAATTTAATTAAGGGAAAAATGATCTACATTCCGTTCACCTTCATGAAAACCATTGTGGTGCAAATAGCGTACTCTTGGCATTAACTTTTATATGAGTTGTCATGGTAACAGGTTAGTCATTTGCACCACAATGGTTTTTATCAAAGTGAACTGAAAGTATTATTTTTGGTTCTTTTCTCTTAAATTATTTAATAATTTCAAAATTTGAGAGTTTTTTTGCCCTTATCAAACTCACAATAATTAAGAAATTTAACTGTTCTGCTATTCCATTTTAACGGACTTTGCATAAATTTTTAGATTTTATTTTAAGTTTTTAGGAATAGTATCAGTAGAAATGAATTTTTCTTTATAGGAATAACTTAGTACCAGTCAAATTGTTTTCAACCTACAATTAGAGCCACATTTTTAAAATTTGAAATACCAGCAGGAGAAAGAAATATAAACTGATGACGGGCGGGACACAATAAAGACCCCACATTTTTATCGTTGAAAAATCGTTAAAAAATTCTGTTAATTTAAAAGGCACTAATTCCAACAACTATTTTTGAAGTAAAAGGTGGAACCTGGTGAAACTTTTGAAACCACAAAACCGAAAAATAAGGCAATGTGTAACGACTTCTGATTAATTTACTTTTTGTTTACACATGACAGACAGGGAGAAAAAAAATGTTGTGGGTGAAAATAGCTCTAAAAAATTTATTCAGACAAGTTTTAATTATTAAAGACTTTGAGGGCCGGTTTATAGAAAGCTCTGTTAAAATTTAATTCGTTGTTAAAAGTTAACAACGCGAATGGCCTAATCAAATTGCTTCAATTTGGTCATGTGATCAGTTAAGCTTATATTTAATTGCGAAGTAAATTAATGACGCTTCTATAAACCGGTCCTAAGAATATTCAAATTAGGCAGAGGAAATTAAAAATCTTAGTTTTGTTTAACAACTTAAGAAATAAGAACATTTTATGTTTGCGATAACTGACGGGACAGCAAAAGTTATAAAGATAAAAAAGTAATATTACCAAACAATTTACTTACCGATTTCTATTTTCTAAACTACCAAAACTAGAAAAAATTCTATTAACAGTTGTAGTACGTCAGTATTTTATGTTATTGCCTACAAAGCAATGTATGTAAATTTTAAAATCCAATGAATTACTTCAATATAAATTTAAATTATCCTCTCCCAAAAACTCTTTTGTCGCAAAATACACTAAATATAAACCGAATCGTGTGTTTTGAAACTTCACATTACTAAAATCATTTTAAAATTTCCGGATCAGGTTGCATTTTTGCTGGAATGGGTGTGTTGACAAGGCATAAAACAATAAGGCGGAAAGTATCACTTTACGAGTACATTCTTATTCGTTTGATTTGAATGTCAAAATTTTTCGACCTTTGCTATCACTTGTCAGTCCACCCGAGCACAAAGTTTCCCGTTTTGTCACCTAAAACGCCTTACTTTCAAAAATTTCTGCAATGTTATACGTGTGAGACAGACGTTATCTAGAGTAACTTTTCACTTCGTATCCACGTTTCGAAACTTTTATAACGAGCTATCTGAGACATGTTGGGCATGTTTATCGTCCTGACGATATTGCACTTTCTCGCCATCGAACGGCAAAACAATTACTTCCGGGGATCCCCCTGTCAAAAAATTCAAAAATTCCGCAATGCCGTTTCTTCTGAAGCGGATACGTCCGGTGTTAAGGTCACTAGGGGAAATAATACGCTTCAGGCGGGTGTGTCTACGATTTGGGGGCTCGCCGAGGCCATCACTCAAAGGGGGGACCGGCGAAAGTACCCCAGAACTTAAGATCTGCCGGCACTTTATTACCAAATAGTGGCAGTGCTCGAACAGTGCGTGTAACAAGTGAGGGTGAGTGCTGAATTTTTCAAAATTTGATATAGTGAAAAACTTCCTGAAATTGTGTTATTCACAGCGTCAATGTCACTGAAAAAACTGTGGTAAAGCGATTTCGCGGTCCACCGACCGACCCCTGACACCCAAAAAATTACACTAATTACATAATTGAGGAATTTAGCCAATTTGGATTAACACTTGTTCGGCTTTGTTCACATAATCGGGTTACAAAATTGGAATTAATTAGGCCGACCTACATCCAAATTAAAAATTTGTTACAAAACCGGCGATTCCTCCAGCTCATTATTAAATTATAATAATTTCCTCTTTTAGTAATTATCGCCAATAAACCCAAGTATTTATCTTTCATTGAGTCGGAAAACGGTGCGGTTTGCGCCATTTTTCCAGTTGTGCAACCACACATGCAAATTTACGTTAATTATACAAAAAATGACTTTTAAACTTTACAAAAATGGGGCGTTTCGAAATTCAATTAAAAAGTTGTCAATCCCTACATCCCCTATTGACACGCACCTAATTAAATCAATTAATTTAAATTATGACATTAGCTAAGCCTATTTAACGCAATGAAAGTAATTAAAGTGCGATACTAATTACACCAAGTGTGTAATTATTCAGTCAGGTTCATAAATGTCAATAAAAACGTGCCGCAATGGGGATGGGATAATTTCCCGATTGTTTTGATCAATTTCATGAAGCAATGAGAAAACTTTTGCAATTTTTAATAACAAAATCACGGGAAAGTTTCTTTTGTGCCCTTATTGTAGTGAAGGTGATTCAATTCAAAATGAGCCAAGGTGAAGAGGGCTGGGCAAATATGCGGAAAAAAGAGCTGCATCTATGCAACAACACATGTCATGAGTATGGATGAAAAATGGGCATTTTGGCCAATTTAAACTGAACAAATGACTTTGCAAAATACTACAAAAATTCCGAATTGCGTTGGCAAAATAATTCCATGTTACGTATGACCGTGGTAAATTGAGACAATAAAATTGTACCATTTAACAAGAATTACAGACTGACATCTGTCAGACCTTGAATCACTTTCCATACCGGACCTGCAAAACAATGAATTTGCAAAAATTTGAAGCATCTACTGACACTTTTGTAACACTCGAATGATTTCCAAGTCTAATAATGTTTGCAATAATAATAATTCATGTGTACTGGACTAGAACACGGCTTAAAATACCTAAGAACAAGTCCATTGTGATAACAAATATTGTGGGCGGGTTTGTCTCTGATAATTTTTTCAAATTAATTACTTTCTTTTTTACCGACCTAGTTAGAATATGAAGTCATTTTTGTCATTAATTTAGCGAGGGTGTGGTTACGCACTGACCACTCAAGGACAAAAAACCAAGCGTTCAGTTTAATTGAATCATGTAATGTTGCCAACTTAAATTTGAAGTCACAGGCCATGATCGAAATTTAATCATTTTTTATTACTTTTATATTTAGAACGTTCTTATTAATTGTAAATTGTGGTCAAATTATTTTTTCTTACTTATATCTTAAATTATTACTACTTAGTACTTATTTATATTTAAAAGTACAAAAAAGAATAAAAACATGTGCGTGTTTCTGTAAAAGCTAAGCGCTTGGAAAAGTGGAGTAAGTGAATACGGAGGCAATTTTTCTTCAGGTTCACTGTTACGAAATATAAGATTTACTGAACCGCAAAGGTCTAAACAATGGCACAAAACGATTTATAATTCTAGTGTGGTGCATATTCTCGGAAAACAGCCATAATTAACAAATTATTAAAACATACTTTATAATTATTGACAAGTCGTGATAGAGCTTTACAGATCTGATTCACGCTTTTCTATTGTTATTTGGAATTTTTACAACTTCCGAAATAAATATTTATCATTGACTTAAATTATAATTTAGAACCACTTTCTCTCCCGACACGCGTGAGTAAAACCATAACAATATACTATAATCAAATAATTAAAACTCTAGAAGAATTTAAATTTTCGACAATAATTGTCTGGTGTGTTATATAATCCTTGAGAATTCAAGTTCATCATAACAGTAAATTTCATTAATCGACAATCCGGTGTAGACATCGAGTTATATAACGAAATGGAGGTCATTAACTATCCCAACTGAAAGTGTTTCACTTTCGTAATAACACACATTCTAAAAAATCTACAGCAGGTCCTGTCAATTTTTTTTAATTTCGAACGGGACACATGGCTAACCTTGACAATCCTCCGCATTTGCATTTCTGTATCACTTGCACAATTGCAGTATTTACCAGAACTATTCATGCAAATCACTCTGTGATAAACAATAAATAAAGGAAGAAAGGAAAAGCACAACATGCGGCCAATTAAAAGACGCTGACTTTTTTCTTTTGTGAAATTCTGAAAACGATCTAAACAGAAAAAAATCCATTAGGTGTAGGCAAAGGTTTTCAAAAGAAGGATTATTTTTAATTATTGTTGCGTTTGTTCTCTTTAATTTAGTCCCGATTTTTAACAGAAGAGTTAACATAAAAGGATTTTTTGAAAATATTGTTCATACTTTGTTATCAACAGGCAGAGAACTTTCCTAATGATTTTAAATTGTATGTTTGTTTAAAAATGTACTACACAATGTTGGCCATTATTAAAATTAATAATTAAAATAATATTTTTACTGCATTTGGCTTTTTCGAACAGCTTACGCAATATCTAATAATTTGCTTATGAATGAAAATGTAAATTTTGGATTGTATAATAGATGCCCGAAATATAAGGTGACCAACTATAGAAAACCAAAAAACAGATTCGGATTTATTGGTTAATTTTCTTTAAAAAGCGTTTTATGTGTCAAATTATTTTTCTGATTTGTTCAATTTTCTGTCTTCTGTCTGCTACAGTCTAATTTGCTACCCTCTCTCTGTTTTCTGTACCTCCTTTTCAATGTAACTTTTCTTTTCTCTCATTACATTATGTTTACTTTTTATCTTTTGTTCTCTATTCTATGATCTATTTTTTATCCAAAATCGCATAGGTGTTGGGTTGGCTAGTATATTTCTTTATTCTTTAACTACCTTATATTTTCTACTCAATATCCTCTGTTTCGTTTTCTTTAATCTCTATCTGCTTTCTTTCCTGTTCTTGGTTTGCGTATCTCTGTTTTCTAATCTACCTTCTTTCCTATTCGTTCTCTTTTTTCTTCGTTATTCACTTTTCTAAAGTCTTCCATTCCATTCTCTATTCTTTCTTCAATCCTACTTTCGTCCCCCTTTCTTCTTTTTATTAAAAGCTTTTATTCTTCGACACTGTCAAAATTTACAGTTTTTCTCCTGTGTAAGGAAGTTTTGACAACTGCTAATACGAGCAGATTTTCAGTAATTTTAAGCCTTGTTGAGTCTAATTCGAAGAATAAAATGTTGTATCCAACTCGTTTTCGTATAAATCGGTTCATTTATTTCACCTCGTGGATGTTAAAATCCACTCGTGAAATAAAAACCCGATTTACACTCAAACTCGTTAAATATATAACTATTATTTAACTTGTCTTGTTGTCTGTCTGTCTGTTTCATATTTTCCGAGTCAAATTTGAGTGGGTACCTGTTGTCCAAATGAGTTGAAATTTTGCCTACATACGTAATTTGCATGACAGTGCAATATTACTTAGTTAAATTACCCCTAAGGGGGTTAATTGGGCTGTTAACATTTTAGGTTACGTTAACCACTGACTTTTGATTTGGGTAATTCTTACTTTAGCTACTTCTGATGTTAAATAATGCAGTGAAACTAAATCTCCGAGAAAAAGGCTATTAGAATAAGTAACGACCAAAAAGCAATAAAAAATAAAAAAAATATAAATTAAAAAAAATGTTTTTTAGAAAATAGCTTTTATCCGCAAACGTCACAAAACTGACAATTTTGTGACAGAATGTCTCAGGTAAAAGATCTAGCTCTCGGACCACCTTTACCGGACTGGGGTAAAACGTTTTTATGAGATAAAGCGATTTTTACTTTTATCTATCATCATGACTTACCATTGTTTTTCACTTTCTTGTGTCTTTTGCTGCTTCGCTCAAGAGGTGATGATTCCCTCATTGTGAAACGGGAGTCACTGCACTAGTTAAATTAAAAAATACTCAACATATTCGAAAATCTCAACACAAAAATCCAAAACTGACTTTTGCTTATAAGCATTGTTATGGTAATGATTCACGTGCAAAGCTTCCTGACTATTTTATTCATTTACCTTTAAATTAGTGTTGCTCAAAATTGCTCTTTACTCTTCACCAATACGTTTGCGGATAAAATAGTATATTTTATTCGGAGTAAATGTGAGTTTATGTGGCTCAGCTGAATTATTTGCCTCATTGCATTCGGCAAAATAAACATTCAGCTTCCCCACATAAACTATCACATTTACCCCTTATAAAATAATCTATTATTTAAAAGATGCACCAAAAAGTAAAAAATAATGTTTTTCTGTCAGAGGAGAATATTTTCGCTTACAATTTAGAACTCTAAAATTTATAAAATCTTTGGGAATGGTCATAACAATACGGTATTACAGCATTACTTTCTTGAATTGACCACTGTTCCCAAAGCTTTTATAAATTTTAGAGTTCTAACTTGTAAGCGAAAATATTCTCCTCTGATAGAAAAACATTATTTTTTACTTTTTAGTGCATCTTTTACATTTTTAAATTTTTTTTTACTATCCTCTTTCTGTTTTCTGCTCTTTCATCGCTTCTGTCAGTTCTTCTTTCTTTCTCTGTTTTCCCAATCAAAGAAAATCAGGAAGCATTTTTGGATATAGGTTATAGACACTTTTTCTTATTTTAACCCTCCTTTTAATCTAAGAATCTATAACCTAAGGAATCACCCCAAAATCTTATTTCAACTTCTTTTTTTCAGATTGTTCATTATTTAAAATTATCATACTTCTCCTAAGAATGCATTGCTTTTAAGATATCTCCATTTTATAGGATCCCAAAAAACTAAGAATCTATAACCTAAGGAATCACCCCAAAATATTTCAACTTCTTTTTTTCAGATTGTTCATTATTTAAAATTATTATACTTCTCCTAAGAATGCATTGCTTTTAAGATATCTCCATTTTATAGGAACCCAAAAAACTTTGTGGTATTTACCAAAACTTGACAAAATTTCAAGAAACAGTAGGTACTTTTTTCTGGTTTATATTGCCATTTTTTTACCAGGACTGAGTGCGGTTGGTCACCTTATTATCGAAATAATAAATTTATCTTTACATCCAAACACTCCATATAAGTTTCAAAATCAACTTATGGGACTCGATTCATTTACTTTCAAATCAAAATCTAGAAGAAACCTTTCGAGGATGTCAAAAGTATTTTCTCTGAAAACTATTTGTCATATTAATTTTCAAAAAGCTGTATTTTTTTTAAATTCGTTGTTCATCGTCTGTTTTTATTAAATAATTGTGATTAAATACTATAAAGTGTTCAATATTGGTTCTGGTCAGATCGCCTATGTGTGGCAATTGTCACAAAAAACGTATGTCTCGGAAACAATGACACATGACAGCTGTTAGTGCTCCGCGACCAGAAATTCACACGTTCAACTGAGATAACGCTTGCAGAGTAAATTCTTGAACGTCTGCATATAATTATCATCATTTGCAATGTGATGTTTATCAAAAACTCCTAAATGCAAAAATACGGCAGTTGATAGCAAACCATATGAACTTATCACGCAACCTACGTTCATGCTAGAAAGAGAAAACCACAGCAAACCACGACCAGAACCAATATTGAACACATGTTATATTCAGGAATGCAGATACATTTAATTTTGGTAGATTATTTATTGTCTACGTTTCGCCACCTTTTTGGGGCATCTTCTTCAGGACTTTCTTCGTGAAGTGTGACGGGGAACCATTTTGTTAAATATTTGTATTTTTGTTTGTAATAACTGTATTTTTTATGTTTGTAAATCATGGCAAAATTACACTGCACATATTTTTTACTTAATTTGAAATATACATAGAGGCAAATAATTTTATTTCCTGTTATTTCTAGGACATCGGGTACCTGTTTTTAGATAAGAATAGGGAGAGAACTAAGTAGAATTTCTTTTTTCGAGTATTACATTTTAGATTTTATTAGATTAAAAATAACGAAACTTTAAAACATGTTACCATATTTTATTTTCACTTTAGTTACGTCTATGTTGATAACTGCAAGTGTTAAAATCGTGGTTCATTAAATAAGTCTTGCTTTCTTTAAAAAGATTCTTAGATAACAGACTTTTAATTTAATTAAAAATTTAATTAAATAATTAGTCAACAATTTTTTTATAGGTACTTTAGTTGGCATTCCTTTAATCTCCACTAAATTTACATGTAATCTCTTTTTTCAGTAGAATAGAAATTACTTATTTCATTTACTTTTGAACACAACAGAATAAAAATAAGAAATTACAATGTGTATTTCAAATTGTGGAAAAAAACAAGTTTCTTCACATATTTTTGAAGGCTGAAATGTGATTTATTACTAGTTCAAAGTTATTGCCAATAATTAACACAAATTATTTTATAAAAAAGTAGAATAAAACTTGCTCTACTAGTTTTATTTACCCATTTTACCATTTTTATGTAATTAAATGCTTCAAGGAATTGGTATGCACTAGTATTTATTATGCAGTTCACATTAATAACGTCACGTCAAACATAAATAAATCTGTTTTATCTCTGTCCACACTAATAGAGATAATAAAAATGACAAATAAATGGTATTTAAGCGTACAATAGTAAATACTTCAACCTAATCAAGTATGTTTATAGTAAACAATAGTAGATGACCTAGACGCTTTAACGACTTTTTTATACCAAGATGTTGCACAAATGGTTTGAAATAAAATTTTGATAAGTGCACAACTTTCATCTGCAAACCTTGCACTTTTAAAATTAGAATTCAGGCGACTAGTTGCTTAATGATAGACAACCAGTAATACACCAATGTGACCTTGTACTAATCGATAGTCGCCATCAAATGTGCGATGGTGGTGTAATGGTCAGCATAGTTGCCTTCCAAGCAGTTGATCCGGGTTCGATTCCCGGCCATCGCAGTATTTTTTTTTCACTTTCAGATGTTACGCCACGCACTTTTCCTCCTATTCTTATCACCTGCCCTATCACTGGAACTCGAAGTGGTCAACCAATGGAATTTGCTCGACTTTCAATTCCCCTTCGACCACCGCCTCATCAACAACTTCCGGTAACGCAAATCACTAAATTGAAAACAAATCCGGAACTGTTGATTTCAGCCCGGAACGGAACGTTTTCACCGGCTTGGAAATCACCAATGACCGGATTTTCCTCGCGATTCCGCGCCTCTGGTCCGGCGTTTCCGCCACTTTGGCGGTGATTCCCCGACACACGCCTCCTGGATCTAGTCCGATGCTGCAAGCGTACCCCAACTGGGATTCCCACAAGTTCGGGAGGGGTCAAAATGACAGTTGCGAGGGGCTTACTTCAGTCTATCGAATCAGGGCGGATTCTTGCAACAGACTTTGGGTATTTTACCCAATCAAATAAAAATCATTTTATATCTTCGTCAAGGTTCTAGATTCGGGGGTTAACCTAGCTCTTGAGGATTTCCAACGTGTGTGTCCCCCAAAATTGGTCGTTTTTGATCTAGAGACCGACCAAATTGTTAAAACGGTTGTTTTCCCGAGACAAGTTTTGCGCCCCAATTCGCTGCTAACTAATTTAGTTATTGACGAGACGGGACATGGGGGCTGCGAGCGGGCTTTTGTCTACATGTCTGACACAGCAGCGCCAGGTTTAGTGATTTCAAATTGAATTTAGACACAAAAAACAAAAATTTATTTGCTTATAATTTAAGATCTGAATTAGGAACGTCCTTCACCCATCTGCTTACAGGTTGAAACTTTTTTTTTTCAAATTTAATATCCAACGGAATGTATCGCAAATTCGCGAGTGGGTTGCCTACAAAATATGTTCAAGACTATGATTAAGAGGGTTAAAAAGCTAATAGTATCTTAAAAATTTTTGAGAGTAGGTATAGGTGTTAAAGAAATTGGTCTGAAGTTTGCAGGATACTGAAATTTTCTTTTTTGAAGATGAGTATTATCATTGCTAGTTTCAAACGTTGGGGGAAAGCAGTGGCATATTTACGTATGGGCTAAATCGTCTATAGCCCAAGGCGGCAGTATTTTAGGGGAGGCCAAAAATATCTTTGTTTTGCTTAAAAAAATAGCTAGTAAATAGACGAGTGTCATTTTTTTAAATCTATTGATCAGATTTTTAGTTTTCATCGTAATTTTTTACTTCTCAAGTTCTTACCTGTTCGGTTTTAAAAAGTTTTAGTAGTTTCAATTCATATTATAGAAAATTCACGATGAGTATCTAATGGCAGAAAAAGTCTGAATACCTACTTAATACAAAATACCTAGAGAAAAATGTCTTTGAAAAAAGTAAGCGGAAACGTAATATCATAGAAAAAAAGTGTAAAAATTGACATTTTTGATAAACAAAAACTTTTTAAATAAGTACAGAGGATGTGTTTTAATATGTACCAGTACTACCTTAGACAATAAAAGAGACATTTAAAAATATAGTGCATGTTTGATGAGTGATGAGTTGATGACTGATGCCTGTTGACATTATAAAGAACTTTTGCATCTTTTTTAATTTAATTTTCAGAACTATCTTGCATTTTGCATTTTAAAAGAATTTGTACTAGAACTGGGTCTGCTATTTCATTCGTATAAACTGATTGAAAAAAGTTAAGGACATTACTGGATTTTAAAGAAAATCAAGTGATAAAAAGAATGAAGTTAAAAGCAGATACGTATACTACAGTCGTTTTTTTTTTAAATCAATTGTCAAATTGTTTCAACGTTGGCAACTTCATTTAAAATTAGTGATCCAGGCTTCGTTCCTATGGCAATGTGGCAGGGTTCCAACATAATTTCAAAATTTTTGACACTGACTGTTGATTTTAAAAAAGGTAAAAGAGGTATATTAACTGTTTCAAAACTATAAAAACGCCAACGTCGCATTTTCTCTCAAAATTAGTTGTTATAAATTTTTCCCACACTTCAAAAAATGAATAGCTAATGTAACTTATAGTTTCAATGAGAGATCTAATCATTAATAACTATTTTACATTTTTATCAACCTTATTTAAAAAAATAATTCGGTAAAATGCGACGTTGGCGTTTTTATAGTTTTGAAACAGCTAATATGTATGTATTGATTTGCTTTTATCTGTGATTTCAATACTCGAAAATTTATAAAATTTGTTTGACGTTAGAATAATTAGACTTATTTAACTGTTGTGAAGCAGTGTATATTATTATGTACTAAAATGTCTTTATTACATAGTATTTGGCTTTACAGTCCAGTTCTACTTGAAATTATTTGATATTCTACATTACGTACATGTACACTTTTTTTTCTTTTCCAATTTTGTTCTTGCACCCATCACTTATTCGTTCATCCATTCTTTTCCTTCACCATTTTCGCTTAGAACTTTTTCTCTATCAAACTCGCACACTTTTAGCTCCACATACTCTGACAAACTCTGTCCTAACGTCTCTTTTCTTTTCCACATAATCTGCAGATTCTTTTCCAATCTTCCCTTTCAAACTCGTTCCCCCTTTGCCTTTTCTCATTTCCACATCTAAATCTGGCTGTGATTTTCTTATCTTTACTTTTAATTTTACTTAAGTATTTGGGAAGTTTATCATTAATAAGTAGGGTATATTTTGCGTTATATCTCGATTCTCTTATGCATGCTATTCTTTCCTGTTTATCTATGTCTCATTATTTTCGCAGTTCATCTTCCATTGTTTTTCCCCTTTCTCTTATTCTTTCAATTTCTATACACGCATTCCCCTTCTTCTTGCTTTTTTTATTTCTGCCCAACACTGTTACGCCGAATTCTTAATTTCTCTTCAAATCTCACCGCTCTCTTTCCTGATTCCACTCTTAATTTTTCTCTCTTACTTTCTTTTTTACTATGTATCCCGGGGTTTGATTATTTAGCCCCATCACCCATTTTATATACTTATCTAATATCTTGCACCCCCTCGATCTCTTCTGCTCCATACATTACAATGCTTTTCACCACGCTATCAAACATCATCATTCTTCTTTTGAAATTTTCATCAAATTTATGTTTTCCCAATCCCTACAGTTCCTACACACTTCCTAAAACCTTATTTGCTTTTTTTATATGGGCTGTCTGATATCTTGCTATTGATTACATAACCCAAATACTTCACCCCTTTCACCTGTTCTATATTTTTTTCTTCGCATTGCTATTCATCCTGATTTTCCTTTCTACTTTTCTTTTCAAACACCATCATTTTTGTTTTATCTACATTTATTTTTAATCTTTTTTTTTCTTACGCATTCTTTCCATTATTTTTATCATTTCCTTTATCTAGCTCTTGCTTTTTGCTGCAATCATCAAGTCGTCGGCAAACGCCAGAGACCACACTTTTTCTCTGCCTATACTTATTCCACCAATTTGTGCCTTTCTTAGAACCTCATCTATGTCTCCCAGGTATGCTAAGAATAATGCAGGGCTTAAAGGACAACATTGTGAAGCAGTGTATATTACGAGGATGATTAATTCGTGGCCTCTTATAGAAATAGAAGGCAATTGATTTTTTTTTCATTAATTTTTATGTTTTCATATAGTACCATCCTTTCGTAGTGTAACGTTAAAATTTTATTAAATTTGGTCAAGTTGTTTTTAATTGCTGCCTTGTCAAGTCCTAAGTTATCAATTTTTTAAGAAATGTTGAAACCTGAGGTTCGAACTGTAAAGAAATATTTTTATATTAATAGTATAACACCTTAAGGGCCGGTTTACAGATCATTTTAATTGCAATCATATTTTAATTCGAGGTTAACTTAACATTTGTCAACACATTCTAAATGTCAACTTGATGTCGAATTAGTTTAATTCCGAATTAAATTTTAATTTCGCTTTCTGTAAACCGACCCCAAGTGTTTAAAAACGAGTTAGATTTCCCATTAGGTACATCTACTTTATCGCTTAGCGATGAAGTGCATTTCAAAGTCTCAATTGGCTCATAATGGCCCAAGGGTGCACCACGTCCAAGAAAGTCGAAAAGTGGTTCTCCTGCAGAAATGGCAAAGAAAGTACATAGAACGATATTGGAAGATTACAAATGACATTTGTCTGAGATAGTTCAAACCTTAAGGATTTAAAAAAAGTAAACACATCATATCTTTCATGACGTTTTGTGTCTGAGAGAAAATTGGCAAAATGGGTGTCGCTCAGCACCTTTTCTGAACACAAAAGCTCACTGGAAAAATCAGATCTGTGCAATGTTTAGAGCTATTTTAGCGCAATCCAATGGATTTTATGCGCCAATTTATAACAATTGGGCTTTATCCTATTCTCTAATTTAAAAAATTTTACGCTAGTAAAAAATATAAATCAAATATTAAAGAAATCACAGCTACAAAAAGCTTTTTTGAAGAGTTACAAGAATCGGCCCACAATGCTGATAGGGATAAAGACTTCGGAACTACGATTAAGTGCATATAACTATGAGATTATACCAAAAAGTAAACAAAGAATTGTTTGGCTAAATTATTGTTTTCTATGTAAGGCAACGAATTAATCATCCCACCCTCGTAAAACACTAATATCGTTAACTTTTTCGAGCAGTTGATGCAGTTTAGCGCTGTTCATTTGAGGGGTGGTATCATTTAAAATGTTAAAGGCAGATTTGTATTACAAAAGGGTTAAAAATTGTGTTTTTTCGGGGTTTGTAAATGAATGGATTTTTTTTTAATTGTGTGATAGGCAGGGGCGGCCAAAATTAATTAGTCCAGGGCGGCAATAGACCTAAATACGCCAATGAGGAAAAGCATTGGTAATTAGACACAGATTAAAAGCTTAATTAAAGGACAGATTATGAGGTTTCGTAGTCTTGAAGATATTATTTTAGGCAACTCATTCGCGATATTTGATAAAAAATAAGTTTCATCCGATTAGCAGATGGGTAAAGGACGACCTGGACGACCCTAATTAATTAGTATCGTCTACTATTAGGTTTGGTTGTGTATGATTCGAGGCATGACACGGCCTGGCGTCTTATGCACCCCACGATGTTCCCAGACCCCGATTTTTCCGATTACACCGTCGCAGGGGAGCGTTTCACCCTCATGGATGGGGTGGTGGGGCTCACGCACTCACCCAAATTAGGAATTTTGTATTTCCAACCCCTGGCTACTGACCGGTGTGTAACACTTCGCCCGAATTATTATTAAATTAAATTTGTGTTCAGTTTGTTCAGTATTCCGACTTCAGCCCTACAGAAGGGCCCCCCTGGCCAAGACGAAGAACTCCCGATTACTCTAGTCGGGAAAAAATCATCGCAAGGTTTAGGATTAGCCCTTGATCCGAAAGACGACACTATTTTCTTCAGTCCGGTTAGAGAGACTTCAATTGCGGCCTGGAATCCGGTTACCAACAACCAAAAGTAGTCAAGTGTTTAATTTTTTTCGAATATTATTATTCGAGTTTAAGGTTAATCGCCTATGACCCGCAAGCGCTTCAATTCGCTGCTGAATTGCGCTGGAAGGATGAGGACCAATCGATTTGGTTGTTGTCAACAAGGTTTCAAAAATTTTTCAGGAGGACTATTAGCCCCCACGAGGTCAATTTAAGGCTAATTAGGATCAGTACGGCTCCAAGAGTTGCTTCCGGAGTGACCAATCATTTGTTTTATTAATCGACGGAATTACCAATTTGTTAAGTGTAAAAATGTATTTATTTTTGTAGAGATTGTGTTTTATGTATTTTGACTGGTCATCAAGTGTATTGTAAATAAGTGAATCAATAAATTTGAGGAAGTGACGTGTGGAGTTTTTCTATTGCTGGCAAACATGGCGAGGTTGTTTGACAGTTAAACATTAAATATTAGGAAATATCGAAAAATGTTTCAAACAAAGCTTGAACAATACAATTTATTTTGGATTTACTTAAACATTTTTAAAACGTAGGTACTAAAAGTAAAACAAAAATGCGTGACTAAATTATGGTTTTAAATTAAAACAATAGTTAAACAATACAAAGAATAAAATGTTTATAACAACACTTTATTCGCAATGTTCTTGACAACACGAATGAAGTAAAAAAAATAACATTTTATAAATTCTTTTGATTTATTTTATTCATATTTTTGATCAAATTCTTATTTTAATAATAAAGTTTAATTAGGGTGGGTTTACTACCCTAGTAGCATAATTTTACTGAGTTTAAATTAATTAATTAATTAATTGCAGTTTAAATTAAATTTTAATTTGCTTTTATAAAAGCAAAAATTAAATTTTAATTTGCTTTTATAAAAGCGAATTAAAATTTAATTCAGGATTAAACTAATTGAATTAAGTTACCATTTAGTTTGGATCGAAAAGCGGCAAATTAAGCACAAATTAAACTGTAATTTTCTAGGCATTGCCTCAGCTGCCGGCAACGGTGCCCAAAAAATAGAGGGATGGTTGCCGGTGTCGATTGCCCGCGCATCTTGCTTCAGATTCCTTATTATTCTGCTCCAGACCATCCAGACAGAGATCTCAGTAATGGCGCTAAGTACGGAGGCTTTAGTTCGTCAACTGCATAACTTTATAATAATATTGGTAATTGGAGTTTTCAGCTATCATTTTAGATAATAGTTTTTTGTGGAATCATATTTTCAAATATTTTTTGAGAATTTTTATTAGCAAAGAGTGATTTGCGAAAGTTTTTTGATGACACTGATAGCCTAGAAGGTGTTACAAGTTAGAAGTGTTAGACTTTGTTTAAAAAGATTTAATCAAAATTGTGGAGGGTACACATTATTCAGAAAAAAAACACTAACACTCCAGATGATGCTGGACAAAAAAAAGGTTTTTCAACGACCTTAGTTTTTGACCCAATACAGTGAGCAGCATGCTTGAAACGTTTTTTTTTTAAAAACAAGATTATGTTTTGACTGATAAACCACTCAATTTTATGCTCAAATATTTAGAGTAACCTATGTAGTACGAACACCCAGGGTAGCTTTAAAAAATGATAAGAAGAATAATCTAACTTGCATCATAAGAATGTGTAAGTGTATCGTGTATCTACTACATAGTTGAACTGTACCTAATAAGAATAACACCTAATTTCTGAGATGTACTTAAGTATTCTAGAGAGTTTTAGTCTTTAAAAAAAACATTTCAAGCTTTGAGCTTTGGTCTAGAAAAATGTGAAATTAACTGGAAATTCGAAAAATTCTCTGCCGGCAGCTATTCCAGACACCGTTGCCGGCAGCTGATATCAGCGCCGTTGTCGGTAGCGGAGGCACTGCCAATTTTCTATTAAACGTTTAAAAACGACCCCATATGGAGAATAAGCATTTTATTAATAGGAATTGAAAAAAATATTGTATTGTACACGTGCATAAAGAAATTTTATCTACTCGAAAACATCTAAAGAATTTCTTCGTCGATAAAATTCATTCACCTACAACATAGAGTTTTTTTTTTCTCTCGGTTTTTCTCTTTGTATGTAAACCAGGTGTTAGTAACTTTTGTTCTAATATAAATTCTCTGTTTTTAGTTGTACCTATTTATAATAATGTTTCTAAGAGATAACAAATTACGTAAAAGTGGAAGTTTTGAACAAAACTATCTTGAATTCATTTTGCACTTGAAGTTAGTACAGCGTTTACGACCAAAAAGTAACGGTAAATTCCAGAGCTGAGATCATGATGAACGGAGTTATGACGTGGCAGGCAAAATATTGCGACCAGTTCTATCACCCGAGAGTCCCGAGACCTTCAATGATTGACAGGTCGTAAAATGGTACCTACCTAATTCAGCTGGTCGACACCACGGAAAGGAATTGAAATTTACTTAGATCTTATTTATTAATGATAATGTAATACGGCAATAGCATCGCATTTAATTGATTATTAAACATATATTTTTTTTATTAAAGTGAAAAAAAATTACACACTTGTATCAATGTTTTTTGTATTTTATTCTTCGACACTGTCAAAATTTCTGATTTTTCTCCTATGTAAAACAGTTTTGACGACTGTTTGGCATTTCTCAATACGAAACGTCAAATTATTTTTAACTGATTTAAAACAATTTTAAGTCTTGATGAGTCTAATTCAAAGAATAAAATGTTGTATCCAACTCGTTTTCGTGTAAATCGGTTCATTTATTTCACCTCGTGGATGATAAACCACTCGTTTTCACTCGTGGTTTGATAATCCACTCGTGAAATAAAACGTCCGATTTACACTCAAACTCGTTAAATAAATAACTATTATCTTTCAAACGAGAGTGAATTCATTTAACTATTTTTAAATGAGTTTTCGACTTGTTATAAATTGTTTATTAAATAAATTAAACAAAAAATGTTTATAATAATAGGTAGGTATTTTTGATTCTGTTGGTCGATTTGAAAACAAAAAATAATCTCGCCGAATTACATTCGTGGTAATAATTTTTTAAATAGTTTTAACTAGATTAGCTGTCATCTTTGTTGCTATTAAGAAATGGAATAAAAACATAAAATTTGCCTAATTTATTTATACATCACTATCGCCAAGTTCCAGTAACAAATGTTAAATAAAAATCTAAAAGTTTTATTATGAACATTTTTTGTTCTCCAAAAATTCTACTTTTTTTAGCATATCATGCTTTTTGGGGTCCACACCACAAAAGAACAATAATTTCGGCAGCTAATATTTAATTGACCCTGAACCTGATAATAAGAATTGTCACCTTCATTTAATTGTAAATTTTCTTCATCATCTAATTCTGCAAATTTAATTTTTGTTGACTTAACCGACTTAATCGTTCCTGTTGCCATAGGTTACTAGTAGGGCTGGGAATTTTTATCGTTTCAAAAATAATAATTCATTGTTATTGTTGATCAAATTCTGTTGCGATCACGATTGTTATTAGACAACGTTGTCACATATCATCTATTTAAAATTCGTTATTTATACGTAACTTTGATACATAGATTTTTTTAACTATTTTTACCTTTGTATGTAAGCATTTCTCTATATCACACACCACTGAGTTGGTGCACCGATTTTTGAGCACCCAGTACATAGTTTCTATATGTTCAACGCGACTGTAAATATGGTCTCACAAGCATCTTTACATTCATAATAAGAAAAATAAAGTTACATTACGGACCTCTATTTTCTTACTATAGGTAATTGTAAGAACAAAAACAAACAGGTAAGAACATTTGCTGAACTAAAATTGTTGGCAAATCCCATAGAGTCATGCCGCTTATTTTGTATTGGATTGTTAGTTGTAAAATGTTAATTAGAAGTTTCATTTATTGAAAAAATCTGTGACTTGAATAAATTTCTTAAAAAAATACTGTAAAATGTACAAGGAAAAATATTAGTGACAATTCGTATTTCATCTATCCACTAATTTTATACTACATATATGTGTCCGATAAAAATTTGTTGGAGTAGAATTATTGTCTTCTTTTTCTATATAATTTTATTGGGTCTTTGAGTTTGATTTTGTAGTTTATTGCGATTCCTAAACATATTATTCACATCTCGCCTGTTCTCTATTAATTAAATGGTAACATTTTCTAGTTTCTACATGTGCAAACTAAATATAAAAGGACATAGTTTTACAAGCATCTTTATATTCGTCAGAGGAGAAATAAATCAAGCTACAGAACGCTATTTTATTACTACGTAATTGTAAGCACAACAAATCTTGCAACTAAAATTTTGTGGTTTTCAAAAATGACCCTAACAATGATATTTATACAACTCTACCATAAATTTAAAAACCTAACACGGAAGATCACCCGCACAAACCTCAGGCCTCTAGAAAGAGAAAGCTTGTGAAGGACAGAAAACTTCGATACATCTTAAAATGAAAAAATGCACTTAATCATAAAATCAGAAATTTTCTCGGTTTGTTAAAATTAAACACTAGTGCTTGTAAATAAAAAATAATAGAATTTATTTAAAAAAAAAAAACTAACGTGAAAACAGAATTCAAAAATATTAATTTATTTTTGAGTAATTAGCTTCGAAATTTTACATTGATTCTCCCTATGCTCACTAACGGGAGTGTCACCCTTAAATTCTTTGTATTTTGCTCCATGCATCTGAATTTTTTCTGTAATATTTCAAAACAAATATTAATTAATTAAAAATTTGAAAAAAAAAATAAGATTTCTAGTGTCATAATAAAACAAGCAGTGCTTAAATGGTATTTTGTGCAAAAAAGACGTAAAAAATTGTTATTAGCTGTTTCAAAACTATAAAAACGCCAATGTCGAATTTTACCTAATTATATTTTAAATAAGATTGATAAAATTGTACAATAGTTATTATTGATTTGAAAGTATAAATTACATTAGCTATAATTTTTTTGAGAGAAAATGCGACGTTGGCGTTTTTATAGTTTAACAACTAATAATATGCCCAAAATTATTACGTTTAGGTGAATTTTAGTTTTTCTTCTTATATATATTGTACAAACAACACATAAATATTGTTTAGTGCAAAATAACATGAGAAACAATCCTGATTTCTGGGCTTATCTATCTTTTTTTGAGATGCAGAAAAAATATACATTTATTATTAGACTCACCTTGTATATGCAACGCCAACATTAATAAGGCTGAACTGGAACAAAATGGTTAAAAAATATAATTATTAAAGTTCTGCTTTTCTGAAAAGCATTAAAAAATAACAATAAAGTTAATAGGTATTAATTATTTTTTTGTTTAGAAACTAGTTGTTTAAATTAAACAGTAAAGAATTTTTTAACAGACTGAGTTCTTTAAGTTCTTCAATAACTTCTTCGGTAAAAACTAGTCAAATCATTTGGGATTTAAGATTTAGTCAAAAGACTTCACTTTAGGAGGAAACGACTTTTTTTTGGTTTATTTTATATTCTACATCATACTTTTTTCATAAATTCTCTGCTTGTGACAATGTAATTTTATGAATGAAACACATCCATGCCAGATTTTAAACAAAACTTTAACTTAAATTGTGTTTGACGTTTGCAGTATGTTTTGCAACCTTGACTTACAACTTAAACTTTTACTATTCCAACTAAAAAATAGAAATTAAAAAATGTGTAATTTTTTGGTTTCCACAACAAAATATGCATAAAATGTGCTTAATTTACATAATGAAAAATAATTACAACATTTTTATTTAATCTCGGTATTTTCGATTATTTTTGACATACTTTAAATCATTGTCGCACGCTATTCTATCAGCACATATTTTACGGATTTCCCGTCTAAAACGATAAACATATAATTTTTGTAATTGTTCAAACAAAAACACTCGCATTTCAAGAAAAGGTGCAATAAAGCGATATAAAATTCTTTGTTTTTATTTTCGTAGAATTTAATAAGACTTTATTTTAAAAGTATATTTTGCATAGATAACACCAAGTGTAAATACTGTATGGCATATTTAATAGGTTGTGATAAAATTTACATTAAAACTTAATTTTTAAATGTGAGATAATGTCTACTGAAAGGAAGTACAATTTATAATTATTTATTAAGGTAGGTAAAAGCTTTCTAATAATTATAATCAATATTTTTTACACGTAACTTCTTGCCAGAGAAAGAAACAAACAAAACCATTTTATATTTTTGATCAAATTTAAATTAACCAAAATATAAATTTAATTGATATTTCTTAATCCATTTGAAAAACAGAAGCACGAGACGTTAAATTCCCAACCTTCGGTTATTTTTTCAATCCCATAATAAATTAATAATCTTATTTTTGGAACAACTTGAACGAGACTGGAAATATTTATGTTTCGGTGGCTAATTGTTTTTTATTGATTCATTTAATGCCGAGACGATCAAAGCACGAATAAAAGAAACATTTCGCGTGTGTGAATTAATGAGTTCATTAATATTAAACAATTAATTTTTCCACATGCTAGCCAAATCCAAACATAGCCCAATTATGCCGACCTTCCTCTAATTTGAGAGCTACGAAAATTGGGCCAAAATTCGGAATCAGTTTTTTCTTCGAGGCAACCTTTGACCGCCGAAAAACCTCGCCAAAACCAGTCCCAAATCTTCGAGTTGGTGGAAGCGCCTCATAACTCATCTGCCTATATATATAATTTTTCACATGTGTTACACCAACTGTCAGTGGTTCACTGTTCGTCGTGCGTAAATCCAACTTCGAGATGACAAGAGGTGAGCGCAATATTTTTCATTTAGTTTACGGTCACGGTTTATTGTTCGACCACAAATGGTTTTATGGAAAAATAAAGAAAGCAGTGCGGTCGACAGACAACCCATTTAGTGTGTGATTAGTTTTAATTATTTTGAGATAAAATTTTTAGGTCAGTTTTACGAATTATTTGGACAAAGCAACAGGAAATCGTTGCTCATCCACTTGTCACACGCTAATATGTGCAAATTTATTCGTTTTTAAATAACTGTTCACTCTCTTACTGCCATTTGATTGCGTCTTGAAAAATATCGACTTTGGTTCAATATAAAGCGTTCTTGCTACAGTCTATTCTTCACTAGTAATAAAAATTAATTACATTTTACGGCGTGTTTACATCATTTCTTAAATTAATTTTGTTGTTATTGTTTGCTAACAATTTTTTACAATCAATATTTTGGGTTTTTTGAAGTTTGACACTCATCGGTTATTGGCGTCGCTACTAACTTTAACAATTTTTTGACATCAGTAATATGTTGGAAATTTGAGGGAAAATATGTTATCAGTGTAACTAATTGTTTAGGAAAATCTCAAGTATCGAATGACTTTACAATTACAAAAATTGTTTTCTCTTGTAACTCTAATTCTGTAGAATTTATTTATGAGAAATGGGTTATGGGATTTTCTACTCATCAGAAGCGTAACCTCAATTGCTATAAATTGATTGGAATCCATAAACCCATAAAATGTGAATTACAATTATTTTATCTTTATCAAGGCTAAAATATTATGTATTTGAACACTTTTATCATTATTCATAACCAAATTAAAATCATTTAATAACAAAATTTAGCTTCTTGTTGGAAGTCGTAGGCTTGGCCAACAAAGTGATAGTAAATTACAAAAAATCCATAAATAATTATTTATTCAATCCTTTGTCTAGATTAATTATGTAACACAACTGTTACAAATATTTCTACAACGTGATAAATCTTTGTGGGTGGTTCATTCTTTTTTTCTTATTTTATTCGGATCCAAATTCTTACAACCTCTGGTTTTACCATTTTAACCCGCAAGAAGTTATTGAACGATACGTGACACGCATGACGTGTCCGTTTTCTAGGAAATGTGCAGCCTTCTGTTGGGAAATTTTACCATTTTCTATGATTTTTCCATTTTTAGGTGTGTGGAGTTGTAAACTAATCTGCAATCTCTGGCATTGAGATTGGAGTGTTTATTATTGGTTATTTGTTGTCGTGTGAGCACAATTCATTATACAGAGTGTTTAGTAAGAAGATGATTTAGTGTACACTCTGTATTTAAAAATATAAAGTAATAATTTGAAATATTTATCACAGAATTTGTAATTATTGTGTTGCAATGTTTTGAATAGTGACATTGATAAAAATGACATGAACTATTTTAAAAACTCTTTAAGGGTCAGCCCATTATTTTTTAACAGATATTTATTTCCAAATTATTTATACAAAATGATTCATATAACATTACTTACAAGCTTCAGTAACTCAAAATACAATAAAACATTTTTGTTTGATCATATTTTTGGACATCTTTGGAAAAGGATTTTTCAGAGATCATTACGTTTTATCAAGAAAATTCAAAATGTATGTTTTTTATCATTCATTTTAAAATTCATTTTAAAATATCATTAATAGAATTTTTTTTAATTTTCAGAAAAACATTTTGATAGTTTTGTTTTTTTAAAGATATAAAAATATGAAAAATTGGTTTGGCACATTTTCAGCGATTCCTTTCTTAAAAACATACCATATATCGTGTAAGAAGAGTTTAAACCATTATATTAATAACTTGTTTTATTTAAATAATTTTTTTTTATTTTCTTGGCGTAAAAACAAGACAAATTGCTTAAGTAAAAGGACAAAAATAAATTATATAATTACAACGATTTTGACATTTGCTTTTTAAGAATCTTGTATTCTTGAATGCAGTATGTTGTTTGATATAAAAAATTATTGTAGCTTCTTATACTGGGTTTTCACTCTTTTCAATTTACTATAATCAATAGAATTTTAAAAATACAGGGTGCTCAAAAACTGAAGCACCAACTCAGTGATACGTGTTTGAGAAGCATCTTGAAAAAATTCCTAAAGTCATATTTTAAAAAATCTGGAGCTACAAACTTATTTTGTTAACTTCTTCATTTTTCATTATTTTTTAATGTTTTTATGTTTCACACTAAGTATTCGTTCCTTAACACAATGATGAATAATTATTTTTAAATTTACAATCCCACATTAGCAGTTTTTTAATTAAAAAAATTAAAATTAATCAAAAAATCCCAATTTTTAAATGTACCAACACTGGGAATTATTTCCTAGGAAACCGTTTCAAAAATAATTCAATTTTATTGTTGTTCAAATTTTATTGCTATTACGATTATTAGACAACGTTGCCACATATCATTTATTTAAAATTCGTTATTTATCAATAACATTTTACATGGAATTTTTTTACTATTTTTACCTTTTAATGTAAACTTTTCCACTTTACCACATACCATTGAGTTGGTGCGCCAGTTTTTGAGCACCCGGTATATCGAATAAATAAATCTTTTTGACAGTTTTCAGCTTTTAATTTAATAAAGTTACACAAAATACCTACTAAAATAATTTCAAAGCAAAATTATGATTTGTAAAATACCTAATCTGCGAGTAATTTTTGATCAGTATTAGATAAAAAATTAATAATTCATGGGACAAACCCCTAGAACAAGTGCAGTAACAGATAAAAAAGAAACATTCCGATCTCAACAAAAATAGTAACAACTATTGTTTACCTGACCTCAAACGAGCGTACCACTCATGCAGAAAAAACCTACGAGTATTACTAATTACTAATTACCATCGTGACATCAAATTAGCTTAAAAGCACCCATCAGGACAAAAGAACCAGCGATGGGAAACCACCCATTAACCCAATCAGGGATTTCCGAGCGTCCATGTAATAAATTTCTGCCCCTTTAATCGAAGAAAATATTTCTTCAGTGTCAAGAGCATGAGGTCATCCATTTCGCAAGCTCGCATCTTAAACTTGACATTGCGTAGTCCTTTCCCTATCCAAGGCTGCCTATTCAAAGCTCATCAACATCTGTGATCGGAATGGACAGGGGAATGTTATATAAGAATTGAAAGTGTCAGAAATTTGATCAAATCGGTTCAGTTTGCTGGCTGACCATGATGGTGGTGAGACGATGGTAGGAGTGTTGGTCGGGGTTTTGCTAGTGGGTGTGATATGGGGATGTGACTGCCATCAGAAGCCTTACTCTTATCAGTACGTTCGTAGAGAGATCGAGCGCGTCTTTGCCGAAGAAGAAGGTAAAGTGATGATAAGAATCACTAAACTGATCATTGATAATGTTTGGACTTTCTCTATAGATAAATGGGAACGATTGTCGGTAATTACTTGAATGGAATGATAGTAATCGCGCTTGGAATTATTTTTTTGTGTTTGCATACATGCTCATGTGACCATTATTTCAAAATTATGACGAGATTTAATCCTTTAAACAGTAAAAGGTTCGTTAAAGACTGTAATTACGATCAAAATAAGCTGTGAATATTTCAAATTGCAAATAAGTACTCGTATATCAATATTAATGAGTTGCTATCTAATTAATTTATTTAGAACGGGACCAAAAAGGCAAAGTGGACCAAATTTGTACCAAAAGTAATTGTCCCGAAAAATATGTTTGGTCTCAGATTTACTTATTTGCTAAAAAAAGACAATTTTTTGCACTCTGTGTGTTTGAAATGTAAAAAATTTAAGTTTGGCACTTACCAAACATATGAACTTTCTAAAATTGTTATGCACAGGCAGTTTATTAAAATTTCGGGAATTAAAATATGGTTGCTTACAAATTCATCAAAATATAAATTTTTATTTATGCGAGTAAAAATAAAATTAAAATATAAATACGAGTATTAGATGTGTTAGCCATTTTCTTAAACAGTAGTATAGTAAAAACATTAAAAAAATGTTTAAATGTTCATAAAATCTACAAAATATTCGGTACAATTTGCTTCGTCCGCTCGTTAAAATTTCTGGAATGTAAGGAAATGGAATAAAAAAGTTGCGGTTATGTTGTTTTTTATGTAATGATTTTTAACATTCACACATTCCATAATTTATGCACGTTGTTGTAATAATAGAACGTAAAATTTAATTGTTTATCAGATTAATAACATAACGAAGCGTGAGTATAGCAGATGTAAACAAATCTTGAATAATTGCCATAATTTTGCATAAATAAATCGGGCTCCAATGTCACTGCTGCTATTGTCTTACTATAAAAATGTATCAAAAGTGAAAGCAAAATATTAATTAATCACTTGAGATGTGCGTGGAAAATAAAAATCACTTTGACGAAATCGGAAACAAAAGGAAAAGTGTTTCATTTTTTTGTGAAATGATCGATCAACGTAGCTGTTCGACTGTGAATAATAATTAATTTAAAAAATTAACGTATTCCAATTTCCAAGTACTTCTTGTGCTAAGTTCAAGTTCAAGTTGAGAAGACGGGAAGTGCAAAATTACGGTTTACGTGTTTGGATCAAATGGGTTTTTCTTGCACAAGACTTGATTGTGTCAAAATGGTTTAATCACATCGACTGGGTTAATAGACTGTAAATTGATCAAGTTTTGTAATTAGGAATTTGCTTATAACGAAATTAACGAAAATTTAAAAGTCTAATTACGTAAGAGGATATGATTGGAATATTTGACTGATTATTATACAACAATGACTAGAAAAAAATCCGAAAAATGAAACATACATTACATAAAAGCTATCAACAAATTATAGACTCTTACTAGACAGGAATGAGGTCATGCCTCGGCGATTCATTAAACTTTATTTAAATAAAATTCCAAATGATTTTCTATTTTTTCGGCAAACACAACAAACTGATTTCGATAAGATACAGTCGAGTATTTTATTGTTCTCTTCATTATCAAGATCACCGGAAACACAAATATGCGTATCGCCTCCACTAAACCAATTAACTTAATTAAATCACAACCACATAAACAACAAGATTCACTATAATTAGCAATGCTTATCTTCAAATTTACATATAAATATGTACTCATATTTTTAGGCACAGTCACGTACAAAAAGAATGTTGCACGTGTGTATATCACTTTTGTGACCAACTGTGTGTAAAAATACTACATCTCGTACAACCAAGTAATTATAAATTCAAATGTTGACTTTTTATAGCTTTGTAAGGTCAAGAACGCACACCGTGCCTGACCTTTCACCCACCCAAATTACTCAGTTAATTATTTTCCAGCCAATCGCTGGTTGTGCTTCGTTTTCGGCATATGTGCCATCGACGCCGCCTATCCCTTAAAACCCGAGTTGGCCGTAGTCTACCAATGGTCCCAACTCGAATTCGATTATCCGTCCATTGCCGATCGTCAAGCTGACATCGATGCGGGAAATTTCATCCCAGGACAACCAGCGCCCATCGACGTGGACGTCCATTATTCATGTCAGTAGAGCCCATTTCAGTCAAATTCATCAAAAATGAGCCCATTTATTTACAGTTAGCCCACACAAGAAAAGCCGCGTTTTTGTGGCAATTCCGCGCTTCCAGGATGGAGTACCCATTGCGCTGGGTGTCGTAACTGATAAGAAATTTAACAATAGTAATGTTATCACTCCGTACCCATCATGGGACTGGCACAAAACGCCGTCCAAGTGCAATGAGGACAGGATTGTGTCAGTCTACCGGGTTTCGGTAAGTGAAAATTATATCTTCGGGCTTCTGTTAGTAAATTAGGGACAAGTTAAGTCAGGTCAGGTCACAAACGAACTTTTATTTGGGGATATATACACTAATATCCTATCTCTAAAAAATACTGTTTTTCAAAAGATAAAATTGGTGAAATTACTCAAATTTAATTTTGTTTACCATCTGAATTCTTTTGAGACATTTTGCTTTGATTAGTACTGATTGATTTTTATATGCTATAAATGAAAGAAAATTAGACTCGAGACTAGATTAGCATGATCGGCACAGAAACAAAACAACTTATACTCGTACATAGTATAATGTAATTGTTTTTAATAAAAACTGAAAGTAAGGTTCTTACAATGTTTTAAAAATGAAAAGACTGTGTTTTAAAAAATACTAAATCTTTACACGTGCTTGCAGTTTTGTAGTTTATTTTTATTGAGAATGCTTAGAGTTTAATAACAGAATAAATAAAAAGTAAAAATCAACTTTATACTACGAATACGAGTTCCTACATCTCGTTAGTTTTTTTAGCATTGTCAGATGGTGTAGTTATTCCTAGTAAAAATTGGCTCTATTACACTTAGATTGAATACAAGGTAAACAGATAGGACAATAATGTTCAACTGTAAGATATAAATGTAATGCATAAATTTTATTAATTATTAAAAATAAATTCAAACCTTTACAAATTTGTGCACCGCTCCATGTGTTTCAAAACGCTGCAAATTTGGTTAGAAATACAAAAAGTGTTAGTGACATAAAAATCTGGGAGACCATATTTCGATCTCTAACCGTTTAGGATTAACTTGCTTTAAACTGTTCGTTTTGAAACAAATTGGACCTAAGACGGTCTTATCTTCTAATGACTATCATTTTTAGTTTGCCGTCATAAATTTTTGAGTTATTTTGTTTTCTTACCTAGTAATTTGTACAAAAAATTTTTTAAACAATCTAGTCACATTCAGTTGGTTTTCATGACCGCACTAAGTCTATATGACGCCACTTTCCGTCAAACTTATCCAAAAAATCGTCGAAATTTTGTTTAGCTAAAATAATCAAAAATATGCCGAATTGTATCGAAATAGTATTATTTTATTGTACAAAATTTTGTTAAAATGGAAGGAAAAGTCACTAAACAAAGTAAAAAATTTCAATATTTTTTTTATTCGACTCTTTTATCTAGTTGTTTAACAGAAATTTCATTCAAACTAAGACCAAAAGTTGTTAGCGTAATTTATAATGTTTATAGCGTTGCCTTTTTTTTAAATCAGCTAAAGAATTACTAAACTGGATCGAAAAGTATATTGTGGAGCCTGTTTTTAGCACATTTTTAGTCAGAAATGTTATTTAGTAAAAGTTCGATAAAAATGACCGAAAAATATGAAAATTAGTTAAAAATAGAGCAATTTTTGTGATTTTAGTCAAATTATTATTATTGAGACAAAAAAGTTTTTTGCAAAACTTAGCTAAACCTGCCTGAAAAATCAATGAATTTAATCGAAAATGATAAAATTTTAGTAGTTTTAGGTTATATAATTCGTTTTTCATCCAAAAACGCAGTAATTCAGCAAAATTTTGTCAACATAACCCAAAAAATCACCGTATCGTCTCAGAAGTGGTGTTATTTTTGTTTTTTTTCGTTGCTTAAACACATTTTTCAGTTAAAAACTCAGTTTTCGCAAAAATCTGGGTTATCAAAAATGTCGGCCCGTCCTTTTTTTTTTGGAAAACTTTTCATCCGAAAATGTAAATATTGTGCAAAATTTTGATAAAACAAACAAAAATATAGCGGAATTGGATCAAAATTGTTGTTATTTTAGACAGTTAGGAATTTTAATAATTTCCTTAATAAAGAATAGCAAAATTATCGTTAAATTGGATTAAAATGGTGTGACTTTTATGTTTTCCGTACGTTTAAACACGCATTCGAAATAAAAACAGTTTTTTTGTGAGATTTTTGTTTAACAATAAGAGAATTTAGTAAATTAGGTGAGCTTATGATTTAATTTGAATAGTTAATTTAAAATACAATGTTGACAGATCGACGAATGCCAGAGATTATGGGTTTTGGACACTGGACGTCTAAAGGAGACACAAGTTTGCCCCCCTCAAATCCTGGCCTTTGATCTCCAAACAGTTAAGCTTTATTAAAAACTCTCCAAATTTTACAAAACATAATTTTAGGACCAACTGATTCACAGATATCAGCTTCCAAAAGGGATAGTTGAACCTAGATCAATTCTGGTGACTCCAGTAGTTGACGTTAGGGACGCTCACGCCAAGTGTAAAGACACCTTTATCTACATTGCCGATTGCCAGACTTATTCTATCATAGTTTATGACGTCCAAAAGGGCATTATTTGGAAGGCCACAGACAAAACCATGTACCCATACCCCAATTATGGTACCTTTGATATTTTAGGTACGTGGAAACTTTGATCAAAGGCAGGTCATGAAATACATAGAATTTCATTCAAAAACACCAAAAAGTAACTTAGCACATGAAATTACTTCGCTGCTTGTGTGGCACTTTCTTCACCCAGAAACGCATTTTTTTCAGAAAGTGATTTAAAAATTTTACAGGTGATAGTTTCGACTTGATGGACGGAGTGTTGGGCATGTCCCTGTCGCCCTATAAACCAGGCCAGGACCGTATTTTGTATTACCATGCCATGTCGAGCCCCACCGAAAATTGGGTCTTGACCTCCGACCTCCGTAACCGCTCCAGATTCATCCACGACTCGCAATCTTCACCGGAAATTTTCCATGTTTGTGCCCATTTCCCCCAAAAATGTTTACCCAAAATTGTGTTTTTGCAGACGTACCACGGGAAAAGACATACCCAATCCGCTGCGGAAGCCATCGACAAGGACGGAATCATGTATTTTGGTCTAATGAGCGATGTTACACTCAACTGCTGGAACACTCACACCGAATACGGCCCGAAAAACATTGACATTATTGCGAAAAATTTGCAAACTTTGCAGTTTGCCAGTGGTGTTAAAGTGAGTTTTGGGTTTTTGCTTGTGGTTGGTATTTGTGTTTTTGCAGGTGATTACCAATAGTAAGGCCGGGCAGGAGTTGTGGGTTTTGACGTCGCGGTTCCAGAAAGTTGCCACGGATTCGTTATCAACGTCCGATGTTAATTTCAGGATTTTGGCGGGAAGGACTGAAGATATGGTCGCTGGGACGGCGTGCAAGGGTGGAGTACCACCAGGACCTGGGGGTGGTTATGGCTTGATCAAGCCACCATTTGTGCCCGAAAGTCACCACAAGAAGCCCCATCTGGGTTTTTAAAGCTTTATTATTTATTGTATTAGTTAGAGATATTTGAACTTTGAATAGATTGTTTGCATTTAAGAAATAAATAATACCAAGTTTTTTGGGTTTTTTATTTGCTACTTACACATTGACTATACATGAATATAGTAGACTAGTATGAGATTTAATTACTACTACTTGTGCTAGAATTATTAAGAAGGTACAAAGAGCATAGCGGTTGTCATTATTTGTGTTCAAAGTTTGAGAATCTTGCGGCTTTTGTAACAAAATATAATCCTTTTAATAACAAATAATCTTAACAGATTTCATCAAAAAACCTTTAATTTAAAGTACCTTATCCTTAGTGACGGTCACGAAGTTACTCAAGTTAGAAAACCTAAAATTTTTGATTAGACTTCCACTGTTACAATAAAGAAAACTCACCAAGTCTTTTTACTTTTGGAAGAATTACTAACAACTTGGACAAGGAGAAACGATAGCAGCACTGCTTTGATGGTATTTAGCAATACACTTGATTTCAATTCGGGAATGTAGTCAATATCGTGTGTGAAAGAAGTGGCCATTCTTCTTTCATTTGGTGTTGGTTGTACTGTTCTTGCAAAATTGTTGTTTTCGTCTCTGGATGATAAAGTTAAAATGTGGCGAGTGGCATCGCTCAGACGACGATCTCGGTTGTTTTGAGCGAAAGAAACTGAACGAATTTCCCTTCTCTCATTTTCATTTTCTCGAATTCGATCAGAAAAAACTGAGCGAATATCTCGACGAGATTCACGGTCAGTTGATCGGGATTCTCGAATTCGATCAGACGAAACTGATCGAGTTTCTCGTCTTCTGTCACTCAAGTTGCTCACTCGATCTAGTTGGCGGCTAGAATTGTCAGTTGTTCGACTTTCTCGACTGTTCAGTTGTTGAGATTTTCGAATTCGATCAAAAGAAGCTGATCGAACTTCTCGGCGCCTGTCATTTAAGTTGTTAACTTCTCGCCTCTCTTGCCTATCTCGAATGTTCAGTTGAATTCTGTCAGAAGAAATAGAACGAGTTTCTATCCTTCTGTCACTCAAGTTGTTGACTCGACGAGAATCACGGTGTTCTAATTGGCGGCGAGAACTGTCAGTTGTTCGACTGTCTCGACTATCTCGACTGTTTAGTTGTTGAGATTCTCGGATTCGATCAGAAGAAACTGATCGAACTTCTCGTCGCCTGTCATTTAAGTTATTATCTTCTCGCCTTTCTTGTCTATCTCGAATGTTCAGTTGACGAGATTCTGGTTCAGTTGTTCGAATTCTGTCAGAAGAAACAGAACGAGTTTCTCGCCTTCTGTCACTCGAGATGTTGACTCGACGACGAGAATCACGGTGTTCTAGTTGGCGGCGAGAACTGTCAGTTGTTCGACCTTCCCGACTATCTCGACTGATTAGTTGTTGAGATTCTCGAATTCGATCAGAAGAAACGGACCGAATATCTCGAAATCTGTTACTCAAGTTGTTAGTTAGTCGGGACTCACGATTATTCAGTTGGCGGCGATAACTGTCAGTTGACCGAACTTGTTCTTCTCGAATGTTCAACTGACGAGGTTCCGGTACAGTTGTTCGAATTCTGTCAGAAGAAACAGAACGAGTT
The DNA here is from genome assembly GCA_939628115.1 of Tribolium freemani. Classification (NCBI taxonomy): domain Eukaryota; kingdom Metazoa; phylum Arthropoda; class Insecta; order Coleoptera; family Tenebrionidae; genus Tribolium; species Tribolium freemani. Next base: position 11,279,929 of record OW626790.1, read on the forward strand.
TCTCGCCTCCTGTCACTCAAGTTGTTAACTCGACGAGAGTCACGGTTTTCAAGTTGGCGGCCAGAACTGTCAGTTGTTCGAATTTGTCGATTGTCTCGACTGTTCAGTTGAGATTCTCGAATTCGATCGGACGAAAGGGATCGCATTTCTCGTCGTCTGTCATTTAAGTTATTAACTTCTCGGCTTTCTTGACTCTCTCGAATGTTCAGTTGACTAGATTCTGGTTCAGTTGTTCGAGTTCTGTCAGACGAAACAGAGCGACTTTCTCGTCTTCTGTCATTTAAGTTGTTAACTCGACGAGATTCCTCTAGTTGGCGGCGAGAACTGTCAGTTGTTCGACTTTCGCGGCTATCCCGACTGTTCAGTTCAGATTTTCGAATTCGATCAGAAGAAAGAGATCGAGTTTCTCGTCGTCTGTCATTTAAGTTGTTAATTTCTCGCCTTTCTTGTCTATTTCGAATATTCAGTTGATGAGATTCTGGTTCAGTTGTTCGAGTTCTGTCAGAAGAAACAGAGCGAATATCTCGACTCCTGTCACTCAAGTTGTTAACTCGACGTGAATCACTGTTTTCTAGTTGGCGGCGAGAACTGTCAGTTGTTCGAATTTGTCGATAGTCTCGACTGTTGAGTTGTTGAGATTCTCGAATTCGATCAGAAGAAAGGGATCGCACTTCTCGTCGTCTGTCATTTAAGTTGTTAAATTCTCGTCTTTCTTGTGTATGTCGCCTGTTTAGTTGACGAAATTCTGGTTCAGTTGTTCGGATTCTGTCGGATGAAACAGCTGAAAAAGAACTTATTTGACGAGATTCTCGCTCAGACTGCCGAATCTCTCGAATTGTTTGCTTGTTGTCAGTTGAAGTTGCTCGAAAATCTCGTCTGTTATTCAAATCGGCAGTAATTGTCCGAATTTCTCGTTTATTTGCTAGAATTCGTCTTGTATCGTCTAGTTTATCAAGCTGTCGAGCATCACCAGTTGACAGTTGAATTTTTTCAACTCGATTTTTTTCGTGAGGGAGTGATCTCAAAGTTTCTATAAACCTCTCAGCTTCTCTTCTTCCGTCTGAAGTTTCTAACGACCGTTGCCAAATGCTTCCAAAAAAATTTCGTGAGTTTCGCGTTTCGAGAAAGCCATCAGTTGAAGTTAAACAGAACAGTAATAGTACAATTGCGGAACTGCCCATAATTTTTAACTGTTTCATGTTGGAAGAAACGAAAAATTTCTATGTCGGAGTAGATGAGTGACGTGTATAGTTAGCTCGGTTTTTAAAATTGTTTCAAGTAAGAGACGCTTCGACTTTCTGGGGATTGGAAAGCTGCGTGATCGTATTTATACGAATTGAGGGACGAAGCTATTTCACAGTTGAACGGATTTAGTTAGGATTAATCAGGTGGTGAGAAAATGTGGGCCATAATTCAATTTTAACCCCATTTGCTTCTTGTTACACTGTTGAGGCGCTTCGGTCAGTTTTCAACCAAATCATTAACGATAAAAAATTAATATTATTATCCACAACGTTACGAAACGTGTGGTAAATCACTGTTAAAAAATTTATTAATTCGGACGGTTTTTAAAGGAGAAATCGGCGAAATTCCTTTTTCGCAGTGTATGGAAACACCTTATTGACCATGTGTGTCGCAGCTGATAAGACCTGTTGCGTTATTAAATCTCGAGTGTCTCATCTGTTCCATTTAAAGTCGATTAAGGGCTGTGTTGGCGGCACAATTTACACCCAATAAATTCGTAAAAAAACAAAAATAAAACCGAAAACACCAATTATTTGATAAAGATGAGAGACAATACCCACTTGAGGTTTTAATTGAATTGGTGTGTACCCACTCAAATTTATTAAAAAAAATACAAAAAATAAATTAATCACAGTTACAATAATTAATAAAGATCAGTAACATAAGACTTGATAAAATTCTTAAAATATCCGGTGCTCGTAAAAATCGCTGGAACCGAATTATCGGAACACATGGCAGGAATCCAGGTCAGGAGCCCTATCAGTCTTCCGTCCTGCACAAGAGGGCCCCCTTCGTCCAAATAACAGGGGGCTGCGGTTCCTGTGATACAAAAATGCATTTCTTTTTGAATCACAATATTGTCACCGTAAACACTGTTAAATGATCTCGAACAATCTGAAAAAAAAACTGTAAATGCAGAGAAAATCAAAAAATTGAGGAGTACCTTCAAATGGGATCACGGACATATTGGCGGCTTGTAAAACCGAGTTGAGATGATTCTGGTCATTTTTGGCCCCCCAGCCCGAGAAAACAGTCAATTCGTCTTCAGCCACACACCGAACTTTGGAAATTTGCAGCGGTTTGACGTAGTCATTGAACTCGAACGGTTGGGTCATTTTCAGCAAAGCGACATCGTTGGAAATATCACTGCAGAAAATTTAAAAATTGCCAAAATTGGATAAGTGGTACTTACTTGTAGTCCGGGTGTTTGATAACGTTGTACAAATCGATTTTTCGGATTTGTACGTTCGGGTTATTGTTAATATCGCTGAGATTGAAGGTCCCAGCAACCACTCGCGAGACCAGAAGTGAAATTCCGACGCAGTGGGCGGAAGTTATGACCCATGATGGGCTAATTATGGTCCCAGCGCATTGATGCTCGTTGGCAAAAAGGCCAGTCTGGATGGACACTTGGTATGGGTAGCTGTTGTCAAGCACATCGTCTCCGTTGATGATTTTGACACTTGGGGCCCCTAATTTTTTTATTATTTGTTAATTTTTAATTTTTTTTACTCACCAAAAGTCAGGCCCAAAAACAACAGGAAAATCGTACTAGTTGTTGTTACTCTCATGTTTGTAATTTAGAAATGAGCATCTTGTGATTGCTTTTATAGTTGTAAGACAGTACTTGAAATCAGATAAAATCTTATTCTTTGATTGAATTTTAATTATTATATACGAATTTGGGATATAAATAAATATCGCAGGTTCGTCTAACGTGATTTCAATAATTTTCTGGAAAAGTCTCGTTTGTGTTTGCGTTTTTTTGAGTTGGTACACTTGTACCGGGCGTAAACCGGGGAAAATCATCAATTGCGTATCTAATCTCGTATCGAATGACATAATTGGGTGCATTTGTACTCGCTGGACTTTGCTACGGGTCTAAATTCCGAAACAAAGCATGCGACAATAAATAATTTTTGTATAATTTGCAAAACGCCGCGGACAAAAGGATTAATGAAAGCAATTGAAAAAGTTTCAACAAAAGAGCAAACCACGAAAATTTGGTATGGTCATGTGAATGCATGAATGGGCAGCGTCTCAATAAATCAATAAATTATAAAATATTTGGAAGACTCAAGTCTTGAATGAATTTTTTTTCGGAATTAAAAGTCTCGGATTTGGTTTGGGCGGTTTATGGACGGCTAAACTTTAATTTAGCGTCTGGTATTAATTGTTTTTGTCTCATTAATCATTACCTATTGGTCAGCGGAGACAGTGAAGCGGCGAGAGTTTGTCTCCAGAAAAAAATGTTTGAACTTTTGCAGAATTTCGAATTGTTTTGCAACATTATTAACTAGTAATATCCCGGAAAATCTCAAGTAGGTCCGATTTTATTTATCAACTGACGTCTAATAAATAAATAGGGGAGGGTGGGGCAGGTTGTTACGTAGGGTCGTACGTTGTTACATTGCTTATGCAAGTTGTAGTGTTCTATTCAAACATTCAATATTATTATACATGAAACTTAAAATCATGAGCCATCTATCGGCAAAATATTGCACTGGTGTCGAACCTATTAAAAAAGATATTAACATGAATGAAAGTTGTTTTATTATAAGTTTCAAATTTTGGTTTATTAGCGAAACGGTAAGGAATCCAATTCAACTAATTACATCGTCTTAAACTCATGCTATTACAAGTTATGAGTAAGGAATATTTTTGTTATATCACCAACTGATTTTCTAAAAATTAATTTTAACCTAACCAATGCACATACATTACATTTTTCTTGGGGCAGGTTGTTACACGATAAAGTGTAATAGGAAAGTTATAAAAAAAAATTAAGCAAAAATAACAGCAAAGGCAAAAGTAATATGTTGAAAAAAAAACTTATTCTAGCGATGATGATAAGTCAGAAGATGATGAAATTTGCCTCATTTGCTTTGTGTAGTTCTCACAAAAAAGACAAGAATTGGATCTAGTATAAAGCATGCAAGAAATGGGAACACATAGCATGCGGTAGCAATGACGACTTGTATGTATCTAAACAACTTACCCCACATATTGTAAGTTGTAGGGCACATTGTTACAATCTGCATTATTGAATTAAAAAGTTCACAGAAGGAAATTGTTTATTATTAGAGATGTGTAATAGTTTTATACTTTGAGTTAAATATATACAGTTTAAGCACATGTATGTAGATTTTTTGCCGAAGTGATAAATTACAAGAAGAAAAAATAGTTGTAAAAAATGTAACAACCTGCCCCACCCTCCCCTACCTACTTGTCGTACAATTATAAGATCAATCAAGAGTGTTCGAAATTATTTAATAAATTCTGATGATTTGTAAACTTTGCCAAAAAATATATATTTTTAGTTAGATGATAAAACGTCTGCGTAAATTTATGTAACGGAATTTTTTTTGATAAGATTAAGATAAAAATATTTTTTTAAAGTACAAATGTACCAGACAAATTAATTAAGATACAGTGTACTTATTTAAACAACAAATAAAATCATAGTTACTGTAATTAAAAGTAAAATGACAATATTTATATTAATTTTTATGTGGTTTTTTAAGTTGTTAATAACAACTGGTCGTTGTTCCAATATTTTGATTGAGTGTTTATTAAACTGTGTTCAACGTATTTATGTTTATTTATTTGTACCTATTTTTAATTTTACAAGTTGTAAGTTGCATTTTTGTATTTCCTTTCTATGAAGCAAAATTCTAGAAGCTACAGGCTACAAATGTAATAATATTATAATATAATAATATAATATAATATAATATAACCACATAGAAAAGAATATAGATATTGTCATTTAATTTTAATTTTTAATTACAGTAACTATGATTTTATTTGTTTTAGTTGTAATAATGACGTGTCTGTAAGTTTTTTTGTAACTTTTTCGACAAATAAATTATTATTATTATTATTATTATTATTATTATTATTATTATTATTATTATTATTATTATTATTATTATTATTATTATTATTATTATTATTATTATTATTATTATTATTATTATTATTATTATTATTATTATTATTATTATTATTATTATTATTATTATTATTATTATTATTAGTACATAATTTAAGAAGTGTTTCAGATTATAAAATTTAAGTAGTACTTTTAAGCACACACCTACCATTTTTTTTTATTAAAAAAGCTTTTGTATAAAATTAACTAAACCTAGAACAGGAAGCACAGGATGTGATAAATCTGAATTAAAAGTTTTATTCCTCGGTAAAAAAATGTTGTAATAACAATAATGTGATTAAAATAAATTATGAAGATAATAGACACTTCTTGCCTCTTTTATTTAATTCCGCTCTTTTCCGCAAAATTTTCTCCCACAAGTGCATAAACTAATCTTCAATTCCTGAACGGTGAGTAAGCCATTCACAACAAAAGCCTCGAAATCAGTGGTCAATTACTTTGCATTTCGCCCAATTTTACCACGGCACACCTATCAATCAGCCTAAACCTAACATAATAGTTTCGTAACTGACATACATACAACGTTAAATAATCTCAATTGATAATAAGTTCCTATTACCGCCCTGACTCGCAAAAATCCAGCAATACATAACAAATCACACATTCAATGGCGCTTTTGTTCGAAATCAATCCGCACTTCCGAAATTTCGGCCCACCATTCCATCCAGACCTTGTGCCACTTGATCCTGAATCCTGCGTACGCTGCAAAACTCACTCAAGCCGAAGAAAATGCTTGAAAAACGCCAGTGTTGAACCAGAGTGTGAACAGCTTTCACAGTCGTTACCGATCAGGCGTGCTAACATAACGAGACAAAATTTTATTTCTATTATAATTATTTTTTTTTAATAAATTGAGACAGTTTTGTGTACCATGGTCGCAAGTGCCCAAATTTTTGCCCAAAAAAAGTGATCCAACACTTGGCCAAAAATGCCGGTTTAACCACCACACCATGGCAGTGAGTACCTCCTGGTTCCACCACTGGAACCCTCCGAACCTCTTCCCGGACCCTTTTTTCGATAATTTCACCACCGGAAGGAGCAAGCAAAAAAATGGTGAGTTGGGGTTTGCAACGTGATAAATTCGTATCAAGGTGAAAAAAAGGTGTTTTTTGCCGGGGAAAGGCGAATAATAATAATTGTTTATTGTGTGGTGGATTTAATTTGCATGTATAATAATAGGAAAATTTTTCTCAGGGGTTTTTTTTCACTGCAATGATCGTGGCATTTTTGACTAATTGCAGTTTTTCTTTGCGAAAAAGCAATTTCATGGATTGAGAATTGTGGAACCGATTGACGGGTTTCTTGCATAAATTTTGATCTCACCAAACACTAAAACTACCTCAATTAGATAATTCTGACAAAATTTGAGCGAAAAATCACAAGTTTTCATTCATTACCACAAACGAAACCATCAATTAATTAATTACCGAAAACAATTTCAATTAAATGATTTAAATGATTAAATGTCACATAATTACAGTAGATTTAATTTCGTTAATTGAAGCTAATTTTCATTTAATTTTTTAGAAACAATAAGTTTAGGAAGAGTAGGTACTTCATTGAAAATTATTTTTTTCTGACTTAAAAATTGAAAAACTCAAAGTGAAACATGATCTGTTAGTAATCTTAACAACTGGCAACACAAACTAATTAATTTTGATTAATTACCGATTAGCAAATAGAATATTCTGATTTCTATTGTAATTAATTATTTACTAATACTACTACTAAATAATAGAAATTAATACCTTCATCGATTAATGCGAGTAGTAGTATAAGAATTTTGTGATTTTTTCTCCAATTAATTAATGAATTTTAATTACCTTAAGGGTCGGTTTACAAAAAGCGAAATTAAGTTTTAATTCAGAATTAAACTAATTCAAATTAAGTTGCCATTTAAAATGCACTGACAAATGTCAAGTTAATTGCGATTAAGATTAATTGCAATTAAAATGTTCTGTAAACCGGCTGTAAGAGTCGGTTTACAAAACATTTAATTCAAATCAAATTTTAACTTGTAATTAATTTTATGTTTGACATTGTACCTAAACTAATTAATTTAATCCTGAATTAAATTTTAATTTGCTTTCATCTGTAAACCGATCCAAACTTTCGCTCCACGTCCATTTAATTATTAAATGGCGTCAATATGTAATTATTAATTGTGTACAGGGTGAGTCTGCTAGAAGTACTACCCATTTTTCACTAAATCTCAAAAACAAGTAGGTAGTCGCACCGAATTCAGCCTTTGCTATTAAATACTATGAGCCGATTTAATTGCGGATTAAATTAATGACGCTTCTATAAACCCACCCTAAATGTTTTTCTGTATGGATGTGAAACTTTCAGAATTTGTTTGCCCTTTTTTCTAATTAAAATTAATTAATTAAGAATATTAATATCAGTAAAATTAAAAGAATGAATAAATGTTTTTATTTTATTTTTAGTGTTATTTTAAAACAACAATGCTTAAATGACGTTTTGGAGTAAAAAATATCTATTTAATTAATTAATTTTAATTAGAAAGAACTATACAAAAAATTTCCAGACATAAAGAAAAATACAAAGTATTCAATAGCAAACCCTGAATTCTGTGAGGTTATTAGCTTTCGAAATATGGTAAAATGAGGTAGAATACTTTTAGCAGACTCACCTTGTATAATTACTTAAACATACAGGATGATTCAAAAGTGTTTGATCAAGTTTCGAGTAATAAAAGACGTTCAGTTAAACATAAAAATTGTCCAATTTTTTCATAGCAATTTAATTTTTAATTTCATTTTTATTTTTTTATTTTTTTATCAACAGTTTTAATTGTTGCTCTTTTGTTTCCAAGGTTGTCGGATTTAATCTATTGTCGAATTTACACGTTTGCTACATTTTTTCCACTATAAAAGACAAATTAATGACTTTTTAAATAGGTACCTATTTGTTTAATGTTGCAAGGCCTTTTATTTGCGCTATCTAAATTTAACAAAATATGATCTGAAGCACCAAAAACCACCTCCAAATTTTACCATTAAAAAGTGAAAAAAGGTAAAAAGGATCAAACTTTTAATTATTAGTTTGGAATATTTGGTTACCACATTTGTAATTATCCGGGGATTTAAACAATTATATTGACATTTCCAGCACATTACGTGCCAAGCACCCAATTATACTTTAAATTAACAAGTCAATTAAAGCCAATTTCTAATTATTTATTTTCCGTAGAAATGTAAGTACACCATAAATCATAACCACATGCAAAACAATAAACGAATTACACACTTTCGACCAATTAAGCAAACAACGACGCATAAATTAAAAAACAATCCGAAAATTAGAAATTTGACATAATTTAATTAATTCAAACGTAACGTGCAAAAAGCACATTCACCAAAAATTATAACATCGTAAAATTTATGTACGAACGACCAATAAGCGAATTGTTACTTTTACTTCCGAAACAAACTCGTGATAATTAAAAAATTAATCGAATTAATTCGTGAAAGATTCGTTTCATTGTCACAAAAAGTGTGGGTGATGTCTGCCTATTAAATAATTGGGTCACGTGGTTTAAATAAATGACAAGTTAGTATGTGACAGATAACTTTCACTATTCCTGAATAAATTAAAATCTATTCAATGACTCCATTACGCATTTTATTAATTCGAAAAAAAGCAATTCTTTCAACTTTTTATCGGACTTTTACAATTTACAGTTATGTATAAGTTATATAATTGTGAGTGGACATTCAACTTCACATTTTGGCCTGGTTCTGCGCTCTTCAAGGACAAGGGCAAAAACCAGATGAGCAAGCAATTAACCGCATCATTAAGAAACGACACATGTTTAATTAAATCGAGAGAAAAGATAAGAAAGTTTATTACAAGTCATTTTGTTGCATAAATTTGTTGATAAACAAAAGACAATTATATCCTTTCAAGGTTAAATCATTTTTCCACTCAGCCGACCAGATTATAACTCACAGATGATTTTGTTATTATTCCAGTCGATAAATATGGGCAAATCTCCAACCTCCTCCCATTTTTCCTCCAACTGGGCCTTCTGGAACCCCCACCGCCACCCATGGAGCGCACCGGCCATTTTACCACATGGTACAAATGGAAAATGCTAGACTATGTCTACCCATCGGACGAGGATCGGATCGCAGCCATCGCAAGCGAGGACTTTATCCCGGAAAACAACCTACCATTGGGCCTGGAGGTGTACCAGGACCGGATTTTTGTCACCATGCCCAAATGGAAGCCTGGGGTACCGGCCACACTGGCCGTCTTTCCCAAAACACGGCGGGAAGTGTCCCCAAAATTGGTACCATACCCCAACTGGGAGTACCACAGGACTGGTAGACCTCCCTTTGTTACAAAAAATAAAATACCAAACCGTCAAATTTTAGGTTCTTGTGAGGGCATTACGTCGGTTTTTAGGGTTCAAGTCGATACTTGTGGACGTTTATGGGTTCTAGATTCGGGCCAAATTGATATAACCATCCAACCCAGGCAAGTTTGCCCAGTCCAAATTTTTCTATTCGACCTCAAAACGGACAAACTTCTACTCCGGTACCCTTTACCGGACGATTTCATCAAACAGGATTGTCTCTATAGCAACATCGCCATAGATATCCGCGATAATGACTGTTTGGACGTCCACGCCTACTTGACCGATGTGTGGCGGTATGGCCTCGTAGTTTTCAGCCTCAAAAGAATGACAAGTTGGCGCATTACCGACCATTTGTTTTACCCTGAACCCCTAGCTGCGGCTTACAACGTCCATGGACTCGAGTTTGAATGGGTGGATGGTATTTTCGGTATGGCCTTAAGTCCATACAACAAAAAGGCCAAAGATCGCGTCCTGTACTTTCACCCAATGTCGAGCTTTCGCGAGTTTTTCGTCAAAACTTCGATCATTTGTAACGAGACTGGGTGGAATGATGTTAAGGACGCCTTCAAGGTGATGGGTCAAAGCCGGGGGAAGTTTGGGCACGTTTCGGCCTCCGGGATGGACAGGAATGGGGTGATGTTCTTCAATATGGTCACAAGGGACTCGATCGGGTGCTGGGACTCGCGTAAGCCATACAAGAGGGATAATATCGGGATTATTGCCAGGAGTACGAAGACTTTGGTTTTTCCCAATGATTTGAAGATTGATTTCGAGGAGAAGCAAAGTGTGTGGGTCTTGTCGAACCGTTTGCCATTTTTCTTATACCGTGAACTGAACAAGAGTGATTATAATTTTAGGATATTGACTGCGTACGCTGAAGATGCCATAAAAGATACTGTTTGTGATCCGCATTACCGCAATCATGAGACTTTCAGGAGCTTTCCTGACGGCGAGGATTGCTACTAAATTATTTCAAATAAATTTCTATTTTCTTTATTTTTGTTTATTAAATATCCTAGGACCCGAAATGAGAAAGAAAAAGATATAAATCCAAATAAATTATACTGAGCGACAGTTTTGAACTATTTTTAATTACTGCATAAATTTATCTGCTCTGAATTCATTTCATTGAGTTAAACGAGAAAACGTCTGCCAAAATTATAACAAAGTAAAGTTATATCCTAGGTACATAACTGGTTAACAGATTTCGTAAATGTTGCAGTAAGACAAACATTAAATTATATAGAGATAAAATGTAAACAAAAAACTTAAATAAAACTATATAAAAATTAAGAAATTACAAAAAATATAAAATAGTTATTTATGTAACAAGTCCGCAAAATTGAGTTTTAGCGGACGAATCGAATTAAGGACGAGGCGACGAAGGAGCCGAGTCTTTAATGAGATGAGTCCTCTAAAATTATTTTGCGGAAGTGTTGCATACAAACTTTTTTGGTACCAGCTCTCTAAACCAACAAAATTGTAAAATTCTTTACATTTTCAATCCACCCTCATCATAAGTGCAGTCGATCATGGTCATAGCAACGACTGATTTATTGAAACAATAATCATTATTTTGTCAAATAATAAACAAATTAGAGTCCGCAAAGTGTTCCTCTGACGGCTTTAAGTACTTGTCCTTTAAAATGACATTTTGCGGAGTCAAAGTAACCATTTTAGAGAGCGTATACCAAAAAACTATTATGTTCGTTAATATTTTAAGTAAAAATACTCTTGATGAATTTGAATTTTTTTAAATTGATAAAACTGCTAAGGTCTGATAGTAAATTTAAAAATAATTATCCATTGTTTTGTTAGGGGACGATTACTTTGTGTGAAACATAAAAACATTAAAAAATAATGAAAACTGAAGAAGTTAACAAAATACACATTCTTCTCAACAACGCACCATTGAGTTGAGAACCCTGTATTTATTTTAACCAAATTTTTGTTGAAGTTCGTGTGCCATGTCCCCATGTCCATGTGGGAACACAAAAAATCGATAACCAATCAAAATCAATGATCAAGATACAGTTCATTGCAGAAACGTACCAAATAACATGAGATCGAAAATAAACTCAATTAGAGCAAGCTGTGCCTGCAGAACTTTAGCCATATTTTAGCCGTTTATTTACACTTTAGCCACATTTTAGCCGTTTATTTACGGCCGCACTTTTGAAGTTATATTGACTTATGCTGGTTTTACACAGCATATGATGTGGCTAAAGTTACACTTCACTTTCAAGGCTTGCTTTAATTAAGTATATTTTCGATCTCATGTTACAGTTTGTTCGTTTCAATTATTGTTTTATAAGATTAGCGAAAACAAAAAAATAAGTCCGCCTGATAGCAAGTTTGCTTTCGTAGTTAGACATTGAGTTTGTCATAACAAATATATATGATCATTGATCTATAGCCTGTTCTATCCAAAAATATAAAAATGTTAGGTTAGACGATGTTAGACGATGTGCGACATTTGCAAACTAAATGACAAGTGAATTTCATTGATTACTAAGTATTTAATTGATTAAATGATTTAAATTAAATTGCCATTTTGTTGTCAAAGATCACATTAATACCAAATTAATCGACAAATTACAATTAAATGTGAGCTACGCAAGAAACAAACTAAATTTTTTTCTCCATCTAATTACCATTTTTTAAAAGTATTTTTGCACAAAATATTTAAGCATTGTTTCTTTCAAAATATGTTAATAGAAATAATAAAAAAAATTGTGTTTTCAATGATTTAATATTTATTATTAACGAATTATTTACGAATTGTAATTATAATTGTCGAGGAGTGAACCGCAGAGGAAATTGGTGGACAACATTGAGGAAATCATGTTAAGTCTTGGGGAAATTATAGAAAATTGTTTTAAAAATTTAAGGGCAATCTTGAGGAAATCAAAAAAATTGGGGAAAATCGTTATCAAGTATAAAATGAAATCTTGAGGAAATCTGGTGTGCAATCCAATCTTTTAAGAGTAGTATCGATTACGAGATTGAGTTCGAAACTATTACGCTAAAATATTGACACACTAGTATAGGAAATCATTAAGTACCGATACTGTGACATGTAATAATAGTTTCAGGACTAGACGACTAGAACAGTTTGTAACAGTATTGTCTGACAAATTTTTAACTTAGCGAAAGCATTTTCTCAAAAATAAAACAAAGGCAGCTACTAGCATTTAGAAATATGCCAACATGATATTTTAGTCCAAATTCGAAATGTAAGTCCATTTATGAAAAATGATGGAAAGGTCAGGAGATTTATTCTGCTGTAAGGTCTAAGGAATAATTAAACAGAAAAATACTCGACTTGAGGCTTGAAGTATTTTTCTGTTTAATTACTCCTTAGACGTTACTATTATTCGCCAACCCTTTACTCATCGATTTCCAATGAGAGTAGAAGTTAAACGAGAGCAATTACTTAATAAAATTTGCTTTAATTTGAGGAGAGAATATTAGTTTTTAAGTCATACAGGGACATTTTTTTAACTCTGAACACAGCCCTATGTTCAATCTGAAAAAAAACAGATCAAAGCATTGCGAGCAATTGCAAGTAATGCTATGCAACTAATTATTCTACGCACTGTCAAAAATTTCAACTTGTCATTTAAATCTTCCAAGATTATTTAAGTAAAGAAAGATTAATTTTTACGAAATTTATTAATCATCAGGTAATAGTAACATGTAAGGAATGATAAATTACTTTAATAAATATTCGAAATCACTTCAAATTGGTTCAAATACCTCGACATCAAATAATTACCTTTACGTATCGTTGGTAACGTAAATTAGATCAATGCTTTGATATGATTTTTTTCAGATTGAACATAAGGCTATGTTCAGAGTTAAAAAAATGTCCCAGTATAATACCTAAAATATTTTACTTTTAGCAGATTCTGTATAAGACTATACGATTTGAGTTATAAATTTTTTTTCGGGTAGTGCTGAAAACAAAGATTACTAAAAGGATATTTCACTGTAAAAAACCATTTTTTAGGGCTTTAATGAATTTTTCAGTTTTCTTAAAATATTTCAACACTGGCTCATTAATATACTTACGAATTAATTCTTGGACAATCCACTTGTAAAATTTTTCTTATTATTACAGAAAACAAAGTGTATTAAAAAGATTTTCGACTGTAAAACAAATGAACCGACAATCACTTCTAAAGACTTTAATGAATTTTTTATTGGTTTTCTCAAAATAATTCATCATTGATTTGTTTATAGACGTATTGTTTAAGCGAATTATTCGTAAAATTCTCATCACTTTTGCTTATTATCTAAAAAGATCTTCGACTGCAAAAAATAGTACTAGTAGTTTTCACTTCTTGAAAGTTTAATAATTTTTTTTAATACATTGGCACTGGCTCTTTTTTAGGCAAATAATTTTAAGGCGAATTTTTTGTAAAATTTTTCTGAATTTGCAGAAAACAAATACTATATAAAAAGTCTTTTACTGTAACAAAAATAGTAAATTGACAATCAGTTTTCTCAAGATATTTCGGCATGGACTCGTGTTTAGACGAATTAATTACTATTTTCTCGATCATTTATTTATCCTAAACTGCTCACCGAATGGAGCGACAGTATTTTTTGTATAGCCTTAATTTTATAGACATGACAAGAATGTAAAATCAAAAAATAAATTTTTAATTTCCTCGTTGTTTTATCCAAACATTCCAAAAATTAAATGTAAATAAGTAGGTGAAAAGGACGTTCTATATCAGTCCATATAAATTTTTATTTTCTCGTATGTTGTTTCATTGAACCACGCAAAATTGAAATGTTGCGATAAGAGCGAATTAGTGTTGAGAGCTCAGAGGTTATCTCTGCCTAGTCTTTAAAAGCGGAGTCAAACTGGCCCTAATCAGTAATCACAAAATGCCACCACAATCCGAAGTGATAGCCGTGTCCACTCTCAAAATCAAGCCGCCTCCAAACCGGAGTCCGGCCCAAAACGGCGCTTTATGGCTCAAAGACAAGGAAATGACCGATGGGGCTGAAGGGCTTTGGCGCATTCATGACGATTTATACGACCTCAGTGACTTCATTCGGAGCCACCCAGGCGGCCCCGAATGGCTCGAATTGACAAAAGTAAGTCCCGAAATTCAAAATTCAAAATTGACTAGATTTTAGGGCACTGATATTACTGCAGCCTACGAAGTCCATCACTTGACCACAGCGCCCGAACAAATCTTGAAGAAATATCTAATCAGAAAAGCCAAAACGAAGCGAAATTCGCCGTTTACGTTCAAAGATGATGGCTTTTATCGAACATTGAAACGTGAAGTTGCCTCAGTTGTTAAAACTTTGCCCAAACAACCGATTAATAATTCGGCCGCTTTTACCGATTTTCTGCTCGCTGGGACGTTTATGTTTGCGGTTTTGGCCAATACCTACTGGAATTATTACTTGGCGATTGTTGCCGGGGTTTTCCTCGGATGCTTGGTTATTGCAGCACATAATTATTTCCACAAGAAGGATAATTTTAGAATGCTCTATTTCAACCTTTCTTTAATGCAAACAAGGTAATTTTAATTAGCTTTTTTCTTGGAAACGTGGCAGTTTTTTTAATGAAACAACAATCGCTTAATTATTTGTTATTTAAATTGTTTGATTTAATTAGGTACCTACTACTAGGTACAATCTTGAATTTAAAAATGAAAATCGAAAACACTAAGTTTGAAAGTAAAAATTCTTGGTTTTAAAGTCTTTTCAAAAATTTATATTAAGTGCGAATTAGAAGACGCTGAAATTGTACTGGGTGAATCTGAAATACGTGTGTTAATTTTAACAGGTAAAGTTTAAAAGTAAACAGATAAGATTCAAAAATTTTGGTTTAAAAAGGCCGCTTTTATTCACTTTTCTAAGTTATAAGTTATAACAGAAAGATTTTAACTTTCAATTTTGGTACATAAGTACATGAAATATGAAATTTTGAATTGATTTTAAAACAGATATTCCCCGAAATTATTCGTTCTCTTATTTATGAACAAAAAATGTAGTTTTAATATAGTTTTAATTCGTTATTTAAAAATTTAATTTAAGTTAAAAATTAATTTAATTCTAGATTACATGTACGAAAGAAGGTGATTTTAATAATTCTAAGTTCCAGAAAAAATTTTGTTCGTTTAATCGTTGATTACAGCAAGTTTTAAAATTAAAATTTCTAATTATCGAAATTACCAGCTTTTACGTACAAAAAAAACTAAGCAAAATTTCTGACTGAATTTCGAAAACAAACAAAATTGAAAATTTAGATTTTATTAAAGGCAGAAGTTTACGATGAACATTCCAAGTAAAAGTCTGAATTTTGAAGCTGAATCCAAATTCATAAGTAAAAATTCTTTTTTGTGTTTAAATACCAAAAGTAGAAAAAAAGTAGAAACTTAAGTTTTCAAATTAAAATTTCAATTCAATTCATTTAAATGTAGTACAGTGAGTCTTGACTTATAACTAAGCCTAAACTTAAGAAATGATGATAGTTTTTACCAAATAATAACGAATACTGAAAAAGTTAGTTACTGAGATATTGGGTAATAAAAAACTACTGAACTTTTAAATTTTGAATATAACCAAGATTGTTATTATTTTAACCAAGCTATTATAGTTTATTTGACATTTAGGTAGTAAAGAAAAATAGTTATGATCTTTATAAAAATAATGAGCAAAATGTTAAAATAAGTAAACTAAAACAGTACTTTCAAAAAACAAATAATAAAATGGAAAAAATCAAAAACTTTCAAGTATCCATTGTTCAATAATACGTTATCTACCGTTTGATATACTTTTCAACACGTACTCAAATACCTTAGCAAATAACAGCTCGTTTAAAGTTTTTGACTTCTTCCGATTTAAAAATTTTTTTTCGAAAAATTTGGTTTAACTTTTTTTTAATTTATCGTATTAAGGAGAATTTTTCAGGTTACTCCCGTATCTTCCTTAAGAAAAATTGAGTTATTTTACCGAGATCATAACTTTTAGATGCATACCAGTATACCTACCAGTAGATACTAGATAGTAAAGAACTTTTACTAGAACTTTTTTTTTCAATATTCTTTATTATTTAGTAAATATCTTGGCAAATGCTGTCATTTTCTGGTTTTATATGGATAAGTTTAGACGCCCTGTATAAGAGTCAAAAATTTATTTGTTTTAACGCTACTGGTATTCTAAACAAAATGTTTACAATTCTAGTTTTTTCAAGATTTTGACTTCAATATTAAGAATTCTTTGTTTATTTATTTGAAAAACAGAGTTGATTTTAAATCCAAGTACCTACTGAAATTATCTATTTTCCTTCTTAAAAATTGATTTTAAAAATTAAAAAAAAATGTATTGGAAAATTTATTGTTTTTTGTTTAATATAATAATAATAATAATAATAATAATAATAATAATAATAATAATAATAATAATAATAATAATAATAATAATAATAATAATAATAATAAGATTTTATTTAAAAATTTATATTTGGGACCGAAAATGTGTGTGCAAAAAATCAGAATTTTATCTTTAAAAGTCAGAATTGAAGAATGGAAGACAAAATATTAAATAGATTGTATTATTATTGCGTTTAATCAGTGATATTTTCGGCTACAAATATTTTTCTTTAGATAAACTCTTATCACCGCAAACTTTCCAGAGAGTGGCGAATCAGTCACGTGCTCAGCCACCACCTCCACACCAATACCATCGACGACATGGAGATTACCATGAACGAACCCCTCCTCCCATTCCTCCCCCATGAAAAGCCACCCATAATCAAATATGGCTACTACTTCTTCTTCCCCATTTACTGGGTCACAGCTTGGCATGCGAATTTCCTCAAAAGGGTCTATTACATTGCTAAGGGTGACACCCATTTAATCCAATGGTACGATTTCGTACCATACACCCTCCCATTTATCATGTACCTAATCAGCGGTCAGTCAATTTTTGCCACTTTATGGATGTGGACAGTTATTGTGGCAATTGGTAGTTTCCACTTCTCGGCAGTGGGTCTCAATGCGGCCCATCACCACCCAGATATTTTCCACGATGGTGATGCCCCACGGCAAGTACCAAGACACCCATTTCCGACCCATGACAACCCATTTTTAGGTCAGACACAGACTACGACTGGGGCTTGGGTCAACTGGACGCGATTATGGACCGAAATGAAATCACAGGATCACATTTTCTGGTCCTTACGAACTTTGGGGACCATGCCTTACACCACATGTTCCCAACTCTGGACCATGGGACTTTAGAGCTTTTGTACCCAGCTTTCAAAAAAGTTTGCAAGGACTTTAACGTTGATTTGAGGATGACTTCGCAGCTGGAGTTGATCAAAGGGTCTTTCATGCAAGTTATGAGGACCGAACCCAATCCAAATCCGCCAGATTTGCTGAAGAAATATTAATTGGTTATACAACTAGTAAAACTGTATTGTTGGTGGCCTAACTTGATTACAAAAAATTTGAAAGTAATTTCTAAATTAATTATTTATAGGAAGTGTGGGCACGTGAATTGTTAATTGTTGTCCATTTTAGGTAAATTGTGATACTACCGTGTTGTTAAACTTGGATTGTACTTTTTTAATGAATTAAAAAATTAAAAGTTCATATCATGTTGTTATTGTTTTTTTTTTTATTGATTTAGAAGGTCAGTCCCTCCACATGGAAATCACGCATTCTGCATGAAATTCGATCAGTAATGAGTGAGCATTTGTTGAGTGTTTATTAGTGTGCTATAAAATCATAGCAGTTGCTACATCTGTCACCGAAAATAAAAATTCTCTTTGATACATGCATTCTTGGAGCGCATCCAATAAATATTACGGAATTAAATGATCATATCAGTGCGACTCGTTGTACTTCAGGTATTAAAAGAAAAGTGTGGGTTGAAGAAATTTGACTAATTGGCCTCAAAAATAGCGAATGGAATCTTCCAATGATAATTGAACATTATGATGAACGACAAGGTTGAATAAAGAAAAATAAATTGTAAACATAATTCCACTCGTAGTAATTTATTCCCGCTGTTTTCTCTCACACTTTTACTTAATTTGATATGTAGCAGGTCAATGAATTATTCTCTGACTCACTAATTACAATTTTTGCATTTTCTTGAAGCTATGAAAGTGATAGTTTGTTCCAATTTAATCTAGTCAAACAACTTTTAATTCTAGTATTCTTCACTTCGTTAGTTGTGTTTGTGACGCGATTAAAACTATAAACAGAGAGTAAAGTGCATCTCAGTATAATTACTTTTATTTACAATTTTAATATTGTTGTCGTGTTTTCAAACGTAAAATATAAATGACTTCAGATTATTTAATTGCTGCTATTAAAATGTAATTTGTTGTCAAACAATGATAGAATTTACGTCCAAGTGCTTTTAACAATCCCTGTTATTGTTATCTTGTTACAACAAACGTGTAGTGATTTTGGCTTGATGAAGCTGACTTATATTTTGTGATTAATTAAATAGCCACTAAGGTGCTCGTAATTATACTTTTATTATGTTGTTTGTTTTATAGCAGGTTTTGTGCGTAAGTGTATCAGGGTTTCCAGCATAAAAACCTGCAAGTTGTATGTCAATAACAATTAAAGGTAATGTAATGCACAATTCTTGCATTCGGATTTTTAATTTTTAACCGAGATATTGATTTCGTTTCACATAAAAATTATTTAGAATTTCGACCGTCAAACTCAAATTCTCTTTGATCTGAATTTGAAATTTTCCAACTCCTTAGATCTTGGAATTGTTCAGTTTTGACAAGAGCTAACGTAAATGGAATTTCCGACTCATGTCCTTAACTTTTAGTATTCTGGCTTTAAAACTAGCAATTTGGTCACAATTTGGGTGAATTGTGCTACAACCGTAGCTAGTGACGCAAATGTGTAATAATTATGTAAATTCATTTAGATTGAGTTCACGTAATTAGGAAAAAAACTGGTTGCGAACACGATAAACAAATAAAAAATAGTTATAAATTTGAGATGTCGCTAAAATTCAAAATTCTTAATTTTGGCGGTTTCCATTCGGCGAATATCTTGCGTAATTTAAAAACCTTGTCCTTCTGATGTTAACTGACCTAAATTTACTTCTTAAATTTGCTCAAAAATCACTTATAATTTTTGCGTGGACAAGTCTGAAATAAATTCGATGATTAATTGACACAAACATCTCCAATTTATTTGCGTCTCGTGTTCGAATTTCTCCAACCCACACTAATCGGGATTTTTATTTAAAAATTATGAAATTTTCATTTCACAGAGATGACGGTGAAAATCTACAGATTTAGCTCAAGTCTTGGGATCAAATATCCCACTCTGAGGGACGATCCCTTGAAAAATGGGCTGAGGTGGTTGAAAGGCAAAAGGGCAGATGACGGGGCCGAAGGATTGTGGCGAGTTCACAATAATCTCTACGATTTGAACGATTTTATAAACATACATCCAGGAGGAGTAGAATGGCTACAGTTGACTAAAGTATTACTCCTTCAATTTTTTTATCAAAAATTTTCAAAATTTTTTAGGGGACTGACATAACTGAAGCGTTCGAAACGCATCACTTGACCTCAACAGCTGAAAAACTTATCGAGAAATATTTTATTCGTAAAGCTAAGACTCCGCGAAATTCACCGTTTACGTTCAAGGAGGGCGATTTTTACAAAACATTGAAGAGAAATATCGTTGAAAAATTAAAATACGTGCCAAATGAACCGGCACAAAGATCGAAGAGAATAACAGACTTTTTACTTTTTGCCTATGTAAGTTTGGCCCTTTTGGCTGCTGTTTTCCGGAGCTTTACGTTCGGAATGTTTTCTGGGATTTTTTTGAGTCTGACGGCAATCGCAGCTCATAATTTTTTCCATCAGAGGGATAATTTCAGGATGTATTATTTTAACTTCACCCTGATGGAATACACGTGAGTATATTTTTGCGTTTGATAAAAATTATGACTATTTCCAGTTATTTATCACTTATGCATTTTGATGGCAAAGGTGACTTTTAAAGCATTGTTTATGAAAATTACTCTTCCGGTTATTTAAGTTTTACATTTCTAAAGGGAACGAAAAAACTATTATTTGTTTCTAGCCCCTTTTTGCAATTCTTTTGATTTATTTTTCTTGAAAAAAGTTCTACGAAACCTATTGAAACTTGATTTACAACTTTTGACCAAGTATATAAATTATAAAAACCTTGAAATACATCGGCACATATTTTTAAATTTAAATTTTTATTTTTGACCCAAAACATATTTCGATTTTATTTCGTTTATTATTAGCTAACTATTTTCCCGTGGGTACTTCGTGAATCAGTACAACTTTATGAGTAATGTAAGCTCTAATCCTTTGGGACAAAGATAAATCTCGTGTTTAACAAACCATCTGTTTAACTGCGGCATAAATCTCCAATTCGTTGTGTTGACTGTTTTGTTCTCAATTTAAACCGGAGTCCTATTTTTATTTTATGCAATTTTATTTTAGTTTCATTCTTTTTTCCGAAATCCCTCAACCAAATATTATTCCAACTTCAGATATTTCCAACTGGAATAGCAAACAGACCAAAAATACGAAATTAGTTCACGTTTAAAATTATCTTGAGCCGACACACCTGTTCTTACTTACAGAGAGTGGCGTATAAGTCATGCGTTAAGTCATCATTTGCATACCAACACCATCAATGATCTAGAAATATCATCCCTGGAACCGTTTCTGGAATATCTTCCCGGCAAGAAACACATCCTGGTCCAGATTGCACAAATTTTCATATCGCCAATTGTTTGGTGTTTTGTATTTTTGGGATCTTTTATTCGAAGGTATTTCTTGGATTGATTTAGACACAAACTGAACGATTCTTCACTAGTTTGATTTCAACAGTCCTTGGGGAAAAACCCTTCGAAATGGTCATTTTCCTCCCATTTAGCGTCTTAGCTGCAATGGTGGTTCTTTCAGGCGAGATAATTTTCCCGTTCGTGATGTTTTTCTGGATTCAAATGGCCGGGAGCCTACATTTTGGGGCCGTGGGCCTGAATGCGGCCCATCACCACCCTGATATTTTCCACGATGGGGACACTCCAAGGTACATGACACAACAAAAATGAAAATTTGTGAATAATCGAAATTTTAGACAAGAAAAAGATTGGGGGATCTATCAAATGGACGCGGTCATGGACCGTAAGGACATAACAGGGTCCCATTTTTTGGTATTGACTAATTTTGGTGACCATGCTTTACACCATTTATTTCCAACGGTTGACCATGGTCTGTTGGATTACTTGTATCCGACTTTTTTGAAAACTTGTGCCGATTTTGGCATTGAGTGGAAGCTTTCGTCACAGATTGAGTTGGTCAAAGGTCAGATTCGACAACTAGTGAAGATAAAGCCTAACGAGGAGCCGCCCAGGGCACTTAAGCCAATCAAGTTTTTGTAGTTGTTGTTATTAATAAAGTTGGGTTTATTGAAACGCATTTTTTTTCAATAGAATTTATTTTACAATAAATAAATAACAATGACATTGAAATAATTACAGACGGTTTTGTATGGAAAAAAAAGATTTTGTAACGATATAACTTGTTTATTGGTGCCTTAAGCCATACATGTCACACATACAATACAATTTTAGAACCTAATATAAAATATAAGATGGCATTGAGAACTCGGAGACTGTAAGGGCTGTTTGGATGGAAGTACGTGTCTCTTTTTACCCTTATTTCCCCTATCTCGTATGCATAATGGGCAACGGAATCATTCAAAATACAACCCTAAACAAAAAATAAAAAATAAAAGAAAAAAATGAATGTGTGGTTAAAAGGCGGATTTGGTGGCTTTATCCGCCGAAAAGTTCGTTAACACAGCGCTTAGATGTCGTCAGGAGCTAGGTCGAACCTTGGGGGAAAGGTGAGGCCGTCCATCTGGGGGCGCTGTCTCGGGGGCTGCAAAAAAATCACAATAAGAAAACGAAAAAAACACTAGAATCAAACGGGACAACACGATTTATTAGGTGGACAGACGCGGAATAGGGGAGGGCTGCCCATATTGGTCCAGAGGATTTAATTGCCCAAATATCATTTACGAGTACATTTAAAGAGCGTGTATTTTATAAAATATAATATTTGAAAAATTGAAGCAAATTTCAGTTGAACCGAATCAAAGAACGGACAAAAAAATCAGAGTTTATAATTTTGACTCTTGATGCTCTTAGAAGTAATTTTCCGAACGGAAAAACAAAATTTTTATTTTTTGACTTTTGATCTGAGAAAAAACAGAATTTTTACATTTTGATTCTTGTTCCTTTTAGAAGCGATTTTCCGGAGTTTTACTTTCGAAATGTCGTGAGATTTATTTCTGTCTTACAGAAATCGCACCTCATAATTCCGTTGAATATTTTTACAAAAATACCTACTCCAGAACATATTTTTAGTTTTTACTTCTAAAAATTCAAAATTTCCGTAATTTTTTACTACTGATTTCTTGGCAAAGAAAGAAACAATTTTTTAAACATGAAATAAAAGTTTTTGATATCGTCAAACCGGCCCAATATAGCCCAGTTTCCCCCACAAATTAGACTTTTGGGACAAGTAAAACACGTTGAGAAGTGTGTTGACTAACATGAGGAGTTCTAACGGGGAACTCTCACTTACTCGTAAGTTACTCCAACGCAATCGGTAAGCGCGGCTTGTTCGGCTATAAGAAATGAAAAGTTTGAAGAAACCGCGAGATTTGCACGTCTTAATTTAAGAGAACTTACCGCTGGGCTGCCTCCTCTGGCTACAGATCCCCCACGTCCCTTCGCGCGGAATTTAGCAATAGCTTGTTCGGCAAGATCAGCACGTTCTTCAGCTTCTTCCAACTCCTGTTGAGCCTTCCTGAACTTGGCCAAATTGAGAGCTGCGATCTCTTCAGCTTCCTCAATCTGCCTCTTGTAGGTCTTGATCTTCTGTTGCAACTTGTCAACCAGGTCTTGCATACGTTCGTGGTTCTTGCGGTCTTCTTCCGCTTGGAAGCTCAATTCCTTGATGCGGCGTTCGGACTTCCTCAAGTTCTTTTGAGCATCGGCGTGTCTTCGTTGCTCGCCATCGAGCTCGTTCTCTAATTCGCGGACGCGTTGTTCCAATTTCTGGATGAGTTTCTTGCCGCCTTTGAGAGCATTGGCTTCGGCTTCGTCCAAACGGACTTGCAAGTCCTTGATTTGGGTCTCAAGGGCTTTGCGGAGCTTCTCCTGGGTCTGGGCGTGGTCTTGCTCGGCGCGGAGCTCGTCAGCAAGGCGAGCAGCGTCGACCATGGCCTTCTTGGCCTTCTCTTCTGAGTTTTTGGCTTCGTTCAAAAGCTCGTCAAGATCAGAGTGGAGAGTTTGGAGCTCGGTCTCGAGTTTCCTCTTAGCGGCTGAAAGTGAGGAGTTTTGGGCCGACAAGTCGTTGAGTTGCTCGTGAGCATCGCCCAATTCTTGCTCAGCCTGGCGGCGAGCACGGTCAGCTTGCTCGAGGAGAGTCCTGCTCTCTTCGAGCTCGTTCTGGAGGGCGTTGGCTCGGCGTTCGGAGATTCCGAGTTGTTCGCGGGCTTCGTCACGAGCACGTTGCTCTTCTTCAAGAGCGGTTTGGGTGTCCTTGAGTTGCTGTTGGTAGCGTTTGATGGTCTTCTGGGCCTCGGCGTTAGCCTTGTTGGCGTGGTCGAGAGCAATCTCGAGCTCGTTGATGTCGGCTTCCAACTTCTTCTTCATGCGGAGCGCCTCAGCCTTGCCTTTGGCTTCGGCTTCGAGGGAGGCTTGCATGGAGTCGAGGGCGCGTTGGTGGTTCTTGCGGGTGTTTTCAAACTCTTCTTCCTTCTCTTGGATTCTGCGGTCGATTTCTTGACGAACTTGAGACAACTCGAGTTGCGAACGCAAAACTTTGTTTTCTTCTTGTTCCAAAGCGGCTTCGGCTTCTTCCAAAGCGGCTTGGAGTTCGTCTTTTTCGGCTTCGAGACGTTTGCGGGCTTTTTCGATCTCGTGGATGTTGCGGCCGCCTTCACCAATTTGGTCAAGAAGGTCCTTAACTTCATCGGCCAAGTTCTTGTTTTCGCGACGGACGGCTTCAAGCTGCTCTTGACCCTCCTCGTAGGCTCCCTTAAGACGGAAGAGTTCGGTGGAGTAGTTGCGGCATTCCTTTTGGCTGGCGTCGAGTTCGGCCGCCAAGTCATCAACTTTGAGTTTCCATTCGCCAATGATCTTGTCAAACGCTTTCTGTTTCTTTTCAGCGGCGTTGGCGATGGCGTTAGCACGGTCGACTTCAATTTGCAAATCTTCGACTTCGGTGGCAAGTCTCTGTTTGGTCTTTTCCAAAGCTACAACCTTCTGATTGAGGGATTCGATGGTTTCTTCGGCTTCAGCAAGCCTGGCTTGAAGTTTCCTCTTGGCTTCTTCAAGTTCCTCAGACTTGGCAACACCTTCGGATTCGTATTTCTGTCTCCACAATTGGGCTTCGGCATTGGCTTTGCTCAATTGGCGTTGAATGTCGGCTTTAGCTTCAGCTTCTTCTTCAACCTGTTCGCGGATGTTGTCCAAATCGTGCTCCAAATTGCGGAATTTACCCAAAAGAGTGGCCCTTTCGCGACCTTCTTCATCAGCGAGTCTCTTGGTATCTTCCAATTGGGTGGTGAGTGAGACTTTGATTTTGCTCAATTGGGACACTTGGCTCTCGGCTTCTTCCAATTGGCGCAAAAGATCGGAGTTTTCGATCGAAAGCTTCTTCTTGGCGGCGTCGAAGTCGTTAAGAGTGCGGTTGGTCTCGTCGAGTTTGCCTTGGACATCATTGAGTTGTTGTTGGAGTTGTTTGGAGACTTTCTCAACAGCGGCCTAGAAAATTTAGTTGGAAACATGTCGTGGACACAAATTTATGTTACAAAGGGCAAAGAATTAGTAAAACAGAAAGAAGCAGCTGCATAATTAATAATTAGCCGAATCGAAGCCTTTTTGTACCTTTTCGTTGGCCAAATGGTCGACAGAGGCACGAAGGTCGTTCAGTTCTCCAAAGTATGCAGCCTTTTCTTTTTCAGCCCTAAAGACAAAACAATGTAACAACGATACAAACAGAGGTCGAGTGCAGGGAAAGGTCAAGACAAAAGGGCACTTTGTACCTTCTCCCGACCGACTTGTTCCACTGCACTGCGCGTTTGCTGAAGCTCGGTATAAATACTAGCTCTATCCCTTTCAGCCCTACACCAACACATTAATCCCTTTTCCTCCTCAAGCCACCAATACTTACTTTGCTTTGAGTTTGTTCAATTGGTCGATTTGTTCACCCATTTCAGACACGGCATCGTTGTGCTTCTTCCTCAAGTTGGCCAAAGTCGATTCATGTTGGATGTTTGATTCTTCCAGATCCCTCCTCAATTTCGCAAGTTCGGCTTCGCGTTTCTTGTTGAGTTCAATTTGGGCAGAAGTGGCACCTCCAGCTTCCTCCAAACGTTCGCCCAACTCTTCCAATTCTCTGGCCAAGTCGGCTCTCTGTTTCTCGGCCTTGGCACGGGCTTGGCGTTCAGCTTCGACTTCCTCTTCCAATTCTTCAATCCTGGCTTGGAGCTCCTTGATCTGTTTCTGGAGCTTGCCGACGACGGATTGCTCATCTTCAAGTTTGGCGGTCAAAGAAGAGATTTCCTTGTCTTTGCGTTGGATGGTCTGTTCGAGTTCCTTCTTGTTGCGTTCGAGATCGGCAACAGCTTCCTGGGTCAGTTTGAGATCACCCTCAACCTTGCGTTTGGACTTTTCGACGTCTCCGCGGAGTTTCTTCTCACGTTCGAGGGAGTCTTCGAGTTCGTCGAGGGTTTGTTCGAGCTTAGCCTTGACTTTGTTCAAATGGTTGACTTTGTCTTCGGCGGCTTGGAGTTCTTCAGAGACCCTTTGGCTGTTCTCTCCTGAAAGTTTCTTTTCTTTGTTGAGCTTGTTGATGAGCTCGTCTTGGTGAGCGATTTCGTCGTTCAAGTTGCGGATTTGGTGGTCTTTGGTCGCCTTGTCCTGCTCGGATTTCTGGAGGTTGAGTTCGAGATCTTCGATGTCTTTCTTGTAACCGGAGATTTCTTGCTCGAGCTTCTTCTTTTGTTGCATCAACTGGTTGCGAGCATCCTCCTCCTGGCTGAGGCGGTCTTGAGTTTCCTTTAATTGAGGACATAATTAGTACGCTGGATCAAAGCCAATAAAATGTTATTCACACTTTTTTTCAAATTAAGAAATTCACCTAAACTTGAACGCGAGCCAAACTACCATAAGGAGAACTTTTCAACTCCTTTCAAGTACTGGCAGATGTACAAAGATAAACCGATATTCTAATAATAAAATAATCTTTCGATGAGTATCCAAACATTTACGCAAGGCCTTGTACAAATAAATGGTTTGGGAAAATAATCAAAAGCTACTTACAGATAATTGTGACTCAAGATCGCTCTTTTGGGCTTGAAGTTTGTTGGCCCTTTCTTGTACTTCAGAAAGCGATCCCTTTTCTCCCTCAAGACTGGACAAAAGTTCGGTCTTCTCGGCCAAAAGTTTGGAGTAGAGTCCTTCCAATTCCTTCTTGGCTTTGGCTTCCCGTTCATAGGCTTCTTGTGCTTTGGCTGCTTTTTCTTCCAATTTCTGTAAAATTTCTAGTTTAGTGGCACACGTATGATCAATATCAACCATTTTTTCGATGGTTGTGCACCGGTCCACGACTCGACTAAGACTGGAGCACTCTTCCCATCTTCTCGACAAAATAGAATGCGTAGGCACGAGATGATTCGATGAAAGATTTAAAAAAATCCTCGATGTTTCATACGTTGACAGATTGAGGAGGGGTAGACCCGTATAAATAGATTGCGATATTTAGGACATCAGGTAAGTAGTCATAAAATCGGATAGTTATGATGTAAACACGGATTAAATATGGATAGCTTACCGCAATCTCATCCTCGATACGAGTGACGTTGAGGAGAGGCTTGACTTTCTGCCACAATTTGTACCAAGGCCAAGTGCGGAGTTTGAGGTATTTGCGGAGGTTCCTCTGGCACACTTGGAGGGCCAAACGTTGCTCCTGCAACCTCTTGAATTCCTTCCTGGACAAGTAACCACGAACCCAAGATTGCATCCAGGTGACGATTTTGCCAAGACGCTCGTCACGCAACTCTTCCATCTGACCCAACACACCAGCGCGGAAGAACACCTAAATGGCCACCAAATTAGACCAGAAAACTAAATGGACCAAAGCAACACCAAATGAAGCTTCAAGTTGCGAAAAGTCCAACGTCTAAAGCCGATTTGTTATTATTTTAGGCGAAGCAGAGCAAATGCGGCAATTTAAAGTAGTCACGTTTCCTACTTCATGGTCAAGAAAAGTCGCTACCCTGCGAAACACTTGATTTTGGTTAGCCGCTAAAACCAAAAACGGTAAATAAAAATAAAATTTATTTGAACTTAGGACTCTACTAGAAGATCAGCCAACTTTGAAAGAGGGTTTGATTGAAATTTTAAACCCACGTAAAGTAATTTGAATTTACTCTAAAGTACTAAAGAACAAAAACTAGAGTCTTTGAATAGTATTTTTTTTTGTACAAAATGGTGATAAGTTAAGGTAGCGACTGGTCTTAGTTTGTCTAATTTGGGATTAATCACGAGTTTCTCGACTTCTACAAGTCATTGCTTGCATCTGGTGCTAGTACCTTAGTTTTACCAAGTCGGTACTGTTCAGCATCAAGGTTGATCGTTTCCAGAATAACTTGCGATGCTTTTTCTGGTGCCATATCATCCCTAATAGCGCTTGCGGCCAGAATTTTGTATCTGTTTGACGCAAGAACTATACTAGTGAATAACGAAAACAAAGGTGCAAAGTGTTTGGTTAGTATTGGGTGTCGTCAAGTCCCTAAATGTTGACACCCGGGAAAAAATCCGGACGTCAGTCTGCCGACTCCGGTCAAAAAAATAAGAACAAAACAACAATAGGAAAACATGCCTTGGTGTGACCTAAACGGTATAGGTCAGCGTCAAGACCTGTAGCTTGAAGGATAAGATCGGCACATTTCTTTGGATCAGATTCCTTATCGACGGCGGCAGGATTCAAGATCTTGTAACTAAAGGAGGTCAAAGGTTAATTTACATAAACAAAAGGTGCAAAGACAAGTGACAGGGGTTACAATCAACCCTTGCCTTGGTGTGTCCGATCCGGTACGAATCCGGGTCTAAGCCGACCTCTTCCAGGCATTTTCGGGCCGCTTCCTTGGGGTCTTTTTCGGCTGCCATTGTGGCAGGAGCTAGGATCATGTAGCTACGCAAGGTTTTTAATCAAGGATCGGACTTAATTCCCTAAAGTAGGATTGAAAATAGGCTCACCGGAGTTTGAAGTCAGGGTAGACCATCCTGTTGGGGAATCCTTTTCGGCAAATACGGATGCCTTCAAGTACACCGTTACAAGTCAGCTGGTGCATCACCAAGTGGGAATCAATGACTCCGGGCTGTTTCAACTCATTGGGGATGATGCAACGGACGAAGTGAGGTTGGGTCGAACGCAAGGTGGTCATAAGGTTGTTCAATTGTTCCTATACAAGCCCCAAGTCAGCAAAAACCCTCGATTTGAAGCCGGGTTAAAGTTAGACAAGTTGTAACGATAAATATTTATGACTTGTCTAGCTTTAGTGATCTTTTAGGTTAGAGTGTTAGGTGAAGCAATGGAAGCGCTGTGCTTTTAGCATCTATTCTAGAGTTATCTGTGAGAAAAAAATTGAGTGAAGGTGATTTAATTATTCAAGTGAAATTGTGGCACCATTACGTATTCAATGGTTCGGATGGAGTGTCATTCTTCGGTGCAAGGGTGTATTAAAACCAATTCGTGATTTTGATGGTTGCACTAAAACATTGTTTCCATATCATTGGAAAATGTTTTTTTTTTTGGAAAGAAAATTTGGTGAATTTTGTTTTGATTTACCTTATAGGCTGACGACACTGTCGCGAAACCACCTCCCTTCTTACCACGACCTATTTAACAAAAAAAAGCGGACATCAAGCAAAAATTAGCAACAAAAAATCATCATCTCAGCTTCACAGAGTCTAAATTTACCCTATATAAACTTGAAACAGTCTGGAAGGCTGAACCTTTGGGCCTCTTGCCACCTAAACCAGACAGCAATTTAAATTACCCACGTCTTGAATCAAAAAATAGGATAAGGAAAGAAAAATTACCCTTGCCGCCACCAGCATCGGGAGCTCCGGATTGTCCAGGATGATCGGAGAAGATCTCGACCAAAAGTTTGTTGGTACCCTTTTTGTACAAATCAACGACGGTGTCGTTCAAGGGATCCTTGTTCTTCTCCAACCAACCGGTGATGTTGTAAGGTACATTACCGGCGTAGTGACCAATAGCAAAGTGAGCAGCTTGTTGGCCAGGCTTTGGTGGTTTAGGTTTCAAGAAGTTAGGTGATTTGCCCAAATGGTTGGTGTTCAACTTCTCTTCAAAGGTCTTGTCAGTAGCCTTGGGGAACATAGACTCTTCTTCAAGGATGGACAAGATACCCATAGGCTAGAGGGAAATTTTAGTTAGATTTGGGTTGTGACATAAAGGGATTATCTCATGGTACTTTACCTGGCAGTGCTGGTGCTAAGTACTACAAGCTAAAAAACTGTGCATAGACTATTGTGGTTTGGAAGGGAAGGGTTCAAGGTTAGTACCTTTTCGATAAGGTCTATACAAGGTTGTAAGTCGAGACCAAAGTCGATAAAGGTCCACGTGATTCCCTCCCTTTCGTACTCTTCCTGTTCGAGGATAAACATGTGATGGTTGTAGAACTGTTGTAGTTTTTCGTTGGAGTAGTTTATGCACAGTTGATTGAAGCCGTTATACTGCAAGTTAAACTACTTCTACAAGGCCTTGTTTTGTCAAGGTTTGTGTTATTGCTACTCTACTAACAGACAGGAAGCGGGTGTCGCCGTTTGCGTCCCTTTTACCTTTTCGATAAGTTCAATACAGGCTAATAAATCCATGCCGAAATCAATGAAGGCCCACTCAATACCTTCTCTTTGGTATTCTTCTTGTTCGAGTACGAACATGTGGTGATTAAAGAATTGTTGCAACTTCTCATTAGTGAAGTTGATACACAGCTGTTCGAAGCCGTTGAACTACACAAGTGTAACAAAACGAACAAAAATTAGCAACAACAACTACACAGCAATTCACCAGTTACGTGGGTGGAATCGCAACAACACTACGAAGAACAAGATTCGCCTGTGGAACTACACAAGAAGCGACTGTCGCAGAGTGCTAACAACAGTGAGAAAAAACCCTTCAAACGTCAATCCTCGAACCGCAATTACCTTTTCAATCAACTCAATACAGGCTAACAAATCCATGCCAAAATCAATAAACGTCCATTGGATACCCTCAGCTTTGTACTCTTCTTGCTCGAGTACGAACATGTGATGGTTAAAGAACTGTTGCAGTTTCTCATTGGTAAAGTTAATACACAGTTGTTCAAAACCGTTATACTAAACAGGAAAAACGACGATTAACACCTAAACCCGGACGAGCAAAACAAACCAAGCAAAAGTTAGCAAAAGCCATCAGTTAAGCCAACCTTTTCTATAAGCTCAATACACGCAAGCAGATCCATTCCGAAATCAATAAACACCCAAGTGATCCCTTCTCTCTCATACTCCTCTTGCTCCAGCACGAACATGTGGTGGTTAAAAAATTGCTGCAGCTTCTCGTTAGTAAAGTTAATGCAAAGCTGCTCAAAGCCGTTATACTAGAAATAAAGAGAATAGAGTAACACGTGACCGGTCCTGAAAGTGTATAGTGCTCAAATATCTCAAGTGTGTTTGTTGTGATTCACCCTGTGCTCAAAACTCCAAAACTTACGTCGAAAATTTCAAAACCGGCAATATCCAGTACACCAATAAAGTGCTGTCTTTTTTGCTTGGTGTCCAAAGTTTCGTTACACTTCTTGACCAAGAACTTGAACAACCTGTCGAACATGGCCTTGGACATGGCACCCACAGAGTAGTTGACTTGGTTGACATTACGCCCTTGGGTGACGAATTCAGCACCGACCTTAATCCTAGGCTTGCACAAAGCGTTGTACAAACCGGGAGCTTCAATACCCAAAAGTTTGGCGACGCGTTCACCTTCCTACATCTCTCATTAGTTCCAGCAACCCAAGGGAGGCAAAATACTTGCCTCAGTACCATCAGGCTCAGCTTGCTCCTCGCGACCTCTTTGTTTGAACTTCATACAACCCATATGCATGACAGCGGCAGTGATTTTGTAAATGTTGTCTTTTTCCTCTTGAGTGAAACCTAACACGTCGAAGGCTTGCTGTACGGAGAAAAAAATTTATGAAAAAATGCCCCCCAAAAGCAAAATTTTGGGGTCAATTGCTGAGACTTACATCAGTCAATTCTAATTCTTCAGCGTCATCAACGCCAGGAATTGTCACTTTACCCTGGGATACGAAGTTATAATCGTAAACGTTGTCAGTTAGTAAGCAGTTCTCTGTGAAAGAAGCCAAGAGTTAGCGAAGCCTGGGTTAGGTTTGCAGAGCTGGAAATGGGTTTGCGGGTTGGAGTGCTCAAAGCTTGCGAATTTTCCCAGAGTAAGACAATCCGGACAGGTCTCAACAATTAACAAAGAGGAAAGAGCAAATCTGGGAACCTACAAAAAGGGACACGAACACTTGGAACACAAACACGAACCTGGCCTAAAAGGGTTTCAAATTTTTGGCCAGGTTTAACACTAAATCTAAAGCCAATTTATACATTGAAGTAATTTCCGGGGCAAAATTTGAGTACGACCTCACTTATTTTTTATTTCTAATAAAATTGGGGGTTCCACAGGATAAATGGGGCAAAACCTGACCGTAGCAGTGTCAGTTTTGCTCTTCCCTTGGTGAGTACCAACCACAAGGGTTTGGGGAGGACTTACATCGGTGATTAAAAGTTCTTCAGCATCATCGACGTTAGGAATAGTGGTTTTACCCTGAGCCACGAAGTAGTAGTCGCTGACGTTGTTAGACAATAAACACATTTCTGGGGAGGTTAAAGGGTACAAATAAAAACAATGGACAACAAAAGGGTGGTCAAACAAATTTGGTCTCAAAAAATTTGCTTGACCAGTCGATTCGGGGACAAGTCCGGAGTCTCTTTAACCGATCAAAAGCCAAATATCAAAGTGGGTATCACCCCCTTACGTCAGTCAGCCGCATTTCCTCGGCATCATCAACATTTGGAATTGTTGTTTTGCCTTGCGCGACATAGTGATAATCGTAGACGTCGTTTGAGAGCAAACATTGTTCTAAATTTGAGACAAAATTAGATTCAAGTGCGAGACAAATTTATAGTGAGTGACAAAAATGTAAGAAATTTACCCTTAAGGCCCTTGACGGCGCCAGACATCATTTGGTAGAAAATGTGGTAAGAACGCTCCAAGGATTGTTGTGAGATGACACGGGCCTTCTCAAGCAAATCTATAAAATTTTGTTAGAGTGAAAAAGACAAAGTTCTGCCAAACTTACAAGTTTCAATATCAGCACCGGCAAGTTTACCAGTTGGGCCGAAGTGGATACGGATGAATTTACCCTAAAACAGGCCAAATCACCCCTTTGTTTTTTTTTATAGGCCAACTTACGAAACGTGAAGAGTTGTCATTACGCACGGTCTTGGCGTTACCGAACGCTTCAAGTACAGGGTTAGTTTGTACGACCTGGTCCTCCAAGTTACCCTTCTTGGCCTGTTCTTCGGATTTCTTCGTTGAAGCACCAACAGTGGCGAAGTACGCGATTACCTTCTTCGTGTTTTCAGTTTTCCCGGCACCAGACTCACCACTAGAGGACAAGTTTGGTTAAACTACTCTTGGAGCGGGTTTTGATACTTACGTAATCAACATGGATTGATTTTCGTGGTCTGGAATTGAGAGAAATTAGTCAAAAGTTTGGAAACAGTTTGGGGCAACTTACTGGTCAACATGTTCACGTAGGCGCCGTCAGAAATGGCGAAAATGTGGGGTGGTACTTCATTACGCCTTTTGCCACGGTACAATTTAGCACAACGGTTGGTGTAGACGGGGAAGCGCTTGTAGGGGTTGATGGCGACGCAGAAAAGGCCAGAATAGGTCTAGAAAAATCGAGCGGTTTAGAAATAGCTTTTCAGCATGTTGTACGGAAATAGGAATTCACACAAGAAACGAGTTTCAGAATGTCCTGGTACTGAAACTGGAAGGAGAGACGCAATGATTGAAATGATTTGTGGCCTTTCATGGTCTTTGCCAACACTGAACATTTAATTTAACATTCTTTCTGCTAAATTTGAATCCAGATGTCGTATATAATTTGGAATTGCCCAATTGCCGTCATTATAAAGAAGTTTTGGGAAAAAAATTAAAAGCGCAAATGGGGCAAATTTTATATTTACATCCTCATATCTCCCTTGTAGATAATGGTGGAAAC
Organism: Tribolium freemani; assembly: GCA_939628115.1. NCBI lineage: Eukaryota > Metazoa > Arthropoda > Insecta > Coleoptera > Tenebrionidae > Tribolium > Tribolium freemani. The sequence continues at coordinate 11,313,956 of OW626790.1, forward strand.
TTTATTCTTTTTGCAACAGATGCCTCACAGAACGTAGATTTTAACCTTTTACACAAGCTTCAGTTTTGAGAAAAGAAAACTGAGGAATTTACAATTCTTTGTGGTAAAATTTTCGAGATGCAAGAATTTTTATATTTTACAATATAGTAGTAACTGTAACACTCAGCAAGATTATAAGTTATTGCAATTTAAATTTACTGCCATTATGAGCTCGAAATTGAGGTCAATCGTCATCCGACTTTTCTTAGTTTGTAGTCCATTTTGTTTTTTGCAAATACATTGAGAGCAAAATAGTAATAATAATAGGTAATAAAAGAACAGTCAAGGTTACGTCAGAAAATATGTATTTTATTTATGACCTAAATCACGTTAATTTTGTCACTTTTTTGGCTTTTTAAATAGCTAATAGTAGCTAACTGATTTAAAGGTGTAGTGTTTATCAAACAAATTCATATAATTATTGTCTTCTTTTTTTACCCGAAATAATCTCCAATAAATCAGTCATCGTATGTTGGCAAATTTGAAAATAAATAAAATATTCTGTCTTGAATTCACAAATGTCTTAATTATAATAATAATTAATGGTTAAACGCACATTGTTTTAAATTTAGACAATAATTCATTTAATCAAATGCTGATTAAGTATGTTACCCTCCTTTGCCTTTAGTATTTGTTCACTAAAAGAACAAAACTGATAATACAATTTATGTTTATTAAAATTATTTGAATTACATGCTCTATTATATTATTTTAAGAAGAGAGCAAATATAATCAATCAATTAAATTCCAAGAAAATATTGATCGTACTTTGATTTGAGGCAAATTCTAATAATTTAGCTTAATATTGAATTAGAAAGACACTTAATTCACAAAATTTGGAGAAAAACATTAAAAAGGTGACAAATTAACGAATAAATAAATCTGTTAGCTTTAGTTTATTTGATTATGGGGAAATATTTCTTTTAAAATAATAGTAGATTATTTTATAAGGGGTAAATGTGATAGTTTATGTGGGGATGTTGAATGTTTATTTTGTCGAATGCAAAACAACATAAACTCACATTTACTCCGAATAAAATATACTATTTTATCCGCAAACGTATTGGTGAAGAGTAAAGAGCAATTTTGAGCAACACTAATTTAAAAGTAAATGAATAAAATAATCAGGAAGCTTTGCACGTGAATCATTACCATAACAATGTTTATAAGCAAACGTCAGTCTCGGATTTTTGTGTTGAGATTTTCGAATGTGTTGAGTATTTTTTAATTTAACTAGTGCAGTGACTCCCGTTTTCCCCTTGAGCGAAGCAGCGAAAGACACAAGAAAGTGAAAACAATGGTAAGTCATAATGACAGACAAAAGTAAAAATCGCTTTATCAAATAAAAATGATTTACCACATGTCCGAAAAAAGTGGTCTGAGAACTAGATCTTTTACCTGAGCCATTCTGTCACAAATGTTGACGTTTGTGGATAAAAAAAATTTTTGCATCTCAAAAATTTTACAACACAAATATCACACGTAACAAAGAAACTGTAATTTTCTTCGCTTTCTTTTGTTAAACTAAAACTTGTCTATTTATATGATAGAATCGAATCTAAACTTATTGAGAAATCTTTTGCAAAAAAATTAAATTTCTAGTTTTATCCAGATGGAAGATAAAATTTTAATCAATTTTAAGCGGTTTAGATAGCAAACAAATAATTTTTGTTCGGTTTATTGCCGCGACATTATTTAATTTATTGATTCTCTAACAATTTTTTAACCTTAGAAATGTCTGAAATAAAAATAATGAACCATAAACCCAAAATAAGAAACACATTTTGGTGGATGCGCCGGGTCAATAAAAATTTCTATACATGGTGAATCTACTAAAATTATTTCCTAACTATATTTTAAAAACTAATATGTAGTCGTTACTTTTTTTTGTATGCATGTGTATTGTTTCAGAATTTTTCTATACCGCTTGACCTCAAGCTCATATTGCACTAAGTTTGAATAAAATTACAACTTAGTGCGTGTTACAGGTATCAAAATAATGTATGCACCATATTTTATCTGTTAGCTTTATTTTATTTGACTACGTGGAAATATTTCTTTTAAAATAAAAAAATTCTTGCATCTCAAAAATTTTACTACAAAAATATCATACGTAACATAGAAACTGTAATTTTCTTCGCTTTCTTTTATTGAACTAAAACTTATCTATATACGATAGAATTGAGAAATCTTTTGCAAAAAAATTAAATTCCTAGCTTTATCCAGAAGGAAGATATGAAGAAGTAAAAAAATTAAAACTAAATATAAAAAGTCAAAAATAAAAACTTTAATTTCAAATAATCAGTTTTTAGTAAACGAGAGACGAACCCTTAAATAAGCGTCTTTAGGGATTCCTGCTCTACGACTAAAGCAGACGACTGTTTCATAAAATAGATTCATTTTTACAAATGATCAATATTTAAAAGAAATTGATTTTTTAATCTTATTTTTGAATCAGTTTATACTTTTTTCTAATTTAGCAGTCTAGAAGGCACAACAAAATCAATCCACTCAAGCGACTCATCTTATTATAATCACAAAACATTCAGATTGGGTCAGTACTTCCTGGTACTGATAGATGGATTAATACACATTGGAGACACACAACAGTATTTCAGCAAGTCCTGGTACTGAAACTAGGATTAACACAAGACAAAAATGGAACTAGAAACAAGTTTCAGAATGTCGATGTACTGAAACTGGGGTAAGAAGAGGCGCTCCTGAAGGGTACTGTGCAATGACTTGTCTTTGAACCCTTCAGGTAAGCCTTCGTCTTTTTCTTGTACTTCCTGGTACTGATCTGATTAACACAATAAGAAGGGGTATTAAGCTGGGTTTTTAGAGACAGAGAAAGGGTGGTATCACACACTGGCCGACCGGTCACGTTCCCAGTGCCGGTTGCAGGTCTCTGGCCGAAATCCTCCAATCCTGACTTACATAAATAAGTTTAGCATAGTATCTTTGCTTGAGATTATGCAATACGGAAGCGTCGTTGAGATATGTCAAGTTGGACATATCCTCGCATTTTTCGTACTTGGGCGGGTTGACCTGGCCCACTTGTTCCTTCTTGAAGTTCTTCTCCTGTTTGGGGGAGAAAAAAACCGAATTTAGTACCGTTTCGAGACACTTACATAAATCAATTTCGCGTAGTATCTCTGCCTCAAGTTGTGCAAGACGGCAGCTTCGTTCAAGTAAGTCAAATCGGCCATATCTTCGACTTTTTCGTATTTCGGAGGATTCACTTGGTGAACGTTTTCCTTTTTGTATTGCTTCTCCTGTCACAAAAAAGTTTAGTGTGTGTTCGGGGGATTGGGATTGGGAAAGAGTGTGTGAAAGTGTGTGGTTTTTTACCTCTCCGCCGGGGATGCCGACGGTGACGAGGTCACCCTTGGTGCCCTTGATTTCACCAAGTACGAAGCCCTCTTTTTCGTCCGGGACCCAGCATGATTTCTTGGCATCGTAGGGCTTGGTTTGATCGATACGTTTCTGTTCAAGAGAAACGAAAAGATATGGGGTAGGATCGGGGTCCTCCTCATGCTTTTCTGGTTTAGGCATTTTGCACGGACGATTCTGGGGCTATCGAGACACGTAACACAGCCCTAGAGCCTTCCTGTGGAGAAAATATTGGTCAGAAACGCGCCAAAACAGCGCGAAATGGCCCTGGGCATTGTGACCGATTTAACTCGACCTCAATATCAATAAATCGATTTTTATCTTCAGAATCGAGATTTGCTTCAAATTTTTAGTAAAGCGTTGTGTTTTAATCGAAAATTATAAGTTAAGCAATAGCTTTCATTCTACGTTTGCCGTTTTATTTTTCCATTTCATTTTCATCAAAAATATCTACTAAAAAATTTATTTTCAAAATTGGTTTCTCTAATTTTATTTCGCCGTCTAACAAGCAACGATTTTTAGAAAGTCTCTCCATATTCTAAACATCTATTGTATTCCCTCTGTAAATCTATACATATTACTTTAAATTTAATAAATAATTCATAATTTATAACCTTCAGCCCTACACTACACGTATAAATAAGTCACAACATTAATAAAAAAACGTAAAAAAATAAAATAGTAGTTTATTATATAAGTAAAAAAAATTGTTCATTATCTGTGAGTGGTGTCTTTTTGAAACATGTGCGAAACACGAGTTTCAGAAAGGAATCACAAGCAGGTAATGCCAACTTTCCTTTGCCTGTATAGTACAACGTTTTCTCTTATACACTGAGAAAATCACCAAACGCCAATTTATTTTATCGAGTAAGACAAAAAAATAACTAAATCAAATAATGTACCATTGTAACCAATTTTAGAATAAATATCTTTACTCGTATCTATGGTATAAGCAACATTATTAATGTCTCAAAGATAAAATTTATAATTTTGTATAGTTTTAAGTTCTTATTGTTTACAGTTTCTTTCGCCTTTATTAGAAAAGTAAACTAAGCAACAGCTTTTATTTTAGAGAAAATTTAAATTTAATTTGAAACAAAAAAATCTAGATTCTTCAGTGATGTACACTGTTTCCAGTAGGAGTTCAAAACCTTTGAGATTGGTCAACTGTATTTCAAAAAGTTTCTGCTTACAATTATGAATTATACTTTTTAATTTACAAATAATACCATGCGATCATTTTAAGTTATAATTAGAGAAGGCGTTTTTCTTTGTGATTGATAAACCAGTACAAACTGAGGGAAAAAACGTATTCTAATTAAATACAAAATATTACCCTTCGAAATTTTATTATTTGACTCTTCAGCTTGATTAATTATGATAATCAGCTTTTTCATCGTTTCAAATAATCATATGGTGCTTTCTGAAATACATTTGATACTCCCTAAAGTTCAATTGACTATTTTTCTCAGAAAATTTCAACCAATCCATTCATGCGTAGTATAATATAAAATTAAAAATTTCGGGCTGTTTTAATTATCAAAATAACATGAGATCGAAAATATACTTAATTAGAGCAAGCCTTGAAAATGAAGTGTAACTTTTGCCACATCTTATGCTGTGTAAAACTAGCAGCTAAGACAACATAACCTTAAAAGTGCGGCCGTAAATAAGCTGTTAAATTGGATAAGAGCACACCTGGGCGGAGCCTAATTGCGCACAAATGTAAGAGGGGAGAGGGAGCAGTGGCGTAACAAAATGTGTCAGTAGATTGTTTAGGAGATAATTACTTGTAAATAATAAATTCCACTGCCAACATTACAGTACACGTGCAACAGCTCCAAATGAGCTTTCAAATTATGTCTTTTCTTTTCGTTCTTTGTGAAATCTTGCGATAATAAAGCACATTTGCACGCCACTGCTTTAAAAACTCCCCTGCTTTTTATAATGGACTCGTCCGAGACTCGTTTTGGTCATCTACGCATACACGCCCAGGTGTGTGCTTCTGTCATTTGACAGACTCTAAAATGTGGCTAAAGTTCCGCAGGCACAGCTTGTTCTAATTCAGAATATTTTTCATATCATGTTACATTTATTCTTGTTTTTTTATCGTAATTTGTCCAAAATTCTATTTCTTTATTATTTATACAGTGAAATTGTATACAATTTTCTTCGCGAAATTATCTTCTCATATATCCTTCATGCACCCCAAATAAACTGCGCATAAATGAATAGTGAGATTGTTGTAAGCATTTTTTTTTAGTGGTTGCAGAATGCATTTATTTGTAATGCTTTGATGCAATTTATTGTTTAAATAATAAATAAAATCTTAGTTTTAACTGACAATAGTAACAGTTAAACTAATCACAATATCCCTATTCATTTGTGCGTAGTTTACAAATCTGAATATTCCGAAATCAATTGGAAAAGGTGTAGTAGTTTCATTTCAATAGTTAAGAAGTGACTATTTTCAGAATTCTTGGGTTGGAGATATTTATTATAATCTGTAAACTAGTCAATTCCATATCAAAATGAAACAAAAATTTAAAAAACTAAAAATGTGGTGTCTGCATGTACTATTATTATTATTACTATTATTATTACTCTTAATTAATTAATTTCGACAAATTCTTTTTTTTTATTTAATTTAGAGTTATATTATTTTTACAATTGCTTTACTTTTTTCGAAAATATGTAAACCAATTTTATTGTACAAAAAATTATAATCATTCAACCAACATTTAATTTTATTTTATTTTATTAATTTAATTAATATCAAAGATTCCCTGTGTAGGTATCTATTTTTATTTCGTTATGTAACAAGTGGCTATTTTTAGCAATAACCCCCTCTATAATGTAAACATTTATTGAATTCAATCTGTAAATTAACTAACTTTATTTCAAAATTAAGAAAAAATAATTAAAACGAAACAAAAATTGGCTCTCCGAATGTGTGGCTAGTACATTGGCAAAGTTCAAAAAATTTTTTTTTCGAAAACTGGCATTAAATATTAACATTTTTGTTAAATTCTCAGTACTCGAGGTGGCGCCAATTAATTTTACATTTTTTGTGAATTATTTGTCCTCAAACTAATTTTATTGTAGTTTAAGAAATTATTGTTTGCATCTCGAATGCGAAATGCTTTTGAGTTCCCAAATGGGTATTTTGCCCCATTAAAGCTCCACAAAATCACAAAATAACTTCTATTCTTGAGCGCATTCTAGATACAAAAATAACTAGTATTTGTATCCAATTTGAACTTATTTTCTGCTTTTATTTTATGAAAAATAAAATTCACTTTTGCGTGTTCGCTAATTGTTTTTAATTCATTTTCAAAGAAAAAATCAAATATTTCTTCATTTTTGAAAGTTCAGTCTATGCATAATTAATTAATTAATCAGTTCAATTAATTGGAATCTCTGTAAACATTATCATGTGTCTTACTACCTTGTCAAAGCAAAAAAAAAGTTTTCAGTTTTAACTTACAATAATAATTGCTTCATACATTTTATTCAAAAATTTGTAAATTACTATTAATTGTCTGCCATTGTTGTTTGTAAATCATTTCCATTAAAAACAATTAAAACAAAACATTTAAAAAAAATTTCATGTACCTGTGTATCTCTGTATCTAGTTTCATTTCATTATCTAACAAGCATCTAATTTTGGAAGAATGAAGTTAAGTAATGACCCAAATAATATAACTGTCATCTATTTTTACCTAAGCCGAAACTATTTCTTGATTTCGTTGCCAAATAAATGAGAACAAACGACAAATAGAAATAGATTGGTATAAAAATGGCCTCAAGCCCCCATTTTCCCCACTTTTTCAAGGTCATTTCTTCAATTAGATAAAGATAATTTAAACTGCTTCAACAATACTTAAATTTGAAAACATTTCTTCGTTTTCAACACGTGCTTGAAGTAAAAAATGTTTTGGGTTTGTTTCCCATTTATGGGTGTCCCCCTCAAATCGGCAAACAATTTTAAGCACCTCGTCCACGCCGGTTCCCGATATATCCGTTCCAAAAATACCGTTAGAATTTGTGGCAAACGAAATTAGAATGAAAGCAGACTGCCAGCACAAAATCGGACAATTTGGCACCGGTTGCATAACACCTCAACAATCCCAAATCAAATCCCGGTCGCAAGGGGTGGCAACCCCTCACTGGTCACAATGCACCAAAGCACACTTCACTCAGTCCTTGATAAGGATAATAACACACTGGGGGCCACTGTGGCTCACTTACGTTCGAAAGGCGTTCTGGACGAGGAAATGCCTCTGACACAAGATATAAATGTGGGCAACCAGATCCTGAAATGTGTCGGGAGTTGGGATTGGCGGATGGGGGGCACCAATCGCCAATGGCGTTACAAGCTGGTCAGTCTACCTTTTTAGGCACGGGGAGTCGGGATACGGCGTCCAGATGGGCTAGAAATAATGATCAGGGGGACGGCGGGGATGGCTGTTTTTGGCCTATTGGGGGGGGAGCTAGGGTGCGTTCACCCAAATGAGCGCATTCGGGACTTGGAGAGCGGTTCATTCATTTCCTCCAACGAGGAGAAAACGCGCGAGTCAAGGCCGGTGCGAACCTTAGGGAAAACAAATGTGAGCTTTTACAAAGTCTTCAGTTGATTTCTAAATTGTACAAGTTGATCAGGCAACAGGCAATTTTTTTATAGTTGTTCCTGAAAACAGCACTTTTTTTTATTTATTTCAGGTTTAAATCATTAATTACTATTTTATGTTTCAAGAAATACAGGAAAAATAAATAAAATATATTTTTTTTAATTAGGACAAGTCAAAAATGGTAGGTAAGCAGCTACAAACACGATTACCTGAAGCAATACAAATGGTCCTTTTTTGTAGTTTTTACTTTATCAAAATAATAATTTTAAAGAAAAACCGAGAGAAAAAAGACAAAAATAAAGAAAATATTCAAATGCGATATAAAAAATAAATTGAAATTATCTGTCAAAGGAAATCTGTCCTTATGGAAATCTAATGACCACTCAAATCCGGATATTTTTACACCAATCGACAGCTCTTGATATAAGGATCAATTCGTATCATTGCGCCAACTCTGTATCTCTTTAAATAAAGGCGGAATTAAAGATTGAAAAATTAAAAACGGCAAATGCAAAATGCATTGGTAAGAGTGCGATGCAAGAGGAATCGGGTGGCAAGGAAGTTTGGGAGTCCATAAATCATCAAAGCTAGTTGTACCCGTAATAAGCTTAACGCCATGGTGGGTGCAATAAGATTTGGAACCTATTGAGCAAAAGAAAGCATTTCCTGATTTGAAAATTACCTGCGGGCAAAAGGGTCGGTTTAGTAACGCTTTTATAAACTCTGTGACAGAAGTCATCTGAACTTTAAATTAATTTAGCCACTTTATTTGAAGAGATACAAAGTTGGCGCAATGATACGAATTGATCCTTATTTCAAGAGCTATCGTTTGATACCAAAAAATCTGAATTTGAGTGGTAATTAGATTTCCATAAGACGGGAACCTTCTCCTTTCTAAAAACTGAAAGAGGCATCACAAAAAACAAAACAAAAATAACTGAGATACTGAGTTGTGTTTCAAATAAACGTTTGGTGTGTCGCGTTTTTAAATTGTGTTTTTGTTAATTATTCCACGCCAAGAAAATCCAACAAGAAGTTCAATTAAAATTAATTAATTAATCAATTGATATTAACTCGCTGCAGAAAATTTTGTTTTATATCATTCTACAACAAGGGATACCTAAAAACATTGTTGTGCAAAAATTTAGATAATCCCAACAACAATAAATAGATAAAAATAGATAAACGTAATTTTGGGGCTAAAAAAAATTTAAAAACTTTTTGGTTAAAACATCATTCGTTTGTTTGAAAATGAGACCAGAAATTAAAATTTATACTACGACGGTACTAATATTTTATAGTTTATTTATGAGTATTACTATTTTCAATTAATTAATATTTATAAGTAATAACACTAGTTTACAAAAAAAATTTTTTTCTTTTACCAAGAGATAATTTATACTGATTTTGTTTCCTTCTTACTCACTGATAAGTGATAACTAAAATATATGTCACAATTGTCTATCACGTCTAGTTTTTTAATATATTTACTAAAAATTTGAAAATTTGTTGCTGGTGTCTAGTTTGGCATTCGTTGTTTCTGTGATAAACTAATTGTTAAACGTTGTATTTGCTTTAAAATATCGTCAAGTGAATGTAGATTAAGTTCAAACAACTTTTGTTTTGTTTGTGGTAAAATTATCTTTACAAAACCTAGGAAACTTAAGCGATCAAATGGTAAACGTTTTCATCAAGATTTAAAGTCTTATGAAGAGAGTTATTATTTATTAAGGTTTTTGGGATAAAAATATGTTAGCCGATTACTGCTGGTTACAATAAAAGAAAACTGATACTAATCAGTGAAAAAAAGAAACAATCATTGTCATTTTTGATTTTTCAAAAGTTTTGAATCATTCTTTTTTGTGGTGTCTTTGGCATTCGTTATTGACATGATTAATAAATTATTAAATATTTTATTTGCTTTAAAATATCATCAGATGAATGTAAATTGAGCCCAAATAACTTTTTCTGTTTGTGTTTAAATTTTCCTAACAAAACCTGGGAAGCTTAAGCGATGAACATAGTGAACGTTTCATAAAGATTTAAAGTCTTATGAAGAGAGGTATAAAAGTTTTTGGAATAAAAATATGTTAGTCAATTACTACTAGTCTACATTTGATAAACTGACCATGGTAGTACAAAAGAAGAAGCAGTCTGTGACATTTTTCATGTTGCAAGAATTGTCAAATACTGATACTTTATAATGAATATTTAAAAAACTTTACGTCCTAATTTTTTTTTGAACTTCAGTATCAGACTTAGGGTTAATTATTCTACCGATACACATTGGTTTCATCTATTGGTAAAAAACGTTATATATCTCATTTCAGTTCATTGTAGAATTTTGCAACAACGCATTTGCATTTTTTGGAGTTCCTGGCGGTTTTTCTTGGCTCAAAATTTGTCGCAGGGATTTAGCTTAACACAGAGTTTATTTCTTATACAGAAACTCTCAATTTGTGCTTTATTTCACTCCAAAAAATTCAAATGCGCTGTCAAAAAATTCTACTATCAAATAAAATGGGATATAGACTAATGTAATTGAAAAAAACAATTTAAATAATTCAGATGCATAGAGAAAAAATAGGTACTAATAAATAAGTATTTATTAGCAATCGTTTCAGCAAAATGTTGATTTCTATGTGACCATTAATTTTTTAGGTACTAGAGATGGATAGTAAATATAAAATACTTTTAAGGCTCACTCTATATACTTTATTATGTTGTTTTAATAAATTAATGTACTAGATCGCTAAAAAGTATGGATACAGTTAAATAGTAGTATAAAAACTATTTATCAAAACTTATTAAAAGGACTAGGCACATTTATTATGTGAATTTAAGGACCACTCAAATTGGATAATTTTTATATTAATCGAAGCGTCTCAAAAAGCTGAACAAATTATATCATTGCGCCAAACGTGTAACTTAATTAGGATCGCCGGAAATCGCAATCAAAGTGAAGATTTGTTCCATAAGAAAAGTATTGGGGCGGCTTTTCGCTGCGTACAAAGAGCTTGTATATCTTGGAGATTTACAACATGCGGTATGACTATAGGTAATTACTGGATTGGGGTTCAGGTACACAGAGAGTAAGCCTTTTACGAATTTAGAAATCCATTACAAACACTTTTATGGATATGAGCTATACAAAGCTACACGTTTGGCGCAATGATATGATTTGTTCAGTTTTTTGAGCCGCATCGATTGATTTAAAAATTATACAATTTGAGTGGTTCTTAAATTCTCATCTAGTTGTATACAGAATGTACCGCGAGGTAATGCATATATTTTAACCATAGATTGAGCATTAAAATTAAATGGACGCATATTTTTTATTTTTTCCAAAAAAAAAAAAATTTTTGTGGAATTATTATTAGCCCCAAAAGTTGCCCCAAAAATACAGATTATAATTTTTATCTCTAATAATACTTATACAATTTTTATAAAATTTGGTATACAGACGTTATTTTAAACACTCATTTAACAGTGAGATGTGTATCAAATTTAGATTTCCATTTGTTCTAGGGATACAAGGGTAACTTTTTTTAACGGTAAGGAGGATCAAATTTAATATTTTTAAGAAGAGCATTTTTTGAGTTAATTAAAAATTATGGAACTAATCAAATTTTTGGAAAATGACAAATTTTGTTAGCCTCGGTAATGTGGTCTTTATCTAACGTTACAACGTTAGCTCTTTGCCGCCTGAACTTTAACCAAAAATAAGTAAGAGTTAATAATGATTGTTAAAATAACATTTTCAAGACTGTTCACCAAAGTGAAGATGAAGGTTAGAAATAATTAGAATCCTGACTTTCTTCAAATTTTTAATATTTCGACTAGTTTCGCCTGTTACGCCATTATCAAGAACTGTATAAATAATACAAAAAAAATCACACATTTGGTTAAACAATTACAAAAAGTTACATTATTTTGGCCGGCCAAAAAATTTCAGAAAATTTTGCAAAATGTTAAGTTAAATAAAAATAATATATGTTTGCCGTTTTCTGCCTATGAAATTGGATTTGAAACAAGCTAAAATAATTTTGTTGGGAAAAAGGATGTAAATAAATGAAGCAGTTGTCACTAGTAACATTTAATCAAATTTTGAATTTTCAATTTTTACTTTTAGACGATTAGATTTAAAGCAATTGTTTAATGGAAGTATTAAAACAGCGAAATTCCAGTTATAAGGCAAATATCAGCGGATATTTCAAATAATAAAACATTTTTTGCTAACTTTTTAAACGCCTTCTGATTGGTCTGTTCTATTGTCGGGAGTGCTTAGCCCAACTGTATCCAATGACAAACACTTTGCACGTTTTTGTGTGGTAGATAAACAAGGAGGAGGTAATTTCTACATTTTTATTGGTCAAATAACGCCTTCCTGGAACAAATGAAACCGTATACCTAAACCGGCTCTTTCCACAAAGCTAGAATTTCGGCTTCGATGCAATCGCCGATAATCTTTCCAACTTTATGCAATTTACGTTTCTTGTAAGTATAAAAAAACAAAATAAGCACTGAATGAATCAATAAAGGATACAAAGGCTTCGCAATAAATGTTTTCATGCTAATTGTATAAAAAAATATTAAAACAATGGTCTCCCCTTATAAAATAAGACAATAACAAAAAGGTAAAGCCTTTTGCGTAAAATATCAGCAAATATTTTTTAATTCAATTTGTTTTTGTGTTTTAATTTAAAACATAAGAACCCAAAACTGAATGTGTAAAATTAGACAATAAACTAAAACAAAAGAACTGCTGTTTACGTTTTTAAAAGCATAGAAAGCAAATAAGAAGCAAAAAAAAATGAAGAAACAATCGAACACCAAACTTTAGCAAAATCTGCATGTCAAATAATTTTCTAAAGAATTTATATTAGACTGATAAGCATTTACAAGAAATCTGTTTTTTTTTGCTAAAATTTGTGTTTCTTTTAAACAATTCTGCTCAGAGAAGATGGAATTGGGTCACAAATCGGTTTTCACACTCAATTATATTTTTAGTTAATTCTGCAACCATTTAATTAAAAATGTTGCATTTGCAAGTTTAGTAATCTTATTTTTTGTATTTCAAGGTAAATATTTTTTATGTCAAGCTTCCAAAACGAGAGAAAACGTTTAAAAAGTTAATTTGCTCATCTAAAATATACACTTCTGGGTTATTTTAAGCGTGAGCGGATGATTGTAGGTAGGACATGGTGGTTCAGAATAGGCATTGTACAAATCAGTGGTGCTCTATTTTCGCTGCGATTTTGATCATTTTTGTGGAAACTGTCAAAATTTTCAGGAAACTGAAGCTCACGTTACATCTCATTTTCATTTATTTATTTTGAGTAACTATTTGTCACAATAAGGTATGAGTAGGAGAAAATACAATAATTTCGAATAATGTTTTGTTTCAAATCGAAATACAAAAACCCATTTACTGGCTCTAATGTTGGATTGTGTCTACCAAAAAATGTTTTCTTTTCCTATTACTCAATAAGAAAAAATCTAACATTTGAACACGCTCCAAAACGATTTTTTTCAAGTCAATATAAAACGTGACACGCAATTTTTAAATGACCCGACGCCGACAAAACACCTCTAAGTTATTTAAACGATCTAAATTCGTAATTGTTTAAATCATCAATAGGCACATTTTTTCGAGATCATTCCAAGACATTTCAAATGTCAAATCTCTTTTGTTCCTTTGTAAAAAAAGAATTGGAATAATTATCTTCTCTCTTCAAACTTTATCGTTTCAAACACAATTTCCCGAGTCCATAAACTTGAACAACGCCTAAACTCATTCGGCATAAACACCTCGAAATAGTAACTCTCCAGTAAACTAACGAATCGACTCCATTCCCTCACTCAATGAAAAAAAAAATTACCAAAAATATCCACTTAATAATAAACAATCCGTGGCCAATTTAACATGATGAGTGTGTTATGAGTGATCGCGATGTCTAATCCGACACGTAAATCTGTAAATTTTGCTTTTTGGCGAGCTTTTCCTGCTGCAGCACGCCGAAAGAATTGCAACGTTGTCACATCATCGATATCATCCAAAAATAACGACGCTTACGAGGCATTTATCATAAACAAAAATTCGTAAATATTTACTGATCTGGACGGATTATTAATTTCTTTACAAACAAATTGTAAAATATTTGAATTAATCTCTAAACAAATTTTTTCTCCTGAAAATTTGAAAAACTTAACGACGCACTTGCACACTTCAGTACGCAGTGTATTAAATCAAATTAACGACAAAAAGTGAAATTTTCTTGGACATTTGCCAATCATTTTTAAATGCAGAAAAAAATAAAAGTGTAATGTGAGATCTAAACTGAGCATTTTAGTTTGGTTCTGGCATCAAAGCTAAATTACGTAAAAGATCATAAATTAGTTATTGTAGGACGCCTACCGCAGTGTTGAAATATCATTTTATAATTCGGTTTTAAATAAAAAAATATTTTTTAAATATTAAATGGGCTGTCCTGTTACCAATAATTTACCCAGACGCTGGTTTTTGCACGATTTCCGGCTGAATTTGACTATGAATGATGGCAAAGAAATATCTTGGCAAGAGTTATGACAGACTTTTCAATTTTTCAATTAATTCCTTCAATTAAATTTGTGATCAATAAAGTGGACTGTGATTTTGAAATTAAGTTGGCAACAGTGACAGTCAAATGCAAATGTCACAATTTTGGGATCAGTTGTCATCACTGCTCGGATTATGGAGCAGATTACAGAGTTTTGATTGTACAGGATGTTTCACATAATTTTTCGAGGCCTGCGCCTGTAAAATGCTATCAAGAATACATAGGTATTCCTATACGAACTCGATCACAAATTTTGAAGAACCTTTTCAAAAAATTACAATGTTTTTGGGTAGTTAGTGATTAAGATAGATAGACTAGAATCATATTCATTCCGTCTCGTGATAGAACACATGATAATTCTTTCTGAGAAATAGCAATTTATATTTATGACTATTAATGAGACAGTGATTATAGTTTGATAACTACTGTCATGGTTTTACAGAAATTAAATAATTAAATGTGAATATTTTGTATCTAGTGTTCTGTGACTTTTATATATTTGGGTGCGTATAAGTTATTGTGTGAAACACCCTGTATATGAAAACCCAAAAAATCTTAACCTAGCCTCATTTGAGTCAGCTAAACCCGTAATTGTTTACCGTTCGATCTCCTTGTCGTTACTTTTAGCTCAGGTAACAAATATTATGTTAAACATCCGTTCGGTACTGGCGCTAGTCGAACGTCTAGTTAACTGGCATTAAACCCGGTTTAAATTTAAGTTTTCAAAAATAAAAAAATAGAATCGTCGCCTTGTAAAAAATTTATAAGACAATAAAAAACTGCAAAGTGTTCACGCTTTTGTGCTAGAGACCTCGCCAAGTATTCGCGTCATGGCCTCGCTCCAAGAGGAAAAGAAAAGCGGTTAGACTTCGGTGAAACCCCTGCTCAAATGAGTGATGTCCCTAATTTAATAAACCAGATGTTTATTAAATAAAACTCGTGTCAGAAATTTGTAATTTGGAAGCACGTAAATTGCATTTTATTTTTAAAATAGCCCACATCTGAACAGTCCGGTGTGAGTCAGTGTGTGTATGGTTGGCAACACTGTCGTCCCAATAACCCGTCAGTTATGCGATTCGCTATCAATAGTCAGGGTCGGTGGTACATCGCAGAGTGCCTTGTATATTATACTCTCTTGTTTACTATATGGAAGAGAATGAGGTTAGGTTGGAGGCGCGAGCGCGTTAAGTAGGCTTAGGCCGGGTGCGCAAGCATTCCGAGCTTAATAAGGTGGTGGGTACAATAGCTTTGTCTCTCTCACGAGATGCGATTGGGTGTCCTTGTTTAACACAATGCGTAAGACAGAGAGGAGATTGTCTTTTCACGGTCAGATGTTTATCGATTTTAAATAGAGAGCTATTTTTGAACGACATGGTACGACTTGAATTGAGGAAATGGCAAAATTAAAAAAATTACAACAAACCTTAAAAAAATTAAAATGCACCAAGCTCGTAAAGCACACAATAACCTACTGCAGGAAATAAAATCTTACAACAATTATTCCATATGTGTGAACACATGCTCTCAAGATGTTTCTATCTCCAAAAAATTTTGAATCTCGATTTTTTTATTTTATTTAACATTTTCTGAACGTAAACCTCATTTCGTTAATTTTATAAACGTCGTATTTTACCGGAAATTTATTTTTAACCAAGCTCTCAATTCATTCATCCAGTTTTGAGGATCAGTCAACACAAATCGAGCATTTAATGAAAAACTAATTTAATCAAAATACTTTTAAATTTAGTCACACTGCTGTGACGCAAATAATTGACTCAGATTTGTGGCTATTTTTATCACTCTGTAAATTCCATTGCAATTACCATAATTTTTTCTTCTCTTTCACAGAGTTTTCCAATATTCGTAAAAAGAACGAGAAGTTGCCAAATAGGCGGAGTCAATTTTGAAGAAGGCGGGGCAAAGCAGTATGTGGGCGGGGTAAACATTTTGAATTTTAAAAATGAAAAGAAGCGAATTTTAAAATTGAAAAGAAGCTCTTTTTCGCGCCTATTGGATTTCGGTAACTCTACTATCACTGTTAGTTTTTAGAGGTTAGTTTTTTATAACCTATGAATTTCTAAATAATTTTTTATTTAGCGATGGATTTTGGCGATTTATCCGAGGATAAAGCCATCCAAACCAAGCTTTCCAATTTTCATTCGAGTGTTGAAAAAATTGAAAAAATTATAGAAATATCCTCAAGTCCCGAAATTTACGACAAACTAACGACCAAGGAAAAAGTCGATTATGATTTATTCATGGCTTATACACTGAACACACTATTTTGGCTATACGTGAAGACTAAAGGTGAAGACCCAACAAAAAGTGAAATAAAAAATCAATTAAATCGAGTCAAACAGTATATGGTGAAGGCCAAAGAGGTGAAATTGTATTTTTTGTGTAAATTGTGTTGATTTGAGGTGTTTTAGGCCCATGAGAGACAAGTCTTAAGACCTCGAATTGACCGAGGGGCCGCAGGGCGATTCATTAAACACGGAATACATCATAAAGACAGTGGGACCCCTGAGGAGCCCCCTAATAAAAAAATTAAGTTTTCTGATGATTGATTGTTAGCGTTTTTTTGTAAAATAAATGAATAAATTTCGTAATTTAACTAATTTAAGTCTTTAAGTCATTTTATTTTGTGATGAGTGACAGTTGTGTGTAAACATAACCTACAAAAACTTCGATTTTAGCTCGAAAAATGATGTCAGATGAGTCTGAAAATGACGCAGTTTATACCGAAAGCTACGAAAATGATATCTATTATAAAAAATACAAGCTCTTGTTGGAAGAATGTGCCCAATTACAAAAATCTAACGAAATACTAGTTTTTAGGTTAGGTTTTCCTTTCAAAGTCGATATGTGTCCTAAAATTTCATTTCAGGATTCAAGAAGTGAACAAAATCGTGAGTCGGCGTCAAAAAGAGGTGAATTTTTTCAGAAAACGCCTCTTGAACAATTATAGCGAAGACTGGACTGTGATACCTAACCTAGACCTCATCAAGGAAGAAGAAGATTCAAAATCAGTTGCGTTTCTTATGCTGAAAGACAAACTGAAAGAAGAAAAGTGTGAAGAGGTGGAGAAACCCAAATCGGCGAAGAAACCAACGAAACGGAAAAGTACAAGAAGCGAAAAAGACCCTAAAGCCCCCAAGAGACCATCAAATCCGTTTTTCCAGTTCTGTCAAGAACAGAGACAGATTTTGATGGAACAATTAAATGCTGAGTTGAAGCCAGGCGAAGCTGAGTTAACCAAACAGGAATTAACGAGACAATTGGCCATTAAGTGGAAGTCCTTATCAGGAAATGATAAGAAGGTTTTTGAGAAGATTTAGGGTTTTTTTGGTTGTAATTAATGACTTTCAGGTTTACGTGGATATGTACGAAAGATCTAAAGAAAAATATGCAGCGGAGATGTCTGAATACAACATGAAAAAGTAATTGTAATATTCAAATAAATGTTTTTTGTAACAAACTCGATAGTCCTCGATATAAAATCCTTTTGTCTAATTTGAATAATTATTCAAAGCAAAGCAAATATTTCAATTTTTAATGACAAACAATATTAATCATATCATTCATATCACAAGAATTTCAAGGTTGTGTAAACAATTTTTTAAAAACAAATAATAATTAAAACAATTCTATATCAGATTGTTAATTCAAGTGATAATTGCCGTATATTAATGAGAATGATTTGAACTTTCTGAAATGTTTAAATTTGCAAGCAATTATTTACCTAACAGAGTTTTGCAAAGCCTCACAGCTGCATATTTCAGAGGTAGGAAATACGTAACAGATAACAATAAATGTTAATTGGACACAAAGAGTCTACACACGTTTATTTCTTGTAAAATAATTCCGATAAAATTAGGTACAGCACAGGGTATACTCAGAAGTGAGGTTATCTCATTGTTTTTTATTGAAATACAGTAAAAAACGGTTTATTGACTGATTTACCAATCGAGACAAACAACACATTTATTTCGTCACACGTTATTTCATATAAATAAGACCAAGATGTTTAATAATTGCAAAAATTAAATGTGAGGTTATGTCAAAAGTTTTGTCATTATTATTATTTTTTCGAATTCCCCTCATCTCAGTGTCAGCATTCCGCACCAACGGTTTCTCCAACACCCACAGCAGCCCCTCAAGCGTCCTCCTCGACACAATGAAAGTGATAATCCTGCCCGCACTTTCCGACAACTACATGTATCTTGTAAGTCTGTTAGCCCCATTACACGTCCGTACTAGCCCCCATTTCCAGATCGTGGATGAGAAAACCAAGCAAGCGGCAATTGTGGATCCTGTAGCCCCCGACACGGTCCTCGAAGCCGTTGAGAAAGAAGGAGTGAACCTTACCAAAGTCCTCACGACTCACCACCACTGGGACCACGCCGGGGGCAACGAGCAACTCGTCAAAAAATCAAAAAACGCCCTTCAAGTTTTCGGGGGCGACGACCGAATCGGGGCTTTGACAAATCGGGTCAAACACGGAGATAAATTCTCGATTGGGGACATCAACGTGGAGTGTCTCTCAACGCCGTGTCACACCTCTGGGCACATTTGTTACTATGTGAACGCAGCTGGGGAGCCCCCAGCTGTCTTCACGGGGGACACGCTTTTCGTTGCAGGGTGCGGTCGGTTTTTTGAGGGCACGGCTGAGCAAATGCATACAGCGCTCATTGATATTTTGGGGAATTTGCCCGATAATACACAGGTGCCCCCTTTTTAACCCCTGACTGTCGTAATACTGTGATTGCAGGTGTTTTGTGGGCACGAATATACCGAACAAAACCTCAAATTTGCAAAGCATGTCGAGCCTGATAATCCCGATATTTTGGAAAGGATCGAGTGGGCTGGGGCTAAAAGGGGGCGCCATGAACCCACCGTAATATCACGAGACTTAAGTTTGAGCGGTTGGGGTCAATAGGGCTGTTTCAGGTCCCGTCAACTATCGCAAATGAGAAGCAAACGAATCCTTTCATGAGAGTGGGGCTCCCTTCAGTGCAAAAGCATGCCAAGTGCAATAATTCAATAGAGACCATGAGGAGTATCAGGAAGGAGAAGGATTCGTTTAAGGGATAAAAAGGGACTGCTGTTAAATTTAAGATAATTTTGGATCTAGTTATTTGGCGCCAGAGAAATTTCCTAGCGTACCAACCTAAAAACGTAAATTCACTACATTTTACCAGTTTTTAACATTGGGGGATCTAGTGGATTTCACATCTTGGATTGGTATCCTAGGGAATTTTAAAGGACCGGTCAGGAATTTTTGTGGCAATTTTAAAAATAAACAACAAATATAATACATTTGTTTCAACTTTTAGAAAAATTACTTGAATCACAGATTAATTTTGGGGGTGGCACTCTGCGTGCACGCTAGCTGCCACTTCGTGACAATTTAAAACAGTTGTGGAAGTCCCAGGGACAGCCTCCAAGGCCGGGGTGGATTCCCCATCCTTATTCCCTGGAAGATTTTCTAAAAAACAATTAAAAATGACACATTGCCCAACCAAAATTGTGCTTGCTCAGGAATCAGTGGACTGGGTTTCGGGATCAGGGTCTGAAACGGGTTGAAGGAGCTCAATTGGTTTGGTAACCTTTTGTGACTCACCTGGCTCTCCGCATTTTTGCATACACCACGTGTCTCTGATAATCTGGCAATTTTGCAGATTAAGTTTCATAAACATTTGTCCGAAAACGAAGTAACCCACGCCTCCGCCCACCACAGCTGAGATAAACAACCATCCATTGTACAACATAACAGACAACATCAAAATATAACCTAAGTTTTGTAAAAAGAACCAAAGCCCAATCTCCGAGACGAATAAAAACGTTCTAAAACAAACGTCTTGTTTTTATTCAATTTTGTAATTGTACAACCTGTGCATTGTTGTGATTGTGACCCCGGGGGGCGCTTGAGTCCCATCAAGCAATGTCGAGGTTTCAGTGGGGCAAATCGTTTTCAGTTGCTCCGACCTAAGTATCAGTTCTTTTTGGCGTTGTTTGGCTTGCAGGTAGCGAAGAAATTCGAAAGCGAAAGACATGGAGGCCACGCCGAGACACATACCAACAAGGCTCGCGATTGAATGTGACGACAGCCCCCGAAACAGGTAGTCGGTAAGTTTGTAGTCCCACCAAAACGACATATGCATGGCGAAACTCGAGTTAGCACATTTTATCAACGGTTTTAATGAGAGAAAATTGAGGTTATGTTCGCCACATCAAAATTCAACGATAAGCTTATCAACGCTTATCACAAACGAAATTGTTAGTTATTTGTTGGTAAATTAGGAGAAAAACAAAACTAGCAATTTACGGTACAAAATTTATTCATTTACAATTTTAATTTTTTCGCGCTCTTTTTATTATTAGTTGGGAGCGCTTTTCTCTTAATTTGCGAAACTTGGACTTGTTCTTGCAACTGATTGAAAAACTCCTTGGACGACTTTATCCTCTTCCCCTTGTCCTCCATCTACAACCAATCAAATAAAACAAAAACCCTTAACCCATTTCAAAACCTACCAAATTAACATTTTTTGCTTTCTTGACTGGTTCCTTCTTATTTTTGGCGTGAATCTTTTGCTTCAATTTCTTCTTTCTGCGTTCTCTCTTTTTATCAGTCGCGGTCCTTTCTTTCATTCCGACGAGATCACCTTTTGGTTTCTTTTGTATTTCTTCAGGTGCCAACAATGTGGCATCACTTACTGCGGTTGGTACCACTTCTTCCACACTAATCGCCGGTAAATTACTGATAATTTTCAGATCGGGAACTGCAGGTTTTGGTGTAAAGTGGAAATTGCTCAAAGCATCCAATTTCGTGAATAATTTCCTCATTAAAGAGTTGATTTCCTTGTGGAGTTCTGGTTCTTCTTTTTCCCTATCGTCTGGTTCTTGCGCTTGAAGAAACTCCTTCTCGTAGATTTGTGCCAAAGATTCTTTGCTCTTCTCTTGATCCAAAACGATTTTTTTCTTGTAGTCTAACAAATTTTCCACTGGTTTTGTCTTACGTTCCACACTATCAAACACTTTATCTTTGATTCTTCTTTTTATTATATCCTCCAATTGCATTGTGGTTTGTTCGGTCATTACAGGGGCCGGCCTTGTCGTCATATCAAACTCCACTACCTCCTCAAGGAGCGAATTCAGGGGCCGTTTCTCGGCTGTTACTTCACCTTTTAATTGCCAAGTCTTGTCCTGAATTGCCTCTTCTTCGATTTCTTCAATTTTTTTAGCGAGACGCTTTTGGCGCAATTCAAAAGTCGACGGTTTCTCTTCATTTTGAACGAAGAAATCTTTGTATTTCGCCGTTTTTGCTTGATCTTCCGAATCATCAGAATCAGCTGACTCAAATAAATCAACACTTGCCTCAGATTCAGAATCGTTCCCGGAATCAACACCTTCCCCTTTCTTCTCTTCTTCGCGAAGAAAGCGCTCCATTTCGTCCAGCTTGAAAAAATCATCGTCGACTATTGAGCGTTTGACGGGTTTGCTTGTTTCGGTGGCTTTGGCTTCGGTCGTCTCAATTTCATCATCAGAACTATTCACGTTTAAGTCGTTTAAATCATCAGCATCAGAATGCTCCGAATTTTCCTCAACTTCACTTCCGTCATCGTTGATTTCATTCTTTTCCAAATGTCTAAATAAAAGCCGATTTTTACCAGCGATTAATCTGCTAACACAAGTCACACTTTTAATGGTTAAATTCTCGTTTTGTAATTCGATTTGTTGCCAAATTTGCTCCAAGTCGAAATTTTTTACATTTAATTGCGGCAACGCGTCCGTTTTTGTGATTTCTTCCGCTTTCGCGTAATCGTAACATTTTTTCAAACTTGTTTTGATTTGGTCACAAAGAGGGTCACTAATCCTGCAAGAAAATTACACAATTGAGACACAAATTAATTAAATAACTCACTGGAGGAAATTTGTAGGTTTGTGAGTTATCTCCTTAAAGTCTGAGAGGCACGTATTGTAAAAATCCGCAGTTTGAGTCATTTTTTCGGTATTACAAACACATGTTTTTTTGAGGTTATCACGCAACAGAACTACTCGTGTGACCTTCGGAGAGAGTAGTCTAAAGTCGCGCCAAAATTTTAAGGAAAGATAATTTTATTTTTAAGAATTTACAACGTGTGACAGTTTTGGGATGCTGCTCTCCTGACCATTTTTGTGACCTAGATAATTTAATTAAGTTATTATTTGTTATTATTAGTGGTAGTCCCTTATGTACGTTTTTGGCTGTCAGTACATACGAACTACGCTTTATAACCTAACCAGACCTAACTAATATCAGTTTAAATTAAAACGTTCAAAATGCGGTTTTAAGTCGAATTGTGTACGTTTTTAATGAAAAGTGAGATGGGGGACATCGATTTGCACCCCCTTGGCTCCGAAAGATTCCGCATTTTTAAAAGACACCCTTTCACAACGTCCACCTTTTTCAAAGAAAATTCTAAGACACATAAAGTTTTGGATCCGTTCAAGTGCGTCGAAGGCCTCCTAGAGCCGTACAAATGTCTCTCGTGTCGTAGCCACACCCCCTTTTTGACCCAACTGAAGACACACTCCTTGACACAAATCCCAATATATCGGCAAAAAAATGAGACAGTGTGCTACATTTGTGAAAGTTGCAACTTTAAGACTTACTCCAGACTGATCCTCTTGAACCACATTTACTCAAGTCGGTGCAAAGTCACCGATAAAAACACAACGTTGATGTTGGTGAAATTGGTTGATAAGTCGGGAGAAACAACGATAAAACTCTACTGCTCCGAGGGAATCCTCCCCCGGACGCTCCACCACGTCCAGAGGCCGGCGCTAGTGCCCCCCGAAGCCCCCTCGTCAATCTCTTGCCATTTATGTGAGTTCAAGACGAAAGACCGCAATTACCTCAAAACGCACATTTTGCGGAAGCATACGCCCCCAGAAGCCATCACGTGGCACCGATGCGGGATGTGTCTCTACGTGGGAAAATTCAAGAGCGATTTGAACCGCCACGTAATCCATAAACACACCCCCACGGTCAAAAAAGAAGTGCTTCGGTGCAAGTCTTGCAGCTCGAAGTTCAGGACGCAACAAGGCCTGGAGAACCACATGTCGGACCGACATTCGTCCAGTGAGGTCATCACCTGGTATAAGTGTGACGAGTGCCCCCATAAAACCCGGTACAAGGAGCACTTCCGGAGACACAAACGCGAAAAACATGCGCCAATTGAAGACCAGCATCTGCTCCTGTGTGAACATTGCGGGTACAAAGCCAAGCAGAAAATACATCTGAAATTACACGTGATTCAAAGGCACACCGAAGATAAAGATATCGAGTGGTACAAGTGCGGGGAATGCGAGTATAAAGCCAAACTTAAGGCAAGTTTGAAGGATCATGTCTTGAGGAAACACGAAACGGGTGATATTAAGTGGTTTAAATGCGATAAGTGCGAGTATAAGACTTTCAAAAGGTATTTGTTAAAGACACACATGAAAAATCATCACAAAGACAAAAATAACATGTAATTTAGATTAAAACACCTTAAAGTTTTCTCCTATTGGTTTTATTTACACACAACCTGAAAAATAAATCGTATTCGCCATGGAAAAGTGAGTAACATCTGTTGCAAATGCCGTGGACTCAAGGTCAACTATTAGCTGTTTCAAAACTATAAAAACGCCAACGTCGCATTTTACGGAATTATTTTTTTAAATAAGATTTATAAAATTCTAAAATAGTTATTAATGATTAGATCTCTCATTGAAACTATAAATTTCATTAGCTATTCATTTTTTGAAATGCATAAATAATTTATAACAGCTAATTTTGAGAGAAAATGCGACGTTGGCGTTTTTATAGCTTTGAAACACATAATACCTCTAGTTGCCAGGAAATTATGTACTGCCATGTACAGTAAAATCTCCTATAAGCGGACACCGACGGTGACATGCTTTTTGTCCGGTTATTGGAGGTGTCCTCTTAAGAGAAATAATTAATTATACATAGACACACACTAAAATGAATTTATTAAAGAGGTAGTAGCATGATACTTTTTGGTCCAATAACAATACTTGTATAGTCCATCCGGAATTAAAATCAATTGTCAATGTCAACATTTTTGAAATTGTGTTGGAACCCTGCGACATTGCCATAGAAACGAAGCCTGGACGACTAACTTTAAATGGAGTTGCCAACGTTGAAACAATTTGACAATTGATTTTAATTCCGGATAGACTATATTAGCTGTTTCAAAACTATAAAAACGCCAACGTCGCATTTTACCGAATTATTTTTTTAAATAAGATTGATAAAATTGTAAAATAGTTATCAATGATTAGATCTCTCATTGAAGGTATAAATTACATTAGCTATTATTTTCCTGAAGTACATGAATAATTTATAACAGCTAATTTTGAGAGAAAATGCGACGTTGGCGTTTTTATAGTTTTGAAACAGCTAATACTTGCCAATAATTTCTTGGGGAAAAATTAATAATTTTTCTCAAAATTTGCTATACAGGGTGTCCCGAGCTCCACAATGGGCATCTTAGTTATTAATTATTAATACGGACACCCAGTACATTGTTCATTAATACCTCCAGATTCGCCAGAATTGTCCATGCCTAACTAAGATGCCTTAAAAATTTGATTTTTCGATGTCTCCGCAAACTCCTTAACTTTCATCTCGGAAATCATAATATTTTTTTAATGCACTTTTATAAACCAATTCCCTTCTGAGATCTGATCAGTTCAAACACTAAAATAATTAAAACATGTCCCGCTTATGTGATTCCCCGAATTTTTTGACGGTTTATCATAGTTCATAGACGATATTCATAATAATAAATAATAATTAATAAATAACACATGCGCACATGTGAAAGATTTTGTTTCTAAAGATCCGAATTGCATTGTCCGTGTCCGTTTATGGGAGAGTCCGTTTAAAAAAGAAACAATACCAATTAGCTCAAAATGAGACTAAAAAAAATGTCCAAAGGGGTGCGTAATTTAACAGTTGAAGGCATAATTGTAAGAATTGTTGCTCAAAAATGAGTTTTTTTGGTTTTGACAAATTTCTTTTCTCCCGCAATTTTCTAGATAGATATTTGATTTTTTTTTCAAGTTGGCTGTGATTATCCTGATTGGGGGTTTCCCAAGTTCGTTGGACTTACTTAAAATAAAATAAATGAATTATTAATGGTGAAAACAAACGAAATTACGTTTTTCTGTGTAAAAACTAGGTTTATTATCATTTTATTAGTAAAAACTGGTGACCTCAGTGGTGTTACTGTTACATAACCTCCAACATCGCGCAATTTGGCTCACAGTCGTGATACAATGAACCGTCTCGAACTCACATTCGCAATTTTGAAACCCCACGTCATAAAACAGCCCCCTGCTGTAGAAAAAATCCGAAATGTAATCCTAACCTCAAATTTCAAAGTGGTTAAATCGAAAAGACACATGATTCGGTTCCACGAAGCCGAATCGTTTTATCACGAGCACAAAACCAAATTCTTCTACAAACGTTTGGTTACATTTATGACCAGGTAAAGGCCCAATTGGTTAAAATCTGAATTGACGAGGGTTCCCCTAGTGGTCCGTCCGATTTTTACATTTTAGCCCGGGAAAACGCGATCAAAACTTGGCGACAACTCATGGGCCCCACCAAAGTATTCAAAACACAATTCGAGGCCCCCGACTCTATACGAGGCCAATTCGGGCTCTCGGACACCAGAAATGCGACACATGGCTCAGGTTTTATTATTTTATTTTTGGCAAAGACACTCAACAATAATTTCAGACTCGCCCGAGTCGGTAAAGAAGGAAATCGGCCTGTTTTTCCCCCACTTCGACATCGAAGAGTGGTACAAACTTGACGAACCCAAATTTAGACTAAACCAAATTGAATTTAATAAAGAGAATTTTGTACACATAATAAAATAAACAATCACGCATCAGCTTTAACAAACACTTTGGGTTTTTGGAAAATTTTAATCACTTCATCGATACGTTTCAACTCGTCTTCTATCTCCATTTTACGTTTTCGCTTCTTGAGTGTGTCATTACTGACAGGCATCGAGTTCAATTCCTTAATCAAGGCGGCATAATCTGCAAAAAAATGATGAGACAAACACAAAGTCGGGGGAAAAACCCACTTTCACGAGCCACCCTTAAATACTCTCTCCTTTCCTCATCAGGCAATAAAACCAAACCGGAAATATTCTCTTCAAAAACACCAGACTTTTCGTCTTTGGTCACTTTTTTCGTTTCTTTAAGGTATTTAGGAACTACGCCTTTCTGATACTCTGGGGGCGCTTTGGTCGGGTCTGGAGACTCCTCCCGCTTTTGTTTACTCACTTTAATGTTTTTAATATTTTGTTTGATGTAATTCTGCTTGTCTTCTAAGTCTAGTTTTTGCATGCTTTTGGCCAAGGGGGCGTCGCCTTGCTCGCGCCCCCTATGCGACAATTTCACCTTTGCGACAGCCGGACTTGGATATTTCACTGAACCTGTTTCGTACATTTTGGTCACATCTTCAGGCCGTTCGGTTTGCACCCCCCGTGTTGTGGTTTTCTCCGGACTCAATTTTTTTCCGAAGAAGAGAGCCCTTGGGGGCCTTGTCACTTCATTGAAAGAGTGGGGCCTTGCGGCCAACTGGTCTTTGGACAGTCGTTTCCTCGACGTTATGTTCGAGTAGACTCTGGGGGCCACGTGTTTGAATTTATTAGGTTTGATTTCTTGCGATTGCGAGGCAATTTTCGATTCTTTGATAAATCCCTGGATCTCCTTCAACTGCTTGATGTTCTCACGCACGAAGTTGCGCCTATGAACAGGTTCTGGAAATTGAAATAAAGGGGGCTGTTGGGAGCCGCAACACTTACTTGGTTCGGGGAATACGCCCCGCAAAGTTGTAGTATTCATATTGTCTCATGAGATGTGTTTTTGACCAAATTCTAACGCTACACAATTTTTAACGTAAACGTCATTTTTTTTCGAAAAACGGGCGACAGGGTTTTGTTTCAGGGCGGCAACGTGGCGCAAATTAAAACCGGGGTAATTTTAGACATTTAAATTATTTGTTTTTATCGACCTTAGGGGTTTTCAGGGGCTAACAATAAATTAATTACGAGTAGTTCAAATGTCAAACACAAACATTTGATTTGAAACGGGAAGTGGCTACAGTTACGTCACGTTTATCATAACAGTAATCACACAAGAAAAATCAAAACGTAAAGAAACATCAATTTTATTGTGTCACGCGCAGTTGTGTAATAATTATTTGTCTATTTTTTCTAAATAATCGGAGTTTTGGCAACTTGTTATCACGTGACCGGTGGCTAGAGTTACATAACAGTGGCCACAATTTCATCAAAATCATTAAAATTATCAACGGAAAACGTGTAAACTTGTTAAAAACAATATTTCGTAATAGGCAAGTCGTAAATGACCCCCTGCGAGTCGCTGATTAAGTGATTAAAAAGGTCAGGTCAATCCTGCCACTTCCGACCACCTGTCACCCTTTGAGGTTATATCATGTCTTGGATTGTGAGTTCTTCCTTGACTTATTTCCAGCGTTTTTGCGTGAATGTGATAAAATGCGGCCCCATTCCGCGCCACATCGCCTTCATCATGGACGGCAACCGGCGCTACGCCACTAAAACCAAAGTCAAAAAGGCCGAAGGCCACATCAAAGGTTTTGATAAACTGGCGGAGACCCTGCAATGGTGTCTCGAACTGGGTGTCAAGGAAGTGACCGTTTACGCCTTCAGCATCGAGAATTTCAAGCGGAGTCGTGAGGAAGTTGATACTTTGATGAAACTGGCGACGGAAAAGTTTCGACAGTTGTTGGACGAAAAAGAGAAGATTATGAGCGAGGGGGTGTGCATTCGGATCATTGGCAACCTGGGGCTGCTCTCGCCCGAGTTGCGGAAACTAGTAGCAGAAGCAGAGTTAATGACCAAGGACAACAACAAAGCGTTTCTCAACGTTGCATTTTCATACACTTCTAGAGACGAAATTTTTAATACAGTGCAAAATATAGTCAAGGGGGTGCAAGATGAGGTGTTGGACGTGGAGGATATTGATGAAGCCTTAATCTCGGGGGCCTTGTATACGAGTTGTAGCCCTGATCCTGACTTGATAGTGCGCACTTCAGGAGAAGTGCGATTCAGTGACTTCCTCTTGTGGCAAATTTCAAATAGTTTTATCAGTTTTACTAAAGTTTTGTGGCCGGAATTTTGCATTTGGCATCTGTTAGCGTGCATTTTTTACTACCAAAGGTCTTATAACGACTTACAACACAAAAAAAGTCTTGTGACAAGCGAGCGGGCTCAGAAGTTTTTACACGAATTGCAACAGCAAAAACTTACGCAACTGAAAAGTTACATGTCGTGAATAAATTATTTCATTATTATTTAATAGTTTTATTTCCACGTGACTAATTATCTCAAATTTAATATAAACAAACCGATAATAAGCCGTCTCGTGTCAGTCGCTCCCTAGACTTTGAACCGAAAATGTCTGTCATTCGCAAGATAATCAGCACGAACAAGGCCCCAAAACCGGTGGCCCCTTACAAGTAAGTGAAATTGTTAATGTCGAAAAAAATAACGCAAAATTTTAGCCAGGCCGTCCTCTTGGACAAAACCTTGTACGTATCGGGGGTTTTGGGGTTGAATAAAGACACCATGAAACTGGTAGATGGAGGCGCGGAGGCTGAGGCCCGCCAAGCCTTGCAGTCCCTCGGTCACATTCTTGAAGAAGCCGGTTCTTCGTTCGATAAGGTGGCAAAAACCACAATCTTCCTTAATAACATCGACGATTTCGGGGCTGTTAACAACGTCTACAAAGACTTTTTCACCAAAAATCACCCAGCGAGATCAACTTTCCAGGTCGGCAAATTGCCAATGGGGGCCAAAGTCGAGATCGAAGTCATCGCAGCCGTGGGGGATGTCACACAAATACCACCTAAGATGTAATCTTTTTTTATCATTAATTAATTACAATAAAATTCTTCTTTTGTATTTGTTTATATTCGTTACCATAGTGATCTTTGGTCTCTGGACATCACCGTCTGTGGTGATGATTTGATGAACGAAATTTGGCTCTGAATTTAAATAATTGCGGTGGAATTTAGCAATAATCGTCTTTTCTCGTCAACTTAACCGATTAAAAAGGAGTGTTAATATGGAAAAACGTGAAAATAAGTTTCAAATTAATTGAAAAAAGTACTATTTCGATTGTTTTTATGTTTTCCTATTTAAAAGTTCATGACGACTCCTTATCACGTATGCAACACATTATACACACAAAGCAGTATAAAAACCAGAATTATAGAAGTATTCTAAATTTGAATCGCTAAAAATCTTTAAAATTTAAAGGAATGGGGAGATATTGATTCTCTGAATTTAAAATTGCTAATAATCTGCAAAACTTTAAGAATTAGAATAGTATAAGGATTACAAAAAGGCGAAAAAATCTTATAAAAAATCTGCATAATTAGTATCGTTGTAACGCAAAGAGGTATTTTATTTTAAGACTTCCAATTTTTTTTTTATCAGAGATTTAAAAATCACAAAAAATTTAAAAGGTACTCCTAATTTGAAATCGCTAAAAAATTATAAAATATGAAGAATTAGTTCCATCAGGGTCACAAGTAGTTATTACGAGTACAATAGTTACTTTCTATACAAGACGATAAAGAGAAAGAGAATGATTGTTTATCTACGAGTGAAAGAAAGAGTGATGAAGTCACGAGTGGACTTATTTCACGACTAGATCTTTATCGATTGATCGTTGTGTATAATATAACATTTTTTTCTGTAGCAGGATTTTAATTTTGTGAGAAAAAAGTTATTATTAATCTATTAAATCCTTCAAATTAATATGTTGGAATTTGTAAATTTAATTAAATAACATAAATTTAAAACATTTTATCTATCTTTCCAGTTAAAGCGCTATTTTGTCTACTTGGAAGAATTGATAATGAAATAGTTTAACATTTTAGTTTATAGGGTTAACTAAGAATTAGAAAGCACTAAGCTTAGATTATCTAAGAACTTCTTCTAAATAAGCTCTACGAAATTCTATTCAATTAAGTAAGTACACACTGTTCAGAAATGGTTATTCCTCACCATCATCAAGTTACCTATGAAATTTAAACGTAACGTGCCGCTTAATTTAAGTGCGAATGCCATCAAAGTGGCAGATTTATCAAAATAATGCAAGCAGGCTTTGAATTTAAAAACGAAACACAACACACAACAACAAAAATCACGGAAATATAAAACACAAATCAAGACCCTACACTTGAAACAACTTTACCGAAAAATGCAAAAAATGAGTAAAAAGCTAATTCCGAATTGTGGTAGAATGTTTGACAGAGATGAGATGACATTACTCAAAAACTACAATAGTCATTTGGATAAAGCGGCACATTGAATTTGTATTCCATAGTCGACTTGATGAACAATCATTTTTGAACACATTGTAACATGAGATCGAAAATATACTCAATTAGAGCAAGCCTTAAAAGTGAAGTGTAACTTTAGCCACTTCATATGCTGTGTAAAACCAACTTAAGACAACATAACTTTAAAAGTGCGGCCGTAAATAAACGGCTAAAATGTGGCTAAAGTGTAAATAAACGGCTAAAATATGGCTAAAGTTCTGCAGGCACAGCTTGCTCTAATTGAGTTTATTTTCGATCTCATGTTATTTATAAAGGCCAAAAGAAAAATATAAAACAACAAACATATTCACATTAATGTATAAAACCGAGTAGAAAATATTTTGTAGATAGACTTGGAATTTTAAAAGATCAGTATCCAATTCCAGTGATTAAAACCGACCCAACCGAAATGATTAATGAATTTTGTTCAGCCAGATCAGTTCTGTTTCTATTTTAATTTCCAATCCAATTCGCGTGTTTTTAAACCGAAATAAATATTTCCGCATTGTCTAAACTTCTCCTTTGTTCGATTTGTTAAAACAAAATACTTAAAATACCTTACCTTCCCTGAGACGTTAATAAATCACGATATAAATTTTGGCGTAAAATGCGGCAAGAACGTTTGATGTGAAAAGTTTGGCAAATTTCAGTTTCCCATGAAACTTTGACGCTGTTTCTAATGAGCAGCTCTAGGAAGTGTGCCCCTGGTGCACTAGTTCGTTCGGCTTAATTAAATCAGGCGAGTTTTTCCCCCAAATGAACATTATTCTTTTGAATTAGCGCCTAATTGAAGATGAACAAAAACCCGACTTGACTGAAAGGATGTTCCAGAATCTAAATGCATAGGAAACTTTTATCAATATAATTTATTTAAATTGTCGTGCCAGCTTGAATAATAGCCAATTTTCTAATTTGGCGAGTTGGCTCAATTGGGAATTTTCCCGCGCGATAACAATTCAATTTTTAAATCTTGATAACCGCCTTTATAGGTCAGTGACAAATTTATCGCCCCCTTGCGTCCTTGACCATTCCCCGTTTCTCTTATTCTTCAGCACCAATAAAACTAGGCCCGTGCCTTTATTCTCAAGCGAATTATTCAATTAAAGTCGCTTTTGTGTCCCATCTCTATAAAAGCGAGCAACTGTAGCAAATATTTCAGTTTCGCCACTAGTCGTGATTGTGCAAAATGTTGAGGCGGTTTTTAAGTTTAGCGTTTCTAATTGGCGCGGTTTTTACTTACCCAAATGAACCTAAAGCAACTAAATACACCGAAAAACCCATCATTACCACGCCACTGGGGCAAGTGCAAGGGGCCATCTTGGCCTCAAGGGGGGGGAAACCCATCTTCTCCTTCAGGGGGGTTAGATATGCCAAACCTCCAATTGACGACTTGAGGTTTAAGGTAAAAAAATTGCAGTCCTAAACTAATTTTGCAAATTCGACATTATTATAAAGTGTATGATTAAAATTACAGTTGAAAGAACTGGGAAACAAAATATTTTGCGTTAAAATTTAAGTTTTGATTGGAAGTAACTGTAACAGTTGCAATTTTTACTAATTTAATTTAATTGAGGAATTTATTCCGTAATTTTTTTTATGTTTTATTGTAAGTCTGGAAAATTCGAGGGAAATTCGAAGTTCGTATTTGCTGAAAGATTTCTACCATGCGATTATATTTGAATTTATACTTAGAGTAGGCGGTTTTTTTCCTTTGTGAATTATAAACTTGAGCAAACTGAGAGAAAAATATTCTAATTAAATATTACCGTTCAAAATTTTATTATTTGAGTCCTCAGCTTGTTGTGTGATCATCAGTGTTTTCAGATAAGTTAAAAAAATATTACAGGGGCTACTCTAATTATAAATTCAAATGATCACATTGTAGTTTCTTTCCACTGTCTTTTGAAGCTCAATCATTAATGCTATTACTATACAGTTTTTACCAAAAATTATTAAATTCCTTATTTTTTTTATGATGTTGCAAGTCTAGAGAATTTTTTTAAGTCTCTTCTTAACATTCTTTTGCAGCTCGATATTGTTTGAAAACTTTTTAATGAATGAATTTGTTTTTCTGGTATTCCCAGATGTTTTTTAGTTTTTTGTGCATTTGAATTCAAAATTTTTTTTTAAATTCTTTTCGGCTTTGTTGTTACTAGTCTGGAGAACTCTTTTTGTTCGAGTTTGTTTTTTATTTTTTGTACGCTTGGCGAATTTTCAAAATGTCATTTAACTGTCTTTTGAATCTCTTAGCATTACATAGTTTTTACTGAAATTCAGATAGTTCTTTCACTTCTGCTTTATTGGAACTCTAGGGAATTTTTTTAGGCTAGCATGTCTAATTAGTTAGATTAATTAATCCTCCCAATGATCTTCCTAGTGTCTTTACATCAGCTATATCCCATTTCAGTTCATATAGTAGAATTGCAACAGCGCAATTGAATTTTTTGGAGTGAAAAATAAAGCACAAATTGAGAGTTTCTGTATAAGAAAAGAATTCTGTGTTAAACTAAATCCCAGCAAAACGTTTTGAGCTAAGAAAACCCACCAGAATCTCTCAATTTGTGCTCCATTTCACTCAAAAAAATGCAAATGCAATGTTGCAAAATTCTACTATGAACTGAAATGTGATATAGATTCTTTTAAAGTCGTTAATGGCTGTTTGAACTCTGTTTTTTTTAAGTTTTTTTGTTGTACAAAATACATTTCACTGCTTGGTATTTTTTTTGAAGCATTTGAAGTAAAGTTCGAAATTGGTGTAATGTTGATTTGTTGTAAATCTGGAGACATTTAAACTTTTTTTCAAGTTTCCTAGTTTTCTTCAACTGGCGGTTGGCAGTTCAATATTAGGTATGAAAAAAAATTTAACTATCATTTAATAAATTTCAGATTTTCTGCAGACAAGAAAATTAAGATATGTTTTAGTTTCTGCTCACAACAATATTTTTTGTAGTTCGATATTTTTTTAGATTGCAGTTACGAGTAATTTCTTGGAAAATAGAAAATTATTTTTGTAGATTTTTTGTTGTTGTTTTTGTGTTTGTCTAGAGAATTGTTAAACTAATATAACCTGTGATCTTTTTCATCTCAAAATTACGAAAACT
This sequence comes from Tribolium freemani, assembly GCA_939628115.1. Classification (NCBI taxonomy): domain Eukaryota; kingdom Metazoa; phylum Arthropoda; class Insecta; order Coleoptera; family Tenebrionidae; genus Tribolium; species Tribolium freemani. The sequence continues at coordinate 11,348,166 of OW626790.1, forward strand.
TTTTACTGACATTTTTTTAAATTTATGATATTTTTCTTGGATTTTTTTTCTGTCTTATTGTTGCTTAGGAGAATATTTGTAAGCTGCTTTAACGTCTATGTATTTGAGTAGTACAGTAGAAAGTGTTCTCAACAAAAATTTTTTTTATTCTTTACTGAATTTCTTTAAAAGTAGAGAATATATTTTTTAAGTTTTTGTATCTAAATCTGTTTTTTTGTTGGTTTTTTGAAGTTTTTTATCTATTAGTTTAGATTTTTAAATTTTGTTTGTTTGTTTTAATTTGATTGAAGCAGGAAATGTTTTTCTTAAAGCTTCTGTTGTTTTCTTGTAGATCTGGAGAATTTCTTGAAATGATTTCTTTTGAAACTTCTTTGCTTTCTTCAACCGTCTTTTGCAGGTTGATATTATGAAAAGATTTTATTTCTTACTAGAATTATTTTCTGACTTGTTGCAGATGAACAGGATTTTTGGAAATTGAAATTGTTTAGATTCTTTTTTAGTTTATCTACTTATTTTGTGTATCTCGATATTTTTTGAAAATCCTTTAATGAATTGATTTGTTTGATATTGATATTGATTTAAACACACAATTTTTTTTCAGCTCGGTGGTAAGTTTTGAGAATTATTGCTGGCGATTTGATATTTAGATTTGCAGTTTCTTAGTATTTACAAATATATTGTCCTTTAACAGCTCCATATTGTTTTATTAAATTTGAGAATATGTTTTCTAAAAAATATTTAATTTTTGGCAGCCTATTTTGAGATAGAACATTAACATTTGTTCTTTCTTAAAAAATCTTTGCAAAACTATTAATACCTGAAAAAAAATTTTAGATTTAAGCGTTCTGTATTATTAAAGTGTGGGTTATTGCCTCATTTTAGCCCCCTGTGCCTGCCCCTAAATGGGAAAACGTGGTTAACGCTACTCAAGACGCCCCCCTCTGCCCCCAACCGACTGACGAACCCACCTCAGAAGACTGTCTTTTCCTCAACGTCTACACTACAAAAGTATTAACCAAAACCCCAAATTCCCAACATTTGACTCGTCCATTTCTAGCTGCCTAAGGGCAACGACCAGCCCAAACGCCCCGTCATTGTCTTCATCCATTCTGGAGGCTTCCACAGTACTGGAGGTGCCAGCAATTGGCTGGGCCCCCAATACCTCCTCGACCAAGACATCGTTCTCGTCACTTTCAACTATCGACTCGGATCATTGGGTTTCCTAAGCACTGGGGATAAGGAAGCTCCTGGAAACAACGGTCTTAAAGACCAAGTTTTAGTCCTCAAATGGGTCAAAGACAATATTGCGTCGTTTGGAGGTGACCCAGAATCTGTGACTTTGGCGGGGTACAGCGCGGGGGCTATCAGTGTAACCCTTCATTTGGTCTCACCTCTGTCAAGGGGGCTATTCCATAGGGCTATAATAATGAGTGGGTCGGCTCTAGGCCAAATGCCAATCCCCACAAATCAAATGAATTTGGCCAAGAAACAAGCCAAAGTTTTGGAATGTGGTGATGATAACTCAGCCAACATTATCAAATGTTTGAAGACCAAAACTGCAAATCAGTTGGGTGAATCCCAGAGGATGTTTCTGGAGTTTGGCGATGATCCAGTTGTGATTTGGGGGCCTGTGATTGAAGGGGATTTCGGACAGGAGAGGTTTTTGACAGCTCATCCAATTGAGTTGATTCAAAAGGGAGAATTTGCGAGAGTTCCCATTATTTTGGGGGTAACCACTGATGAGTTTGCCGCAAGAGCTTTCAGTAAGTATTAACTATTTACAGTGGCGTATTTAGGTCCATTGCCGTCTCTGGCCATGACAACAGTACTGCTCTACAACAGGCTAATTAGTAATTATTCTAACATCAAACAAACTCTATCAATTTTAGAGCACTGAAATCTGATAAAAACAAAACAGTAAATATATGTATCTGCTTTTAGCTTCCATTCTTTTTATCAGTTTTTTTTTCTAAATTCAAGTATCTAATATTCATTACTTTTTTTCATTCAGTTTGCGCAGTTCCAGCGCAAGTTCTTTACATATGCAACATAGTTCTCTAATAGTATATTATTATACGAGTTTTATAAAACGATCTATTGTGGCACGAATGGTTTTGGAGCACGACGAAGGAGTACTCCAATAGAATGAGTGCCACAATTAAGTCTATAAAACGAGTGTAAAATACTATTTTTTTCTACTTTCTATTTTTGTTGTTTGTTTTTGTTTAGTTTAACTTATCAAAATCTGTTTCAAACTATTTCCTCTTAATTTTGTTAATTATTCGGGCTTTATCAATAAACGACTTGATGACTGATGAGTGATGACACCCAGCTCAGCACTGCCAATACCGAGTGAGTCAAGTTTTACACTCAGGCACTTTTCACCTCTTAGATAAGAGAAAAAAAAATTAAATAAATATATTCCACTGCACTGATATCCAATCTCGCTAGGGAAAAAAAGTTTTTTTCTATTAGTTTATTTGTCCAATAAAAAAGAAAAAAACATTTGACCAAAAAATCACATTGGCTGTTTTTTACATCAATGGATCGAAAATGCGAAATAAAATTATTCTGCAAAGATTTGACTTGAAGAAAATCGTTAGAATTTGATTAAAAGCCATTTTGATATTATTTATCGGAAATTTCAGTCTAATTTATGAGGGACAAGATTGAGTAGCAATAAATCTCCGCCACAAAGGGACCCCCTACCTACCCCAGTAACAAAAATAAGTGAAGAAACTTTACAATCCAGCGGCACGATCCCATCGGTCGGTTTTAAAGCTAGGACCGGAATAAGCACACTAACATGTTAAAAATGTCTTATTTAAAAAAATACATTAGATGTTCAAAATGGTGATAATGATAATTTACCTGAATTAGAAAGTTTGGTCCAACCCTAATTGATATCTTTTCCCTATTTCTGTGAAAAAGATTAATATTTACATATCATTTACAGTAAACAGATAAAATAAATGGGAATCCGGGCCTGAAAAATTCTTACCAGCTGCATCAGCCTTCAGCCCCAACAATGATCTCGTGCCAATTTTACGACAAATGCAATAAATTTTTGAAAACCACCACCCTGATTGAGAACCTTTTGTGGAAGTGATTAACAATCTATACCAAAATTCATGGAAAAAAAGCTGCTCCAATATCAAAACGCAAATTAAAAATCAACGACACATTTTCTCGAAAATTTAATTAGGCACTTTGATGCACTACCTCAAAATACACATATGGACAAAAAATCGTTGACATTAGATTATAGTTAACTAAGCAAAAGTAAAAAACACACCATACAAGTAAACATTTTAAAAATTGGTCAAAACGTTCTTCTATACAATAAAATCACATACGATTTTTTTTAGAATTTTAAATAAACTACACAGAGATGTAAAGTGCCTGAGTGTACAACTTGACTCACCCGGTACAACTCCTAAAAAATTACTAAAAGGAGTTGCACAAAAGTTCTCGTTGTGAAACTACTTTCGGTTTCACAATGAACAATTTGTGAAACCAAAGTAGAAAAATTAAATTAAAAAACCTGAAAAAGTTCTTTGTAATATCGCCACTCATGCACTAGATTTTTATTTGTCTTCTTTATTTTTTAAGTATATTAAAAAAATCACCCTATATTTATTTAATTAAGAAGTTTTTGTTTATCAAAAACGTGGCCATTTTTACATTTTTTTCTACAAGGTCTAACGAAAAGATCGGGACAAAAATGAACCAGAGATTCTCCAAGTCAAAATAAAACTATTTAACCCAACTTACCTCTATACCAAGTTGCACTTTGGTGCTATTTCTTTTGTTTTCCTGTGTTGTAAAGTACTTACCTGTTATTGAATACATTTTAGGACATATTTTTGTTATACGTTATCTGAATTGTGTAATTCTTTTTTTATTCGAAAGAACCTTTATTTCTAAACACTTTTTGTACCTTATAAAATTTTGGATCGGCCTTGGTTTTGGAATAAAAAAATAATTTAAGTAGAAGTGTCAACATTTCGGACGTTAATTATTATTGTTGGTTTTAAAAATGCATATAATTATTTAATTATTACTTTAATTATTATAATTGTAATTAATAATTTCTCCATAACGACAGTGTAGATTTTAATTAATTGTGTTGGGTAGAAATCGAACGATTTTTAGAAATTAAAATAAATTAAAAAAATTGTTTTTTTTGGTTTAAATCAAAAACTAATTAAGTACATTATTGTTGTCTAACATACACGTACATAAAAGAACTAAAGCCAAAATAAAAAAAATAAAACCCAATAATAATAAATGGGCGAAACTCCAAAACCGAGGCCGATAAATTTGTTTTTATAAGTTACAAAAATTGTTAAAAAAGAATGGATCTTTCAAATAAAGAAAGAATTACACCACTTAGATAACGTATTACAAAAATATGTCTTAAAATATGTTAAATTGTTGATTGGTAAGTACTTTACAGACAAGAGCAACAGTATCAAAATTTCATTCAAATCGATTAAAAAGTTTTTAAAGAAAATTGAAAATAATTTTTGAACTTTGGTGCCCCCTAACTTTTAAACGGTGCAATTTGCTATAGAGATAAGTTGGGCTAAATCGCTTTATTTTGAGCTGAGGAATCTCGGTTACCTGTTGTCCCCATCTTTTCGTTACATCCTGTATAATATTCAGTAGTCGTTCACTTTATTCAGACATTTTTTTGTATTGTGCCCTACTTAGGCTTTTTCTCTCATTACTCATTGTGAATCTTTTATAATATGAATTGAAACTACTAAAAATTTAAAAACTTAACTTAAAACTCATTAACCAAACAATTAAGAACTTAAAAAGTGAAAGTGAAAAAAATCTGTTCAATTGATTTTATTTACTAGGTATTTTTTTAAATCAAAATAAAGATATTTTTGCCGTCCCTAACTGACCATTTGTTTCGTTTTGATTTTAAACATTTTCTAGATGTTTTGGCCAACGAAACGTTGAAGAAGCAGATGAGCGAAGACTTCCAAAAAGTCGCCCCCATTGCATTTCTCTACGACCGAGATTCGGACAAATCGAAACCAATCAGTGATGGTCTTAAGAAATTTTATTTGAACGACAAGCCTTTAGATAACTCGTCTTTGCCCGGTTTGGCCCAACTTTACGCCGATGCTTTGACCGGTTTTGGGGTCAACAGAGCCGCAGAATTACTATCAGAAAAAAACAACGCTTCGGTTTATTATTACAAATTTAATTACAAGGGACGCTACAGCCACTTTTACCTACCCTCAAGTAACGGAACAATTCCTTTCGGTGTTGTGCACAACGACGATTTAATTTATCTATTCTACATCCAAAAACTGTTCCCGATTTTCAAAGACACGGATCCGGAGGCCCAAACTGTCAACAAAATGATTTTGCTTTGGTCCAATTTCGCCAAAACTGGGTAAAACCAAAATCAAACAGTTATAGTTTTTTTTGCACAGTTTGTTTTCCAGAAACCCAACTCCTGAGACTAGTGATAAGTTGGATGGGACCAAATGGGAGCCCTACAGTTCCAAAACTAAGAAATATTTGGAGGTTGGTAACAAGTTGGTTCTTGGGGAAAAACTGAATGAGAAGAGATACGAGGAGTGGGCCAAATTGTTTCCCTTGAGCCAATACACATCGTAACTTTTTACATACTTACTTGTATTTTACTAAAAGTCTGCGTAAATAAAAGGTTTTTGTACTGGAAGTGCTTATTTATGACCCCGATTTAATTGAATGCGGTAAACAATCGTTAAATTTAAAATAATGCTTCAAGCCGGCGAGATTTACGATTCTGTTCTTTTTTATTAGTCGCATATTTTTTAATTTGGGTAATTTGGTGGAAATTAATGGCTCGAATGAAATAATCATAATAAATAATTTCACACTTCGGTATTTATAATATTCGGTTTAATCTTGTTAAAGTGTGCTCCGTGCAACTTTTTAAATCTGTTTTAACGAGCTTATCACCGGCGTTTTTATCAATTTGCGTGCAGCTATGTGATAGCGGAAATAAGCCCTAACGCACCTCACCATAATCCATAAAGTGTGTTAGGCTTAATGTTAAAAATTTTCAATCAAATTAACGGTGACCTCCACTAAACAAAACACAATTAAATAAATTCCCTCTAAATTATTATTTATTTTGTCCATTGTGGTCGCTTTATTTGCCAATAAATGAACAATAAATTCAAAGTGGAATAACCATCATGTAACTTTTTATTACAATTAAATAAATTAAGCTTTTTTCCGCTATCACAAAATCGCTTTGTGGGATTAACAATTCGCGTGTGCGCTATTGTCTCGATTTATCGAGTGTTTTTCAATATCCGGAGTTGATGGCAAAGTTTAAGTAAGAAGGATAAGTCCGGGAAAAGTTTTTATCTTTAATTTATTTTAGTGCTCATTGTTGGAAAAATACAAATTGAGATTTTCTGCGTAATTGAACAATTTAATATTTTCGAGGCGCGGTGAATTTATAACACGGAATCGCGAATTATATCTGATTGGACTGAAATTTTACGACAGGTTTGTCTCGCTGTATTTCACGCATATTGATTTATTTTTCAATCTTAGGGCCAGTTTAAACTGGTACAAAATTTAAAATAAATAATTTGGTAATGAAACATTCTCATTACGTTAATTAGGCTGCGATGAATTTTAATAAGCTGGCCCAAACAGTAATCATAATTAAAACGTGGTGCGTTTCTGTTGCCATAATTATATTGTAATTACATTGATACATCGCTCTGTTAACGAGAAGTGGGAAAACACATTTATCCAAAAATGAATAATGTAATTGGAATACTCATTTTATCAAATACTCCTTTCGTTGTTGTTCCAACATGCTTTCCAAATAGGCGCACTTCTCTTGCAAGGCTTTGTGATCTCTCGTCAACTCCTCCAAAATTTCATCTTTTCGTGCGATTGAAACTTTGACTCTTGAATAAAGCTGTTGGATCTCATTATCTCTTGAATCTTTCACTTTCATCAGCTCTTTCTCTAAACTCTCCATTTCTTGCCGAACCTCATTTCTCATCATTTCCTTCACTTCCTCTCTTTCTTGTTGCAGTTTCAGTGCGATGGCTTTGGACGAGTCAACCTGGCTTTGCAACTGGTCGATTGTTGCTCTCAAATTGATTATCACGTCTTCACTTTCGACCATTTTCTTCTTCACCGTGTGGTACTTTTCTTTCGACTCTCGCTCACTTTCTTCCAAATCGAGTATTTCCTTCTCGTATTTCTCCTTAAGCCGCCTGATCCGATTCTCACTTGACTGCTCAATCTGTAACTTACTGTCACTTGCTTCCTTTTCCAAACGTTCAATCACTGTCTCAATCTCTCTGTCTCGTTCCTTGCGACATTGTTCTCGTATGATGCTTTCCTTCTCAACCAACTGAGCTGTCTGTTGCTTCTTGTAATTGTTCTGCCACGTTTCCATCTCCAAACTGGCCGTTTCTTTGATCAGCTTGATCTCGTTAGCGTGTCTTCTGATCACAATTTGCAACCTTTCTTCAAAATCATCCTGGGCTTGCTTGATCGCTTTGTCTTTCTCGCTCAAAACTAGAGCTTCCCTTTGCTCGCATTCTGCAACTCTTGCTTGGTGATCGGCAAGTAATCTTCTTCTCTGTTCTTGGAAACCTTTTTCTTCCGATTCGACAAGTTTCTCGTATCTTTGCCTCATAATTTCGCGTTCGTGGGCCAAAGCCTTTTCACGTTCTTCCACAAGTTGGACTCGAAGCGCTTCGCATTGTTCTTGCATCTTCCGAGCTGCTTTAAGCTCCAGATCTTCAATTTCCCGCTTGTGTAAAGAGCGCAAATCAGCAAGTTCTTGTTGTTGGCGCTTTTCCATACTTTGCAATTCGGGTTCGATGCTTTTAACGGTCAGTTCTTTGATTTTTTGCGTCTTGGTGTCGATCCAACGCTCTCGTCGAAGTTTTTCACCAGCAGCGGCCATTTCTTTGACTTTCTGCAGCTCAACGTTGTGTTTGTGTTCCACAGCTTTCATGTTGGATTGGAAGCGTTCTTCCATCGTCTTCATTTCGGTCACTAAGCCTTCACATTTTTGGTTTAGGGATTTTTTATCGGTGATCAACTGATCGATGAATTTTTGGTGCCGTTTGATCGTTCCCTCGTATTCATCTTTCTGAGTCTTCAATTTTTGTTTGATTGTTTGGTCGGCTTTTTTCGTCGTGTTGACGATTTCTTCTCGGAGGGAAGACAATTCGGTTTGGAGGACTGTAATAGAAGACGATTTCTCCTTCAATTTTAAACTCAAATCAATCACATGATGTGCCAATTCGTCATTGGAGCAAGTGATCAAATCTTCGAATTTTGGAATTGTGTCCAGTTTAAGTTTGACTGGTTCGGGTTTAGTGTAGGTTTTTTTGGCTTCGTTTAAAGGCTTAGAACAACTTCGGTCCACTTCGTCCAGAAATGAAAGAAGTTCGCTAAAATCGACAAGTCATTATTTATTTCTAACTCAAGGAAAAAATTACTTGTAGTTGGAAGAAGAACGATAGTCAATCGTTTTATTTTTTGTTTCATCAGTTATCATAATTGTAGGCTTGGATGGCAAAATTTTACTTCTTTCTTCTTCACATTGATACGCTTTCTGGTCATTAGATTTGGAAGAAATTTCTGAAACGACCTGTTTCATGCTCTCCATCTTCATTTCTGAAACAGGTAATCAAAAAAAAAATGATCAAAAAATTACAAACAAGTTACGGGATTTCTTATCTTCGGCTTCTAGAACTTTCAAAATTGATGCGATATCTTCATAGGTTGGGCTATTAGGTACCGTATCAATATCATGCTGTGGGATATCTTGAGGAATATCAACAGCAGCCAAAGAAACGGATTTTTCCAACTCATCTACATTGTTCAAGAAATCACTAAAAATCAATTTCCTTTCTTCACTGATGGGTTTTTTGGAAATCCAAGTCTCGACTTCATTTTTCGACCCATCAACATAATCCGGATCGGATTTAATCGGAGTTGCGATAAACTTAACTTTGGGTTTTGGCGAAGCTTTTGGTTTCTTCTTCAGGCTTTTATCTTCAATAGTTCGGAAGAAATGATCAAATTTCTTGTCATTTTCATCTTTAAAAAGCTCGTCAATATCGATGTCGCACAAATTGGGGATTTGTTTATCGTCATCCCACTTCAAATCTTTATCTTCAATCCAGTTTTGGATGTGCAACTTTTGTTCATCTAAATCACTCTTGACATCATCATCTAAACTTATCAAATTGATGGCAGAATCGTCACTTGGAGCTTTTTCTACTTCTTTACTCTTCTCTTTTTCTTTTTCCAAACTTGATTCGTATTTTAGGGTTAGATAATCATGAATTGCGTTAACACCTGGGTCTTCTTCAGATTTTGAAGACATTTTTGTTTCGGGTTTTTTAGGCAGTGGTGGCTTGGTCTCGACTCCTGGGGTTAGAACAATATTTGGAGGAGCTGTTTTCGTTTCTTCTGTTTTAGTAGAGTTGGGGGAAGAATAATTACGCCATGATTTAATTGATTCAGAGAGAAGATTTTTGAGAAGATCGGACGAAGATAAGGTTTCATCTGAAAAAAAAAGGACAATAAAAGGTTAAAATTAGTATACCAATACCTGGAATGCTTTCTAAGCTATCAATACTTTGCTCTCTGGTTGAAATTAGTCGATTGTGGTAACTATTTGGAAGATACCCAGCTGAAAAAGGTCTTTTAGTCTTGAAATCTGAATCGACTTCGTCCTGAAACAAATAATCAGTTTTAACGTAACAAGAGCTGAAAAGTGTCTACTTTAAGGGCTAGTAGAGGCACTGCAGACACAGGTCTTGAATAGAACTTTGTCAACATCGAACATTTGGAACTAGCAGTGCTTAACTTACTCGGGGGGCGCACTTCGAGACTTATCTAAAATCAAATGTTAGGTAATTGTAAAACTGATTGGAAAAAATCACTTTATCGCCGTCCAGTCGTAAAATATTATTATCGCTCGATTTTAATTGTTTGGCCGACATAGCGTAAAACGTCAACAAGCACTCACAACAAACGGTGGCCATAGCGACGGCTTGTTAGCCAATAGATGTCCCCCTAACCCACCTGTCCAACTTACTCTACCTTGATCCGAAATAAATAGACTAAACAAACGAGAGTAATCAGGTAGGGGAGATCCGGGCGAAAAAATATGTGGGTGCGATAATGAAGCCAAAACCCGAAAAAATTTATGCACTCGCCGGCGCAAACCCGACGCCGGCGTCGCCGACAGTCAGTTGTTCCGCGCGCGGCATCGTAAGAGCGTCGTCGTCTTGGCTGGTGCGTCGCGACGCTCGGTGTGCGAACTCCAAGTGATGATTGATTTAGTGTGAGTGGGAATTGCAAAGTGAGTTGAAAAAATTCCCAAATTCTTATTGAAAACGCAAATTGCGTTCGATTGGCAGAGAAATGGGTGAAAATTGCTTATCGAATTTTATTAAAAGTCGGACGAAATTTCATGATTCCAAGTGGCCGCGTTTTTGAATTATGGAGGCACTCTCTTTTCAAGCGGGACGGAAAGTGGGGAATTAATCGTGGGACTTCCTTGGATCTTTCAGCTCACAAACGTTGTTCTAAGGAAAAGTGGCTGTTTCTATTCATTTTACACGGAGATATTGGACAAATTGTAAAATAATTCGCCCACATGTCTCTCAAATATTGTTTCAGAAATCGTCCGTTAATTCGTCTAAACAATGTCCCAATCGACCATAAATGTGGTCTTTAGTGTTTTCGTGTACAGATAACAATTTTAAATCTACTTCGAATGAATTACAGTTCATTCTAATCATTCTAATACTTTTGTTAAGTTTCAGGACGCTCTCTCTTTTTTTTTTTTTCATATACAATGTGTAATAATCACACAGAATTCAGGGTTTGCAATTATACTTATATTTTTTTCTATGCATGCGATTTTTTTTTGCAATTTTACTACACTTCTTTATAATGTTATTAATGTTATAAGTGAGTAATTAATTAATTAACAAAACTGATCGAAAAAAACATGCGGATATTGTATTTTTATATATTTTAAGATATCATCTGCATTTTGAGATTATTTATTTCTAAAGGTGATTATTTATACCAGAAGGTACAAAACCGATTCAGTAAAAAGCTTGGTATAAAACACATGATATTATTTTTCATGCGTGTGCAGATTTTCTTTGAAATTTAGAAATATCTCTTTTTCCAATCAGTTTATTAAGTCGCTGCAAAGAATTATAATTTGTTACGTCACTTTAGAACAAGCGATGCTTGTTTAATGTTGTTTTGTGCAAAAAATGACACTAGCCCTAAAAAATATTAAATTAACGTCATTTGGGTGCTAGTAACAATTTTATTAAGAATTTTTTGCTCAAAACATTATTTACCTGCAAACTTTCAAAAGTTACAATTTTTATGACTTTTTCGACCATTAAGTAAAAGTTTTACTTTTGCGCTTAAGCAAAGAAAGTAGTCAATGGATTTAAAAAATCTCTTCCAATCTTTATCACTTTATCCGAATAAATGCTTTTGGGGATAAAATAGTGTATGCTATTTGCTTTATTACGTTTGCTTCGTCTCATAAAATATTATTTTTACTCCTAATATCATAGGTAGATAAGCATCACTGTTTCAGAATAACATTAGAAATCATAAAATTTCGTTTAATTAATATTTACAAAATTTTAAATTGTATTGATATTAATACATTTTTGATTAATAAATAATTTGAAAAAAGGGTTGAGGACGCTATTAGCTCTGGGACTATTAGTATTTGAGATATAGTAAAAAATACTACTTTTAGCGGACTCAGCTGTTGTATATTTTTGTTTTGTGTTTATAAACTAGCACCCGTTTCAGGATAAGGAAATGAAAAATGTTCAAAGAACAATTCTTCTGACCCGAGTAAATTCTCTCGTTAAAAGTTGTTTAATAAAAAACTTGAGTACTTAAAATTGCGGTTTTGTTTATTTTACTAACAAGATTATCGCAACATTAGCAAAAAACTTTTATTTGTTTCATATTTTTGTTTATCTCAGGAATTATTTTTGTTTTATTTGGCTCATCGTTTCCGAGTGAGTTATCGACATTTCGAACTTTCCCATCTCGAAATTTTAAATCTCTCCGTCTTGGCATTTTTCTTAAGCTACTTGGCTATCGAGCCACCAACTTAAACTTCCTCAGCAACTATAAATTCGTTGCGGTTTCGCTGGAATTACTTACACAGCCACCACAAGCTTATCTCTTATGAAATATTAACATCAACTTTATAAAATAACTCTCAAAAACCAGCCTTTGGCCGGTTTCACGCTACGTATTAATCCTTCCTTCAAACTGCACACGAGTGTAGCTTTGTGACTCAACAACTGAACAAACTCGTAATTGAAAAACGATGCTCTAGCCAAGCTAACTAAAAAGAATTGATGCAACTTTGGAACGGCTTTAAAACTATTACGGGAATTTTCAAGTTAAAAACTGCAATGTCAGTTCGAGGGACGAGATATTGTTCTTTTAGGTTACGGCGGAGACAATCCCAAGGGGGCTTCAAATTGTACAGAATGAGACACGACCTGCACTCATGTTAATTAATGATTACTGAACTTGTAAAATTTTTCTGTGATTTTTAAGCGGATTAGAGACTCGGAAAACTGACGAGCAAGTTGAAAAGTCTTAATTATCGCCGATTTGTACCTAAGACTTGTATTTAATGTCCAACACCGTGTGACAACAGACAAAGCGAAACTTTTAATGGAAATGCATTCCAAACTCCCTAAAGGCAGCCGCCCAACTTGGCTCCCATTTAACTAAATTTGATTAAGTCAAGTCGGTAATGAACGACCAAAAAAACCCAATTCGATGATTCTACTAATTTATATTCCCAACAAGTCAAATCCTCCACGTGACAGGGCTTATGAAAATTCATTTCGGGCGTAATTTATTTAAAAATCCGACGCGAAACGGCCTCATAAAACTATGGACGTGTCATTTGAAAAACCAGGAAAACAATAGCAACGGTCACGTTTCGGCCACTAACTTAATAGACCGATTTAATGACGTCTAAAACGCTCTCTGTATGTGTAACAACCCCTTTTGACGATAATTCCATTACTGACCCTTCCTCAAGGGAAAATATTCGGCCACAAATCACTTTTTCGACCGTGACCCGAATTCCGTTACGGTCCTGACTCGTGAATTTTTTACACGTCCCCACTGCAGAATTGATGATGAGAAATGGACAGAATTTGTCTTGGTGTTTTAAATAATCGCGCCGAGGATTTTTGACGGCAACGACTTGATTGGATCGCGAGAGAAATGAAGACGAATGGGAGTGCGGCGTTTAGAGCACGCCCCGCCCCTGTCATGATTAACCAATCAATTATGAACAAGTGTCAAATTCCAGATGGACGAGGGCGGCGGTCGTCGCTGCTCGACGGCCATCTTCTGCGGGCGTACCGGACTCCTGGTGCTGATGACGGGCTACGCCTTCGTGGGGGCCCTCCTCTTCAAGGCTTTGGAGGGTGGTAATGACGGTGACGTCCCAGCGCACGTGCAACGAAGCCGCGAGGACTGTCTTCGCGAACTGTGGCTCATCACAGGTCAGTAGCTTAATTTAGATTTTGTGCGCGTTAATTGAGTTAAGGCGTATTGAGTTTCTTATTTTAAATGATTTGTAAATTATAAGAGACTCTATTTGTAACTATTTTATTTTTGACACACTCGTAACTATCTACTACACACATACAATTCTGTTCTTTTTTTTTATAATCAGCTGAGTGTCAAAATTCTAATAAAGACCAACTACTTTCGAAACTAGCTGAATTCTGTAATTGACATTTTGCACACCACATTTGACAATCGAAACGGAAGTATTAGGTTGGGGGTTGGTTGGGGTATGCAGTGACTGAAATTTGTATCCGTTTGTGGTTGAAATAACTATGTGTTGTACGTGTTGTAGCTTAAAGACAACTTTAAAAATTTGAGTGTTTTAAACTGAATCTGACAGGTTAAAAATTGCACCAACCTTAATTCAAAAAAATTACTATTGATGGTAATGCTAACCTGACGGCATTGACAGTAGATTATAAAAAAAATCCACTATTTATATGTTGTTTTTACATCGGATACTAATATCAGAACAACATAACATACTAATATCAGAACAACACCCCCACTTGTTGGAGATAATTCTGCATATTACAACAACATAACTTATTTCAACTCTATCTCTCTCCAGCTTACATAGGTGTCAAAACTGTCTTTCTTGAAATTTTTATTCCCAATTTTATATTGTTCCTTAACTGTCTTCGGTTTTATCTCTTTACTTAATTTCTTGCCAGCTTCCATATGTGTTGAAACATTCTTTCTTAAATTTTTCTTACCCAAGCAATAATTATAATCATTTACATATTTATACAGGGTCACTAAAAAGCATGGATACAGTTAAATATTATAAAAACGATTCATCAAAACTTATTGAAATTTGGTAAATGCATAAAAGTATTTAAATTCTATCGTCTCAGTGTTTATCAAATTTATTTCTTCATTTGTTGTGGGGATACATGGCTAACTTGATTTTTTTTATATGACAAGAAGGGCCAGGTCAGGTCAGGTCAGGTCAAATTTAATATTTTTAAGAAGAGCATTTTTTCTTAGATCTGTGTTGTAATACATGCATACCTTATTTAAAAAAATTATCAAACTAATAAAATTTTGTTATCTTTGGACATGTCTATTTAAGAATCACCCTGTATATAACGTTAGCTCTTTGCCGCCTGAAGTTTTACCAAAAAATAAGTAAAAGTTAATAACAATCGTTAAAATAACGCTTTTAACTAAAAAGAACACATTTTAATAAAAAATATTTAGCTCTATCCATACTTATTAGCGACCCTGTATATTTATTTTATATTTATACTTTTGTACAGGTAATTACGTGTACCCAAGTCTTTAGTTTCTCTCTACTGTACATCGTTATTTCTTGATAGTGTTTCAGGTACTGATCTTGTATCTTCTAAAAGTTCAATTTCATCGACTGCACATAAAATCTTCAAATCTTGCAGATCTTCGATGTTCATGTTCTGGGTGTCTTCTTACTCGTCTTGCATTGTCATTTTCACGTACAAGATTTTGAATTTCAAAATCTTCTTGTCTTGAATTTTCTGGCACTTTTTCTTCGGAGATTACTTCTTTTAACTTTTCTTAAGGATTATTTCCATCAAAAATATAGCCAGAAATTTCTTCTTCTTTGTAAAATAAATCTTCTGTAGTTGAATTTATTTTCTTCGATATAGACGATTCTTCAAATATAACATTTCTTGATTTCTTTACAGTTTTACTTTTTGCATTCATTAATCTGTAGGCCTTTGAATTTTCACAATATCCAACAAAGATTAGTTTTTCTAATTTTGAATCCCATTTAGTTCGTTTTTCTTTGGTATATGTTTGAATGCTTCACAGCCAAAAATGTTTAATCCACTTAAATCTGGTTCTTGTCCTGTCCAAGCTTCTTCTGGAGTCATATTATTTACTGCTATAGTAGGACTCCTATTTTTCAAATAACAAGCTGTCTTAATAACTTCTGGCCAAAAATCTTGAGTTAAATTTAACATTGCTCTCGCGTTTTCAACCAAAGCCCGATTGAGTCTCTCAGCTACTCCATGCTGTTGAGGTGTGTACTCAACTATTCTTTGATAACGAATTCCAAACTTTTTCAAAAATTCCTCCATTGAAGTATTTACATATTCTTTAGCGCGTGATCTCTGCGTAAACATTTTATTTAGCAATCTACTTCAACTTCAACCATTTTCTTGAAATTCTTGAATTTTTCAAAAACTTCAGACTTATTCTTTAAAAAATATACAAATGTTTTTCTTGTAAGATCGTCTGTAAAAGTAAAAAAATAACGCTTTTCGCCAATTGAATTTATTTTCATTGGACCGCAAATATCACTAATTAGTTGTAACCTTTCTTTGGCCCCGTGCACTGATTTCTTCTGAAATTTATTCTTATGTTGCTTCCCTTTGCAACAATTTTCACAAATATTGCATTCCCATTTAATATCTTCAAATTTCCTACCATGAACCATATTAACGAGCCTCTTCATACATTGACTGCTCAAATGAGCCAATCTACGATGCCAAATTTCAAAATTACTTTCATTCTCAGTTTTCTCATCTTTTGATGTCTTCTTTTCTAGAATCTCACATCTTTTTTCATTTTCAAAAATTGTCTTCATGCTTCTTTTCGTTAGTTGTTTACATGAAATTAAATAAAATTTCAAACACGGAGCATAATAAACTTGTCTTATTGGAGTTTCAATCTTCTTACTATTAACATCCAGTAAAATTAAAGTTTCTCCAATAGCTTTCATTTCAAATTCTTCTCCTGAAGGAATTATCACCTTGTTGTTACCATTTAATTCTTTGACATTTGTCAACCAATCTTTACGATCAGTTAAATGAATTGATACACCAGAATCGATGTACCAATCGTCACTGCAGAAATAACCACCATTTGACACTGTTGTTTCTTTGAAATTCTTCTTAAAAAATAGCAATCTTTAGATTTATGATCTTTTTTCTTGCAATTAAAATATGTTCTTCAAATCTTGCTTTGTTCGACGAAATAGCATTTTTACCATTAAAATTATTGAATTTTTGATAACGTCGCTTCATTACTAAGGCTGATTCTTCTTTATTTTCATACTTAGCAGCTTCCGCTAGTAATCTTTCTTTGACTACATCTGTAATTAATTTAGTATTGCATTTCTCTAATGTCATAACTAATGGCTTAAAATGTTCTGGTAAACTAACGAAGATCAGAGCAGCTAGAGAACCATCTTTTATTCCACTGTCAATTGCCTGTAGTTGTTGGGCAATTTTCATTTTCTGATTTAAATAATCATTCATTCCTTTACAGTCAGCGTAACGAATCAAAACTAACTTTTCTATTAAAGATGCAACTCTTGAGAAACCTTGGAATTCATAAATTTTCGTCAGTCTATCCCAAACTTCTTTTCCAGTTTTCAAATCTCTAATTTCCGTGAATATAGTATGTTACTTGAGACCAGACACAATTGCTGCCAAAGCCTTTTTCTCCAGCTTTTCATCCTTCATTGTTCCATCCACATAATCCATCAGTTTACAATTATTATTAATTAAATAAATTTCCATTGCATACTTACAATCCATGTAGCTGTTACTTCCTTTCAGTTTTTCGAAAGATGTAACTCCCGTGGACAATGTAGCCATTTTTACTGATCCCAGCACCACTTTCTTTACAGATAAATGCAGATCCTGGGCCCATAACCAGTTGTTAATTAAAAGGGACTCAATTTGTAACTTCTCTATTTTTGACACACTCGAAACCCTAGCTCGAAACTACTACCGATGATGTTGTTTTTACATCGGCTACTAATATACAACATAAATTCCAAGCTAATTTCCAAAAATTGTAATTTTACATTTGATTTCGATTTCTGCATTTTTATGCCATCTACTGGATAAAATTAACTAAATGTTTCCATAGCAACCATTTTTTTACGTTCAAGTTTAAGTGAGGGCCTGAGATACCCCTTTAATTACAAATTTGAGTGATTAAATTCTAATTTAAACGACAGCCTTGATTTGGTTACTAAACTGGCTGGGCTGATTTTTTTCTTACAGCAGCTTGTTTGAGAGTGTCTCGGTGCACAACAATGCACTCTCGAGAGTTGCTTGTGTGAAGGTCGTTGCATAAGAACCCGGTGTAAAGTGGTGTAATGTTCCTCTTGCCACCCCCTTTACTTCGACTTATTAGATTAGGGCGAGCAAGGCTTGAAAAGTATCGTCGTCGCCTCCATTAACTTATGTTAACAGAATTAGACGGAAGGCAAACAACTCGGGACTGTTCGAGGGATAACAATGACGATTGAGAAGGGAAAGGGTCGACACGACTTGAGAATAATCTGATTTCTATTTTGGAACGATTAAAATTCGCTTTGTGAATTAATGCTAATTGTAAATATTGATGTGGTGACACAAAGAGAATATAAATATTTGGTTCGGGGGATTTCGCCGGCAAACCGAGATAAATTTTGAATGAAGGCTCGAATCACAGTACAATAGATTATTTACTCCGTATTCTGAGCCACAATTTTTAATCCACAGCTTTTAAAAGTAAATCGTTGAGTAACAGTCGTTTAAATTCGCTTCTGGTCCTGTGGCAAATAAATAATGTCGCGTTAATTTCCGCCTGGCTTTCCTTCAAACTTTTAATTTCGGCGTTTTCCCATTAGCATGTTTATTGGCTGTTGTTGAGGATTGATGGTGCAATAATAACCGAACGTTTCTTGCATAATTTGCAACTTTTTAGGCGAAAATCCGACTAGGTCTCATGAGGAGACTTTCTTACGTGCATAACGGTGCCAAGAATCCGGTCATTAATTACGAAATTCTCCGCATAATTTTCATTAAAGTGGATTTTTTCGGTAGGGATGTATTGTCGACTAATAGCGGGTCATAAAATATTATTGATGGATCGCCTTTCGGATGCTATCAAGACGTTACGCTTAACCATTAGCTCTATTATGTGGCGTCGAAGGATTTTAGTTCTACTATGTGTGGGTCGGAGCAAATGAATTCCATTCACTTTATCAAATTGAGGAAGAATTTTGACCCAGTTTAAGACGCATGAGAAAACGCAGACTGTTACACAGATTCTGATATAATAAAATGAAACTGGATGCGAGGGCTGAGATTGAAATGAAATAATTGTATCGCAAACAAGACGAAGTTTACGAGCAGGTAAAGTTGCATCATAAAACCACTCACTCAATTTAATCTTTAAAACTCGAGAATTGCTAAACTGCAACCCCAAACTTTACTAAAACGCAATTATTAAGCAACTACTTATTTATAAATCGTCATATCTAAGAAATGTTTAAGCTGCGACTTTAACCCGGCGCATCCACCATTTTTTCTTTTACCGAGAGATAATTTTACTGATTTTGTATTCTGTTTACTTACTGAACATTAAAATATTGTCACATTTGTCTATCACGACTAGTTTTTGTAATACCATGAGATCGAAAATGTTCTGAATTAGAGCAAGCTGTGTCTGCGGAACTTTTACCACAATTTAGCCGTTTATTTACGGCCGCACTTTTGCGGATATGTTGTTTTATGCAAGTTTTACACAGCATAAGATGTGGCTAAAAATACACTTCACTTTCAAGGCTTGCTCTAGTTAAGAACATTTTCGATCACATGGTATATTCACCAAAAGTTTTGAAAATTTGTTTCTGGTGTCTAGTTTGGCATTCCTTATTTTTGTATTAAACTAATTGTTAAACATTTTATTTGCTTTGACATGTCGTCAAGTGAAAGTAGATTAAGCCCAAATAACTTTTGTTTTGTTTATGGTAAAATAATTCTAATAAAACCTGGGAAACTTAATAATAATAATAATAGGCCCTTATTAAAGAAAAAATAATCAAATATACAAACTCTGTGGGGCGAAGTCTAGCCGAAGGCTACTCAACTCAACCTAAAAAAAATAAAAAAAAATAAATAAAAATTAATAGGAAAAGTAAATACTTATAATAAAATAAACTTAAGCGATGAAATGGTGAACGTTTCCATCGAGATTTAAAGTCTTATGAAAAAAGGTACCAAGATTTTTGGGATAAAACTATGTTAGCCGATTACTGCTGGTTACAATAAGAGAAAGTGACACTAACCAGTGCAAAAAAAGGAATCTGTGTCACTTTTAATTTTGCAAAAGTTTTGAATCAATCTTGCTTGTGGCGCCTTTGGCATTAGTTATTGACGTGATTAACAAATTATTAAATATTTTATTTGCTTTAAAATATCATCAGGTGAATGTAAATTAAGCCCAAACAACTTTTTCTATGTTTGTGTTTAAATTATCTTAACAAAACATGGGAAGCTTAAGCGATGAACATAGTGAACGTTTCCTTCAAGATTTAAAGCCTTCTGAAGAGAGGTATAAAAGTTTTTGGGATAAAAATATGTTAGTCTACATTTTTTGATAAACTGACCATGGCAGTACAAAAGAAGAAGCAGTCTGTGACATTTTTGATGTTGCAAAAATTGTCAAATTGTGATACTTTATAATAAATACAGGCTGTAAATGAAATAAGTACATTAATTTTAACTGGTAATAGGACTCGTCAAGACCAATAATTTTTCCTAATAACTTTTTTTTCAAAATGTTTTAGTTTTTGAGATGAAATCTTACACAATTTTCTTACACGTCACTGAAAGCACAGTTACCTAGTCGACAAGATTACCGTTTCCAAGCAAGTTCATGAAAATAAAATAAAATTTATTATTGCTTTTCTTTGTTGGAGCATTTCATAAAATGCTCGTCAATTTGCAGGGGGAAAAAGAGTTTTTCTTGATGAGTTCTATCACTGGTTAAAATTAGTGTACTTATTTCGTTTACATCCTGTATTTAAAAAACTTGACGTTCTAATTTTTTTCGACTTCATTATTAGACTTTGGGTTAATTTTTTTACCAAAAAACTTTGTAAACTAGTGTTATTTAATTAATTTTTGTAAGATTTAACAATTTTTAATTTTAGTAAAAGCAGTTTTTAATGATGTATTATTGGCGAAACCAATTTTTTTCAAGTTTTGTATTTTTGAGTCTAACCCAGCGCATCCACCATTCTAACTTTACAAATAGTATAAAATACATTCAATAAATCATCATAATCTAATTTTTTTGTTACCACGTTGGTATCTGATGAATTTTATAAGAGAGGCTGACATTCTGTTAAAACATGTTAAATAAATAATTATTTCGCACGAACATTAGACTCAGTCGACTTGAAAATTTGTACGCCTTAGATAATTAAGACGTCTTTTCTAATTGTGTTTATTATCATTAGTACTTTCAACGTCTTTATTTGTTTAATTGTTAACAAATACCAACGACATTTGTGCTTTTATAGGTTAATTTTGTAAAGCGTTACTTTTTAAATATTTCTACTTTTTTCGTGATCTTTTGATAACAATTTCAACACTTTATTTTAATTTTTTGACACTTTTTATGTATTCGTGTAATCTTTATAACAGGTTTATGAGATAACAGCTTTTACGTTTTACTATTACTCATTCGAAATATGCAAATTAACGAAGGAAAGTGTATTTTTATTGCACCATTGTTTTGCTTGTCTATATTTTACCGTTGACGTGACTATTTGCAGCGAAAAGACAACTCCTGACTCTGAAAAATTATAAACGGGACAAATTCAAATTAGAATAGCGTGGGTTTAGCGTCAACATTGTTTTTTAATTACGAATTAAATAAAAAATAATTAATTACACAAGCTTGGGAAGCATTTCCAGGCATTTTTGCCTGAAATTGTGAATTATTATCCTGAAACATGTAGAGGCAATAAAAATGATCCAGCCATGGGCGTATTTCTCAAGGGGAGTGACTGTTTAAATATGTACCTATAAAAAATAACACGATGCCAGAATGATAATCGTAGAAGATTGCGTATAGCCCTTTTACAAAGTCAAACATCAGGGGAGTATTTATAAGCTTTTAGCATGAAACCCTAAATGTGCGCTAATTAAAATGGTTAATTGAAGCCTTTGACTAAAAATACCAAATCGATAATTCTGTCATCGGACTAGTACATAAATTTTTCGGGTTTTAAGAAGGCATAAAGAGGTTTATGTGTGGGGAAAGTCGTAAAGATTTTCGAGGGTTGTGGGATATCGGAATAATAAACAGTGTTATGAGGCCTGTCTATAAACTGATTTATGTAACCTTTCAGAAAATTGTTACAACATGTTTCGACCTAATTTAATTAAACAAATTTCATGCAGTGTAAACATGAGTCAGAGTTTTCCATTAGTCTGGCATTCAGTAAGACGTCCCACACAAAGTCTGGTCATATTAATAACCCCAACCTCTTGCCGAATAATGGAGCCAATGCATACATACCTAAGGGCTTCATACATTATTTATCCCTTCATTGTGTGTGCTTAAATTCTTACAATAAATTGGGTGCTGAATTATGAAGCAACAATAAAAGCGGGAAGAATAACTTGTTGCACCGATTAATGCACAGTGAGTGCGTTTTTATAAACTTGCAACTTGTTTAATGTTTTCAAATCGAAATGTAAAAAAAGTCGTCATCTGGCGCTGTCATGTTCTTAGTTCTTCCGTTTACTTATCACCTGCCATAAATCAAAAATAATTAGAGCCTTGTTGATTTAATCAAGTGTCATTACAGCTGTCCGACTCACTATCAACTATAATGCCATAAAGAAGAAAATAAATTTCCAGCTAATTGTATTCCCGTTTTTACGATGTCCTCGGAAATTACAAGTCAGGGTTTAATTAAGGCGCGTTTTCTTTAACAAGATTCAAGTTTTGCGTTCGAAATGAACAATTTTCTACTTATTTTTCCAACATATTTTGCGAGGAATCTCGGCTTGAGGGCGTTCCTTGAAATGATTAGGGTTATTATTCGTGGGATCGATTAAATTTTATCGTTTTTCGGAACGCAACCGGTTATGTGAGGGAATTTCGCATCCTCTGTAGCAGCTAAATCCTTCACACTACATTACCCAACAACATAAACTTTCTTACGGACTAAAAACGCTCGTTTATTTAGGACGATTTTAATAAATCCCGTCCTCGTATTCAATTATGCAATAACGTCAAGGAAGGCACTTGCACGTGACACAAGAATCTCCATAATCTCGAAAAAATATAAATGCGACGCCGCTTCGAACATTATTGAGCCTTAAATTTCGTCCGGGATAAGGAATTGATCCGGCGATAAATCAATGCGTGTCAGATGCACACACGCTTAATTATGACACGAGTTGTTTTCGTTAATTGCGCGAAAAACTCATCGTGACATAAATAAGCGGCGGTGCAAGGAAAAAGTCGCATTTTTCACTTGATGTAGGTTTTATTCTTTGCCTACCGACAAGAAACGCCACTAACAAGGCGACTGTTTCAGTTTTTAAACACGCTGACATCCAACACTTCTTTTGCCCGAATCCAATTTGCACGGACACCCGGCGGAAAAACAAGACACTGACATATCATTAACTGCGACACTTGTTCATTAATCGACGAGTTTTTAGACGCATTTATCACTCCTCTGACCGACGCTTTTTGCCTCTGAAGGGCCCAAGCATAAATGACATTGCAACAGCCAAAAATTCCTGCATAGACTAGCAATTTAATCAAATAACCAAACAAGAAATCTACCATAACAAATAATAATAATAATAATAATAATAATAATAATAATAATAATAATAATAATAATAATAATAATAATTCTTGTTTTAGTTTGCGTTTTTCTTCTTCAATTTTCCATTTATTTTTTCAATATGGACATGTTTTTAGTTATAACAAAAGTCATAGCAGCTTTTCTACCCCTATTAGATGTCATAGCCCATATTTGAAACTTCTGACCGAAATAAACTTTACAAATCATACATTACAAGCAATTAATCGACTAAAAAACACAAAAAACATAAACTTCAACGTATATATTCTACAAATCAAATATACAGTTACAGTATTAATCCCTAATTTTCATCCATAAATTAACACATTTTTAAATAACCTTGGAAATTTTTTTATAGCGGCGAAACAACAAAGTCTCTCCTGGCGACATTCAATTATACAATAACAAATTATAATTAGAGAAAGAATTAAGAGCGACATAACATTTTTCAATAACAGATGACATATAATTAGTAAATCTCAGATCTTTGTTAATTAATATCAATTCAAGACATTTAGTAGATTGCACAATAGGAAGAATTTTCATATTTGAATTCAGAATCACTGAATCGTAGGTACACTCATAAAAGTTAAAAATGTCGTGTCCATAAACCACCCCTCATTATTCGGGTTCTTCTACCCAATCGTAGTTGTAAATCATCTGCGAGGGTAAAGTAATAAAGATGCATTTCGATGGCTTAGAGTCCAAACCTTCTAACTCCAATCACTTAAATGGACATTTAGAAATATTCTAAAAATTAAATAGCAAAAATTAATTAAATGATGTAATAAAAGCATCTAACTCCAACATCAAATTAATTTATAAATGTGCAAAACATCTAACTCCACAATTTATAAAAAATAATGAAAAAAGTAAATATTTATGTGTTATACAGTATTATTTATCATTTTTCTCACTGTCAAATCAGTACATAACATTTTCAAAATAATTACTCTTTATGAACATATTAAGTTTTTTCCGTCTCCTGTAAAATTAACTACTATGGAGTTAGGCGCTTTGCAGTCTGAAGTCATCGATTTGCATTCACTTTCAACGTCTGTTTATTTTAAATATCTAGTGTCGTTTTAGAAATAAAAAATATGAATCGAATGATTCAAAACAATGTCTGCTTTTTGTGGAAATACTGTTTTAAAATAATAATATTTAAGGCAAGTTTCCAGAGAGCGAATTGAAAGTTAATTCGGGATTAAACTAAATTAAGTTGCCAGTTAGATGCATTGACAACCGCGGAATTAATTGCGAATTACAACTTAAGAAGAACTTAAAACAAATATTGTACTTAATAAACGAGAATATTTTTATGATGTTTATGATGCTAATTTATGATTCTTCGAAATTGTGATTCCCAAGTAAAAGTGTTGAAAATGGTCTGTATTTCAGGAAATATTAATATTCAGCTTCTAGGTGAAGGTAACAAAGAACCCTTCACAAGATTTTATTATTTTGGTTGTTTATTATTATTTTTATTGATTGCAACACTTTATTCAACACCAATAAAATAATAGACACTGTTTTGATTTTTTTTTATTATTTTGGGCTTGAGTTGAGTGGCCTGCCCCACAAAATTTGCGTATTTTATTTTATTTTATTTTTTTCAATAAAGGCCTATTATTATCATTATTATTATTATTCATTTGATTCATACTTCTGATTAAACTATTGTTTTAATAATTTGGAGCTGGTTTACAGAACATTTTAATTGCAATCAAATTTTAATTCTGATTAATTGGACATTTGTCAATGCATTTTAAATGGCAACTTAATGTCAAATTAGTTTAATCGTGGATTAAATTTTAATGACCCTCATTAGAGTCAGTTTCCAAAAAGCAAATTTAAAATTTAATTCTGGATTAAACTCAAATGTGATTTAGATTGCATTGACAAACGCGGAATTGATCCCGAATTAAAATTTAATTGCAATTAAACGCGTTTTAAAAACGGCATTAGATATTTAAAATAACCCAATGCCAATGCATTTTTATTACTTTCCACTCGCAGGCGCCGAGTAATGAGGGTTGGTTTATGGACACGACATTTTTAACTTTTCTGAGTGTACGTTTATTTGGCATGCAGAGTAGAGCTTTAATTTTAAGTTCATTTTGCGCGCAGAATTAACAATAGATTTCATATACTTACTCATGGCAATAGAAGCAGCAAGAGAGTGATCTGGAGAAAAATTCATGTGTATCATCTGCAAAAGCTTGTAGGGAAATAATTTATTACAAGTAACTAAAAGTGATTGAAAAAATATAATCTTTATGAATTATTTTGATATTCCCCACCCCATAGGGTAAAACCGCGCATGCAAAAATCTAAGGAAACTAACCAACAGAACTAAACATGGTATTTTTTTCTGAGTGCTTAATTAAAAAAAAAACATTAAAAACTATATGAATTGTCTTAATTAATGTAAAAAAACATTTATTTGCAACTGCTTTCATAGTCTTTGCCTCTTTCTTTTTTTGCTCTTCAATAAGGATTTGCCATTAATTGCTTCTACTGCTTTTTGAAGGTTCTCGGAGCTCCAAAATGTGTCTTTTTCGTTTTTCTTTTGTAGGTTCGTGATATCTTCAAAAAATAGTAATAAAGAAATATATTTAATATTTTGCTATAAAAACGTCTGAGGGGTAAAACCGCGCATAACTTTATGTGGTATTTCCCCTCAGTTGTATATTATTATTCAATCGTTTATTTACAAAAAATTAAAAACTCAATGTGATCTCGACTATGTTCAAATGGAAGCTCAAAGACTAACAAATGGGTACAAATAAAAAATCTACTTTAACTGAACAATTTGACTTACTTTGTTTTTTTTATGCTATCATGCTACCTATAATAAAAGTGTACACAACAAATTAAATCAGTTCGACGCTACTAGGATGAATTTAGCGGTTTCTGCAATAATACACACTGATTAGGGTATTGACTACTATTCCCATTTTAGTTCATAGAAGAATTTTGCAACAACGCATTTGCATTTTTTTGAGTAAAATAAAACACAGATTGTGAGTTTCTGTATAAGAAAAAAATCTGTGTTAAAGTAGATCCCAGCGACAAATTTTGGGCCAAGAAAACCCACCAGAAAATCTCAATTTGTGCTTTATTTTTCATTCCAAAAAATTCAAATGCGCTGTTGCAATTCTATGAACTGAAATGGGATATAGAGGTATGCATTAGCAAAATTTAAAATACATATTTACAACCTTTGATAGTGCTGGAAGAATAGTAATGGGTCTAAGTTCCGCGAGATTATTTACGATCTTTGTTCTTGGAATATAACGAAATTAAGCATTTAACTGGACAACAGAGTTTTAATCTTGGTTTTAGCATGAGATAAGAAGTGGAATTTTTATAATCCCAAGCTTTTAGTAATTCAGCCATTCGTTTTAGTAAATTGTTTTCTCTAAAAAGAAGGAATTAAATATTTTCACACAAAGGCAGTTTTTTACGTTAAAATGCAAAGTATTTTCCGTGGTCACTGCACCGTTGTGTTTTTCTTTTTCCATTCTCTAGCCTGTACTTTCATTTTGCAACTACAGGTATAAACATGACAGGGTTTAGTTAAATTATGCGATTTATGGGATGGCTGGCCATTATTTTCGGTAGAAATCCAACGTCGCTAAAATAATTCGCACGCTATTTCCATCTCAACCTGTCCAATCGTCGCAAAAATAAAAAGACGGGACTTCTTTTGACAAATTGTCGCAATATGTAGCGAAATTCCCTCGAGCCACGTCACAAGCTGATTATTTTCGTTTGATATTTCCGCTTACGAGTCTATGTTCTTGGCGCTTTTAAAACGAAGCGAGATGAGCTGAAAAAAATCGGTCATTTTCGGATTGTTTTTAAATTGAGGTGTAGTGGAAAATCGAGGCCTAACCCTTATTCAACAGGTCCTTCTGTGTAAATATGTATGGACGAGACTACACAAATGAAACCGGGCGGAAGCGGCTGTTTTTTACTCGGAAAATTCAATTTTCACCGTAATTACTTTACAAAAAGACTAAAAATAAACGGGGATTATAGTCGCGGGTCGAGTGGATTAACCATTAGCCTCCATCTCACGCACAACGGCCTAATCGATAGTCTTGCGGAGGAGGAATTTCAATAAAGTGAAACAATATAGTTGGGCGAACAAAACTGCCGAATATATTTTGGGAAATGCGGAAAATGTTAAGTGGCCACGCTGCAAGAGCACAAGGAAGCCGAAATTTGGGACAAAACCGGTCTTGAATAAAACAGGCCTTATTTAGGAAAAAATTGGTGCTCAGAACTCATAAGGGAGTGAAAAACGAGCATTTAATGATGGTTGTTAGGAGGTCTTTTACTTAAAAATATCCGATAATATTTTTCGATAACAAGTATCAAAAAGTCAAAGATCATGACTGGAATCAACCATTATTCTTTAAAATATAGAACAGTTAGCAACAGTGTGACTTTTTTTACAATTTTACAATTACAATTACAATTACAATTTTACAATTCTAAGGATATTTGGAGAACTTTGAGATAATTCGAAAGCATGGTAAATTTTAATATTAAACGAAGAATTTTTAGAGAATATTATTATAATTTTTCTGTTGATAATTATAACTTATTTTAAGAATACTGAGGAAGAAAATGCATTTAGAGAATGTTAGTTTTGAACAGAGACAATGCTAAAGTATAATCTAAAAAAAAGCTAAACGAAAATAAGTATAGGTATTAGTAATCTGGAGAATCTAGAAAAACTGTTTTTAAAATAATTTTGAGTAGAGTGTAGCAAATAATTATAAAGAAGCATCTACAAAAAGAATCTGAAGACAGGTTTCTAAAAGAATCTAAAGAAGAGAATTCAGAACTACAGACGGCTTTAGAATAAAATTAAAAAAGAATCTTAAAATACACTTAAAGAAGAGTATGGGAACAAAGTTAAAGAAAATTTTTGAAAAGGCCCACAGTACAATCTAAAAGAGAATTTGTAAAATGTAGAAAAAATGCTTGTAAAATAATTTTGAACCTAGAAAATACTAGTAATTGTAAAAAC
Organism: Tribolium freemani; assembly: GCA_939628115.1. Lineage (NCBI taxonomy): Eukaryota > Metazoa > Arthropoda > Insecta > Coleoptera > Tenebrionidae > Tribolium > Tribolium freemani. The sequence continues at coordinate 11,376,491 of OW626790.1, forward strand.
AACATCTGGAAAAGAATTGATAAAAAAATCTAAAGAAAGGAATTTAAGAAAAATATAGAAGTACGGAAACAATGATAAGGAGTAATCAAGAAAAATTCCAAACAAAACTAAAGAACAATTTTGAAAAATGGTAAAGTCGAATCTAATTGCTGTTTCCAAAATATAGAAAGTATAGAAAAAATGGCATCAGCGCACTTACTATTTTTGAGGTCAGATTGGTTACAAATTAAAACTCTTGTGTTTCCGTGTAATTCTGTATTAAAATGGACTCTAGTGACAAATGTAATGCCAAGAAAACGCACTAATTAAAAGAGAAAACCAAGTGTAAAAAGTGAGTTGTTCTTTTAGTTTTGAAACAGATAGAACAGATAGAACAGAGAGAATCTGGAGAATGTTTTTGTATTTATTTTATTTACGTTGTTTTTGTTATTAGTGTTTTGTTTGTGCAATAAATAATGTATCAGACTCTTTGCCTTTTTAATTTTTTAGGGTTCTAAAATTGATTCTTACCTAAACGTGGTGGACTGTAGTGATATTACCAAGCTGGTTTCAGAGTAAACAAGTGGCACAGTTGGCAATATTGGTTGGCAACTTTATTCGACCTTAAACCAGTAAACAAGGCGTTGTATTTATTAAAAAAATACTTTTAAAAATTTAAAGCTTAATACTTTTTGTTCATAAATTTTACCAGCCTCGAGGTGTCACCTCTTGAACTTCAACACAAACCAGTGATTAAAATGCAAACTCAAATATTTGCACTCGCACTAGTTTGACTGTATTATGAGAATATCCACATTGTGCACACAGTGTTTGACATAAATATTTAATTATTTTAAAGTTAGTTACGAGGTTCACAAAGATAACTTCTATTTGTTGCATTTTCTCGTTAGTGTGTGCACGTGACAGTTGGATTTAATTGAAGTTGTATCATCTTCCCTTGACAGAAATAAACTACAAGTCCACAGCCGTATATATAAAATAAATGAGATAAAGAAACCAGTCAGCAGCGTATCTATAAAATGTTGTTTGGACGCATTGTGCACCGAACAAACACTGTCATTGGATAGAGACGTATTTCCGTGTCTTTTGTTTAATGCCAATCGATCGTCTTGAAAACGAGGCCGAGCTTTGTTACAAAATAAAGAAAAACTGCGACTTCTTGTTATTTCTGATTGTCGGAGAGTGTCCAGGTTCGTTCTATTATTGGCACCAGTGACAGTTTCAGGGTTTAGCTTTATTAGTGCGATTTCTCCCTGCTATAAATACACACTCTCTCCCCCGAGATGACAATAACGAGATTGCCTCTCCACCCGTCGCCATTACGGTGACAAGTGAATAATCTCGGCTTCCCCTCCTCGCGCCATTATCACCCACACCCCACTCCACGCGTAATAAACCAATCACAAAGCCGCGAGGTGCGAAAATAGAGCTTTGAGTATGTCGGAATGTTATTAAGCGAGTTTATTAGGACAGGAGGGGAGAGCGATTTTTCACCACAACAATGGAACGCGAAAAACGGAAAATGTGATTGCATCAGCCAACACTCGCTGGCTAAATAATGCACTGCCGGACCAAATATTATTTATTGTTCGGCCACCGTTTAATTTCCGGCTTTGCATGAGGACAGGATTACGGTTTTTTGGCAATAATTAGAAAACTGGAGTTGGCGACAGATTTGCTCAAGTTATTTTAACTTTAAGCCTTTTATTGTTGTTTAAGACAAAACGTACGTCCTAACTAAGTTGGGCTGTTATTATGGTCAACTCTAAGCCGACTAAATTTATGAAAAGGACAGAATAACTAGCCCTTTAATAAACCAATTGTAACGCAAAGCTTTCTGAATGCAAATGGGATCCCGATTTTAATTAAAATTTGACGAATAAGACAATATGTACTAAAAAACTATTAACATTCGAAATAAAAACGTACGCATAGATATATTGGTACATTTTTTGTTTTCATGGCCCAAAACGAGCGAAATCCATCATTTTCCTGCGGTAATTCTCGATTTGGAATAACATTTATTGCGTAATTATCTATTCGAGTCCTATTCTCTCTCTATTTGCGCTTTCGGCGTGGAAACATTCGACTTTTCCGTTCCTCCCAGTCCGGACATAACTCATTATTTTATGTAGGTAATTTAATCCCGATCCAATATCAAAATTTCGTGAAAACATCCGAAATGAAATTACGAGTTTGAAAGCAATTCCTTGTTGAAATTAGACCGTTGCAATACAATCACGATTGACTGATTTATGGATTTGTATTGATGGATGTTGAAGCCAATTGAATGTTGTATTTTTTGTAAGCTGACACTGGAGCATTTTTAGATTCGACCGAAAAAACAAAATTTCATGTGAAGAAGCTCAAATATATTTCAGATTTCAGCACGTACCAAGTCACCGAGGAGCACAAACTATATTCATAAACAAGACGCAGGGTATTAAAGACGTAAATAGCTCGCACATTGTGAAAAAGAAGCACAATTTCGCGACTCTATTAGCAGCTGGTGGACCCATTACTATATCTGGCACGCATCTATGGCCAAACATTTTCCAATCCTAATTTAATTATCCGGTGTGAAAGCTGGATCGGAACGAGATCCGATCAAGGTCTCCATTACCGGATTTTTCGCAACAATCACACCGGAAAAAGGCGTTATTCCGGCGATTATCGATTTGCTCCGGATTATGATATTCGGGGAAGAATCAGTTTTTTCAAGTCGTTTTAATTACAAGTACACACCCCGGATAGCGTGCATTGCAGTGTTTGCTGATGATAGTGATAAGCCTCTGATAATACCATAATTCACACACGGCGTGCGTGCACTGGCAGGATGTCCATATGCGCTCTATCATTCTTGGAAAAAAAGAACGGAACATAGTCAACACGTTTTATTCGGATGCCGATAAGATTCGTGGGTTTTTATTGCGTTTCGGGCTTTGTTATCGAAATGGAGCATAATTTTTGACTGTCGTAAGTTTGCCAAAACTGCAGCATAATTTCTCCTGTTGTGCCGATGAGAGTCGGGAAGACTCATGTTAAAAGTAGATACTAAAATTCTTTTAACTATAACAACATTACCTGAAAAATCCAACTTGAGTGAAATAGTTCTAGATATTTTTTTTTATAATTTCAACTCTGTTGTGTATTTGTGAAAGGTAAAACGTATTTACTCTTAAAAATAATTTTATTATCTATTTTGTGTACAATTTCTATTTTGTAACTTCTGTACTCGTAACTATGTAGACATTTCTCCTTATTTTTCTCGTTTGTTTTATACTACGCACATATATAATACCTCCCTTTGTTAACGAAATGCTGTGGTACACACATTTCTATCATAAATAACCGTAATATTTTGAATTTGGAACATTTGTAAATTTTAAATTATGAAATTGACTGGTTCACATGCTGTTTAATTAATTTATCCTTCAGTATTATTACATAATTTGACTATAGTGAAGCTTATAATCTGCACAAAACTTTAGAATTAAAACAACTTAGAAATAGCTATAAGTCTATGTATAATAGGGCAATCAAATCTGCAAAATTTAAATATAATCAATCCCTCTTAAGATTAAACAACAATAGCCCTAAGACATTGTGGAATATCATTAACAGATGTAAACCTAAGCGCCCGCAAAATAATCCTCAATCGTCTCCTGATGAAGTAAATAATTTTTTCGCAACTGCCCCACAAAAATTACTAAGCTCTCTTCCCTCAAGTTCTACAGCAGGATCCCATTACGATGATGCCTATAAACATTAATAATAACACCAAGCAGTTCTCATTCCGTAATGTCTCTTTTAATGAAGTTATAGAATGTATCGATAGTTTAAGAAACTCGAACAGTAAGGATGTTTATGGATTGGATGTTAAAATAATTAAATCAATTAAAAATTTAATAAATATACCATTGACGAAACTGAGTAATTGCTGTATTCATGATTTAATTTTTCCAACTACTATGAAGATTTCAGTAATTATACCAATATTTAAAAAAGGTGGTCCTAATGACATAAACAACTATCGTCTGATACCTTTGTTGCCCATTTCTTCCAAAATAATTGAGAGACTACTGTTAAATCAAATTGTTGATTACTTAGATAAAAATGAAATTCTCTCTCCAAATCAGTTTGGATTTCGTAAACATTTTTCTACTGCACTAGCGGTTCTTGAATTTATAGACAATGTTGTTAATTGTATTGAAGGGAAAAAGTATTATATGGCACTATTTCTTGATCTTAGCAAGGCTTTCGATACTGTTTCTCACCTTCTGTTAATTAGGAAACTATCTTGTTATAATTTTAGTTCCTGCAGCATTGATCTAATTCAGTCATACTTAAGTAATCGCTTTCAAAAGGTTAGCATTATTGGTAAATTTTCTGGTGAAATTAGAGTAATACATGGTGTCCCGCAAGGGTCCATTTTAGGACCACTTCTATTTCTTTTGTACATTAATGATCTGCTAAAATTTATACCTGATGTTAATTCAATACTCATTGCATTTGACACTAATGTAGATCTGTCTGACACCTGTTTACTCAGTCTTAAGTCGCCTATGTCAGTTTGTCAGTACAGTACGAGAAAATCCAGAGGCTACACTTAAACCACCCTGAAAAATATTGAACAGGACGTCATCTACTGTGATTTCACTAAATACTTAGGATTATATCTTGACTCTACTTTAAGATGGCACAAGCACGTTGATAGTCTAGTTCTAGCAAATAAGTTATGTATCTATCTCTTGCGTAATCCATCAAACCACATAACACCTGAAATGCTTAGAACCACTTACTTCGGACTAGTTCATTCTCACCTTGAGTATTGTGTCATACAAAGCGATCAAAAAGTCCTTCTATCAAGTAAGCACAGAAAGAAAGAACGTATGTCTCGGAACTCAAGCCTAACGTCAAAGAAAAAATGTCAAAAAAATTAAATAAATTAAATTATTGTTGCAATCCAGTTTTGCCCCATAGACACCATTTACGGGTCGTGTACCGTTCGGGTGTTATTTGTACCACGGATTCACGCCATATAACAGTTTTCGTTTGAGGTAATTTCAGTTTAAATTTTGACAGCGGACTGAACTAATACATGACACCGGACATACGTTCTCAAATAATATGCCTTCTTGATAGAAGGACTTTTTGATCACTTTGTACTATGGGGGCACTGTGTTTCAACTAATAGACTATTTTGTTTGCAACGCAGAGCAGTTAGAGTAGTTGCTGGTATTGGATTCCGCGATTCCTGTAGATATCATTTTCAATCCCTAAATATCCTTACACTCCCAGGCCTCTACATTTATAAATGTTTAGAATATATTCTTACACATTTTTCATCTTATCATTACCAATTCGTAACACAGTTATGACACCAGAAGTGATAGCATCTCACTGGTTAAATTGCGGTTATCCAGATCTAGGCATAATGTAAATTACTATGCTATTAAATTTTACATCGCCCTACCAGCGAGAGTTAAAAGCACACCTTCCAATGTTTTGCTCAAAAAAATCAAAACTTCTTTAATAATCAAGTCCTTTTATACGATTGAGGAATATTTTCAAAGCAGTTTTTATGACCTATGATGTACCTACACTTCTCTTGACCTATGCAAAATACTTTGTATTCTTAGCATGAATAGACTATACAAAGCGATCAAAAAGTCCTTCTATCAAGAAGGCGTATTACTTGAGAACGTGTGTCCGGTGTCATGTATTAGTTCAGCCTGCTGTCAAAATTTAAACTGAAATTACCTCAAACGTAAACTGTTAGATGTCGTAAGTCCGTCAGACAAATAACACCCGAATGCTATACGACCTGTAAATGGTGTCTATGGGGCAAAACAGGATTCCAACAGTAATTTAATTTCCTTAATTTCTTTAACATTTTTCCTTTGACATACGTTCTTTATTTCTATGCTTACTTGATAGAAGGACTTTTTGATCGCTTTGTATTATTATTATTATTATTATTATTATTATTATTATTATTATTATTATTATTATTATTATTATTATTATTATTATTATTATTATTATTATTATTATTATTATTATTATTATTATTATTATTATTATTATTATTATTATTATTATTATTATTATTATTATAGTGTAATTTACCAATTCTTTCATGTACAAACAGCCATTTCCGTTTACCTAGTTAATTCCGACATGTCATCTTTTCTCTCACCTGAAATTGTCTGCAAGACTTATTTTGATTTACCTTGAAACGCGTATCACTGTTCGGTATTATTAAATCAATTCTCGTCCGCATTCCATTTATAAAAATAAGTGAAGCAGTCATATACCTGATGAGGCATTTTCCTATACTCAGAATGTAAAAGATGTAAAATTTGTGGCATTATCTGTAACTATGATTCTGGGTATTCTAAATGTAGCGAAAATTCACAATTTTAACTTCTGGCCATTTAGAAAAGAATCAACCAGAATGAAGAAATAAACTCCCATAAATGGAGTGTACTCTTTTAAAAGGAGTTGTTGTTGGTTCCGAAATATGCGTTTCGCCTTTAACTGGACTATTTTTCTGTAAATTACAATTTTCACAGGATTTTGCACAATTTTCAATGTCTTTACCAATAGTCAGTACCTGGCCACCAACAATAACTTCTCTCTAAACTTTTTATTTTAACAACTTCAAAATGTCCATTAAGACGTTCATCTAAATTTTTTTTACGTAAACTCTTAGGAATTACGGCTCTATGACCATGCATAATTACTCCTTGGTGTAAACTAAATACTGTTTGCTCTAAATGAAATCTTTCTGAATCTTTTAATTGTAGGTTATTTTCTAAAGCTAGCTTTATTTTACGTAACTCAACATCTGCTCTGCTAATGTTTTAACTATAACTGGTAATGTTTCAATAATACTGACTTCATGTACATCAATAACATCACAGTCATATTCATTTGTAGTCTTGATAAGCAATCTGCATTTCCATGTAATTTTGTATTTTGATATTTGATTTCATACTTGCAAGTACAAAGCATAATGCAGCATCCTCATAGCACTGTATAAAGGAAGAGCGTTTGAAGGTGAACAAATTTTAACTAGCGGTTGATGTTCTGTATAAAGTATAAACCTGTTACCGTATAAATACTGTTAAAAATTTTAACACCAAAAATAATTGCGTATGATTCTTTATCTATTTGAGAGTATTTTCTTTGTACACGTACAGGCGATAGTGTCTTTGAAGCGAACTGTAAAACTCTTTCACTACCGTCCGGATAATTATGAGAAAGAACTGCACCTTGTTGACAAAACCAATGAAATGGTAACTTAACAGTTAACATGTTGATGTTGTTGATGTTGATGTACCAGAAAATCTTTACTCTGAAATTTTTTTTTACTGATTGAAAAGCTGCCTTGCACTTTTTAGACCAAATAAATTTTATATTTTTACAAAGCAATCTATTTAATAAAGGATATAAAATTGAGCTTAAAGTCTTTATGAAACGACCGTAATAATTAATCATACCAACGATCTAACTTCTGATGCATTTTGAGGTCTAGACATTTCATCTATTGCGCCCATTTTCTTTTCGGATTTATGATTTCAATCTTTATCTATAACGTAACCTCAATAATCAATTTTATCTTTGAAAAATTCACTTTTGTCAATATTCAATATTTATTTTAATGTTGTATTCATGTAAACGTTGAAAAACTTTTTCCAATCTTTCTAAATGTTCGGTTTCAGAGCAATCTGTAATTTTAATATCATCCACGAAAACAGAAACCTATCCTACTGGTTTTTCTCGCTTGCTTCATACTACACAAAAATCTAACAAACTCAAAAACTGTAAAGGTCAAACTTTTGTTCCTCGTAATTTATAATGTTTTGTATAAGAGGTATGTGTCAATTGTGTCAGGGTTTTTTCTTATATATTTTATCTGTATTGTTTCTATATTGTAAAGACTACTCGTCCATTTCGGTAATTTTGTTGACTATTGATTAAAAATTGATTATATTATTTGTATTTGTTATCGAAATGGAGCATAATTTTTGACTGTCGCTAGTTTCGTAATTTCCCCTGTTGTGCCGATGAGAGTAACCACAACTAGTGAAATGTGAATGTGCCTCCAGCCACACCATTAGTTCGTGATTGAGTTAACCAAATTATCACAGAAGTTGTATTGTGAATCTACCTCTAGTCAAACGTAATGATCAATTTTGATAAATCCCTGATAATTAAAAGAGTCGAATATCAGTCTAGAGTTTGATTTCAAACAGGGAGCGCAAATGAATGCCTTTGAGACTAATTTGCAGCAGGATGAAAACGGCCAAATTAATAACAACAACGCTGGCAGCTCGTAATATACGAACCAACAAAATTTAGTTTATTGTACGAGTTGTAAGCACATAAGTTTCAATTACTTACGCCCTCTGTTGAGCTATCACGTTTTAACAGTAAAATTCCGTGTGCTACATCATTAATCCTCTCGATCCTTGCAAGGTGGATGTAACTTCGGATTTCCGTCACTCTTCCTTTGAATATTATGAAATGGTGGCGAGCTCCGTTCTTGCCAACCAGCTGAGTTCATCTCGGGTCTTAATCCGGTCTTGTGATATTGCAAATGCAAGACATTAATCAAGAATTAGTCAGTTTGCGCTTTCGTTTCACTATCTTTGCTCCTGGCAAGAATGAGGAAAAATGGTGGATGCGCCGGGATAATCAAGAGTAATACATGTTTTGTGTACCAAGGAGATGAGTATAAATGTTGTTCGTTATAATTAAAACAGTGTCGCTGTTCGACGTTTCACTGCGCTTGTTAAATTTTCTCGCAGCATCAATCATCCCTTGAACTTTTCTTACCTGTGTAAATCAAACGCTTCGAGCTCCGATGCAAGCAAATGAGTATAAAGTGAGATATATTAACAAAAGTTCATTACATAAATGCTCCAACTGTCTCGAGATGATGAATGCGACCCGAAATATTAGCAAGTTATTCGCTTTACGGTCGAGGAATTAAACATAAATCGTGCAACGTTTCAGCCCAAAGGCTTACAAATTCGGGGCGACTATTTTTAGAGTGTCTTATTTTTTATGGAGAGACTCCGGTGGGATGATTACAAACGACGCCACGCCCGTAATCAAGGCGCGGTGATTACACGGAAAGCGGTCTCGTTGCGGCTGTTTGCAACGTGAACCACTCCATCAACCACTTAACCCATAACCAACGGTATCACATGCACACCAGTTCGATGCGCTTTGACAAGCGAGAATTGGCATTGTCGAAATATAATTAAAGGAGCCTATTATTGAAACACGAAACGATAATTTGCATTTTCAAACTTGGAGTTTTGCTACCAGTGCGATTGATTTAAGGCAGTCAAAAGGCGACTCTTGTTTCACACGTAACAAAGAAATTCTAACATTGTTTCCTCCCAAAGCTGGGAATATAATAGGAATTCGATATAAAAGTAACTTCAAAGCAAAAATGCACAAAACAATACAGAATGTACCATCATACTTTGTCCACGACTATTAAACATTTTTATTTTCAAATGAATAATTTAATAGATTTTTTTTGTGCAAAAGAAGGCCAAGGAAGTACATACATACAGAGAGTTGGAAAGTCCATTATTGACTTTTAAATAATTAAAAAATAAATTATTTTTAAATATAAAAAATGCTTCATTGAGCTACGAAACAAACTTATGTTTTTTTTTAAATTAATACCTTAAATTTTACTACATTTTCGAACGTACAGTCACGATCATAAAGAATGTCACCTCTATAAACTTGGCCGGCTAGCAAGGGGCTGAACTGAAACCGAGCAATAAACATGCTCGGAAGCATGATTTAGTGTTTTTATTTTTGAACATCAACGATATTTTAATCGTGTAAATTAATAAATGTAATTAATTTACTCAAAATGATTAAAACTGTGTTTCGTAAATTAGATAAGAAATTATTTAATGTGTTAGCTTTTTAAGTAAAGTAAGGTGTTACTTTTTTAATTAAATAATAATAATTAATAATAATAATAAAGATTTCCAACTAAACAACGTAATTATTTGTTTAGATGTGTTGCCCAATAAAACGGTCGTTTTATTGAAGACAAATTAAACTTTAATTGAGAACTAAACCAATTTGAACTTAGTTGTCACACATTTTGCATGAACAAATGTTAAATTAAGGGCAGTGTTTAGAGCGCTTTACGTCCTATCCCAAAACATGGCAAACACGTCACCGGTTTATTCAACTTCCTGATTATATGACGCCAAAAAGTTTGTTAAATTTAAAGATACCTAAAAGTAGACACTTTGGGAAGGGTTGTGGTGGTATTTAAAAGTCACAAAAGTTTTTTGTTTCTTTGATAAGGATGTATAAAATCTGGGTAACAATTGGGTTCAAAAAACATACAATTTCGCACAATTTCTTGAAAAGTATTAATTTATTTCCATCGAAATGTGGATTAGACCCTCTTCCTCAATCTAGAGACTATGTTTAAAAAAACTGCACTGTTTAAGCCTTTCGTTTTGGAGTAAATTTGAATTATTTGTTGAGATAAATTTGGCCATCCTAATTCACGTATAACTACAGGGATCTGTAAAATCACATCTGATCGGAATTTCAACCACTGTTGTTAGTGTTGCATACTATCTCCCAGATGGCCCTTTTAAAAAAGCCAATGGGCCATGATGAGTTCATTCATGACTCAAAAGTAAACATGTGGCAGCTATCAATCATCCGACCTTCGCTACGGGCTATCTGGTATATTCTGGAGATAAAAATGAATCGTTCGTTGAAAAAAATCAAAAAAGACGAATTTTGGGTCCAAAATGTTCCAAAATTAAAACAATGCATTTTTGCGCTTATCTAGGTGGTTCCTTTTCTACAAAACGCTGCCCTTAATCAAAACTTAAAATTTGGTTGTAATTAAATGTTGTGTAAACGGATGAGTTTATTTTTATATAATTTAATTGAATAGTAACACAAAACAAAGGCAATATCACATTTATACAATGTGTTCGAAAATGGTTGTTCATCAAGTCGTAATGTGCCGCTTAATTTAAATTGTGATGTGAATGCCATCAAAGTGACAGATCCGTCAAAACAATGCAAAAGGGCTGCGAATCCAAAAACGAAGAGTACACAACAACAAGGATTACGGAAATACAAAACACAAATCAAGACAAACCCCACACTTGAAACAACTTTGCCGAAAAAGTGAGTAAAAAGCTAATTCAAAGATTTGACAGAGAAACTACAATAGTTATTTGGACGAAGCGGTACTTTGAATTTGAATTCCATAGTTGAACAGCCATTTTTGAACACATTGTATTTTCTAATAACAGGACGTTATAATCGCGATTGACGTTTGTCAATGCAAAATAAATGGCATCTTTATTTATTACAATTCGGAAGTAAAATTACCGTTGGGGGCGCCACGGAGCTCGGTTGAAAACTGTAACCATAAATAGCGGGAAAAAAATGTTTATTCGGATATTTTGAGGGTTGTACGAATTTTGAGGCTTTACAATTATTGCATTGTCTATACGGAATGACTATTCTACCTTTGGTGCAAGGAACGAATGTTGACAAATTAGAGATGACGAGGAAAACACGAATAACGAATGATTGTTTGGTACACTTTCTTTATTGTAAAATTATTGCAAAGACATTGAAAAGCCTATACCTTTTGGAACAACTTATCCTTAAAAGTATCAGCAGTTGTTAATCTTAATTGTACAGACTGATCCAGAAATACTGATCTGTTGGCAACACTGAATGAAAATTTTAAAGGATACCAATGGAGTACGCTTTCCATTAACAACAATTCAACAATCTTGTGGGGTTGTACGTCAATTAATTGTCAAGAAAAACCGAATCCGGTAGCAGTGTAGCAAATTACGATCAAAAATACTTTCAAATGTGTTGCCAACAGACTCAGTTAATCTAGATCAGTCTGTAGTTTTGTAGATATACTGAAGAATTTAATTATTTTCTCATTGGAACAATTCTAACCTAAAATTCACACACTTCACTAATTTATTAGTTCCTTGAGCCGCTGTGATCCATTACTTATAGTCTTTAACTATACAACTGTTCAATAACACTTTGTAAACAAAATGATTTTCTTTTACTTTTTATCCACTTTTAAATTCCAATAATATAAATACTATATGCCACGAAAAACCGCAGAACCAAAGTCAAAGCTGGTATTTACCACCACATACTTTTAAAGTGATTCTCTCTAATGTAAGTAATTTACACCATACACGCAAAATTGTTAAATAATTCATCAAATGTCAATTAAATTCTTGATCCTTCTTGATTAAATGTGGCATTACAAAAATTTCGTTACTGTTTTCGACATAGTTCAAAAGTCATCACCAGAGGGCGTCTAGTTAATTTTATTATATTTAAATGTAATTAAAAAGTAAGTATTAGCTGTTTCAAAATAATGTAAACGCCAACGTCGCATTTTACCGAATTATTTTTTTAAATAAGGTAGATAAAAATGCAAAACAGTTATTAATGATTACATCTCTCATTGAAACTATAAATTCCATTAGCTATTAATTTTTTGAAGTGCATAAATAATTTATAACAAGTAATTTAAAACAGCTATATACACAGCTATAGCAAAACCGCTCCGGTTATTACTTAAGGCGGCCCCTGAGAACTGTCAAAATGACAAAAAAAACATGTGTTCGTACTTTTATACAAATCTCAAAAAATAGACCACGGATCAGTATCAAGTTTAATAAATTGCACTCAGCTTTTCTTTGAAATTTCAAAAATGATAATTGATGACACAACAGAACGAATTGATCGGAAACAAAGAATTGTCCGGAACATTCATCGGAAATCTAGATGTCAAGCCAAAATTTCCAAAAACTGTAATTTTGTGTTTAATTTCGATTTCTACATTCTCATGCCATCTACTGGAATAAAATTAACTAATTGTTTCCAAGGCAACCATTAGTTCAAGTTATGAAAAATGAGGACCTGAGTCGTCCGATTAACAGGTAAAATTTTGCAACAGCTGAAGGACACACACGAAGATAATCCTTTTAATAATCCACTCATTCAATAAAAGTGCAACCTCTCGACAAAGCTTGTTTGAACGGTATATGGGAAAAATGAGTGTCCATCACATTTCTTAAACTCTTTGGTGATAATTGATAAAGAATGACAAAGAAAAGTCCAATCACTGACGTCAGCCATAATTAGTTGTCGTTACTGCTATTGTATTTACAAAAAAAAAACACCTTAGAACGTTAGAACAGTTTTAATGTCGTTTATTTTTTTATTTATTTTGTTATACACTATTCGAGGAAAAATGCAATCTGACACCGAAATTTCCAAATGATTTTAGTAATGACCGGAATAAATTGTTTTTGGTTATTTAGGGCAGGGACTAATTAAAAATTATATTTTTAGCGACGTTTCGATTTTTATTAAATCTTCATTGATACGTCTTGCTTGAAGGTGACATGGTACGAACACTGTATTCGTCGTTGCGCATTGCATTTCTTTAGTTTTGTGGTTTCAAAAGTTTCAATAAGTTCCACCTTTAACTTCAATAAAAGTTAATTAATTTTTTAACATTTAAAAGTCAATAATGGACTTTTTCAAACCCCTGGGACAGCCTGTATTTAAAATTTTTAGCTGGTTTTTTTTTCTGAGACGGGAGAGAATCCTACATTTTTCTTTTTATTTTTTGTTGCTATGAAAACGTCAAGAGCGATGATCTACCTGTTGGTAAACATTGAGTGATTTCGGCAAAGCTCGCGCAACAAAACAACATTTCAGGTGGTTGTTTCCATTTACCTTTAACCCGCCGACACGTTGTATTAAGAGCAATGATTTTCGCTCCGAATGATTGATGATGACAAGTTTGTTTCTCGTCGCGGATGAGTGATTTCAATGCGAAAACTATAGCCAGAGGCGTCCGCTTAGGAGATAAGCAGTCGCAAAGATAAATCTTCGGATCAAACGTAAACCTGCCCGATCCTGAATTACAAATGATCGAGAAACACCGAGACAAGCAAAGAGGTTGAACACGAAACTCCCGTCCAAATCCTTCGAGACCTCTCAAGACAGCTCCAACCCAACGAATTATCAATCCGATCCGAGCAAAACACTACGAATTGCGACAATTACCGAATTAAACTTGGCGAAGGGACGAAACTTGACGCTTTCCAGCTACATAAAATCAAATAGTGCACTTTGAGATGAAAATCGACGAATAAAAACAGAATCAGCCTACTTTATTTTATGAGGAAGTTCCGGCGAATTCTTTGGATTTTATTGAGTCGGACGGCTCTTATCCGACAGGAACTATAAAATGAAAATAAAGCTCAAATCACGCCAGACATACAGGGTGATTCAAGTTTTACCGATACTCAAGCAAATATGTTTTTTACATCCCCACCGCAGGCCTGCAATATTAGTTTGCACAGAGGGCTCTGTATAAATTTACGATTCGACCGCGATATAACATTATGACTAGCCCTCAAACAAACTTGCCACAAACTATTCCAACTTTTGCCCATATGAGCCACTAATTAGGGGCGAAATTTGGTCGTTGCGCAAGCTCGGTATAACTCGATTAGACTCCGTCAAGCTGATTTGGATGAATGACAAAACTTACGTTTGTCGGCAATATTTCATCAAATTCAGGCCGTGTCTCGGAGCAAATTGAGCAGAAAGGGTCTTTGATAAGGAAACTGGGACGCAATATGCGACTAAAATTGATTTTTTATTTATTACGAGCAAAATAAATTAAAAAATTGGTGGATGCGCCGGGTTAGAGTGACATCAAATGTTTCTTTTGAAATGTCTTGAAATTATTTACCTAGTTATGTTGCGACATCATTTGACACTTTTATTATTAAATGCGAAATGTTTCAAAGAATGCGCGTTTTATGTGTCTACAAAGAAAAAAGAAATACTGACAAACAAAGCCATTTCTCAAGCCGTGAGTTATGGAAGGTGCATAAAAAGTGTGATACGAATATGTATTTATTCATTTTTTGAGTTTACATTTAGAACAAGACAATTTGAAATTGTGCGATAACAGCAAGTCACGGGAAACGTTTTAGATTAAATTCACGTCTTTGCATTTAAAATAAATTCTTTGATTTGATGACGGACGGAAGAGCGATAAGGTGCTGCAGCACTAGAAATTGAAAAATTGGGATAATTTCGTTCGTGATAGTGCGAACAAAGCTCAAAATTGCTTTAAAATAGTGCAGAAATTCCAGACTAAGATTCAAACCAACAAATGCTTTATTCTACGTTCTATTTTTTTTCTTATTTCCACTGTTTTTATAATTGCTTTGTGAAAACATGAACGCATTTGTTTAATCACTTTGTTCAAAAGGTTAGTAGCATAAAGCCATTTCCGCTTAGTCTAAACTATAGTAATCAATAAACTGTTTTGACCTTTTCACCTTAATTAAATTTTTTGTAACGTTGTACAGGGTGGTGCATTTTGGATTGCCCAATAAAAGGTTTTAGAAACTAAGAGCGTTAGAGAAAAATTAGTGACACATTCTAGTCCGTTTTTTGAAAAAATAATTTTGGTGGAAACCGCATCCTGCTATGGTTTTTTGTTTTCGACTTATACCTAAACAAAAGTTGACATTTTTGCAAAATTAAAAAAAAAAATATACAGTAAAAATTCTCAACAACAGACAAATTTTTAATTGTCCGTTGTAAAGAAGTGTCCACTAATGGAAGGCGGGCAATTTTGATTAAAATTTTTTTTTGAATGAACAAATGGGTTTAACTGTGACATGATTTTGGGTGATCTTCAACGGATTTTATATGCCCAATTTTTGGTGGTCTACGGATATTTGAGTACTTTTGGGGTGCATAAAAATTAATGCTTTCTGAAGGGTTTTAGGTCTTTTTCGTATGTTTACCTTTGGGAAAACAGCTACATTTTTAGGGAACTGCCTTGTTTTTTAAGACACCAAATGTCCTGGTCCAGAAGTAACATTTTAGACTCTACTTTTTTACCATAGATAAGATTTGGGTGGTTAGATTGACATTTTGTTGTAAAATAAAATATTATTGACAGGGAGGCACTCATAGAGTTTTTTTCCAGCATTTCATGTTTGCCTAGAAAATAGAATAGCAAAGTAAGTTTACCATTTTAAATTAAAAAATAAATATTTTTTATTAATTGCAAAGAAGTTGATCCAAAATAATTTAATATGCTGTTCTCGCATTAATTAGTGTTTAAAAACTACCAAATTCTAAATATTTGTTGCGTAATATATTTTTCCTAGTTATAATTGAAGATATAATATTTTTTCTTGGTCTATTACAAAGAAAAAGCAAACAGACATTTCAAATGAGAAAAAAATAAGCTTTTCAAAAATGTCACAGCCGCATATGATTATTATTAAAAAAAACACAATTTTATGTTATTGCAGATAAATGAATGGTTAAACATTTCTTGACAACATTATTAAATTCTCCGTAAAAAAAGCGCCTGTATAATGTTTTTCTTTCAAATGTGTATTTTTATAATAGTGCTACTCGTTTTTCTCCAAACCTTTATTTAGTTTCCGGACATCCAAAATACACTATCCTGTACATTTAAAGTCACTATTTTTTAAAACGTGAAGTTTTTTAGTAATCAATAATATCCAGTACATTAATAGTGAAAAACATTTTTGAAAGGTGTGCGTATTGATAGCAGATGTCTCTCTGCACAATACAGTCTTTCAAAACCTCGATTTTTTACGATTTCACATTTATTACTGGCTGAGAGAACAGTTATTAAGCAAAACGTAAAATGCTATTTGTCATGAAAGCTAATTTCTTGAAACATTGAACAGAAATGAAAAAATTCGGCGATTTTATTCACGTTTCATTTGACTTTCATTACTAAGTCCGTTCGTTTTGAGTGTTTTGACGTACTACTTTAGTTAATTCAAACACTAGTGAAAAATTGCTGCGTACAAATGCAAATATTGCAGTGTATGTTATTTTAATACAAAATGTAATACAAGGTGAATTTGATAGTTTTTTTGCATATACAATATACAATATACAGGGTGTATCAGAAATACGTGTGTTAATTTTAACAAGTAACAGAGCTCAACAAACAAAACACTTTTTTTATTTGTAATTATTCAATAAAAATTTCGACAATTTACTTAAATTTGGAAAAAATAACATACTGAAACGTGTACCCGCCTATGGGTACGAAAATAAATGTACCGAACACTATTTTCGTTGTAATAGAAAGGGACAATTTGAACAATTTATAACAACAATGAAAATTGTTGCAATGAATACAAACTAATTATTAAACACTGACCGGCTCGTTTTCACAAAAGAAAGGAGGAAAATAGTGAAAATAATAAATAAGAATTTTGCAAAATGTGATACAGGGTGATTCTTATATTTAAGAATATTGACCGACCAAATTTTATCACAGTCTTCCAAGGATACGTAGAGACGATCTGTACCATATTTACGTTTTTATTTCGTAGGGGTAGAAACCTCTTAATTCTTGCCACTTACGACGCTCATGGGTTCAAATCAACATGAGATCGAAAATATACTGAATTAGAGCAAGCTGTGCCTGCGAAACTTTAGCCACATTTTGTCCATTTATTTACGGCCGCACTTTGAGGTTATTTTGTCTTATGCTGGTTTTACACATCATAAGGTGTGGCTCAAGTTACATTTCACTTTCAAGGCTTGCTCTAGTTGAGAACTTTTTCGATCTCATGTTACTTGTAAAAATGTTCTCGTTTTCATCATGAATATCGATAATACACAGTGATCATTGTTGCATTGACCAAGTACTAACTGTGCTAATACTACTTACTATTTTTCCCAGCATGTACTCATTTGACACTACCATAGGTAGAATTTTGTCGGTCTATTTAAGAATCACGCTGTATAGAAAAGTTGTTGTACTTGATGAGTATTATTACGTGGTAAAATTAACACACGTATTTCTGATACACCCGGTATTTTAAGGGGTGATAGCAGAGCTCAAAAAAAGTCAAAATAACTCAACTTGCCTTATCCGAGTGTTTATAGTTTCCGATAGAGGGTTTTACTCAGCGAATAAAGTTAAATTTACGGGGCAGCCTTAAACTTTACTAACAAAAATTGTAAAAAATATGATCTTTGAGGTTAGTTCTTCAAAACCTATTACATTTTAGAAAAAAAGTTGTTATAATTTGCAAAAACAGTCATCGAAAAAAGTGACTCCACATTAAAAAACATAAAAAAAGAGAAAGTGTGCATACATTTTTTTGTCTAAGGTACCACCGACTTTTATTCTCTTAAATATCACCGACTATTAGCTATGTAAACTTCGGAATAAAGCACTCAAAATATGTAAACTTCGTTTACATTGCATTTTTTTGACGAATTGTCCAAGGCTTAAATGGAGGTTTCACTTTATATCTCAGAAACTATAAACATTCGGATGAAATAAGTTGAGTTATTTTGAATTCTTTTAAGCTCTACTATCACCCCTTAAAATATCTGCAAAACTATCAAATTCACCCCGTACAAACAACATAACAGAAAAATAGTAGGGAAAATAGCCCAGCGCATCCACAATTTTTGTATTATTATTATTTTAAAAAATGTGTTTAATCTTATTTTGTAAAACAACTGGTCACGAGAGCAATCGTGTTAATCTGCTGTAAAATTGTCGCGTCTGAACTTTCCTCCTCTTGTAAACTTCAAACAAAGCAAAAATTGCTGCAATTTATCTCAATTAAAATAAATGCTTTGGTAATTTTGCGCAATTTCTAATTCTCGCGTCACTTTTGCCGTATTTAAAATGCAAATTTGTTACCCTTTTATTACCGAATGCAAAAAATTTGCTTTTGCCAAATTGGTAAATAGTCGTTTCCGGCCTGGAGTCACCTCCCCGGCGCCAAAACAATTCCATCACCTCTAACCTCCCTAGATAATTAAAATATCGATTTGACAATAAATCAGAGATAATCGTGGAAGCCGTTAACGCTTCATGGAGTCGGTGGCGATAAGATGACGAAGTCTCGACTCCAATCTTATAATTGCGCCAAACGCCCCAATTAATTTCCCCCAAAATAATAAAAGAACAAAGACGATATAATTAAACTTAAATGGGCTATCTCCCGGCGCGAAAATTAATTTTTGTTGTCGAACATTTCTCGCCTAATTTACGAAAAAATCCCCTAATTCGACGGCTTGTACTTCAATTACGCCAAGGTGACTTGCTGGAGGAGGGCTTAAGAGGACTAATCGAGTTGGAGAGAATGGGGGTTGCTTCAGGACAACATGTTGCTACAAGATAACGGGCCCGAATTGGGGAGGGAAATATTTGATTAGGTTGCGACGACCTGAATTATGACACACTGTATATAACATGATAAGAAGGGAAATTTCTTCAGTCATTTATTTCACACTCTGAACGGTCGTTAAGTCCGAAATCGAAGATAAATCGTGTGACTAATTAAACGAAAGAGATAAGTTTGGCTAAAACTTTACTGTTTTCACCAGCTAATCTTGCCAACAATGGTGTCGTTAACTCAATTATCAACTTTGTATAGCCAGTAAACGTGCTATTACACGAAACGTGAAAAATTGCGTGAGTTGTATTAATTTTCTTAGCGTCAAGTCACTTATGTTATCAACAGATTTAATTAAAGAAAAGCTCGAGATGAAAGAAAATTATTTAAGCGTTCCGCGAATATTTTAGATTAAATTTCGTAAAAATCTGTCACTCTGTTTTTAAAAACTTTGATGAAGTTGGCAAGATAATAATCAGATGAGGCCTAAAATTGCCTCAAGAGAGCATCAATCTTCCCAACCTTCCATTTATAACCCGACATAAAACTTTTGTTTACACACATGTTGGGAAACGTCATATTCACAAACTTGTGGCTACAAGGAACACAATAAAAACTTTGCCGTTTGTTTGCTTTGTTTCACCGGTGTAAAAGCTATCAGTTGACACGTGAAACTTCGTTTTAACTTTGGAACTTAACTTGTTGCTGAAAAAATTGTTACGGTTTTAAGTATTCCCAATCAATACATCAATTGGACATGAATTTATTATGGATGTCAGCTGATGCGGCCGATTAATAAGTGAAATTTCGTGTTTGGTAGCAATCGATACCGACTGAGCAAAAAACAAATATGAATAAATGAAACGGGTTTATTAAATTGTGAACTAGGCGAAGGTCAATAAAAACGCCAATAAAGCTAATTTATCTCACAGAAAATATAATCAATCAATCAGTGTCTTTGAGCGATTAATTAAAACTGTCGCTTGATTGTTTCACTAACAATTAAAATCATTCAAAATGACCACTAACTGGTACAAATAAACAGCGAGTGACAAATAGTTTCTGAAACATTTGTAATGATTTCAAACATTTGCTTATTGAAATACCAACTTTACGCGTTTTGTTTTTGTGCATTGACACCGATTCCGATACAATGTGGAATAGGAACAACAATCGATTATGCAGCAAGACTGTGGTTTTTAATTTCTGAGAAACAGTTTTAATTTTTTATAATCCACTGGGAATATTGATCGGAAATGTGCGGATATTTCGAAAACAGTACGTAATAGAGATAATTAAAGCCCATAAAGTTTCCTACAAGACCGTGTTTTCAGTTTTTTTTGTCTCGTAGAATTGTCGTTATATACAAGCTGTTCCGCTAAACCCCACATTAGAAGTATTGGGAGTTGTAATAATGACAGTCATTTGAAAATTTGTATACAACTATAAACTCTTAGGTCCTGATCAATAAAAATATTTTCAAAATGGCGATAATTTCGGTTATACCGGAAGTTGCTACTAATTTCCTTACTTTAAATGGAAAGCTATACAGGTGTCTTAAAATTGGAGAATTCCGACTTCAGAGCGTTGTAGAAAATCACTTCACTAGTCCAAACATAGAAACAAAATAAAAATTCGGGGCTTCCCCAAGAAAATACATTGGTTTGAAGGTACAGTTCAGGTGCACTTTGAATTGCTTTTTCTTCAAATGCAGGCTACAAATTTCAGTGTTTATTGTTATTTATGGTGTAGATGATTGTGGAAAGTAATAATGTAAAACAGTTTCTGAAAAATTTTGCTTTATTTTAGAGTAAAATTTTTTTAAATGTTTTAAATTTTTCTTTAAAATGAAACGCCAAATTATATAAATTTGAGATTTTTTTACTCCAAAATAAAGCTAATTTTTTGAGAAATTGTTTTAGATAATTATTCTTCACAATCATCTACACTAAGTAACAATCAACACAGAAACTTTTAGCCTGCATTTTAAGAAAACGCAATTTAAAGAGTGAACTTCAAACCAGTGTATCTTTGTAGAAAAGCTTCGAATCTTTTTTTTTTCTATATTTGGACTACTGAAGTGATTCTCTACAATGCTCTGAACTAGGAATTCGCCAATTTTAAGACACCCTGTATTTTTTAATGCGTTTTTGGATTACTAGAGTTATTTTGAAGTAGTTTTTATAAGCTTTCCCTACACCTTTTTTCCGTTAGCCGTTTCTGAAATATTCAAGGGTTTTAAAAAAAAATACATTTGCACCTTCCAGTTCACAAATCGATAATTCTGCCATGTTTTAAAATTTGGAAATATTTTTCAGCTCATTTGAAAGAGGAAGCTTAGATCTTTCCACTGGTTTTCGAATTTCTGAAAAAGGATAACAAACCTCAAATTTAAGTTAAGTTTGCAGAACTTTAAGCATCCATAACTCAATTTCCTCAAATGAAATGCCACAAATTTTATTTCACTAAATGATAGAGAATTTCATTCTGCATCGATCTGTATTAACATTTCCTATATTTATGTTTAATAGTTTTCAAGTTACGATAACCTCATTAACCACAGGTCTTTACTCATAGCAGAGGTTGACATGTAAACTAGAAAAAAAATGTGAGAAATTAAAGTTTTTCAAACCAACAATCAATGAATTTATCTTGTTTTTACGAGACGGATAACACAATTTTGAACAGAGTCTGTCGTTTATTTAATCAGAAATGTTTCTCTGGCAAACTATGCAAAAATAGCTGTGGTTAATAAGAAATTTCCTACAATGTCACTAAAACCAACATATCTTGAAAATTGTCATAGGTAGGTATGTATAGGAAATACTAATACAGATCGATGCAGAAAAAAATTCTCCTTCATCTAGTTAAATAAAAATTGGGACATCCCTTTAAAAAAAATTAAGTTATGGGTATTTGAAGTTGTCTAAACTTGACCCTAAAATTTTTGGGTTTATTAACTTCTTTTCCAGTTTTGAACACACCGAAGAACAGATATAGGCTTTCTCTTTTAATTCTCCAAATATGATTTCGAAATCTCTAAAACTAAAAGAGTTACCGATTTTTTAAGTAACAGGTGCAAATCCAAAAATTTTCAAAAAATCTTAATTATCCCAAAAACGGTTAAACTTAGGTAAAGGGAAAGCTGATAAAAACTCCCTTTAAATAATTCAACTAATTCAAAAACGAAGTGAAAAACATAGCTTTCCATTTAAAATAAGAAAGTTGATAGCGACTTCCGGTATAACTGAAAGTGCCGTTGTCTTGAAAATATTTTCATTGAGCAGAACTTAACGGATTATGGCAAAGTACCAACTTTCAGATAAATATCCTTATTAGAACTTTCAATACTTCCAATTGGAGTTTAGACAAAATCACACTCAAAATTTTTTGTACATATTTTGGTTTGTGGTACATAGAAAAACAGGTGTCATTAGTGGCGGCTGGTGAAATTTTTAAGAAAGTTCTGCAAAAATTCTAAAATCTATGGTAGATAGATATGAAATATTTCAGCACACTGTCTTCTTATAATTATGTAGACCTCGCGAACTCTAAGAACGTCCACGATAGGCGGAGCCAATGCATACTTCGTCGAGTGGGGAGATTAAGCAGTAGCGTAGCAAAAACTATTCTGCGGTTAAAAGGGGTTTTAGTTTTGTACTGTTTACTATTTATTCTTTCCTGCATTCAATAACAGTAATATGAGACAATAAAACATCACACATCTTATTCTTACACGTTGATTTCATATAAATACGTCCAATAAATAACAAAAACACAATGAGTAACAAGTAAAAACGCGTTTAGTACAAAAAATATTTCTAATGTTATCTTTACTGTAAATGTTAATGTTGAATTGTTTAAAATTAAGATGAATTCTCTACACATAACAATTCACGCCAAGCAAATGCTCCATGACAACACCCCTAAATTTACGAATGGACTCGTCCGCGACGAGTTTTCGTCTCTGCGCACTCCTACTACCGTGGACGTTCTGTCAGTTCACATGCTCTACTATAATTACTTAAACCCTAAATATTTGTTTACACACTTGTAGATAGTTAAGATAGTATTCATAATGTGTAACAAAGGAGAAAAAACTTAACCACATACGCAAACATTCGTAGTTTCATGATTTTCGTATCTGGCACGTATTTGGACCTGATCAGGGCTGCCCGCTGGTCAGAACCGCTGCCTCTACCAAAATTTGACGATTTATATTTAAAATATGAACATTTAATACAGAACGGAGCGGAGAACCCGTGAAACGTAGTTTTGAGCCGCCACAGTGAAAATTCATAGTTTATTTCTTTGCTCAATTATATCATTAACAAATTTTGATATCAACTAAATTTTTGTTTACTTGGACACAATAAAACACAAATGGAGTACATATTTTGCTGTACCTAGTTTTTAATTTTTTTTCAAAAAGTTTGCAGTTCTGCAGCTCCGTAGCTCCTATTGAATAACCGCCCCTGGGTGTCATGCATTAAGTTTAAGTAATGAAATAAGTGTAACACTGAGTCTGTAAGAAATTATAACTTTCAACTTGAAATTTGAGAACTATGAGGCAATACAAAATGTTTTAAAAAGTTCAATTTTTTAATATGAATTGAATTTTTTGAATATGTTTTCAAGTTTGTCTGTTTATACCAATTCTGTTGATAATCATGCATTCTGCTGCTTATTTGTTGACTGGGATGTTTGGAAAAATAAAAGTGAACAATTTTTCGCTTTTTTAAAGTTGGAGCTATGAGAAAGGAAACAGCTTGCGAGAGCTTACGTCGGATAGAGCTTTGATGGACTACGTTATGGGCCGAGCATATTCCTTCAAGAGTTGTCCGTTACACATCCCTTAGATAAAATATCTTCTTTTTATCAAATGCTGACGATCGAGAAAAATGTTTCACTCTGGCACAAGTAACCGACTTCATTTTGCAGATTGTTATGGCAAGTAAAATGTTCAGCCTCCTAATAAATTGAAGCCTGTGTAAACAACGTCTGAAATAATTTCAAACAGTTTTGTACAAATACAAATTAAACCCTCATAAAATAATAAAACGTGGTAATAATCCGCCCTTGTTTCGGCAGCACTTGAAATAAATCACGTGTGAGCTTTGGAGCAAAATGACACGAAATATGGCAACAATTAAACTTTTAAGCTCAAGAAAACATCTGCGCTGCTGTTAAACTTGCAGACTTAAAACTAGAAAAGTGTCGTGAAGTATTCAACAATCTTGAGGGAATTGTGACACTGCAGTCGTCGAATGGCTTCCACTCGAGGATATTAGTACCTAATCTGGTTTCGTGTGGCCTAAGCAGGAAAGATAATGTAAGCGGATGATAGAAGCTATCGATTTGTAATAAATATCGTGTCGCTAATGATTGGTCGAGGACGCGACGCCAGGACATGGAAAGGATTACAGACGATATTGAATTCGATTCATTCCCGTTTCTATTACAATTTTTCAATACGCTATGTCATACGTGAGCCATTGTGGAAGCTCGTTCCATTCAGGTGCAATGGAATAGCTAACTGAGTTATACGAAGCGATCATTCTTTTTCACTTATTATTTGAGATGCTGATTTCTTCTTGCATCGTTGACAACATTTACAACATCAAAGAATAAAAATTTTCAAAGTACCCACCTACAGGGTTATTAATAAATATGCGGCAATAATTGAACCTTAGAAAGGACCTATAAAATGATGCTAATTGACATCATAACTTGTGTCCCATCGAATCTGATAACAATTTTACAGTCTTGAGAAGTAGGGGTATGGAAACAGGTTTTTGTACCATAACTTTGGATTCATTTGAGCAAATATTACAAAACTTGGTAGACTTACTAAAGAGAGAGGCTACCTGTATAAAAGAAGCCAACATCATTTCATCGGACAGCTGCAGACCGGTTTCGCCCTTTTGGGGCTCGTCAGTGCAGCGCAGTCCGATGAAATGATGTGGCTTCGGAGTCTTAAGCGACTAACGACGACGATGGTGAGACAAAGGTTAGTCGCTTAAGACTCCGAAGCCACATCATTTCATCGGACTGCGCTGCACTGACGAGCCCCAAAAGGGCGAAACCGGTCTGCAGCTGTCCGATGAAATGATGTTGGCTTCTTTTATACATCGAGACTTGGGCATTTTTGTCCAGTGATGTGGGGGCGCCGGCATTGGTCATGTAATTCAGCGCCTGGCGGGGTATTTGCCCGAGGAGTAGCTGTTTTGGCTAATGCTGGTTTACCTCTCTCGGCGGGCGCTACGGGAGATTTGCTTTGCAAATTCCCGCCCGTCGATGTGAAGGTCTCGAGTCCCCATGCACCCCGACAGGTGGCGTTCCATGCCACCTTTGTCTCACCATAGAGAGGCTACCACTTGACCAAAATCAAAAAAGTATGAATTTTGAGTAGACGATATCCGTAGCAATGAATGTGCATCTGCACTCAAATCGCTGTCAATTACCTACTTTCGGTAAGACAGCTTACTTCAGCCTCTTCACATGACTTAAATTTAAACTAACTTGGTAGCATTTACGGTTGATTAATTTATCCAAAATTTACAAAAAAAAATATTAGTCGTTATCTGTTTATTCGTTCCATTCGGTAGGTTGATCAAGTCTTAAAAGTGCACAACAACTACCTGGAAGCCTAGGAGTATCTACTAACCTGTCTTTCGCACAATGTTCACTGAGTGAGCAACAATCAGTTCATAACTAATGTGCACTATTTTGTAATAAAAGCAGCGTTATTTTTGACTGAATTGTTTGCATTTTGTGTTGTTTTTTTATTAAAATATCGACAAGCCATGTCTTCAAACGCCTCCGCCGGTCATACGTACAATATAATTTGTAATAACTTTTTAAGCAGAGTAAGTGATCTTTTTTAAATTGTAGGCCGTTATTAGTGAAGAGTTACCTTAACCAAGTGATTTTTGAACGACTTTATCCTAAACAAGCTTTTATGAACGCAATCCTGTGTACCACTATTACAACTAAATGTTTCACAGTATTTTTATTTCATGTTATAAACATTACACTGTGCAACAAAGGTTTTGATTATGAACATTTTTTTGTACTAGAGCGTTCAAACAATGTATTCAAACGATCTTATGACATTTGTTTCGCGCTGCTTTTAAAAACTTGCATTTGTATCAGATTTGATTTTGTTTATTATCGGGTCACTATCATAGGAGAAAATGACTAAAGATGGCAGTGTAAATGTTCGAGTGATAATTTTTGTTATGTGTGCAGCTTATACATTGCTCCAAAACAAGTCAGACACCAAATTGTTACTGGAACTAAATTTACTGCTACCTATTAAGAGTATTTTGGTATCCACAAACCAGGAAAATGTTTCCCTCAAAAAAATTGTAATCAAAACTGAATGATGCAGAAAAATCTGTTTCGACAAGTTTTCGGATAGTAGTCGAAGATTTTCTGAACAATAAAAAAAGTCTATACTACCAAGAACTCATTTAATAGTTTGGTAAAAAGTTTCAAAAATTTAGGATGCTGAATGTCCATTAATAGTATTTTACGTATCAAGTCCGGAAAGTGAGGTTTTACTGAACGAGTAAACAAATAGCTGGTAGCTTACGAGTAGCAGTAGAAGATCACTTTCTGGACGTGATGGTTACAACATGTTTTTTTTTTAAATGAGGATTTATTCCAACTTCATTGTCTGGTTTTTACTGGACTAGTTCGGGAAAACTTATTCAGCGGACTAGTCCGGTAAAATGGTACTTTCCGGTATGAATATTATGAAAGTAAAATGTTCATTACGGTACGGTTGAAAAAAATGAATTTTTTTACATTCTCATTTGAACTTTTTTCGGAAAACTTTCGGTGATGTAAGCGGAGAACATGGGGAAAGGTTCCATCAAGATACTCAGATGATGGAAAAGCGTTATGAAGGGAAATGAAACGCAGCAAATAGATCAAATGTTCATTTTTAGTCAAGATAATTTTAATGTTAGGTGTTTTTCATATTTCTTAATTTGTTAAATTAAAATATTTTGTTTGCCTCCAATTATTTCGTTTTTTAGACTTGTTTGATTTAATGTCATACTCTGATCTAATGAAAAATAAAATATAACGTAAGTTCCAAAAACGAAAAGATCGACAGTAGCATGAAATTTATTTATCCAACTTAACTAATGGTCTTAAACTGAAAATTGTAAAAAAAGTCCCATAAACAAACAAAAAGTTAAAATTTGTTGCATAGTGTTACGCTACTTAAACATTTTTTGAATGAATTTAAAAAGGTCAGTTGATTATAGTCTGTTACTCTGCTTGAAAAATTTTTACAGGTTATGTTGTGCGTTAGAAGACATCACTTGCCGATATTTTAAGAAGATAACACAAAATGCAAAAAACCCAATCAAAAATAATGATGCTTTTATTACAAAATAATGAAAATTAGAAGTGAACTGAGTGTTGTTCACTCAGTGAGCATTTTGTAGTGTCTTAAAGACAAGTTAGTAGATACTCCCTCGTAGTAGTGATGCACTTTTAAGAATCTAAGTGTCTTTATTCTAAATTTATAGTAAACATTCCGAATATTTGGTCAAATGGTTCCAAAGTTATAGTGCAAAAACCTATTTCCGTACCCCTACTTCCCAAGGCTGAAAAATTCTTATCAGTTTCGATGGGACACAGGTTATGTTGTCAATTTGACATTATTTTATAGGTCTTTTATTTATATTTACTTATTTATATTTATGAATAACCCCGTAGAATATAAATTATCCCGGCGTATCCACCATTTTAGGCATTTGAATTATTATTATTATGCCCTATTTTAGTCATTTACGTACGTCTTCTGGATATAATTATTGCCCCGTTTAGCAGTGCAGGAAGCCCGTTAATGCTTTCAGCGCGATAACGTCGCTAGTGTTTATCTTGAAACTCCGCATCTTTAAATTCGTCCCGCATACAACCGAAGCGTCTTGCAGCAAAATGCAACAATTAATTTATAAAGTCGCTTATTTGCAATGCACAAAGCGTCGGTAACAATAATGTTACAAGTCGCACGCGCAACGAAACTAAAAAGGTTGTGTAATTATTTCATCCGGTGAATAGAGGAGGATTTTTCTCCTGGAATTTAATTCGATGATTTATGATGATTGCGGCGCAGTTCTCACGACCTAATAATGCAGTTAGTTATGTATTTAGTGTAATAAGCGGGCCCGGGAGACGGTTTAGGGCCACTAAAACACGGCATAATTTAAATTTCAATGGGAAACCCAACCGGCTAAACAATTTTGCTGGAACGGGCTTTGGGGTGACACTGATGCCGGAATGTCGAATAGGTGGGCAAAGGGGACCAATAACTATGCTCCTAGAGTCCTAGATAACAATTATTTTCACTTTGAAATTTATTTATTTGTTGCCTTTCTCTCGAAAACTATTAGTCGCACAACTATGACTTTTTGTTGAAAGAATATATAATTAAAAGTTATTTTGGTTAGCAGATGAGCAAAAATCGATTAAAATCTTGGAAAAAATTGGAAAAAACATGTTAAAATGAACAAACTGATGTGTTTTGTACTTTGAAGAATTTTTCTATTAACTTTAGATCACAAAAGCCTCTCAAATATGTTTTTTAGATGTAAAATCGTGCGCTGGATACGATGGTACACATTAAAACGTTCTACGATTAATTATTTTTGAACAAAAAATGGTTTAAAATCGTTGAAATGGAGTAGGACTAGAAGAGTAGAAAGATTTAGACAAAAAATAAAAAAAGTAATACAGGGTGATTTACGAGAAATAATAAAATAGTAATAAATTTGTAGTATTTACCACAAAATGAAAATTGATAGGCGACATGTTCTAGTATTTATTTATTACACAAGACGATAAAGAAAGTGTTCATGTGCGAGTGAAAATATTAAGTTCAATAGTGACGAAGTCACGAGTGAACTTATTTTACGAGTAGATAAACAATCTTCTATAATACAACACTTTTTTATAGCAGTACTTCAAGTTTAAAAGCAAAAGGTTAATGTTAATCCTACAACTTAATATGTTGGAATTTGTAAATTTAATTGAATAAAATCAATTTAAAACATTTTAATCTTCGAATGTCAAAATTTACGATTTTTCTTCTTTGTAAAAAAGTTTTGACAACTGTCAATACGAAACGTCAGATTACTTTTAGCAGATTTAAGGCAATTTTAAGCCTTGTTGATGATAACACTCGTGGATGATAACACTTGACGTTTAAAAATCCACTCGTGAAATAAAAACCCGATTTACACTCAAACTCCTTAAATAAATAACTATTATCATTCTTGCGTTTAAAGTGCTATTTTATCTACTCAAAAACGTTGATAAAACATAGTTTAACATCTGCTGTTAAAAGAAATTACCTGATCTCACCCGACCTGACCTGACCTGACCTGACCTGACCTTACAGCCAGGTAATTTAATATGCATTTTAATGTTTTATGTCTCAAGTCTTAGAGTTTCTAAAAAAAACGAAACAAGCTGCAAAAAAGTAACAGTGATCGATAATTTTGTCAGATGTATCATTCCTCTTAAATCATGCAGAACCTGTATTACACGTATAATTAACCTAGAAATTCGTCTGAACAAACCGTTTTAAAACCGTTTTGCTTTACGACTTTTAGGGGGAGTTTATGGAAAGCTCTGTTAAAATTTAATTAGTTGTTAAAAGTTAACAACGCGAATGGTCGACAATTTTAAATGCATTTGAATGTTTTATGTCTCAAATTTTAGGGTTTCTGAAAAGAAAAACGAAAAAACATCTTACAGGGCGTCAATATCTTCAAGATTATTGAAACTATGTATTTCGAAGCGAACCTATGTAAAATGATCTGAGGAATCGATTGACGTCGAGAAAACTCCAATATTATCAATAGTTTTTAACTTTTAACTTTTAATTTCGGATTCGTTAGCAATGTTCTCGATCATTATTAGTCGTAAAACAATATTCTCTGTTGCAGAACATAAATAATTAAAAGGGCTTTCTGAAGATCTAACTACCCATATAACTCGGAGTTATATAGCTCTGTTATATAATAACAGATGGTTTAGTGATTAAGAAGCTATAGAAAATTGATAAAAAATATGTTCCACTTTTTATTTTTCTTCTTTAAAAAGGACTTTAAGATTCAGAGGCACATTACAAAAAATATTATAGTATTTTATGCCAAATTCGCTGATAGTACTAATTTTGTACTTAGTACAAGTGTATTTATTTGAGAAATTACAATAAAATTATAAACACTGTTATATAACAATTAGCTTCAGTTTTGATACTCAATCATTTTTTCAACAAATAAATTTCATTTACGTTTAAATGGTGCTAGTGTCCATAAAACTAATAAAAGTTTAAATTAGCATTGAATAGATTTCAACATTGAGACTTGTAATGTATAATTAGTTATCTCCACATATCTAATAAGAGTAGCAACAAGCGATTTAAACAGAAATGATGAAACAGGTGTAAACCGTCCTTTTAAAAGGACCGTATAGATTCAACTGGGTTAATAACCAAAATAACTCAATTAATAATTAATAACTTAAAATAATTGGCCAAAATTTTGGAAAAATCAAACATTTCATAATCACACTAATGGACTTTTTTGCGCTAGACATAAAGAAGTTTATTTTTTATATTTTGTGCGGCTTCAATAAATTCCCGACTTATACGTCACTGACACCGGCATTTCTAATGCAATCGCTTGGCCAGTCACCTTTTTTATAGCCTCCGGTTCGTAATCGATATAGAGCCACTACACGGCTAAATTAACTAAAAACGTGACTCTATATCCACGAGCAAAAACCTTTTCCATGCATACTATCCCGAATTCGATAGTCGTAAACTATCGGCCTGTACAATGGCAACGCAAATAAAGTTTTTGCCGTTGAAATTGAAACTCAGCCTTATTTTCCATAAATAACCCCGAGCTTTATATTTTATTTCGTATACGCAAAAAGGTAAGAAACGTTGTTGATCAATCCGGGCGGGGAATTGATAAATGTGTCTTTGAGTCTGCTGATGATACGTGATAAATTTATCTTTTTTTTAATATAGAAGGGGAAATATTCATGAGTTGGCGATATTTATGCGGGTCAAGCCTCCAGCTTTGGCGCATATTTGCACAGTCCCTCTACGTCCATCAAAACAGTGAATTTTCAGGGGTCAAACGCTGATGATAAATACAATCGCGTGAGCGCAAAATCCCTTCTGCTAAGTGAGCAGCTGGCCCTTGGCACTGCGGTCGCGCTATTTATCAGACAGATATTTCAAGTCGCAAACTCACTCAACTAAGGCCTTTAACATCCCAAAATTCACACCTACAAATATTTAAAACTAGGGAAAAAAACGGACCTCTTTGTAATAGCTATTTTATTTTAAAACAATAACAATAACAATAAACAATACCTAGTCAGAAAACACTCAGTTTTGATACGATACGGAATCAAAAACAAGAAAAAGATAATTTGCCAGTGTTGTTTACACGTTCAGAAAAAATATTCTTTTGATGAAATGAGGCAAGACTCCTTGTCTTAGCCTTGGTTGTAGGCAATTAAACGTCGGCCAGAAGGGTTGACCAGTTTGCTAAAACTTTGGTTATTAAACTTGGCTGTAGTAATGCGTCCACTGCTCGATCTCTATCTGAACACAATGTAGTTTAGCGTCCGCAAATTCACTCGAAATGGCTCCGTGAGTCCATTTCGTTGATTACAAGTGACCACTGTTTGCGAGGTTAACTACATATCGCAAACGCCGCTAATAAAGCTTGTTTAATTCTGCTTGTATATTACTTTCGCTACTTTTCGAATGAGACTGTGTAAACTTCGTTTAATATTCTCGTTGCGTCCAATTTCATTTTCGCTGGATGTCTCAGACTGTCATTCCGTTTCTCGGATGAGTGTAACCCCGAAAGTGTTGCGAAAACCGACGCCATCTGTTTTCGTCATTATTTCGTAGCTGGAGATTAAGGTCTCCATTACAGAAGATGTCTAAGGATTAGTGCTAGCGCACGGCTTTAAAATTACTAATTGCTTAATCCGACGAAAAGGCGACTTCTTTTTGACTTTACACGGAGGAGATTACTCCACATCTATGAATATGGAACGACAAGGTTGCGTTTTTACGAAACAAAATCACTGTGGCCCGAACAACTACACAAACATATCAGTTTTTATTTTAATGTACACTCAGAAAAGTTAAAACATCGTCGTGTCCATAAACCGAGTTTCATTATTTGGGTAAACCAAATGCGAGGAGAAAGTAGTAAAAATGCATTTGCATTGAGTTTAAACATCGCAATTAAATTTTAATTCGTTTTCTTGAAATTGATCCTAAGGGTTGGTTTATTTATTATTATTATTATTATTTATCGAAGCGTCATTAAAATTGAATCCACGATTAAATAAATTTAATAAACGACATAACAGACTTGTACACAAAACCGACGAATTCAGGTAGAATCCTCAATTATAACTCTCATCACTCCCTAAGCCAAAAGTTATCTGTAACAACTAGCCTCCTAAATAAATATTTAGAACTTAGTGATGAGTCGTTCTACAAAACCAACTATAATAAAATTAATGAAATCCTTCATATAAGAACAACTATCCCGTTTCACTCATTAATAGATTGCATAAAAAAGTAATTGAAAAAAGGTCTCAAAAACACAAAAAAGTAATTACCAACAATAACAACGATGTAAAATTTGACAAATTTCCGTTTAAATTGTAAAATGGGATTATATAACATTCAGACAAACAAAAATAAATTCTTTACACAACTAAAAGAAAAAACTCCTTCACTAGTTTATAAAATTGCTTGCAACCATTGTGAAAAGTGTTATATTCGCCAAACAAAACAATATTTGAAAAAAAGAATAGAACAACATAAATACAACTGTAAAGCTCTTAGATCTGATATAACGGCATTATCTTCTCATCATTGTGAAACGGGACATCATTTTTTAGAACAGAAGTCCTTGAAAAAGAAAATCATTATAAAAAATGAAACATAATAGCCGAAATGATACTCATACAAACCAATAACAGTGTAACCAAAAGAGAAGACATAAATAACTTAAGCAAAACATACAGCGGGCTATTCCATATACAGCGTGTTAGGGAATGGTTTAGCAAAAATTTAAAGGTAGATAGAGAATGACAAAACGAATCGGTTAAGTAAAATTTATGTTAACCGAAAATGCGTACTTTTTCCACAAAATCGGTCTGAAATTAAAGTCCCAAATTTTGAGAACCGCTGAACTAGAATGATAAAAATTAGCCTAAATTTTAATATTATTGACAAAACAGCAGAGGTAAATTAACTTCTTGGTCCAGGCCGTAATTTCTCTATTTCAATTTGTGTTGTGTTATTAAATTGTACAAAACAAAAAAATCTATGCCAGAACCAGGATTCGAACCTGTCACACAAAGGAACATGTTAACAACAATTTAGAAAAATTCTCAAAAAGTTCATGCGCCACTATATCCCATTTCAGTTCATTGTAGAATTTTGCAACAATTTATTTGCATTTTTTGGAGTTTCTGGTGGGTTTTCTGGGCTCAAAATCTGTCGCTTGGATTTTGCTTAACACAGAGTTCTTTTCTTATACAGAAACTCTCAATTTGTGCTTTATTTCACTCCAAAAAATTCAAATGCGCTGTCAACAAATTCCTATTATGAAATGAAATGGGATATATGTCCTCTTTATTTAAAGAAAAAATTAACTGCTAATAAACTACCCTAAGCCACACAGTGGCTCTCAACAAAAATTTTTGAAGAAAGTATGCACTTTATGGAAAAATGATATAAGGGTTTTTAACCCCTCTGATCATAACAAATTCACACACGAAATATTGCTAAGCCATTCCCTAACACCCTGTATACAAGCTACAAAAAGAACAAAAAAGGACTTCTGTTCTGTCAAAGTCATAGTGATGAACAATGATAAAAATATTAACATCTTATAACAATTGGGATACCTACGCCGCTCTAGTCTGTATATATTTTAATGTTAACAACTCATAATCTGTGATAATTACTTCCAAACACCTTGAAATCCGTGATAATTTCCATACAATTTTTAAATATAACATTTGTGATATTTTCGCAATAATCAAAATATGTAGGGTTAAGTGCGTTATCCACAATAATGTTGTTTTGTCCGTTTACAACCAATTTTAACGTGTATAATTCTGTGTGTTGTGTTTTAGCCTTTAGTCTGACCAATGTATTTTATTCATTTATCGACAAGTTTAGTTGTTGTTGGACAGTTTGATTTTATCGGGAATTTTTGTTGGTATTAGCTGTTACAAAACTTTGTAAACGCCAACGTCGCATTTTACGGAATTATTTTTTTAAATAAGATTGATAAAATTGTAAAATAGTTATTAATGATTAGATCTCTCATTGAAAGTATAAATTACATTGGCTATTACTTTTTTGAAGTGCATGAATATTTTATAACAGCTAATTTTGAGAGAAAATGCGACGTTGGCGTTTTGATAGTTTTGAAACAGCTAATAGTTGAGTTTTTTCAAAAACATCCGTCATGCGTAAACAGCTGGCCAGTCTCCACAGACACGACATTTTTAACTTTTCTGAGTGTATTTAGTGTATTTTCTTAGTACTTCAAAAAAGTCTTCGAAGCAAGCTGAAAACTGGAGATTTAGACAAACAAACCGAAAAGTTTTTGAGTTTTTAATTTCCCTACCTTTTTGCTGACCTTATGTAAAGCACCTGATATTATTCGTCTTTTTATTACGGTTTTATTTTTGGAATTGTTGGACGGAACGTTGCTTTGTTTCACACTCCATTTGCTGTTCTTTTGGTAAACACCCTTGTATTTTGTTTCGAATTTATAGTTTCAACCCTCAAATGGAAGCCTCGTAAATTCGCAACAATTACCTGCAATTACACCCCGCAGCCGGCATAAAAGCCTCCAATTAAGTTGGCTCTAATTCGATGAGTTTAAATTATATCGCTTAAAATTTTTCTTTAACGCACAGGTGATTGAACCCAATCGAAGGGTTGAGGAATTTGAATGAGTTGAAACTGTTTTGTATTATGTTTCGCTATAGAATTAAGCCGGTCATTTGCAACACTCGCCTCTTGATCGATTTTAAACCGATTAACTTTGCACCGACCACAAGACATATATCACAAAAAGGGGATTCAATTCCGGGCGATGAGGACAGAAAGGGTTGATTCAACGATTTTTCACGCCAAGGGGTAGTTTTGTCACAGTCACCGCTGCGACATATTTTTCCGAATTCTTGACGCTTTTAGTCGGTGCGAAAATTGAAACAAAGTTATTGCAACTGACGTCCAAACATCAATCATATTTTCTCAGGTGGATTTCCGGAGTTGGTTTTATTGTTTTGCTTACGCTCCCTGCACCCGGATTTACAATATAAATACTTTGCGAACAACACAGAATTGCCCGCTCGGTTGGACATTTTTTACGAATTAATTCCCGTGCGGTTTTGTGCGAGTCGCGTTGTTTTTTTATCTTTGACCTCAAAGGGATGAAAAAATTTCCGCATGACCGCGTTACAGTTTCCTGTAATTACCGAGTAGTGGGAGGTGATCTAAGAACCCTTTTAATCGCAAACTTTTGCGGTTTAAGCCTTGCCATCCCTTAATGGAGCCGTCCAGGTTCCATTTCCTGGGGTTAATTTCATAAGACTCGACCCGAAAGTTAACCACTAGTTACTTTCCGTTCCGGTTAGTTGGCGTCCTCTCCAAATTGGGCCTTGTTTACATCCGCTGCATAAATTCTTGGCTCGGATTTTTCCGGACCATTGTCTGGATCGTTTTAATGGATCAAGGCTAATGCGCATTCAAGAAATCGGTGTCGGACATTGTCACGTGTTTTTCAATTAAAGCCGAATTATTTCAGTAAATCGGTTTTTTGAATCGCTGGTGATTAATAATGGATTGTGAGTTCATTATTGCCCGTGATTGGTTTTCACATCGATCATTATGATGCCGATTCCAAAACGAATTAGCGACGACAATGTAACTAATGAGCTTGGGAAATTAATTAATAAATTACTTCGATAGCGGCAGAGGAGTGATTAAAAACTTTATTCGCTCACATAAGCATTATCCAATGCTATTATAAGCATTGAAATTGCTTTCGCGTACCAAGTGGTAATTGTTGACGCATCTGTGACAATAAACTTTGTTGTTTGTTACCCAACCGATGTTTTGAGAACCATTAAAAATATTTAATTAGATATATTTCTATAAACGGAGCTAATTCCCAATGCTAATTCCGCAGATGCGGCAGCTCAAAATTTGATATTTAGTATCTCAAACATCTATTGCCACTTTACAGTTTTTTCAATTTTTTTAATTTTGATTAGTTTTTTGTTTTACATTACATTTCAGATTTTTTCTGTTTTCTTTGTCGAACTTTTTCTTTCACTTCTTTTTCCGTCTTTATTTTTTCAACTTTCTTCTTTTTTTGTTTAAATCAATTTCTAATCTAACGGATGTGCCACCGTGGGCCCCATTTGTTTGCTGATGATACCCAGATCTATAAACACTTTCCACCGAGTGAAGCACTTCAAGCAATAAGTGAAATCAACGCTGATCTTGAGAGTGTTTCAGTTTGGTCAAATAAAAATGGTTTAAAAGGCAACCCTAATAAATGAGTCGCTATGTGTGTCGGTAACAAACAAATAGTGAATAGTGTAAACGAAATCGCTAAAAATAACGTGAACATTCCAATTAACTCTTGTCTAACAAAATGTTGATGTGTGGCTTGATTCTTCTTTGAGTTTTCAGACCCATGTGTAAATATGATCCTTAGATCATCATACGCGAAATTTCGTACTTTGTATAGTTTTAAGCATCTGTTGCCATCTGAAGTTAAATGGAATCTTGTGGGTTATCTAATTTTATGTAGGTATGATTATTGTTGTCAAGTCTATTTCAACTTTTTAACAGCTGAGCAAAAGCATCTTCTACATAAATGCCAAAATAGTCTCTTGAGATTCTTGTACAATATTTCTTATAGGCACCACGTAACTCTCTATTAAAATGCTCATAATTTATTGAAATGTCAGGAATGAACCTATCTACTGTTTGCTGTACGACTTTTTAAAGTTATTAAAAACCAATGTCCAGTCTACTTACTTGCTACTTGCCTAGATGTACGTTTCATCAGGTTGACACTAGATTTATGTCACTTAGGAATAGAGATTCCTAGCCACAGCACCACCAAATACGAACATGGTTTTGCTTTTACAGCCTGCTCAGTTTATAATGAGAATTCCTCTCTTTTCCAGTCCTATGAGAATGTTTCAATATTTAGGAAAAAACTTAAGGATTTGTTAATCTCTAAGATGTAATTTAGTTATATTTTATATGGGAATGTGGAAGACCAGCAATGCTGAAGATTTCCTTTTGTGCAATTTCCTTTTTTTGTATTGTTTTATTTTTTTCTGTATCGTTTTGTATTTTTCTTTTTTTTCTTGTATTATTATTATTATTATTCTTATTAATTATTATGCTGGTGAATTCTTCTACAACCAAGCTGTAGAAGGGTTATCGCTTTTGGTAATGTTTAGGACTTTTCTCAGTGTGACACGTGTCCAGGAGAACTGATTTTAGCATCAGTGCATGCTTGTACACTATACACTATACCAGGGTTTTTCGAGTAGCTCAAGGTTTTGTTTGAGATTTTTGGGTAACACACCCGTCGTTGATACAATGATAGGCACAACCTGAAAACGTGTTTGCTTCCACATTTCTTTAATTTCTTTCTTTAGTTCAAGGTATTAAATTATTATTAATTTATTTATTATTATTATTGTTTTCTCAACTTCCTTCGTTTTTATCTGTTTTCTAAATTAATTTTTTAAGTCCTCTTTTTTGTCTTTTTCCTTCTAATTCGGTTATCACCTGTACATACAGACTTCTTTTTACATTTTTTTTGACTGTTTACTGTTTGATTGGTTGTAGGTCCTTGAAGTAATTTTTTATGTATTTACCAATTTCTTTGGCAACCGGATATTTGTAACATCTGTCGAGATATTTCATATTTTGGAAAAGATTATTATTAAAATCTTTTCTTAATTATTAATTTTTTATTTTTCAAAATTATAACAATTTTTTTAGTTTGAGGTGCTATCCATTTTTATTATAAACTGTTTTGTTTCATCAACAATTAAATACAGTTATAAGGATCATTACTTTTTTTTTCTCTTAGCTTGCTTTTCTTCAACACCTATTAGCTGTTTCAAAACTATAAAACTGCCAACGTCGCATTTTCTCTCAAAATTAGTTTTTATAAATTATTTATGCACTTCAAAAAATTAATAGGTATAATGTACTACAGTGGTGGACAAATTAATCGCGTACACTACGAAAAATCAAGTAACACATTTTTTCTAATTTATTAATGTGTAATCATGTCTTTTTTGAAGTTTAAAGATATTTTTAGAAAAGAGGTTATACGTTGCAATTAGAAATTGTCAAATTGTCGCTCTAATTTAACAGTAAGGTAAGAATGAATCTTTATTTACAAAAATTAATACAATGACGATTCTAAAATTAACATTTTTTCATGGCTCCATTTGCAGCTGATACTTTGTTTGATCTGTTAGAAATGGATGCAGTAAGGTCCCGACAATAATTTTTGTTGATTCCCTTCAACCAACTTCAACGTTTTGAATACCAGCCCATAGTTCATTTTCGTTCTCAGGCCTAAAGTTCTTTAAAGGCACTGGCAACTTATTTTACCAGTTTTATGTTTTAACGGAAATTGAAAAAATCGTTCGTTCTGTACCACTAGGTTCTTTTCAAAATTTCCTACGATGAAAAATAAGCGAGATAATCGCTTCGAAAGAAAGAAATCGTGACGTCGTAACCGCCTCTCATCATAGAATCCTCTTATCACTGAACCCTCTCATTCACAAAAAACGTGACAGATATTTGAACATTTTTCACACATCTTTCACAAAATCAAAAATTAACCACTTATTCGACTAATTTCTGTTGTAAATTTTGTCTTGAACTTCACGAAAACATCTGAGGAATTTTTTCAAGTTTTCAGTGTGACATAAAAGTCAAAAACCATTTGATCTTAATATTGGACCAAATGCTCAATAAGCGGTTATGACGTCATAATTTCAACTTTAAATCGAAATAACTTGAGTTAGGGAGCAGATACAGAGAAACGGTTTTCACTACTATAGGTAATAAACTTTTTCAGTACTATCATTTAAGACAAAGTTGTTTTTTAAGTTGCCAATGCCTTTAATTATTATTTAACAAGTGTTTCACCTTATTCAGGATTTGATGGTCATGGTCGTCCCGAACCAACATTTTTTTGTTCCATCACTTTAAATTGTGCTTTTTTTGTTGTATTGGTCCTCAACTGCTCTTATGCTATGACCCTCTTCCAGTTTCAACAGTATAAGCACTTTGTCGTGTTCAGTAAGTTTTGACAATTTTACTATTTGACACTGACGAAAATGTCATGCTAATGCCTACTCAATCCAGCAAAAATACGATGTACGCGATTATATTGTCCACCACTGTAATTTATAGTTTCAATCAGAGATCTAATCATTAACTATTTTACATTTTTTTCAACCTTATTTAAAAAAAATAATTCGGTAAAATGCGACGTTGGCGTTTTTATAGTTTTGAATCAGCTAATATAACGCTATCAAGTTATAATTTTTATTATTAATTTTGGTTTTCTCTTTAAACGATTGTTGGTTTCTTTTACGTATCCTACTCGATTTTTTTCTTCTTATTTTTTTCTTCACTATTTCAACCATTCTCATCTTTATCCAAATCCAGTTATCACAAACAACGGTTTAGGAATTATTAACACAAAAACACAGCATCAAATGTCGCTTTTTACAAAAATAGATACAAAGACAGTCAATAATGCATCAGTGATGGATGACCCGTTTTATTGCCCTTTGACTGGTGCATTTCTTTAATAATTCGTTACGAGAAGTATTGATCGACTTACAAATTACAAAAGCTGGCAATAAATGTGTATTTGTGATAATTTGATGGTTCAATAATTTGGCTTTGGTGTTCGACCAGCCGTTTGCAGTCACACTAGAAGATGTTTCGAGTCACAAAGAGATAACGACGTCTTCAACTAATTCATCATCCAGTAGTACCAGATAACGTCTAACATGGTGTAGCCCATTATTCATAGAACACCCGCATTACAAAGCAATTACAATCAAAAGGCAGTCTGGCGCTATTTTATGTTTAATTGTCAGCAATGTGAATACGTAAACAGTGTAGTTTGTTATCGAAGAGGCATCTTCGAGTGCTAGCAGAGTTGTTTATGCGATACTGTGATTTCGGCAACTATTAGGAAACTTTCCCGGTAATAAGAGAGATCACATGTTGCGACTACGTCAGTTTGCCGGATATCATATTTGAACTTTATACAAGCTTAAATGTTGTGAACAAAGCTATTAAGACTACGATTATTAGAGTGTCGAAAGGCAAACTCTACCAACTTGTAACTCAGAAGAGATTTCATGTGGGGTTACACACAACCGACGCCAATTTAACAATTTAACTTCTTGACAAGTTAAATTATGCGAGACAAAAATTTTGGGAAGTTTGGGACTACGCTGCTACCCATCTAAAATCAAAAAATTAGCAAAAAAAACTTTTCTCGAGTTGGGACAAGTCCAATCAATCACGTTTCGCAAGTTGGTGCTTTTGATTCAAATCTGGCGAAAGTTCGCGTTTGACACTTATTCGCAGCGACATTTTTCACGGTTAACGCATCAATTAATAATTCTCTTTGTAACATCCGGCACTTTGTTTCCTCCATTGTGTTTCAGATTTAATACCTACTATCTGGAACAATCCAGCGCTTCCCAAACAAATGTTCAAACTTGAACCGCGATGATTAATCACCGCGAACGAATCTCTAAATTCTCCACTAATTGCGAGCGTTCCTCTTTCTTTCACCTGTCCATTGACAAACATCGATCATTTTAACTTCCTCACACGCGTCAAACGAATCCCCTTTGTGGCGTTGCGAAAGCGGAAGCGTTTTATTTAATTTGCATATTCGGCGTGATTTCTTCTTCGATCGCGATGCAAAAAAACCTACTCGGGATAATGGAGGTGATTGTTCTCGTGCTCGGATGGAGTTTTGAACCGAATTGCGATTAGATGCATGTGTGTGAAGTTTCCGTAATGGGAGACGGCGGATGAGGAGCAGTCGCCGTGAGGTAATTGTTGCCGGATTGCTTCCAACTTCCATTAAGTCGAACGAACTAATATGACGAAATTTGAACGTTTTAATGGACATTTTTCAAAGAAGACGCAAGGGACCACCGCGGACTGAACTGACGCCAGATTTATACCAAAGAGCTTTACCGAGTTTATAACGCTTTAGACGAGTTTATGTCTCTATTAAATCTTAAAGACGTGCCAAATATTGTCGCAGCTTCTCTAGGAGAACTGAATTAAATGAAAACTTAATTGCCATCAAAACATTCAGTTTCACCCAACTGCACTTTATGTTTTTCTCTATAACTTCATTCGGTTTTCTCGTTTGGATACAACT
The DNA here is from genome assembly GCA_939628115.1 of Tribolium freemani. Taxonomy (NCBI): domain Eukaryota; kingdom Metazoa; phylum Arthropoda; class Insecta; order Coleoptera; family Tenebrionidae; genus Tribolium; species Tribolium freemani. The sequence continues at coordinate 11,418,381 of OW626790.1, forward strand.
TGAATTATTCTTACATTTTAGGTACACTCACCCAAAAAGAAAATGACGCGTCTATAAACGGACACCTACCGTGCAACCCCGGTCCCTTGACCACAACCAACCACTGCCATAAATCATTAGAGATCGTTTTGAGTCGTGTTCCACATTTTATTTATCGGCTTTTGAAATGTTTAAGGATTTCTTGTTGGAAATGGTTGTTTCGGACAAATATGAAATAAACAATTTTCAAGTTTGTCACGACGCAACGTCTCTACGCCTTGAGAAAAGATCACAAAAATAAATTTGTTAAATAAGTTTTATTATGCGACAAAAATTTGCTGAATAACAAACATGGTAAAACACGGATTCTTATTTCATTTGGTATAAATTATCACTGCGAATTAATGAGCAAAATTGAAGATTAATTAAATTTTTACTATATGCTAGGAATGTTTTCTTAAAGTAAACAATTTTGTTTCAAAATAAAATGGCGTGACAATTAAAAAACAGTTAGCTTTGTTTCATTAACTTTTAGCGCAATTTTTTTACCGTAGAAATAATTTTCAAAAACCATCTATTCTTATTGCCGTCGGTGTTGTATTTTCATTACTAAAACTTAGACCGCGAAAATAGATTTTGCGGTCACGAAATGATCACTTTGCTATCGATTGCCAAAAAAAAATACTTTAAATCAAAATAATTATTAGTTTTAAACTCTAAGGGTTAGTTGCATTATCGGATTTAAAGGAGCATTACATTAAATGTGGTTTATAATGTGCTCACATTCTAAATCAACATTAACTTTAAAGTCTCTTTATTTCGATTATGAAACTGGCTGTAGTAGTGTCAAATTGTAACCAAAAATTTAGTCGTTTTTATAGTTCCTTTCTTAAAGATACAAAACTTATTGAACTAACAATTGTGCATAAAACAAGATAAAACAAAAATGTAGTAATACAAAGACGTCTATACTCTTAATCAATCATTATTAATCGCACAATCGTTTTTGGTAACATTTTTTGTGTCAAAAAAATGGTATAATTAGAATAAAAGTTATCAATGGACTTTAGGGTAATTCATTTATGAAACCGCAAATTTAGGTTCACTGGAAATATTTAACAAACACCAAATACGTTATCTTCTGTGTTATTTGGTGTTTGTTAAATATTTCCAGTGAACCTAAAATTAAGACCAAAATTTTGCAACTTTTCTTACAATTGATAAAGATTTATAAATCTTCTTGGAAGACAAATAAGAAATAATAAAAATTCAGGTTTGTCGTGGCGTTTCGACACTTTGAGAGATTAGAAAAAAAAATTAATAAATTTGTTGGTTGTTTTGTTGTTCACTTAAAAAAAGACACTGATTATTTCTGGAAATAACTTATAAATAAAATCCTGGTAAATAATAATTAATTAAAACAGAATTCAGTTCGAAAATCTCAAAGCAAAGAAGTGGTTTAATGTTATAATTTTTTATTTGAATCCCAAAAAATTTATGGCAATTCAATTTAAAGAAGGGATTATTTTTAGTGATCAGTTTTGTTTTGTGGGTTTGGTTTTATAAAATTCAACAATTTATAAAAATTAGACAGATACAAAATACAGTAACAATTATTTTACTTAAAACATTTTATTTATTAATTAGAAATGGTATTCTAAATAAAATGATATAACAATTACTGTGTTTGTTTGTTATAATAGCACATTAAATCTTATTTTGCATTGACTTAGGGCCGGATTATTGAAAGCTCAATTAAAATTTAACCCGTGTTTAAAAGTTAACAACGAAATGAACCAACCAAAACGCTTCAATTTGGTCACGTGCTCAGTTAATCACGCATTTAATTGGCGATTAAATTAATGACGCTCCTATAAATCGACCCTACGAGTAATAATTTAAATTTGCAAACAAACCGACATATTTTGACCTCACAAACTGTCGAAATGTCGCGACAGACAAGGAATTTTTTTAATTTTTCATTTGTCGTTTAAGAAAATTAATAAAAGTTTATCAATTTTAAGAAAAAAATTTAAAATTTTGGTCTTAACTTATCTCCTGTGGTGTTAGGTGTTGTTAAATATTTCCAGTGAAGCTTATTTGTCATAATTTTAGTCTGGGTATTCGCATCAATGAATTGCCCTAACGCTCATTGTCAACTTTTATTCTGGTTATATAAATTTTGTGAAGCATTTAGGACCAGTTTATAGAAGCACAATTAATTTAAGCCTTAATTAAATGCGTGATTAAATGATTACGTGACCAAACTGAACCGATTTGGTTGGTTCATTCGCGTTGTTAACTTTTAACAGCGCAATTAAACCGGCCCTTAGTAAACAACAATGTTAATAAAAACAGTTGTGCGATTAATAGTATAGACGTCTTAACTTGAAATTTAAAATACATACAATTAGATTACCTACTACTTTTTTGTTTTATACCCAATTGTTTTGTTAGTTCAATAAATTTTATACCGTTAAGAAATAAACTACGTTTAAAGACGATCAAATTTTTGTGGCTACAATTTGTAGCAATGAGATTTTAAAAATAATTATTATTCTGATTTAAAATATTTTTTTGGCAACCGATAGCAAAGTGTCACTACGCGGTCTAAGTGTTTAATGAATGAAAATACTACACCGACAGCAATAATAATTGATAGTTTTTGAAAATTACTTTTACAGTAAAAAAATTCGGCAAAAGATAACTAAATAAAACTACTGCAACATAACCTTTTACTTTTCATTAATTTGCAGTGATAATTTAAATTAAATGAAATAAAAATTGTGTTTTACCGTGTCTATCATTCGGCAAATTTTAGTCGCATATTGAAACTTATTTTGCATCAGTCAAATAATAAATTTAATTTGCAAACAAACTAACAACCAAAACAACCAAATTCTAACAAAGACTAGACAAATTGCTAAATGAATTATTTTCGCGAGCCTCGAAATTAATTTTCCGTCCAAAGTCGAAAAATATGTATTATGTGCGTTCGCAACCCCATGTAAGCCGCAGTTAAGCACCTTTTATAAGGCCTCGTTTCCCGCGAGACCTCTTCATCCGATTTAATCCAGGAGTGAGTCCTGGAAGACGAGATGACTCAGGAACGGGTTAATCTCGTTCCGAATGCACTGTCGTTGAAAGCGAAACGACAATAACTGAAATTTCCTGCGATATTTCAACGTCTTTTAACTTTGATTCGAGTCTCTCAAACCAGATGTAACATTAAGCGACCACGTAGAGGCTATAAAAAATCCCCAACACTTTATCCAATTAGGGAGCGATTGGGATAATCGAGGGCAGATTCTATCCAAGTGCAACTTTGTAATTGTTAAACTTTGGCCGAAACCGAGGCTTAAGCGAGATTCCACAGAAAGACGTGGACTATTGTTTGAGTTTATGGCATCTGTTTGCAAGTCGTTAACGGCTTGCGAGCAAATAACACACTCAGGTGAAGGAAAGCAAAATTTTGAGAATTGTAGACACCTGTTGGCGCTAATTGCAAATTTCAAAAATTCGTTTCACGAGCTCAAATTAAAAAAATTATGCTTGTTGAGTAAACAAGTGAATTATAATTAAATTTTTGCTACTTTTTCCCCGGTATTTCACTGTCCGACTGCGAAAGGTGGCAAATTACACACCAATTACACCCTCGTCTAATTCCTCCAGCAATTTAATGACGTCGTGTTTATAGCCACAATTCGGCTGAATTTGTCGCCACTTATCGCACGATTAATATGTATCTTGACAGGTTTTTTTCGTGAAAATTCCAGACGTCGAATAAGCATTTGCGTGTCTATCAATGCGATCTGACCGTGCATGAAATGCAATAAATGTCTCACTTTAAATATAACATTGAGGCGAGCAATTAAAAGATAAGAAAAACAAAATGACAAAGTGTGCGAAGATGGCGAAAAAAGAACGCATTAAATAGAGATGTACTTGATTAAAACGGTCTATGTAGTCGAAAGGAGATTAAATTTCGAAACATTCGCGTTCTTATGATCGTTTAGTGGAATTATCGCGCAATTTTCCTTGATAAAAATGTCGGAAACAAAATAACGGACGGAAATGGCACTCGGTTCCAGAGTAGAGGACTAATTCGATCCCTACTCCGGTAATGAAGGCGATTGGATTAACGGGCGTTAAGGTGATTGACAAACTTTCGGGGATTCGTTACAAATTTTTGTGAAGAGGAAATTCAGATGAGTTTCCAGTTGGCAAATCGCTGTTTTCAGTCGTCCAATCTAAGGGTTTGAAATTAGTTGGCAATATTAAATTGTGTACATTATTCGATATTTCCAACGTAATATCAGAAGTAAAGACCACTTGCAAATGTGAATCACCTTGTGTAAAATAAAATACAATAGAATAGAATTTCACTTTATTTATAATCAAAGCCATAATTATGGCGTTGAACATGTCAAAAAACATAACAACATCAAACGTAATTACATTTACAATACAGTTACAAATACGAAATATTATAAACCCTAACTAAAATGAATTTCAACAATACATACAGGGTGATTCTTAAATAGACCGACAAAATTTTATCACAGTCTTCCAAGGATAAGTAGAGACGATCTGTACCATATTTACGTTTTTATTTCATAGGGGTAGAAACCCCTTAATCCGTGCCACTTACGACGCTCATGAGTTCAAATTAGTTGTTTTGGAAAAAATGTGCTCGTTTTCATCATGAATATCGATAATACACGGTGATCGTTGGTGTATTGATCAAGTACATTGTCATCAGATGATGATCATGCTTTCCACTAACTGTGCTAATACTACTTACAAACACATCAGTGGCGTACGCTTTATCTCCAACATAACTTTAAAAAAATTTATTTCGAAAACGGTTGTACAAGGAATTTTTTTACTATTTTTCCCAGCATGTACTCATTTGACACTACTATGGGTAGAATTTTGTCGGTTTATTTAAGAATCACGCTGTATATCACAAAACTCTTTTGTTATTTTTAACAGTTTTAACACCAATTATTTTGTTTTGTTGTTGACACTTTGTTTATGTTTAAATTTAATAATAGACAATTTATCTGCCTCAACACATTCGCTACTTTTTCAAAGTAAGTGCCCATCAAATTGCAAAAATAAACTAAAACTCAGGTTGTTTGAAGTAGCGAGCGTCTCAAAACTTTGCTTTAATAATTTATGAGACACTTTGTTCAGTGATATTGTAATTATACTACAATTATTATTTATCCCGCCGCATCCACCATTTTTAGTTATGAGGTATTTATCAAAGGATTGAAAAAGCTCAATCTTAATTTAATTTTGCTAGTGTTTTTTTAATTTAGAGTTTTAATGTATATTATAAATCCTAACCAAAATAAATTTAATCAATACAGGGTGGTCCACCTCAGCTTCCGTCTTCTGTAGCTCAGTTAATAATAATAATAATAATAAAGTTGAATTTTTGATATTTTGTAAACATTATTGGATACATTTTAGGAAAATATTTTGGTTTTACAGAATTTTCCAAAAAAGTGAGGTCATTAATAAATTTTTTTAATGGCTGTTGTTACTTTTTTGTGCTCATTAGGATACCTTTTTAGCTTCTTACATGTGCCTAAAGTTTTTTTAAATCGGTCAGGGATTACTGTTAAAAAATATAAAAACCAAAAAAATCGGTTTTGAAAATTAATATAAAATAGAAACAGTGTTTTTTTTTGATAACATTATCACTAGGTACGTGTTGCACAAGATGTAACAGACTTTTTAAACTTTAGAGCATTTTATTTTGCTTATTTTGGCAACCCCTATTTACTTTTATATCATTAGATGTGGAATTAAAAAACGAACATTTTTTATTATCTTACAACCCTAACGTAAATCCTAACACATTTGGAGTTATTGGCAAATTAAGGTTGTAATAATAATAGTTATTTATTTAACGAGTTTGAGTGTAAATCGGACATTTCATTTCACGAGTGGATTATCAAACCACGAGTGAAAACGAGTGGTTTATCATCCACGAGGTGAAATAAATGAACCGATTTACACGAAAACGAGTTGGATACAACATTTTATTCTAGTGATAGTGATAGTGAAGATGAAAATTACATGAACGTTAGAAGTCCAATGAGTAAATTACATAAAAATACATAACTAAAACTTTTATTTTTTATAATAATATTAGCTGTTTCAAAACTATAAAAACGCCAACGTCGCATTTTACCGAATAATTTTTTTAAATAAGGTTGATAAAAATGTAAAATAGTTATTAATGATTAGATCTCTCATTGAAACTATAAGTTACATTAGCTATTAATTTTTTTAAGTGCAGGAAAAATTTATAATAACTAATTTTGAGAGAAAATGCGACGTTGGCGTTTTTATAGTTTTGAAACAGTTAATACAAGCAACCGAAAAACGTATTCCTATTCTTTTTTCTCTTCTTTTAAACTTTTTAAAATGCCAAAAATGACAGATCAACAAAAATAATCGGAATAACCGCTTCAAAATCAGCGGTCGTTTTGGTAAGAGAAAAACAACCAATTTTTTTCAGCGGGGTGGTCCGTAACCTTGGTTAGTTAGGTCATTTTGGTTTTTCAGGACTTACGGAACGCCTAACCGTTATTTTGGTCAACCTGGTTGACTTGCGGACCATACCCTTAGTAAAACTCATTTAGGGTATTTGCATTTGCTCAACAAATATAACTTTAAACTTTGCTCAAATTTTTTCAAGCAGCACAAATGGGTTGCTTTTGGAAGATGTTTAAAAATTTTAATAAATTCGTTTTTCTTAAATTTAGTTTGATCTTGGTGTAAATGGTGTTTATCTCGGGTAGGGTAGTTATGCAGAAATTGTTGTTCTTCAAAAAATTTTGAATCCTTTTTAATAAATGCTGCATATTCGAGGATGTTATAACAGTGGCCAGAAAACCCGTTGCCTATGGTCATCATTATCTACCCTTGGTATATAAATAACTCTTAATACTGATTCAGATTTATTGATTTTAACATTATTGGTGATATTTTTTAAAATTTTACAGCGTATGTTTTAAATTTCTCGCTTCGTAAATGTTGCAAAATGAATAAATAACCCACTCTAGAGCCCTCAAACAGGTGCTAAAACGTGTAAGTAATAAATATTAGATTACATGTTGTGCAGTATCGAGAGACACATTCTCATAAAACAGTTTCGTTCTCGTTTTATTTGCAAGTCCGATCGATGAAATTCATAACATTACTCAGTTTCGTCTTGTTTACAATAACGTAATCTGTTGAAAGAAATCCGTCTTTTATTTTCCTAGTGCTGACCGTAAACAAGCGAAATTAATTCGAATGGCTCTCCATCACGGAAATATTGTCCCTTCGGCCTCTTTGGTTTAATTATTCCGCCGACATAAAGAGATAGCTTTACATTTCGCTAACAATGAACCGAAAAGATAACACGGAACCGAATTTCTTTGATGCATGCCTAAACCTGACACCTCCGTCCCCAATTCAGAAAAAAGGCAATTAGTCGAAACTATTTCCCCCGACAACGTTTATTTACGTCTATCGTCGCACCGCTCATTGAATTAAAATGCAAATACACAGCCTCCTGAACAATAATTACTTCTCTAGTCAATTATCGTGGTTGCGTTGCAAGTTGACAATTGACGACGATGGCGCGGAATTTGATTATTTGATGATAATTAATTTAGACGCGTGTAAACACACGATTGTTTTATTTTATAACAACTGTCAGAAATTTGATGAGAGAAAGCCGATTTCATTATGAATGTAAACGCTGTTAAAACATCAAAGTAATGGTATTGTGCATCCGTAAATGCGTTTAGCTGTTCGATTCGGATGATGTTATTATTTAATAAAACGACATTGGTTGTTATTAAACGTGATTTACGCAAACATTTCAATCGGCGAGATTTGTTTGCGCTGAAGCTATCCGTCTAGCAATTAGTGAGCGAAAATAACGGTTTCACACATGTCAGCCGGCTTTAGTTGCTGTTGCTTGTCCCATTCAAACAAAACCAACTTTTATCAGGACACAGAATTAGTTTCACAACTTTTTTTTACAAAAACAGACTGAAATTCCGGGGTTGTTTTTTGCATTTATCGTTATTAGCACGAAAAACACTTTTGCAATCATTTTTAAAACATTAACATATCTGCTTGGTTTATACAAAAACTATCAATCACAATCTTTCAATAATTTTGAAACATTCTGTATACGTATCAACTTTACTTTGTATTTTGCATATGTATTTAGCCCGGCGGGCGCATCCACCATTTTAAAACTATTGTCGGATATTGCAAAAATTTATTAAAAATCTATAATTTTATTAAGATTTTTAATATTTTTAACATCAAGAACACTTTCTAAATTATCTTAAAACACTGTGTTTATGTTTAAACTTTAATAATGGACAAACTTATTTGACCCGACACATTTACTGTTTTTTCAAAATAAGTGCCCATCAAATTGCAAAAATCAACTAAAATTCCGATTTTTTGAAGTAGCGGGCGTCTCAAAATTCTGTTATAATTATTTCTAAGGCATTTTGTTTAGTGATATTATAATTATTTTAAAATTATTATTTTTAGGTGAGATTTTTTATCAAAAAATTGAGAAACGTCAGATCTGCCACATTTGGTGCTTTTTAGTTTGATGATAACAAAAACACTAATTATTGTTGAGGTTTAGAATATCGTCCATTCACTATGTTTAATTTGTTTGTTGCTGTTTGGTGTGTCGGGTTTTTAAACTGTGTTTTTGTTAAAAAAGCGAAACCAACTTATAGCAGATCTCAAAACTAGCTTAACAAATTTTATTGCAAGTATTTGCAAATACAAATTAAAATTCGGGGGTTGTTTTTTAAATCTATTGTTGTTAACACTAAAAATCACTCTTGTAATAATTTTTTAAACATCCTGTATACGTTTCAACTATTTGATAAAAATGTATGTATTTCGTCGCATCTACCATACTTATATTTTAAATAATTATTAAAAAATACAAAATATCCGATCCTGCTTGGTCTATCCAACAACTATTATTTATAATTTATTAATAATTTTTGAAACGTTTTGAATACATATTAACTTTATTTTCCAAATGTATTTATCCTGGCGCATCCACCATTTTAAAAATTATTTTTGGAACTTGCAAAAATCTACTAGAAGCCTGAGATTTTTAACATTTTTAACACCAAGAACTTTTTTTTATTATTTTGAAACACTATTTGTGTTTAAATTTTAATAATGGACAAATTTATCCGACCAGACACATTCACTATTTTTTCAAACTAAGTGCCCATCAAATTGCAAAAATATACTAAAGCTCAGATTGTTTGAACTAGCGAGCATCTTAAAACTTCGTTTTAATAATTTCTGAGACACTTTGTTCAGTATTATTATAATTTAACTAAAATTATTATTTATCCCGGCGCATCCACCATTTTAATGACGTGGTTTTTATTAAAGAATTGAAAAAGCTCAAGCTTAATTAAGTTCTGCTACGTTCAGTGCTTTTTAATTGGGTGATAATAATAGTTATTTATGTAACAAGTCCACAAAATAGAGTTTTAGCGGACGAGTCGGATTAATGAGATCATCTCTTTATGAGATGAGTCCGCTAAAACTATTTTGCGGAAGTGTTGTATACAAACTTTTTTGATACCAGCTCTCTAAAACAACAAAATTGTAAAATTCTTTACATTTCCAATCCACCCTCATCATAAGTGCTATCGATCGATAGTCATAGCAACGACTGATTTATTGAAACAATAATAATTATTTTGTCAATTAATAAATAAATTAAGAGTCCGCAAAGTGTTGCTATGACGACTTTAAGTACTTGTCCTTTAAAATGACATTTTGCGGGGTCAACCAGTTTCCAAAGTAACCATTTTAGAGAGTGTGTACCAAAAAAACAATTATTGTTAAGGTTTAGAATATCATCAATTCACTGTGTTTGTTTTGTTGGCTTTTTCTCGGGACAGTTTGGACATTTAATTTTTAATTTAATATTACAACAAAATGTCGACATACTATAAAAATGTATCCAAGGAATATTTATTTTGTACTTTTCAACAATTTTATAGTTTAAATTTGTGTTTTTTGTTTGTAACTTTTATTTATTGATTGTTTCCATAGTTCTGAAGAAACTGACGTCTATAAATCAGCCAAACGTTAGCAACCAATATTGGTTTTTAATTTAAAAATCTGTTCAAACTGAGAAAAAAACAACAAACTATAATTATTATTTTTAATAAATAATTTGTTAACAAAAAGAATTATTTTTAATTTTGCAGTGTTAGTTTCATCCACTACTGCTGGGAGCAAGGCAGTTTTAATTAAATGCAACAAAAACCGGATATATTTCTTCTAATTAAAACACAAAGAATTGCACAGACATTCCTTGTTTAAATCCTCTTTTATGCCAAGCCGCCGCAAAAAAGTTACTTTTTTCCTTGTAGTAACGGTTCAAAGTAATCTTTGTTTCTCTCCACAAACATTTTTATTAAGGCAAATTTGAAGCTTCCGCTTTGAAACTCTTTTTCCTTTTATTTCGTGCGAACTATCGAGTGAACGACACGTAATTGATTGCCCTTTTATTTACATACGTCTTTCTGCTGCTGTGACACTCACTTTTTTCGATGTCAAGAAAATCAAACAAAATAGAAGAGAAAATACACTGGTAACATTAAATTTTTAGTAAATCTGTGCTTGCTTTTGTGCTAAATCAGAAGTGGGTCGTAAATCCCCCTTTAGGGTAAATTATGGTTCTCCTGGAAGGGTTTCAATACCGGGTGTATTCGAAGAGGTGTGAGCGAAGTGAGCTATGGCCATGTCGTGTCAAACATCGCTTTGTCTCTGTCAATAGAACGCATCCCTTCCGCTTGCCACCTGGCCTCGGGATTAAGGGTTGGTTAGGTTTATTCAGATCAGGGTTAAGAAGATCAAACAGGTTGAGTAGGGTCGCGTGGTTTAACCTTAGATTCATTTAATGACATAACGTTTGCAATGAGCGTGACCGCAGGAAATTGGCCGAATTTTCAAACATGCCACCTTGTATTAAGACCCATTCAATTTGAAATCCTCCTCGTCATAAATCGACACGGATTTGGACACGACCACGTGCGTGTTGCATTTGCTTGGACGGTTTCAACCCTCTCACTGCTTGTTTATATGTGATCGATACGGTTATTATGCATAATTTGGTTCATTCATCACACTCTCTGGACGGCTGGGATTTAGATAATTGACGGGCGACGAGTTGCGATTGCTTTAAGCCTGTCCGGAGGATTTTTAGGGCAAGGGGTCACGGGTTTACACGAAGCCACAATAAAGAATAATAACACGGTTTTTAATTTTTTGTCTTTGCTAAGAATCTGTAAACAATCAAGTCATTTTGCCAAAACAGCTTTTAAATCAGGTTTCCAAATATTTTTTCTACTTTATTTTGAGAAATTTATGTTAAAACTGTCTACGGTATTGTAACAAATTACCAGATATTTTTTAAAAAGAATATAAAAAAGGAAATATGATGGATGCGCCGGGAAAAGTAAACTAGAAAACAATATTTTTTTGTATTCTTAATGAAAAACGGCCATTTAATTAGGAAAAATTTAAAAATAATAGTATATTATATTATAAGTGATAGAAATGCATTATTATATGCGAGTTAACTTTATAACTTTATAATGGCACGTGTGATATACGACATTTTATCTTATCTTATCGTATTTTATCTTATACCATTGTACAGTACACCATTGTTTTCGGTGAGAGAAATCAAATTTCTCTCACAAGAGAGATAAAACTGTCAGATTTAGCTTTATCTCTCTTGTGAGAGAAATTTGATTTCTCTCACCGAAAACAATGGTATAGTATAATGTACCTAAAAAACTGCATCTGTAAGATAAAATGTTTTATTTTACGAATTACCAATACTTTAATCATTAACAACATTTTACTAGTTAGCAACATAAGATTTTCACTGTACTCCTTGATTGTTTCTCCAATTACAGAGTTATTCAAAAGTTTTTTATTATATTTTTTTGTTTAAGTGAAAGCAGATTTAGAGTCGCTTTTCTCGCGGCTTTTAAAACTTCCGGATTCCAGCGTTCACCTACTGATAAAATTCTGTTTTGTTTAATTTGTTATCATGCGTTAGTACGATTTACTTTTAATAGGCAATGTTAAAGATTCTAGAAAAACAATTTTTGTTAAAATGTTCTTAAGTTTTCCAAGTTTTCCATTAAGGATTCAAAAAAACTGCATATTCAGCTTATAAGAAAAGTGGTTAACTATCTCGTAAAAAGTTCATTTACACTCTCACACTTGTAAATCAAACTATTTTCATTTGATCGTAAACCACCACTTTTTTTTAATTGTTAAACAATCTACAATTATCATTTTATATATATTTTTTTTCATTCAGTACAATTTTTTTATGTTTTTTTTTTGACAGAATACTCATCAAGACTAATAGCTAAACTCTGTTTATTATTGCGGATTTTAAAAAATGACGGTTATGTTTTTATATTGAAGTTTTCTTAAAATTTAGACATTCTTTAGACGCGTGACAAAGCAATATTATCAGGATTGAGTTAAAAATTTCTGTAACTTATTTGAAATAATAATTGATCGTAAACCACCACTTTTTTTTACTTGTTAAACAATCTACAATTATCATTTTATATTGTTTTAAGAAGACATCATTCAGTACAATTTTTTTATGTTTTGTTTTGACAGAATACTCATCAAGATTAATAGCTAAACTCTGTTTATTATTGCGGCTTTTTAAAAAATGACGGTTTTCTTAAAATTTAGACTTTCTTTAGACGCGTGACAAAGCAATATATTATCAGGATTGAGTTTAAAATTTCTATAACTTATTTGAAATAATAAGCTCAATGTTGGAACAAGTTTAAAATGTTTTTCAGCTTTAGTTTCAAAACTGACTAATTTTCAATTCTTTGATCAAATGTTGTGCAACCTGACACCCTTATTTCATTGCTATTTCTTTGATTTTTAATTATTCTGCAGTATTCTAACAGTACTTAATGCAAAAAATGATGGATGCGCCGGGTAACTATTATTAATTTTTTAATATTTTGACGAGTATTCTGATTAATACAAGATTTGGTAAAACTATATGGTTTATGTCTTATTTTGACCGAGAATACCAAGTGGTCCCGATATAACCTGCCAAAAAATTCGGGGTCATTAGAAAGATCCAACAAGTCCGAAAATCCTTTTTTGTTAGGTCAAAAATAATGTGGATAGATTAACCCTTGTCCATTCACGCTACTGATCACAGTCGTAGTCAAGAATTAATTGTTAGTGCTTGTAAAAATGAAAATATTTAGTCAACCATACCTGAATCATTTGTGACCGATATTTGTGAGAAATCTGACAAATTGAAATCAAATTAGTTTTCAATTATTTTTATCTCAAAGACGAAAAGACTTTTATTGGATTTTATTTTGGCAGGTTATATCAGGGCCAGCCTGTATATTTCATATTTTTTAAGTTTCTAAAAATTACTAGCACAAAGAGCTGTGTTTCAATCATTGTCAGTTCAGTTCCTTTTGTTGTTTTTTGCAAAGAGAGCAATTTTTCTTCTGAGTCAGTCATCAATAAATCGATTTTAGTCCAATTAATTATTATTTAATAAATTTTGTTGTTTGTGTTTCGATTTATTTACTAAATGGCTCGTCACATTAGAATAACAAACGATAATAATTTTTTACTGAAATTTAATTGTTTTTTATTTTTCTCTGTAAAATATTTGGCATTGACAACTTTTTCGTTAATTATAGTATTTTACCACAAGAAAAATACAGAAATAGTATACTGTCATCTGCAAATGTATGCCTATTGGTGCATTACAACAAGTAAATGTTTGACAAAGGAGCATTTATATAATTTATAGTGTAAACGTTGTTAGTGAGCAAACAGTTTTACCAACAAAACAAACAAATAGTTCTCGAATGTCAAAGGTAATATCTCGCGCCATCAGTCGCTCACTTTATATTCAAAATTAGCAGACAATTCTTAAAGAGCGTGCAATAACGGAGCGATCTTTTCCCAGCTAATCAAAAGAAACGAGATATTTTACTCCAAACAGTCGAGAAAGAGCGATAATAGTAGGAATAAAGGACGTTTTCTTTGACATGAATACGTTTCTACTTGAACAGTTTCTTTTATCATCTTCATTATTCCTCGAAAATTTTTAACTACTAATCATAAATTCCACTTTGCTTACTCTTGTAAGCAAAAAATTGCTGCGTTCGCTTCCAGCAGATGGCACAAATTCGGACAAAAACCAACTGCAACACCTGAAGCGCCGCCTCCAATGAATAAAACAACGATATTAAACTTTCAGAGGGCGGAAACTGTCATCTACCCCATTACACGCATTCCCTCGTGATAAGAACAGGCCGAAAATGGCCCGAATAGTTCCCAAAGTCAAGGGAAAAAATTATTTCGTAACGACCGGATGTTTATGTCAATATTGGTGGCAATTTAGACGGAAACGACATCCCCTAACTACGACGATTTAAATTAAGGGCGGTTTTTACGACTCGGGTGCATGGCGATGACAGCCCGGCTTGAATCAATGCGAATAAACCAAAAATGCACGCAATTAAGGTTTTGAAGAAGTGGCAGCGCTATTTCAAACATTCTTTATTATTAGAGATCGATTTTTCAGGAGGTTAAAAATTCAGGTACAGCAAAACCTCTCAACAACGGACTCTGATGGGGAATCTTTAATTCTTCGTTGTGGAGAGGTGTCCACTAATTGTAGGTGGGCAATTTTAATATAAAAAAATGTAATTTTTTTTAGTGAACAAATGAGTATAACTGTGACATAGGAATGTGACAAAGTGATCACAGAGGGTATACTCTTTTTCAAATTAAATGATATCCCAGTAGTCTGTGGAAATTAGAATTTAAGTTGGTTATACTGCTATTTTTAGTATCTTCACATATTTATAGTTGGTATTAGTTTTCCAACTAGTTAAAGAGCGTTACCGATTTAAATAAAAAAAAATAAACCCATTGTGGTTATATCAAGGGATTTTACTGTAGAAGCTGGCTGAATTAATAATTTTTAGTTTCACCAAAAGAATAAGCCACAATTATTTTGACACAATTTTCTTAACCTCAAATTTTGTTTGACATTTTGAGTTTTGACAATCAAACGTATAGGTTGTTTTACACAGTCATGGCCTACCGCGATATCTTTTATTTTGGAAACGAATATACTTGTATATTGGATCTGCTCAACCCTAGACATAACACCACAAAATGCAAAAAAGAGTGTTATTTATAAGTAGAGGGCGGAAAATATGCACGTCAATTAGGTCAAAATATGCACATATACAGGGTGTCTCACCTAAGACTTTCGAACCTGATATCTCAGTTATTTGTCAACGGATTTTTATGAAATTTAAAATACAGATATTTTAGAAGATAAAGATTAAAATTCAATTAATGCTGTTGCATTAGTCTTAAAAACGTAATTTTTACATGCTTTTTAAAAATGTTAAATCATTTAAGACTTATATTAAAAAGTTCATCGGCAATAAAAAATGCTGTAAGAAAAAAACTTATCCTTGAAAGACGTCTGTTTTGCAAGAAAAAAGAAACTGTTTAACGTGGGTACAGATGCAAAAGCGTAGATAACAATTTTACTTTTCTAACAGCGTCACACTTTTGACAGTTTTTTCAGTGGTGCACAAAATGCTGCTTAGCAATATTTCATCAATTGTTTCAAAAGGTAACTGCTCAAATACTTTCAAAATTTGGATCAAGTTTTCAACAACAAAATCTAACTTTTTCCTTGGATCAGCCGAGCGATTTGGTTAATTGTTTTTGGGGTTTAATGATTCAGTGATAATTGGGCTTAATCTTAAATAAAAGAAAAGTGTTTTAAAGTTATATTTTTTAACTTGAGGTCATTTTTTTGCTCCTAATTGAAAAACCACGTCGTAAAATATGTGCATTCTAAATTCCATAACAATCTGTTGACAAATAACTGAGATACTATTAAGATTTTTTAGGGTTGGAAAATTATACTGGGGAAGGACCATAAATAAAACCAAAAGAGAGTTATGCAACGTTTCGTCTTATCACATAACACATCATCAGGCTGAAGAACAAGTTATTATAAAACATCGACAATTTAATAAATATATAACTTACCAAACAATCTTTTTTAAATAACATTAAATACAATAAATTTTTACAGATGGCATAATGAAAATGTAAACAAGAATGTGGCAACGACACACAGCACTGAAGAAGTTCAAACAAAGAATGAGCTGAAGGGCAAGTCGATGTCACTATCTTTACAATTTTTTTTATACAAACAGGCGCAAAATACAAAATTAGAATATAATATAAATCTAAATTTAGTCAGTACATAAAAAACAAAAACGTAGAATCGACAATAGGGAGACCAGTATGATTTGTTATGAAATTATGAATTTCTCTAAAATTTTATTATGAATTATCATTTGGTATAACTGTTGTTCTGTTACTTTTGTTAATAAGTTGATTAGGCCCATTTAAAATTTTCAGAGAAATTCATAATAATTCATAGGTTTCCTATTGTCGATTCTACGTCTTTGTTATTTATGTATTGACTAAATTTAAATTTTTATAATATTCTAATTTTGACCTGTTTTTAAAACATTTTTTTGTAAAGATAGTGGCATCGACTTCCCCTTTGCTCATTCTTTGTTTGAACTTCTTCAGTGTCGATGCCATATTCTTGTTTACATTTTCATTATGCCATCTGTAAAACTTTATTGTATTTATGTTACTTATAAGATTGTTTGGTAAGTTATATATTTTTTAAATTGCCGATATTTTATAATAATATGTTCTTCAGCCTGATGATGTCTTATGTGTAAGACGAAACGTTGCGCAAACTCTCTTTTGGTTTCATTTATGGTCCTTCTCCAGTAATTTTCGAACCCTAAAAATTTCAATTTTTGGAGGACGTTAAACTTGTGAGATGATTGAGATATTAGGTTTGAAAGTCTTAGGTGAGACACCTTGTATATGCACCAAATTTTGCCAAAATATGTTAATACCTACTTAAAAAGGTACATTGAGTAAAAAAAATAAAAAGAGATTATTTACAAAAAATATGTGTGCCAGCAAATCATATTTTGTTTATTAAAATACCCTAAACACTTTATAGGTAAATTGTAAACAATCTATTTATTAATATTTTAATACTTAAAATATAGCAATCGCTTTTTTCTTTTTTGTTTTAGGATCTTTACATCTAACAAATTCATGTAAACTTAGTTTGAAAATCATTGCATTTTATAAACACAAACAGCAACGGATGTGTTTTATAAAACACTTAATTTTTGATTTTTGGCGACATTTCGCCAATTTGATTCTAGAACATTGTGTTTCAAATAATTCTTTTTGACCTGATAAAGTGCGATGCCGGAAAGCTTCGAACAGGTAAAAAGAGGGTTCCGGTATTGAAGATAAATAGTACCGAATTTATCAGGCTCATCTCATTGAAGCACCGTACTCATTTTTTCTATGAAGAGAGTAGAACGTTGAAAAATAATCCTATTTGGGATGTGATTACACCTGGCGGTATTACCCAGAAAGGGGAAAAATAATCCATTTAGGACAAACATCTTTCTTGGAATTGTTCACAAAAACAGTTCAGACAAATTGAAATTTTTTCAGAAAACAACAATTTTGCCTAAATATGGTAAATATGCAATATCCAGAATATGCAGCCGATTCTCAAAATATGCAAATAAGTATGAAATATAAAAAATGTATATAATCCGCTCTCTATTTATAAGGCTACGAAAACATTTAATTTAACAAACTGTCCTCCCAACTTATTCAAATTTGAAACACAAATTTGATGATCAGTTTAGGAATTTAAGATACCTAAATAAAAATTGTGGCAAATATTTACATATTTAACAAAATAGATTTATTTCGAATTTCAAGAAAAGCCCTTAAAAATTGCGAATTAGGGAAATTTCTTAAGACCCGCTCTCTATTTATTATTAGAAAAATAAGACGTGAGCTTTTAATATCGGAATCTCATAAAAAAAGAAATTGCGCAAGGCACGGAAGTTATGTGCGGGTAGTTTGGGTTCATGTCTTAAAACGCGATGAAACATCAGAGGAAACGAGAATTTTTTATGATAATAATTGTAACGTAATAAGAGCGTTTGCCTCTTTATGCTCTGCAGAAATAAAATACATTCCAATTTTGGAATCTGAATCATTTATTTCCACATATGTAGTCTGAAACAATACTCACACTCCGCAAAATAACTAGTCTCGCTAGGAGCAACCAGATTTCATTTGGTTCAAGCTTCCACTCTGGTATTGGCGACACTCTCGAGAGGGAAATTACAAGCGACATTCCCTTTGTCGATGTTCTCCTTTGAAAAGCAATTGCAGTTTACACTTTTAAAACAGGCGGCGCCACAAAGACACTCATGTTTTTGAGGGCCGGTCCGGCCCTGAGCCCTTATCACCCTCGCAAGATCTACACTCATTGAATTTAGTCGGCAAAGTTTACATTGACGCGAACTTTTTCCGGGGTAGATATTCAAGTTCACTTCTCCGAGAAAAGTTTTGCCATTTTGTACGCATTATGGACCTATTCGAGATTGGATCTTTTTGTTTCCAAGTGTGCCGACTTTTCTTCGAGAAAAATTCATTAATTTCGAATGGAAATTCCGGCACGCTATTGACACCGGACTTGACAGTCGACGCGGGTTTACCGTGTTTATTAATAAAGAAAAAAGGCCATTGGCGTCACTCGGGGCCTCTCCCAACTTAATTATTTACAAGACACTTATTAAACGAAAGAGTGGTTATCGAAAACGGCGCGTTTTTTTATAAATATTCAAGCCGGCGACCAAGTCATGAATATTTAGGCAAAACAAAGGGTTTTTCATCAAACTCAATGGTCAATCTGGGAAAATTTAAAGCAGCTCAGGCCGGGAAAGTGACGGAAATTTAAATCACTCTTAATTTTACATTCCCCTGATTTGTTTTCTTTTGACAACGCTTTTCATAAAGAAACTAAATAAATCAACATATTTAAAGCCTGCTTCACATAAATCAAACAGATACACCACATCAGTTTTATTCTATGGAGTCCCAGTTAAAGCATAAAAGCTCTTTATTAGCTTCCGTTGCACCTGTTTCCAGCAGATGTTTTAAACCCACTCTTGCATTTGAAACTTTATCATGTGTAAATTAATTCGCTCGGAAGTTGTGGCACTTGAAAATTCTTCGACAAACTAGACGCAAAAGTAAAACTAAAAACAACAACCTGTCTCAAAACTTTGCTTGCGACATGTCTCATAAATTTAAGTAAAAAATTAAACATTTAAATATTAGATTTAAGATCAGGTCAGTTCAGGTTAATATTTAGTAAACAACTGCCTGATGTGAAAAAACTATCTTCATTTTGTTCAATACTTTTGTGATAAAAAAAGATAAACACTGTAGACAGGGTGCCTTATCGATTTGAAAAAGAGTTTCAGAAATTAACTACAATACAAACTTCTATTTTTTTAAATCATTGATTTTAAATGGAACACCCTAAATATTGTTGCATTTTTAGACGTAGGTTTAAAGTCTGATGATTTTTATCTACTTGTATTATTAAAAATGTATCGCACAAACACTAAGAATAACTTTAAAAACTAACTTCAGCAACAATGGTGTTAGAGCTCTAACAACTAAATGTTTGGACAAATATATTTTTGCAAGGAAAATGCAAGTTAAGCGTAATTAATGTTTATTTAAAAAAAAAGAGTATAAATTGAAGAAATACCTCTATTTTGTAACTTATGACCTATTTAAAAACTACTTTAAAGCACTTGATATTTAACCTAAAATTAAAACAAAAAAAAACGGAAATATTATCTACCAACTAATTGTTTGGAAAAAAAAGAATAATTTTTACTAATTTGTAACATCCTTAATTGGCTTTAATTACTAAGATATTTTTTATTTTGTGTCAAAACGACACAATGATATTTAAATCAGGGCTGTTTGCTGGCCAAGACATAATGTTATTGTCACAATTACCGAATCATTATTTCACAAGTTTGGCTGTGTGACAAAAAACATAATTTTTTTATAAAAGTAGTAAGTACCTTTGGGATTTAATTTTTCAGTTGGTGATGGTAATAAACGTCTTTGCAAAATATATTTGATGGTATTTACTGTTCCTTCTATGAATTCAAATTTCTCAAGACCCTTTGCAAACATGTATCCCCATACTGTTTGTTCCTTGGCAAATTTCATAATAATAATAATAATAATAATAATAGTAATAGTAATAGTAATAGTAATAGTAATAGTAATAGTAATAGTAATAGTAATAGTAATAGTAATAGTAATAGTAATAGTAATAGTAATAGTAATAGTAATAGTAATAGTAATAGTAATAGTAATAGTAATAATAATAGTAATAATAATAGTAATAGTAATAATAATAATAATAATAATAATAATAATAATAATAATAATAATAATAACAGTAATAATAAATTTATTGATACAATAAAACAAATAGTTTTTACACAAGTCACTAGACTACAATTCACTAAAATCACACGCTAAAAAATCATCAAACTTGTAGAAACATTTTTGAAGGAGAAATTATTTTAGTTTATTTTTAAAGATGTCCAGAGATAGGTCTCAGAAATCATTAGGCAGACCATTGAAAAAAGCAATAGCAATAAAGCTGTTGCAGGTTTGAATTCGAGTTAAAGTTTACCAAAAGATATACCGATTATATGGTCTTTAAGGGTATTTAACTTTTTGGGTCGTTTATGGCAGGGTTTGCTACCACTTCAATAAATCCGTCACAGGAAATTATGCGAAGATGTTTCTTACCAGGACCGTATTTTAAAAAACGAAATGTCGACAGCACTTAAGAAACGCTACTGCTACACTGGTCAGCCGCTAATGTCTTAAAACTAAAGCATCATACCTAGTAAAAGTTATTTTCTAATTGTTTCTTGTTATTAATGCTTATTTAATTCTGCTTTGTTTGCAAATACAAAATTTTAAGTAGGTACGGTCTTGATGCGGTACTCGTACCACTCGGTCAGCAGCTGAACATTTGTACGATCTTGCATGACACAACCCTCATAAAGTGATTATTAGGAAGTGAAAGTTGTAAAATCGGTATATCTTTTGGTAAACTTTACTCTATCATATACTGGTACAATGTTCAATCTACCTCTGGTAGAATATTCATGTGATTCGACATGTTTTTTATATTTATGATTATTTTTTCTTATATAGAGTAGCGAATATAAAATATATAAATAAGGTAGAGTTAAAATGTTAAATTTTACAAAAACCATTTTACAATCAGCCCTGTATTGAAGCCCCGCCATTATCCGAATAATCTTACGTTGTAATGAAAATATTCTGTGACGAATAGAAGAGTGGCCCTAAATTGTAATACCATATGTTAGTTGCGATTGAAAGAGAGCAAAATATGTTGTTTATAGTGTATTAGCAGAGACATTGTTAAAGAGTTGACGAAATAATTAAATTAATTTACCTAATTTGGATACTAGAAAGTCACCACGAGAATTCCACGTTAGTTTATTGTCTATATTTAAGCCTAAGAAGGTGGTGTGGGTCTTGTAGTTTGGAATTTTTTTAATATCAAAGGATTTCAAGATAAATAGCATGGATATAGTTTCTGCTTCATTGCAACATAGTTTGTTGCTCTTATACCACTCACCTGCCCTAGACTGTGCATCAGACTTGTCCTGAAGTAATTGTTCAATATAGTCACCTTTGTTAAGTAACGAGGTATTGTCCGATGACTTTTACGTCATCGAGGTGATGAGGAAAATCATTCATATAAATCAGGAGTAGAAAGGGCCACAAGACCGACCCTTGGGGTACCCCGCACTCTACAGTCAATTTAAAAGAGACTACCTGCGATCGATCACTAAGAAAGGACGTTATGAACTTATAAGCGTTGGGGTGACAATTAAACGTACTTCTGAGAAAGTCTTTGTGAAAGATCTTTTGTTTATTTCGTATTACTTGTTTTTGAGAATTTTAGAATCTCCAACGCATACGTCAAATTAAGATTCATCATTAAATATGACGTTTTTCCAGTTATTGCATGTCCATTACCACTAACTTTTGACCCACAGAGTTCTCCCCTTTTTTGAGCAGAAATGAGTAATGTTGTTTTTTGGCCTAGTTAAAATCATTATTTTGGAAAGTAACATTTTGTCATTTATTTATGTCTGCCTACCTTATAAAAATCAAGTCCTGTTTTTTTATCTATCTTAGACAACATTCTCAAGAACAATTGGAAAATGTTTCTGCAGTCCTTAGAGCAGTGACTTCTTTTAAAGTGCTTCTGTGTCAACTTTTACAAATTTTTACTAAGTGTCGTAGCAGCCTTTGTGTCACAACTTGTGATTTTCCAGGATTTTTTTCTTTAGTAACTATTGTACCTAACTCTCCATATACTTGAATAATCTGTGCCACTGAGGAATTTGCCATATACAGTTTTTTGGCAACTTGTGTCAGAGAATTTTCTTCAGAGTGTGTATTCCAAAGGAATTAGTTTGCCTTTGTTGGAATTTCTACCCCTTTTGTAATTTTAATAATTAAAACCCAATGAATGTTTTGCAATTCCACCTGTAACTTTTAAAAATGCAACCAAATATACAGGAAACTTTAAACACTTGATACAATATTCAATTTAATTCAAACTAGTAATCAAAGTATGTAACTGAAAGCTTCATGATGACAGTGGATGACAGTTATTCAAATTAGGCCAATTAAATGAATTATTTATTTATTTATTTATTGCAAAAATCAGTGCAATAAGTGTTCAGAGTCGATTGACGGACGCGTCATGAAGTTGTATTAGTTCTGCATTCTTTATATTACTAGACACCCAGCAGTGTTCTATTGAATTTTGAATTTGAATTTGAATTTTTGGGGGCCAAATCCAATGGATTCTTGTCCTATATCCAACGATCTTCATAATTTTTATTTAAATGATCTGTAACAACAGCACACCATCTTGTTGGAACCACAAACGTTGCCGCAGGATTTAAATTTTCTAACAGTAAGGACAATTCCATTTGTAAGAAGTGGAGAAACACTTTCCCATTGGGTTTCCATCAAAGAAATGGGGTCCAATTACAGGCTCATTAAAGACCGCACCATACCTAATAGTTAAAAAACAGTTTGGAAGTGAGTTTCACAAATTCATCGTCAGTTTTCTTGAGCATTTAAAATCAGAGTGAAACTGACAATTATTATAAATTTTTTTGACGTTATTGGGATAAAGCATCCTTTGACTCAAATTTTAATTTATAATAATACTAAAGCATAGAGAGCGACGAAAGATGTTTTAAAAGTTGCAGACATAAACATTTCAGAAATACCCCACTCGTGCCCCACCCTGTATATTTTTTTTTCTGATAAGTGATTGGAAATTAGACAATAAATTACAAGAAACACTTTAGAGAATTGCATAAGTTTGAATCCATACAAATTATATGAATAAAATGTTGTTGCAATAAAGCCAGTTTGATAATTAAAAATAAAACGAGATTTCGTCCAGACATTTAGTTGTTAGGGCTCGTAAAATACCAATATTCCTAACTTTTTTCGAATATTTTATCTAGTATGCTGTACTCTTTCTTTGTTGATTTTTGGGCCAAGTACGCCCCTGGCGCTGTTTTTCCCATCTAATGGGCCCCGTCCAGGGCAAACAAGCCGAATCAATGAGGCACTCGATCAAGCTCTTTTGACGTCGATCAGCCTCTTCTTAGCAAACTTATTAGTTTTCATCCACTGTGTAAAACTCTGAAAGCGTCTTATAAAAAGTCAATTAAAAAAATCTCTTCTTCATCTTAACAAACAATGATCTAATTCCGGTTCTATCGCCTTGGAACAGGCGACAAACCTGAAACAATGAACCTTTTCGATTGACTTAGAAGCAAAAATCCGTCACCCCACCACCCCCTAATTAAACTTTAATTAATTCACGATTTTAATTGGAACGCAACGTGTAAATTAGAGGACAGTTAATGTTGGCATTGAACTGGAAAAATGAGAATTGTGTTGCAGTTGGGACTGACTCAATTATGTGTGGTTGAAACTTGAACAAAAATTTTAATTGCAACAGATGTAATAAGGGAAGGAAAAACTGGTTTAACGAGTGATGTGAAATTAACAACGTGCTAAGACAAACCAGTCCCCGGAGAAATTATCTAAATGTTTTATTTTTATTTTATCACAACACTGTGATTCACTGTCTTTACAAATAATTAATAATGTTTGACCGGTCAAAAACGCCCTACTTCGACATTAAACGTCAAATTAATTGTTAATTGGATTTGGAGGGCACGTTCGCACGCCACAACTTACTTGCGCTCCAATAAATTAATTTCGTAACAAGTCAAAATAATTTGTGAGTTGTGCGAGAGCAAATAAAGTCTGTTGAGAGTTGGCCATTAGCTCTGATTCCTCTATTACTTTATGAATTAGCATTATAAATTGCAAGCTGTGTGAGATATCATGTCGGCAGTTAAACTTTTGTAAGTGAATCAGCGTTCATATACTCAAACTACGTCGAGACTGTTCTGGGATGGGAATAACAAGATAAGCACTCACAAATGACCGCACTTCCAGACTACAGATAAGCCACTTTCGGTAATGAACAACCGTTTGTGTTCGTAGTTAAAATAATTCGATTCGAGGATTCGAGGAGGTATTTTGAGTGAAAAACCAACGGTAAGTTCAGGCTTCTCAAAGCGAAACTAATATAAAACAATTTTCGCTGAGAATCCCAACTTTGGCCAACTTTGCCAATATAAACCATGAAGTAAAGAGATAAAACGTCGTAACACTGATTATTGGCAAAAAACGCTGTAAAATGGCACTACTCGAGTGACAAAATTAAAAATTCCATTAGCATGTATCTCTATTGAGTTAATGAAGATAAGCAACTAATTTTCTTAGATTAATTAAACCTTATCTTAATCGTCTATTCATACTCGCAGGAAAAATAAGTGGGCCACTCGGAATTCTCATTAACGTGGATCTGGATTTATCTTGAAAGCACATCCGATCATTTATCGATTCCACTCTCTGAAGATGTTTACGCGGAAATATAATAGAGCGAAAATTTAATTAAACTTTTTATGCAAATGTGGCCTAGTTGTCATTGCGGCACTTCTCGCTTAAAATCCGATTTGTCGAGTTTGAAAAAGCACAATCCAACAAACTTACGTCAAACTTACATTCGATAACCGGAAAATTGATTTATCTGCTTGAAAGAAGTTTAAAGTTGTAGTCCGCTGAGAATTTTTGATTTGTTACTACATACAGGGTGTCCCAGCGATGTGAAAAAGTCCATTATTGACATTTACATGTTCATCATCACCTAAAATTATTTTCAAGTATACAGGGTGTTTCCAAAATTAGCTACTTACATTACAAACTTATGTTTTTTTAATAGATCACCTTATATGTCTTTGCATTTTTGGATGTAGCTTTAAACACTGATGGTTTTAAGCTAAATTGTTATTAGTCTATTTTGCTTTGTTTTTGAAATAATTTGATTTTTTTAACAACAACACGCTTTTTTAAAAAAATATTACATAAAAACTTAGAATCTTAGAAAAGTAGGACTTTCACCACCTTAAAGAAAAAAGTCCAAACCTAAAGGAAATATTTTTTTTAGCTTACTGCGGTCAAGAAGATAAAAATATGAAGTTTGTTGCAAGTTTAATTACAAATTTTAAATGGAACACCCAATTTTTTATTTTTACATCTAAAAGATCTTTAAGTTGTCTCTCTAAAAACATTAACAGTTAAGTGTCTCTTGCTGATTACTTAAAAGATAGTTAACTTTAAACATTAAAAAAATTATTAGCTCTTGTTTCAGTAGCCGAAAACTGAAATTTTCAGCTAATAATAGCTTTAATGTTGCCCTTATGCATTTATTACAAGGAAATAACTAAAATTTTAATATTTTTGCTAAATTTTTAAATCCCTTATGAACTCCAATAAATAGTCCTTGGTGGAGTTACAATGGTTATGGCGAAGGAGTAATCACTTGTGCAATATGTGGGACAAACGTTTGTGTAACGATATGCAATGTCTGTGCAATGTGAATGCATTGTTGTGCAATGTATGCCATACTGTGCAATACCGTGTGATATTTGTGCAATGTGTGCGCAATATGTGTGCAATATGTGTGCAATGTTCGTGCAATAACTACTTATGATCAAATTGTACGGTGCACGCGCACGATTTGTTTGTTTGCAAAGCTTTTGTAGTTTCCCCAAAGTGGATAACTTCTACCATTGATTAACTTATTGTATTGAATAAACTTAATCAATGCTTCTACTTAGAAAACGTAAATAAAACTTAGTGTTTATGACGAAATACTCGGAACAGTTTTTGTAATTTTTGTAATACGAGTTATGGCCTTTCTAGGATATGACGAAGCTAGAATCAGCAAATGTTGAAATAGTGCTTAAAGCACATACAAACAAAAAAATTATCAGGTTTAAACCTATTTAATATGCTTCTAATTTGTAAACAACAACTGTCAATTTTCATAATTATTTTTCTCTTTGAATTTATACAGAATTACAGAAACTCTACTAAGAACTGAAATGGGAGAGATTAAGAGAAAATGGCAACAGCGCATTTGTATTTTTTGGAGTGAAATGTAGCACAAATTTCGAGTTTCTGTGTAAGAAGAGAATTCTATGTTACAATGAATTTCAGCAACAGATTTAGACTCAAGATAATCCACCAATTCAAAGAGAAAAATAATTATAAAAATTGTTGCGAAAGGTTAGTAACAGACCATATTTATTTTTGTAACAAGTCTTTAAAATAATGTTTTTGTGGGCGAATCAACGCTGTTTCCAGACGAGCCAAGTCATTTTTAATTTTTCGCTTATCAAATAAGTACAGTTGGATGCAATAAAAGCGGAAAATTTAATTTTCTGTAGATTGAACAGATTTTGCTTGTCAATTTGACAACTGCCACATTCAAACAATTTTTGCTCTAATGGCACAGTGTAATGCATTGGATTAGGCTGGAAAGGTTTAATAATATTATCTTAGGACACTGATGAAAACTACCGTCTCAATTAATTTGATGACTGTTTTAAATTTGTCAAGTTCTGATTAATTGTCAGTTTTAACTTAACCTTTTAGAAAAAAGCCATGTTCAAAGTTCAAACTATGCAAAAATATAAAAATCTGACATTTTCCGTTTTTAGTGCATCCAACTGTACTTTCTAAGTTAATCACAAGTGTTTTAATTCTGTTTTATACTTATTTGGCTTTATACGATAAAAATCTACAAAATCTTATACCTATCTATTCTTGTTCTTTAATCTTTACAATGGAGTTTTAAACAACAACAGAAGAAATGTTAAGAAAAACGGTAAATTAAATAGAAATTAGGTAGGTATCTATATTTTTGTGCAGAAACACCCAGAAAGATGGTGCTTTCAAAGTGTTTTATTTCACATGTAATGTGTGCAATATCAGGTGCAATGTGCTTAGTTTATGTGCAATATCGCTGCACATTTTATTATTTTACTCAAAAACAGTAGATTTAACAAAAAAAAAATATAAGAAGCAAAAAAGTTTCTAAATAGAATAGGCTTTCAAATTCTATTAGTACCAAAGCTAAATTAATTTGTACTATAAAGTTATGAAACAATTTATGTTAAGGGGGCCCCGGTAGCCCCCTTCAACATTGCCCTACAAGCTTACAATTTGCACTTTTAAATGAGTGTTTAAAATAACATCTGTATACCAAATTTTATAAAAATTGTATAAGTATTATTAGAGATAAAAATTATAATGTGTATTTTTGGGGCAACTTTGGGGGCTAATAATTCCACAAAAAATCTATGGTTAAAATATATGCACTACCTTGCGGGACATCCTGTATATACCGCAATGTTTAAAAAATATGCAGCAGGAACGCAGCTATAATCTAAAAAAAAAGTTAAAGTTAATATCTCTAATAATAAACAATTTATGGAGCTTTTTCGGATCGTTGGGACAGTCTGTATTAAATTTAAAACATGTTGAATGAACAATTTTGTGTAATTTTTCCACAAAAAATGCTTCTTTATTTATTGAAAACATTGTTTTACTATCATCAATATCCAAATGTCATTATAATAACGTAATAACCGGCTTCCCTAATAAATTGTTTTTAAATAATAGCTTTGAAATTCGATTTCACTTCATAATAATGGACAGCCTAAATTAGACCACAACAAGCAATGAAAGCGGTTGTTTTAATTCCCTTTCTATTTGTATTAATGAGAGTTTACTTATGTTGGGACGTAATGCAGATCGGGGTAAAAGCAATTACGTTTGAATTCTTTTAATTACTCATTTTTTAAGGGCAAACAAGCGCACTTTGACCGTTTTGACGGCATGTGCCGCGGCTATAAAAACATCAAAATTCTGTTCAATTATTACGGCTGGCAAAACATCGGTAATAAACTCTACATGAATTCGACAATCACCGTAAAAGAGGACATAACTTCCCCACCAACGGTAATCAAATGACACTTTTAAGCAAAAATTTAATTCAAAAAATCCAGTTGACCCTTAACATAAAGCGGTGCCGCTCTAAGGAAAACCTCGACACTTGTGAAGACTTCTACTCCTTCACTTCCAAGCAATACTGCAAGTTGATTCAATCCGATTCCGAGTTGTGGAACCCTTTTTTCGCCACTATCGAGCCGAAATGGCGTTGTCCCATCAAAAAAGGTGTCTACAAATCGATCAATAGCAGTTTCGACGTGACTGCAATCCTGTTGTTTCCAGTCGATGGCTGGTTTTGGAGGGTCAGAGGTGACATGTTCGACGGCCAAACGGGAAAAAGGATTATGTGCGTGATCGTCGAAGCCAAAGTTATGTTTAAAAGTTCGGCCTAAGGCCTTTTTCTGAATAAATTCGTCGAGGAGGTCATATGAAAGCAATTAATTTCATCTGCGCTCTGATAAACAAAACGCCGCAAACTCCTCAAAAAGTTTTAATTGCAGATTAAGTGCGCTGAAAAATCGCAATTTGCCCAAGGAACACATGATACCACACATTTATCAATCCACAAAATCGACACTAGTAACGAAATATTAACTTAAATTTTCTCCAAGACAGTCAAGATAATCATGAAAGGAATACTATAGTAATACCTATTTTTAAAAGCTTTTATTTAACTCACAATGTTATCTTTCTGTCTGCTATTTTTTCGGAGCCAAATTTGAAAGGGTTCCTGTTGTCCCATAGAAGTGAAATTTGGCATACTTACATAATATGCGTGACAATGCAATCCCATGTAGTTAAATACCCCCTAAAGGGGTTAAATGGGGTTTTGAAGTTTTAGATTATGTTTACAAAGGGGTTCTCGATTTGTAAATTTGAGAGGGTTCCTGTAGTCGCAATGAAATAAAATTTAACATGCTTACGTAATCTGCGTGACAATGCAATTCTATATAGTTAATTACCCCCTAATGGTGTTAAATGGGGTTTTAAAATTTTAGGTTATGTTCACAAAAGGGGTTCTCGATTTGTACATACCGTAACTTATACCGACATAGACGGTATGTTGGTCATTTGGACGTCACGGTAGATGCACAGTGTAATAACAATAAATCTATGCAATTTATAAAGACTAAAAAGCAAAAAATAAAAATATATAAAAAAATGTTTTTTGAAAAAAGCTTTTATTTAAAAGATGCACTAAAAAGTAAAAAATTATGTATTTCAATCACAGGAGAATATTTTTTCTTACAGGTTAAAATTCTAAAATTTATAAAAGCTTTGGGAGTTATAAAGCTACGGCATTACAGAATTACTTTGTTCAGTTCACAACTCCCAAAGCTTTTATAAATTTTAGAATTTTAACCTGTAAGAAAAAATATTCTCCTGTGATTGAAATACATTATTTTTTACTTTTTAGTGCATCTTTTAAATAAAAGATTTTTTTAAAAAACATTTCTTTTATATTATATATTTTTATTACATCTTTGGATTCAACCATTTTGCTTTAGCAGTTTCCAGAGTACAAGGTAATCATAAATCTTTAATTGATATTTTTTTCTGTAATGTAAAGCACAAAATACAGACAAATTAGATACCGCTAACAGTTTGTAAAAATTTGGAAACAAACTTATAAAAAAACATCGTTCTCTAATTTTTAGTAAGAAAGCAATTGGTTGGAATGCGTTTGGGGAAAGAACCGAAAATGTGACAAATTTAAACTAAAGCTAACAATAATAATGTTTACATAATAATTATTATAATTAACAATACAGATATAAAAAAAGAAAGAAAGAAAAAAAAAGAAATAAATGCGGAAAATATGTTTGAATCATTTTTCATTTTTTTTTTCTCATTTTGACTATGTTTTCCCAATAGTGACTCTTGATATAAAAAAAGGCTAAAATAATCCTGGGTAACGTCAGATATAAGATTTAATAATAGCTTCAAATAGATTACGTGATAGTTAATGTACGAGGAGTGCCTCAAAGATCTGTATTGGGGCCTTTATTATTTCTTGTTTATGACACTGATACGTCTAAATATATAAACAATCATGCCATTTTTCAGTTTGTGGATGATACAACCTGCATTAAAATAGCTAAGTCACTTCCCGAACTATCTGCCTGCACAAGGACTATCACTAGAATGGATGAATGGTGTAATCTAAATCAACTTACTTTAAGTGGCAGTAAAACAAATCTTTTATTATTTAGTAATTAAAAATCAAATGTATTATTAGATATGAAGCATAAGGATTTAAATATTACAAATAGGTACTGATTATGCAACATTCTTGAGAGTAAATTAAATTATCAGCTCAATTAGAAAAATCATATTCTGGGGAGGTGACGTGTATGCCCGTACAGTTTATGACAATAAACTTTATTATTATTATTATTATTATTATTATTATTATTATTATTATAATTAAAAACTAAATAAGAAATAAAAATAAACAATACCGGTTGTATCAGAAATACGTGTGTTAATTTTACAACGTAATAAAACTCATCAAGTACAACTTTTCTATACAGCGTGTTCCAGAACTCGCTCCCCACTGGAAAGGTGCTACTGGTAACAGCAATGGGGATGGCAAAAATGCAAAAAAAGTAAATCTTTTATTCTTCGTTTGGGAGATACAGAGGTTTCAAAGTGACCAATCCCAGAAGCTCTCTCCTAGGTGTATTGCATACAGTAGATCCGTTACTAAGAAATGAAAAATAACTCACTTTTATTGTCCGTTCCACATATTTTTGATTTCCTAGCAACGTGTTTTGTTACTGTAGTCCTCCAGAGCAAGGCCTTTTGTGATTGACTATTTTCAAACGTTCTTATCTTCCAAACACAGAGAGTTAGAATTTTTTTGTAAATGAACTTTAGCTTCAGAATTGCCTAACCTATATGCACCTTTCCGGTGGGGAGCGAGTTCTGATACACGCTGTATAACATTTTGCAAAATTCTTATTAATTATTTTTTTTACTTTTTTCCTCCTTTCTTTTGTGTAAACGAGCCGGTTAGTGTTTAATAATTAGTTTGTATTCATAGCAACAATTTTTATTGTTGTTTTGAATTGTTCAAATTGTTCCTTTCTAACACAACGAAAATAGTTTGGTACCTTGTTTTTGTACCCATAGGCGGATACATGATTCAATATGTTATCTTTTTGAAATTTTAAGTAAATTGTCGAAACATTTATCAAAAAATTACAAATAAAAAAATGTTTTAACTGTTACTTGTGCAAATTAACAGACGTATTTCTGATACACCCTCATGGACAATGATGGACTATATTTAAAAATTAAAATTCCAGCTGAATACAACAACACAGACAATGTTAGCATCATGAGAAGAAAATTTTATGAAAGTAACTAAGTAGCTAAGTTTAAATTCTTTTAAAAGGTAAGGTAAAATTTCTAGGTGTGTATTATTAATAAATATCTATACTATATCAGTTAATCATTTAATCTCAAAATTGTTAAAATATTTTAGATATTGACACATTAAGAATGTATTACCAGATTCAGTCCTTACTTATGGTAGGTATACTTTGCTAGGGAAGCTCTGTTTAGTGTTTATGTTGACAAATTGTTCAAATTACAGAAAAGAATTATAAAAATATTACTGAAAGTACCACGTTATACTTATTGCAGACCTCTTTTTATTAACTATGAAACACTCACTATAATACTGTATGTACAGTTACGATCAAAAAGAATGATACCCTTAAAACCGCAGCCACAAATCTTTTCGATATGATACGGTTTATGTGTACATTTGGCTGGTTTATAAACTGGCTGGATATTGTGTAAACTAGCTGGACAGTTTGTAAACCAAAATGTTTGTAGAAATTTATGACCTAAGAGATTTTAGTCGGATTTTTGCTATCCGGCCCGGTTGGCAGGGGTGTCATTCTTTTTGTTCGTGACTGTACATACCTGTATGTACTGTCTTGATGACAGCTATAAGACCCTCACGTTTGGCGACATCTTTTTGAACCACCCTGTTTAATTCAAATGCGTCTTGTACGTAAAAAAGCACATTAGAGAATTCCAAAAGTTTGGGAAGGTAAATAATTACACAACACATAATTCAAATAAACTGTACCACCTAGATGTGATACCACTTCACAGGCTAGGCACTACCACTATACATATTGATAAAAAAATTCTCCAACAGTATCAAATAATTTAAAAAATCTTGGGGCCACATGTTTTTCCTAGTAAAAAAAAAATTTTATCCGCCGTATTAAAATAGACCCATTGTCTTAGTAACGCGAATTTTTTTCTTAGTTACAAAAACGTCAATTTTACCTTTCATAAATGGTATTAGAACTGTCAAGTTTTAAGACGGTTGGAAAAAATCATCTCCTTTGTGAAATTAATTCATTAACAAATTTAAAAATGAGGTAAAAAAAATTGTTAATTATTAAAGCCTTGTTTTGAATGTTTTGGATAGTTATCCAAACATATTACAAACATAGTTGGATAACTATCCAAAACATTCAAACAAAACAACTGTTTTGTTTTACTGTGTTTTTAAATTGTTTATATTATTTATTGCACTGACGTACTATGCTACATCAGAAGCTTGATCATCAGTAAAGTTGTATTGTAATGTATTGTATTTGTGAGAAAAAAACATAAATCTTGGCCCAAAGAGACAAAACAACAATAAAAGCCGCTACAATGGCCCAATTAAGTGCGCAATAAAAAAATCGTAACCTCGTCCAAAGTTGTCACACAACAATCGTCGAAAATTTAAATATTTAAATTCCGGCATCAGCAAGTGCCTAAGAGCATACCTTAACGCAGTGTTGAGTCGTAAAATAGCAACATGACTCACCCTGTGGTAATAAAACCCGGAGGGTCGTGACCGAACTCGAGAAAAAATAAACCGCCCTCGGGACCACCTCAACATACTTTTTTATTTTTTTAATGGGGAAAAAATGTTCTCGTTTATATCTCACTCCTCCTGTGCGCGTTTGTTCAGTTGTAATAAGACGGGTAGTTTCGCAATTAAGCTGCTAATAATTCGGTTTTTGCCCGGATTTAATCCGGAATTTAATTTTGCCTAAAGTCATCCTAATTGCATCGACGGGAGTGACTCTAAGATGAAATAGCGGGTCTTAATTCGGTTTTCAGCCTCTTCGATGGGGCCGTAATAGCACCGAGGAGAGCAGCAATAATATTTTTTAAAACGTAATTGGATACGCCGATACGACCCTTTTTCACATTTAATTTTTATTAATTCTACTGCGCCCGCACGAATTTTTCGTGTTTGCATTTAAGTATTTGTTGCGAGACAAACGTAAGATCCGAACAAATCAGTTTCTTGCCAAATCGGATTCGATATTTCCAAGTTTGAAAATTGAATCTCCAGTAAGGTATGGCTCTAACAACGTTCTCTACTCGATTCTCGCAATTTAATTTCCAACAGGCGAGTTTTCAAGCTGACACACGTGAAATTTATACACATCGTCACTCGAATAAATTAAAGGACAAGTCGTCAAGCTCTCTCATTCAGTTTTTCGTTTCATTAGTTGTGTAGCGTTCGCTAATCGGCATCGTTCGTAAAAATAACATTTTGCTTGTTTTACCCTGACGGAAACAGGAGTTTTCCCAAACAAGCTGAGACAATCACAATGAAATTATGACGCCAGAAACGACTTTATGAATTATACAAGAAAACATGGCATCTAGTTTCGCTGCTGTGTTTGCGAAAACACGAGACTCGGGTGTTATGGGAAGCCGGACAGATGTTTGGTTTTGAAATTGTTGATTATTCAAGGTTTCGTTTAATTTAAGTGGTTATTCATGAAATTAACTCGGCAATATGCTCACGACCGCTGAAAAATACCAACGTTTGCCTTTTTTCAGCGTTTTGTTCCGATTTTTATTTCTTATTTGTGTTAATTATCGCGAATATTGCATTCAATGCAAAAATGAATAACACAATAGATAGTCACATGACGTTGCAATTAATTACAATGTGTACCCGTTTCAACCCTTGGGAGAGATGAAACCAGGCGAAAATTAACAAGTTCGCGAAGTTCAGGGATTTGGCCGTAAACCAAAAAGCTTGTAAAAAATCGGTCGACAGTCCCGTTAGTCGTCCATTTTAGGGATAAGAAGGGGCGTAAAGTTATGTAAGGGCCGATTAGTGGAATGTTTGTTATCCTGAGGGAAATCTGTACGACGTCCCGACGCCATCAAATGTCGGGAGACTGTGACCGACGCTTGTGTGCTTACCTGCTGGAACGTAACCCAAATGGTTCTGGCAATTTCACACCGGAAATTAGCGGAGGACAGGGTTAAGATAGCGTAAAGGCTGGAAAATTATGAATATGAACTTGGTGAAAGATCCAGATTTGGAAGATTACACGTGGATTAATTTATTGTTTAATGGTCCAAGTCCAAAGCTCATAAAAATCCTCCAACCAAAGTTTTTTATGATTATTAACACTTGAAAGACTAAAAAAGAATACTTTTGGTTTCCTCGTTTATTTTTTAAATCTATATCTTTTTGTGGCAGTTTTAGTACATTTAAAAAAAACAGTGCTTATTTTTAAAAATTGTTTAGGCTACAAATAGTGGATGCACCGAAAACATTTTTGGCTTTTTAATTTTATGTATTTTTTTTAAATATATGAATTTCTTTATTTAAAAGTTTATTTGAAAGGATATCACCACATTGTAACGCAAAACTGCTATTTAAAACCACCAAATGTTGAAAATTTTGTAAAAAATTTGTTTAAAAATGGTGGATGCGCCGGGGGAACCAAATCTAATTTAAATTTTGCTCTTGAAAACAATTAGTTTGTGTGATTTTAAATTTGATTTTTAAATAATTATTGGTTTTATAAAAAATCCAAATTGAAAATAATTATCTGATTGGGCTAAAAACGGTGGACACATCAGAATACAAATTTCATTTAATAATATACCGGGTGACTTTTAATGATTGAGGCAAAAAATCTATTGGTAACAATGAGTTATTGGCCTCCCTGCTATCTTGTTATATGGAGCTGTTTCATCTAACGGCCATCTCAGCGATCAAGTGAATAACATTTGAGTAAAAACAAATTTGATAGTCAAGGTTGACAAATGAAGTTTGCAAATTTGTTACCAACCTGACTACAAAAATCATAATCATTAATAGTCGCCCGGTACAAAAGGAAAAAAAATATAGTTAGGTATTTATTATACAAGACGAAAGAGATTGTTTAATTATTTCACGAGTAGATAAACAACTTTTTTCGTCGTGTATTATTATACGATCATTTGAACTTATAATTATACAGGGTGTTTACGGTCAACGAGTTGAAACTTTAACTGGTAATAGAATAGTGCAGAAATAGTGTAACCGAAAAAGAAAATTCGGGAAATTGTTATTTATATCAATGTTATTTAATTTTTAAACATAGGCCCAAAGTTTGATGGTCACTGGAATTATTTTGGTGTACTTATATAAGGAAACAAAATTTTATTGTTGTAACAAATAAGCAGATTGTTTCCATGGAAATGAAAAAAAGCTTGTCGCTCGTTACTAAGACGCGTCCGACTTTGCCTTCAATGCAATGGAGCCAACTTCGAACATTTACTTTGACAGCAGTTCCCAAACAAATTGTGTAAAATAAATGTTTTTCCTTTACAACGTAAATTTTCGTTTTATCTACGGCATTATTGTTCTTATATCTTGCAAATCATTTTCTTAAAGTTTCAACTCCAAGACCGTAAACACCCTGTAGTAGACGGTTTTTTTTTCTGATTGATGAACTAGTGCAAACTAAGTGAAAAAATGTATTCTAATTAAATTTTGAAATTCGAAATTTTATTATGTTGATTAATTATGATAATCAGCGTTTTCATACAAGTTTAAAAAGTTTTAAAGCCTACTCTAATTATAAATTCAAATACCCACATAATAAAACTTTTTTTTTTATCGCAGAAAGTTTAAGAGGAAAAAGTTATTGTTAACTCTTCAAATTAATATTTTGGAATTTGTTAATTGAATTAAATAAAATAAATTTAAAACATGTTATTTAACTACCCTTGCGGTTAAAATGCTATTTTATCTACTCAAAAGCGTTGATAAAGAAATAGTTTAACATCAGCTATAGAAAAAATAAATTAAAAGGAAAGAAACAGATCTCGTTTAGTCTTCACTTTTAAAGTATTTTTTCAATCTACTTATTCGAAGCAGTTTTTTGTATGTTTTTAAAAAAAAAACATTAGCATACAGGGTGTACCAACCCAGTGGTACGTTGTTGAGAAGCACATGTGTAGATTACGAGAAAATCTTGAAAAATCCTGAAGTCATATTTTAAAAAATCTGGAGCTACAAACTAATTTTGTTAACTTCTTCAGTTTTTATTACTTTTTAATTTTTTTATGTTACTCACTAAGTAATCGTTCCCTAACACGTTGATAAATAATTATTTTTAATTTTCCATTTAGCAATTTTTAAATTAAAAAAAAATTAGAATTTATCAAAAAATCACAATTTGTTATAAATGTGCCATCACTGGATATTATTTCCTAGCAGTTTTAAAAATAATTCATTTCTATTGTTAATCTATGGCGATCACGATTGATAGACAATGTTGCTACATAATATTTATTTAAAATTTTTTATCCGCAAACGTCACAAAACTGACAATTTTGTGACAGAATGTCTCAGGTAAAAGATCTAGTTCTCGGACCACCTTTACCGGACTGGGGTAAAACATTTTTATGAGATAAAGCGATTTTTACTTTTATCTGTCATCATGACTTACCATTGTTTTCACTTTCTTGTGTCTTTTGCTGCTTCGCTCAAGAGGTGATGATTCCCTAGTTGTGAAGCGGGAGTCACTGCACTAGTTAAATTAAAAAATACTCAACACATTCGAAAATTTCAACACAAAAATCCAAGACTGACGTTTGTTTATAAGCATTGTTATGGTAATGATTCACGTGCAAAGCTTCCTGATTATTTTATTCATTTACCTTTAAATTAGTGATGCTCAAAATTGCTCTTTACTCTTCACCAATACGTTTGCGGATAAAATAGTATATTTTATTCGGAGTAAATGTGAGTTTATGTGGCTCAGCTGAATTATTTGCATTCAGCTTCCCCACATAAACTATCACATTTACCCCTTACAAAATAATCTACTATTATTTATCAATAACTTTAATATATCGATTTTTCTTAAAATTTCTACGTACCTTTATAAGGGACATTTTTTTATCTCTGAACATAGTGTGAAAAAACACACATCAAAGCATTGAGCCAACTTAAGTGACCAATGAAACGCAAAAATTATTATTTGATGTCAAGTTATTTGAATCAATTTTAGAGTCATTTCGAATATGTACTAAAGTAATATATTATTCTTTACCTGTTACTGTGACCCGACTATTAAAAATGAGAGAAAAATTAATTTTTCTTTACATGAATTATACAGCGTGATAGGGAATTGCTTAGCAAAAATTGAAATGTAGATAGAGAATGGCAAAACGAATCGATTAAGTAAAATTTTTGTAAATCGAAAATGCATAGTTTTCCCAAAAAATCGTTCTGAAGTTAAAGTCCCAAATTTTGAGAACCGCTGAACTAGAATAATAAAAATTAGCGTAAATTTTGATATTATTGACAAAACAGCAGAAGTAAATTAATACCAACTCCGTAATTCTTCTATCTCAATTTGTGTTTTGTTATCAAAATTTCTAAAAAAAAACAAAAATAAATTTATGCCAGAACTGGGGTTCGAACCTCCCACACAAATGAGCTTGCTATCAACAATTTTGAAAAATTCTCAAAACGTCCATGCGCCACTATGTCCACTTTGTTTAAAGAAAAAATTAAGCGCTAACAAACTACCAGTGACTCTCAACAGGTGGGTTAATAAAAATTTTTGAAGAAAGTTTGCACTTTTTGGAAAAATGGTATAAGGCTTTTTAACTCGTCTGATAATGACAAATTCACATACGAAATATTGCTAAGCCATTCCCTAACACCCTGTATTGCAAGATTTAACTAACAGTTTGAGATTATTGACATAGCATGTGGAATAATTAGTTGCATAGCAATATTCGCAATGCGTTGATCTGTGTTTTTTCAAATTGCACATAGGGAATATATCCCATTTCAGTTCATAGTAGAATTTTGCTACAACGCAATTGCATTTTTTGGAGTCAAATGGAGGACAAATTGAGAGTTTCTGGTGGGTTTTCTTAGCTCAAAACGTGTCGATGGAATTTAGTTTAACACAGAATTTTTTTTATTCCGAAGCTCTCAATTTGTGCTTTATATTTCACTATAAAAAATTCAATTGCGCTGTTGAAATTCTACTATGAACTGAAATGGGATATAATGGGTATGTTCAGATAAAAAAATGTCTTTGTATGTAGGCATTTCTCTACCACATAGCAATGAGTTGGGGCGCCGGTTTTTAAGCACCCATTATAAATCTTATTATT
This sequence comes from Tribolium freemani, assembly GCA_939628115.1. NCBI lineage: Eukaryota > Metazoa > Arthropoda > Insecta > Coleoptera > Tenebrionidae > Tribolium > Tribolium freemani. The sequence goes on from OW626790.1 coordinate 11,457,438, forward strand.
CAAGAGTTTTTGAGGTTATTTCCACATACTGATTCATAGCCACAAGTAACATGTGTTCAATATTGGTTCTGGTCGTGGTTTGCTGTGGTTTTCTCTTTCTAGCATGAACGTAGGTTGCGTGATAAATTCATATGGTTTGCTATCAACTGCCTTATTTTTGCATTTAGGAGTTTTTGATAAAAATCACATTGCAAATCATGATAATTGTATGCAGACGTTCAAGAATTTACTTTGCAAGCGTTATCTCAGTTGAACTTGTGAATTTTTGGCCGCGGAGCACTGACAGCTGTCATGTGTCATTGTTTCCGAGACACACGTTTTTTGTGACAATTGCCACACATAGGCGATCTGACCAGAATCAATATTGAACACTTGTTAGGTTGTATCGTAAGATAGAAAATAAAATATTTTTTAATTAAAAAAAATAATAATAATAAACATAATGGTGGATGTGTCAGAGTGACAAAATTAATCCAATAAGAACATTATCTGTGATAAGAACGTACATAAAATTTGACACAAAAACAATTATCTGAAATTATTGATTGGCCATTTGATGTTATTTATCTCACATAAATTTTACAAAAAATCTTAACTTGAAAAATGGTGGATGCGATAGGGTAAGAAGTTCCAATCGTGTAACTTTTTATCCACTCATCGGTTCCCTATTTGACAAACTCATTCTCCACAAAGCAAGCCCTCCATGCAAAATTGCCATCTTTTTCAATCCCCAACAATCTCGAAATAAGTTCCAAAGAAAGCTGCTCGGAGCTATGCATCGTTTCAAGCGAACATAAAAGACTTTCCGCTACATTTTATGTAGTTATTTTTTTATTCCAGCGCTAGATTGAATTGAATAAGCATTGATATTTGACAGTAGTGATATTTTTTCGTCATTTTTGTGCCAGATATTAGCCGGAATCGTCTGGCAAGTCGTCGATATCTGCGGTGGTGCGTGATGGAACGCAGCCATCTGCACGATTTTAGAGTCGCGTGCTTCCAATGCAAATCCACTCTTTTTGTAAACAACCCCTTTTCGACAAACGTGACATATTTTTATTACAGCTTTGCAAAATTGTGACGACCGGATTGAACAAGAAACCACTTCATCGAATAATTCCAACCCAGAAATCTCTAAATGAGAACTGCATAGGGCTAGGAATCGTAATTATCTTGAAGCGGATTTATTTGCTTGCAAGATGAAAGAAAATTTCTAATATGATGTTACGAGAGCTTTCGTGAAAACATTCAGATTGCTGTATAAATATGTGGTTATGAAATCGATGTTGCGACTCTATTTCCTCTTGAGATTTTTCCTTAAAAAAACCTAAAACGCCGAGAAAATTGAATTTAAAACGAACGGACGCTTCTGATGACAGCGTCTCATTATAAACTAGAAGCGCTAGATTATTTACGGGCGCAAAGTCGCTCGGGGTGGTATTTTTCATTATCGTCGAGGCTAACTCACTTATAGAAGAATTATAAAATGAAAACGCGGGGCTCCAGCCTTGTCTCCTCCGTTTATTTTAGCCCGATTTAATATTGATCACAGTACAAGTCGAATATTAATTAACACACAAAAATCAAACAAATATTCAAGAGTTGGTTGAGTTTAGGACAACTCTCGTTATTTAAAATAACAGGTTGGTGACCGCCGGAGGCTCCCAGTCTTTACTGATAATTCTGGTTTGTATAATTTTTGTTAAGTGGGTTTTTACGGTCGATTTAAAGTTTCTGGATGAAAAATCTTATAGTAATATAACTTTACATCACGAATGAGAGACTCTGTCACTTAACCAATACCAAACTGGCTTTCAGTTCGAAGTTTTGAGAAAAATTGGCTGCTTCATGTCGTTCTATTATAGATCAGTCGAGAAGCTATCACGGCACAGCGGAAATATCCGACTTTGAGGCACTTATCAGAAATACGGTGTCAACCTTTGATCTACTCCAATATGTTTATGATAAGTTACTTTCCAGGGTTTCAAATTGAGAGTTGTTTTAAAGCAAGAAGAAAATCTCAAATCTCTTAAAGTACCGAAAGCTTAACCCGGCGCATCTGCCATACACAAAACACTAATCCAAAATAAAAAAAATTGTTAACTACAGTCAAATCACTTTTGAAACGGTCTGTTGTCGGTATTTGACATTTTGCACACCAGATTTGACAGTCTGGACAGTTATGGAATACAGTTATTGAAATTTTTAAGAAACAGATCTTTACATTATCCACTTTAAATTTTGTTGTGAGGTTTTTCATTATTTTTGTGGTGTTTTGAAGGCAGTGGCGGAACTAGAGGTGGGGCCGGGTGGGCCAGTGTCCACCTAAAAAATAATTAATTTATAAAAACAAGTAAACGTTACCTAAAAGATTATTTCATGGTTTTTGTAAAAAAAAATAAAAAAATTATCGATTAAAAATTTAAAAAAAAATTAGTTTTTGAAAAATGTAAATGTAAATTAGTTTTGAAAAAAACTTGTTGGTTTCCATTGAAACCGATAATAATGATTTATAATCAGATTCAGATTCGAACAAAGTTTTTGTAACTCAATGACAAATAAAAGACTTAATTTTTGGCTCTGATTAATGTGGAATCGAATCAGAAATATCGAAGTCTATATAAACTACGAGAACTTACTTTTTAACTTAATTCTTCTAATCAAAATTGTAGAACTTTGTTACATTAGATGAGTAATTATCAATGTAACTTATAACTTTAATATTTAGTTAACAATTAACTAAACTGCTCGAAAAAACTTAGGGACATAAATATTTTAATGTATTCCAAAGTATCGTCTGCATTTTGAGATTAATCGTTTCAAAGGGTGAAATTTTTTTCTGAAAGATTCAAAACTGGTACAACTCTAAATGATAGGAAAAATAGTTTCTTAGAAAACACATGATATTAATTTTGCTTTTGCAGATTTTTTTAAATTTAGTACCTAATATTTCTAACTTTGTTTGCTCAGTTTATTAATTTGGCAACAAACAAAATTAAATAAAATCTAGACAGTCTTTAAGGCAATAAAATTAGATTATTTATTACTGATTTTATGTGTCTACCCAAAAATTAGAATCTAGTTCCGCCACTGTTTTAAGGTGATTCTTACACATATTTTTTTATTCGGACGTCTGTGCCCTCTCATTTAATACCATGAGATCGAAAATATTCTCAATTAAAGCAAGCTGTGCCTGCTAAACCTTAGCCACATTTTAGCCGTTTATTTACACTTTAGCCACATTTTAGCAGTTTATTTACAGTTATGTTGTCTTACGCTGGTTTTATACAGCAAAGATGTAGCTAAAGCTACACATCAATTTCATGGCTTACTCTAATTCAGTACATTTTCGATCTCATGTTATTTCCTTACGACAAAAATACCACAACTCGCCACAATTCAGAACCAAAAAGTCTTGAAGAATTGTAGAATTTTTTCCAAAAATTAGAAAATACAGAAAAACCAGCTTATTTCTGCAACAATATCCAGCACCGACAGTTTACAAAAAAATTGTATGTGATATTAATGTGTGTTACAGAATTAGAAGCGCTGAGAGAGTTTTACTGTAAAACGAATCATCGTGACTTTTTCCTTTACTTATTAATTTTTGTAATTATTTAAAAAATTAAAAAATTACAGGTAAATAAAAGAATAAGGTATTTTGAATCAATTTTTGTAAAACAGTAATGTCTTCTTATTAGAGATTAGTTTATTTTGAGGAATTCTGAGATTACCGAAAACCGAAACGATATTTAAATCGCATATAAACTACGAAAGATGTTACCGATTTGCAAGCTATCTATTGTTTGCATGCAATGAGTTACTTAATCGCGACTTTTACACCAGTGCTTAGTTACTTGTAATTATTGATAATAACTCATCTACAAAGACAGCTTTTCCAATGACATAGAGAAATGTTTGTATCTGCAAACTCTAAGAAACTGAGCGTAATTTATTAATAATAAATTATTGCATCTGCTGTCAATGTGAGCAGAACATAATATCATACATAACTATGTATGGAAAAAGACTTAAAGGAATTGGCAACTTATTTTACCTATTTTATGTTTAAACAAAAATTGAAAATGTGGCTCATTTTATGAAGGGTAGGGCCTTTTCAAAATTTGCTGCCATGAAAAATAAGCGAGATAATCACTTCGAAAGGAAGAAATCCTGACGTCACAACCGCCTCTCATCACAGAATCATCTTATCACTGAACCCTCTCAATCACTAAAAGCTTGACAGATATTTGAACATTTTCCACACATCTTCCACAAAATAAAAAATTAAATATTTTCTCGACTCTTTTCTGTTCTAAATTTTCTCTGGAACTTCGCGAAAACATTTGAGAAATTTTGTCAAGTTTATCAAAACTCTGTCAGTGTCACTTAAAAGTCAAAAACTATTTAATCTTAAAATTGGACCAAATGCTCAAGAGGCGGTTAGGACGTCATAATTCAATCTTTAAATCGATATAACTTCAGTTAGAGAGCAGATAAAGAAAAACGGTTTTCACTACTGTAATAACCGTTTCCAGTACTATCATTTAAGACAAAGTTGTTTTTTAAGTTGCCAATGCCTTTAACATTGTTATAAAACCCACACGTCTGACTAGATCAATATTTCTACCAACAGAATTTTAAATAAATATAATGGGCCATATGAATAAAGTGAAGTAAATGCTTTTACTTGTAATAGTAAAAGATAGACGTAATTTAAATCTTATGAAACAGAAAGAGATAAAACTATAGTAAAAGCATTTACTACATTTTATTCATACTACCCAATAACTCGAATTGAAAGACCATTAAATCACATTAAATTAAATTTGCTAGGTAAATTTAGTATCAATCTTAATTAAAAAAAAATACTATTATATGTGAAATGATAAGAAAGTGGAAAATAAATTAATTTCTGGCTTTTTTATGTTTTCCTTAAATGAAATTAGATTTACTTCTGTAGGTAATTTAAATTTAAAATTTTTGTTGAAATTATTAAAAAATTAAGTAAGAATAACATTTAAGAACCAAGACGAGGCAGAATCCGTTAATGGCTAAACTCCCCAAAGCCTTCTAGACCCTCCTCTTCCTTTAATTATTTCGGAAAATTTCAATTTAGCTCAGTTTAACCCTCAAAAATCGCGATCAATATCCTTGTCGGAAGCATTATTTTCCTAATACATCCAAGACGTGCATCTTTAATTTTTCCAACTAGGTATAAACTCATCCCTTGTACAAAAAACGCTTCTCGAAAATAGGATTTATCCGGCATCCCTCCGGCGTTGCGAGCAGCTTTTAAATTACCATTTTAAATCAGGCGCGGCAAACGCACGTTCGAGCGATAGAAAAGCCATCAAACACCTGTACAGCAGTAGACGCTCCGGGCCGGAATGCACCGGAGTCGATCAAGTCGCATTCAAATGTACGATTTAATATCACAGTGATTAAGCCTGGGGAAATTTCGGTTAACAGTTTTCGGACAATTCGATGTTTGAGTTCTTCGCTCCGATACATGAAAGGATTCCTGAAATGGAACTGCCGACTCGCTTCAAATGATAGAATTACAGTCGCAAGGAAGTTGGCAAACTTTGAATGTCAATGTGACAGGCACTTGTAGAGTTTGCTAATAGAGACTAACAGGCGGAGAGTTGCGAACTTTGACGCCCAGACGCAGATTCGAATCGATGAAGAATTTTACAAAGTGGGAAGAGATTTTTATTTCTTACCAATCTATTGTAGCCAAATATTGTCAAATATTGTCAACCATAAAGATGGTCGTAATTTCCTTGGGAGTTATAGGAGGGAATTATAAATTATGAATCATTCAACTCATTCCTTCTTGTGCGTTTGACTTTTGAGACTTTGCCGGAACCAAAACTAAACGTGTTTTCTTCGGTTTTTTTGCAGTTTGTGCGAGATTCTACTTTTTTAACTCATTTTTATAAAGCGACAATTTTTTTATAAAATATCAATAGGTACTGTTTAAAATGCCAAAAATTGAGAAAAAAAATTTTTTTGTAGAAATTTATTTTAGTAAGAAATAAAATTATTTACCAATCACAGACATTATTAGGTGTTAATAACCTTGGGCAACGTACTGACCTTCGGGCCTATCAGCCCTCTGAACAGTAAACCCGTTGTCTACGGTCATTAAGACCCTTATAATTCCCTTGGTATATAAATAACAACCAAATTCCATTTTTAGACATTAGTTACTAGTAGGAACCGGATCCTAGAAAATTTCCCTAACCCGCAATTTTTTAGGGCTTTTCTTAAAACTCGAAATAAATTTGTTGTATTAAAAATGTAAATATTTGACACCATTTTTATTTTTCATAAATTCCTAAATTGACCTGTTGTATTTAAATGTGTTTTAAACATCCTAAAGTTGTGTTTAACCTTCCTAATTCAAAATAGGATATTTTTTCAATTTTTTCATTAGCATTTAGTTCAAAAACAATACATCTGATTTTTCAATTTAATGGTTTTTTAGTTTTACATTTAAAGATTTTTTGTTATTTAGGCTTCTAGTCTTTCAATCTCATAGTATCTTGTAATGTTTCAACTACAAGGTTTTTAAGTTTCTCAGTATTTTAGCTTAATTTTAGCATATTTCATATTCATATCCTAAATTTTTCAGTTTTTCGTGGTTTCAGTTTTTTATACTTTTAGTTTTCCAATTTCTTACTGTTGTATATTAAATTATTTTTTAGTGAGAAAGATTCACGAGCACAGCATTATTTTAGTCAAGCCACTTTTTTATTTTTTAAAATATAATTTTTTATAAAAAGTACTCCAATAGTTGTGGATTAATTAGTTAATGACAAACTATACAAAAAAATCTGAATATAAAAATCTACTGAAAATAAAAATATCAGTTGAATGAAAAATTACACTAGTCAACAAATTTGAACAAAGTTTCGGTAACACTGATGAAACTACTTTCCCTGTTCATAATTTTTCACCCTGATTTCGAAAATGTTTACAAAAATGTCCCATCACGTATCATTCGTATGTTACCAAGTTCATTCTGACACCTATGTTAACGTGAAAGAGTATTGAAAATAATTCGACTATTTAATTTATTTTATTATGAACATGCAATATTATCGTAAACTAACTTTAGGGACATTAAAGAAGTCATATATTACGATAAAAGAGTGAAATCTCAACATTTTTATTTGTTAGGGTCGAGTTTTTTTAGTTTTTTTGTCGATTTTTATAAGCCAACAGTAATCGCCCATCATGGGAGGGTCCTAGCGGCTCTGATACCGTTTCTACCTTTCTGATGTTTTGATGGAACTTTTCCTCTTGTTCCTCACTGACAGCCCCAGATTTGTTCCAAAAAAATCTAAGTGGGAATGCAAAGAATATATTTTTAGGGACATTTTTCAAAATAACTTATACTTTTGGTAACTAGTGGTAATTATTTGAAATTGACAGACTGAAGTGGCCAATAAACAATGAATAAACAATTGCGTAACCATAGCAAGGCATACTAATTTGATCTGAGCTCTTAATAACTTAGGAGCTGGACTTATACCAGAATTAAATAAATTATTGGTAAAAATTGGTAGAAAATGCAACAAATAAACGGTACGTGTTGTCAAAAAACTAAATGCATTTTGTTATTTAGGAAGTAAAAAACTACTATTGACCAAATTTTCATCGATGTTACTGAACCCTTGTTGACCTGTGTTATTGGTAATGGTAATTGGTAATAAAATTAGTTGCCTGATTTTAGAACTAGTACTAGTATGAATTTCCATACAATGAGTTCATTTTCCAGATATCTCAACCTAGAAAATGAACTAAAAAATTTTTAAAGAAAAAACTAATTTTACAACAGCAAATTTAGAACAATATTTAGGTTTAAAAATTAATTGACTTCTTTATAGCTTTTTCTTTGTTCCGTACCTAAAGAATTTTAAGTTTTTTACAAAACGTATTTCGTTTTGTTTGTTTTTGTAATGGAATTTATTGCATTAAAAATTATGTTTTTATTTTTCCTCCAAAAGGAATTAATAAAAAATGTATCCTAAATTAGGTATCAGATTTTAATACCTAATGTCTGTTTTTTACAACTTTTTTGGCAACTTAATAAAGTTTTTAACTTCCTAAAAATCCGGTCTCTACAAATAGTGATATGATAATAGCTTAACAACAAATTGGTACCAAAAACCAACACAAAGCAATAGAATCTTAAATTATAAATCCCAACACGCCCAACAACACAACAAAAGAATATTATTCACAACTTATTATGCAAAGCTCTCAACCTTAGTGATAAAACTTTTTATGAACAAATTATAATTTCATGACAAAATAATTACCCCATATAATATAATAGTTCCATTAAAAAAAAATTAACATTCTTCACCAAAAGCAACACTAAAAGAGAAGATTAACCAATGTTAAATTTGCAAAATTCCTTTATGTACAAAAATTCTCAAATAAAATCCAAAATATACTCAGACCACATAACATTAATTTAGCTTTCTAGTATAACACACAAACAAATTATTCAATAATATTTATAGTAAACTTAAAAAGGTAAAATAGAACCGAATGTTCGCCATACCCGTGACCCGACAAAAGAGACCACGACAAAATAGCCCCAACAAAATAGCCCACCGACAAAATGGCCCAACGACAAAATGACCCAACGACAAAAAAGCTCTCGACAAAATAGCCCCCGACAAAATAGCCTATCGACAAAACAGCCCATTAATAAAATAGCTCATTCCAATCACAGACAAATTTTAATTAATAAGACGACCAAAAAAATTGTTCTATGTTTTAAATGGTCTATGTTTTAGGTATATAAATGGTGTAAACACATAAATTAAATAATAAATTAAAGTAATAAATAAATAATAAATTTAAAATTAAACAATTAGACAAAGATTTGTAATTACTTTTGTTAGTAAGTTCAAATTTCAAACGGATGAAAAATTAGTTGAATGAAGATTTATTCAATTCTATTACGTAGATAAATCTTGATTTACCTAAAGTTGGATTCAAATGATAACAAAATGCCATAATTATGTATAGGATATATTCTAAACATTTTTCATATTTAGTATACCGACTGAACAAAAGTAACGCATAAAATTCATAATTTTGTTATGTCATTTTAAAAAAAATGTCGAACAGGTCGATTTTATTTTCTTAAATGCTACATTTTGACACCAAAATGACATTTCTGATGTTATTCGATTTTCAGTAATTACTGCCATTTCTCATTTTTTTTTAATGAGAACTGACATTTTTGATTAGTTTAGATAATACATGGTTCTGTCTTTCCGGTGGGTATCAAAAATCAAAAAAATAAAGCAAAACAAATTCAAAAATAGAAAAAAATAAAATTACAATGTTATAAAAACTATACAGTGACGAGCACGGAATTTCGGACACCTTTGACATTTCGTTGACATAAAATGTATGGAGAATTCCCCATACGTTTTGACAACAAAAATGACAGTAGTGTCTGAAATTCCGGGCTCGACATAGTACATATTGGGAGTGTTACACAAAGAGCTTCTTCTTTTTGTTTCAGCTTTATTTTATAAGGGCTGATTATTCTTTGTTTCTGTTTTTGTGTTTAAATTTTTTTAAATTATTACATTTTTTATTTTAAATTTTATTTATTTTTTTCTCCCGAAACTCTGTTGAGCATTTACCACTTGAGTATTTCCACTCCCCATTTATTTTTTCACCCGTTCAAAAATATCTTTTTATAACGTAAGCTTTTTGTCGGATGGTAAACACTATTTCGGAATAATTTTAATAACTTAATAAGCAAGGAATCAATTTTTGAAAAATTATTTTTAATTTTTGATCTGTCAATTTTTGACATATGGCTAAAATTCCACAGGCACAGTCTGCTCTAGTTTATTTCATTTTGGATCTCATCTCCCTAAATATTTTACATTTTTTTAACACCCTTTATTTCAGTGGTGGGCTCTGTCTTGTCGCTAGGCCATTTTGTCATGGGCTATATTGTCTGGAACTATTTTGTCGGTGGGCTATTCTGTCGCGGACTCTTTTGTCGGTGCGCCGTCTATACCATATCATGTAATAACAACTGCCAATTATCTTATGTAGAACAAACTTCACAATTATTAAAAAAATATAATTAAACAACACAAAAATGAGTGTAAGGGTGCAGTTAGACTAGACGTCGTTCTTTTTCCACGGTTTTACCCGTACGGACAAAACCGTAACGAACGAACATCGCGAACGTGTTTAGAAGACACGTTCAAAAAGGACGGTTTTTTCGTTTTTTAATTTCGACAGTGGCGTATGTAAAAATTTAATTGTGTTTTTTATTATAATAATCCTTCCAAATACAAAGTGAATTTCTACAAAGTGTTGTATACTCTACGATAAATTGTTTACGGTATTTTTTTGTCAATATACCTAAATATATTTAGTTACGACTAAATCTATTGGGCACTGTCTTCGATTCTCCTCCACTGGAAAAACCATGGAAAAACTGCGCGTTGCAATGAAAAGTCACAGACTTTTTTGGAACGTTGTCAAAACTGACAGTTTCCATTTACATTTTATACAGACAGTTTTATTCGAACGGGTGAAACCGTAGGGGCAAAACCGTGGAAAAAAACGACGTCTAACTGCACCTTAACATGATACATATACTGGGTGTGACAAGAGTCACGGACTAGATAGAGCTATACAAAATATGTATACTATTTTCGTTAAAAAAAATTCACAAAACCTTTCGTTTTGTAAACAAAAACTGAAATTAAAAACAAAAAATGGTAACGCCATACAGCTACACCTACAAAGCGATTAAAAAACCAATTAAAATGTTTTCCTACAATTGTAGTAAAGTCCATTCGGAATTAAAATCAATTATCAGTGTCAAAAATTTTGAAATTATGTTGGAACCCTGCGACATTGCCACAGGAACGAAGCCTAGACGACTAATTTTAAATGGAGTTGCCAACGTTGAAACAATTTGACAATTGACTTTAATTAACAAATTATCATATCTTTAATTTTTCACAACCCTGTCCAAATTATCCCAATAAACACACAAGAATAAAAAGAGATGAATTTTCTAACATTTAAAGATCAATAAAGGACTTTCTCAAATCGCTGGGACATCCAGTGTGTAGGCTCAAATTTAAACTAATTGCTCGATGTTATTGCCAAGTGAGAAGTGTAAGCTCTAATAAGCCCTAAGTGCTTATGATGTTGCTGGGGTTAGGTGCGTAGTTAATCATTTGGATTAAGATGAACCTTTAACATAGTTGATCCGATCAAAGCACGCATTAGGTAATAAACTATTAATATTTTATTAGTTTGCTGCCTTATAAGCCCCGTCATATAATTGGAACCATTTGTTTGAAAAGTCAAGAACTATAAACACATCACTCCAGTTTCTAATCGAGTTGATTTAACACTGAAATTAATCTTAATTTAACTTATTTATGGCACACATTGCCCAGTTTGTAATAACACATTTCCGTCCCGGAAATTAAATTTTTGATTTATGACGAAACAACAATGGATGGAATTATTTTCAGACTAAACAATTAGCAAAAATTAATTTGATTCTCGGCCCGAGTTCCATTTTTGTCTTTCCAGATTTTAAAAATGTATAGTGAAGCTAGTCCATGATGACTGGAACGACAATTCGCAACGCCAATCCACTTAGTAGGGTATGTTGGCCCCACATCACCCCCTGATGATATATTCATAAGGTCGCGTTTAAAGTACGTGCCATTCGGCTTAAACTTCGCAGCCAGATTCTATCGAATTAAATATTTAATCGAATGAGAAGCAACAGCAACACACTGTATATTCGTCAAGTGGATTGTTTTTCTCCGTGATTCAACAAGTTTTCGAAAAATCGGGGCGACTAGAGGGATGTATATTTACAAACCACTTTGGCGGATGTGATGCAAACGTACAATTTAAACGGTAAAGAGGCGGTATTGTGCTTGACGTTACGTGGAAATTCGTGTTCGCATCCCATAAATAATTCATGGGACGGTGTGAACCGGAAAGAAATGTAGCGGGAGGATGTTGGAGGATTGCGGTGACCGGACAATGCTTACATATTCACCGGAGAGGCTTTCGAGGAATCGCGAACGAAATGGATTTGCCACTTTCAAGTTTGAAGCTTAACTTTTCCAAAGTTTGGATTTGTTTTTCAAAAGAGTTATTTCTGTCGTTATTTAACACACAACTACAAAAAAGAATGTGTTAAGATTAAATAATAATTATTATAATTATTATTTATGTATTTTCAACAGGTGAATCACGCAATTACAGAAAATAAAATAAAATTAAATAAACGTATTGTATTTAAACTAAAAACTAGAAACAATAAAAAGAAGAGAAGTAAAAAAACAAATAATAAATTTTGAATTTTGCCTACCATTAAATAAAACTAAGCCCCAAAAAACTGAAATACAAGATTTTTTATGAAATTAAAAGAATGAAAATGAATATCACAACTGCTAATTTTCTTAAAATTCCTGCACATTACATACCGGGTGTATCAGAAATACGTGTGTTAATTTTACCACGTAATAAAACTCATCAAGTACAACAATTTTTATTATTATTTTATTATTTTTACTGTGTTCTTTCTTTCTCTTGTGTAAACGAGCCGGTCAGTGTTTAATAATTAGTTTGTATACATACAAACGGGTGTCCGTTTTTTGAGCTCCACCATGGGAATCTCAGTTATTATAAGAGATACGAGGTCGGTTAAATTAGGGCAAAGTTGTGCATTTTTATGCTGAACAATTACCTGAAAAAAAATTTGATGTGTCATTTTTAGTTTTTGAATTATTGAGAAAAATCAAAAATTTGTAATTTTCGTTTTTATTTTTTTAAGCGAAAACTAAGAAAACTAGACGTGTTAATGTAAGACATTCTTCAGGCACTTTATTACAAGAAATCTAAATCTGTCATCGCCTTTTCCAAGGCGTTCTTCATGTCGTAGTTACAACACTCAACTTTGGTTTTTCTTATGGACGTCATATTTAATACTTGTATTTTTGAAAAGTCTTTTTGTTCCTGATTACAACGATGTATCACATGATATGATCAAATCTTACATGCTAATAAAATTAAGAAAAAAGCGTTTTTGCAAAGAGTGCTTTGGAATAAAATGCCAAAAATGTTGTTTAACAAACTAACTTTTGACAATTTTATTAAATATGCGAGCAGACTTTTTATAACTTTGTGTCGTTTTGTTTTACAAAAAATAAACTTCTAGCTTATCATGTCGTTAAGTTTTTAAATAAGTAAGCTTGCCGGAAATGTGGAAACTTCCAAAATCTAGTTTGTTTAAAAACAAAATTGTTGACGTTTTTTCCAAAGCACTCTTCACAAAAATGTTTTTTTTTTCATTTTGATCAGTATGTAAGATTCGATCATATCATGTGATACATCGTTGTAATCAGGAACAAAAAGACTTTTCAAAAATACAAATATTAAATATGGGTCCATAAGAAAAACCAAAGTTGAGTGTTGTAACTCTGCCATCAAGAGCGCCTTGGCAAAGGCGATGACAGATTTAGATTTCTTGTAAAAAAGTGCCTGAAGAACGTTCTAGTTAAAAACATTTAGTTCTTTTGGTTTTCGCTTGAAAAAATTAAAACGAAAATTACAAATTTCCGTTTTTTTCCAATAATTTAACCGACCTCGTATCTCTTATAATAACTGAGATCCCCATGGTGGAGCTCGAAAAACTGACACCCTGTATAGCAACAATTTTCATTATTGTTTTAAATTGTTCAAATTGCCCGTTTCTATCACAACTAAAATAGTTCGGTACTTTTATTTTTGTACCCATAGGGTTATCTTTTCCAAATTTTAAGTAAACTGTCGAAACTTATTGAAAAATTACAAATAAAAAAAATGTTTTATTTGTTGAGCTTTCTTCCCTGTTAAAATTAATACACGTATTCAGGGTGTATCAGAATACACCCTGTACAATGGCGATTTTAAAAGAACATTAGTGTTACAATGGGTACAATAAAAAATCATGGAGTACCGTGAGTTAATTCTAGAAACCAGAAAAAATATCTTATTTACCAGACTAATACAATCTATCTTATTGTTCAGCAGTTTATATAAGAATGAGATACTTAAGATAACTCTCCTGATTTCTAAAGAATTGTCCTTAACAGCACTAGTTGGTCGAATCCTGTTTGGGGGTCAGGGGCGGATTCAGAAATTAATTTGGGGGGGGGGGGGGGGCTTCCAAAAATTTTTAGAATGGTGAAGCTATTGAATGAAACTTTTATTATGTTAAAATACATATTTAAATAAATTTGCACAAAATTTAGCCCAAAAAACTTTTTTACAAAAAAATTTTACAATGCAAATTTATATTTTCTCAAATAAAACACCCTATATGTTGGCACACTCTTTTTAATTATTAAAAATACTATAACATACTCGTAAAATACAACAGGCAATACAGTTGTTTAAGTAAGTTTAAGTAATAAAAAATTCTGGACGTAAAAAATTTCTAAGCAACTCCCTTGTTTTACTTTTCGAGAATCTTTGAATAATATTTTATTAAGTGGTTATAATTTATTTTCATTGTAAGGAAAGGCATTTGATATTTTTTGGCTATCATCTAAAAAAAAATACAACTTTCTAGAAACGTTTCGATGTTAATTTAATTTTCTTTAGGCCGTCACTTGTTTTTTATAAACGGATTGAAGAAGATTAAATTAAGACAAAACGTTGCCAGAAAATTGTGATTTTTTAAATGATAGCCTAAAAACCATTAGTGGTTGTGGTTTTTGTGTACCTGCTGTCAAAAACGCACAGCCACCTCTAACTTTTTTTTTCAAATGTAACGGTATATCAAGTGACACCTCGTGTGAATGAGTGCTTCGAAAGCAGTACAGAGGTGACCAAATGATCACACAATATTCTAACTTGGATAACTTGAAACGCACAAGGGCAAAAAATAAAACTTTTAGAGCTTTTAAGTTGGCAAACTCTACAATTACGATAAATAAATCTCAAAGTTTCAAACGAGCTATTAACAATATTCTGTCAATGATAAATGACTTTAATGATTAAAAGTCGAACATGGTTAATGTTTTTGGCAATTAACTCCGAAAGTGTTAGGATTTGCAATAGGGTTATAATAACAAAAATGCTGCTTTTTTAATTCCGTATCGAATGATCTAAAAATAAGCAGGAGGGTTGGAGCCATCTTCCATGTAAGAAGCTAAAAAGGTATTATAATGAGCACAAAAAAAATTATAGCATGCCATTCAAAAAATGTATTTTTATGACGTCACACCTTTTTTGAGAAACTCTGTATAATCAAAAATATTTTCCTGAAATGTGTCCTAGAGTACAGGGTGAGTCAATAGTGGGTTATTTCTGAAGTTTTTTTAATATGCAACCAATAATTCTGATTCCAACTGACCAGATCGGTAATCGTTAAAAAAATTTCAAAATTAATCCACGATTACATTGTTCTGGGTACAGTCAAGTTTGTCTTGACAGTTTTGCTAAAATTTCATTATGGACTATTATCATTTAAAAGATAAAAAACCAATGTTGATCCAATTAATGTTTTTAAAAATGAAGTATCCAAGTGGTAAGTGCAATTAGTATTTTTGGTTGCTCTTAGGACATGTCAGAAATAACCCATTATTGACTCACCCTGTATAAATAACATCTATAAAATATCAAAACTCTAACATTAATAATAACTTAGCTACAGAAGACGGGAGCAGTGCTGGACCACCCTGTAATTAAACTAAACCGTAATTCTGCTTTTCGTTCAGAAAACGAAAATTGTAAAAATATTGGATTTCCATATTGCCTAAAACAGTTGCCTTTTACACACTTAAATCACTACTCGGTAAAAAATTATAAAAAAATTGTCTGGTCTTATCAATTTAACTTGGAATTGGAAACAACAAGTACGCTTCAGTTTATGACAGAACCTCGAAACAACCCTTCTGTTACTTTTAACTATTTAATAATTAATACTACAATAAACCTAAAGCAATGTAATTAAAACCCCCACACAATTAATTAGTCCAAGCCCAAACGTGCAGTTAGAAGGAGTATGAAACTCGTCCAAATTACTTTTGTTAACATATTCCCATAGTTGGCTAAACTCGGGCGTTTTTTCCCAATTCTGGGCTAAAATCAGCGTAACGCAACAAAAGTAAGTGAGGAAAATCACGCTCCGTCTAACAGCAAAACCCTGCAGCGCACTCGCTGAAATCGACGCCTTTTCTGCCTCTCTAAGTGCTAACACGAGCTTTGCGAAATGGGAAAAATTCTAATGAAGTCGCGACTGCAAGATTTTACTTTATTAAAGCGTATAAATATCCACGTGTGTATAATTAAGTCGCTTTATCGGTTTACTATGTGCTCAACAATTGCTAAGATCGTATCAAAAACTTGTTTGAAATATGGTCGCAGTGCGTGAGTTTTAGTCACAACTCATTGGTTAATTACTGGACGCCGTCTGGTGCCAATGCTTCAAGCAGCGATTTGACGTTTCAAATAATTGATTTGATTGGTTAATTAAGCCAGAGTGGAGCTGTGAGACTAATTAATTTTTGTTATATAATTAATGCAATGGTGCAATTCTTGTTTCAGAACGTTTGAATGTTTTATACGAGAAAAATTGGACGCGATTGGTAACTGAGCAATTGAAGAGATTTGAAAGGGCAGTCGTGGAAGCCGGCAAAGCAGATGGAGCATCTAATCCAGCAGCGCCTCATTGGACCTTCGGTGGAGCGCTTTTGTATTCTCTCACGCTGCTCACGACAGTAGGTAAGGAGATTTGGGGATTCTTTCAATTATACTTGTCGACACTTTGGCTTTACACTCTTTCCCGCAAATAACACTAGCGCTTCCGTGAGGTTGCAACCCAAACAAAAAAGCACAACGAAATTTTTTATTTTTACAAATTCTTAATTTAAACAACAAACGCTTTATCACCGCCTCTCCTGGGATCAAAAGCGGCACTCAACGACTCATTCCTCATCGAAATCGCTGTCACAGTATTAAAACCATCTGCAGGCCCCAATATCTCGTACTCGTGGCCAATACTATGAAGAGCATTGACAAACGCCATATTCTAAAACACATTTTTACAAACTCAGTTGGCAAAAACATGACTCACATTTTCGAATTCCTTTTCAAAAAAAAGTGTCATTGGAAAAAGCTGGTGGTGTAACCTCGGGTCAGCAACCGCTTCTTCAATCGTGTAATTGAACCAGAGATGTTTAACAATGGCCTAAAATCGTGAAAAATTGACGAAAACTAATTTTTATTAAATTACCAAAGCCACTGAAGTTATAATTTTGGTACCACCGGAACCACCCACCAATAACCGAACGTTATCATCACCGTCGAGAATAATAGTTGGTAGGATTGAAGAAACGGGTTTTTTCCCCGGTCTTATGTAATTGTTTGGTGAAGGTGGTACATCGTAACTGTTGGGGAAATTGGGTGAAGAGAAGTCGTCCATTTGATCATTTAAAATAATTCCGGTACTTCCGGACATAAAACCGGCCCCGAAGCTACAAATTAATTTGATTTTGTTAGTCTGTACCATGGAAATTATTACTCAAGGTTGATGGTACTCGTAACGACCACAGCATCGCCATTTGGAGCCAAAACGCACAAATTAGCAGTCCCATGGTCCTCTGGTTGGTACACATCAGCTCCATAGTACGACTGGTTTTGGAACGTTTTAGTGTCGTAAATTTGCTTCCTCATTTCATCGGCGAACCATTGCGATGTAAGATTACCAACAAACTATAAATGACAAATTTTGGTTTTGTACTACATTGTAAAATGTTAGTGTTTATTGAAAGTTTAAGTCTTTCTGAATAAACCTTTAATTGCAAATATTTCTAGTCTCAGTCTACGAAAAAAAAATTAGATTAGCAGTTTATTCTAATTTTGTAAGGTATTGTGACTTTGTGACGTTATCCATTAAAAAACTAATAAGTAGACACCACATGACGTCAAACTTAATCAAACGTAACGGGAAAAACACTGCTGAATGCATGGTTCTTACGAGTGAAAAATAATTTGTTATAAAATTTGAAGGACCGATACTTAAAAGCAATAAGAAGTGCATAATATCCATTCCATTTTAATAGAAATAGCAACACCGCATTTTCTCTTAAAATTACTTCTTATAAATTATTCATGCACTTCAACATAATACTACTACTAATTAATCAATAACTATTTATACCAAAAGTTTTGTGCCTAAACTGTGTACCTTACGAAAAAACTAATTACTACATCGCCGAATACTTTAAAAATGTAATAATTTTTGAAGAATACATACAGGCTGAGTCAATGGTGGGTTATTTCTGATTTTTTTTTAAATGCAACCAATAATACAGATTTCAGGTGACCAAATCGGTAATCGTTAAAAAATTTTCAAAATTAATTCACGAATTACATTGTTCTAGTTATTCTCAAGTTTGTCTTGACAGTTTTGCTAAAATTTCATTATGGACTATTATTATTTAAAAGATAAAAAACTAATGTTGATTCAATTAATGTTTTTAAAAATTAAACGAAGTATCCAAGTGGTAAGTGCAATTAGTATTTTTGGTTACATCTTAGGATATGTCAGAAATAACCCACTATTGACTCAACCTCTATATTTTTTCAAAATCCCTTTTAGTTGTCAAGTTATTAAAAAAAATATTTTTTAATGGCACTCTACTACGGCGATTTTTTTCGTAAACGGTTATGATTTAAAAATGACTTCTAGTACAATAATATTGTTTTCACACCAATGTTTCTTTTTAAAAAATTATTAAAGTTACGTTACAAGCTCATTACGAAGATTTTTCAAATTACTCAAATAGAAGCATCCATGGATACGACCCTTTCGGCAAAGTTTGAAAAATGTTCGTAGTACTTTGGGAACATAACGTTAATAATTTATTTAAAAAAACATTAGATTAAAATATAATATTATTAAATAAGAATTCATTTTTAGAATATAATCTTTTACCAAAAAAATCGCCTTAGTCATTTAAAAAAAAATAACTCTAAAACTAAATGGAATATATTGGAAAAAAAATCTTGAAAAATGATCACACTTTTAAAGTAGTTGATGATAGAGCGTATTCTGTAATGAAACCGTTAAAATTTAAAGCCCGTTAATCGTTGTTGCTGTACCAATAACCAATAAAATTCTTAAATTTGCGATTTTAACCAGTGTTAAATTCTAAGTTTCTAACAGCCCATTAAAAAAGTTAAAGAATAAGGCCTGATGTATACTAATTAGTTTTTTCATAAGGTACATAGTTTAGGCATAAAACGCTTGGTTCCATACTTTTCCCTATCTTTGTACTAATTTGCAGCTCTGGGAAATTTTAAAATCACCAAACTTTAAATAAAAATTTTTTGTGTTTGTAAAGGACTCACGTCGTCCATTGGGACAAAATTTGGGTCCCCTAAGGTTGTTCTTTTAGCGAAACCAAATTTGAAGCTTTCTACAATTCGTTGCCAGTTTGTTAGCGATTTAGGTTCGGAAAAATCTAAAAAACCATTCAAGATGTTCATAATAAGGCTTAAAATAACACCAGAGCCTGGTGGTGGAGGGGTGTAAAGTGTCTGGTTTAGGGGTAATTGGATTTGAATTGGTTTCTTCCACTGTGGCCTAAAAATTTTTACAGTTGTAACCAAAAATCAAATCATACCAAATACTTGTAATTAATCAAATCTTCACTCGTTATTATTCCACCTTTGCTGCGTATATCTTCCAAAAAACCCTCGGTTAGAGTACCATTATAAAGGGCATCCGGGCCGTACTCAGACACAATTTCTAGCGTTTTGGCCAGTCTAGGTCTCTTAATATACTGGTTTTGAACGTACGTTTTGTTCGTTTTCGGGTCAATAAAAGTTTCCCTACAAACACACTCTCACAATTCTGTACCCCAGACTAAGTGTACTAACAACTAAGTCACAAAACCACAATTCAGCCATTCCAGCAAAAATGCAACCTGAACCCGAAATTTCAAAATGATTTTAATTTTTTCTATAACAAATACTCTAAATGGTTTTCACATGATCTTAAACATTTAATTAAATTAAAAGAGATGTCTAGGAGAAAGTATAGAAATTACAAAAATGAACACTATTTTAAATTGCTTGTACAGTACAGAAAAGAAGTAAAAACACAATTAAATAAAGATTATAAATGCTTTATTGATAACATCCAGGTTGCTCTCTCTAAGAAGCAAAGAATTTTGGTCATTTGTTAAATCAAAGAAAAATTGTAGCAATTCACCAACTGTTTTAAATAAGAATGGTAAATTTTTGAATTCTACCTCTGATATTGTTGAAACATTTACTAATCACTTTAGTGGTTGGTATCTTTCAAGCACCATCAAAGAGCGGAGAGGGAAATTATCAGCTTAATTTCCCACTTAATCATTCTATTTTTAAAATTACTGAAAATGAAATTTTAGAGGCAACAAAGAAGTTAAAAAATAATTGGACAACAGAGGAATGGACGGTACCCTCGTTTTTTGTAAAAGATTGTTCTGCGGTATTTGCTACTCCATTGTGCTATCTTTTTAATTTATCTTTACAATCTTCAGTTTTTCCCGATAAGTGGCAAGAAACCAAAGTAATACCTATTCCAAAAAATGGAGACTTGAGTGATGTTAAAAACTATCGATCTGTTGCTGTATTATGTAATTTTGCTAAAGTTTTTGAAATGGAAATATAGCAAGTTATTCATAAAACTATTGGAAATAATTGTATTAATATTCATCAGCATGGTTTCTTTATAGTACAGGATCCGAACTAAGGTCATCCTGGACCGATCTGCTTACCGGATGAAATTTTATTAGATTTTTTTTCAGTTTTCAAAATTAATTTCTGAATTAAATAAAGCGGTTACCGCGTTTTAAAAGACTTTCTCCCCTACAGCCCGAGTAGAAGAATGTATCTTGTAAATCAGTTCTAAAAATGTTACTTACAACGGCTGTAAAACACTGCGGAAAATGGCTAAAATTCGACTCTTTTTACCCCCCTTAATCATAGTCTTGACCATATTTCTTTAGGCAACCCATTCGCGATACATTCCTTTGGATATTATAGTATTTGATAAAAAGTAAGTTTCATCCGGTAAGCAGATCGGTCCAAGATGACCTTAGTTCGGATCTTAGACTATTACAGACAGATCAACAGTTTCAAATCTCTGTAATTTTCAACAATATATATAGCAAACATCTTATAGATAAGTCCGGTCAAGTTGATGTAATATATACAGATTTTGAAAAGGCATTCAATAACGTAGATCATCAATTGTTGCGTTACAAGTTAAATAATATAAGGTTATCTTTTCATCTTGTTGAGTTAACTTCAAAGGTAGTGATCAATAATGTGCACTTTCCATCTTCTGGTGTTCCGCACAGTTCCAATCTTGGCCCTCTGCTTTTCACGTTATTTATAAATGATCTTCCGCCTACACTAAACTGTAATAAACTTTTGTTTGCTGATGATGCCAAAATTTTTAGTTACTTCAAGATCTGTTGAACAAGCTAATAAGGTGGTGTAACGAAAACAAATTGAAACTTAATGCATCTAAATGTAGTGTCATCTCGTTTACAAGAAAAGTCAACCATTGATATTTGAGTACTATATTAATGATCATATTGTTGAGAGAACGCAATTGTTGCAAAGAAGTTGGAATTACTTTTGACCAGCGATTAACCTTTATATGGGCGTGCTCGATTGCACCTACACCGTCAATGATATCGAAATGGATCAAATCTCACAGCAAATGGGAGGCCAAAGTGCATTTTCTAAAATTATTTTGCTCTATAGAGGGTGTTCCATTTTTACAGTGCAGCCTATAACATAGTTTTTTTTAAATGGCACCGCCTGTATATTTATACATATTCCAATTTGCATTTCTTTAAGCTTTAAAAATCCATTTAGGTTTTTTAATTTGCTTTAACCGTTCACAAGTTATTTAATTTTTAAATTGCAGTACCCTTGGTTTTCGGGATATCAAGTTTTGACTTTGTCCATATGTAAACAACTGTTTGAGGTATGTTTTGGTGGCAAGGTCATCCATTTTAATTGTAGCATCTCCTTGATGTGACACATTCATTTTAGGAAACTTTGAAGGACCGTAACTTTTTTTTAAATTGCACCTCCTGTATTTTATTATGGTCCTCTTCAGTGGCTCATTTTACATCTTTTTTACCTATTAAGTTTTTTCCTAAAAGTTGATAGTTTGGGAGATAAATCGGTTTTTCTGAAAAATATGTCAAAATGGCATTTAGGTATAGTATGTCACGCGTAAAATGCAAATTACAAATCTCATCGACAGAGAGACTTTGGCAAGAAATTATTAAATAAATATGAAAGAAATTTACAATGGAGAAATAAGGAAATAAAAAATATTTACTGAGGTATAACAAATCAATGGCGATAGCATTTTACTTGCAATTACAAAACTGTTTAAAATGACGGCTTTCTTAAGCAATCAAGCACTACATTCGTCAATTCTTTTTAAAAATTTACCGCTTGTAATGTGGCATGATCTTATTCTATGAAAAGCCTTTATAATTCTTTCTTGCATATTTTCTTTGGTAGAGCCGTCATTTCTTTCATTTTTGTTTAATAATTTCTTGTGAAAATTAGAGTTTATATCTCGATGAGATTGTATGCATTTTACATGAAAAAATCATTTTCACAACAAAATCAAAACGTGACGTACAGTAAACGCAAGTTTGATGTTGGTATATCAGAAGTTATTGTTTTTTATGACACACTACCTTAATATTCAAGATATTTTCCGTGCATTTTTCAGAAAAACCGATTTTATCTCACAAACTATCAACTTTTAGGAAAAAACTTAAGAGGTAGAAAAGATGTAAAATGAGACACTGAATAGGATCTAGTAATAAAATACAGGGGGTGCTATTTAAAAAAAATCAAGTTATGGTCCTTCAAATTGTCCTAAAATGAATGTGTCACAGCAAGGAGACGCTACAATGAAAATGGACGATCTTGCTACCGAAAGATACCTCAGAGAGTAGTTTACACACTGGTAAAGACCCAACTTGTTATCTCGAAAACTAAGCGCACTGCGATTTTTTAATAATGTGCCTGCAGACGCACTAAATTGTAAAAAAAATTAAATAACTAAATAGATTTGTAAAGTCTAAGAAAGTGCAAATTTAAATATGTATAAGTATATAGGGGGTGCCAAACTATGTTCTAGGCTGCACTGTAAAAACATCCTGTATAGAGCAAAATAATTTTAGAAAATGCACTTTGGCCTCCCATTTGCATTGTCCTTTGACTCATTTCGACAATGCAAATGGGAGGCCAAAGTGCATTTTCTAAAATTATTTTGCTCTATACAGGATGTTTTTACAGTGCAGCCTTTGACTCATTTCGGTGTAGGTGCAATAGCACGCCCATATCAATGACTCACCCTGTATGTGCAATAAAAGTCTTCGAACAATGGGATTTGTCATTCGTACTTGTAAAGATTTTACTGACGTAAAAGCTATTAAAATGTTACATTTTGCCTTTGTAAGATCGTCATTAGAACATGCTT
Organism: Tribolium freemani; assembly: GCA_939628115.1. Taxonomy (NCBI): domain Eukaryota; kingdom Metazoa; phylum Arthropoda; class Insecta; order Coleoptera; family Tenebrionidae; genus Tribolium; species Tribolium freemani. The sequence goes on from OW626790.1 coordinate 11,481,043, forward strand.
CTTTAGTCTGATATTCTATTTATTATCAAAAAGATTTGTTAGCTACGGTGCAAAAAAAATTCTTAAAATATTTATATTTTAAATCTTGCGGTAGATACCCAAACAGGGGAGAATTTTCTTTGAAAGAGCTGGAAGAAAGTTTTCTAGTGGATAACTTATTATTAGATATAAGAAGAGTTTCTTCAGCACTAATTTATTTATTATTTAAATTAGTTAATGGTTTTATTAATGACAGCGCTATGTTATCCAAAATAAATTTTACGAGTACCATCTAATACTAGACTTAAATCAACATTTGCTGATCTCCAGTTTATGTAATGATATCACTATTCAATGAAATTTGATCAAATACTATAGATATTCATGCAACAAATGTTAAGCAAATTAAGGATGCTGCTTTTCTGTTCTGTTGTTAACCTGCTGCTAATTGACGTATATTGTCTAATAACTGGCTTTTAGCTGTTAGACAATTAATTAATAATAATAATAATTTTAGTAATGTTAAGTTTCTTTCAAATACACGATTCGGTTTATATTAATTTATTTTGCGACAAAAGATTTTTGGGAGAGGATAATCATTTAAATTGAAGTAATTCATTGGATTCTAAAATTTACATACATTGCCTTGTAAGCGATAACATAAATTAGTGACTTACTACAACTGTTGAATATTTTTTGAAGAGTATTTTCTAGTTTCTGGTAGTTTAGAAAATGGAAATGGGTAAATAAATTGATTAGTAATATTACTTTTTTATCTTTATAATATCCGTTATGGCAAACATAAAATGTTGTCCTTGTTTCTTACGTTGTTAAAGAAAATCAAGAATTTTTATTTTCCACTGTCTAATTTTAATATTTATAAATCATTAATAATTAATGTTGTCTGAATAAATTTGTTTGATCTATTTTCGCGCACAAGATTTTTTTGTCCCGTCCGTTATGTGTAAACAAAAAGTAAATTAATCAGAAGTCGTTGTACATTGCCTTATTCTTTGGTTTTGTGGTTTGAAAAGTATCAACAGGTTCCACCTTTTACTTCAAAAATAGTTGCCTTTTAAATTAACAGAAATTTATAACGATTTTTCAACGATAAAAATGTGAGGTCTTTTTAGTGTCCCGTCCGTCATCAGTTTGTATTTCTTTTTCCTGCTCGTATTTCAAATTTAAAAAATGTGGCTCTAATGTGTGGGTTGCAAACAATTTGACTGGTACTAAGTTCCTACAAAGAAAAATTCAGTTCTACTGATACTGTTCGTAAAAGCAGAAAATAAAATCTAAAGATTTGTGCAAATGTCCCGTCCGTTAAAATGGAATGGCTGAAATACGAAATAAATCGAATTGAAAATTTTAAAAACGTTTTTTTTTCATCACAACGCGATGGGAATTAATATGATTAATATGACCAGAAAGCTGGGAACAAATTACATAAATCAGTGAAAACCCAATTTTCAAGAAATTAGGATTTAGTAATTTTTTTCTGGGATACAGAAATAAAACATGAAAACAAAAAACGTACCGAAGGAACTCATCTTTTGAAATAACATCAACTTGCAATTCTAGCATTTTTTCCAAATATTTCGTGACCAAAATCCCGGTTTTGCACAACTCAATCGACGGTTGCACCAGATCTTTCCACGGCACTTTGCCCCCGTATTTTCTGTAAGCCTCCCAGTAGCCCTTCAGTTCTCCAGGCACCGCCACAGCGAGGCCCCCTCGACTCGCAAGACTTTGATTGGTCCCGTACATATTTTCACTGGCTGCCCCCGGGGCCACTTCTCGCGAATCGAGGAACTCAACGCCCCTGTCTTTGGTGTAAATGTTCATGAAAAAGCCGCCCCCAATCCCCATGCAGTTCGGCACTGAGACACCGTCACACAAGAGGGCCGCGATGGCGGCGTCGACGGCGGTGCCCCCTTTGGAGAGGATGGAGGCCCCGATTTGGGCACATGTGCCACCGTTGGTCACTACAGCCCCCCGAAATATTGTCTCGTTGTGGAAGAAAACAAAGTAAACGCTTGTGCCGATTATGGACAGGATTAGGCCGGCTGTGAGGAGGAAAACGAAGTATTTCCCAAATCTGCGAAATAAATTAAAATTTATAATTTGAACCGTTTTCTGGTCACCTCTTATCATTTTTTACAGTTTTGGGTATTTTTGACACTTTTGTCATTAATTTGACAAATTTAAAATAACGTGTGACTTACCTGTTGAACATTTTTGCGATAACGAGAAACACTAATAAAAGCTGATTTAGGTGTTGATTTAAGTATATAATTTATAAATTAGCGAATCACAAGGTTCTTTCCACACTTATTTTATTGTGCAATAAACTAGAGTTAGTACTAAACATGTTATTATTTTGTTTCAATTTCAATTTTTTTTATTTATGAGATTAATCAGATTACATTTGACTGATTACATTGTTTACAAATTCGGTTACAAGTTTCAAAATTTTTTTCAGTTGCCCAAAAGATAAATCAGGGCCTTTGAAAAACTCGGGAATTTTCGAAATAATTTGTAAACATCGTGACAAAAAAAGTAAACAAGGAGATCCATTCACACTACAGGATGATTCAAAAATGTCGCGCCAATCCTAGAATGGTGATAAGAATAAGAGTAATAAAAACTTTCCTATTCTATGAATAAAAGTGTATTAAGATATTATCCAAATTTATTGTTTTGTGGGTACACCTTTTTTATTGAAATAATCTCACCCGGAGCCTGTTCATTTAATATAGATTATACATATTTTACACAAAATTGACAGTAAGTATAGATTGTTGCGGTTTTGTTGAAACAGTTTTGACATTCCACTGTGATTTTTGAGAAAACCATGTTTTGCAAAATAAAACTTTTTAACCAAAAGTTAAGTCTAGACTTTCAATTTCTGGTAAAATATAATAATAAAATGTAATAAGCCGTTTTTTTTATATTTTGGTTGTAGTAATTTACTAGCACTTGAGGGAAACTTGACAATAGCGATTTTAGTATTTTAGTATTTTCATAAAAGATGAGTTCTCTAGAAGTAACATGCAACTTAATAAAATAAAATAAAATAATTTGGTGCACGTAAATATTTTATACAGGGTGGTCCTGATGTAACCTGCCAAATAAAATCTAGTAATAGAAATAAAAATAATTGAAAATGCCATTAATTTGATTCAGTTTGTTAAATTTGACACAAACATCGGTCACAAATGACTCAAAAATGGTTGCTTAGATTTTGACAGTCTTACAGGCACTAACAGTTAATTCCTGACTATGACTGTGATCAGTAGCGTCGAATGTGTGTGGATAGGGGTAATTTATCCCCATTATTTTTGACCTAACAAAAAAGGTTTTCCATACTTGTTGGATCTTACTAATAACCCAGAATTTTTTTTGGCAGGATATATCGCGACCAGCCTGTGTAATAAAGAAAGAGCAGTTTTTAGCAAAAATAATTTATTTTCTTCATAGGTTTATTAAGTTATAATTCAACATATGAAATTTAAAAAAACAGTAAATTCTTCAAAAACAATAACAGTTTAAAAAAACTGGAAAAATAGGTAATAGAGTCGTTTTCATATCTGATGGCGAGAACAAAACACTGTTGATTGTCACAAAATCAACTTGTCAGTGTCAATTTTCTCATGAACGTTACAAGTGGGAATAATTTTAAGGAAACAAGGATCTTCAATAATTCAGTAAAAATGATCACAACAATTAAATTTTATGTTTTTATAGAAAATAACACAGGTGTTTAATAAAAGTCTATTCAAACTAATAATTAATTAATTTAACATCCAAAATAACTGTTTTCATCATTATTTTCACCAAGGTTTATAATTAGTACTGAAACTATTTCTTCTAGATTCCGTTCATTATTTAAATTATTATCTTCATTTGTTGTTACACGCTTACACACATGTTCTCAAATTTTGGTTTCAATACGAATTTTTCTGTTGTCTGGTTTAAGCCCATTTGAATGCAATTCTTCGTAAACTTCTTCTAGGAAACAACGTACAGCCTTCCCAGCCAAGGTCTTCCTTCAGTTTCTTATTTCGGCAATTTCTCGACATTTTGCCGTCAAGTGAAAATTATAAATAATGTTTCTGAAATTGCTCAATTCAAAACCCTCCAAATTAATAACTGTACATTTTCTATGCTATTTTGATGGTAAACTTTTCACAGGAATTTCATCGTTAATTTCGGCAGAGTCCGTCCTTTGCTTCAAGATCCTTTCAATCGTTCGTATCGACACCTTCGTGCATTCGGAAACATGTTTTTTTTCTCATCCATTTCCTCCAAAAAAATTCTTTGCATATAGTCCCACGTATGACACACTATTTCCCGAGCTTGGGCATGCATGATCTTCTTATTAGCAGAGTTATTATCAATATGTGACATTTTCTAATAATTAACGAACGTCTTTGAAAAAATTTACACTGACAAGTTTATTTTATGACATTCAACAGTGTTTTGTTTTTGCCATCAGATATGAAAACGACTCTAGTAATAGTTCTTTTAATTAATTTATGAGATATTAGCTACATTGGGAAAGCAGAATATATGTTTGCTAGAGCTTTAGGTCCTCGATATTTTCTAGAAAATTTGCAACAATAACTTCAAAATACGAACAATATAGGCTGGTCCAGTCCAGCTCCCGTCTTCTGTAGGTCAGTTATTAATTATTATTAAAGTTGGAGGTTTGATATTTTGTAGATATTATTTATACTCTAGACCACATTTTAGGAAAATATTTTTGATTATACAGTGTCTCAAAAAAGGTATGACGTCGTAATAATAATTTTTTTAAATGGCATGCTATTATTTTTTTTTGTTCATTATGATATCTTTTTTGCTTCTTACATGTCTCTAAAGTATTTTTCAAATCGGTTCAGGGATTTTCAAATTTTTTAAATTTTAGAGCCTTTTATTTTGCTTATTTCAAATGGCAACCCCTGTTTATTTTTATATCATTCGATATAGAATTAAAAAACAAACATTTTTTTATTATAATCCTAACGTAAATCTATATTCACCAAAAACTTGTTTTGCCCGCTATTTTATTGACAAATTTTGAATAAAAGTCGCAGATGGCTCCATCCCTGTTTATTTTTAAATCATTCGATGCGGAATTAAATAAAAAAGCAACATTTTTTGTTATCATAACTCTATTGCAAATCCTAACACTTTCGGAGTAATTTGCCAAAAACATTAACCATGTTCGACTTTTAATCATTAAAGTCATTTGTCATTGATAGAATGGGTTTTTAATAAATAAATCCAAATGTGTTAGGATTTACGTTAGGGTTGTAATATAAAAAGCTGTTTGTTTTTTTACTCTGCATCGAATGATACAAAAATAAATAGGTGTTGCTATTTAAAATAAGCAAAATAAAAAACTAAAGTTTTAAAAGTTTGGAAATAAATTGTAAACACCCTCTAGTAATTTAAATCAATCAAGCTTAATCAATAAGTCTGTTAGACCTTGTTCAACACGTATCTAGTAATAACGCCATCAAAAATTCACTGTTTCTATTTTTTAGTAATTTTTAAAACTAAAGGTGTAAAACCGATTTTTTTGGTTTTTATTTTTTTAACAGTAATCCCTTAACCGATTTGAAAAAGACTTTAGGGACATGTAACAAGCTAAAAAGGTATCATAATGAGCACAAACAAATAATAGCATACTATTAAAAAAATTATTATTATGACGTCATATTTTTTTGGGACGCTCTGTATAAATAATATAAATATATAATATAAATATAAATAATATAAATAACATCTACAAAATATTAAAACTCCAACTTTAATAATAACTGAGCTACAGAAGATGGAAGCTGGGCTGGACCACCCTATATAGTATTTTTTGTTATTTTTTTTTGTATTTGTTTTATCCAAATTTCATATTTTTGTTGAGCTTTACAAAGTCTTAATTTATTGTCCTGATATCAGCCAACGCTCTTTTCAGTGTGTCTTCTGAATAATTTGCATATGGTTTGCATGCAAATTTGCGTTTGTTACTTTTAGGCATTGTTGTACTTATGTTAGCCCTCAACTGTACCCGGACAATAAAAAAATTAATAACACATTAAAAAAAAGAATACTGTGACTGTGTGTTGTGATCATACCAACAAAATCACAAAAACAGCTAATGAAAAATATCTACCAGCAATCAAATCGTGAAATTTAAACAACATTGTTTTTCTTTAAAAATTGTAGAAAAAAATTCTTTAAATAAACAACAAAATGCAATATTTACCAGAAATTACTACCGGTGGGCATCTAGGTAATAGTTGCAGGACGATAACTTAAAAATGAAGATTTTAGGGCCCTTTTTTGGGACCTGGTCCATTTTGTTGCAAGTAACTGAGGGTAGTTTATTATTAGATAAGAAAGACAAAATTTGCAAAATCGATTTTAACCATTTCTTCAATTTTTCTGCTTAATAAATAATCTTTTCAACGATCGCATCAAAAAATATCGTTTCCCACCCTCCAAATATCCCATGAAGGTATAATATAAATAATTTCTAACTAATTTTTTTCCCTGGGAAGGAAATAACGTAGGTAGCATAGGTGCTTTAATGGAATATTTGTAGGGTGAAAAATAATTTTCTGATGAAGCCGTCGAAAAAATCATATGTATCACAATTTATAACACTCGAGGAAAGCCTCTTCTCTCCCTTAAATTTACTACATGTCTTTCCTCTTTTGTATACTTATTAGTATATACAAAAACCTATTGTTTAAGGATATGGCCGGTTGTCTCCCAGGACCGCCTTGGGCAAAATCGTCGCCGTAATCTATGCCTTGATCGGCGTTCCTTTAATGTTAATCCTCCTCTCGGCCTTGGGAGCAATGCTAGCTTCAGGCGCCCGAAAGGCCTACTCAAAAATCTGCTGTCAGCACGACACCAACCGAAAAAGTCCTTCAGTCGGCTACCACAAGGCGCCTTCCAGTCCTTCAGGAAAGTTGTATTGCAAAACACACGAAGGTAAAAAATATAGATAGTTTTTATTCACGATCTGATAAGAAATACCTATTAATTCAAATCACATGACTTTAACATCAGCTATAAAAAAAATTGGGTAGGTACCTATTAAAATTTTTTTTTTTGAAGCAGATTCCGCATCAATTCAGATCGCATCTGCTCACAGTACACCAAATCACGTATGTAAAAGCAGTTACCAGCATGTAGAACACGGGGAAATCCCCAAAAGGGCCATTTTAGCAACAGTACGTTCAAGCCACTCTCGGGGACGCTGCAGACAAAGTCAAGTGAGACAAATGTTGGCGGACTCAACCATTTGTCCGACGCACAGCCACGGAACCCCGACGAAAAGCTCTCTCATTGTGGGCTCCACCTCGTCGGATATCGAAGACGCGGACGACGCCGACGACAGCGAACACGTGTAAGGCATTTTTTACAAAAAATTAGCCCAACATATCAATTAATTCCATCTACGATTTGTTCTCGGATGATAGAGGTTCTACTGTATTGTATTATTTGAATTGACATAGGGTCGGTTTCCCAACGTTGGTTAAATTTAATGAACAGTTAAAAACAAACGTTACTATGATTACAACAATTGTTTCTGTGGATTTATTCTGCTAATAAATTTGTCTGAGATTGGTGAAACCGACCCATAGACTATCAACAGGGCCGCGTTGTATTGTTGGTGGCCTATTTGCATCGTTATGTAGTTAAAAAATTGCTCACAAGAAATAGTAAACATACATTTTTTACTTTAGAAAATTATTTCTGTTTTTCTACCAAAATGTTACGGTATTACATTATTCGTCAAAAAAATTATTTTTGTGTACAGACCTATAAACAAAAATTGATATTTTGGCGAAATCTCAAAAACTTTATATCTTTCTTATTAAGTAGATACACATTTGAAACACAATTGAAACAAAGACATTATACACACTTTTTTACGCAGAATTTAATAATTTTGCCAATGATTTTTTTTAACCATTTGTTTAGAGGCAATTACATAAAGTTGTATTTTTTTTTATTTGTCTATTTGTGTAATACATTATTTTTAAATATTAAAAAAAACATAAGATTTCGTTTTTTCTATACAATGAGTTTAAAGTAACGCATAAAATTCATAATTATTTTATTTTTCAAAACTAAAAAAAAAATACAAAAAAAGGTAACTTAAAAATTATAAATTATAAATACCTGTTGGGTAATATATTTTTTATAGTTTTAATTTTTTCATGGGCTACTATACCTACAGAGTGAGTTTAAAGTAACGCATAAAATTCGTAATTCTTTTATTTTTCAAAAATAAAAAAAATGCAAAAACAGGTAACTTGGTATTTTAATTGAGCTCAAATCTGACCTGACTGGATCGGTCATGGTGGCCAATATGGCCAATATGGCGACAGAATTTTTTAAGTAGAATGATATCAAAATTTTTTTTTCAGCGTTCGGTTCACCCACATTCAAAATAAGTAGCACAGTTGTAAAAGCCTATTAGTAGAGCTTCCAATTATACAAAAAAAATGGTATCATTCCAATTAAAAATTTCTATGATGACGTCATGGACCGACCATATTGGCCGCCATGACTGATCCAGTTAGGTCAAATTTGAGTTCAATTAAAATACCAAGTTACCTGTTTTTGCATTTTTTTATTTTTGAAAAATAAAAGAATTACGAATTTTATGCGTTACTTTAAACTCACTCTGTAGGTATAGTAGCCATGAAAAAATTAAAACTATAAAAAATATATTACCCAACAGGTATTTATAATTTAATGACTTTTTAAACATTAATTAATCAAAAAACAGTATAATAAATTATTATTAGATAAAATGTTTTGCGATTCATAAAAATTATTTGTTTTTAGCTTACACTGCCATTCTATTTTCGAATTAAACATGAAATGTTGGTAAAAGAAAAATCTTATTAATTGTATGATTGCCTGTCAATAAAATTTTATTTTATTTTACAAAAAAATGTCAATCCAAACACTAAAATTAAATCCTATCTGCCATTAAAAAACAACATTATCAAATTCTGAATTAGAGCAAGCTGTGCCTGCTGAACTTTAGCCACATTTTAGCCGTTTATTTACGGACGCACTTTTGAATTTATGTTGTCTTATGCTGGTTTTACACATCAAAGATGTGGCTAAAGCTACACATCACTTTCAAGGCTTACTCTAATTCAGTATATTTTCGAACTCATGCTAACAAGTGTTCATTTAAAAAAAAACTCTAGAGTGCTTTGAAATTAAAAAGATGACAGATTTTCATAAAAATATTTATTTATTATTTATAAAAACTATTGGAAATGTCTTCCTTGTTGTTCAACATATATAACACATCGCCTTTGAACACTATTTATCAATCTTAGATTATGAATTCTGGTGAGATGGTTTCGTAGGCAACCAACAATACAATAATAAAAATTGTTCTACGACTTCCGTAACAATCTCAAAGCATGCTGCGAGTTTTTTTAATAATGAACACCTGATATATTTGTTAATAGAAAATAAATTTAACATAGCTTTTTTTTATAATTTCACATTTTTTACTTTAATAACCGTTCACAAAATTTCTAGATTATTCACACCTTTTATATGAAAAAATTTTTCCATGGCCAACTATACTTTCAAATATTTTAAATATATTTTTTATCAAAAGTATATAAAAATATCAAACTGTATTTATACTTATTTATACTGTTTTCAGTTTTGTAACAAATAGGCTTTTCGAAAATGTCATAGCCAATTATGATTCCTATTTAAAAAAGTACAACTTTATGGTATTACAGCTAAACGAATGGTTAAAAAAATCGCTGATACCATTATTAAATTCTCTATAAAAAAGTGCCTGTATAATGTCTTTGTTTCAAATGTGTAACTTTTATAATAAGGAAGATATGAATTTTTTAAAATTTTGCTAAAATGTCAACTTTTGTTTTTATAAGTCGAAAAACGATAGCGGGTTACGGTCTTGACCAAAATTATTTTCTCAAGAAACGGACTCGAGAATGTGACAATTGTTTTTCTCTCCCATGCGGACATCCAAAATGCGCTAGCTTGTACATTGTCAAACGTGTACTGTTGGTTGCATAATCACATTTTTAATTTAAATTTTGAAAATTTGAAATTTTTTCAGGACGTGCAGCCACGACACGCCATCGCGCGTGCCGCTCATCTGGCGTCCGAGCCGCTCCGAGTCGCCGCCCCCGACTCAACCGTCACCATCAGTGCCTGCCAGCCTCGTTTTGGTTATATTTTTTTCGTATGTGTGCGTCGGAGCGGCCGCTTTCGCCTCCACCAGCGGTTGGAATTTCCTCGATGCCACTTATTTCTGCTTCATCGCCCTCTCTACGATCGGTATCGGCGATAAACTGCCACAAAGTGGCGACGCTCATTCGCAATTACAACTCCTAGCGTGTTGTTTATACCTGTTCCTTGGACTAGTCGTCGTTGCGATGTGCTTTAGTTTAGTGCATGAAGAGATCTCAACCAAGTGCAAACATATCGCCAATAACATGGGGCTGTTGAGACATTAGTGATTGTTAATTCTACGTGAGCGGCGAGGCTTTTTTACCTTGTGTTGTGAGGAGGTGAATAAAAGAGTTGAGAATGTTGTATAATAGTTTATTTACCCTAATCCCTTAATAATGTACATTGACTGCAGATCAGAATGTATAAGTATGGGGGCAAAATCGGGGCTTTAAAGTGGACGTTTAATGCCGCGACTTTGTACAAAATATTGTAAATTGACTAGAGTGACAGAAACATCGTGGGAATGCATTTTAACATATATACAGAGTCGTCGAAAAAAACGACTAAAATCTCATTATTTACATAGATTTCCTATATACAAATGGTTGGCAAAAATAATTTAATAGACAGTCGAAAGTGCAGTTAAATCACCACTCAGTCGTAATATACAAATTTACATCGCTTTGAAAAATATTAATTAACTGCACGCCAAAATACAGACGAGGGGAGAAAGGAGAGACGAGTCAAGAAGTCACCTGAACATAATTAACACAGGCACTACTCTAACAAATAACATTTGTTCATTTTTTCAACATTAAGACAATTGAAAATGTTCCAATCGATCGGCAACTTCGTAAATAATACTAAACAATTGCGATTCCATTATTAAAGATCACAGTAAAATGCAATACTGGGAAAAAACGAAACCAGAATCGGCCACAATCACAAAACCGTTGTAGGCGATTCTGTAGTCAACAGAAAGCGATTCATTTCGTCGAACTTTAAAAATATACAACATCATAAGCACAATTCTTAAGATCATTGCACGCACAATTCTTTTTTTTTTGTACAAGTGATTGGCTATCGGGCGTACCCCAACAACCGACAAGGCAAAAATTACAAAAAGTAACACACAACATTCAGGGGTTTCTTTTGCTCAATTTTAGAAGACCGATTCGGCCGAACGCGACAAATGAATCGGGTGAGAGGGACTTCGAGCCAGACGCTTCTTCGGTAATTTGTCCAAAATGTTCACAAGGCGGATAAAGTCGGGACGATCCTCTTCGCGGTACGACCAACACAGCATCAAAATGTCCTTTAAGAGAGAAATATCGCAAAGTAATTCAAAACTTTAACTCAAATGTTTGAGAAACTTGTTCGAGATCAAAATTAAATGTTAAAATTGGCAATACTTAATCAAATTGTTTCAAGAGGATACTCAATATTCGTGGCCTATTTCATGACAGGCAATATTAATTATTTACAGGATTTACAGTCACTTTACATTTAGTCAATGTTGCCAACTTAACTTCGCGAATGCTACATTTAAAGCACGTTTCAAATTTATATGGATCTAAAAAGCAATTGAACAGCAAATTTCTCAATTAATTCGGCCTTGAGTAATCACACAATTTGAAAAAAAAACATTCAGGATGTTTTCAGATAAGAAATGAGGCTAGTTTTTTTCAACAAACATTTTTTTTTGTCTGCATAATTAAAATATCACCTAATCTTTATTTAGGAGGAAAATTACGTTAGGTGTTTACCTTGTTCAAAGTTTTAGCACGTTTTTCAGCTAAAAACACAATTATCTCGAAGAATTTGTTGAAAATAAGCCGAAAAAACAAAAAATTTTAAAATTTTTTAAGCGTTTTAACAAGTTCAGCAGATCGAGGGGTAAACAGCTAGAGAGGTATGGTGTACAAGTTCAAGGAATTCCAAACATTTCCAGTGATGCACGAGGATGTACTACAGGGATGTACGGAGGATTTATATATAGTTATAAGTCGAGACCACTGCGCAAGCGCAGAATTAAGTCGCACATGTCACGTCATTTCTAACGCTCTTGAGTAAATCGATGTTAAGATTTTGGAATTATAAAATGCCACGCAGAAATCAACCAACTTTGCCAGCCTTTTCGGAAAAAACATTGGAGACGAAAGTAAAAAACTTTTTCTCGGTAATTTTCCACACATTTTCCCTTTCTTACCTACTACAACTGCCCGTTACCTAACCCGTAACCTAACTCTTGTTAATTCCTTTTCACCCGCTTGTGCTCAAGACCCCAATTCGAAAAATTTTAAGGCAATATAAATTTTTATTAAAACAAAGTGTTAGTCTTGATACCCTGTCTTTAGACCAGTTTCATAACTTCACAGATTTAATTTAAGTGAATAATTAACACATTTTAAAAACTTAGAGCTTCTAACCTATATTTGTGGACTCTGTCAATTCTGACAAATTTCTCACTAGAAATTACCAGAAACAATAGCGCTCGATTAATAAAGCCTGATTTATAAATTCCCGTTCTGTTTACGTCCCGCTGACGTCCCCGCTCTGTACCCGTTATGAAATGTGTTTCCAATTTATAAATTTACGTTACAAGTTACAACGTCGTGTTTTGATTGGTTGTGTTTATTTAATTGAATTTCAAAAATTTTACCTTTACATTTTCAATATCTGGTTTATCCGAACGATAGACACAATTTAAATGTTTTCGGCAAGCTGCGAAATTGTTTGCCCAACAGCTTCTACCGCACATCTTTATTTTAACGGGTGCGTTAGTGGGAACGTAGCGGGATTTTATAAACGTCGTCATATGAAATAGCATGTTGATCTTTTGTGGTAGCGGGAACGACAGCGTCACGTAGACAGAACGGGAATTTATAAATCAGGCTTAAAGACCGAGTTACATAAGCCAAATATAAAGAACTTACACTAGAACGTGGTTTTTATGAAAGTAAACCGACTTTAAGTAGTTATTTTTGAAACAAGTTGTACAGTGGTGGGCAAATTAATCGCGTATACTACGAAATATCTAGTAACAGATTTTTTATAATTTATTAACAGGTGCATTCAATTAACTGCATCGATTAATTGAATCTAATCGCTCCAATTATAATCGCTTCTAACATTTATTGAACACGATAGCACGGCCCATGACTCATAAAATGGCGCCAAAGCACATCACGTTTTTAAAAACCAAATCCACCTACTAACCATGAACTCACATGAAAATACGGACTGTCTAAAAAAGAGTGTAAGATCTCAGGTGGTTCCGGAATTTGAATTTGCCCCATTTAATTATTTTATTTCTATGAAATTTCTGAAAAGTACCAATTTTTATCTATCAACGAGTAAAACCAAATTTTTCATATACTAACATTGTTCGTTTTTTCTGAAAGAAGCGGCAAAGTGTTAATACCTACTACGATCCTACATTCATTGATAGACAGATTGTACAGATGATACAGATTTTGAAATTTGAAAGTAAGAACTGCCAACAACAAAAACATCACCTTTAAACCGGCTTGATGTTAAAAAGTTTGGTTATATTTATGAATCGAATCGATTGTAAAAAGTTTCATCGTAAAATTTCTTCGATGGCAAAAACTTTAATCGATTAACATTCATCGCTTTTCATTGAACAAGCACGACGCCTGCGATTGTCAATCGATTTGTAATCGATTGCTGTATTGAATGCCCCTAATGTGTAATCATGTCTTTTTTGAAGTTTGAAGGTATTTTTAGAAAAGAGGTTATACGTTGCAATCAGAAATTGTCAAATTGTCACTCTAATTTAGCAGTAAGATAAGAATGATTGTTTATTTACAAAATTAATACAATAACGATTCCAAAATTAATATTTTTTCATGGTTCCATTGGCAGCTGATACTTTGTGTGATCTGTTACGAATGGATGCAGTAAGGTCTCGAAAATAATTTTTGTTAATTTCCTTCAACCGTTTTGAATACCAGCCCAAAGTTCATTTTTGTTCTCAAACCTAATGTTCCTCAATTATTATTTAACAAGTGTTTCCCCTTATTATTTGATAGTCATGGTCGTTTCGAACCAACATTTTTTTGTTCCTATCACTTCTTTACTCTTAAAATTGTGATTTTGTTGTTGTATTGGTCCACAACTGCTCTTATGCTAGGACCCTCGTCCAGTTTCGACAGTATAAGAGCTTTGTCGTGTTCACTAAGTTTTGTCAATTTTACTATTTGACACTGACGAAAATGTCATCCTAATACCCACTCAATCAAGTAAAATTACTAAAAAATACTAAAAATACATACAGTTCATTTTTTTAAATAATCAACTGTCAGTGTCAAAATTCTGATAAAGACCAGACTGTATCACCCTAAAAGTTCATGTTCAACTACTTTCAAAACTAGCTGTATGCGGTATATGACATTTTGCACGCCAGATTTGACAATCGGAACGTAAGTTTTAGGTTGGGTTACGCAGTCACTGAAATTTGGATTCGTAAATCGCTGAATTAAATCCATGTGTTGCACGTGTTATAACTTAAACACAACTTTAAAAATTTGTAAAGATTTTTAAACTAAATTGGCCCGGTAAAAAAGTGTACCAACTTTAACTCAAAAAAATTACCATTTATGGAAATGCCAACCTGACGAGTCTTTGACAGTTGATTATAAAAAAAAATCGACTATAAAAAAAATTATGTACACTCTTCCCCAGAATTAATGACTCAAATTCGGCTCTCGGGTAGGCTCGTTAGGGAAGGGCAACATTGCTTTGAGAGGAGAACCGGCAGTCGGCAGTTGTCGGCTTGTGTGATTATTAATGCAGTAGATCGTACGTGTTACAAACAACACGAGGGGTAAACATCTGGCCTAAGTTTGTACACCATACATCTCTTTCATAAAAAACATCCCATACTTTCTTCATACATCCCTTATACTCGTACATTCTTTCACATCACTTAACTTTTTGTACATCCTTGTACATCCCCTGAAATCACTGTACTTCCTATGAAATCATTAATAACTTCCTAGACATCCCTGTACATTATCGACATCCTTGTGCATACGCCTTAAATTTCATCCCCTTATCGTCAGCTACCTTAATTACTTTAAAATTTTAAATGGAATCCCTGATTTTAAAAAAGAGGGTGGTTAGCGATTATTTTTTGTTAGTTTTGAACTCTCTCTTTAATGTTCTCGTAAACCGAATTGATACATTATTAGTTTAAATTATTGGCTTAAAATCAAAGGCTACAAGGACAAAAAATTTCAAAAATAAAATACTACTTCTAACTCAAAACAAATCGACCAATAATCTTTTTCTTTCTTTAAGATTTTCCCTCAAATGCCATTTAAAATTTTAAAGTTCTAGCTATTAGGGGATGAAACCTACATTGTAACTAATATTGGTTTTGCTTGAAAATATCAAAATTTATTGAGACTGTTTCCTTTTGGAATGGTCGTAAAATAGTAGTACTTAAATCAATAATGGAGCCTTTTTCGGACTCAAACCCAAAAAGTTGTGGAATGACATTTAAGTTCCTAAATTGAGTCTTTTTCGGTCTCAGTACCAAAAAGTCGGCAAGGCAACTTTTGCGGATCATATAGGTGAATACAAAAAAATGTTATGTCGAGGGGTAAACAGCTGTACAAGTTCAAGGATTTCCAGAGATGTACGAGGATGTACAGAAATGTAAAAGGATGTACAAGGGATGTATAGAGGAAGTATGGAATGTATTTTGCAAAAAGGATGTACGGTGTACAAAATTTAGATCAGATGTTTACCCCTCGGTTGAGATAAAAACTTAATTTTTGCTCAAAGTTCCCCCAAATCGGGCTCCAAAATAAATAAAGTTTTAAGTAGCATGTTTTGTAGGCAAAAAACTATTTGAGAAAAATTTGTCACGAATACTTTTTATCTTTTTCAAACGTTTTAATACGTTTTTCGGCCAAAATGCAATAACATATTTTGAGAAATTTTGTCAAAATAAGGCGTTAAATCACAAAATGTTCGCCCTTGTAAAACATTCAGGCCCGTTTGAGAACAAATGTAGTTCAATTATAGCAGTTTTCAAGAGTTTTAGGAAGTTTTTCAGCCAGATCAAATGTTTAAGCCTTGCACAAAATCTAAATGAATTAAACTCGCTCTTACCTTGACGTCGCGTGAAGCTTGAAGATTGGCTAAAGGCTGCTTCATACCTTTACCCACTTGCCAAATAATTGCCTCAGGCGGTTGTGACTTAAACGGCCACTCGCTGCATAATAATTCGTACCAAACAGTACTAGAAATAATTAAAATTAAACCATTTCACTCTAAATTATTATTTGTTTGTTTACCCAAAAGCATAAACATCCGATGCTTTACTAAACGGCAATTCCTCGGCATGTAACTGATGAGCGTGCAATTTCTTAATAATTTCCGGTGATAAATAACACAGCCAACCTGGAGGTATCGATAAACCATCATTTTGTCTAGGAAAAAAAAAACAGTTTAGTAGTTATAATTAATACCAAAATAATTTATTACCGATTTCCAAAACACAATTTCGTAACACTAAACAACCCGAAATCGGTGATCACGACTTTCCCATTCTCTAGAAAAATGTTTTTGCTTTTAAGATCCTTATGAACGATGCCTCTCGCATGTAAATAACCCATTCCTTGTGAGATCTGTTGAGCGACAATTGTCGTTTTGTTCATATTAAACTTATCTTTCCTCAAATGTATGTGTGTGTACAACGTCATGCCTTTGCTCAGACTCGTCACAATTGCCAACTTTGGTGGCTGCATACACGCCCCCATAAACAAAATCACGTTCTCGTGACGCGTTTTACGAAACGTCGAAACTTCGTTTTTGAACTGTTCTAAAGTCTTTTCGTCGCTAAGATAACTCATGTTGAGTACTTTAACGGCAACGTCTCCATGCCAATACCCTCTGTAAACAGTACCAAACCGACCTGTCCCAATCACCTCGCCCATTTTCAACTCTTCGTATGGAATATCCCATTCGCGCATTGACATCTGCAAGATGGCGCCACATTCGCCATTTTCATCGCACAAAACACACACAAAACACTTACGCTGTTCTGTCTCGGCCATCTATGACCGTCCGTGATGGTTTCAGTATCCGAAACTTGACTCTCTTGCGAATCAACTCTGACTGGTGTTTTATCCGAATCGGTACTACCCGAAACAGATGCCGTACGATCGCTATCACGTGATTGTTGATCGTGATGGAGAGTGTTTAAAGGATCGGTTTCGGTTGGCATTTCGTACGATTCCTTCGGATCTAAATCTGGAATTAATTGATTCCGAAATTCATAAATTGATCGATTTGTTGATTACCAGGAAAATGAAATTGTTGTTTGTGACTAGCGTGAGGCGTTGGTATACTTGTAACGGCGGGACTGGAAGGAGTTGAGCTATTGCAACTTGACGTGTTCGAGCTTGAGTCGGGAGGCTGCAATGTAAATTGTTTTGACCCAGTCAATAACACAGTAACAAAAAAATAAATAAATTAAATCTATACATACAGCGTGTACCAGAACTCGCTCCCCACCGGAAATGTGCTGGTGGTAACAGAAATGGAAATGACAAAAATGCAAAAAAAGTAGGTCTTTTATTCTTCGTTTGGGAGATACAGAGGTCTCAAAGTGACCAATCCTAGGTGTATTGCATACAGTACATCCGTTACTAAGGAATGAAAAATAACTCTAGTGCACTTTTTTATTGTCCGTTCCACATATTTTTGATTTCCTAGCAACGTGTTTTGTTCCTGTAGTCTTCCGGAGCAAAGTCTTTTGTGATTGGTTATTTTCAAACGTTCTTATCTCCCAAACGCAGAGAGTTAGAATTTTTTTGTAAAGGAACATTAGTTTCAGAATTGCCTAAACTATATGCATCTTTCCGGTGGGGAGCGAGTTCTGATACACGCTGTATAAATGAGTTCCGTGACTGACTGACTGACAGACAACGCACAGCCTAAACCATTGAAGCTGTAAATATGAAATTTGGCAGTCACATTCATCAGAGGGTGTAAAGATCTACCGAGAAAAACAAAGTTACGAATACCTAAAAATTTCGCTAAACAACCATCTCATTTTAACGGACGAGACACTTTGCACAAATTTTTAGATTTTATTTTCAGTTTTTACGAACATTATCAGTAGAAGTGAATTTTTCTTTATAGGAACTTAATACCAGTCAAATTGTGTGCATCCTACAATTAGAGCCACATCTTTAAAATTTGAAATACGAGCAGAAAAAAGAAATACAAATTTATGACAGACGAGACAAAAAATAACTCACATTTTTATCGTTGAACAATTGTTTTAAAATTTTGTTAACTTAAACATCACTAATTCCAGCAACTATTTTTGAAGTAGAAGGTGGAACCTGTTGAAACTTTTGGAACTACAAAACCGAAGAATAAGGCAATGTACAACGACTTCTGATTAATTTACTTTTTGTTTACACATGACGGACGGGCCAAAAAAAATCTTGTGTGTGAAAATAGTTTTAAAAAAATTTATTCAGACAGGTTTTAATTATTAAAGACCTTAACAATATCAAAATTTGACAGTGGAAATTAAAAATTCTTGATTTTGTGTAACAAAGTAAGAAATAAGAACAACATTTTGTGTTTGCGATAACGGACGGAACAGCAAAAGTTATAAAGATAAAAAAGTAATATTACTAATCAATTTATTTACCGATTTCTATTTTGTAAACTACCAGAAATTAGAAAAATACTCTTCCAAAAATATTCAACAGTTGTAGTACATCAATATTTTATGTTATCGCCTACAAGGCAATGTATGTAAATTTTAGAATGCAATGAATTACTTCAATTTAAATGATTATCCTCTCCCAAAAACTCTTTAGTCGCAAAATACATTAAATATAAACCCTATCATGTATTTTGAAAGAAACTTAACATTACTAAAATCATTTTGAAATTTCGGTGTCAGGTTGCATTTTTCTTTAAAGGTTGTAAAACGTTTTGCCTGAAATTATTTGCACAAGAAATGAGTTTTAGAGACTGGACCTTAAAAATACGCTCCCTGTATAATTTTCAGATAAGTGCCTCACAAAAACGTTAAGTGACAAAATCCTAACAAAAATCTATGAATCAGGCAACTCTCTTTGTTTCTCACTTTTCAACAATTTGTTATCTCACAGATTTTTTCTTATTGACGTTTTATCCATATTCTTACACAATAATAATAATAATAATTATTGGTCTGTCATCTTTTGTTTTCAGTTTGTTACTTGTTGTGGTGAGCGGACGCCTCATAAATGAAATCAGAATTTTACGGTTTAAAAATTTCAAATTCGTTGGCTCGTGCGTGTTGATCGCGGTTAGTGTGTGCTACTGGAAATCCAAGGAGAAAAAAGAAGGAACAATCCAGATTAAAGGGTTAGTCTGCAATACTTTCTATTTTAGAGAAATTATATTAAATCTGCAATATTTTTAACTAATTTAATGGCACATTTTTCTAATTTCATTGTTTTTTATTTTAGTAGGTTAGTAGGTATAAAGATTAAGAAGATGATGCGATGAGAGTTGCTACAAATTTAGCAGAAGATGCCAGGTTAGTGAATTTTATTTTTATTTTTGGATACAATTACGTTCAAAAAATTGGTTAAAAAATTTCTTGTGACGAAACCTTTGTGTAGCAAAGATGAGTTTTTTTCAGTTGTCAAAGATTTTCCTTAACAAGTGTTTAGTTTTGTCTTATTATTATTGTTCCATGTATTCTGTTGACGTGTGTATTAGCTGTTTCATAACCATGATACTATGAGACTAGAGATATGATATTGCGCACCTTGTATGTTCATTTCATCGTCTGTCTCGCTCGATTGTGACGTCATGCCGTGCTTTATAGCACGGCAAATTATTGAAATTAACACACAAAAAACGTTAAAACCGCGTAGTTTTGTGTCCAGTGAGATGATTTCTTGTGTTCGCTTAAGCATAGATATCTACGATAACTTGCTAATTATAATTAAATCATATTTACGATTATAACGAGGTTTTAACTTGCTACTTATTTGCTAAAATGTTAAGCAGTTTTAAGATTTATTCATTGTTCTAAAATAAACAATAAATAACTACCTTGTGTACTCTGTTAACCACTCTAACAATAATAATTAATAACGTAGCACACAAGCGCTTGTTTTACGGACTTAAAAATCGGGTTGTTGCTCTTCAATGTTTATTTGTCGATATCTTTAGTTACAATATTTAGATCATCAAAATTCTTTTACCAAAAATTGGTTTGGACTTTTTACCGCAATACCTTTCGCATAACCATACCAAAATTTTTATAAATAAAAAAGTTATTAGATCTTCATTTTAAATTATAAATTTTTGCTCTTCACCGTTCGTTATTTTTTATCTTAAAAAATAAAATAGAAAACACCACCATAAAAGCACAGTTGCAGGCAGCACATATTGCTAAATCTTTGCCTAAAATTTCATTGTTCTCGCATTTCTAGTTTTTGAGATATTACGAGTTATGTTTTCAAAGGCGATTACCGTTTCGAATGTTAGATCTGGGTGACGGCATGCGCGAACTTTACCAATCTCGCCCAGCGGAGTATCATATCTCTAGTTCATAGTATCATGTTCATAACTATAAAAACGACAATGTCGCATTTTACCGAATTATTTTTTTAAATAAGATTGATAAAATTGTAAAATAGTTATTAATGATTAGATCCCTCATTGAAAGTATGAATTTCATTGGCTATTATTTTCTCGAAGTGCATGAATAATTTATAGCAGCAAATTTTTCGTGAAAATCCGACGTTGGCGTTGTTATAGTTTTGAAACAGCTAATACAAGATTATAATATTTTTAAGCACTAAATAAAATTATAATTATTATTACTGTCGATATCCAAGTGAGATGTTGAGTACGTGATAGGTATTATTGAAATATTAGATGGATTTTGTTTTTAATTTATTTTTAATATTTTACTACAAAATGTAGCAAGAGAAGATGCTATAAAGGTTAAGTGCTTTTTTTCGTCTTCAGTGAGGTGTTGAGTACGTGACATTATTGACACATTGATTTACTTTTTATTTATCCTAACGAATATCATTAAAGCACAGATCACAACCATTTAATAATTCAATTAAAGTATAAGAGTAGAAAAACACAATTTACTATTTTGCAAGTAACTAGAAAATCAACCAAAAATCACTAAATTGGATCGAAACGTCTATTATTTCGCCTTTCCGAATGTATAAGCACATTTTTAGACAGAAACGCAGACGTTTAGTGAAATTTCGTCAAAAATTAATCGAAAAATGTCAATGTTGAAAATGAAGCAATTCTTGCATATTTCAAGTTTTTAAGATACATTATTCTGATATAAAAACGCAGTGTTTGCAAAATTTACTAAACCGCCCAAAAAAATCAATCAATTAAATCGAAAATAATAACATTTTATTATTTTTGGTTATATTAGAACGTTTTAAATAAAAACTTTTCAAAATCATCCGAAATGGATCGGAAATAGTGTTATTTTTGTTTTTTTCGGACGCTAGAACACGTTTTTAAGCAAAATAAGTTCCAAAAATCACAAAGCTGAACGAAAATGACATGACATGATTTACGCATTTTTTAGCTTTCTTGACATAAAAATCTTACATTTAAAAATAAATTTTAATAATTACTATCAATTATTTTTAGTTTCGTTAATGTGATGTAAAGGAACTTGGTCTCTCTTGCCCTACATCATCGATTTAAAAAGATTCAAAAGAACATTCTCCACTTTACTACTTAATACTCCTATGAATAATTAAAAAGAATTTTTTATTCATTCATTTATTCATTTTTACAGTGAACTGAAGAGCTTATAGACCATGCTACAGTCGGACACTTTTTGGTCCTAAAACGCATTATTTTACGAAATTACTATAAAAATAAACCGAAAATCGCCGAGTTGTGCCGAAAATTATTTTTAGTTTTGCTTTTAACGAGCGATAATACACAATTCCAGTCAGGCAATCAATTATGTTACAAAATCTTTTCAAAAAAATACTAAAAACATTGTTTAATAGGACTAATGGTGTAATTTTTGCCTTTTTCGAGCGCTTAAACACAAATTTGCAATAAGAACTAAACTAGGTTACAAATACAATCTGTTTATAAATGAATGTGGGATCGTAGTATTTAAAGTTTGCCGCTTCTTTCAACAAACAACGAACAATGAACAATGTTAGTATATGAAAAAAGTGGTTTTACTGGTTGCCTGGGTATATAAAAATTGATACTTTTCAGAAATTTCATAGAAATAGAATAATTAATAAATGCGGCAAATTCAAATTCCAAAACCACCTGAGATCCTACTCTCTTTTATAAACAGTCTGTAGCATTTTTCTCAGCTTCTTAGCACATTGTCCAAGCGGAGAAATAATTATTAATTAAACATAACAAATTGCATTAACCATTCTTATTTTGTTATTAATTTTTAATCTTCATCAATTTGGAGCCTCTTCCCTCCCGTGACCTGACCTGACCTGACCTAAGAAAATTTTTTTCCAATTTATGAACAAATTGCACCCGAAAAATTAAAAACAGGATCATCAGGCCAGCTGATAATAAATGATACCGGATAAAAATTGCCAAAAACAGCGCTATAAGTCATAGAAAACGCAAAATATGAAAAAAAAGATTTATTACTACTAGGAAACGTACCGGAAACGGCGCAATGTTGATCGAAGGCTGGGGATGCGACCTCTTCCTCATCCTGAGCGAATTGATAATATTTTTCGTATTGCTAGCCCTGCTCGGATTAGGCGAGGGCAAAACCTGTACTTCACATGACAATTTCTTCTTAAATTCGTCGAGTAATTCCGGTGGCAATCCGCAAGAGGGCGTAACCCTATCCTCGCACTCCCTATGACACGTATACTTGCATTCTTTACACTTTAATCCCGCTCCGAAATAAATCGGTTTCTGGCAATATCCACACGTCGCAATCATCTTAAACGTTTTCGTAAACCTATGATTAATCTGATGTGCCATGCTGCGCCCCACCGGTGTCGGTGTCCGTGGTGATTTCGGCACTTGGAGACTCGGCGCTGCTACAAAACGTCGTCAACATTAAATTAGAAACCGTACCACAACGTGGTGATTGTTGACACTCACATTTGTAACTATTGTCGTCACTATCGGTTCCGGTGTTATTATATGGGGGTGACTTGATGGGACTGGTCAGGATCGGACTTGTGTAATCAGTGTCAGGTCCTGGCTCAGTCGGTAACCTTGACCGCTTCCCAGAACCCTTTTCACCGCTGGGTAGTTCACCGTTATCGCCTTTTGCCAATTGTGACTCATGCGATTTGCTTTTGGTTAAGGGGAACGATTCAGACAACAATACTGGATTTTGAATTCCGGTCAGGTGCTTGCGGCGGGCCGGCGGCGTTGTCGGGAATTTCATTCCTACAAATCGTGCACATATAACAACTTCGGGGCGATTCCACACATTTCAAACATCTCTAAACCACCAAAATTCAGGCGGACATTATTCAATATCTCACACCGAATGCCCTAACGATCGTTGTTTGTTTAAAATAAAACGAATTAAAAAATTAAAAAACTATTAAAGAAAAAATCCGCTTAGGATTGCGAGATTATGTCGAAACTAAAAGTCACCAAGTAGGTCAAAATAAAAAAATACGACTCTTTAGCAACTCACCTGAACAAAAGAAAAAATTCTATTTATTTTTATTGTTTCCATTTTTTTTCCAAAATTGAAGACGGAATTTTTAGCAATATTGTAGCGGAGAGTAATCCGCGTTGTCGACTAACCGCTTTCAGCTTTAGAAATTATTTCACGAAATTGCTAATAAAATCCTTGATCGTGTTGATTATTTTGAATTTTTTTTGACAAGTAGTGTCAAATTTAAAACGTCATGTCAGATCTAAATCCGCTTTAATCAACTAAATTTTAGCGAAAATCTACAAGATTTGTCCCATTTTTTTGTCCGCAACTGTATTTTTAGACAAAATTCGCACAAAAAAAACATTTTTTATAATCAGTAGTTTTTTACCGGCTGCAAATTTGTTACCAACCTGACGACAAGAATCACAGTCTTTAAAAGTCACCTAGTATACAGGGTGGTGCATTTTGGATGTCCGAAGAGGAGATCTCCGAAACCAAGAGGTTTAGAGAAAAACGAGTGACACATTCTTGAGTCTGTTTTTTGAGAATACAATTTTGGTCAAAACCGCATTTCGCTGTAGTCTTTTGTTTTCGACACAAACAAAAGTTGATATTGTAGCGAAATCTTAAAAATTCATATCTTGCTTATTATAAGATACACATTTGAAACAAAGACATTATGCAGGCACTTTTTTACAGAGAATTTAATAATGTTATAAGCGATTTTTTTAACCATTCGTTTAGCTGTAATACCATAAGGTTGTATTTTTTTAAATAGGAATCATAGTTGACTATGACATTTTCGTAAAGCTTATTTTTTTCGAAACTGAAAACAATATAAATACAGTTTGATGTTTTTATATACTTTTGATAAAAAATATATTTAAAATATTTAAAAGTAGTTGACCATGGAAAAATTATTTCACATAAAAGGTGTGAATAATCTAGAAATTTTGTGAACGGTTATTAAAGTAAAAAATGTGAAATTATATAAATACGCTATGTTAAAGTTATTTTCAATTAAACAAATATACGATCGTCGCAGATTTTTATTACATACAAAATGTGCAGAAAATTGAAAACGATGTATTACTACCATTTGGTAACACTTTTTTATGATAACGATAACACTCTTTTTCCAAAACGATAGATATCGGTCCGATAGAGTTATGGACTCCATAAACTACCAATAAGATGCAAAAAGTGTTTCTGAAACGCTATTGAGAGTTTATGTACCTAGTCGATATCTGTTCGATAATTCGATAACTTATCCGCCCAATAACGACGAGATATCTATTCGATAATTTAAAGAATGTCATATTATTTCTGTGTTTCTCTCTATTTGGTCGTAATTTCAGTAAGTTGTGTAATTCTATCAGTTCTTGTACTGACAAAGAAGTTATTGAGATACTGGCAAATATTGAAAGACAAAAATTATTAGGTTCAAGGCTGAGCCTTTTGGAAAATGCGACGATCTAGAATTTCAAAGAAGATATCGAATTGTTATAAATAAGAATCCTGTGTTTGTTATAATTGTAACGAAATCAAAAAGAGTATAGAAAATGTGATTTTGTAGATATATTTCATAAATAAAATTGTTATTAACGAACATTTAAATATACAATAACAGTAAATACTAATAATGACGGCAAAAAGAAGATCATGCTATCATGGGATCTTGAATCAAAGGAGGATTTCAGTTTCAAATTTATGAAAAATTACGTTTTACACCGGTTTCTTTCTAATTGCAACTTGTGCAATTAGACACATTTTTACTATTTTGACTATTTTGAAAAGGTACTCCTTTTGTTGGTGTCTCTGTGTATGGAAACTCAGTGATAAACAGCTTTTCTTTTTGTTTTTTCACATTTTACACTTCACATCGTTGGAAAGAGCCTAATTTTTAGGTTTTTGTCTAAGGTTTTAGATTCATCAATATAAAAAGCGACAGAATACCTACGTATCTGTTTGCTAAAATTTAAACTATTTATATGTATGGCAATTACTTTTAAAAAATAGTTGTACCTCAGTACATACAAGAGCTGATGATATTTTATTTTCTTTTTGTCTCACAAAAACGTGTTTTAATTGCTTTTTTGAAAAAATCCGTCACGAAGACTAACATAATATCAATTTTGGTACGATTTTGATTTATATTTATGATTTTAAGGAGTTTTGATAAGAGAGAAGTTTGCTCCAGATACTGAGGGCATCTATTAGATTTCTGCTAAACTATCTATCTAACCAATAGTTATCGAATAGATAATTTACTTACTGATCGATACGTTCCAGAAACCCATTTTAAAGTTATTGATAGAATAAAGTTATGGAACCGATAGTTAATTAATAATATTAATATGCGTATGGTGGTAATGCCATCACCCAAGTGCCAGAGTTTTCAGGTCGCATCTACAGCCTCTGACCTGACCTAACGACCACTAACTAGTAGTGACCGGGACTGACGGCTTAACGTCTCCTCCGAAAGACGAGTTAGTTGCGATGTTTTTGGCATTACATTATCCGGTCACCCATCCAAGGAATGACCGGGGTCAGTGCTGCTTAACTTCATAAACTAATGAAAACCTATGAAATCAGCTAGTCTATGCAACCGATAGTTATCAATCCGATATAAAAATGCTTCGGAAACCGGACATTAGTGAAGTAAAATGCAGTTGACATTGATAATGTTATGTATTTTTTTATCGCAGATGGGATTTCATTTTGGTGTTTGGATTGACATTTTTTTGTAACAGGCAATCATGCAATTAAATTATAACAAGATTTTTCTTTTTCCGACATTTCATGTTTAATTAGAAAATAGCTGTTTCAACGTCGCATTTTCTCTCAAAATTAGTTGTTATAAATTATTTATGCACAAAAAATTAATGCTAATGTAATTTATAATTTCAATGAGAGATCTATTAATAACTATTTCATTTTAATCAACCTTATTAAAAAAATAATTTGGTTGGCGTTTTTATAGTTTTAAAACAGCTAATAAATACTTGTTGGTTAATATATTTTTCAGTTTTTATAAAAAATCGAAAAAATTTTCATGACCTACTATAAAGAAAAAGCAGTTGTTTTTTTATATTTAAAAACAATGTATTACACAAAATAGAGATATCCAATCAGAAAAAAATAAGCATTTCAAAAATGTCACAGACGCCTATGATTTTCACTAAAAAAATACAACTTTATGTTATTGCAGCTAAACAAATGGTTAAAAAAAATCATTGGCAAAATTAATAAATTCTGCGTAAAAAAGTGTTTCTGTATAACGTCTTTGTTGTTTCAAATGTGTATCTTTTATAACAAGGAAAATATGAAGTTTTTGAGATTTCGCTATAATGTCAACTTTTGTTTATAAGTCGAAAAAAAGACGATAGCGGTATGCGGTTTTGACCAAAATTATTTTCTCAAAAAACGGACTCGAAAATGTGCCATTCGTTTTTCTATAAACCTCTTAGTTTCGGAGATCCCCTATTCAGACATCCAAAATGCACCACCCTGTACATTAGTACCGAAAACATTAACTGAGAAAACACCTAATAGTTTAGAGTTCGAAAAAACATCAAATAACTTTGTTTCAACTAAAAAAAATATCGTGAAATAACCGAAAACATTGATTTTGTTGCATTAAAAACATACAGGGCGGCAATTGTTTTACAACCGTGTACATTTTGTTTATAAAAAACATTGAAAACCGGTCAAACCAGCGGTCCAAAAAACAGTGGGGGTCCCATGCGGAGTCATGCGTACCTTTCCCCTTTAGAGGTGGGGGAGTAAGGGGAGGCCCAAGCACACACCGATCAGCATTCAGAGAATTGATGCTAGACACAGAGGAGGAAGGAGGGATCGCACCTCCACGATTATTATTGTTGCAAAGACTCTCCTCTGAGGGAACCGAAGCCCTGGCGGCGCGTGTTCTACTCGTGCGCGGCGACAGCCCCCCGACTTTGAAGTTCTGATGCCGGTCCCAGGAATCCCAATACAGATGCATGTCCGAGTTGTCTTTGGCGCCCCGTTTGAGTGCATCTATAACAAACTAAATAATTCGACTGAAAAGAAAAAATTTCGTAATCACCTGTATAGCGTTTGAGGTTGTGGAGGGCGCGACACAGTCGACTGAGCTCCTCGGGACGCGCCCCGCGGTCGTTGAGGATGGTCCTGAGCTCATGCTCGGACTTCTCCTGGAGCTCCTCCACGGTGGAGATCTTCTGGCACAGCCCTTGAATGGAGTTGCCGCTGAGCCCCACAACTTGCAGCCATTGAATCAACGAGGGAATTTGGTCGGCGCCCCCATTCCGAAGCGCCAACTTCTTGATTAATTGGTCAGAGAAGAGTTTGATGAGTTTGCCCTGAAACATGAAGGGTTCGATGGGGTTAACAGTGAGGGGGGCCTACCTCCAGGGTCCGAATTTCTTGCTGGGTCAGTTCTGCGGTTGTTGCACATTGTGTACGGAGCCCTTCTAAACGTTGAGCAGAAACATCAATCATGGATTGAATTATATCGAGCTGATTCCTTATTTCTCTGTCCGCCGCTTCCGCATCGGCCATATCACAGTACAGTTACAGACTAATATTTACATTTAGTTTCAATAACATAAATATTTACATATCACTATTTTTACAGTTTTACAGCTGTATTAGCGCTGATTTTTCATTCAATACCGATTCTTGTCATCGGCCATCTTTAAAGCTACTGACAGGGCTACCAACACGTTTTATCCACAGCGGCACGACCGCCATATTCAAACCCAACAAAACAACAAATTTAAAAATAAAACACTTAATCAACGAGTTCAAACCGACTTTATGTCCCAGTGTCCATAATAGTTCGTTAGATATAATTTATTGCTTGATTGGCACTTGTTTTCCACCAGACATCTATTAACGTTGGTAACACCCAACACCAACCCCTCAAAGGGGTTTTCGATTTGTACATACTACAACCACAAAGTCTGTGCTACAACCTACCGCTTCATACTACAACCACGGATTTTCGGATGCTTCTCTCCCCCCACTCTTGGGTTCAAATTTTCTAGGGCTCTACTGCGCACTGCAAATAGAGCACCTAGTGAAAAAAAAGGTGCAGATATATATCTCTGTCCTGTT
This sequence comes from Tribolium freemani, assembly GCA_939628115.1. NCBI lineage: Eukaryota > Metazoa > Arthropoda > Insecta > Coleoptera > Tenebrionidae > Tribolium > Tribolium freemani. Next base: position 11,510,078 of record OW626790.1, read on the forward strand.
TATTCTAGTAACTTTTCAAGCTTCCAAGTTTGTTCATGAGTACAGTCAAGCAGTCAGAAATTACCGCGCTCAATCACTATTTTCAATTTACCGCGCTGCATCACTATTGGCTACAGCTGTAGCGTCAACGGTGGAAGGGCTGGTAGTTCGGAAGATTTTTTTACGGCTACGCGCACGTTTGTCCATTTCCAAGCAAGGCCGCCAATTGCCAAACGCCCGACATCAAAGGCACCGACAACAAGTGGCTGATCAGTTTATTGGTGCTACAACATACTATGCGTATTCGATTTGTAACGATGACGTCACGGTATCTTCCGGTACGTGAACACGAAGATACTAGCCCATACCCCAGAATAGAGGAAAGCAGAAGGCACCAGTTTTGCCACGCGGTCGTCGCTTTATTTCGAAAAATCATGTAAAATATTAAATACTCAGATGTATGAATATAAGTAACATAAAGTACAATAAATGATTGTTAAATTCTTCGTTAAAAAATTTGAAAAAAAGTGTTTCGCACTGGGATTTGAACCACGTTCCTACGAAGTATTTCTCCGCCAGCGACCCCAGATAGGCTTTGCTGTGTTTTAAAGTCGGTTTTTTTTTTAAATCAATTGTCAAATTGTTTCAACGTTGGCAACTCCATTTAAAATTAGTGGTCCAGGCTTCGTTTCTATGGCAATGTGGCAGGGTTCCAACATAATTTCAAAATTTTTGACACTGACAGTTGATTTAAAAAAAAAAGAGGTATAAACTGCCTGCGCGAGTTACACTTTTTCCCACCAACATCAAAGGTGCCGACACAAGCTGCGACTTCTGCTTCCACTATTCTTTGCCCATCCATACTAGCTTCAGAGCCTGGTACGTGCTCTGTCTTTGTTTAGCGGTATGTGGTAAGAATCAGCTGTTTAGCGTTTGACAGCACATCCTAACCTCTGATCTGTGTCTATCATCCAAAATAGAGAAATTAAAAAAAATGCGACATTTGTTTGTAATATATATTTAAAAATATAAATAAAAAATCGTAATTTTCCCTGACATTACGAAAAGGACAGTAGATTTAATACCTCAATAAAGAGATTACGGCATTTTTGATACATTCTAATACGCGAAAATTACAATTTCGTGGCATTTTAACCCAAATCGTGTGCTTTTGCACCCAAAACTAATAAATTAATGTATAATTAAAGTAGGTCAATTTGCACAGTCCCCTTGACCTACTGTCAAAAGTTTGACACGTCATTGTAAGGTTATAGGAGTGTTTGTTAGTTCCCCTCAAAGATTCCAGCAATTGACACAGTCTGTAAGTGACCGGTTACAAAATTCATCAACTTCAGACGAAAATTTCTTCTCGATAGCAGAAGACGGTATGAAACCGCCCCCTTTTCTTATTCTGAATTTCACGTGAAATGGTTTTTAGATGCCACACCGTCAAATTCAAGCTTCCAATCAGATTTTACCAATGTGTCTTTAGTGTCACCTCAGGAAAATAAAATGCGGCGTAACTCCAACTCATCGATCGCTAGCGACGTCTCGTTTTTACCTCGCTACGAGTCCTTCGCCAACATGTATCACTTACAGTCCGATTTGGACATTTCAGCCAGCGAAATTGAAGATAATGCTTCAAATTCGTCACAGTTGGGACATTTGAGCAAAGAACAGATCTATTCGGCGTTCCAGAAAGTCCAAATGCGCTACCACAAGTACAGGGGGCGCTACACAGACCTGGCCAAACACTACAAAGACTTAGAGCGGGAAAATGCGAAAATGAATCAGTATTAGTCGAAACACAGGACAAGGCAATAAGGCGAGTAACAGAACTCAAAGAGCAGTGCGCTCTGGAGCAGAAGGCCAAAGCACACTTGGAAAGTACACTAAGGGACGAAATTGACGAAAAACAGTTCAAAATAGAGTCCCTCCAAACGAAAATCGAGCTCCTCCAAGTGCAAGAAACCGAAAATCCCGACACTTTAAACAAGCACTTAACGGATGCAAGAGTCGAAATCGAAAACCTGAACCAACGAATCCAAGAAATGAAAGCCAACTCGATCATCTTCCAAACCAACGAGCAAGAATACAAAACGAAAATCGCGAATTTGGAGAAAGAAATCGCCGTTTTCCGAGCGCGAAAAGGAGAATAACTTAAGCCTGGCTCAGAATAAAATGGAGCTGCACAACGAATTGCTCAGTAAAGACGCAGAAATCAGCAACTTGAAGAAAAGTCTAGAAACCCTAACTGGGGGCAACGGAAAGTTCGAAAATCTCCAAACCCAAAATACGAAACTAATTGAAAAAGTTGAAACCCTAACCCACAAATGTAACACCTACGAGACGGAATTACTAAAGATGGAACAATTCCGACTCGAAGATGAGGAAAATTCCAAGCTGAAGAAAGAGATACAAGACATGCGGGAGCAATTGGATGGAGTGAGAAAAGATGCTAAGAGGAGTCTCCTACGTCTCGAAACCAAAATCCGGGACAAATTTGCCAAAGAATTTGGGGAAAAGGAAGAAGCGATGATGTTGATTATAGAACTATAAACTTTTTACAGTTTTTGCTTTACGCTATAAAATACTTTTGTTTTTATCCATAATCAATTCAATTAATTCCAGAGTGAGTTTTGTGCTGCGGAGAAATCGATCAATAGATAAATTCGTACTGTTTTAATCCTCAAACAAATTATTTGCGATACTTTTATTTATTTTTTATTGTTCATTTAATCATTTTACATTATGACAGGTGTATGATGGATCATACTTATAGGTTATCTTTATTTTCATGATATACTCCCTATAAGTTTATTAACAATTTAAAAATTAAATTTTACTACTATTTATTATTACAAGGAATTGTAGAAAAATTCTGTAAAAACACATGTACAGAGAAATAAAAAATAAAATGTTTTATTGCAATATTAATAAATATATCAAAAAATACTTACTATACAAGGCTTACCTTGCAGAATAATTATAGGTAGCGTAAAGTAAAAATCAAAACTAGTAAGTAATTTTTTATATCGTACACTACTAATTACTATTTCAATTTAGTATTTTATTAAAACGAAAGCCTCTTATATAGTCTAAAATTATCCATTCTAAAATAAAAATTATGATACTTTTATAGCTCTATTTAAAAATCAACATGCAATTAAATTAAATTAAAAATTAAATAACTTAAAAGTAATGTGAAAACTTAACACAAGCACTGACAACATCCTAACAGCAACCAGAAAATACCTACACTAACACAAAATATTACCACGATTTTCTCGCTTTAAATAATTTATCATACATTTAAGTAGATGCCCAATTAATTTTAGGAACCAACACTGAATAAATACCAAAAAACGAAAAAATAATCGTAGCGAAAAAAAAAAGAAAAGGTCAATATCTCTAATAACAAACAAGTTATGGAGTTTTTTCAGATCGTTGGGACAGCCTGTGTAATAGAGAAGCACCTTTAAGTATCAAACAAATGCCTAATTTAAAAACTAACACTCCTTTAAGTACATATTAGATGATTCAAAACTATGTAAACGCCACTTCAAAAAATTTATAGCTAATTTTAAGTTTGGAAAATTACTGGAGAAGGACCATAAATGAAACCAAGAGAGTTATGCAACGTTTCGTCTTATTACATAAGACATCATCAAGCTGAATCACAAGTTATTATAAATTTATAAAACATCGACAATTAAAAATATATAACTTACCAAACAATCTTATAAGTTAGAAACAACAGTTTTAATTTTTGTGTTTCTTTAATTCTAACAATGGCAAACAAAGTCATTTTCATGGAATCTTTGAAACTTATGCTAATAAATGATAATTCGTTTAAAAAAATGCCAAAAAATTCATTTATTACATAATTAGTCAGAAAAATTACTAATATCCCTAGACTTTTCTGGTGTGTGTACTAGCTTTGACTTTGGTTATACGGTTTTTCGTGGTTATAAAGTGTTTATTGTTGGAATTTAAAAGTGGATAATAGTATATTATAAGTGATAATAAGTAATGGATCATAGCCAACACATGTTGGAGTCAAGAAACCAGTAAATTAGTGAAGTGTGTTAGACTAGTGTTAGACTAGAATTTTTCCACTGAAAAAATCATGAAATACTTTGGCAAATCTACAAAACTACAATTAAGATTAACAACTGCTGATACATTTAAGCATAAATTGTTCCAAAAGGAAGGCTTTTCAATGTCTGTAATAATTTTCCAATAAAGAAAGTGAACCAGTCATTCGTTTTTCTCGTCATCTCTAATTTGTCAACATTCGTTCCTTGCATAGAACAATCATTCCGTATATAGGCAAAGCAATAATTGTGAAGCCACAAAATTCGTACAACACTTAAAATATCCGAATAAAACATTTCCCGCCATTTATGGTTACTGTTTTCAACCTAGCTCAGTGGCGCCCCAACGGTAATTTTACTTCCGAATATTCCCGCCAAAAATGGTACTCCTGCACACATCTCCCGCGGACATTTCTCTCTACAAACTGCTCTAAATACGAGGAAACTCGCCACAACTCATCAAAAACTCCCCTCAAACCCGAGGGAAAGCTATGAACACAAAAACTGTTTACTGAATCGATGAAGTACACAAAAAGGGCTGTGGCGAATTGGTGCAACATCGTTTCTAAAAGCGGTGAAGCCGAAACTCGCGGGTGCGCGTGTAAAAGGGGATAAGTCAGTTTTTAGGAAACTGAGTTTAATTCGTCCCACTCTTAACAAACTCATTCTTCGTGTTTTGTACATAACGAGATAGTTAGAACGCTATTTTGAAGATTGTATGCGAGTGAGTAAGGAGATGTCAGCTTTGTAGGTATGTTTTCTGCAATATCTCGGACCCAGGAATTATGACTTAACCCCTTTTACACGCGCACCTGCGAATTTTTCGAGAAAGTAAAAAAGTTGCTAGAAAAACTCAAAATCCTTTGTCGCGACCTTAAGGTTGTTGGTGCCTACATTCACTTTCTTAAGATTTTTTTTAAACTTTAACAGATTACTGTTCAAAGAATTCCGCATCGAAACTGAGTTTTTGACTCTCTTTTACATTGCGTCATATGGAGAATCGGATTTTTTTACGTACGTTTTTTGGTGTAACTAACAAATCCTTCTTAAGATTTTTATAAAAAACTAAATCAACATTCAGCAACATCTAATAACTATTTTAAGGGAAAAAAAACTGGGAGTTACCGTCCAAATTCTGGAGTTATTAATTAATAAACGATGAGAAATTTGCCTCTCTGGAGCAGTGTAAGGGACACACTAAGATAGAACTGGCAACACAGCACATCTGTAAAACCGCTAAAAATTTTGAACAGGTAACAAACAAAAACGAATAACGCGACCCAAAATTTGTTACTTTACGGTTGTGTTCGGACTAGTTATGTAGTAAACATATTAAAAGTCACTGTTCCTACGAGGTGAGCGTGCCACAGGGGCCACCAAGAAGATGTCATTGCATGGTTTTTCGTTTATATTTCGAAAACAGGACGTGTTTATAGTAAAACAACTACAATTTTTAATCGTTTATTGAAGGCTTTTGCCTAATAACTCTTCCTTTGTAATTTGTATTTTTTTGTAATTATTTGACATTTTCAATCGGAACCTGGACAGTGTTGTCGCATTTTACAAATGAGTCGTGATTGGCTAGGGCAGTATATTCCCAGCAAAAAATTTTGGGTTGTTTTCTGTGGATACTAAATCTCATTTCATTTCATAGTAGAATTTTTTGACAGCACATTTGAATTTTTTGGAGTGAAATAAAGCACAAATTGAGAGTTTCTGATAAGAAAAGAACTCTGTGTTACGCTAAATCCCAGCGACAAATTTTGAACCAAGAAAACCCACCAGAAGCTCCAAAAAATGCAAATGCGTTGTTACAAAATTCTACAATGAACTGAAATAGGATATACACACTGTTCCTAACTCTGTTATCGTTATTATACTCTGTTGTGCTAACTTTTTTCTCCGAATGTCTGGCCCCAACTACCTTAACGTCAAAATGCCCACTTTTAACTACGAGAAGGTGCCTCTGAGCGAGGTAGTCCTTCAAATAATCCGAAAAGTGAATGAGTACGCGGCTTTGGCCCAGCTTCGCAGGCAAAAGGAGCACAAGTTGCGTGCAAGTTTGGGACGGGCCCTAGAAGTTAAATTTTTTTTGTGAAAACTAGCAAATATTATCTATTAGAAAAATCGCACGTACTCTATTAAATCAAAAATTACACAATCATTTCAATACATGCGTTTGTCTGGTTGCTGGACATAGTGTCTTCGCTCGTGGTGCTCATCAGCTTCTAAACCCACGCCTGTCACGGGGTTGCGTTTCATGCTGGAGGAAGAAACAGTCGGCTCTCTGGAAGCTTTCTCGAACATAATTTCCTGTTTTTCCTCCTTGTCGACTGGTTCAGGGTGGTCGATTTCATCAATTTCTGTCATTTTGAGATACTCTTCAGTCTTTGGGCGTAAATCAAACTGGAACACGTCGAAGTTTTGGTGCTGGCAGCGGTTCTTTCTTGAAAAAGGCGAACCATTCATGGATAATTTTTGGCTGCCGTCGTTTTCACCTAACTTGGGCTCTTTCAAGCAAAGAATAACGCTTGAAGTTGAATTATTCATTTTAACCGTATTTCACGTTTCTTCGCTGGAAAATCAATTGTAAGTTTTTCACAGAGATAAGCTTTATTGTAAAAATTACGGATATGAAACGACGCACAAGAAATGACGTACAAAATATAAATGCGTATCAAGAACTTACAGCTTACAGCTAGTCCCTGGGATGCAACTTCTGATCATCCCAGTTTACGCACGCGCAGAGTGTCGACGGGAGTTACCGACGGGAGGTTACTTCTCCAAAAATTAGATAATTAAACTCATAAACTTGAACGGGATTAAAAATTTTAAGGGTTTATTTGATTTGGAATAACGTTTATAATAACTACCGTTATCCACAGTAAACTTTAAAACAGATAATGATAAAAAACCTAAAAAAAGGGTTTCATTTTTGCGAATAACTTGAAAACTACGAGCGACAGGAAAAACATATTTTATTCAATTAATTAAGTACAGAATGTGTTAAAATGATACCCCTTTATAAAACTAATAACAGGCACTGTCTCCTATGATCAAAATAAGTGTCAACTGTGACGGCTCTCAAAGTTATTTATTTAACGAGTTTGAGTGTAAATCATAAGTGGATTATCAAACCACGAGTGAAAACAAGTGGTATATTATCCACGAGTTGAAATAAATTAACCGATTTACACGAAAACGAGTTGAATACATTTTATTTTTCGAATTAGACTCAAAAGGCCTAAAATTGCTTTAAACCTGGTAAAAATAATCTGACGTTTCGTATTGACAGTTGTCAAAACTTCCTTACACAGGACAAAAACCGTAAATTTTGACAGTGGCGAAGAATAAAAATAATAATTTTGTTACAGCACTGAAAAAACCGTTTAATAAAAGTGTTTTTACTACACTAAGTATGTCACTACAATCATGTAAATTAGAGGCGAATTCATTGACACTAGTAATAACGATCTTAATAAATACAAAATAGTATTATTATATTACTATTATATTATAATAGTATTATTATATTATTATAATTATATAAGTGGATATTATATAAGTGGATAAGTGGTAAAAATAATCTGACGTTTCGTATTGACAGTTGTCAAAACTTCCTTACACAGGACAAAAACCGTAAATTTTGACAGTGGCGAAGAATAAAAATAATAATTTTATTACAGCACTGAAAAAACCGTTTAATATAAGTGTTTTTACTACACTAAGTATGTCACTACAATCATGTAAATTAGAGGCGAATTCATTGACACTAGTAATAACGATCTTAATAAATACAAAATAGTATTATTATATTACTATTATATTATAATAGTATTGTTATATTATTATAATTATATAAGTGGATATTGAGGTCGCGCGAAATAGAGCAAGTGTTTTAAAGACCAGTTATCCACGAATACTTTACGTATTATTATAATTTTTTTGGTACACTTTGAGAGCATAAATACTATTAATATTACAAAAATTGGAAACAATGTAATGTGAGATCAGTGTACCTTTCGTTGTCGTGGAACTGATGGTCATTATAATAAAAAATCATTAAAAAGTTGCCACTTACCTTCACGTTTCTTGGGTTATTGATGTTGCCATGGGCACTTTAAAAAACGCGCGTTTTTGAAAGTTGGATTTATGCACGCTGAAGCGTATTTTAAATAGGAAAAATAGATTACCAATAAAAAAAACTACCTATAGTATTAGCTGTTTCAAAACTATGTAAGCGCCAACGTCGCATTTTACCAAATAATTTTTTTAAATAAGGTTGATAAAATTGTAAATTAGTTATTAACGATTAGATTTCTAATGGAAACTATAAATTACATTAGCTATTAATTTTTTGAAGTGTATAAATAATTCATCTCAACTAATTTTGAGACAAAATGCGACATTGGAGTTTACATAGTTTTGAAAGAGCTAATATATGCAATTTTTTAAAGTCCAGGATTTTTCTTCAAATTGTAGAATGCTTTATTTGACGTGATGTTGCAAACGGCCGACTATTGCGCGCGCCACCCGTAGTGATAGGGATCAGAAGTTGCGTACCGGGGGCTAGCCGTAAATTTATCAAGATAAAGTACGGCTAACAATATTCTGCGTTTACAACATTATCCTATGATTAACTTTTCCAAATTTTTACGACACACAACCGCAGTCCGCTGTAAAAGTCTTTACCTGCTAGACCCTTCTCATAGGCATTACAGGATCGTACTGAAAATAATAAGTTTGTGTTTTCAAGCATTGTACAAATAAATAAACACAAAATACAACAATAAATACAAAGCTTTTTATTTAAAAAATATTTTGTTTACATTTTTCATGGTATTTTAATTACTTAACATAAAATCGCTGTCACTATCACTATCGTCGCCAAGTTCGATTATTAACTCCCCCACTAATCGCTCCCTGTAAAAATTTTCTTCTTTTATAACATGCTCCACACAATTAGACCAACTACTTGCTGTAATTTTAGAAACTTCATTTTGAATAATTTGGATAGTGCTATCTGCAAATTTTGGTGTGGTATTGTGTCTTCTTACATTACTTTTAAGTTTGTGCCAAATCATCTCGATCGGATTAAATATACAGTGATAGGGAGGTAACCGTAAAACTGTATGCCCACATTCCTTCGCTATATAATCAATTTTAAACAATTTATCAAAATGTTTTGTTTTTAAAACCTCTAGGAGTTGTTTCTTTGTATAGTCTTCTTCAAAATACATATCATTTTTTACAAGAAAGTCTATAATTGTTTCTTTATTTGAAGAAGTATTTGGAATTTTTTCGATTTGTGCCGAATGGTACGATGCGTTGTCCAAAACAATTACTGTATTAGAGGGAAGTTGCGGCAGCAATTTATTTTCGAACCAATTTTCAAAAATTTGCGCCGTCATATTATCGTGATAATCTACCATTGCATCCTTCATATTTTTGGCAGATAAAAATAAAGAATTTTCCACCCATCCATTTTTCGATCCCGCATGTAAAATAATTATTCGTTTGCCATGAGACGGCGGGACATCCAAAACACATTTGCTACTTTTATCGCACCAACCTTTTTTTCACAGTGTCGTGAGTGTCATACCAAGTTTCATCAAGATATATTATTGTTCTATTTTCATCTCGAAATTGTTTAATTTGATGTAAGTAATTTACCCGCCATTCCGAAATTTTTTGGGATTCCAACTTGACGTTTGTTTATTACTTTATAATGAAAATCCATTTTCTTTAAAAAACGGCGTAAACTCTCTTTGCAGCAATTGATACCCAATTCAGTTTTTACTTTTTTATACAATTCTTCAATTGTCAATACAACATTTATTTTGAATGCATCATAAATCATACGTCTTATTAGATCTGCGTGAGAATCTTTAAAAACTCTTGACGAACCAACATCATTTCTCATCTTCCTTTTTTGTATTCCATTCGCAATTATATTTCTAACAGTTGACTCTGGTACCTTGGTCATTTTGCTGGTTTTCATTATTGCTCCACATTCTCCTTCTAAATTCTTTACATATTCATAAACATTTAAAACAATTTTTTTAGCTTCAGGTGGCAAATGACTATGAGTTCGTTTCCTTGTGTTTTCGTCTACTTCAATTTGTAGATTATTGTCCATAGTATCTTCTTGCGCAACCTCAACGATTACGTTTTCGTCTTCTTGTGGGTGAGGAGCGTTTATTTCACCCCAAGGTCTCCACATTGTAATTATGTAAGTTCTGCAAGAATATTTTAATATAATATAATTTAAAGCAGGTAAGTATACAAATATTCTAAGTAATATATATGCTGAAATAGTTTTCTTTTATATTAAAAACTACAGTTTTGAATTATGAGGTTTTCTATTTTTGCACACGTGGTCACAGTTTTGGTAACTTTGTAAAAATAAGAATTATGGTTGCTTTAACAATTTTTTTAAAATTTTATTTTATACAAAAAACATTTTATCGTCAAAAAAAGTCCTTAGTACGGTCCATCTTAACAGATATTTCTCAAGCCTGTTGTAAACATCTGGTCGGCATTATTTTTATTGGGGTTTGGGGTCCAACTGTTATAAAGTACTTAAAGAGTCAAAACAATAATCGCAGAATATTGTTAGTCGTACTATACTAGCCTCAGAGCCTGGTACGTGCTCTGTCCTTGTTTAGCGGTATGTGGTAAGAATCAGCTGTTTAGCGTTTGACAGAACATCCTAACCTCTGATCTGTGTCTATCATCCAAAATAGAGAAATTTAAAAAACGATGCGACATTTGTTTTTAACAAAATGTAATAAAAATGATTAGGTATTAATGTATTTCTATAATAAGTGAGTAAACAGTGAAAAATTTTGCCTACTGAAACATTTCACTTAATAATAAAGAATTCATTCGCATCCCGTTTTCGTTTGATTTTGGAATGTTTATTGTCTAAATAAAAGTTTAAAAGTTATCGTTGGATTCGTTGGGGAAATTTCGATGGCAAGAGGCGGGGGATGTTCAAATGTTCAATATGACCAACCAAAGACAACACAAACAACGATAAATTCCCTAGGTTTTAAATTTAGCGCTTTGTACACATACCGTAACGTCATCATTCTCAAGATACCGCGTATGTTCGTTTATATTGCAGTATGTACAAATCGAAAATCCCTCTTGATCAAAATAAAACTCATGTTCACCAAAAATATTTTATTTTGAATCACTATCTAAAGTCAACAATTTATCAAATCTTTTAAAACTGATAATTAGCTCGCAGTGTCTCGTGTGCGGAAACATATCAACTGCGACAGCTCTGACGGGCACCAAGGGCTCATTGTGCAAGGTTTTAGAGGTCGGACGTCCAATGTCAATAAAATTTTTCAAAGCAGCGGCTGGATTACACGAAACGTACACAAGTTGTCCAATTTTGTTGATTTTGCGTATTTGCACGACTGCCTTTTGATCTGAAACAAAATAATCCAATTAATGTCTTGATCAAGTAGGCTTGATCTAGCTATTAGCTGTTTTAAAACTATAAAAACGCCAACGCTGCATTTTCTCTCAAAATTATTAGTCGGTTTACTTTCATAAAAACCACGTTCTACTGTAAGTTCTTTATATTTGGCTTATGTAACTCGGACTTTAATCGAGCGCTATTGTTTCTGGTAATTTCTAGTGAGAAATTTGTCAGAATTGACAGAGTCCACAAATATAGGTTAGAAGCTCTAAAAGTTTTTAAAATCTGTTAATTATTCACTTAAAGTAAATCTGTGAAGTTATGAGACTGGTCTAAAGACAGGGTATCAAGACTAACACTTTGTTTTAATAAAAATTTATATTGCGTTAAAATTTTTCGAATTGGGGTCTTGAGCACAGGCGGGTGAAAATGAATTAACAAGAGTTAGGTCACGGGTTAGGTAACGGGCTGGTGTAGTAGGTGAAAAAGGGAAAATGTGTGGAAAATTACCGAGAAAAAGCTTTTTACTTTCGTCTCCAATGTTTACTCCGAAAGGGCTGGCAAAGTTGCTTGATTTCTGCATGGCATTTTATAATTGCCTGTGTTACATCAATATTTAGTCTTGCACACTCCTTTGTAGACTTTTGGCTGCTCATTTTTAAAATTTCAAAGTGAAATTACAATTTTTCTTACTGCGCTTGTACCAAGTGTCAAATTTTGACAATGAATTAGTACTGCCAACAGGAACACTTAAAAAAAACTAGGCACGGAGTACCAACCTAACAACTTTACAGCTGGTCGTTATCCAAGTGAAAACACTGTAGCTGTTATAAAATATTCATGCACTTCAAAAAAATAATAGCTAATGTAATTTATACTTTCAATGATAGATCTAATCATTATTAACTATTTTACAATTTTATCAATCTTATTTAAAAAAAAAAATTCGGTAAAATGTGACGTTGGCGTTTTTATAGTTTTGGAACAGATAATAGTAGACTAAAATGAGGAAGTTTCAATTTTTCAGAATGGTATTATTTATTATCAGCATAATAAATAATACCATTTAAATATTTAAAAAAATTTAAAAATATTTAAATTTAAAAATTTAAATATTTAAAAAAAATAATTCGGTAAAATGTGACGTTGGCGTTTTTATAGTTTTGGAACAGATAATAGTAGACTAAAATGAGGAAGTTTCAATTTTTCAGAATGGTATTATTTATTATCAGCATAAAATCAAGAAACTATACCTTATTTCATTTCATATGCTGCGTTCCAGAATTATATTTTTTATCTCAAAGAGCTCTCTAATCGTTCTTTTAATTCGGAGCGAGTAAACAGATGTATTAGCTGTTTCAGAACTATAAAAACGCCAACGTCGCATTTTCTCTCAAAATTAGGTGTTATAAATTATTCATGCACTTCAAAAAAAATAATAGTTAATGTAATTTATACTTTCAATGAGAGATCTAACCATTAATAACTATTTTAGAATTTTATCAATCAGATAATGTGGATAATGTCCACAGTAATGTCTAACTTGCCGTCTAACTGTAAAGCGGTAACTACTTCCAGTGGGAAGTATATTGTTCAAGGGGAAAATATTTTTTGACATTTAAGGTGATGTTTTTCCCAAAATTTATCTCTTTTTGCTTGAGTCCGTTCTTTTATTTATCAAAAGCTCACACACCTCGGATGTCACGTGATCTATTATCGGCTCGATCAGATCTCAGATCTGAGAGCTCTTAAATGTAATTCTGGAACGCAGCAATTGTAGAATTTTCAAATTCGCAATCATAGAGTGTACTTAACTTTCATGCATAACGGAGTATCCTTGACGTCTACAATGATTACCACTGACAGAATTTTGAAATTTATTGACAATCTGCGAACAACAGTGGTGTTTCAATTAGTAAATCTTGAGTTTATTTATTTAAATTGATTTTAATGTGTTCGCTAACGGAAACCAAAGGGACTACAATCCATCCAGTTCGATTTGGTCAGGTTAAAACAACACAAAACATGAGTGTGCAGAATGTGAAAATTGTGTCCAGCAACATTCCATTACTCGAACCCGGAACTCAAGAAATGATCAACTTGTGTTTGGTCCTTCCTAGATAGGCCGCCTTGTGACATTCATTGGAACAAAAATTGGTCTCGAGCGAAAAGAAACACCTTATTCGAAGTGCCGGTGGTTTTGAGACAACTATTCATATCGGGAATAGATACGAAATAAAAATAAATAAATAAACAAACTGAATTTGTTATTATCAATAACGATCTTTGATTTATCAACCAGAACCAACTATTTGTGCAACATTAAACATTTTATTTGCAAATTGTCACAAACACAAACACGAGTAACAGATTCTAGCAGGAATAGGCACAAATCCTTCACACCAGACGTTCGATCAACGTTTTGAACAAAATTCTTGATCTTGGGTTTGGTGTTCTCGATGGACTTAATCTATGCGATGGACTCGGCACTGTCGGAAGTTGGTAGTCAGAATTATTCACTCTAATGTTTCATCCACAAGCACGCTTCGGTTTAAAATGTCTTTTTATTACTTGAATGTTTTGGGTAAGGCACAGCATTGTGCCCCAAAGTGTTATTTAAACCCCAACACCGTGCATAACCTTTAATTTCTATGTAACAGAAAAAAACGTTACTGCCAACCTTACCAAATAAGGTAGAAAAATATGACGTGAAAAATCAACACAACTTTGGTGAAATCGCTAAAAACCCTGTTTAATAAATTCTACTATCAATTGAAACAGATTTTAAATGCAAAAAAATAATTCAATAACTTTAAAAATAACCAAAATATAAGCTTTATTGTCTGCTGGTTTAACAGCGGTCCCGCTTTGAGCCTGATGACGTCACGCGGCATAAACTGTTCAAAAGGTAGCACTACTCTTCCTTTAAGCATTGTGATGAGATAATTTTATTGACTTAGAAATAAATATTGAAAGAAAGTGTTGTTTGTGAAGATTCAAGTAATTTGTTTAAAGTAGATACAGTAATAAGTCAGTAATAACAAATAATAATCCATTTTAATAATCACACAAAAATCAGCGTTTGCTATTAAATACTTTATTTCTTTCTGTATGCCTTCGATTTTTTTCAGAATTTTTCTACAAATCATAAATAATAAATATTAAATAATAAGAAATATTTATATCCCATTTCAGTTCATAGTAGAATTGCAACAGCGCAATTGAATTTTTCAATGTTAAAAATAAAGCACAAATTAGGAGTTTCTGTAAAAGAGAAGAATTCTGTGTTCAACTAAATCCCAGCGCCACGTTTTGAGCTAAGAAAACTAACCAGAAACTCTCACTTTATGCTCCATTTCACTCCAAAAAATTCAAATGCGCTGTTGCAAAATTCTACTATGAACTGAAATGGGATATAGGTATATAAATAAAATATAATTTTATGTTTAAAAAATTAAAAATATTAAGTAATGGAAATTTTATGATTTTTAGTGTCATTCTACAGAGTGATTCTTAAATAGACCGACAAAATTTTATCACAGTCTTCCAAGAATAAGTAGAGACGATCTGTACCATATTTACGTTTTTATTTCGTAGAAACCCCTTAATCCGTGCCACTTACGACGCTCATGAGTTCAAATTAGTTGTTTTGGAAAAAATGTGCTCGTTTTCATCATGAATATGGACAATACACAGCGATCATAGTTGCATTGATCAAGTACATTGTCTCAGATGATTATCATGCTTTCCACTAACTGTGCTAATACTACTTACGAACACATCAGTGGCGTACGCTTTATCTCCAACATAACTTTAAAAAAAAATATTTCGAAAACGGTTATACAAGGAATTTTTTTACTATTTTTCCTGGAATGTACTCATTTGACACTACCATGGGTAGAATTTTGTCGGTCTATTTAAGAATCACGCTGTATAACAAACGATGCTTGCAAAATGTTTTGTGCAAAAACTATGTAAAAAAAATTGTGGCTAACACCAAAATTACCTTTATTTGAATTTTTACTTTTTTATTTAATTAATTACTGTTTGACAAAATTTTAAGCCTTGTTTGTTTTAGAATCACAATCTTCACTAATTAATTAATAATTATTCTAAGAAACTATTTTTTTAATATCTTATCCCTTGATATAGGGAAGAGATATTTTAGTAGCGTTTGTAGCTACACTTAGAAACAAGACAATAAATTAGTACTATATGAAGCCGTCATTTCAACATTGCAAGGAGTAACAGTTTGTAATAACAGTAATACGAAATAGGAGCTGGAATGATTTAGTAAGCATAAGGCAACGGTGAAATGAAAAAAAAATCCAAAAATAAAAAAAAGTGTTCTATACAGGGTGTCCGTTTTTCGAGCTCCACCATGGGGATTTCAGTTATTATAAGAGATACGAGGTCGGTTAAATTAGGGCAAAGTTGTGCATTTTTATGCTGAACAATTATCTGAAAAAAAATTTGATGTGTCATTTTTAGTTTTTGAATAATTGGAAAAAAACCGAAATTTGTAATTTTCGTTATTATTTTTTCAAGCGAAAATCAAAAGAACTAGACGTTTTTAACTAGGTCATTCTTAAGGCACTCTTTTACAACGAATCTAAATCTGTCATCTTATTTTCCAAGGCGTTCTTGATGTCACTCAACTTTGGTTTTTCTTATGAAAGCCATATTTGTTTTTTGCATTTTTAAAAAGTGTTTTTATTCCTGATTACAACGATGTATCACATGCACGGTCTTAAAATGGCAGGTCTGGAAACTCCATTCATAAGTACGTTACGAAAATGAAGCATTTTTCCTGGATCACGGTAGCTATGGAGGGCAACTATACCCGTGGCGCCCTCACACGGTAATTTATATAAGTCTCTAATATGGAATCGAATTTTTTATTATTCCAATAGTTTTTTAGATAATTCTAATCATAAAATTCTGTCATTTTGTTCATGTGACCTTTATTTCTGTGTTACTCACTTGCTTTTGGATATTTATCCCGTTTTTTGTCTACTTTACGTGATAACCCCTGGGACTTGATTCCCCCTTTTAAACTGTTATTTTATATTAAAAAAGGTAAGTTATTAATATCTACATTACTGCACAGAAAGTATTTTTAAAAGGAAAATGCAAATACACACTTGTGAACATCTCACGTAGCCCTCCTTGCAGTTGTAAAAATCAGTTTCTTTTGATAGAGACTTTCGTTACATGGCACTAATTCTAGACGTAATATTCGAGTTTGTCCAATCATCTACCTCAAAAATTTGCTTTTGTTGAGTTTGGCTCATACTTAGGGTAAAATAAAGGCCAAAAGACCGGCTAATGCACAAAAAAGGTTTTGTTCCTACCTAAATATTTCCAGTACGCAAATGACTCAGAAACGTAAATAAACCCAACCAAAACCTGTCTACCACATTTATTACCACCGTTAAGCACAATTTGATTCCAATTTTGAGCATTTCTAATTACAATTCTATCCGTCACATTAATTTGACATTTGTCAAATATTACGCAAATTTCTCGTTTTTTTCATTCATAAAAACCCAGTTTCATCGTAGTATCCGCCAGGGGCGCTACGGGTATAGTGGCCCAAATAGCCACCCACGATCCAGGAAAAAAACTTCATTTTTGAGACATGAGTTTCCAGACCTGCCATTTTAAGACCGTGATCACATGATATGATCGAATCTTACATGCTGATCAAAATGGAGAAAAAAGCATTTTTGCGAAGATTGCTTTGGAAAAAACGTCAACAATTTTGTTTTTAAACAAACTAGATTTTTAGAGGTCTAATTGAATTTGGATCTGGAAGGTTTACATTTCCGCCAAGCTTACTTATTTAAAAATTAAACGACATGATAAGCTAAAATTTTATTCTTCGCAAAACAAAACAAGACAAAGTTATAAAAATTCTGCTCGCATATTTAATAAAACTGTCAAAATTTAGTTTGTTAAACAACATTTTTGACGTTTTTTGCAAAACACTTTGCAAAAACGCTTTTTTCTTAATTTTAATCCGCATGTAAAATTCGATCATATCATGTGATACATCATTGTAATCAGAAACAAAAAGAGTTTTCAAGTTTGAGTTGAGTTTTCAAAGTTGAGTGTTGGAACATCAAGAACGCCATGGAAAAGGCAATGACAGATTTAGATTTCTTGTAAAAAAGTGTCTTAAGAATGTCGTACTTAAAAACGTCCAGTTCTTTTGGTTTTCGCTTAAAAAAATAAAAACAAAAATTACAAAATTTTGATTTTTCTCAATAATTCAAAAACTAAAAACGACACATTAAATTTTCTTTCAGATAATTGTTCAGCATAAAAATACGCAACTTTGCCCTAATTTAACCGACCTCGTATCTCTTATAATAACTGAGATCTCCATGGTGGAGCTCGAAAAACGGACAGCCCTGTATACAGCTTCTGATAAAAAATATCGACACTTCCATAAACAGAAATACAATTTCATTATTTGTCGACGCTTTTGAAGATACGTTCGATGAATAAGTAGATGTGATTTATAATTATAAACCTTGAGTTTACAAAAATATGAAATTACGATTTTCTTGTTTTTTAAAATTGTAACGTTCTCGTTTTTTCGATATGAAACGGTCTTATGGCGTGAAATTTCTAAATTTTTATTTATTTTATTTAAGGCTAATAGTTCATTAAACATTCATAAAAGATCTAGGAGTGCAAAAGATAAATGAAAAAAATTGAGGAACGGAGAATTTTTGAAGCATGCTAATTTTAACCAGATACAACCCCGCAAAGAAACAAATTTTCCACACACGGAAGTGGGCAGCAGCTGAGCCAATTGTGTGAGACTAGTAAAGCGCGCAATCAGTCAAATTTTGAATTTTTAGGTCTTATAACTTTTTTATTTTTGCGAAAATAAAAAATTGAAAAATACCATTAGTTTTACAATTATTAAGACTATTAATGGTATTAATTAAAAAAAAAAAGGAAACATCCTCATTATTTCTACCAGCTTAAACTTACGTAAACCAGCACGAGGTGGGTCCACCACCGCAACAACGTCCCCCACAGCCCTGTAGCAAACCGATCCCAAAATCTCCTCAGCTTTGCCCTCAAAAAAATCGCTATTTTCGATTTCGTTCAGTTTCGCGTTGGCTTTGGCGTCTATTATAGCCTGGGGGACTATTTCAATCCCCAGGACTTTCTTACAGTTCTGCAAATCAAACAATTACGAAAAATTAAAAATCAGTAATATCAACCTTAGCAAAACACAATCCTATGGTGCCAGTGCCACAACAAACGTCAAGAACTGTCGAATCTTCAGTAGGTGACGCTAGCTCAATTATCGATTTGTATAAAATTTCGGCGCCTTTCGTATTAATTTGGAAAAACGCCTCTGGGGATATTTTGAATTTTAGGCCGAGTAAAGTCTCACAAATGTGAGTATCGCCCCATAAATGCTCCGACCCGTCCGAATCTTCCCCCGCAATTCTATAATTAAAAAAAAATATTTTATTGTTAGCACAGCTTCCGTGATTAATAAAAAAAGTTTGCCTTCACCCTTCTTGTGGCGCCATCTGTCAAAATTTCTTTCGTTACCGTAGTTACCAAGTTAAATAATGCCCTTTCATTTGTAATGACAGGACATCACCATAGTAACAAAGTCATAGCCAGCTGAGATGAGGCAAACTTTCTTCATAAATCAAGAAGGCCGTGATTGTAGCTATGATTCGTTACTTTTTGACAATTTTTTGGTAGTACAGAGACGTGATTTTTGCCTCTTTTCCGGCGTCCTCTGTAAAATAATGGATGAGCGAATTTTTGAAAACTTTTAGTTTTTCCTCTGATAAGTCCTGAGGGTGTATTCCTACAACTAACATGATTTGGTCTTGGGCTGTTCTGATTGTCAATTGTCGGAAATGTCCAGTGTGTACTTCAAAATTAAAGACTTGCAAATCTGAGGCTCTTACGTAATCTTGAAACAGTTTCACAGCTAGTTTCATCGATTCGGGAATGTGTTTTAAAGATTCAATGCTGCCAACACCGGTAATTCCATTAACGTAACTCCCAATTCTGAATCCTACAGTTGGTAGTTTTGTTTCTTCATCAATTCCGACGGTGAAAGAACATTTATTTCTGTAGCTACAAGTTGGTAGAACTTAGCTAAAATTTTTGTGGTGATTAAAAATTAAGTACCCATCACACTCATCAGCATATCGAATATTAAGTAATTCACATGGAAGCCCATCGAATTTTTCTTTCTGTTTATTTAACCACTCTCTTAAATCGGGGTTTTGACGTGCCAGTTCATTACCCAATCGTTTTAAAATGTTCTTTGCCTCTTCTTGTTTGGTTTTCAACTGTAATTTTAACTGGATTAATCAATTAAATGGAATTAAAAATTACTTGTTCCTCATATGGCACATCCCACAACGGTATTGTGGACGATTTAAGCTTCTCCTCTTGACTTCGATTATCAATTTTTATTTTTTTATTTGGCCCTTCTTCCGAATCTTCTTTCCTCTTCTTAACCAAAGGATCAGGTGATGGTTTTGCTCTCTAACAAATAAATTATTTAAAAAACACACAAAAATCCCACTCACTATTGCTTGAAGGGGCTTCCCTTTCCATTTAAACCCACTCAACGTTTCTATAGCTTTATTTCTATCCTCATCACTGCGGAAACACACAAATGCGTAAGGACTATTCCTTTTCGGAGCCTTAATTTTGGTAGAATTCAACTTAAGTTTGTTATTTAGTAACTTACGAAACTCCTGAAAGTTAAATTAGTTAAATACTGTGATAACAGGAATAGCAGTCTCACGCTTATTCCGTAAATTTTCGGAAGGTTTTTGATTTCAATCTTGAATTTTTCCGATGAGAAGTCAGATCGGTCCAAATAAGCGTACGGATCGTTTCCAGGGGGCGTATTTTCCTCTTTTAAACCCTCAACAGAAGCATTCTCTTCTTTTATATCTTCAGTATTTATTTGGGGCTCGGGGGCGGATTCCATTTTCACCTAACCTTTCAATGTAAACAACGTGGTTGAAAAACATAACGAATGCGAATGTTACCGATTATCGCTTAGACCGTAATTTTAAATAATCCCAAATGCATTTTTATTTTTAGTTTAATAATATGTTCGCTAAATGGTGCTTCTCTTCTAAATTGAGTGTTTTAATTTAGTTAATTTTAGCTAATTGTTAAGAAAAGTAAATACGTTTTCGGTGTGACTCGCTTTCGGCACAGAGTATATAGCCAATTGTAGAACTAACATGGTTTTATGTTTTTAATAAAAAAATAATTTTTATATAAAAAACCATTAGAAATGAGTTAAATAACGACACTGATTCATATTTTCAAAAAACCTTTATTGTTTCAGCCATAAAAATATTTTTATAGTTGCAGCAAATGTGACTAATATCATTCAATACTTCATTCATGAATACGCATGTCCAAGGTCAACGAGCCTCACAGCGCGCGGGAACAGAGTGACGGCTCTGCCTTGGCTATATACTCTGTGCTTTCGGTATTTAATTGTGACAGTCGACAAGGCCAAGGACGCCAAGTGATACAACAATAGTTTTGGAGGTTAGGGGTTGTGGTGTCGACATTTTTGTGGGTTTTATGCTCGAAAAATGACTTTAGAAACAATTCCGAAAGACTTACGCGGTTTACGGGCTTGCTTAGTGTGCTCTCTAATAAAAGTAAGTGTTTATAACGTTGATATGTCTTATGACCTCAATTTGTAGTCCTTTGACCAGTTTGAATACGACGGGTGCGATAATTGCGATTTCCTTCGAATGAAAGGCAATCGAGACAATGTGTACGACTGTACAAGTTCTAATTTCGATGGGTAAATAGAAATTTATTATTATTTTTTTATTAGTTGTAACTCTTGTCTTCCAGAATGATTGCCGCAATGAGTCCTGATGATAGCTGGGTTTGTAAGTGGCAGAGAATAAGTAAATTTTTGTGTAAAAATTAGCCTTTTTGTTAATTTTGTTGTTTTAGATCGATTCTGTAAGGGTGTGTATGCCATTTCGGTATCAGGGCGATTGCCAGCAGGTATTATAAGAGAAATGAAAAGTAGAGGCATTGTGTACAGACCAAGGGACACAAGTCAACGATAGAAACTCATTTTACAAAGTAATTCTGGATGTAATAATTAATTTGAAATAAACTTTATTTACAAGCAAATACATAAACGTTTGTAGTTTTACATTTATACAAATATCAAATGCAAAAATTTACAAAAATATAAACAGTGCAACAGTTTGCTCAATAAAAAAGGCACACTTGAGTATTTAAGTAGACAGAAATAGTTAAACATTCATCTCTCGTGAAAACAACGAACCTTGAAAGTCTGATGGCTAAATTATGTTTTTAAAAATTTTCCTTCACGCCATGCTTTGTTTAGGTTTTTCACCAGATAATAAAATTTGGAAAATACCAATTTGGCGTTTCAAGATCGCCAATTTTTATTTCACGAGTATACTCTAACAATAAGCGTTTTAATAATAAAAATTAAGAATGACTCTTCCTCTGATTCGCTTCATCCGCATCTTCCTTTGAATGCTCCTTTGTGTTATCCAAATAATTTCCAAATTCATGAAACTTGTTATCAATCGCGGATCCAGCCTCTCTCAGCTTCAAATCTAAGGTGTTTTCAAAGTTTTGAAAGCTA
Source organism: Tribolium freemani (assembly GCA_939628115.1). Taxonomy (NCBI): domain Eukaryota; kingdom Metazoa; phylum Arthropoda; class Insecta; order Coleoptera; family Tenebrionidae; genus Tribolium; species Tribolium freemani. The sequence continues at coordinate 11,532,261 of OW626790.1, forward strand.
GTTGCAAATTGTTCCTTTGTAGCATTAGCATAATCGGCTGCTTCTTTCGATTTATTCGACAAAGCGTCCCCAACATTGTGCATTCCTTCTCCAAACTGTTGCTTCTTCTCAGTGGTATAGTTGCTAACATCGTGAACTTTCCTATCAAGCGCTTCATTGAAAGCTTTTTGCGCATTTTCAACACTTTCTCCAAACTCCTTCTTCTTCGCTTCGGCAGCTTCTGTCGTTTCTTGCCATTTATCACTCAGTGCTTTTTCCACATTTTGCGCTCCTTCAATGACTTGCTTGCGCTTGGCTTCGGCCGCCTCACTCGTATTTTTAACAGTGGTATCGATGGTTTCTCTCGTTTCTTTTAATTTGTTTTCGACAGTTTCTTCGGCATTTTGGACGCTTTCGTTAAATTTCTGTTTCTTTTCGTCAAGAGCGTCCCTTACATCTTTTTTCTTAGCTTCGGCAGTTTCTCTCAATTCTTTTGCTTTCGCTTCGGCCGCTTCTCTAGCTTCTCTCGCTTTAGCTTCGGCCGCTTCTCTAACTTCCCTAGCTTTAGCTTCGGCAGCGTCTCTCGCTTCTTTCGCTCTAGCTGCAGCTGCTTCTCTCGCTTCTCGTGCTTTGGCTTCAGCCGCTTCTCGCATTTCTTGCGCTTTTTTGTCGATAGCTTCTTGTGTCTCTTTCACTCTGTTTCCTGCTTCAGTGAATGTCTCTTCAACACCTCGTTCAAAGTCTCTTGCTTTAGCTTCAGCAGCATTTTTGGTGTCTTGAATAGCTTCCCCAAACTGTGTTTTCTTCGTCTCAACATCTTGCCCAAGTTTCTTTAAGTCTTGCTCAGTTTTTTGTGCTTCAATGTGATTATTAGTGCAAAATAAAAAACAAAAAATGGGTAAAACTCACCACCATCTTTAATATTTTCCTCAGTTTGTTTATACAACTCTCCGGTTTTCACAGCGGAGTCGTGAGCTAAATCTTCGACTTTGTCTTCAGCATCTTGCGTTATTTCTTCTCTCTTACTCCGTCCAAAAAGTTTTCGGAGTGACGCTGCAACGATGCAAAAAAATAATGAAACTAGGCGAAGAGATAATATCTCGAAAGAGTTTTTCAAAGTGAATACGAAATTTCTTCGTTTCAGGATCATTCTAGGGGGATTAATAAGTTTGTACTTGATAAAAATTATCACACACGGTGTATTGGACCAAAAATGTTTGATGTAATAAAAATAAATTACACATTAATTATGATAAGCAGCACATAAAATCCGCAAACAAAATACAAAGGTCAAACAAAATATACAGACAGTTATAAAATGCACTTGTTACCTACTTAATTAATTATGATTAACACAAAATCACGTCTGTGAATAACAATGGGTCATTTTTATTTATAAACATTTGTTAATCTTGTTTGGCGAATAATTTAATAAAAACAATAATAAATGAGTATTGTTTTTGGTGTTATAAAAATCACTACTATTATTACTGTTTCATCGAAATTTATGAATTTCCGTTTGAAGCTGAGGTAATTGCTTTAAATCATGATTATTAAAAATGCAATAATGACAACAACACTATATGTGTCACGGTTGTACCGATTTGATCTTTACGTGATGACCGATGACACAATTCACTTTATTTTCCTACAGTTTTTGGTATTATTACCAAAGTGAGCTTAACTGTTTTTCCGAAAAAGTACTCCACTCTATTACCAACATATTTGTAAACTTATGTCACATCTAATTAATTTTTAGAAGTGTATTATTATTCCAAGGTTGTGCAAAACGTTATTTTTAGTGTGAAAGTTCCTTGAGAACATGACCCATCGATGATGTCATTCATACCGCTAAGAAAAATTGAAGATTTTGTTCGTTTTAGTGACCTTTGTGATCACGGAGTAAATTTATTGGTTTATTTATAGCAACCTAAATTTGAGATAAAGGTTGACGAACGATTGTTAATTATGCAACAATTAAATATTTGCTGGCGAACAATTGGTAGCTTGCCCAGTTGTGTTAATTAAAACTTTGATTAGGTTGCGGTTTAGGGTTTACCACATTTGATAAAAATAAGATTTCTAGTTATTTATTATTGAATCGAAACTACGCAGACTTTGCGGAACCCACGCAAAATTGCTTTTCTCGTCAACAATTCCGCATTTGAAAATAGAAAATTTCGCTCAAAAACTATACAATTAGGAAAATTTTCCGTGGTCTGTTGATTTCCATTGTAATGAGGTAAACCTTGGTCAACAAACAGCGACGCAATTTTACTCATAATCGATAAGTAATAAATGTCCCGTATTACGTTTTACTTTCCAACGTGAATTTATTAAATATTACAACTTACCGGTGAAAGACGACCACATTTTTGTGTGTTAAACAGTCACTAAAGCACTATTTTCAAATGCGTCGAAGTTTTGCGTTGTAGTTCGAGAAGTGCACCGATGACTAAACTTGTTGGGCGTCGATTACCAACTCCTGGCACCTCTGTAGGTCCTCCTTGTTTACGGGTCGAGATTTTCCATGATGTCTCATTCACACATTCAGCCACAAAGAAAAATGATAGAATTGCGATTTATTAAAAAAAATGTTTCTTCAATTCAATGAAACCCGATATAGAAAGAATTTTAAAAATATGAGTATAGTACGTATTGTTTGCTTTGTTATACAGGATGCTCAAAAAATGGCGCACCAACTCAGTGGTACGTTGTTGAGAAGCATTTGTAGATTACGGGAAAAATCTTGAAAAAATTCCTAGTCATATTTTAAAAAATCTGGAACTACAAACTTATTTTGTTAACTTCTTCAGTTTTCATTATTTCTTAATGTTTTTATGTTTGCCACTAAGTAATCGTTCTCTAACACAATGATGAATAATTATTTTTAAATTTCCTAAGATTTTAGCAGTTTTTTGATTTAAAAAAAAATTAAATTAATTAAAAAATTACAATTTGTAGATGTGCCAACACTGGGAATTATTTTCTAGGAAACCGTTTCAAAAATAATTTATTTCTATTGTTGATCAAATTCTATTGCGATCACGATTGTTTTACAACGTTGTCACATATCATTTATTTACAATTCGTTATTTATCAATAATACAGTCAATAACTTTAATACAAAGAATTTTTTTTACTATTTTTACCTTATGTGTAAGCATTTCTCTACCACATACCAATGAGTTGGTGCGCCACTTTTTGAGCACCTGGTATACAGTCTGTTCCGAAAAAATATGAAGATAAAACAAACCTCAAATTCATTACATTTTTACACTTTTTTTAAAGAGCATCATTTTTTCCCTTCGAAACAAAATTTAAATATAAAATCTAACCTTATAAAAAATGAAATCAAAAAAAATTAAAGGTGCATAAAAATTATAGAACCAAGCGTTTTTGCATAAACAATTTCTAATAAAATAATTAATACTTACCTACACTACCAAGTCTGATAAAAATGTCGTCGTTTCTGAAGAATACAATTTTTCGAAATAAAATTATACTTAGTGTTCCAGTTCTGCAAAATTTTATTGCTTTGTAAAAGGGAATCTATTACATTATTATTTTTATTTATTATGATAAAGGTGTTATCTCAGGTTTCACCTTTTATTTTTAAAGTTTTTACTGAAGTTATAAACAAAACTGCATAATCAATTAATGGATTTACCTAACTCATAATATTTAAATTTATTTAACCATACAGGGTGATTCTTTTAGGACTTACATTAGAATCTATTTAACTTCTAAAGTAGCTAGAGCTTTAAAATTTTGTATACGACTATTCTGAACTCAACTAAATTATTTTCAAAATGGCTGAGCTTCCAGAACTACGAGAAATTGGCGCCAACTTTGAAATTTTAAATACTAATCACACATATTTTTAATGAATTTTTGAATTCACCTTCTCAAATAACTAAAAAAGTAAAGTAAAATTAAAATTTACTTTAGTTGGTACTTATCTGTTATAATTTTCAACATATGTCATTTTTTTGTTAAAATTTTTATTTGCAGGGGTTTATTTAAAATATCATAGCTCTTGAACCCTTTGCGATGAGTGAATAATTTTTTTGCATTTGATAACCGAAGGTTCGAAGAGCCTTCTAGAAGTTAAAAAATTGTCAAGTGTCACTATTCAAGGCTAGTAAGCTAGTATGATTTTTTTCAAAATGGTTATCAAAAAATGGTTATACTCAGTTTTTTCAAATAGAACGATTTTATTTTCTGAACGACAATCGAAAGAACATCGACATTTATAGTGAATTTTATCAACACGTCCTATACTTATTATCTCTTACAGTTTTTGAAAAAAATCACAAAAAACGGATTTACTTTGTAATTTGTATCGTAAATCAAGTAGTCCTTGCAAAATGGTCAACAAAAATGGTCAACAATTGTCAAACTTCAACATTTTATTTAGTTTTAGCTGGTTCATTATGGAATAAACAATAAAACAATAATATTTAATTATGGTTTATTATAACTTAGTGAATTATGTAAAGTAACTCAGTCAGTCTGCCTACGAATTTTGAACTTCTTGAATGAAAATGGTTAACAAGTCGAACACTTCTTTTAATTAATAGCACAACTTTATCGTATTCTTCGAAATTTCATTTGATTAAAAATGCAAATAGATAATGAGCTAAAATTCCGTTTTTTGCGGTTATTTCAAAAACTATATAAGGTATTAGCTGTTTCAAAAATATGTAAAAGCCAACGTCGCATTTTACCAAATAATTTTTTTAAATAAGGTTGATAAAAATGTAAATTACTTTTTAATGATTAGATCTCTCATTGACACTATAAATTACATTAGCTATTAATTTTTTGTGCATAAATAACTTATAACAACTAATTTTGAGAGAAAATGCGACGTTGCCGTTTACATAGTTTTGGAACAGATAATAGATGGAGGGTCATTCCATTTGAAAAAACTATGTTATAATCATTTTTTGGTCATCATTTTGAAAAAGTCAGTTTATATAACCTCTGGTTATCAAATGCAAAATGAATTATTCATTTATTGTAAAGGGTTCAGGAGCTGTGATATTTTAAATAACCTCCTGCAAATGAAATGTGCATAAAAAAATTGACATACGTCAAAAACTGTAAAGGATAAGTATTACCTGTTTCAAAACTATAAAAACGCCAACGTCGCATTTTACGGAATTATTTTTTTAAATAAGGTTGATAAAAATGGAAAATAGTTATTAATGATTAGTCCTCTCATTGAAATTAGAAATTACATTAGCTATTAATTTTTTAAAGTGCATGAATAATTTATAACAACTAATTTTGAGAGTTTTGAAACAGCGAATAATAACCATTAAGGTACATACATTTTAGCCAGTTTCAAGATCTGTGAGTTTCAAAAGGCAAATTCAAAAATGCAATAAAAATAGGTGGTTACTATTTAAAATTTCAAAGTTGGCACCAATTTCGCATCGTTCCAGAAGTTCAGCCTTTTTGAAAATAATTTAGTTGAACTCAGAATAGTCGATTTGAGTCGTATACGTGGGTTGCCTTTTATATTTCGGGAATAGAGTACAGTAACAAAATTTTTTAAAATATTTTCCATGAAGATTAATACACATTAGAATTCTCTTGAACCTATTTTTGAACCCTTTTCTTGACCCCAAAACGACCCATTTTTGAACAATTTTTGAAAATAAGTACCATCCAATGCAAATAAATTTTTTTGCCGGCCAAATGTTCATGCAATGTTGAATGTATGCTGGTCTCTTGAATGCCCAAGGATGCCTTAATCTCACGATATGCCACATTACAATCTTTGCAGTATCATTTCACGAACAGCATCAAAGTTTGATTTTGGACAACCCTCACGAAGTTCGTCATTAAGCAAATCAGGGTCGCACTTGAATTAAGTTTGCCACTGATAAACAGTCGTTTTTAATGGTACTTCATCGCCAAAAGTCGCATCAAGTTCAGCGATGCACTGTTGTTGAAATAATCCACCTCGAAAATTGTAAAAAATCATCGCTCGAAAATTTTTACGACTTAATTCAATTTTTGACCGAGATCTTAAGGCCAAAACATCCTGAATAAAATCCTGAAAAATGTTGAATTTTACGATACAGACGTTGGTTTTCAGATAGAATTAATAGGAAAGCCCATTCCCGAAATACAAAAGGCAACCTACGTATAAAATTTTAAAGCTCTAGCTATATTAGAAGTTAAAAAGTCTCTAATGTAGGCTCTAGAAAAATCAGTCTGTATAGATGATTTTGGATTGTTTTGTTAAATTTTTGGCATCAGTTTGTGTCAGAAAAGCATAACTTAAAAATACTTTTATTTACAAAGCATTGATAATTGTATTTTATACACCAGTTTTATTTTTTATCCAATTTAAGAACGGTGCTGTTCTTGTGTTTTTTCGCCACCATTGTCTCCTATAAAACTGAAAATACCAACATGCTGTGGATCAGTGTCGGGATTGGTAATTAAAGGAGCTCCACCATCGTTAACACAAGGACTCTTTACAAGATCAGAGTTGTACGTACAAAGCACATTTGTGGTAACAATCTCAAAACCATAAAATTTTGCACATTCTGAATTTTTGATAGTTGAAACACTTGTGTATTGTAAAATAGCGGTGATGTTGCCACTATAATCTACAATTTTTAAGCGATTATATAATTGTTGTATTAAAGTGTTACCTTTGTTAGAGTGTCCCCAACCACTAATTGTAACGTTAACTCCATCCCCAACTACATCGCTACTCAATGATATTGCTTTAGTATTTTCTAAAATAAGAATTAATTCATCGTCAAATTTTCGAATTTGATTGTATAATCTCACCATCAAAAATTAAAGATGACTCAAGTTTCACCAATCCTACGTTATTTTGGAGCGTTTTATTATCGAATTCTTCATGAACTATGTAACTTTTAGAGTTTGTTGTTGTTCCCGACATATCATTCAAATCATTAATTCTGGAAATACAGTCACACGTTTAACCCTACAATTAAAAAAAAATTGGTTATTTCTTACAAATACCAACCACTAACTGATCAAGACAAGTAGCAGAAGTGAGGACCCAGTCATGGCTGATAATAGCACCACCACAGTAAATGTAGCGATTATTCGTTTTTAAGGACATGATTTCCACTTGCCACGGAAATTGCCCCTTTTGGGCATCGTTTCCATTGATAACTTTGAGCTCATTTAAAATTTTACCGTTATTAAATCGAATTGCGCCTTCAGAGAAGGACACCAAATAGGCAATCAATGCTCCACAAAACCACATTTTGCACTAACACTTTTGCTTATCGATCTTACTTTAAGTTGAGAGTTTTTATCCTCAAGTGCTATCAATAGTATCAAAACCGGTGCTTAGAAACCTGATTGTGTGGAAGTTTTTATAGACTTTTGACTAGTTAACACTAGAGAATGATTTTTTCTTGAAGAATTACATTACGTTAAACACTTTTTTTTTAGTGTTAGAACTGTTTTTCGTTTTTTCTTGTACCTTATCTAGATTAATTTATGAATTCTGGAAATTGCAATGTACATTCGGGTGATTTGAAGATGTCATGCTAATAAACCCCGGCTTTGGGATCGGTAGGTACCTACTCCGACCGCAACCATGTGTGGCAATAAATTATTTTTGTCGTGAACTTTGAAACACGAAATAATTTTACTTTTCAACTGCTTAAAATTTGATTGCATTTTATAATGTTTTTAGTAATCTAAGGATCGGTTTATAGAAAACTGCGTCAAAATCGAGGGGGTAATCATTTGTGCAATATGTGGGACAAACGTTTGTGCAATGATATGCAATGTCTGTGCAATGTGAATGCAGTGTTGTGCAATGTATGCAATAATGTGCAATACCGTATAATATGTGTGCAACGCGTGTGCAATATGTGTGCAATGTGTGTGCAATATGTGTGCAATATTCGAGCAATAGCAACTTATGATCAAACTGTACGGTGCGCGCACACGAATTGTTTGTTTGTAAAGCTTTAGTAGTTTACCCAAAAGTGCATAACCTCTACTTAGAAAACGTAAATAAAACTTAGTGTTTATGACGAAATATCTGGAAAAGTTTTTGTAATTGTAAGCACATACAAACAAACAAAAAGCAGGTTTAAGCCCATTTAATATGCTTCTAACGTGTAAACAACAACTGTCAATTATAATAATATTTCTCTTTGAATTTATACAGAATTACAGAAACTCTACTAAGAACTGAAATGGGAGAGATTAAGAAAAAATGGCAACAGCGCATTTGTATTTTTTGAAGTGAAATGTAGCACAAATTTTGAGTTTCTCTGTAAGAAAAAAATTCTGTGTTACAATGAATTTCAGCAACAGATTTAAACTCAAGAAAATCCACCAATTGAAAGAGAAAAATAATTATAAAAATTGTTGCGAAAGGTTAGTAACAGATCATATTTATTTTTGTAACAAGTCCTTAAAATAATGTTTTTGCGGACGAATCAATGCTGTTTCCAGACGAGACGAAGCCAAGTCAGTTTTAATTTTTCACAAGTGTTTTAATTTATACGTTAAAATGTACAAAATCTTATACCTATCCTTGTTCTTTAATCTTTACAATAAAGTTTTAAACAACAATAGAAAAAAATGTTAAGAAAAACGGTAAATTAAATAGAAATTAGGTAGATATCTATACATTTTTGTGCAGTAACACAGCATTACACCCAAAAATATGCTGCTTTTAAAGTGTGCAATGCGATGCAATTTCACATGCAATGTGTGCAATGTCGAGTGCAATGTGTGCAATATCAGGTGTAATGTGTCTTAGTTTATTTGCAATAAGTGCAATAGTGTGCAATGTGTGCAATGCGTGTGCAATGTGTGCAATACGTGAAATATGTATGCAATATTGCATACGTGGGACAGATATTTTTGAAGTGATTACGCCCTCGGTCAAAATGTAATTCGTTGTTAATCGTTAACAACGCGAATAGACTAATCAAATTGCTTCAATTTAGTCACGCATTTAATAACAAATTAAATTAATGACGCTTTTATAAACCAGTCCTAAGGGTCGGTTTACAGAAAGCGAAATTAAAATTTAATTCGGAATATTTTGCCGTTTAAAATGACAGACAAAAGTAAAAAACGCTTTATCACATAAAAATGATTTACCCCATGTCCGATAAAGTGGTCCGAGAACTAGATCTTTTACCTGTGACATTCTGTCACAAATGTTGTTAGTTTTGTGACGTTTGCGGATAAAAATAATTTATTGCCACAGGTGGTTGCGGTCGGAGTAGGTACCTACCGATCCCAAAGTCGATGTATATTGGCATGGCATCTTCAAATCACCCGACTGTACCTATACCCAGTGGTAGAGTGTTCTCAAGTGTTCTCAGAAGTGCTATCATAGCCATCAAAGCAAAGTCAAACGTACTTATTGGAACTTATTTAAAAACAATGTAGCAGGAAACGAGTACTACATTACATATTAAAAAAAATAAAAAAGTCACGGTGTATTTCAGAATTTTACAAGTCATTATTTTATTATTTACGAGTACATCAGTATATTCTTCCAGCTTTTTGCTGCCAAAATTTTTGGATTATTGAAACTGAAACAATTTTTTTTAAATAATGTTAGGTAAATGTTTCAAAAATTACGAGATTTAGATTAGAACGATTACTAAACGACCTAATTTCTTTGCAAACACTGGTTCAAAATAAATTAAAAAAATATAGTTACGTCATTAATCAACGAAGTGGTTTGAGTCTCACAACTTAAGATAAGATTATAACAGGAAACTATTAAAAGAAAAAACAATAACTCAATCTCGTCACTCGTCAATTGAAAAGGTTGAGCAAAATGTGGTTTTGTGTCTTCATTGTGTGCCTAATTTCCTTTTCTGAAGGGAAAACTCGATTTGATAACGGTAAATTTGCAAACACACGTTAAGTAAGTTTTTTTAAACCAATTTTTAGGGCTTAAAGTTATTAATGGCAACGATGCTCAAAAAGGGCAATTTTCCTGGCAGGTGTTAGTAGCATCTACGACAACGGATAATCATGATGTGTACTGTAGTGGTGCTATTATCAGCCATGACTGGATTCTCACTTCTGCTTATTGTGTTAATGAGTTGGTAATGTCAATAAGAAATGGCCGAAAATATCTTCTTATTTGTAGAATGGAATCTGTGAGTGTAATTTCTGGAATTATTAATTTAAATGATATATCAGGAGTTATAACAGATGCTAAAACAGTCATAGTTCATGAAGATTTTAACAACAATACGCTCGAAAATGACGTAGGATTGGTGAAACTTAAGTCATCTTTAATATTTGATGGTGACATTAGAACTGAACTCGAAATAGTAACTACGAAATGTTTTAGAAACCACTCAAGCTATACCTTTGAGTGAAGACGTTGTAGGGGACGCAGTCAACGTAACAATATCTGGTTGGGGCTACTCTAACGATGGTAAAACTTGAAAATAAAAGTTGCGCAATAGTTGATAAAAAATTGTAGACAGTGATGATAACATTACTACGATTTTACAATACGTAAGTGTCACAACAATAAAAAATTCAGAATGTACAAAATTTTATGGTTCTGACGTTGTCACTTCAAATGTGCTTTGTACGCGCAATTCTGATCTTGTAAAAGGGCCTTGTATTAACGACGGTGGAGCTCCTTTGATTATAAATGCAGACACTGACCCTCAGCATGTTGGTATCTTCAGTTTTATAGGAGAACATGGGTGCGAAAAAAATTATCCAGCGGGATATGCAAGAACAGCATCTTATTTAAAATGGGTAAAAAATAAAACTGGTATTTAAGATTTTATTATTTACTTTCAAATACGAGTATTTTATTTTGACCCGGCGCATCCACCATTTGTAAAATATACCAAATTAAAATGTAGAAAAATGTGTTTTATTTTTTTAAAGAAATTAACACAATTTTAGACGATTCGTTTAAACCAATGTATAAAATTACAAAACCAAACTTTAAATATGTTATTTCGGGTTTGCCGTATTTTTTAGGAAGGATTTTAGTTTAAGAATGATTGTTCTAGGCTTATGGTGCTATTCACTATTCTCTAACTTTTGTTACTATGTTAGTGCTCTATTACTGTAAAAATTACAGCTGTTATTTAAATTCGTATTCCGTAAACTCTGTTAACCTCTGTTAGCAACATTTCTACAGTAGCATTTTCTGTTAAATAACAGCGGCAAAAATCTCGCTATAAACTAACACTAGTTTACATTGTTTTTTACCAATAGATGAAACCAATGTGTATCAGTAGAATAATTAACCCTAAGTCTGATACTGAAGTCGAAAAAAAATTAGGACGGCAAGTTTTTTAAATATTCATTATAAAGTATCAGTATTTGACAATTTTTGCAACATCAAATATGTTACAGACTGCTTCTTCTTTCGTACTATCAGGGTCAGTTTATCTCAATGTAGACTAGTGGTAAACGAATAACATATTTTTATCCCAAAAACCTTAATAACTCTCTTCATAAGACTTTAAATCTTAATGGAAACATTCACCATGTTTATCGCTTAAGCTTCCCAAGTTTTATTAGAATAATTTAAACACAAACATAGAAAAAGTTGTTTGGGCTTAATTTGCATTCACCTGATGATATTTTAAAGCAAATACAATGTTTAACAATCAAAAATGAATGCCAAACTAGACATCCGAAACAAATTTTCAAAACTTTTAGTGAATATATTAAAAAAAATAGACGTGATATACAAATGTAATATTTTATTTTAGTTATCAGTGAGTAAGAAGAAAACAAAATCAGTATAAATTATCATTTGATTAAAGAAAAAATTTTTTTTGCAAACTAGTGTTATCAAGAAATTGTATTACAAATGTGATAACTTGATAAGGGATAAAACTCGCAGCTTAGAATCACGCATACAATTCTACCTTTGGTTTTTGAAGTGTTAGAAAACGAAGAAAGGGGATAAGATCGATTCTCGAAAAAAATTAACTGCTATAATCCATAATGTTGCAAAGGTAAACTGTGCCACTTAAAAACTGCCAGGAACGCGAAATAAAAAGTTTAACAATGAGTACTCTTCATTTTGGTTACAATATTCCCTGAAAATAAATTATAGTTTTTTAAATTTGTATTATGTAGTTCAAATTACACGATTGTCTTTCAATAATAAGTTTGTTTCTTTCAAATTATTCAGTAAGATTCAGTCTTCAGTCGCTTAGTCGGTACTACCAAGTAGTACTCTGAGTGCCAATGTGCAGGCCAGTCCAGTAAAATAAAGTCCATTTTATTCGTTAATTGGAACGTTAGTTTAATTCATTGTAAGAGGAATTTGTAAATTTAACAAAACGCGGTTGGGATGAACTTGGATTATGATTCGTGGAATTTAAAACATGAAATTTGATTTGGTTTAAAGTGATAATCATTGTAACATCTCAATTTGTGTTTCAATGTCTCAACCTCTCCCTGAAGAAGCATCATGTTTTAGTTATTGTTTGTTATAAGAGTAAAATGATTATTTTTCTTACTGGAAATGTGGAAATGATAAAATTGTCTTTGAGATTGGTTTCAGCCTATTTATTGTGAAATATTATTATTGTTAAAAATGTTGTAATAGTCGAGATTTTGGTTATTTTCAAATAAACTTTAAAATTTGACGAAAAATGAAAAGTATCATAATTCGGACCTGGTCAGAGAATTTAATCATTTTAATTAATTTTCTTTTATTTTATATTCAACGTTTTCATATTTGTAAATTTACTCTTATTTTGTTGTATTAAATTAGTTTAGAAAATATTAGAGTTTTTATACCTGCAAATTCTTTCTCTCCTGAAATTGGTTGTTCTCACAAATCATGGCTGAGGATCTTACGCACAAATAAATTTAATCGCGCTGTTGGCAGGGCACCGCTCGACCACAAGAAAAGAAACCAAAAATTTAATCAAATTTCAAAAACAAAATTTTTAAAAACTTAAAAAACCCGCCACACAAATAGTAATCCATACGTTAAAGTCGACTTCCTTTATCTCGAAAAATACATTTTCGAACAAATGGGAACACTGTTACCCTTATTTTAACAGAGGGAGTTACAGACAGGGTTGCCAGGTCTATGGATTTATCCCGAATTTTGGGATTTATCCCGAATCTAGTGATTTTTAAACTGCTGAGGGACAAAGGGATTTTTTCAGTTTTTTAGGCATAATCCATTGATTTTTGGGTGTTTTTGTGTTCAGAGTCACAAATTAGAGAACAATTTAATAATTCACATGTACCGAGAGACTATTAAAGATTGTGATTTTTGTCGTTAGGTTGGCAACTAATTTGAAATCTGTATTTGGCAACATTGACTATCAAATTTAAATGTCAAAATTTTATATTTAATTGTCATTCACTTCCGACTGATAGTAGTCAGGGTGAAACGGTTCCACATAACAAGCTAGCAGGGGCGCCAATAACTCAATGTTGCCAAATGATTTTTTTGCTTCAATCATTAAGTCACCCGGTATTTAACAAAACATTAAAACAATTAATCTTTCTAGCAATGAAAAGTTGAACAAACTTATCACAGGAAGGGAAATATGAAGATTACTCATTACCTACTGACCTACTGATGTATTTCGAGAGGGAATTACCAAAATTTAATTATCATATCTGACTTTTTTAATTAAATATTGTGTAATTAATTAAATGGTTAAAGCAAAAATGGTTAGATAAAATTTTCTTCGAAATCCTAATTGTTTATGAAACCCAATGTTACAGGGTGTCTTGTAAAACAATTTCTTGAAAAATTTGCTTCATTTTAGAGTAAAAAAATCTTTAATTTTTGGAATTTTTCTTAAAAATGAAATGGAAAATTGCAAAGATTTTTATACTCCCAAATTGAGCTAATTTAGTGCACCTTCAAACCATTGTATTTTCGTGGGGAAGTCCCGATTCTTTACTTATTTATTTTTCTATATTGGACCACTGAAGTTATTCTTTTCAATGCTCTGAACTCCGAATTCACCAATTTTAAAATATCCTGTATACCGAAAGTGGAAAGTGCAATGTCTAGGGATTTCTAGGGATTTTTGACCATAACATCTAGGGATTACAAAAAATTTCACCTGGCAACACTGGTTAGAGAATCCCAAATTAGACAGCTCTGTTAAGCGGTGTCACAACAGAGCACTGTTTCTAACATTCAATTATAAACGTAACAGAATAACATAGTTTTATGCTGTTTATTCAAAATCAAGCAATTAAATTACCATCGACCCCATGCGCCCTTTTGACCAAATCCCCCAACTGTTCCCCCACCATAACAGTCGGTGCATTCGGATGGCCTGCTAACGCAAACGGAAAAACACTTGCATCAGCAACCCTTAACTTCTTTATCCCAAAAACCCTCAACTCCGAATCCACAACAGCCCCTTTTTTCGGATCTTTCCCCATCGGACAACTCCCCAAAGGGTGGTAAAGGTTCACAGTAATCTGTCTCAAGGCACAATACCAATAGTCCTTGGTCAAATATTGATACTTTTTGCACGCCCTCAAGGGCCCGCCTTGCAGCGTTGCATTGATTGCTTTCATTGCTTTAGTTTCGCCCATTTTCAAACAAATTTGTATGCCTTCGTACAAAGTGTTAATATCCCGATTTTCGGGATCTGATAAAAAGTTTGAATTGATCACTGGGTATTCGAACGGGTTTTTACTTTTAAGTCTGACACTCCCTGACGATTGCGCGTGCAAGTCAACAACGTGGAAGACGAAAGTTTGGGGGATGTTATTGTATTTCCAAACGTCTTCATACGTTTGATCAGTGAGACTAAAGTACCTTTGTGTTAGCTGGTCTGTTGCGTTGGCCACTGCGATCATTAATTCAATGTCGGGGATTCCCGTACCTTTGGAGTAACTTGATTCGTAAAAACCAACTCCTTGGGTATTTGCCGGAATTGCCAAAGGGCCAACACCGTTCAAATATTCTTTAACGTAATCAACCAAAGGCCGAATCGGTTCAGTGTAATTCGTTTCGTAGTTTAAACCGTAAAAAGTCGGATTATCACGTAGCGTACTTCCAACTTCTAAATCCTTGATAACTTCGATTCCTTTCTCTTCGAGGTGCTTTCTAGGCCCAACGCCTGACAACATTAAAATTTGAGGCGACCCAAACACCCCTGCTGAAAGAATCACTTCTTTTCGCACCTCAACGTAATAATTCTTCCCCTTGTGTGTGAACTCGACCCCAGTTGCACACTCTTTCTCAATTTGAATCTTCGTAACGTAACTCCCAGTCAAAATCTTCAAATTATGTCGTTTCCTAGCGTGTCGTAAGAAGGCTTGTCCATCATCATCCCTCCGTCCATTTTTTGTATTTAATTGTGAAGGGGAAGCCCCTAGTCTATTGGCATTATAATCAACAATTTCATACCCTAGTTCTTTATTGGCCTCAAGCCACGCATTTAATTGTGGGCTCCTTGGAAGGTGATACTCCACTTGCAAATCGCCCCCTTCCCCATGAAATGGGGGCTCGTAGGGCGCTTCAGTGTCCCGATGTACGAAATTTTCCGACTTTTTGAAATATTTTAAGACGGTTTCGTACGACCAACGCGTGTTTCCGACCACTTTTCCCCATTTGTCGAAGTCACTTTTGTGGCCTCTGGCATACAGTAAACCGTTGATTAAGGTTGAGCCCCCGACGCCTTTGCCTCGAGGGTAGTTGCAAATTTGGTTTACAAGTCCTGAAGGGAAATTATTCATTCATTGTTAAAACTACTATGATTTTAGATAACCCAAACAGGCTGTGGTTTGAGGGGTGCTGTTGAATTCCCAGTTGAAATGGGTGAATGCGATCGGTTCGTACATGTTTGGAATGTCGGAGAAATTGTTCCAAAATGTTCCTGCTTCGAGTACTAAAACACTCCATTTGTCTACTTCGCTTAAGCGGCTGGCTGTGACTGAACCAGCGGCCCCTGAGCCAATCACAACAAAATCGAAAGTGCCATATTCTTGAAAAAAATTTTATTTTTATGTTTTGATTTATTGAAGTCTTACTTTTTGGGATTGTATCAGAGTAATATTCGTAAGCATTAGTGGGAAAGACGTACGTTAGACCATTTTCGAAAGCTTCTGAAATTAAATCAACGTAATACTGAACGGTTTGATTGTCTGTGTGTGCTTGCAGAACAACACAGAGTAGCAGAATGCAAACGCACAGATTTGTATTCATGATTACGGAAGTTGGTCAATTAACCAGCGTATTTATAACAACGGTAATCATATGAATACTTTAAAAAATGTTAAAAATGCTTTTATCTGTATGTAACTGTTTTACAAATAAATCAACTTTGTTTATCCAAAAATATCCGGAATATTGATTTGAAATAAAGTATGAAAACAAAGACTAAATTTTTGTCATGATTGTTTGATATTTTTTAGTCTGCTTTAAATTTGCCAGTAATAAGAATAATGTAGATGGCCGCCTTTGTGAAAATTAGAAATTGCCGCCCCTAAACTTAAATGAGTTTTTTTACCGAATTTCTGTTTATACCTAAGTTCTAAATCTAATACAAAAATCAAACATTTTTTAAAATTATTTGTTAAGTAATCAACAAGTATAAAATATTTCACGAGTGGATTTTTAAAAAAGAGTTGAATACAACATTTTTTCTTTGAATTAGACTTAAAATGGTTTATTAACAAAGAGCGATTTGCGAAATTTTTTTTATGACAAAAAGCCTAGGAACTGTTAGAAGTGTTACACTTTCTTTAAATAAATAAAAATAAAGATTAAAGATTCAATCAAAATTGTGGAGGAAACACATAATTCAGAAAAAAAAAACACTATAACACTGCAGATGATGTTGGACAAAAAAAAATAGCTTTTATAAAACAAAGTCTGTTATTAAAAGAATCCCTGGTAAAAAACTAGAAACGACTTTATGATCTAAATATTTTAACCCAATACCGTCATGCTGCTTGAAACGTTCTTTTTTAAAAACAAAATTATTTTTTGAATGATAAACGAGTATTTTGTATGCCCGAAAATTTACGTACACACAAGGTAGCTTCAAAAAATGATAAGAAGAAGCATAAATAATAAACTTGCATCATAAGAATGTTTAGGTGTATTACATAGTGAAACTAAGCAATAAGGTAACCTATTTTCTGAGATAAAAGTATTTTACAGTTTTAGTCGTTTAAAAAAACCATCCTAAGCTAAGAAAATACAGCCTTCGTCTAGAAAAATATTAAATATTAAATATTAAATTCTAAAAATTGTCTGCCGGCAGCTTTTCCGGATACCGTTGCCGGCAGCTAGTATGGGCGCCGTTGCCGGCAGCGAAACCACTGCCTAAATTTTAACAGAGCTTTTTATAAACATTTGTTAAAACGTCTTTACACAGGAGCACACAGGAGCTAGGAATAGTAAATTTTGACATTGTCGAAAAATAAAAAAATCCAAAAAATGTATAACAAATTAAACAAATAAAAAACAATAAATAACAATTCGGTATATATAAATAATTAAAAATTAACTCACCTTGCTTTCAAATTTGCAAAATAATGAATAATATGAGTGAAATTAATTAATTAATATTTAAATAAAAGCTATATTTGACAACCTGTCTTGCAACTCTGTAGTGCGTAAATAATTTTTAATTAGTTTTAACTTTGAGAATAATCTCTCGCTAGAAGCAAACGTTACAGATAAAGTTAAAAGAATTCTAAGAGCAACTGATAAATTTCGAAAAACTGACAATAAATTGTTGACTGTTAAAAATTGCAATAATGTATCTATCAAAAGAAGTACAGTGTGATTTTAGCTAAATTTTTAAGGTTTTAATCTCCTCTAGCAGTTCTTCTTGTTATATGTTATATGTTATGTTATGTTATGTTATGTTATGTTATGTTATGTTATGTTATGTTATGTTATGTTATGTTATGTTATGTTATGTTATGTTATGTTATGTTATGTTATGTTATGTTATGTTATGTTATGTTATGTTATGTTGATGGACTAAAAAAAAATTAGTCTAAATGTTTGCAAAGTAGGTAGTAAGGAAAAAAAATCCATTTAGACAAACGATTAGGCCTGGTAGTGTTTCTTGGTATTGCACACAAAAAAAATTTAGTCCATATCCACAGCCGTCTGTAAAAATGTGCAAATATCAATAAAATATAAAAAAATGCTTATAATTTGCCCGATTTAACTTTAAATAAATCAAGACATTAAATAAATGTTTTTATTATTATGTTTCAAACTTTTCAAACATTGTTTTTATTGTTATGTTTCAAACATTGTCAGTGATTATGATTAAGAACAATTTTTATGTGTCATTATTAAAATTGTAAATTTTAGTTTTTGTTTTATTACGTAATAGAATTGAATTTTTATTCAATTAATTTTTTATCCTTTTAAAATTTTAATTTACTATTTGTAGTTTTAAAACTACAGGGTGTACCAGAACTCGCTCTCCACCGGAAAGGTGCTAGTGGTAACAGCAATGGGGATGGCAAAAAAGCAAAAAAGTAGGTCTTTTATTCTTCGTTTGGGAGATACAGAGGTTTCAAAGTGACCAATCCCAGGATCTTTCTCCTAGGTGTATTGCATACAGTACATCCGTTACTAAGGAATGAAAAATAATTCTAGTGCAAACTTTTGTTGTCCGTTTCACATATTTTTGATTTTCTAGCAACGTATTTTGTTCCCGTAGTCCTCCAGAGCAAGGTCTTTTGTGATTGGTTATTTTCAAACGTTCTTATCTCCCAAACGCAGAGAGTTAGAATTTTTTTGTAAAGGAACTTTAGCTTCAGAATTGCCTAAACTATATGGACCTTTCCGGTGGGGAGCGAGTTCTGATACACGCTGTATGTAAACGCCAACGTCGCATTTTACCAAATTTTTTTTTTTAGTAAGGATGATAAAAATTTAAAATAGTTATTAATGATTAGCTCTTTCATTAAAACTATAAATTAGATAAGTACATTAGCTATTAATTTTTGAAGTGCATAGTGCTAGGCTATTTTGTCGTGGGCTTTTTTTGTCGGTGAGTTATTTTGTCGTTGGGCTATTTTGTCGGTGTGCCATTTTGCCGGTGGGCTGTTTTGTCGGGGCTATTTTGTCGGGGC
Organism: Tribolium freemani; assembly: GCA_939628115.1. Taxonomy (NCBI): domain Eukaryota; kingdom Metazoa; phylum Arthropoda; class Insecta; order Coleoptera; family Tenebrionidae; genus Tribolium; species Tribolium freemani. The sequence continues at coordinate 11,551,329 of OW626790.1, forward strand.
TATTTTGTCGCGGGCTCATTTGTCGGGTCACGTTCCAACAGTATTCCTTCTTTACCCAAAAAACCGCTCGTCAACAGTTATTTAAACTGTTGACGAGTACAACGACCATTTGTTTATAGTTTAATAACTTGCATTGTCTTGTAACAAAAAATTAGAAACTTTTTGGTGTCCTTTTCTTTCTTCTTCAAACTTTCCTCTGCTAAATTATAATATGTAAATTGAACAAATGACACGATTTAAAAATGTTCCAAGTTTTTAAAAAACAATTTGTATGCAGGCTGTTCTAAAATAAAAAACTCAACTAGGTCCTATTTTTTAAATGAAAACCACTTTGTGTTACATTTTTGAACTCTTGACTAAATTGTCGATATAAACGTACCCAAGTTTCTTAGACTTATCTGCCATAGTTTTTGACTTGTGTCAATTTATGTGTGAAAATAGCGTCGTGCATAGTCCCACAGAAAAATTTCTAACTTCAGAACCATTCAAGATAATTTAACAAACTCTTTTTCAATCAATTCCCTATAAAGATAAAGAGATCAAGTCTTATGATGCGTCCAAATATACAGGGTGTAGACAAATTGGCGCAAATTCTTTAGTACATTGTAGCACATGTTCCAACAACAAAATAATAAAAAAAAAACTTCTCAATTATTCTTAGCAGTACTAATAAGTAAAGTGGAGATTTTTTTCTTTTAATTTTTTAAAATATTTTTAATCGGTGATAGAACCAATAAAGAGACAAAGTTCTTCTACTCTTCCACGTCAATGAAACTGAAAATTATTTATAATAATTAATAATTAACATTAAATTAAAATATTTTGTGGTGATAATTTCCTTAAAAATGGTGATGGATTTTTTATTAGAGAACAGTTTAAACAGTAAGTTTAAACGTATAATTTATCAAAACATGTTTTCAAGAACAACTGTTCTTATCCTTAATCTAAATAGAACATGATGGATTAAAATAATAATGTGACGAAGAAATTAAACTAACTTACCTACCTAAAGTTTTTACATTACAATAAAATTAAAGTTAAAAAATTAAAAAGCTTCACTTCCTCGGTCCGGTGTTACAACAGACAAGTTACATTTTTCAGAGGTTTACTCTGAAACATTTTTTTTCCTAAAACGTATAAGAGAGTTTATGCGCTATTTTGCATACATCCTGTATGTAATTTTTACAAAATTTTAAAATTCAATTTTTGTCTCAAAATTGTTTTGCGGCTTTGATATCCAACATGGCAACATTTTTTTGATTTTTAATCACGGAGATTTATTTTGTTCCGCATGAAGGTGTTAAATTCAAATTTTAGATATTATTATGTACACAGTTATGTATTTTATCTACTCAAGCGGGGATTTTTTTAAATACGTAAGTACAGATAATTATGTCATTTATACCTATCATGTGTTTATGTTTGTTTATGTGCTGATATGTACTATACCTATTGATAAAAATAAATGTAAATATTTCTTTGAAACAATGACTTTGGCCATACAAAAAACTTTTTGTTTTTGCTAAAGTATGTATAATAAAATAAATATAATAAATGCCGTTGCAAATAACAAATTCAAAAGATAAGTGTGATAACAGGAGTCGTCCTGATGATACCGTGTTGGTTGGCGAAACACGTTCTTCTTCTAAAAATATTTTGTTTATGCAACCAGTAAAACGCTTGTGTCAACCATAGATCCATAGAGCTACAAAAAACCTTTGCCACATTTTGCCACATTAAAGAAATAGTTAATAACTCGACATTTAAAATTATGTTAGTTTTCTTACATACTAGTTAATTAGAATTACAAATTAATTAAGTTACTGACTCTAGTAGTGTTTTACTAGTTATTGTGCGTTCTGAGCAATCTGCATTTTTAGTTTCTCTATGACCAAAATACAAACACCCGTCAACTGTCAAATACTGTAAACAATTTAGCACGGAATTAAGAATTGTTAAATCGTTTTTCACACCAAACTAGTCGTTAACACCTCGCATAATCGATAAAATCATGGAAACGAAATCTGCAGCCTCATTCTGGTGGTTAAAAAGCCCCAACATCACAAAAGAAGAAAACGCCAATAACCTCACCATCCCCAAACTCGACTTGGAAATATCAAATTCCTTGGCCGAATTTCTCGAAAGGGAACAAAACGTCTTGAACAGCAACCACGAAGATCGAACGGAAGTGGACGTGGGAAGCATAATCGAAGAAATCAACAGAGTTGCAGCACAGAGCCCTTTGGGCCCTTACGAACATTCCAGAGAAGAGCGCAGCATTGACGATATTATGAGGGAAGCGGAGAAGATTTACATCGAGAGTTCGAAAAGTTTTGAACAGTTGAGCCAACGGTCGAAGACTTCGCAAAATATCACGGAGTTGAACTCAGATGGGAGCAAAAATTCAACACCCACACCTAAGAGCGTAAGCCCCCTTCCGAATGACGATAGCGAAAGTGAAACGTATAGTGAGGACTTTAGTGAGGAGAGTAAAGTGCAGTCGGTTCCGTCCCCAGTTATTGAAATGAAAGAAAGTGAAAAGAATGAAGAAATTGTTGAAAGTCCAAAACAGCAGGACGAGGAAGAAATTCAAATAAAGGAAGACTTGATAAAGACGCTTCAAGAGGACAACAAACAACTGAGAGAAGACATTCGGCTTGTTAGAGTAAGTCTTAATCAAGAGATTTTAAATCACAGCGTCACTCTCTATATTTTTTAAAAAACATACATAAATAGCACAAAATTGATAAATAAATAATTAGGCAGCTGCTGCTGCCTCTGCAATCACTCTGACTGCAGCCAAGGCTTCTGTTGCGGTAGGTTGAATATAAGCCGCAGGAAGCACAAAGCCATATCTTCCATTATCTCTCAATTCGATCGTGTACGAATATTTAAACTTGGCGCTACCTTTAGCCCAATCATCTGAGCCCCCAGAGGCCGGATATAAAGTGTTAGCAGCTGGACCGAAAGTATAATGCGATCCTCCAGTCGATCTTATCGCCTGTAATAAATTAATCAATAATTTTGTTGTAACTTTTTGGGGTAAACGTACCGAAGCCACTTTCCTGGCAACATTTTCCAAGTCTTTGTAATCCGGTGGTACAACTCTATCATAACCCCAAGGGTACAAAATGTACTGTCCGTACGAATGGAAGGAAATGTAGGCCTTCCAGTTGGCACCCGAATTGCCTTGGATGAAATTTCGAACGGCTGAAGTTTCAGGTTCGGAAAAAGGGCCCGAGCCTCCGAAAGTTTCAGTACAGGGGTTTTTGGATGAGCCGCGACCGCCCCAACGGTACCTGAAAATTTTATTAAATCAATTTATCACTATTGAATTGAATTGAAGCAAAATCTTTGTCTAAATTCCGAACATGAAGATATTCAAAATTATCGTCTAGACAGAATTTGAAACTAAACGTTGAAAAGCGCTCCCTCATAGTTTTCGGACCTATTAGCTGTTTCAAAACTATAAAAACGCCAACGTCGCATTTTACCGAATTATTTTTTTAAATAAGATTGATAAAATTGTGAAATAGTTATTAATGATTAGATCTCTCATTGAAAGTATAAATTACATTAGCTATTATATTTTTGAAGTGCATGAATATTTTATAACAGCTAATTTTGAGACAAAATGCGACGTTGGCGTTTTTATAATTTTGAAACAGCTAATAAATTATAATAACATACATTTCTCAACATACATTTAAAAAAATCGAAACTAAAAAATATTATAAAATTTCTGGGCGTTGTCTTTGATCAAGAATAACGTTTCAATAATCACGTCTCTCTTTTAGTAAAAAGTATTAACTATTTCAAAACTATAAAAACGCCAACGTCGCATTTTACCGAATTATTTTTTTATATAAGATTGATAAAATTCTAAAATAGTTATTAATGGTTAGATCTCTCTTTGAAAGTATAAATTACATTAACTATTATTTTTTTGAAGTGCATGAATAATTTATAACAGCTAATTTTGAGAGAAAATGCGACGTTGGCGTTTTTATAGTTCTGAAACAGCTAATAGTTACGTGCGTTTGCGTCTACTTTTCCAAAATCATAGTATAATTAATTTCAAGTTAAGAAAAAATCTCTGTGAAGCACTTGTACAATGTGTTTTAAATGATTCTCATCTAGTTAACTTTAAAATTGGTTTACATATAAAAAAAAATTGTGCCGCTCTGCTCAATTGAATTCTCTGTCAATAATGTCAAAACTGTCAGTTGTGAAATTCACAAATTGACAATTAATTAATTTTTAAAATTTCGTTAAAATGCAACTAAGTTGTTACACTGTGCAAGAAAACACTTTTATTATCGAAGCTTATTTCCGAATTGGAGACTTAATAAATGAGGTAAATTCTAGCGTCCCATACTCAGACATACTCAGACATACACAGACATACTCAGGTTGTGACGTCATGTGTATGTATTGCCAACAGAAACGAAACTGTCAAAAATTATTAGAGGGAAAACTGTCAATTAATAATCAGGAAAAATTACAAAACACGACACGAATTCGAATTGAGGTCTTTCCAGTTACCGGTCGGGTACTTTGCACTATAATTATCATTATTTTATATATTTTTTACAATAATAATATGTTAATCATTAATGATAAAAAATCTAAAATCTAGTAGTAAAGAGCTCATATTACACAAATTTGGAAATAATTTGTTTCTTTTAAGAAAGCGAGAAGTCCGATATGGAAATGGCTCTTCTGCAGCCCCTCAGTGAAGAAATTTTCCATTTTATCGGCACCTTTTATAAATCAAATCCCACAATATGGGCAGTTTTCGATCATAATAATGTTCTTGATTTTTACATTGCAAATAATTGCTATTTGCGATTTCTCATTTTAATTGTTTACGTTTTTATACACATTTATATTATTATTTTTCACCAGAACGTTTTATATTGATTTTGGTAAAATAGTAATATGATTATACAAATTAATGGTGATTTTGCAATTATTATTAGTTAATAAATTGAACTTTTAGTCCAATATTTTGGGGCGTAATTCTAATTTATTAAATAAGATGACATATTGGCGCCATTGCCGATGGTTGGAAACTAGAGAAAGACAACAACAGATTAAAATTAGAGAGCGAATAATATGACAAAGAAAAACTAAGTGAGAGAGCCTGACATACATAATCCACTTACCCAAGTCGGACTTGGGTTAGCTTGCGTATGTTGGTGTATGCCTGCCAACCCCTAACATCTAAAATTACTATTAGGGATTTTTGTACACTGTATTTGGTAACAACATACATATGACGTCATAGTTGTCGCTAGAACTCGTTTGAGTATGTGCATATGGCTGCGTATGGCACGCTAGAATTTATCTATGGAGAATGGTAATATTCGGTGTCTAAATGCCTGCCATTAGGTCTATAAAGCGGCATTTCTGATTTTACATGAGAAATTCACAGACGGCTAGATGAGAATCATTTAAAAACACATTGTATTATCTATTATCAATTATTGTCTACCCTTGTCTTGACTCTAGTTACAAAAATTGCTTACAAAAGATTCAAAATAATTATTGTAGATTTATTTTCAAGTTTCTCGTAAAACTAAATAATTAAATTACCTAAAACTTGATTCTCATTTTAAATACTTGATGTCAGTTATGGTTCACTCTATTTTGTCTACCTCAACACCTTATTATCTAAAGCGAAGATTTGTGCATTGTAGACTTCTGCACAATGTAAATCTACGTTTTCTAGGGCCTTGTTTCCTCAATTCTTTACCTATATTGCTGTTGTCATTTATAATAATATAGAAAACCATTTGAAATGAAAGCCAGTAAACTTATTTAAAAAACAAATAAAGTTAAAATATTTATCACTAATAGTAATAGTTCTTTTGCTGTTTTTGTTGTTCATCCTGTATTATTATTTTTATTGTTATTTTTTCCATTTTTTCAATACACATAGATTCAAAAGCTTTGCATCACTTTATTTTTTGGATATTAGGTTAATTCTTATCGAAAATAAAATAACTATGAGTTTGGGATGATCATTGGTAATTGAGACTGAGGCTAAAACCATTTTTTTTTCTGTTACAGCAATTTAAACAATCAAAAAAAATTCATACAAAAGAGCATGTTTGGCATGTACCACATGAAACCAAAAATGATTCCTAGCACAGCGTATTTCTTCCCCTGGCATCAATACAAATTTAAAAACGCCGCCATGTGCTTCCAAAAAGAACAGATTTCCTTTTTGTAGAATATTTCTCATTTTCTCTAGCAGCAATAACCAGCTCCGAATGAGTTATAGTAGTATGTTTTTGAGCTTTAAGGACTTCAGAAAGCATATTCCAATGTAGTTTACGTCGAAAAAAAAACAAGCAGACCAGGTTAAACGGGCGATTTCCTCACACAACTTGTGGTGATGCAAAACTTTTGAATCTATGTGTATTATTAAGAATACATACTTTTCTTTTTATTATTACTTTAAAAAGTATATTCTGTTCATTCTTTTTACGTATTTTCTTTTTGCTTTTATTCTATAGTTTTGCTTATTTTTTGGGTTTAACATATTATTTCACTGTTTATGATTTGTTTTGTTTTTGCGAGAGGTTAAGTAGATTAGCATTATCTAGACTTTGCCTTCTCACATTTTTTCTTTAATAAAGAATTACCCGAAATTTCTGTTCAAATCTACTCCGGCACACTGTCCTCCACCTTTTCTGTTCTTCCTCCATAGTCTATCACTCGTGTGTGAATACTCGTAACCGTCAGGATTCAACACTGGTGTGATGTACCAGTCTATGTTTTGCACAGCTGATGGTTCCGATTCGAAATTCGAAACGAATTGATTGATTATGAATGTAACTGTTGCTGGTGAGATCCATTCTCTGGCGTGAATTCCACCGTCCATCCAAATGGCTTTATTGCCTGGATTTCCGTTTGAGATTTTCAAAAGTTTGATTGGATTTCCTTGGACTGATTGTCCAATGGTTTGGACAGTGCATAAATCGGGATAAGTTTCGGCCAAATAGTCCAGATATCCTAGTATGTCGGAAAATCGGTGATAGGCTTGCCATGTGAGACGGTGTCCTGGAATTTGCATAAAAGTTAGGTTTGGTTGGGTTTTGTTTTATTTTTTGTTTGTGCTGTAAATACGTTGGAGGGGTGCTATAGAAAGATAGTTACGCTAAAGACAGCATGCGGTTACATACATATAGGGTTACGGACCCCAGTTTGCCGATGGCCACAATTCCAGCTTGTTGCCCAACGAAGTGAGACCTCTCCACGCTAGGATATATTTATAGGGGATTTTTCGCACTGAAAGTTACCAACCTGCTCACTTATTATTTTTATGATTTTATATTATTTGTTTTACATTTCTGGTTAATTTTGGAAGGGTGATTTTTTGTTAAAAGAAATTTTCTGTAAATAATATATTTGGACATACTTAAACACCCCCTATATTTCGAATTGAAAAAGTATTAAGTAGATTATTTAGACACATTTGTTGTGGAAAAAAACGCATCTTTAGGTGCGTAAAATGTTGTTCACTGTCGCAAAACTCTAGATTAAAGTTATTTTTTTTTTCTTAAAAAAGAGACAATGTAGAAGAAATAACTCATTTTTAAGTCATTTTTGCGACAAAATGCGTCTTACAAAACACGTATCGTAATAATATAGACTGAACCAAAAGTAACGCACAAAATATTCATGTCTTTGGTATTAGTCATTTAAAAACAAAATCCTCGAACAGGTCGACTTTATTTTTTTAAATGCTACATTTTGACATACTGACGTTTATGACGTCATCTGTTTTCGAGTAATCACGTCATTTTTAATTTTTTTTAATGTCAACCGACATTTTCGATTACATTTTGATTTTAGATACTATTATAGCTATTTCAAAACTATGTAAACGCCAACGTCGCATGTTCTCTCAAAATTAGTTGTTATAAATTATTTATGCACATCAAAAAATTAATAGTTAATGTAATTTTTAGTTTCAATGACAGATCTAATCATTAATACTAGCTATTTTACATTTTACATCAACTTTATTAAAAAAAAATAATTTGGTAAAATGTGACGTTAACGTTACATAGTTTTGAAACAGCTAATACACATTTTTCGGGTAATTATACAAAAAAATCCAAAAAAATAAAGCAAAAAAATTAAAAAAAAGACGAAAATAAAATAAATAAATTAAAATAGTTATTGAAATTTAATACAAAGAGCCATATTTTTTTTGTTCTTGCTTTATTTTATAAGGGGTGATTGTTTTTTGTTTATGTTTATTTTTTTGTGTTTAGGTTTCATATTAAGTGTTTTTATGCTGATTATTAAAAAAAACATAAAAAACAATTGCTTTTTATAAAATAAGGCAAGAACAAAATAATAAGGCCTCTGTATAATTGTCAATATTTTTTTTTATTTTTTTAAATTTAATTTTTTATTTTTTTTTATTATCAGAGAGATAAAGATGTGTATTATCGGTTCACTTTCTTAAAAACCTCTTCCTAGTGTAAATTCTTGATATTCGGTCTTTGTAAGTAGGTCTTTAAACGAGTGCTATTGTTTCTATTGTTTTTAGTATTTTCTAGTAAGAAATTTGTCAGAATTGGCATTGTCTCATTGTCTACGAAAAGAGGTTAAAAGCTCTGAAAGTTTTTAAAATCTGTTAATTATTCATTTAATTTAAATTTGTGAAGTTGTCAAACTGGTCCAAAAACGGTATCAAGACTAATACTTTGTTTTGATAAAAAATAACCAGTTCAGTTCCTCACTGCGCTTGTGCCTAGTGCCAAATTTTGAAAATGAATTGGTACTGCCAACAGGTATACTGAAAAAACTATAGGCATCTAACAACTTTACAGCTGGACGTTATCAAAGTGAAAATATAGTAGTATTTGAAACAGTAAACAAAAATTCGGTTGGTATTGGGTAATATGTTAAAGTATGTAAATTATTTTCAAGATTACGGGCTGTAATTAGTACAACACAGATTTTTGGCTTTTTTTAAATAAAAGTCGTTAAGTGGTGTAGTTTCTGATTTTGTTGTTTCTTTCACTAAAAAAATTTATTACACGTAGCTAAAAATGTTTACAATGTCAAAGAAGTACAGTTTTTAAGAATATAATATACGGTGTGATTCACGAGGAATAATGAAATAATAATGCATTTTGCACATTTTGTAGTCAATGTGTAATATTTATCAAAAAAAGAGACTGAAACTGAAAGGCATTGTGTACCAGAATAGTATTTTTTTAATTAGTCGCAAAGTTGCAAAAATGTAACGGTGGTTGAGTCGAGAATTTGGTCAGGCTCATTATTCCTCGTGAATCACCCTATATTGTAGTTGATTTCAAATTTTATTTGAAAATTTTAAATACAATATTTTTGTTTTCTTCCTCACTTTTTTTCAAATTTATAATTGAATACAAGCCAATGAATTCCTTTTACTAATCGTCTGAAAAGATCATTTTTAACGACTTATCGACTCAGTTGTCTCAATGTTATTCCCTTAAATTAATTATTTAATTGTTGAAGACAAACTGTAGCTTAATAATAAATTGTTAATTAAATTGTATTCCTAAAATAAAAATAGTATCTAGGTGTGACCTTTGTTTTTTTTTCTTATAACAATAATAATCCACTTCTGTGTACACATTTTACATTATGCTCAGAATGTTTCTCCTGGAGAAACCACAAATAAATCTAAAGTTCGCATCCTTGGTATACAAATACCTAACTAGTTTCTTTATTACTGATAATGTAAGAAAAATTATAATGGATTACATCTACTCATTAAGTTAATATTAAAAACGCATAAAAACACTTTGAGATATTGTTGTTTTCGGTAAAAATACTGGTAAAATACGATTTATTTCATAAAAAAATTTCTTCAAATATTTAACCGCAAACGTTTTACTTGGAACTTGGAAGCAAATAATATTGACTGACTGCATTTGTAAATTTACAAGTGAAAACCAGTTTTTCATTTAACAGAATTACATACGTTACGGTGTTAATATCCTTGTTTTTTAATAAATAATCAACAAAAATCTTACCTCGTCTATCATCCAGTTCAATATCTGTCGGATTTTCTTCATCAATCGCCTTTTGCAAGTCCTCAATAACAACTTCAAATGAAATTCCACTTTCCTTTAGTTTTTCTTTGACGTGGTCAACCGCACCAGGCTTGACTAAAATATCGAGAGCAGTCGAATTTCCACCCCACATCGAAATTTCTAAAAAATAGTATATTTAAGAAAAACCACAAATTTGATTAAAAGTGAACATTACCATTTTCATCCCTCAACTCGGCCAGAACCTTGATTTGTTCCTTGGTCACATCGCGCGTTTTCCACAACTGACTTCCCGTGTACAAAACCCTGCCTTGAACTTCACCCTCGGTGACGTTCGCCACTGGGGCTTCCGGCCTTGCCCATCCTTGACCGACCACCAAAAGACAAATTAACGTCGAACACCTCATTTCAATATGATGTTATTCGTCGATGATCGTTTTATATATACGCGAGGATGAGGCGTGACCCGATTCCTGAAGAACGGTACCGTTCCGTTTTTTTTTCAACGTGGGTCGAACGCTTGTTATAAAATTAATTATATTGTAATTAGTCGCTGAGCGTTAATATTATTGTAGTTTTATCGAGTGGTTTTCTTCCCTGCGATAAGTTAATTGGTTTGAGAGAGCGTTGAACTTGATTCGGGCCTTAATTTTTCATTGATTGGTACATTTCTGTGCTAATCCCAATCTATCTAAATACCGGAAGCGGTGTAGATGGTGATTGGTGACCCCTGCAGGACCAACGGTGTAACGAAATTTACGATACCTCTCTCTATTGAAAATTTTAATTGACTTGCAGTTTATGAAAGGTGGATGCACCCACCCAGTCGTAAACGTAACTTGGAATTCGTACATAAAGTTATAAAATACGTCCAAGTTATTTTATAGTTATAGTGTTTCCTGAATACTTTATTATTAAATTAAAAACATTTTTAAGATTTGATTATTCCTGCGATGATTCTGAGGAAGGTAACAGCCTCTTCGCTTGTTGGTTTGATAAATCTTGCTGGTAGGATATAACCGTAACGTCCGGTGTCTCTAAGTTTCATGGTGTATGCGTATTTTATGGCTTGGGCATCTTTAGCCCACCCTATGGATATTCCGGATGAGCTTTCGGTGGTAATTCCTGCAGGGCCGACTGTGTAGCTCTCACCACCTGTGCTGACCACTTTCTATTTATAAAAAACAAAAAATAAGAAAGTTAACGTTTGTAGTTTTTATAATTAACACAAGAAAATCGCAAGATGCGTTGTATCGGTCTGTTTTCTCACTGACTTACGGATTTTTGGATAGATGATGAAAGGCAGAAAATTCAAGACCAATTAGATACGAAATGTGTTTTTTCGTTCTGTTTCACCCAGTTTTGTTGCATTTTGAATGCCAAATTTTAAACCTCACAAAATGTGCGAAATGCAGTATTTCGGCTTGTTTCTCTCAATTTTTGTCGATTTTCAGCGTAAAAATTACTAATTACGACTAAAGAGATTTCGTTTAGACACTGGAGCAAATTGCAAGGTAAGGTATGAAATGGTTTATTTTGATCTGTTTCGCTCTGTTTATATTGATTTTCAACGCAAAACTCACGTTTGTTGGTTGGATATCATGCAAACAAGGTCTATTCCGTTCGAGTCTCTTAATTTGGAAGAGTGAGAACAGTCCTGCGAGCACCACGCCGATCTCCTTTCAATTTGGTACAACCTGACCTGTTTCTCTTGTTCGTGAGATAACTTTATTGAGAATCACTTTGTGATAGAGATGATTCGCTTTAGGAAAGCGTTCTCGTTGTCGCCTCTCAAGCACTAGTAGCACTCTATCCACATGTTCCCTAAACTATCAACATTTCCACATAATCTCCGGTTGAATACATGAAGACAGAGTACGGTTGAGCTCGATGGTGGTACTAAAGTGCTCTTAAAATTTTCTCACTGACGTTTTCTGACGTTTCTCGAAAGTTTCACAGTTGACCAGTTTATTGGAAAAGTAATCAAATATGCAACCTAGCAACAATTATGAGAAATAACCTGGATGGTTTAAAAATCTCTGATTGGGCGAATTAAAATGTTCTTTTCTTGAATACCGTTCAAGATAGAAAATTTTGTCATTAGGATTATTTATTCGTCTTTTTATGACGATTTCTCTGCTTTTCTCTGGGGCGCGAGTTCTGGGACACTGTATGTTTTTAATAAAAAATGTATTTAAAATATTAGAAAGTATTTGGCCATGGAAAAATTATTATTATAATTATTGCACATAAAAGGTGAATAATATAGAAATTTTGTGAACGGTTATTAAAGTAACAAATGTGAAATTATAAAAATAGGCTATACAGGGTGTTTACGGTCTTGAGGTTAAAACTTAAAGGAGATAATATGTGTGATAGAAGAAGCCCAAAACGCTATATAAAATAACAATTCACATTATAACAGAAAATCATTCAATTTACATTATTTGTTTGTGAACTGCTGCTTCGACTACAACAATTACTATTACCTTGTGCTTCACCGAAAGTTCTAATCATGACAATCAGTTCATTATCTCAATAACAGAGTCCATGGACATAAATTTGATGAAAAACCTCCACAAAACACAAATCACACTTGCACGAAACGCTTTTGGCTGAAGTGATCAAATAGAGGACCATCGGATTTAAATCTTGATCAAAAATAAAGCCAAATAAAATGATGACAGTGTCAAAATTATGAATTGACGTTTTTTACTGTCGTGGTTACAATAATCTTATTTGTTGCAACAATTAAATTTTATTTGAACAGAGAAAGTATTCCAGTGACCCTCAAACCCTGTACCAATACTTCGAAGTTAAATAACATTCTTAAAAGTAACAGTTTCGTGAGGTTTTTTTCGCAGTTACCCTATTTATACACTCTTTTAACATCAGGTAAAGTTTCGACTCCTAGACCGTAAACACCCTGTATTAAAGTTATTTTCAATTGAACAAATATACGATCGTCGCAGATTTTAATTACATAAAAAATGTGCAGAAAATTGAAAACGATGTGTCACTAGCATTTGATGACACTTTTTTTATGATTTGGTGAAGTGCAATGGAGGTGATGTTGATAATGTTGTGAATTTTTTTACCGCAGATGGGATTTGATTTTGGTGTTTGGATTGACATTTTTTTGTAAAATAAAATTTTATTGACAGGCAATCATACAATTAATAAGATTTTTCTTTTTCCGACATTGCATGTTTAATTAGAAATAGAATAGCAATCGCAAAAATTTGATCTAATAATAATTTATTATGCTGTTTTTAAATTAGTGTTTAAAATATAAATACTTGTTGTTTTAATTGAAAATCCAAAATTTTTTCATGGCCTACTATAAAGAAAAAGCAAAATGTTTTTTTTTAATATTTAAAATTAATATATTAGACAAATAGACATATCAAATCAGAAAAAAATAAGCCTTTCAAAAATATCACAGTCGCCTATGATTCCTATTTAAAAAAATACAAGTTTAGTTTATTACAGCTAAACGAATGGTTAAAAAAAAACACTCTGTAAAAAAATTCTCTGTAAAAAAGTGCCTGTATAATGTCTTTGTTTCAAATGTGAATCTTTTATAATAAGGAAGATATGAATTTTTTAAGATTTCGTAAAATGACAACTTTTGTTTATAAGTCGAAAACAAAAGATGATAGCGGGATGCGGTTTTGACCAAAATTATTTTCTCAAAAAACGAACTAGTTTCGGAGATCTCCTATTCGGACATCCAAAATGCAGCACCCTGTACAGTCACGATCAAAAAGAATGACACCCCCTACTATCCGGCTCGGATATCAAAAGTCCGACTAAAATCTTTTAGGTCACAAGTTTCAACAAATAGTTTAGTTTACAAACTGTCCAGCTAGTTTAGACAATATCCAGCTAGTTTATAAACTAGCCAACCGTACACATTAACCGTCTCATATCGAAAATATTTGTGGCTGCGGTTTTAGGGGTGTCAGTTTTTTAATCGTGACTGTACTATGATTCGACCTGTTTTGCTCTGTTCAAGTCGATTTCCACTGGAAAACTGGGAAATTTTGTAAAAAAAACTAGACGAATGTGCTTTTTCTGCCTTTTTCGCTCAATTTGGGTCCATTTTCATCGAAAAATTTACTCATTTTTGAGGATTTTCTTAAATAATGCGTTATTTTCGTAAAAAAAGCAAAGCGAAATGCATTTTTTCGATCTTATTTCGGTTGAATTCTGTCCGATTTCATCGAGAAACTTACTACTTTTTGAAGAATTTCTTATACGAAGACTGAAATCTCAAAATAGGGAGCGAAACGCGATTTTTCGGTTTATTATGGTCGATCATAATATCATTGAAAAATTTGCAATTTTTTCTCTAGTATTTAGGTGCATTAAAACTTAAAAACTTGCCAGTTTTTGAATAGACAGTCATGATGTAAGATGGGAGAGATTTTAATGTAAAATTGCTTACCAAAGCTGCCTCCTTTGCCACCCTATTCAACTCTTGGTTGTCTTCGAGTACCCCATTCGGGCACCCCCAAGGATAAACAATGTACTGTCCATAAGCATGTACTGCAATATAACCAATCCAATCAATTTCTGGATGAGTAATAAACACATTAGCCACAATTGCCGTTTCGTGTTCAGAAAACGGTCTTCTTCCTCTATATGAATTACTACACGGGTCACTCGATGACCCATTTTTGCCCCAATTATAACCCCAATTTCGACTAAGATCAACTCCGATACAATTCTTGTTTTTCGATCGATTTTTCTTCCATAATCTGTCCACATTGTACGAATATTCATAACCATCGGGGTTCAAAACTGGTACAATATACCAGTCTATGTTTTTCTCAGAAAGTGTTTCATTTTGGTAATTCGAAACGAACTGATTGATTATGTACGTAACTACGGCTGGTGATATCCATTCTCTGGCGTTAATTCCTCCCTCGATGAAAATTGCTTTGTTTGCTTTCTTTCGGTTAGAAATTATGAAAAGTTTGATCGGTCGACCCTCGACTGATTGTCCGATATTGTGAACAGAGCACAATTTCGGGAAAGTTTCTTGCAAATAGTAAAGGAAATCATAGATATCGGCCAAACTGTGATAGTAGTTCCAAGTCAAACGATATCCCTTGCGACCGTCAAGGCTTGAAGGTTTGGGATTTTCCTCATCTATGGCTCTCTGGATGTTTTTAATTGAAACCACAAACTTTTGTCCGTTTTCCTGAAGCTTGTCTCTGACTTTATTTAAAGCCGATGAGTGAATCATTGCATCAATATTCCTAGAATTGTGCCCCCATATTGAAACATCTACAAGTGATTATTTGCGACGATTGTGGGTCTTGTTAATACTCACAGTTATCTTGTTCTAAAGTTTTTAGTAAATTTAGAGTCGAGTTGTTGTCGTTGGTTATTTTCCATAGTTGGTTGCCGGTATAACTGATTTTTTCAGCTGCTTGTCCAACGATAAAGTAAATAAGGTAAAGACAAGTCGTGATAGTTGGACCCTTCATTTTAATGTCTCTAGTTTATATGTTTCTTGATTTTATACAAACTGTTGACCTGGTTATGGGAAGTTACCGTTGGTCTCAACCAAGATTATAAATCTGCGAGAAGTGGAAGGAAATATAAGCAAAACTTTGTAAACAAGATATTTCTTGTTTTCAACGTTTAGTTCCTGATTACGACTGTTATGTGTTATGTATTTTATACAGGGTGCATCAGAAATACGTGTATTAATTTTACCACATAATAAAATTCACCAAATACAACAACTTTTCTATGTAACGTTTTGCAAAATTCTTATGTATTATTTTCACTGTTTTCCTCCTTTCTTTTGTGCAGACGAGGCGGTCAGTGTTTAATAAGTAATAACACTAGTTTACAACGTTTTTTACCAATAGATGAAACCAGTGTGTATCGGTAGAATAATTAACTCTAAGTCTGATACTGAAGTCTAAAAAAAATTAGGACGTCAAGTTTTTTAAATATTCATTATAAAGTATCAGTATTTGACACTTTTTGCAACTTCAAAAATGTTACAGATTGCTTCTTCTTTTGTTATATCAGGGTCAGTTTATCATGATGTAGACTATAGTAGTAAACGAATAACATATTTTTATCCCAAAAACCTTAATAACTCTCTTCATAAGACTTTAAATCTTGATGGAAACATTCACCATGTTCATCGCTTAAGCTTCCCAGGTTTTGTTAGGATAATTTAAACACAAACATAGGAAAAGTTGTTTAGACTTAATTTACATTCACCTGATGATATTTTAAAGCAAATAAAATATTTAACAATTTGTTAATCACGTCAATAACGAATGCCAAAGAGATCAAAAAAAAGGTTGATTCAAAACTTTTGAAAAATTAAAAATGACAGATTGTTTCTTTTTTTGACACTAATTAGTGTCAGTTTCTATTATTGTAACCAGCAGTAATCGGCTAACCTATTTTTATCTCAAAAACTTTTGTATATCTCTTTTCATAAGACTTTAAATCTTGATGAAAACGTTTACCATTTGATCGGTTAAGTTTTCCAGGTTTTATTTGGATAATTTTACAAACAAACAAAACAAAACAAAAGTTATTTGGGCTTAATCTACATTCACTTGAGAATATTTTAAAGCAAAAACAATGTTTAACAATTAGTTTATCACAGAAACAACGAATGCCAAACTAGACACCAGAAGCAAATTTTCAAAACTTTTAGTGAATATACAGCGTGACCCCGGGGTGTGTAATCGGTCCATAACTTTTTTGCTATTTGAAATATTGCCATGCCATTTTTATTATCCGATAGATGATCGACTTAAAGTCCACAAAGTAACTTTGGATTTTCCTCAATATTTTAGAAATCACTGCAGGTAAAATTACAAAATTTGGTACAGTTGATAACCTTTGTACGCCTAATCGAATTCGGAAATCAATTGTTGAAATTTTTAATCAGGGGCGTCTCAAACTGGGGTGGTGTAGGGTAAAAAATACCCTAATTCTTTCGCTTTTAGTTTTTTGATATTTTCAGTAACAAAAACTTAAATTCTATAGTTTTTTACACAAACATAGTTTCTTGTGTTGTTTCGATACAACTCACCGTTTTTGAGTAAAATCGATTTAACTTATGTTACAGAGCATAAACAGCATGAAAATCAAGAAACAAATTTTAAATTTAGTTTTTTTTGCGTTTAGACCGCATGAATTTGTAAAAAAATGTCGACATTTCGCCAGTTCTTATAAGGGGCATCTTCAAGATTGGTTCCGGCCTCGAAAGTCTCTGTTCATCCCTGATTTTCATGCTGTTTATGGCCTGATAAACAACGTTTAAATTAATTTTACTCAAAAACGGTGAGTTGTATCGAAACAACACAAGAGACCATTTTCATGAAAAAAACTATAGAATTTAAGATTTTGTTGCTGAAAGTATAAAAAACTAAAGCAAAAATAGTTAGGATAGTTTTTACCCTGCATCCCTCAGTTTGGGACGCCCCTGATTATAAATTTCTAAATTTGATCCTCGAATTCGATTGGGCGTATAAAGGTTAACTGTACCAAATTTTGTAATTTTATCTTTAGTGGTTTTTGAAATATTGAGGAAAACCCACTAAAAAAAGCACCCCTTTCAGGGAGTGTAGCTCCCTTACGAAGTATTTTTCGATACATGTTTATAGAAAACTTTCGTCTTAAAATTGAATGTTCTATCACCTGTTTAAATTTGTAACAATAAAAACGGAACACCATGTATATTATTTATCAGTGAGTAAGAAGAAAACAAGATCTCTTGGTAAAAGAAAAATTTTTTTTTGTAAATTAGTGTAATTAGTTTGTATTCATAGCAACAATTTTCATTGTTGTTTTAAATTGTTTAAATTGTCCGTTTCTGTCACAACAAAAATAGTTCGGCTCTTTTATTTTTGTACTCATAGGCGGGTACACTTTTCGTTATGTTATCTTTTCCAAATTTTAGGTAAATTTGCAAAACTTTTATTGAAAAGTTACAAATAGAAAAAGTGTTTTATTTGTTAAACTCTGTTACCTGTTAAAATTAGCACACGTATTTCTGAAACAGCCTGTATAATTTCCTTTGTCTGCACCTTTATAACAATTAGTTACCTTGATATTACTAAAATTGTTAAACCAAAAACATTTTTATTAATTGGAACCCGGGACAAGAACAACAGACAAAACAGCCGTTATTTCAGTTTTGTATCCAAATAAACTAAATGGACTTTATATCAGTTATCATCACTGATTCCGGTTATTTGTGATGACCCGAATGGAGATAACAACACGGTCATCGCATTGATTTAAAAATTATACTTCTACTTTCAATATTAAAGTCACAAATGATTCATTCATCGCCTAGTTAATTAAAGAAATGATTTATAAATAGGATAGACTTATATGAACACTACATTGTGAGTAAATTGCGAAAAACAGAAAACAATGGTAAATTGTATCAGCTTAAACGGTGTCATTGCACGCATACATATTAGCAGTCGGACCTGTTTATGCATTTAAAGATTCAAGTTTACCGTTAAAATAGGAACACAACGTGAAAACTGAATCCTTTTCCAGGCTGAACTGCAAAAAACCAGCAGCCTCCTCGACCAAACCAAAGCAGCTCTCAGTGCTAAATCGTTATGTTCGCCCGAAATAAACCTTGAACTCGAGAAAACCCTCGAAGAATTGAAAGATTCGAAAGAGGTAAACACAGCCTTACAGTTACAACTAGACACCATTAATAAAACCCACTGCCTTTTGAAAAAATCATACGAAGATTTGCTCGCCTCAAATAAAAATCTCGAACGTAAAGTTGCCGAATTCGATACGAGTTTAGCCAAATATAAGACGGAAGTCGTTAATTTACAAAGCGAGAAAGACAAACTTTTGGAAAATGAAAACAATTTAAACAAACTACTTGAAATCGAAAAATTGCAAGCGAAAAGTTTGAAATTGCAAAACGAGAAAGACGCGAAATGTATCCAAGATTTGAACCGACAAATCAAAGAAATGGAGAGGATTATCGCAAGGAAACACCCGGATTCGGTCTCAGCGTTAATAGTAGCGGCCAAAAACGACGCCACTGAATCGAATCTAACTGCAAGGAAAATCCTAGAAGATCGAATTAAAATCCTAGAAGAGGAAGCTTCGAATCGCGATACGCAATCGTCCCGAATTTTCCTCGACATTCAAGAGAAATTCAACCAAATGAAACTGAAATACGAGAGTCATATTGAAGATCTTGAATTGCACGTCAACGATCTCAAAAACCAGCTAAAACGACGAAACGACACATTCGACGTTTACACTCAAACCATTAACGATGAGACTAAGATTCCGCAAAAAGACACTCACACGATTTCGACCCAAACTGAGCAAAAATCGATTAAACGAGCCGAAGTTAAGGAAGATGCACATTTGGTGGCTACAATAAGAGGCTTACAGACAGATTTGAGCAATAAGGAGAAAGTTGTAGCAAAGTTGCAACGCGAATTGGACGAGTTGCGCAAAACCAATCGCAAGTTGCAAAAGGAACGCGAAGGGAGTTTGAGGAGTTTAAATGAGCGGAAAGAGTTCAGAAGTTATCCGGAGAAATTGTCATCGCAGGTCAAAACGCCAGTTGATGAGGAGGAAATGAAGTTTTTGAGGGCTGAGAGGGATAAAATGAAGCAACAGTTGTGCAGAATTGAGGAGGATTACCAGGCTCTGAAGACAAAGCGGTTGCATGATGTGAGTAAATTTTCTGTCAAACTGGTCTAGAATTTAGAATTTAAGTTGGCGACGTTAATTGTCAAGATTTAGATTGTTGACAACTTAATTTCAAAATTCTAGGTAAGTTTTAATAATAATAATAACTGTGATAATAATAATAACTTTAGTGCCAAAATAAAAATGTACAAAAAGGCAAATTCGAAAAATTGAAAACTGTTTAGTACAGAGCGTTCGTTAACAAATAATAACAGCAAGAGAAATAATAAAATAACAACATTCTTAAGACAGGAGAAAAGACAAGACTCAAAGAATAATAAAAAGTTATAAAGAAAGTAAAAATCGTTTAAGAATTAAGTCGCTACAACAAAAAAGCTCAATCTCATGTGAAATTGTGTTGATCTACCTAGCTGTACGACTGTAAGCTGAGTTAAACTCATAGTTTATAATTATTATCTTTGTTAATTTTTAGTTTTAGAAGAATAAAATTGATCATTTTTCTCTGTACTCTTTCAATTCTATCAATAGTTGTTTTATAAAAAGGGTTCCATATAATACTACAGTATTCGAGTTTAGATCGAATGAGTGCACAAAATAATTTGATTATTACCATAATATTTTTAAAGTCATTACACTGTCTTCTAATAAAACCACAAATACGAAAACTGTCAGAAATAATACGATCTATGTGAAGGTTGAAATTTAATACAATAGGATGTGTTCAGTGTAATTTTAATTTTAGTAAATGAAATGGCTTTACATTTTGTAGTATTTAATTGGCTATTGTTGTTGGAACACCATTTGATCAAATTATTAATATCGTTCTGAATTTTGAGAGAATCATCAATATGTCTTAACTTCAAAAAAGAGTTTCAAATCATCAGCAAAAAATAAAAAGTGGCAATAGGTAAAACATATTGTAATATCATGAATAAACAGTAAGAATAATATAGGCCCTAAATGACTACCTTGTGACACACTAGATGAAACTTTTATAGGTAAAGATGTCAATTTATCTTGACTCTTTGAGTTCTGTTAAATAGATAAGATGTGATCCACAACAGAATATTGCCTGAATATAACAGCAAATCTAAGTCAACACGATCGAAAGCTTTAGAGAAGTCTGGGTAAATGGCATCAACCTGATGCCCATCTTCTAGTGCATCTTTAATATACGAGTAGTTTGTATATTCCAACAAATGACTTGTAGTGCTACGTTTGGGAAAAAAACCGTGCTGATGAGGGGTAATAATGTTTTTAAATGTTTGGATCAATTGTTCAAAGACAATCAAATCCAGAAGTTTGCACACAGTACTTATAACGGCTGTAGGTCTAAAAAAATTTACATCGTTCTTTGAGCCAGATTTTTGAAGTGGTGTAACAAAAGAAGATTTCCATTGAGCAGGGCAATACAGTTACAGTATCTAAAGATAGCTGAAAGAGTACAGAGATCGGCCACGCTAATGTAGGAGAACAATTTTTGACAACATATGCAGGTATACCATCCGGTCCATGAGTTGAATTATTCTTAAATTGGAAAGCTTGTTAAAAAATTTGTCAGTTGTCTGTCAGTGTAATAAAACAAAGGACGTTATTATTTAAGAATATACAGCGTGTTAGAGAATGGTTTAGGTACATAGATAGAGAATGACAAAACGAATCGATTAAGTAAAATTGTTGTAAATCGAAAATGCAGTTTTCCCAAAAAATCGTTCTGAAATTAAAGTCCCAAATTTTGAGAACCGTTGAACTATAATGATAAAAATTAGCGTAAATTTTAATATTATTGACAAAGACAAAACAGCAGAAGTAAATTAACTTCTTGGTCCACTCCGTAATTCTTCTATTTCAATTTGTGTTTTGTGATCAAAATTAATAAAAATTTTTGAAGAAAGTATTCACTTTTTGGAAAAATGGTATAAGGCTTTTTAAGTTGTCATGACAAATTCACATACGAAATATTGCTACGCAATTCCCTAACACCCTGTATTAGAGTTAGTTATTTTTCTTGTACCGGTATGGTTTGCGTATACGTTTTGATAAAAATCTGCAAACTTGTCACAAATCGATTTTGGGTCGGACGAAGTAAAGTTATCGTAAGTCATACAATTAGGTATAGCAGCAGATTAGCGAATTAATGTATGTCCAGAAATGTTTGGAATTAAGATTTATATTATTTTCAGTGTATTATACCTTTTTAGCTTCTTACATGTTCTTAAAGTTTTTTTCAAATCGGTTCAGGGATTATTGTTAAAAAAAATAAAAACCAAAAAAAATCGGTTTCACATCTTCTGTTTTAAAAATTAATAAAAAATAGAAACAGTGTCTTTGTGACGACACTAATATTAGGTGCGTGTTGAACAAGGTCTAGCAGACTTATTAATTAATAATTAATTAATTAAGCTTCATTGATTTAAATTACTACAGGGTGTTTAGAATTTATTTCCAAACTTTTAAAAGTTTAGAACCCTTTATTTTGCTTATTTTAAATGGCAACCCCTATTTATTTTTATATCATTCGATGCAGAATTAAAAAACGAACAACTTTTTGTATTACAACCCTAACGTAAATCCTAATACATTCGGAGTTATTTGATAAAAACTTGTTTTGTCAAGTATTTTAATGACACATTAAATAATAAAAGTCGAATATGGCTCCAATCCTGTTTATTTTTAGATCATTCGATGCGGAATTAAAAAAGCAAATTTTTTTGTTATCACAACCCTATTTACATTCGGAGTTATTTGCTGAAAACTTGTTTGGTGAAGTATTTTAATGACAATTTTAATAAATACATATCGAAGATGATTTGAAGACCATTCCTTTTTATGTCAATCGATGCAGAATTAAAAAACATTTTTTTTTGTTATTATATCCCTATTGCAAATCCTAACACATTCGGAGTTATTTGCTAAAAAATGACTTTGTCAATGACAAATGACTAATTTAATAAAAATCGAACATGGTTAATGTCGTGGTTAATGTTTTTGGCAAATAACTTCGAAAGTGTTAGGATTTCCAAGAGGGTTGTAATATCAAAAAATGTTGCTTTTTTAATTCCGCATCGAATGATCTAAAAATAAACAGGGTTGGAGCCATCTTGGACTTTTATTCATTAAATTTGTCAATAAAATTGCTGACAAAACAAGTTTTTGGCAAATAACTCCGAACGTGTTAGGATCTACCTTAGGGTTGTAATAAGAAAAAATTTTCATTTTTTAATTCTGCATCGAACGGTATAAAAATAAATAGGGGTTACCATTTAAAATAATCAAAATAAAAGGTTCCAAAATTTTAAAAGTTTGGAAATAAATCGTAAACACCCTGTAGTAATTCAAATCAATCAATTTCACTCAGTAAGTCTGCTAAACCTTGTTCAACACGCACCTAGTATTAGTGTCGTCACAAAGACACTGTTTCTATTTTTTATTAATTTTTAAAACTGAAGATGTAAAACCGATTTTTTTTAATTTTTATTTTTTTTAACAATAATCCCTGAACCGATTTGAAAAAACTTTAGGAACATGTAAGAAGCTAAAAAGGTATCATAATGAGCACAAAAAAATAATAGCATGCCGTTCAAAAAATTTATTATTATGACGTCATACCTTTTTTGAGACATTGTATAATCAAAAATATTTTCCTGAAATGTGTCCTAGACTATAAATAACATCTGCAAAATATCAAAACTCCAACTTTAATAATAACTGAGCTACAGAAGACTGGAGCTGAGCTGGACCACCCTGTATAAACCTGTTGTAATCATTACGAATCATATAAGAGCTATTGTATCTCTAGAAAACCAATTAGGAAATCTGCTATTACATATAATTAATTTTGGTACATAGTCTTCAACAGGATATTGTAGAATAAATCGAAGCATAAGTTTACACTGTTGACAGATAAAATTGTTTCCCAATCTAAACTCGCAAAATAATCGTATGGTGCTTTTTTAAAGTTGTATCTGTAGTTAAATTTTTTATTTATTGGTTCGAAATTTATGGGTGAATAGATTTTTACATTGAGAGGATGATATTTGTCAACATTGTTAACTATGCTGTAACTATCTCTAGATACTACAATTTTATTAGTCAGAACGAGATCAAGACACGAATTGATGAATATCAAAGTAATTAATCTAAGAATTAGAGTTGGACCTAAGTGACGGAAGGAATTCAGGAGCATTATTATTGTTAGGTAGCCAAGTAATGTTTGTCAAATTAGACATAAATTACTATTAGGGTTTCGGTCGGTCAGTTTGATTAGGAATTGAAATTGTTCGTAGCTGAGTGCTTTGCAAGAAGCACACGAACGTGAAATCGCCACTTACGTCTCGAATGTGACTCCGCTTCGAGAGCAGCTTGAGTTGCAGCAAGTTTCGCTTTCAACATTGCAGAGTCAGTTAAGTAAGGCTAAGGAAGAGTTGATGATAATTACAGTTGAAAGAGATCACCTTAACGATGAGTTGAGACAAATGACGGATAAATGGCGACCAGGGAATACCCCCGAAGTTGAAGCTTTGCAGAAAAAGGTGAGTCTTTTGCTTTTTAGTTCTTTTGATTGATTGTAACTTTTTAGATTGCATTTTTAGAGAAACGTTACGAGGAGCGCGAGTTTCGCTTAAGAGCGATTGTTCACGGTTTAGCACAAAAGAACGTCACTAATCGAAGTTGTGAACAATGTGCGGAAAGACAAAAACAACTAATCGGATATAAAGTTGAATTAGACCAGCTTTTAGCGACACTCCGAGCGCTCAAGTAAACGCCGATTAATTCTAGTCATCTATTTATATAAGAGTTTGTTTCTACATATTTACAGGGTGCCATGTACTTCCATTTATTTTTTTATTTACTTTGCTTCCAGTTGTTATGCCAAAAAATAAAACGATGGAATTTTAGTTCAATATTTTATTTACATCATGCTATAACAAGAATTCTCGAAACAATCGGGATATTCGAGATAATGTTCGCTCAAAGTTGTGTGATACAACGGTATTCCTTTGAGAATTTGCGAATTGGCAGCGTTTATTTGCACCACCACGTAATCCCCAGGTCCTAGTTCTTTGCTACTTCGACCGTCCTTTTGCGGCACTTCACCAGCAGGGATCACTACCTAAATTTTATTAAATTAATTAAACAAAATTCAACCAATTGACAAGAATTACTTTAATGTTTTGATCGTTTCGTCCAGCCAGTTGATTTCTTGATCTTTTACTAAAACCTTCAATTAAAATCAATTGTAAGCGCCCGATTTGAGCCCTATTGAGCTTCTCGGCGTAAAACCTAAACGTCTTAATCATCCTTTCGAGACGTTGCTGCTTAACTTTGGCCGGGACATCATCAGTGTATCGCCGATGCGCAGCTGTTTTTTCGCGCATGCTGTATGGAAATAGATACGCGGTGTTGTACCTGCATCAAGTGCCAATTTATTAAATGCCGGGTGTCAAAATGCAGCTTACTTTACGATTTCCATTAATGAGATCGTTTCCTCGAACTCTTCGTCCGTTTCGCCGCAGAATCCGCAAATGAAATCCGAGCTTAAGCTAACTTCTGGTAGTAAATACCGAATGTGGTCCACTAGTTCAATGTAGGCCTCCCTCGTGTACCCCCTTCTCATCCTTTCCAGCACATTGGTGTTCCCCGACTGTGCCGGCATATGGAGGTTTTTACAAATGTTGGGGCGCGATTTTATCACATGAAGGACTTCATCAGGGAAGTCTTTAGGGTGGGGGGAGGTGAACCGAATCCTCATTTCGGGATTTACGTCTGCTACTTTTTCTAACAAATGGGCAAATCGGCGACCGCCAATTTTCGATTTGTAGACAGTTTTAAAACCTTTGGCCAAGTTCGTCTGATTATGAATAAAAATATCGCCCGAGTTGGACAAGTCTCTATAACTGTTTACGTTTTGTCCCAAAAGAGTCACTTCTTTCACCCCCTGTTGCGATAATAATTCAATTTCGCATAAAATTGAGTCCACAGGACGCGAACGCTCTTTGCCCCGGGTGAAAGGCACGATGCAGTAAGTGCACATGTTGTCACAACCGCGCATTATCGAACTGAAAAAAATACAGTTTTTAATTCTGTACCTAAGAGCAAGATATTTGCTTTTACTCAATTTATAATTAATAAAAGCCACTAAAAGGATTTTATTTTAATGCCCTAACATATTTTTTTCCAATATGCACAAAGCTAAAATAAATTAAGTCCAAGAGGTTTGATGTATTGAAATAGTAATGACTTTTTATTAAACAATTTAAATATATTTGAAGGGGTTAATGATGAAGGGACTATGTGCTTAAAAGTAAATTTTGCAATTATATTAGCTAGGCTTTACTTATTTCAGCTTATTTCATTATTAAATAAGATGAGATCGAAAATGTAATGAATTAGAGCAAATCTTGAAAGTGAAGGTAACTTTAGCCACGTCTTATATTGTGTAAAAAAGTAAACGGTTAAGATGTGGCTAAAGTAACGCAGGCACAGCTTGCTCTAATTCACCACATTATCGATCTCATGGTATAATTTGTTAAACAAGAAAATAGCCAGTTTCAGTTAGATTTAAGTTACGAGCAAATGTGTACGTCACTGTGTTATCCATTAATTTTTAGCATAGTCCTTCTTGAAATAAAAAAACATACAAAAGGCTAATTTATTTTTATATTATGCAGGTATGTCCGTAAGTCAACTAATAGTACTTTTAAATTTTAAATAAGGTTTTATTATTACGCAATACTAAATAAATTGGACATACCCTCTTCATCCACAACTAAATTTTATACATAGCCCCTTTAGCAACAACTCTTGAAATTTTACAGGTAACTACGAATGTTTTAATAGTATATTAAAAAAACAAGTTTCATAAGACCACTCTTGAAGCACGATGAATTCAGTTTCAACAACGAGTGGCGTTAGCCACGAGTTTTTTTAAAGAATGAGTGCTTCAAGGTCTTATGAAACGACTTTTTTATACTATTTTTTGTAATTTGCCCCCTTTCTGTCGATTTTAAACAAACATTGTTATTTTAATCGACTTGGGGATTTTTTGTGACGGTTGGTAATGTCACTAATGTCTCAATTTTAAAAGTGAAAAATTGAGTTAAGATTTTTGTTTTATTCAAATTCCGCCAAAAAACAGTAGTATGAATGATAATGAAGGTAAACTTGCATGAACGCCTCCTGAAATTTCTGAAATTGGCAAAAACACGGTCGCAAATTTGCTTGCTGCAAACATAAAAATTTCCGTAAAATGTTCCGTGAAATTATGACTATAATGACATCGCGCTTGATGACATTGCGTGCTTTTATGTGCTAAACCTCTTAGTTTCGGAGATCCCCTATTCGGACATCCAAAATGCAGCACCCTGTACAATGTATTAAGAAAAGATAATTTGCAGACTTTCACTTTTTGCATATTAATTTAGAAATAAAAGTTCTTATGTACAGTTCTTGATCTTGAATCTGAAATATGGCTTGAATTTTTTCTCGGCCTGTGCCTGACAATACTTTTTTGAACAGTGCAAGCAGAAATAAACTGTCTTTTGCAATCCTATAAAGAACTTGTTTTCCAAAATCCGTAAAGATTTGTTGGCGTTGTTCTTCTATTATTAAGGATGTCCATTTATTCCGACACAAACTACCACATGGTGGTTTTATTATTATTTTTTTTGCTTCCACAATTTTTTTTTATTTAGATACGATTAACCACCTCGCTCTCTCTCTTCTCATTTTCATAATGTTTTTTACATAGTTTTTCTCTTCTTAGTCGATTTTGTCCTTTACTAGTGATATAGTAATGGAGGCTTCTCTTAATTCCTCTGAGTCCGTCGAGAAGTATGAAAGTAATTTTATAAAAACGGACATCATCTGAAGAGTTTCAGTAATAATAAGTAAACAAAATTTGTTCGATACCTCCTTAGAAAGTAACTAATTTTCATAGCAGCCCGTCGGCGTCGTTGAAGGTTCCACTTTTGCTCACCGCTTTTTGCTCACTGACTTTTGCTCACGCGTTTATGCTTATTTTCCTAGCAACACTTCCTCTCTACTATGTTTTTTTATTTTTAATTAAATGTCAAAAGGATGTCAAATAATTTCGAATACAACACTACATATCCACTTACCGAACAAAACCAAATACAGCATAGACAGTAAGGTTCACCTTCCTCACGCTTGTTGTAAATAACTATTACAATATTGCACAAAAAAACTTCACGCCGACGTGAAATACAAACTCTGACAATTGTCAAGCAAAAATATAAATTATTTTCCAATGGTCCCTATGTTTTATAAATAACATGAGATCGAAAATAAACTCAATTAGAGCAAGCTATGCCTGCAGAACATTAGCCACATTTTAGCCGTTTATTTACGGCCGCACTTTTGAAGTTATGTTGTCTTATGTTGGTTTTATGCAGCATATGATGTGGCTAAAGTTCACTTTCTCACATACTCTAATTGCGTATATTTTCAATCTCATGTTAATTTGGACTACTGTCGCTATAACATTACGCTGGATTTGTAAAATTTCAACATCTATAATTTTTGTAAATAATGCAAAATTTTATGCATTGTTTCAACTAGAAAGTGCACTTTTAATTTATTCTTTTTAAAAATGGACTTATATCCCGTTTCAGTTCATAGTAGAATTGCAACAGCGCAATTGCATTTTTCAAAGTGAAAAATAAAGCACAAATTAAGATTTTCTGTAAAAGAGAAGAATTCCGTGTTCAACTAAATCCCAGCGCTACGTTTTGAGCTAAGAAAACCCACTAGAATCTCTCAATTTGTGCTCCATTTCACTCCAAAAAATTCAAATGCGCTGTTGCAAAATTCTACTATGAACTAAAGTGAGATGTATGTCCCATTTCAATTCATAGTAGAATTGCAACAGCGCATTTGAATTTTTTGGGGTGAAAAATAAAGCAGAAATTTTGTGTTAAACTAATTCCCAGCGACACGTTTTGAGCTAAGAAAACCCACCAGAAACTCTCAATTTGTGCTCCATTTCACTTAAAAAAATGCAAATGCGTGGCTGCAAATTCTTCTATGAACTGAAATAGGATATAGGCTATTGTGGCTTTCAGGTACAGGAGTATTAGCACTTACACAAAAGCCGAGACAGAGTTCTCGTTGAGCCTCACCGGCATGATATCGGCGTAAGTCTCATCGAACGACAGTAAAACATTGACCGACTTCTGGTCATTTTCGGTCAAAGCCAGCAGTCTTGGTAGGTCTCTATAAGCGTCAGGCCCCGCGACCAAATCAACAGTCTTGTCCTTCTCCAAGACTTTGTGTTTCAACCTTTCGGCCATGCACCCCAAAATCCCGACCTTAAACCGTGAACTGAACGTAGCTTTGCTTTTATTAATCCCTCGCAAGTACTCCAAACGGCCCCAAATTTTCGACTCGGCCCCTTCCCGTATCGCACAAGTGACAATAAGCACGACATCGGCCTCCAACAAATTGTTAGTCTTCAAATAGTTGTGCTTTTGTAAAATCGACCAAATTATTTCAGTGTCGTTGACATTCATCTGACACCCATAGACGTCAAAATAAACTTTGCGTTTTTGGCCGTATCTGCAATTTTCACGCTGGAAAACACAAAATTGAGGCATAAACCAACCTATTGAGGTCCTGTAAATAGGGAACAACGTGCTCCTCCGGGAGGTTTTCCTGATCCTTCAAGTTTTCATCCCGAAAGAAGTCTTTGAGGTTAGGTCCGTTCAATAATTTGCCACGAAATTTTGCAGTTGGTGACTCGTTTCGCACAACTTGCTCGTGCTTTTCTTCACCTTGGGCATTATTCAGAGCGGTTTTAGTACAAAAACAAGACGAGAAATTTAGGGGTTTGTGACATAACCTATAATCTTGAAGTTGGTGCTTCAGACTTTTTTTCACACCGGCACTAACAGGGCCCCGGATGAATAAATTCAAACTCATTTTGGACGATTTACATCACGAAAGTTACAAATTTATTAAAAAAAAAACATTTTAAAAAGAATATTTTGACACCAGCAGAGGTCACTCCGGTGCTACAATGTTGCCAATTGCCAACCACAGAACATTTGAAATTTGAATAAAAATTGGTGGGTACAAAATGAAATAATTCTCTTTTTTAGATAATTTATTAATAAATTTTTGAGTAATACAAGCTATGGATTGCACCACCACCTACGCCTATAAAATTTTGGTTGTATGTATCAACAATCTGATCTTAAAGAAATAGGATTTAGTTGATTGTGGGATATGTATATGAGGCAAACTTAATTCCTAAAACTTATTGTACACTTTAAGTATGAGTCGCCTAAAATAATTAACAACGTGAGCGAATTAGCTGCTACTAATTACAAGTTCTCTTAAAATTATGAAATAAATTAACAATCGATGTACAATAAACATGAGTCATGGCAATCACTATAAAATTCACTCCACAACTAAAAAACAACTGATATTTTATACATTCTGATATGCTATTTGATTCCATCAGCTAGACTACGAGAGAAGGAAGTCGTATTTATTCAATTCATTCGTTGTACAAATCAACCCTGTTAGACCTGTAAACAAAAGCGTCCACCTCTTACAAACCTAACCTAATTTGTGATAGATATCGACTCATTAAGGGCTCTCAACCCTACGTTTTAGCTCTATGTACAATGGCAGTAACAACAACTTGTTCAGATGTATAATATGCGCTTTTAGATTCTCAAAGTCTTAAAAATTAGGAAGAGTTACGATCGTTTAACGATCACAGTGAAGTTGGCAACGTTAGCCTTGAGTTTCAAAACTTTTGGAATGTCGAATTAATAAATACTGAAACTTCTTACGATAAAACATACAAAAATAATCATTTTCACTCAATTAAATGCAATTTGACTTGACTAGTCATCAGGAATAACGTTGCCAACATTTTTATTCCAGGCCTATCTGTCCTCGTGGTGATTCCGAGCTTGCCATTTAAAATCACTCTCCATTATCCACTGCTGACCCGGACTGTAATTGCACGGCCTCAACAATGGAAGATTCATATCACTAGGGTCAGGGCGTTGCAGACAACTGCCCGTATTTACATGTTTGATGGTTTTATCCTGCGATTAAAAATTAGCACACAAAATAAAAATTGCCAAATGAAGTAGTACCACTTCGTCGTAGGCCCATGCCTGGTTGCCGCCCATTCCGTGACACCGCACCAACTTGACGGGCCCCTTTTTATTACTAGCGTCCAAGCAGTTGTCGTCCGACATGATCTGCTGGCGCTTGGTGTAGGCGAAAACTTGATTACCGCCCAAATTGTGGCAGTACGTCATGCCCAAATTCTCGCCCGATTTGCGACCCATTGTGTCAAGGCAATTCTTCGTTTCGACATTGCGGATCTGGCAAAAAATATTCATTAGTCGTGTGAAATCAGCCACAGGTTCCTTACGTAGAGGAAGTTTTATATGGCAAAAGAATTTTTTAATGAAAGTAATTTACGACTGATGACTCGGCTAGTCCATGACTTTACAATGAAGAGAATTTGTAAGCACAAGGGTTTTACTTGCGACCACACCACTTCATAGCAACAACCCTAAAAGTAATCTTAGATCTTACAAATTTTTGAGGAATTCCGATCTGAGAAAGCAAAACGCGTTATACGAAAAAAATTCTTATTTTTAATTGAATTAAACTGACTAATCAGATTCTCTTGCAAAATCACCCTTTAACTTAGCCACAACCCTCAGAAATTACTATTTTTTCAAAAATTCCGATCTGACAAAACAAATTAAGTTATACCAAAAATTTTCTTATTTTTTATTGAATTAAACTGCCTAATCAGATTCTCTTGCAAAAACACCCTTTAACCTAGCCACAACCCTGGTCTTAGAAATTACCATTTTTGAAGAATTCCGATCTGATAAAGCAAAACGCATTATACGTATATTTCTTAATTTTTACTAAACCTATTAGAATTTACAAACTGATTACACTTTATAACAAAACGCAATACTAAAAATATGTATAATAAACTATGCAAAAGTGAATAGGGATATTGCTGAACAGACGTTGTACCGCATTCTAGGGTTTAATTTTTTTTATACATTATATTTTTTCTTAGTGGTTGCAGAATGCAACTAGAATGCAAATTGCTTTGATGCAATTTGTTATTTAAATAATAAATAAAATCTTAGCTTTAACCAACAGTTAGACTAATCAGTAATCACAATATATTATCCCTATTCATTTGTGAGTAGTTTATAAAAAAAATTGTATTCGACACTTTATTTAACCAAGTAAAGTGAAGCAGTGTTGATAGACGCTATAGAGGAATTTTTCCAAATTCACACGAAACTACATCGGAATGAAAACAAATACCTATCCTTATTTAATTTCCACTTGCTTTCAACAAACAAACTTGAATTATATCGTTTTTTGAGCAACTAAAACGATGTCAATTAGTAATTTGTTGTTGGTAAATTGTACTTTTACGTTAGATAGGGAAGTTATAAACAACCACTTGAAAAGTAACCGTTTCCAACCACTACAACAGCCTCAGTATTGAACGCCGTACTTCGGATATTACGCAGCAATACAATACTTTGTAAATATTTTTAATTTTAAATATTTTAATAATAATTTGGCCTTACTTGAACACGTAAGAACTATATTATTATTATTTCGATAAGCAAATTCATTACAAACTATAAAAACGCCAATGTCGCATTTTCTCTGAAAATTAACTGTTTTAAATTATTCATGCACTTCAAAAAAATAATAGTTAATGTAATTTATAGTTTTAATGAGTGACCTAATCATTAATAACTATTTTACAATTTTATTAAAAAAAATAGTTCGGTAAAATGCGACGTTGGCGTTTTTATAGTTTTGAAACAGGTAACATTAACCTTAAAATTAAATT
Organism: Tribolium freemani; assembly: GCA_939628115.1. Lineage (NCBI taxonomy): Eukaryota > Metazoa > Arthropoda > Insecta > Coleoptera > Tenebrionidae > Tribolium > Tribolium freemani. Next base: position 11,583,984 of record OW626790.1, read on the forward strand.
AAATTAAGAAATAATTTAGGAAAATTTAATGTACATCTCATTTTAGCAAATAAACTGGAGTAAGATTTGTAAGATGCAATAGAGATAATGTTTCCGAATTCTTGACACAAGAAACTACATTAGATTGAAAATATGAGATAAAAAGCGTAAACAAATGGAAAACCTTTATAAAATTTTCATTTTTTTATACCAGTTCTCAGAAGAAATTAAGTTCTATACGTTAGACCTACAAGGGGCACTATAAAAGTTACCTACCTAGGTATAAAAAAAAACAATATAATCAACCTCTCTCTTCCCCTACATCATTAATGGACTTGTGCCATTTCTCTTCCGGTGAATTCTAATGGGTTGTTTTTTTTATGGCTAGGAAGATTTTTTTAGTGATCCTCGTATTAGGCTAAAGCATACGTTTTTTGGGTAAATTCTTGGAAATAAAGGATAATGATGAAGAAAACTATTTACTATTCAATGCGACGTTTGAATGACGAATAAGAATTAAGACAATTTTTCATATAAAGCGTTTTGCTTTGACAAATCAGAATTCCTCAAAAAATGGTAATTTCTGATAATTGTGGCTGGTTAAAGAGTGATTTTACAAGAGAATCTGTTTAGGCAGTTTAATTTAGTAAAAAAATAAGAATTTTTTTGGCATAACTCAATATGCTTTGTCAGATAGGAATTTTTCAAAAAATTGTAATGGGGGTTTCTAATGAACGGTAGAATAAAGATTTGTTAATAGATATTTAAAGTACGTACTCCATAACATATGAATCTAAAAAAATAAATGAGAAAAAATTATCAATAGTAGCTACAAAAAATTATTAAAAAGCAAATCTCCAACTAACCATTTTAAATTGACTGTTTCAGCGACAAACCACTGAACCAATAAAATTAAAGTAACATGCCATGTCAAATCTCAACTTGTTATGAACGAATATTTGCCCGAGAAAATGAAGTTAAAAATAAATTTCTATGTTCAATGCATAGTATTAGATGTAAAATATAAAAACGTATATGTTAAGTTAATTTCTACGTCGTTTTCTTTAATTTTTCAAGCCTTTAAAAAAAATCAATTGAGAGATTTGGCAACAAGCCTTTGTACCACGCAAACTCAACCCAGGTCTTAAGTCGTCATAAGACATCGTTTTGAATTCGCCACTTTCCCGCCTTGTACTTTACAATTTTTTTAGAGCATTTAAAAAACGTTTTGACCGCTAAAATCTCACATATCGGATAGGATTGTATTACACTTTAATTTAAAAAAATAAAAAAAATCATTGGAAACCCCCATTTCTGATAAGAGGGTTGTGGCTGGGCAAGAGAATCTGATTAGGCAGTATAATTCAACAAAAAATAAAAAAAATTGGCATAACTCAATTTGCTTTGGCAGATCTTCAATTCTTCAAAAATTGGTATAATTTCTAAGATCACTTAATGGGTTGTTGCTATGAGGGTCTGTGTTCGCAAGTAAAACCCTTGTGTTTACAAGTTCTCTTGCTTATAACATCATGGATTGGCCAAGTCATTAGTCTAATAAAATCCTTTTGCACGAATACATATTTCATTTGAAATTTCCTCTACGTAAGGAACCTGTGGCTGATTTCACAAAAATATATCCATTCAATTTTTGAAACACTCTTCACTTCGTTCGAACTTACATCTCCGAGGTAATAATATTCCAAAGGCATCTGCGATTCTGGATACACGTTTTCCAAGTACCACCGGAAGCTCTTGCATTTCAGTCTTTCTCTGAGCTCTCTCCTTGCGGAAACGTCTCCGACCGGCACACTTCGCGCACCTAAATTTGCAATTAGTTAGAAACAACGCAACGAATAAATGGAAAAATAAACAATTAAAAAACAAACAAACGTGTGAACGAGCACATCATGCAAAAAAGGCGGGAACGGTGCAATGTCAGGAATTGCTCAACAGAACCTAAACATAAAAAGCTTCAGTAAAACCAAGCGAGGAGTTAGTGTTTAGTAGTAACAGACAAACAACGAAACGAAAAAAGATTATGTGATTATCTCGATGAAGGGGGTTAACCTGGGTTAATGTTATAGTAGAAATCCTTCCATTGGTCGAGCCAAACTTCAGCAAGACGTGCATTGTTGTGGTTGACAATTCGGCTCGTTCCACCCGGAAACGAGTAAGGTGTTGATTTGCGAAACACGTGTCCGACGTGGGAACACGTGGCTATCTCCAAGGTGCCTCCGCACATCCATATCTTCGCACCCGAAACATGCAACGATTAGTAGACCCGAATACTCAGTTTTTTTATTGTTATTATTACAATCTCAAACTAATTATTATTAATATTAAAAGCGCAGCGAAGCGAGTAATGGCCACTTTTTGTGACGCTGCATTGATTAATTAACAAAGTTAGTAGCACACCCTGTGCCCAAAATATGTAATCGTGTTCGGTGTTTGTGGTTGCGACTTGACAGCAGCTGCAAGGTTTTTCGAAATAAATTACCACCGGAATTTATTTGACAAAACTATTATTCAATTGAAAAATATTTAAAAACAAGAACTGCCAACTTTTTTATTAAAGCTAGTAAGAATTCTGGATTTACTCAATTGATAATGGAGCAACAAGTGTAATTTTTTGTTTAGTATTTGAGTTATCAATTAATCATCTATACTTTGTTGGAAAGTCAATTATCTTTACTTATTTTGACGCACTCCGTACTTGCGGTATTTGATATTTATGTTCCTAAATGCAATTGTACTAAGACACTTTCCTCATTGGTACTTTGCTGAATTAAAAGAAAATATAAAAATGAAAAGCTCGATATTAAGGAAATTTCGCTCTACTAATGTAAATGAGTATCACAATAAGTTTAAGGAATTGCGTCGCACTATTAAAATACAGATTAGACGTGACTACACAAATTATATAAAATTTGTTGAAAACAATGTTGAAATGGACTAAAACAATGTTGGTCATACAGGGACATTTTTTTAACTCTGAACGATGCTCTGAACATAGCCCTATGTTCCATCTGAAAAAAACCATATCAAAGCATTGATCTAATTTACGTTACCAACGATACGTAAAGGTAATTATTTGATGTCGAGTTATTTGAACCAATTTGAAGTGATTTCGAATATTTGTTAAAGTAATTTATAATTCCTTCTATGCTACTATTACCTGATGATTAATAAATTTCATAAAAATTAATCTTTCTTTACTTAAATAATCTTGGAAGATTTAATTGAAAAGTTGAAATTTTTGACAGTGCGTAGAATAATTAGTTGCATAGCAATACTCGCAAAGCTTTGATCTGTTTTTTTTTCAGATTGAACATAGGGCTGGGCACTCTACATAGGGCTATGTTCAGAGTTAAAAAAATGTCGCTGTATATTAAAAAAAAAAGAGAAGCAAATACTATTCCTGCTGTTTTTGGTTGTGACGACAAAACTTTCAGTAATCCATCTGAAATAATAAATCGTTTTCCTGACTATTTTTTCAGCGTTTTCAATGATACCTTCAAGCGCGGATACGTTTAAAAAAATCGGACTACAATATTCAAACAAATTGTTTGCATCCGCTTATTTTAATACAATTCCATTTCGGAACAAGATGTGCTCGAGGCAATTAAAAAAATTAGCTCTTTTTGTTTGTAATTAAAGACTCCTTTAAAATTTATATTTAACTTGTCAATTAAACAAAACATCTTTCTCGTATGCAACCAATTTATAAATCTGGTATCATAAGTCTGATACTGAACTCGATGTCATACACACCGATTTGATTAAAGCATTCAATAAAATAAGTAATAATTCTATACTATTATTGGTTAAACTGAGTAATATGGGTTTTACAGATAACTTACTGTCATGGTTTGATGATTACTTAAGTAATCGATACAGTTTGTTTTACTTAATGGATTTACATCTCAAACCGTTTCTCCATCATCCGAAGTTCCGCAGGGATCTAATTTGGGACCCTTACTTTTTAACATTTATATTAATGACGCAGTTAAATCAGTAAAAGCCTTCAAAGTTTTTTTATATGCCGATGATCTAATACTATTTAGAAACATTCCATGCGGTTTTGCTACAAGAAGATTTTTCTTATTTTATAAAGTGGTGCAATGCTAATGAACTTGAACTAAACATAAAAAAATGTCGAAAGGTAAAGTAAGTTTTTACGATTTTTGTGTTACAAGTGTGATGGTGGAATTTATCTTAAAAGACATATCGATTTTTGCCCTATACTTAAAATGTTTCACTTGGTGTTAGGTGTTAGGTAAGTACTTTACAATAACAGAAAAACAAAAGAAATAACACCAAAATATGTGGTTTTGATGACAAATTACTTGTACCAAATTTCATTAAATTCGAGTTACTAATCAAAAACGAAAGTAATTTTTTGATCTTTGGCGCCGTCTAACTTTTAAACGGTGCAACTTGGTATAGACCATGGTAAGTTGGGTCAAATCGTTTTATTTTGACTTGAAGAATCTCTGGTTCCTTTTTGTTCCTATCTTTTTGTTACACCCTGTATAATTTAACACATGGTATAAATTGACTGTGCTTATTTGTTGTCATTTAAATATTTTTGTACTAAGTTATGCCACACAGAAAAAACGATTCTTTGAAGTTTCTAATTTCAGAACGAACGTAAACAGAAAAGCACTTAATACCGGGTGCTCAAAAAGTGGCGCACCAACTCAATGGTGTGTGGTAGAGAAATGTTTACACATAAAGGTAAGAATAGTAAAAAAATGCCTTATATTAAAGTTATTAATAAATAACGAATTTTAAATAAATGATATGTGGCAACGTTGTATAACAATCGTGATCGCAATAGAATTTGATCAACAATAGAAATAAATTATTTTTTAAACGGTTTTCTAGGAAACAATTCCCAGTGTTGGCACATCTACAAATTGTGATTTTTTGATGAATTTTAATTTTTTTAATTCAAAAAAACTGCCAAAGTCTGTTAGTAAATTTAAAAATAATTATTCATCATTGTGTTAGGGAACGATTACTTAGTGGGAAACATAAAAACAATAGAAAATAATGAAAACTAAAGAAGTTAACAAAATAAGTTTGTAGTTCCAGATTTTTTAAAATATGACTGGGAATTTTTTCAAGATTTTCCCCGTAATCTACAAATGCTTCTCAACAACGTACCACTGAGTTGGTGCGCCACTTTTTAAGCAACCTGTATGTACTGAACGATTTATTATTATATATTAATAGTTGTTTTCAAAATTATTTTGATTTTTCACTCTAGTTTTTAGTTTTTGTTTAATATAAATTTGTCCTGTAAATGGATGATGTAAGTCTGATGGACAATAAATATTATTATTATTATTATTATTATTTATGAAGAAAAAAATTTAAATTTTAATTAGCCCTCTGAACATTAAACCCGTTGCCCACGGTCATTAAGGCCATTATAATTCCCTTGGTATATATAACTACTACTTTTAAATTCAAAATTTAAGTCGAAAAATCCCTGCACTGCTCATTTGTAATGACTTGTCTGTAATGAGAGTAATCGAGTTAAAACCTGTGCAAATCACGGAAAAAGGCATTCCTGTAAGAATTAATCGAGTTAGTCTACAATCAAAATATCAAAGCAATTCCATCAATACTGCACTATTTGGGCAAAAACAAAACACGTGAAAACAACAGAGGACTTAAACCCCCATCATAATCAATTGTTTTTTTCTGCGAAATCCCCACAGCGTAATCGCAAATTTTCTCGCTAGATGGCAGTTCCCAGCTGTCAAAAATCAAACCTGGATTCATGGCGTAGTAGAAGTCTCGCCATTCGTCCATCCACACCTCGGCCACTCTGGCAGCGTTATGTAGAACAATCTTCGACACGCCCCCAGGAAACGTGTACGGACTCTTGTCTCTGAAGACGTGTCCGACGTGGGAACATGGAATTATCTCCAGTTTGCCGCCACATTGCCAAACCTACGGCGCAACACATTTAAAATAACGTGGACATGATCGAAAGTTATGACACTTTTGACGGACGCAGGGTGTGCATGAAAAACAAAAAACGACAAAAACAAAACAAAAAGTGAAAAAATTACCCTGAAACTCATTTCGAGATTCTCGCCGCCCCAGATGTCCATACCTTCGTCGTACGAACCCAACTCGTAGAAATACTCCTTGTCGATGGAGAAGAGCCCCCCGGCCATTGTGGGGGTGCGCAAGGGGGCTGTCCGATCGTTGTTGCGGCGCTCCATCTCCCGCTGTGGCACTCGATACCTAAATAATGGAATTACACAACTGATTCGAAATGGGGTAAAGTGCACAGTTATTGGACAGGGAGTATTAAATAGGGATAAACAGGGTCTCTTGAACTCATATTGGTATGATATAAAGCGCAAAATATTTCTTCTGTTGGGTTTCTTTGGAATGACGTAGTTTGGTGTACATATCATATAAACTGTAGTAACACCAACGGATATAAAATGTTTATTAAAACATGGTGTTTTATTATTTTTTCGCAGTCTTCAACAATTCTAAGGCCGAAGGCGAGTTTGTATCTTGCTATTTTATGTATTTTTTATTTGAATTTAGTTACATTGATGTTGAGCAGACCATGTCCAATAACTATAAAAAATATTTTGCCCATTTTCGCATGGGTTTAGGACAATTTTTAAACTCTTATGCTCATTCTATTGTGCTGAAAGCTGAAAGCACAATAGAAAGGTAGCATAACTACCTATTTCGTTCTTTTTCTTTATGCGAATACAGTTATTGAACGGGGGTGTCCAAGTGACCAAGAAAATAGCATTATTTTAGAAAATGAAAGAAGTCCTAAAATCATAGTATTTCAGAATGAAAAAAATAAAGCCACTAACAATGCAGAGACCAACAACAATACACCTCAAGAAAAATCTACTCAGCTGCCAATACATAATTACTTAGTCTATACAAAAACTCCTAAAAGAAAAGGAAAAATACAAACGGCAAGGGTACCATTTGTTACCTCACCGAAAAAGGGGGACCAAATTTATGGTAATTTTAAAGTTATTTCTGCATCCCTCTGGCGCCCAGAGCTACCCATTAAAAAAATTTAAATAGCAAGAGGGGTCGAGTGACACATCATTTTGAAGCTGCTTTTATTGTCTATGCAACCATTTTTTTCAATTTGGAATGATTTATTGTCGAGAATCACAAAATTGTTTTATGATCATGTTATTTTAAAAATTGTTAATCTGGAACACGCGTTCAAATTTTGAACGTTATTTTGGTATAAACTGACTACGCTAATGTTTTTTAAAATTACGAAGCTACCCCTTCAAAAAATTTAAATACCAAGGGAAGTCAAATGGAAAAATCCGAGGGAAAACATTTTGTAGCTGATTGTATTGTCTATGCAATTATGTTTTTTTTTTCAGTTTTAACCGATTCTTTTTTAGAAAACTGCCCAGCAGATTGCTGTAAGAGGAAGTAAAAGTTGTTATAAAAAACAATTTAATTTAACGAATGTAATGCTCAAAATGTCCATCCCCAAGTTCCATATAATCGTACGATCGATTTTCAAAACTTTGTCTAACATTTAGCAACATTTCTGGCGTTATCAAACGGCTCTCTAATACTTAAATTCTTTGCTCTGTACTATGAACTATTTTAAGAATTTAATGACAATAATTTACGGAATCAAGCAGATACTGTGTAAAAGATTGGGTAAAAATGATGATATTACCACCTTCAGCCTCAACTTCTTGTTACTCCAAGACGTAAAAACAGTAGTCCAGATAAGATACCATTTCTTATAGTCTATCCATACCCAAAAACTTCTTCAAAATTTAAGCGAAAGTATTTCAGATTGACATTTTGGAACATTTCACTGAGACTTAAACAATTTTAAATTCTTAACAAGTAATTCAAACTTAAAAAAAAATACATGGTTGCATAGACAGTAAAAGCAGCTTCAAAATGATGTACCACTCAACCCCTCTTGCCATTTAAATTTTTGTAGGGGTAGTTCTGGAATCAAGAGAGATGCAGAAATAATTTTCAAACTAAGATAAAATTTAGTCCCCCTTTAAGCTAAAATTGACCTGTTTTAGCGTTTTCTCCAATCTTGAACGAAATCGGAGATTTTAAGGGGTGCAAGTTTTAGTTGGAACAGCCTGTATATTGCACGATAATAGGAAAAAAAAGAAAGACCAACAAGAGAAGACACAAATTGAAAAACGACAAAGAAAAAGAAAACCGAAAGAGGAAACGCGAGGAAACCAAACAAGACAAATCTGCAAAGTCTAAAATTATAGCTCAACCTGCCTAAAAGAAATATGAGGAAAATTATTTCTAACATGTATGAAGTGTGAACGCTTCTTTCACAAGAAGTCATAAGAAGAATATTACCGATGATGATCAAGAATTGTACATATGGCTTGTCTGTTATAGGGATGACAAAAATGACAAACTATCGAAGAAGAAAAAAAACTAAACATGAAGAGGAAAAAATTGATGAAGAACAAAATGACTAGAGTGATCCAGATCGAGATGATTTATATGCCGTAAATTATGAATTAAGCATTAGATTAGACTTGAAACTTTGTTGAAAATTAAACAAGAAATAACTTTAATTTTGCTTCTATTTTGGTCATGCAAATTCCTGTCCAATAACTGTAGTTCCAGTGTCCTATAACTATAATTTTTAGACTCAATAAATAAAAATGCCGAGGAAAAAATTAAATGCAGTTTGTAACATTGTATAATACAAAGGTCGTTTGATATGTTTGGTAAAAAAACAATAACCCCGTGCATTAATCAATCTGGCGAATTGTAGGTAGCAAGTTTCATCTTTCAAACCCAGATTGCCAAAGTTGCAACGAAAAAACTCGAGTGGTTTAAACTTCAGAAAATTTTGAAAATAAGTTGTTGAAGAAATTGCGAAAAGCGAAAAAAACCAAATTTGGCGCTGTTATAAAACATTTTATTTAAAAAATTGGATAGCGGCTCAGATTAAAGCGGAATAGAGGAAGTACATGGGGACTCTGCTCCTTCTTTAACAACAGTTTGCTTTTGGATAAACGAATTTAAACGGGGTCCAAGATACCATTCAAAAATTGTTGAAAAAATCTACAAAATTGTTACAGAAGACAGTGTGGGAACTGGCTAAGACTGTAAGCATCTTTTCTGAACGGGTGTACTTTATCCTTCACGAAAAATTGGATATGAAAAAAAATTGTGCAAAGTGGGTGCTGCGATTGTTGACCAAATGGATATCGAGAGGACATGTCCCCACAATGTTTTAACAAATTTAACAAAAATCCTAAAGGTCGGCATTTACCCTACCCACCTGATACGGCATCATGGGACCGGTTTCAAAATTTAAAAATTTGGCCTGACGAAAAAAGATTTGGTTCAAACGAAGACGTCATATTCGCGGTGAATGATTATTTTGCAAACTTCAAAAAAAAACTTTTTTCGACGAGTAAAAAAAATTAGTCATTAGACGATGTGCATTAGTCTTAATAGAGTTTGATTACACTGAAAAATAAAGAATATAGTTTTCAAGAATTTTTTCTTTAACTAGGATTTTTACCTCATGTATCAAACAAACCTCATAATTAGCACTTTCTACACATTTCAATCTTTAGAATTTTTATTCTGAAGGCGGTAATGGTTTTTCCAATTGAGATTTTTACTTAACTGTCCAATAACTGTGCACTTTACCCTATCCAATTTTTCCTAACCATCTAAAATTCAGTTTCCAATTAAAGCCGCCCCAGGTCATGTCCGAGGCCGTGATATATTCGAAAGTCTCATCCGAAATGACATCGATTATTGGACAAACGACGGTTTTTCTATCTTGAACGATGCGTGCAAGAAGCGGTTCGAGCCATCCTTCCGTGCATTCACAATGAGCGTCCAAAAAAGTGATTACTTGACCTTTGACGTGTTTCGCCCCTAAAAGTCGGGCTCTGATCAAGCCTGAACGTTTATGTGTGCGCAAAACAATGACGGGAACGGGAAGAGTCTGGACATATTCTTCGAGTTTTCGACCTAAATGCTCTGAAAATAAATGGTAACTGTATTGCTAACATGTGGTGACCGAAGAATCGGAATACATTACGGTTATTTACGACACAATCATTTTCCGATAATTTAACATTTTTTAAACTAATTGTGATAAATTTCAACAACAACAATTTGTGCATATTTACGTTATGCAACGGTTTTTTTACATATCACCACAAATTTACATAATAATCGTACAAACCATGAATAATGAATATTAAAAATATCACTGAAATTTTTTGCATGCGATCCAGAGGTTTAAACATTATATAATTCACAACATTTAAATTCGACAGTTTTAAATTTTAATAATTTCAATTTTCCCTTACTTAAAATTGTAAGGATCGCTTCCAAAATTTATATTCGTCGGTGTTAAAACTAAAGGTTACTCAAACATTAACAATAAAATTGTTTTAAGTGAAAAGTACATTTTCATGTATCTTTCCCCGTTTTTATGACGTTTAAGCAAATTGTAAAACAAAGATAAATGCAAAAGTTTCTAAAACTTTCTAGTAATTTTTATTTAGAAGCATTTTCATGGGAAAACAAATGTCGTCTATCTACAGGGTGTCCCGCGAGTTGATGCAAATATATTATTTTAACCATGGATTAACGTTGAACTATAATGAGAACGGCCGATGAGGAGCTGTTCAAGCAAATGAACGCAAAATGCTTTCTTTACAATTGGATGTTGGATGTTGTTCCTAAATTGAGTCATTACCTCAATTTAAATATTTATAACTTAAAAAGTCGATTAATTTATTTTTCTATTAACAAAAATTTAGGTTCAAATCGCATGAAAAAAATATCGTAACTTTCTGAGGGCCTTAGCAACAATATAGTATATAAATTCGAGAAAAAAATTCGTGTCATTTAAAAATAAAATGAAAAACCTCATTTTTTGTCAATTTATTTTTTTATTAAAAAATGGTACTTAATTTTTGATATTTTTTATGCGTCTTATCTTACTTGTTTTCCTGTATTTTTATGCCATTTGAACGTTAGGTTTTTCCTTAAAAACATTTAAATTATTAAGCTGTTTAACCCGTTATAACTTGGTTACTATTTAAATCAAGATAAGAACTGGTCTATGAGGTAGTAAGTTAATATAGGAACAACATCCAATTGTAAAGACGATTTTGTTTATTATTTTTCTTAAAGCAATAAATTCAAATTGATCCATTTTTTATTTTTTTCTTAATAGGTTTAGACTGCATCTTTTCAAAATTTATTATTTTACTCGATATATTTCATAAAAAATTACAAGAGAAAAAATATTCTAAATTGAATGGACTTTCCAATTCTAGTGTAATATAGTGTAATAGTGTAACACTATAGCACAAATGAATTTTTGCGGTAACTTTTGGAGCTAATAATTCCACAAAAAGACGAAAGACGTTAAAAAAGATACAGATCAATTTATCTTTGATGCCTAATCTATAGTTAAAACATTTGCACTTCCTCGCGAAACATCCTGTGTGTATTATACAACTGTGCTAGAATACTTTGCCGATCAAAAAATAACAGAAGAAACTAATTATTGTTGAAAAAATTCTTTAGCATGATTTGTAAATTTCCCAGTAGAAAAAAATGTACTAAAGAAAGTTCAAAGTTTGAATTTATTAATATCCTCAAAAAGTTTGTGATAAACGTTATCTATTAAACAGTCGGCTAAGCTTGTCAAGTTTTGTAATTATAATTTCTTACATTTACAAGAATTTGCTCAAAGGTGTTGACAAACAGAACAGATATCCCCTATTATAGGATGGTTTTTTTTATTAAAATAATACTCGTCTAGATTATGTTGACGTGTTTTTTCACTTGGAAAAGCCTCTAAAAATGAGATCAACTTTCAAGTGAAGAAAAGAAAAATGTTGTAATTGCATTTAATAAGATAATAAACAAAGTAAGCAAACTTTCAATGCCACTTTGCTGTGGCAATTTTCTAAACAATGACCGAATGCATTTTAGTCAAATCGTGATCGTATGTGAAATCTACATTTTTGCGCAATTTAAACTGCCGCATCTAAAGTACTGAAAATCATCAAACTGTGACACAAATTCGCGATTAATTTTGTAAGAGAGTAAGAAATAAAAACTAGTCAATGCCACGTTATTTCTAGCAAAAAAATAATAAATCCCACATATTGCCAGGAAATATATCGAGCGTAGTGATCTTTGCCATAAATACGGAAATTGCATCATAAAAATGCAATTTCCTCGAACGAAAAACCATCAATTTTTTTATTAAAGAATTTTTTAACCGAAAACACCTTTGCTATTTATTCGTAACAATTGCCGTTCTAAGTATATCTCCTATCGCGGTTTTCCTGCTGAGATCATCACGGAATCTATCGACGAAAATAGCAGCACAAGACAAGTGGATATTTACCTCTCTCGCTGGCATCATCCACTAGAATAATTTCCTTGAGTAAGGGCCGTGGAGACCGATTGATAACACTCCAAACGGTCCTCAATAACGTCGACCATGCTTCATTATGGAAAACAATGACGATCGAAGTCGTCGGAAGCAGTTTCGGGTATTTCTTATCCTTACATCTGAAATTGAAAATTGTGGAACTAGTATTACATAGTTCAGTATGAAATTCAAGCAAAATTACAAGAGTGAAAGTACCCAAAGCCTGTCAAGGTCGACGAAAAGAAATTGCAACTTCCGGACGAATTGCACATCTCTTAATGCGGCCTTGCTGATGTTCCACATAAAATAACTGCTCCTTCGAGTGATTTTAAGTGATTTTTTTTATAATTGCTTTCAAGCGCTGACCATATGTTTAAACAAATATCAACCTACTACTACTCATATACATATTTGCGTAACAGTTAATCGACTTATTTAATAAATGTCATTTTAGTCATGTGAATTCTATCACTTGTAATAAGTAACATTAGAAAAATGTGCTTCCTGATCTTCACATCCGTGATACTTTGTGGAAACAAGAATTTTATTACATTTTTTATTACCTTTTTCTTCGTATTAGGAACATAATAACTGTCACTTTTCATAATTGGTTTTCTTGGCACTAAAAAAATTGGTACTCTACAGTCCAATTTAACACAAGATCACACGAAAATACAGAAAGTTTTAATTTGTCACCTATTTGCCATTTTTTCTATAGTTTTGAAACAGCAAGTATACTATTTCCAGCCAATAATTAAGTGAAAAACAAGTTACTCCGCGATTCAAGTAGTACCGAACCAAATTTTAGTTTTTCTTTTAAAACGTTTTATTTTTCGTTTTAATGAATCACAATGTTTAGGCATAAGCCCCTATTAATAATTAACTAGGAATATTTGCATTTACCTGAGGAAAATAGTTAAAATTCTTAAAAATTTTCGTCTTGTGAAGTCTTCAGATAACTAAAAACAAATCCACTACCAACAATAAATATTGACTAGAACACAATCTAAAAATGATTATTAACACTTTACAAACGTCGTTAAACAGATATAATCCCAAATCTTTAGCACAACACGTTTTGAAATCGAATTTCGGCGAAGGATTACAAGCGCGGGAATACCACCAACCTAACAGTACGCACTAAACACCCCGCTCATACGTAGATCTCAGTGATTTTAATGTCTCCAGGTTATTTAAAAAAGTCCAATTTATCGCTGGAAATACAATATTAGCATTACATGAACCGAATTCGACAAAAAATTCTTTTGTACTGTTCTACAGGGTGTCAAAAAATAGAAGAATCACTTCAGTAGTCCATATACAGAGTGTAACGAAAAGATGGGAACAACAGAGAACCAGAGATTCTCCAGCTCAAAATAGATCTACTTAGCCCAACTTACCTCTATACCAAGTTGCACAGTTGCCAAATTTCAAAAATTATTTTCGATTTTTTTTAATAACTTTTAATCGATTTCAATACAATTTGGTAAGAGCAATTTGCCATCAAAACCACATGTTTTCATACAGTTGCTTTTGTTTTTTCTTGTTTGTAAAGTACCCATCAATTAACAATTTAACACATTTTAAAACATATTTTTGTAATACGTTATTCGAGTGATGGTAAAAATTCTATTTTATTCAAAAGACCCATTCTTTTTGAATAATTTTTGTAACTTATAAAATTTTTGTATCGGTCTCCGTTTTGGAGTAAAAAAATTATTTAAGTCGAAGTTTCAAAATTTCCAATGTTCGCCCATTTATTATTATTGAGTTTTAAATTATTTTTTTTAATTTGACTTTCGTTACTTTATGTACGTGAATGTTAGACAATAATGTAACTAGTTATCAATTTAAACCAAAAAAGGCATTTTTCACAAAATTGTGAATTTCTAAAAATCGTTCGATTTCTACCCAACTCAATAACTAATTAAAATCTACACTGTCTTTATGGAAAAATTAATTACAATAATAATAAGTAAAGTAATAATTAAATAATTAAATGCGTTTTTAAAAACAATAATAATAATTGACGGACGTCCGAAATGTTGACACTTCTACTTAAATTATTTTTTTATTCCAAAACCAAGGCCGATACAAAAATTTTATAGGATACAAAAAGTGTTCAAATATAAAGGGTCTTTCGAATAAAAAAAGAACTACACCATTCGGGTAATGTATAATAATAAAATATGTCCTAAAATGTGTTCAATAGTTGATAGGTAAGTACTTTACAATACACGTAACAGAAAAACAAAAGAAATAGCACCAAAACATATGGTTTTGATGACAAATTACTTGTACCAAATTTCATCAGAATCGATGCAGGCTAAAAATTTAAGATATTTTTTCTTCAAAATAAAGCTAATTTTTCAAGAAATTGTTTTACATTATAATTATTTTCCTCAATCACCTATACTAACATGAGATCGAAAATAAACTCAATTAGAGCAAGCTGCGCCTGCAGAACTTTAGCCGTTTATTAACACTTTAGCCACATTTTAGCCTTTTATTTACGGCCGCACTTTTGAAGTTATGTTGTCTTATGTTGGTTTTATACAGCATATGATGTGGCTAAAGTTACACTTCACTTTCAAGGCTGCTCTAATTGAGTATATTTTCGATCTCATGTTATAAATAACAATAAACGCTGAAATTTTTAACCTGCATTTAAAGAAAACGCTATTCGAAGTGCACCTGAAGTGCACCTTTAGACCAATGTATCTTTGTGGGAAAGCCCCGAATCTTTATACTTTGCTATATTTGGATTACTGAAGTCATTCTCTACAATGTTCTGAACTCGGAATTTGTCAATTTTGACATAGCCTGTATATCAACATTAGGAATATTAAAAAATATTAAAAACAAAACACCTTCTACGAGAAC
Source organism: Tribolium freemani (assembly GCA_939628115.1). Lineage (NCBI taxonomy): Eukaryota > Metazoa > Arthropoda > Insecta > Coleoptera > Tenebrionidae > Tribolium > Tribolium freemani. The sequence goes on from OW626790.1 coordinate 11,599,303, forward strand.
GTAATGAGCTAAATTTAATTTTCTTTAACGAAAACACTTTTATGTACATATGTTTATCTTTATTTTTTTATAGAAAATCTGAATAAATACACAGTTTTTATTTAATAAATGTCAGTTTAATTTGCCCGATCGGATATAATAAATTTTATTCAATAGCATTGGCAAAAAGTGGAATTATTTTAAATAATTAGACGTTTGATGTATAACAGTATTTTATATTAACATTAAAATATTTATGGATTAAAAATTACTTTTTGAAATGGCCTGTGCTTATAAAAATGTGCTAAATTTTTTATCAAATACATTATTTACTATTGCCACCAATAACTAAATTATTTAGTAAGAGGTGAAAGTTCATTTCTTTATTTAATTTGCGCCGAATTTTCTCCAGCACAAGGAAAGCAACACACAAATTAAAAATGTCCTTAAAACACCTACACAATTTAAATAAAAACCAGTCAACAGATAGAAACACGAATTGATTATTGGTTAAATTACTGGAATTTTTGCAATATTGTCGAAAGAATTATTAAGATATTAAGTTTAATTACCAATAAAATTTGTTATCACGAGATAACACAATCCGTCTTAGTCGTAAAGCTAAGTGTTTCCGGCACGTAAATAAAATAAGAATAGAGCACACAAACGGGCCTATTTTCGCTCTTACCCTTCAAGCCTGACATCGGCCAACGACCGATTCAGCGAGATCATGTCGCTCGCCAGAAGATTAAACTGGTTAAGTTTAAACTTCTCCTTCATGAGTCCCTCCTGTTCTGGGGGAATATGCACCGCTTTGCCCATCTCCCCTGGAAGCCCGTGTGCTGGAAGGACGGTCGGCGCCGGCCGCCACCGCCTCAATTCCGTCTGTTTATACGTAGCTTGGACCCCATTGCTGCAACCCCTCAATAAACCAACAGCCCCCACAAACCCACCCACCCCTCACCTGTGGCTAACCCCCTCGACCTTATCCTTGGAGTCGTAATCGTCGTAATAATTCAGCTCCGCGCTCTGGGGCTGCTTCTTGCACGAGCCCCCCAAGCACTCGGAGTAAAACGACAAGATGACGACGTCCACCAGGAACCAGACCAGAGACGTCAACAGGATCACCCGGCAGGTGTGTATCCGTAATTTACCGTGGAACATGTTGGAAGAATCAACTAACACTACACATCACAATAACAACACTATCACAGATCAAACGATAATGTCAAAAACTTAAAGAAATTTGAGGGAAAACTGACAGTTTTAGTGATGCATAGTTACGCCGGAACGAAAATAAGGAGGTTTCTAAGCGTCAAGACGTGTTCTTGGGTCATTTTTCACACCTGTGATGCACCACGTCGCACATTCCCGCTGACAGCTGTCAAAGCGGATTAAGCAAAGGACGCATGCGCACCAGGTGATGTGACCTTAAAAAGGTAACTTCCCCACCAGCTGACCTTTGCGATTTATTACCAACAATGAGGAAAATTAACCCATTAATCCCATTCGAGATTTCTACACCTGCTGAAACCCCACTTTCTTCATTTCCTCACCAAATCTGCCTCCATTGTTTGGACGAGCAAACTTAAATTCCGGGGAATAATCACAATAAAAAAATCGGTTGGCTGCACTTACCTATACAGGTTGTCCCAATGATCCGAAAAAGTTCCATAACTTGTTTGTTGTTAGAGATATTGACTTTTTCTTTTTTTTTTAGATTATAGCTGCGTTCCTGCTGCATATTTTTAAAATGTTTCGGTATACAGCGTGATTCTTAAATAGACCGACAAAATTTTACCCATGGTAGTCTGAAATGAGTACATGCTGGGAAAAATAGTAAAAAAATTCCTTTCATAACCATTTTTGGAATAAAAATTTTCAAAGTTATGTTAGAGATAAAGCGTACGCCACTGATGTGTTCGTCAGAAGTATTAGCACAGTTAGTGGAAAGCATAATAATCATCTGATGATGTACTTGATCAATGCAACAATGATCACTGTGTATTATCGATATTCATGATGAAAACGAGCACATTTTTTTCAATACAATTGATTTGAACTCATGAGCGTCGTAAGTGGCACGGATTAAGGGGTTTCTACCCCTATGAAATAAAAACGTAAATATGGTACAGATCGTTTCTGCTTATCCTTGGAAAGCTGTGATAAAATTTTGTCGGTCTATTTAAGAATCACCCTGTATATACAGGTGTCCCAATAGTAAAAAAACACTAGTTATGTTTTTTCAAATGGAACACCTAAATTTTATTGCATGTTTGGACGTAGAAAAATTAAGAAGCTTGTTAAAAGTTGAATAACTTGAAAAAGTTAAATGAAACACTTTATTTTTTGCTCTTGCTTCCCAAAAATTATTAAATTGTCTATATAAAAACAAAGTTTCAAATGGCTAAAGTTAATAACTAAAAAGATATTTGACTTTAAAAGTTAATTTCAGCAACAATGCACATTATTCATGAGCATTGTTGTTACCATAGTAAACCATACCATAACCATGGTAACTCCACCAAGGACCATTTGTTGGAGTTCATAAGGGATTTAAAAATTCTGCAAAGATATTAAAATTTTAGTTATTTTCCTGCAATAAATGACGATTCAGTAGTCAGCAAGAGACACTTAACTGTTAATGTTTTTAGAGAGACAACTTAAAGGTCTTTTAGATACAAAAATAAAAAATTGGTTGTTCCATTTAAAATTTTTAAGTTATTCAACTTGCAACAAACCTTTTCATTTTTTATCTTCTTGACTACAGTAAGTTAAAAAAAATATATCCTTTAAGTTTGAAGTTTTTTCTTTAAAGTGGTGAGTCCTACTTTTCTAAGAGCACAAAAAATCCAACTAGGAGAATAAACAAGATGAAATACAACAACCTCCACTCGGAGTAGTTCATTAGATTCTTAGTTTTTATGTAATATTTATTTTAAAAAAGCGTTTTTGTAAAAGAAAATCAAATTATTTTAAAAACAAAGCAAAATCGACCAATAACAATTTAGCTTAAAAGCAACAGTGTTAAATGCTACATCCAAAAATGCAAAATAATATGTGTTCCATTTAAAAAAAAACATGTTTGTATTGTAGCTAATTTCCTGTATAATTGAAAATAATTTTAGGTGAGGCAGGGGGTTAGTATCTACGGCTTTCGTAAAAAAAAGATTAATTTTCTAACATTTAAAGGTCAATAATGCACTTTTTCACATCGCTGGGACACCCTGTATTTAATTTTTCTTCAGTTTAAAAACATTACAAAATTAAAACGATTATAACATGATTAAAATATTCAAATCAATAATGAATACATACAACTAACTAAATTTATCCATTTTAAAACAGTTACGTCACTTGCAGTATTGGTAATCCCTAAATATACTCAGAGTCCCAATTCTCCTCATCCATATGAAACTTCTTGCTTTCATGCAGTGGATTTTTTGCGACTGCGACATTCGTAGTTCGTGGCATATTTTCCGCCATAGCCAATCTCTGTGATGGGCAGGTTGCAATGTGTTCAATCATTTTTTCTTTAGTGGGGAATCTATGCATGGCATTGTAGATGCAAGGCACATAATCTGGATAGTTTTTCATACATTTAATAATATGGTGCTGTAAGTTGGCTTTCAGCATACGGTGCTGTGGGTTAAAAGGGCAGGAGACGAAATCATCCATGCTGGTCAAATGATTTAAAATTTCAACCTAAAAAGTAAATAAATAAAAGTCTACAAGCGCCCACCATTATTTACCAAAACACTTGTCCGTTTAGAGTTTTGTAAAAAAAGTATATTAGCTGTGATATTGGAGTAGGTTAGGGTTGGGTTGTGTTGTTTTGTAGGTTAGGTTATACACTTTCTTTTTATGGTGCGAATAATACAGATTGAAGACCTTTGAGTCAACTGAATCAATCAGCACCAAAAAATTAAAACATTATCCGCCAAGCTAGAACCTTTACAGCCCCAACACCTAACATATTTTGCAAACCCATCACCAGTGTATGCAACCAGTAAATCAGTAAATCTTTTAAAAAGGAGGGAAACTTTTGTACAAATTTTGTTTAGCATTTTTGATACAGCGGACGACTCTGTAAGTACTATTCGTTTTTTATTTTGCGTATTTTTTTAATTGTTTATCTGGAGTGCATGCAATAAAACACGCTGAAAAAAGCGATAATTTTTCTTGCATTATAGTTTTTTTTGTACTAAGTACTCCTTCCATTGTTACATATGGGGCATTTTACGTGAAACGGACAACAACAAAAATGCGACAACCTGAAGTTCGGTTACAATTGTTTTTTTTTGTGAACGACTTATTTAAAAAGTTGTTGACTTCTAAAATAAATTGACCAAAATATTAAGCATAACGTTTTTGTAAACTGTTATTTAATTAAGCAACGAATACCAAAATATTTAAAATGGTGAATAATATAGAAAATTTACTGAAAAAAATAACTGAAAAAAAATTGCCCAAGTTACCAAAATTCGGATTTGAAACTTCACTTCCGGTTTTCTACACGAAAAAAATTTCAAATCTTCTATATAAAGCACTATTTTAAATATTTATTTATGCATTAGTTATCTGAATCACAGTTTCCTAAAAGTCTGTGTCTCATATTTTGTCAATTTTTTAGAAGTCAATGACTTCACAAATAAATCTCATACAAAAAAATCATTATGTATTTACACCACCTTTACAATCATGCTTTTTAGGCGAGAATGACCGAATTTCAGGTTGTCAAATTTTTTTGGTTGTCCACTTCACGTGAAATGCCCCATATGTCTTTCCTTTTAGCTGAAGTGTTTTTGCGTTTTTTCTTTGTAACACCAAACAAAGACAATACTTTTATGCATAATTAATTTATTTGGCAAAAAAACATTCTAGTTGCGACAAACACAGACGGCTTTATCGTTGCAATATCCCCCACGTTTCTTCAAGTAGAGACAATGAGCGGCACATGCGGAATGGTTTAGTTTGACGGAGGCCCCCCGGAAGCTCCCTTCGGCACTGAGGACGTCACAAGTGAAACGTTTGACCCGGACGTGCTCTGTTTTTGACCAATTAATTTTATCAACAAATCAATTTTCAAAATTTTGTCTTACCTCCATCTGCAGGAAAAGCTGTGGTTTCGAGGATGCAGAAAAGGGCAACTAAAGCAATAATGATCAGCTTCATTTTGCGGTGTTGGTAGTACTGGTCTAAGGGGGCCTCGAGGCTGCTTTTATATTGCATTGAGAGGAAACGGTACTTTACCTGGGTTTTTCGAAAAGTGAAGAAATAATAAGTAAGAGATAAGGGGGTCGTGACTTGTAATAATTGTCTGATTTTATTATCATTATTTGCAGTAATTCCCATTCTCATATTGTCGGCTTAGAGTGTAAACATTTTTTGCTAACTCCATATTAAGAATTTTTTCAGGACAAACCAAAAACTTCATAAATTATGAGCATTTTTGTTTCTTAGCAGGTCAAGATTCTCACTCGCACAGTATCACTCACTTTTCCCACTCGTTATGTAATATACTATTTTTACGGAATATTGGGAATTCTTTAGAACGATTTAAAAATATTGTACACAGTATTGTATTTTATGGAACAAGCATTTAATGATGGATACGAGTACGAAAATTACGACACTTGTACGAATGCCTTAATAGGCATTAAATGCGAGTTGCAAACACTATTTTTTCTCCGATTCGACCGGTCATTATTTTTTTTACAAAATGTCAAACTATTGTCAAAATCTCCAGGCAAGATGGAATTTAAAAGTTGCAGTCATGTTACATTCCCATTGGTTACAAGTTGTCCCATGATCGTCATACTGCATTCCCAATGGTCTCGACAAACTCTTAAAGAATTGAGTAGAAAAGAATAAAAAGTTCAAAAATCGTAACAAAAACTTTATTCACATACGAAAATACAAATGAGCGTGCATCGGTGACAATGACCCTTAAGATATATGTTAGATCCTAAAACTAGTGACTGAAACACGTGACTAAGATTAGGTTTGCAAAATTGCATAAGGCCTTATTATTTCCATTAGTACCTACTTTACAACATTATTTTTGTACTTAACTATAGTGTAGACCGAATCACAGACTTTCATTATTAATACATAAAAAACAAATTAAATACCAATGAAAAACGTTAAAAAGAATGAGATATAAAACACACGTAAGTACTAAAAAGACGGCAAGAAACGAAAATAGACGAGGTATTTACAACAGTACAAATAAATTAATAATGAACACATGATCTAACAAAACAAAAAACATTTAAAACCTACGCCGGTTCATTACTAACCTTCCCGTGAACCCTAAACCGGTACAAACAAGTATAATTCGGATTGCCATGATTCGATTTAATCCTGATTTCGATCATAGAAAACACCTTTGGTTCCCCAACCGTGAAAAACTGCAACGGATCACCGTCATAGTCATAAACAAACTCCCCTAACCAAACCGGATCTTTATCGTTCTCTCCATTCAACCCAAAAACTTCAAACTCCTTAGGCGCCGAATCGATCTTACCTTCAGGCACCAACAACCGACTAACATGTTCCAGGGAAAACGCCTCGATTTTCACCCTCGACGCCAACTTAATGACCAACAAGCCCGGAAAATTCTGGAAAGCCCAACACTCGCCCGGATTTATCCCCGGAGTGATAACAGTCCGCGGGGAAACTGTCGGATACCAAACGGGAATCCCCAGAACCGAAATAACCGCGGTACCGGCATAGTAACTCTCGGTACATCTAGTAGTCACGATCTCCCCACCCAACCGCTCCATTGCGTAATCGACCAATCCGGTTTTATCAGCGTCGTAAATCCGCAACGCTGATTGGACGATTTTCCTGATTTGGGTTTCGTCAACCGAACTCGGGTCGAGCTTGGATAACTGCACGACCACTTTTTCCATAACTTGATTGGCTGCGTCCGAAACGTCAAAGTTGGTTGTTAGGTTCAGTAAGCGGTTTTCGAGATCGGTTTTCGCAACGAACAGTGCATGTAACCAGTCGGTTAAACCGTTCTGGTTTGATAAAAAGTGCGGATCGTTGAGCAAATTTGTAAAAACGCGAGTTATGTAAGGTTCCAAATCGATGATTTGGCGGCTGCAACACCGGTTCAGTTTTTGGGTCAGACGGGCTAAGTTTCGCACGTTTTCGGTTCGGATTTGTGCAATGATTCGGCCTAAATCGGCGTTTTGATTCTGTTGCTCACTTTTAATTCGATCAATTTCGAGCCGGAGTTCCTCGATTACGTGTTGGAATTTCTCATCAGATTCTTGCCCTTTGTGGTTATTAACAATGTTGTGGATTTTTGGATTTTGGAGGATTTTTTCAATAATCTCGTCTGTGTTTATTTGATTGGGTGTTAGAACAGGCGGTGAACTTATTATTTTTTCTGCTACTTGTTGTTCTACAGGGATGGAAGTACGGTTGGTAAAAGACCAATAGATGGCACTGCCCAGTGACGACAGTAAAAACCAAGCTGCAAATATTTTTTATCAACTGCTTTGAAGAGGGGTTTTTGGTACGAAAAGATTTGCAGTTTACAATGAGTCGTAATTAGATTGAAATGTTTCATGAAACGTGATTTTTCAATTAGGAAGCGGGGAAAAAATCAATTTCAACAACAAAACACTAAACTTACCAGACTTTTAGCCGCGATTTTATTCGAAAAACATGCACCCTGGAATTTGATTTCAAACATTTTTTTACATTTTTTACTAAAAAATTTCTAAACAAATTAACGTTTATACACCGAGTGGCATTAGAAAATAGTTATTTGATTTGTGTATCTTTTTTGGCCGAATCTGTTTGTTGTGGCCGAGGCGTTAGCCGAGGCTGCAATTCAGGTGAGGCCAAAAAAGCACCCTAGGCCGAGGTGCACACAACGTTTTTTAGGCGATGATCACAACAGAATTAAAGAACTTGATCATAATTCATTTTCGAATATTTCTCTTCTCTAAAACATAGTTATCTTTGGAAATCTTTGTTGATAAAATAGTTTTTAACAGATGGGTCCAAAAAAGTGACAGATGGGTCCAAGAAAATGTCAGATGTGTACAAAAAAGTAAAATTTGCAGATGAGTACGAAAAACGAAAACTTTATGGCGCCAATGGAGGCTACAGAATTATCTTTTTTGTAAACATCGCCTAAAAATTATCGGCTAATTTTTAACAAAATTCCTTCAAATATCACGTTTCTGGCTGAAAAAAGGTAGAACGCAAAAATTACTTTATTTTAAACTAACGTAGGGATTTTTCAACAGTATTTTTGACAAAATTTATTAGATAAATTGGGATTTTAGCAGAAAACTCCGCGGAATAATAGCTTTTTGACTAAAAAATGGGGATAATACCCGAAAAATACATATAGTTATTGTTTTCAACCTAATTTGATGTTTTTTCTCGCAAAAAAATTGTGTTCTTAAATGCTCGGGAAAAATTCAGTTTTGTCCGCTTATAACTTGATTCAAAAAATTAAAATATTTAAATTGTAAGATACGAAATTTGTCTGTTATAAAAAAAACAGGCGCCCAATAATGTCTCACTCAGTGTAGTTTTGCTTAAATTGCAAATTGTCTTAATATTGTTCTATTAATTTTTATACAGGGTGGGGCATTTATGGGTTATTTCAGAAATTTTCTTAGTTGCAATCAATAATACCAATTCCAGCAGTCATCTGAAATTGTTAGAAAATTACAAAAGTAATCCACAATTGCAATGTTTTGTCAACTTTGTCTTGACAGTTTTGCTAAAATTTCATTCTAAAAGATAAGAAACCAATTTTAATTCAATTAATTAAACTGGTCTGCAACATCTTCCTTTTTTTTCTTCTTATAAAGATCTGAAATATGCGACATGTCCTTTAAAAAAATTTTTTTTGACTCACATTTCTTTACCGAAAATCTTAGCGTAGTATCGATAACATGATAACATGAAGAACGGTTTCATCACGAAATATTGCACATTGATGAGAGACAATACAACGGAAAGTAATCAGATGGTCAGAAGCAAAGACAGTCTAATTTTTGTTGGTTAAAACTAATGGAAAATATGAAAAGAAAAAAAACTATAAGAAACTATAGAACTATAAGAAAAATAAAGAAAACAACTACTATGCAAATAGTAGTTACATTTTCTTAATAACCACGCATAATAATAATAAGAAAAAATAGTAATTTTTTGCAAAACAGTGTTATTTAAAAATCAAATGCAATATCAAGTGGTAAGAGTAATTAGTATTTTTGGTTGCATCTAAAAAAAATTCAGAAATAAACCACAATTAACTCACCCTGCCAACTTAAATTTTTTGTAATATGCAAATCTCTTATTTTAGTTTTTAGTGTCGCAATTTTAATTACTTATTTTATGATTGGTAGGAAGCTAGTTCGACATTAAACTTGCTTTTTGTCTTTATTACTAAGCAAAAGCAAAAGGCATAAGTTAGTTTATGGAACGCTAAGCACACCGGCAAAAAGTACACAACAGGGGCATTTTTATTTTAGTTTTTCTTCTAAAAATAAGTGCGGCCCTCACCCCTTAATACCACCTCGCTAACAATAAAAGGAAAAAAGCATGTAGTAGATGTGCACTGTTTATTATTTTATTAATATAATTTAAGCAACAATATAAAACCGCTATAATAGTTACAACACCGAGTTAAATAATAAACTATGAAAGTTAATTAAAAAAAAATCAAACGAATGAAAACTCCACTAAGACTATGTTATTATTCAACACCACACAAAAAAATGAATGAAAAATGGACAAACTAGATAATACAAGGTAAGAAACAAGCTTCAACTCTTCACACAACTGACAATAATATTGTTAAAGAAGCGCCATTTTTATCGAAAGATGTTCGATGCTGCGTTTATGAATGAGTTATAGTAACTAGAAATGTAACGTCCGCAGTGAGGGTGGCACGAAGGGGCGAGGGAGACGCCACTAGCCAACAACACATGTAAACCTGAAATACCACCCATCGATAACTGCATCGTTGGAAACCCTCAACATTTTGTAAAGCTTAAAGCCATTGGCAACTTAAAAATACAGTAGTGAAAAACTGTTTCTCTCTATCTGCTCTCTAACTCAAGTTATTTAGATTTAACGTTGCAATTATGACGTCGTAACCGCCTCTCGAGCATTTAGTCCAATTTTAAGATCAATCAGATCTTCTCGCGAAGTTTAAGACGAAATTTAAGAAAGAGAAAGAGAAAGTGGTTATTGTGATTTTGTGACAAATATCTGTCAGGTTTTTGATGAGAGGGTTCAGTGACGTCACGAATTCTTTCTTTGAAAGCGATTATCTCGCTTATTTTTCATCGCAAGAAATTTGGAAAAGAATCTAGGACTGCTATAAAAAAATAAGTTGCCAATGCCTTTAAACAATTCATCAATCGGCAAAATCCAAGAACAAAAATTCTATTATTTTAACCGATTTTCACCAATCTCGCGAAAGGCCGCCACAACTCACCTGCAAAAACCAAAAGGGGGAGCAGACACAAGGCCACTACAGCCCCCGTCTTCCTCGGCGCGGATTTTCTCATCAGCCACGTATCAACCAGCATAATCCAGCTCGCCAAGTGGTGCAATTTCTTCCCGAAGTAAATCATCGTCGAATTGGACGTCTCATACACCGAAAGGAAGCACCAAAACACCGATGTGTAAATGGTCGTAAAGACCGAAGTGATTATCGATGTAAATGTGCGTCTCCGCGTAGTCGACGCTCGGCTAATTTTATAACTTTCCTCGATTTCTTCATTGTTGTTTGACGATGAGAACAGTCTTTGTTTGATGAATTGAGACGGTGTGTAGCAGGATTCAGTGTTGGTGCTGGAATCCGAATGGATAGTCCTTCGGGACATGTTGGGCATTTGGACAACTCCAGGGGCGAGCTCGACACGGTCTCGCGAATGCCGCGAATACGTATAATCGGTCTTGGGATATTTGCTGCAAAAAAAAGTAATAAAAAACACAAAACGAAAAAAAAGCGATTTAAGAGAGATAAGATAAACCGTAGCGAAAAATAAACGAAAAAAAGCGATTTAAGAGAGATAAGATAAACCGTAGCGAAAAATAATTATTCAATACCGTGCTATAGCTACTTACTCTTGACACCACTTTTCTAATATCATACGTTTAAATAATTCAAATTAAAATTCACCAAAATTGAGGTTAGGTATCAACGTCGCCAACCTAACGAGTTTGTTACTAATTTCTGTGCTAATTTTAAACATGTTTTTTATACCTTATACAATGTAATTATTGTTGTTGTTTAGTTTTTATTATTGTATTTTTAGATAAAATGCTTTAATGAACTAATAAAGGCAAGCTACTTTAGCGGATTTAAAAAGTCAACTTGAAACTTTTAAAATTATGCAGTTGGCAACATTAAAATGTGAAAAAAATTAAGATGAGAAAATAAACTTACTCCCAATATCTCCCCGCTTTTCTGTACAAGCTCAGGGCTGAGATCTCAGCAGTGCCGTTAGCTGCCTTTCTTGCATCTTCAATGATCTGATTTTTCTCATTTTCAGATATGTGGGAATGCGAATCGGTTTCACCTTCCTCTGATGAATAATCAGAAGTCTTAAATATCGAACGAGTCGATTTTGTACTTTTGCTCTTCACTGGTTTGGTCACACTTTCATAATATTCGTTGCCACCAGTCGTTACCGTTGTTCTAAAATTGTATTTACTATTTTGTTAATGATAATTGATAAAAAAATACCTGACTGAACGTCTCGTCGATCTCGTCACATGATTGTGCCCTTCGAAGGCTTCCTCATCTACAAAAGTTTGCGTCTGAAACGGTGTTTTAGACCTGGATCTCGACCTTAACTCCATGATTTCCAGACTGAAAACAAGACAAGTCAAATGCAAGTCTCCTACCGGATGGGTTAAAAATACCCACTGCGCTATTTTTGGGCATACCAAACCCTTTTTTTAATTACCTTTACGGAACGTTCAACACACCAATCATGGACACAATAAAACAACCGTCACCAAAATTCAAACGTGTTTAATGATCAAACAAAACCAAATTCCAACGGTTTTAACGTAAACATAATACTAAAAATTAGTACAAGTACAGATGCATAATGTATGTTTAACATGACGTCATCTGTATATTTAATGTTTGGTCTTTATTTAAACTAGACTTAAGGTCGAACTCTCCGCGGCTAACTTCACACCAGAGATAATAATGGCGGATGACGTAAGTGAATGTTCAATGCCAACTAATTCAAAGAATGAACCCTGAATCGGTATACACACGTCGATTCAGCATTGCCGTGATTACTGAGGATGCGTAATTCCACGGTTCGAAACGTCTGATTTTTCGCACTCACGCCAAAAGTTTGAATAATCGAATCGTCCAAATCGTAAACGAACTGACCTAAATTCTCCTCACCCCTCTCCCCAAAAGCCTAAAACAAAAAAATTATTCAAATCAAACGCCAGCGCCAGTGCTACCAACCCAAATTTCGAAATTTTTGGGGGCCCTCGTTGTGCTTTCCCCAATGCGGATGTGCTCCAAACTCACGTGGGTTATCATAACCGGACGGCCTAATTTTATGCGAATACGACCCTTGTCCCCGTAAAAGGCGTAACACTTTCCCGGAATTGTGTTCGCTTGGAGCAAAACTCCAGGGTCGGAGTGGCCCACCCAGTCAATAGTGCCGAAGAAGCGGAGCCCGAATCGCGAGGGCAGGGAAGTGGTTTCAGGGGTTGAAATGATGGAGCCCCCGGCGGACTCAGAGGCATAGTCTAGGGAATGTGGGGTTAAGGGGTGATCATTTTGGAGGAAAAGTCGTGAAACCAAAAATTCCGATTGTGTCAGAGTAGAAATTGTCCAACGCTTTTTTCAAGTTGGTTTTGAAATTTTGGTCGTAATCGACTTTCCACGAACGAATTTCCTCCAACTGCTGTTTTATTTCGATTATTTCCTTATGAAGATGCGTCACTTCATAAAGTAATTTTTTGCAGTGGATTTGGGGCATGTCGATGGCGTCCAGGTAAGTTTGGGGGTTGTAGCGGAAATCGCGATTCCACAATACGATTTTGCCATAATGGAGAGTGCCAGCAATCAGAATTATGTAAAAAATTTGCCAGAGATAGTGCCACAAACGTGAGGAATGCGCTTCACGTGTTTGCTAAAAAAACATATTGCACGATATAAGTAATAATTTTCTTAAAAAAAACTCACAAATTCCATTACAATTAACGGACAGTTCGCCACCACAGTTGACAACAAAATTTTTTGATTCGAAATTGTTTTTTGACCAGCAGTGCCAACATCTAAAAATCCTAACCACCAACCCAACGGATAAAAATCCCAAGTAACGTATTTTAAAAAGTTGGAAAATGGCAAAATTATGTGATGTTATCCTTAACAGCTTGCTTTGCAGCACATATTTCTTTGTAGTAGTAAGTACAACAAAATTTATCAACTAAAAGAACTGAAAACAAAAAACTCCAAGAAGTTAACAGCTGTGTGTTTAGGTTAGGTTTGACAATTGTTGTGCCCGTTAAGTTTAAAGTTGAAATTTGCATTAAAAAGGCATAAAAAGTCTCGAAGACCTTTTTGGAGGAGGCACCTTCATGCTCCTGTGCCACATCAGTCAAATTGAACGTTCAAGAGAATCCCTGGTGCGATCAGGTAAAATATCTGTCATTTTGGACAAAAAGTAAAAAGTTTATCGTTGGCCCACAAGGTGCATGGCACTGGATTCCTCAGATCACTCGTATGCCGACGGAACGTGTTGCTAAAATACCGATCGACCGTAACCTAAGCTTCTGTTGCATGGGCGCTCCTGTCCTGTAAGTTTTTGGATGCAGAAGATACAAACTTTTCAGAACACACGGCATTCAAACGCCCCGTGGTTTGTTCCAAACAACCAATTCCACCGAGAGGTGAAGAAAAGTGGACCACTTTGGTGCGTGGCCGCCTAACGCGCGTTCAGGGACTAAGGACCAATGGTTTCCATTCTATAGGTGAATGCGACCATAACAATGGTATTTGTAATAAGTTTTCAAAAACTTATCGACTCGTAGTTCGATGGTGATATCGTCAATCGTACAGAGTTCACTACCAAAAAGTAGAATTAATAATTAATAATAATAATAATAATAATAATAATAATAATAATAATTACTGTAATATTTTATATAATATAATATTTTACCAAGTATTTTACATTTTAACATTTTTATCAACCTTATTTAAAAAAATAATTCAGTAAAATGCAACGTTGGCATTTCAGTAGTTTTGAAACAGAGAGTAGTATAGTTATAATAATATCACTGCTAATATTGTAGTTAGATTCTGTTTCTTAATTTTTAGTTTTAGAAGAATAAAATTTATCAATTTTCTCTATACTTTTTCTCTTATTTTATAAAAAGGATTCCATATAAACACTACAGTATTCAAGTTTTGGTCGGACACCTGAACAAAATAATTTGATTATTACCATAATATTTTTAGTCTTTACACTGTCTTCTAATGAAACCACAAATACGAAAACTATCAGAAATAATGTATACAAGGTAATTCTTAAATAGAACGACAAAATTTTATCACAGTCTTCCAAGGATAATTAGAGACGATCTGTACTATATTTACGCTTTTATTTTCGTATTTTCGGTTTTATATTGTTGCTTAAATTATATTAATAAAATAATAAACAGTGCACATCTATTACATGCTTTTTTCCTTTTATTGTTAGCGAGGTGGTATTAAGGGGTGAGGGCCGCACTTATTTTTAGAAGAAAAACTAAAATAAAAATGCCCCTGTTGTGTACTTTTTGCCGGTGTGCTTAGCGTTCCATAAACTAACTTATGCCTTTTGCTTTCGCTTAGTAATAAAGACAAAAGGCAAGTTTAATGTCGAACTAGCTTCCTACCAATCATAAAATAAGTAATTAAAATTGCGACACTAAAAACTAGAATAAGAGATTTGCATATTACAAAAAATTTAAGTTGGCAGGGTGAGTTAATTGTGGTTTATTTCTGAATTTTTTTTAGATGCAACCAAAAATACTAATTACTCTTACCACTTGATACTGCATTTGATTTTTAAATAACACTGTTCTGCAAAAAATTACTTTCTTTTCTTATTATTATGCGTGGTTATTAAGAAAATGTAACTACTATTTGCATAGTAGTTGTTTTCTTTATTTTTCTTTATAGTTTTTTTTCTTTTCATATTTTCCATTAGTTTTAACCAACAAAAATTAGACTGTCTTTGCTTCTGACCATCTTCTGACTACTTGCCGTTGTATTGTCTCTCATCAATGTGCAATATTGTGTGATGAAACTGTTCTTCATGTTTATGGATACTACTCTAAGATTTTCGGTAAAGAAATCTAAGTGAGTCAAAAAAATTTTTTTGTAAAGGACATTTCTCACATTTCAGACCTTTATAAGAAGAAAAAAGGAGGATTTCGTTGCAGACCGGTTTAATTAATTGATTTAAAATTGGTTTCTTATCTTTTTTAATGAAATTTTAGCAAAATTGTCAAGACAATGTTGACAATACATTGCAATTGTGGATTACTTTTGTAATTTGCTAACAATTTTAGATCACTGCTGGAATTAGTATTATTGGTTGCAACACCGTTGCAACTAAGAAAAAAAAATCAGAAATAATCCATTGTTGCCTCACCCTGTATAAAAAATGTATTAAACCAAATTAGGACAATTTGCAGTTTGTATTGTATTCCAAATGGTATTAGGTTATATGGCCCCAGTAAAATATTTTGACTCTAATAATGAGGGGATTACTTACCAATTGCGGTCCTTTTAGCAAACACCGCCAGAGAGCTCATAAATTCGTCCCAAGTACATTGAGCAGGCAGCCGTACAGAACCGGATTCAGGCCATTTGCATACGAATTGTTTCAGTGGGTAAAAATGTTCAGAAAATTTACAAACACTGTCAGAATCGGAATTTAAATCAATTATTTACACTTGTCACATTTATTCACTTCTCGCCACACCACACAAGCACTTATTAAATTACGATATTATTATGTTACAACTTATTCGAAGTCACTATCACTAAATTTACTAGAAGTTCACTAGCACTGTCACAATCGGATTAAAAATTAATTATTTACACTCTTTTTACACTTTATTTACACTTATCACATTTATCCATTTTCTGTCTTACCAGACAAACACTTAAATTAAGAGATTATTATATTAAGACTTATTCTAAATCACTTCCACAAAAATTTACCAGAAATTCACTATAACTATCAGAATACAGAATAAAAATTAATTATTTACACTCAATAAATTATATGCCGCCCTTCATCACGATATTGTTTTATCTGAGCAATATATTCGATTCTCCATCTTTTTAAACGTGGTGATTCCATGATGGCCATTCTTCTGTCGAGGGTTTTATATTCAAATCCTATCCTTCGCAAATACAGTCTAAATGTTTCATCACAACCCTCAATATCGTAGCCAGAATCAATTAATTTTTGTTTTAATGAAGTCGTTGTAGGAACCACATTTTCTTTGTACATGCTGTAAATGACACTCTTTATTTCTGTTCCTAAACTTTCACTAAATTTTGAAAACTTTTCTCTCCACTCGTTTTCGCTCGTAACTATCTTTTTTTATGATTTTTTGAATGGTTGTATAGGGTACCCTGGTTAGTTCACTTGCAACTTTAATCGAATTCGAATATCCCATCTTAATCAAACCCTGATACACATTCATCACTATTTCTTGAGCGTCGGTATGTAAATGACGCCTTTTTTTCTTTGACGGAAGTTCTTCGTCATCGCTGACGTCGCTGTATCCTACAAAACTACACTGAGTGAGACATTATTTAAAAAAGTATCACGTAAGATTTATTGAGTATGTTTTTGAATATGTTAAATAATTACAATTTTTAAATCAAGTTATAAGCTGGCAAAATTGGATTTTCATTATTTTTTTCTGAGTAGTATTTCAAGAACTCAATTTTTTGCGAAAAAAAATTATTAAGCGTTTTTCGGGTATTATGCACATTTTTTAGTCAGAAATCAATTATTTTGCAAAGTTTTCGAAAAGATAAACTAAAAAACTATTAAATTGAATAGAAAATGATATGTTTTTTATTTTTTGCTAAAAACTCAATTACGAGTAATTCAATAAATTTTATCAAAAATATGTTGAAAAAACCCTGCATTAGGTTAAAATAAAGTAATTTTTGCGTTTTACCACATGAAGGAATTTTGACAAAAATAAGCCGAAAATTTATCAAAAAAGGGTAAAAAACATTTTATGATGAATGAATACATAAAATACTAGCTTTGGTTGTGGTTTATTTCATGAATTTAATAATTTATACAATTACAGGTCAAGGTAAATTTGTACCAAAATTCTAAGCAATTCCCTTTCTTCTTTCCCAACCATTTTCCACAACTCGCTTTCCAGATGATCAAGATTCGACGTATCTAACGACTGACAAGCGGCAACAAGCGATTGTAGTAAAATAAACATCCTATGAGACATCCCGCAAGCTGAAAATTGTGACTTTGATTGCGTTCTATTTGAAAAAAAAAAAAAGATTGACACACTGAATTTTGAAAAACTGGTAACTCATGCCTTTGAGGTTGGTGCTAATTTTTAATTGTGAAATACCAACCTGACATTTAACTGCTGCCAATCATTTATTTCACTAGTGTATCAGTTTTTGTATACCTTTTAAAGCTTTGTCATTTTGGTCTCCCCATGTGTATTTTTCGAGTAATTTGGCCAAATTCGGCGACAGTTTTTGGGGCGCAGGCCTTAAAATCAACAAGAGCAAGACTCTGCTAACTTCACATTTCAACACAGTCTCAGCTCGGGCTCCATTCAGAGGCAACGTTTCAACAATTGAAGCAATATCATTAAAGGTGTTTAGCGCCCCTGTGTAGTCGCGACTTTCAATATAATGGGACGCTAACAATTCCAAACAAAAAATCTTAGTGTCTAAATTATCCTTTGATAATTCAACTGTGTTTTGTAAATGCTCTTCAACATCGCTCTCTCTGTCAATTTTTTTCAAAAAATCAACCAATTCTAGGCTGAGTCCCACAGGAATAGGGCAGTCTTCCGGGTAGCGACTCGCCGCGTAAGCAAAACAACCCACAGCAGCTTCCAAATTCTCCTGACAAGGGCTGGGGCACCCCAGCTCGTGGTCTTTCGTCTCAGCTGATAAAAACTGGCGCGCGGCTCGGGTCAAACAAGACGCCTCACCTGGGATATTCCCCAAAGACCCCTCACACCTTGCTGCCGAAATCCAGCACATTCCTGCATAAGCTGGCAGCTCTGAAGCCTCGCATTGTTTCCCTAACGAACTGAACGATTCGCAGGCTTCTGTAACGTTGGGCTTACGGAGGAAGCGTCTACAAGGGAGCACTTTACATTTGCATGGTGCATCAAAGAGCTCACTTTTTTAATTTGCTTGAAATCGTGTGGTACTGGTCCAAAATATCGCCAGTTGGTTCCAAACTCATTTTACATAACCTCACTTCTCGGAAAACATAACCTCACAAATTCGAATTTCGGGTAAACAATCATGAGTAAATTTAAGAAAAACGAAACCAAGATAACTCTTGTGCGAAACACCGAGCTGCCGGTGCCCAAAAATAAACTTGTGACTGACGGTAAACGCGAAAATGCGGGGAAAAAGATAAATAATCCGAAAGTTGCTCCCATAGTAAGTGAGCCAAATTTTGAGTTTCCGGAACTTAATTCGCTCCTAAAAATATCAGAAAAAATCGAGAAGGTCAAAAGTGTGACAAACACTAAGGTTTCCAATGTTGCGTTTAGTGAAAAGGTGAATTAAAAGTGTTACTTCGCCGTGCAATATTCTTGTTTTAGATGACAAGAAAAGTGAATTTTCCCTCAGATAGACCAATTTATAAAGATTTGATACCACTCGAGGTACCCTCTAAGTCACCTCCGGTCATAACATCGAGGGAACCTTTGCCTCAGAAAGACAAAGAACCGGTTTTATCCAACTATGTAAAACCCCCAGAAGCAAGGGAATTTTATTACGAACCGAGTACCAGACTTGACTCTCAATCATCAAAATCCGGGTTTAGTAATTTGCGCCTTTATAAATTAATCGAAACTCATCAATAAACGTATTTATTCAGCTTGAAAATTACACTTTTAAATCTTATTAAAGGCTGCAATGTCCACAGACTGGACGAAATCCTCAAACTCCTGAATCTTCTCAACCAATTCATCAACGGACACCTTCAAGTCTTCAACCACGCACATAATTTGCAATTTGTTGATTCCATAGCCCACAGGTACCAATTTAGAGGCCCCCCAAACCAACCCGTCCATTTCAATAGTCCTGACATTCTTCTCCATCTCCTTCATATCAGTCTCATCATCCCAGGGCTTGACATCAAGCACAATACTTGACTTGGCAATAAGTTCCGGTTTCTTCGACTTTTTCTCAGCGTAGGCCTTCAGACGCTCCTCCCTAATTTTCGCAGCCTCCGCATCCTCTTCCTCATCAGACGCAAACAAATCGACATCATCATCATCGTCTTTAGTAGTCGGGGCTGCAGTTTTCATGGGACACGCCCCAGAAACCCCCAACGATTTCAATTCCGCAGGAGTGAACGACTTGACATGGTTATACCAACGCAAGGCGTGGGGCAAATTCGCAGCGGGGGCTTTCTGGAGCTTGCCAAAAGCGTCCAAGTCGGCCTGAGACAACGAGTAGCTAAAAAGTGAGGTTAGATAATGTAAAATACACATGATTAGCCCACCCTTCGATGTAGCTGCGACTTTCAAGGAAACTGTTCAGTTCTTTCACACCTTTGTCGGTTTTGAGGTCTCCAAAGCTGGGTTTACCCATTTTTGAGTGTAAAATTGTGAATGACCACGTTGAGGACAGCTGTTAACGGAAAGAGAGTTTTTAGGTTAGTTCAGCGGTTCAGCGCCACCAACTGTCAATTTTGACGTTTGTAATGGACGTCATTTTTGACGTTTGTTATTGAAAACACAAAAAAGAAGGTAATTAAAGAAATAAGCACGTTTTTGTTACACACTATTTGCTTCAAAATCATTACGTGGTTACATGTTACATGACACAATTTTGTCGGATATTTGAATGTGTTGGTGTCTGTAGAGTTAGGTTATAAAACCAGTCAATTATGTAATGGACATTTGGGTCAAAAACTGTTTCTTGTAGACGATGCTGCGTACGACCCTTTTGAAAGCCCTCACAGGGTCCAAGCTGGGCCCCAAACACATCACCGTCCTGTCTCGGGCGTCGAGTGATGTGGCGAAAAAGCCGGACAAAATCGAAGTCTTTATTGACGATCAGCCTGTTTTGGTGGAGCCTGGAACCACAGTGTTGCAAGCCGCTGCTTTAGTTGGTGTGGAAATCCCCCGATTTTGCTACCACGAGCGTCTCGCAGTTGCCGGTAATTGCAGAATGTGTCTTGTAGAAGTGGAAAAGTCCCCCAAGCCTGTGGCGGCTTGTGCCATGCCTGTCATGAAAGGTACACTTTTTTCTGCACAGAATTTTTCTTTAGGTTGTTACGTTTAGGGTGGCGCATTAAAACCAATTCCGAAATGACTAAAAAAGCCCGCGAGGGCGTCATGGAGTTCCTTTTGGTGAACCACCCCCTTGACTGCCCCATTTGCGATCAAGGGGGCGAGTGCGACTTGCAGGACCAGAGTATGGCGTTTGGGTCGGATAGGTCAAGGTTTACCGATATAGACTTCTCGGGAAAGAGAGCTGTGGAAGATAAGGATATAGGGCCTTTGATCAAGACCATAATGACGAGGTGTATCCACTGTACGAGGTGTATTCGTTTCGCGTCCGAAATTGCAGGAGTTGATGATTTGGGGACGACGGGACGGGGCTCCGGTATGGAAATTGGTACATATGTACAGAAGTTTTTCTTGTCTGAATTGTCGGGCAATGTAATTGATTTGTGTCCCGTGGGGGCGCTGACAAGCAAGCCTTATAGTTTCACAGCGAGGCCTTGGGAGATTCGGAAAATTGACTCGATTGATGTTTTGGATGCTGTTGGTTCGAATATTGTGGTCTCTACAAGGACGGGCGAGGTGATGAGGATTATGCCAAGGACTAATGAGGAAATCAATGAGGAATGGTAAGTCCATCATTAAAAGACGTTGAACTGTCTATTAGCTGTTTCAAAACTATGTAAACGCCAACGTCGCATTTTCTCTCAAAATGAGTTGTTATACAGGATGTAAGCGAAATAAGTACATTAACTTTAACCAGTGGTAGAATTCATCAAGACAAACACTTTATCTATGTACCATTTTTTCAAAATCGCATTTTTTTAAATCATTTTTCCCCCTACAAATTGACGAGCCTTTTATGAAATGCTCCAACAAAGAAAAGTAACAATAAATAATAGCCGCAACCAAGGTAACCGTTTCAAAAGGTAATCTTGTCGACTAGGTAACTTTGCTTCCAGTGGCGTGTAAGAAAATTGTGTAAGATTTTAAAATAATCTTAACTCAAAAACTAAAACGTTTTGAAAAAAATGTTATTAGGAAAAATTGTTTGTCTTGACGAGTTCTATTCCCAGTTAAACTTAATGTACTTATTTCATTTACAGCCTGTATAGTATATTATTTAACGAGTTTGAGTGTAAATCGGACGTTTTATTTCACGAGTGGATTTTTAAACGTCGAGTGATAGCGAGAGGTTTATCATCCACGAGGTGAAATAAATGAACCGATTTACACGAAAACAAGTGGAATACAACATTTTATTCTTCGAATTAGACCCAACAAGGCTTAAAATTGCTTTAAATCTGTTAAAAATAATCTGCCTTTTCGGACTGAGAAATGCCAAACAGTTGTCAAAACTGCCTTACACAGGAGAAAAACCGTAAATTTTGACAGTGTCGAAGAATAAAATTATGTATGCACTTCAAAAAATTAATAGCTAATGTGCTAATGTAATTTATAGTTGAAAATGAGAGATCTAATTATTAATAACATGAGATCGAAAATAAACTCAATTAGAGCAAGCTGCCTGCAGAACTTTACCCATATTTTAGCCGTTTATTTACGGCTGCACTTTTGAAGTTATGTTGTCTTATGTTGATTTTACACAGCATATGATGTGGCTAAAGTTACACTTCACTTTCAAGGCTTGCTCTAATTGAGTATATTTTCGATATCATGTTATAATAGCCGTGCAGTTTCTTAGTGTCTATTGTGGTGCAAATAACGTAATCTTGGCATTAACTTTTATATGCGTTGTTATGGTAACATGTTAGTCATTTACACAGTCCTCTAATTTACACCACAATGGTTTTTTAAATAAAAAAAACAAGTATAACTTTTTACATTTTTATTAACTTTATTTAAAAAATAATTTGGTAAAATGCGACGTAGGCGTTTACATAGTTTTGAAACAGCTAATAAATTCAAATTAAAAACTACGACTTTTTGCTGTTGTTTCGGAAAAATAATTCGATTTATATCAGTTGCTAACTTAAAAACGTGTAAATCGCTTGGAAATGGTTGAAATTGCCTATTAGAGAGCCAAAAATATGAAGATTTTTTTTATCTCAAAAATTTGCTAAATTATACTCAAATAGACCGATTTACTTGAATTTATGACAACAAAAAAGTCTGTATCGATTTTTTCGCCTTGTTACGGCAAATTAAAATCAATTTAAGAGAGTTTTGGTTCAAAAACGCTTTGGACTCTTCGAAAATGGGTGAAAGTGCTTAATTAATGCTTCAAAAAATTGAAATGTTTGTGCCTTGTTTTGACAAAAAGCTTTGGTTTAAGTGAATTTCGGGCTAACTAATAAAAATAACTAATAATATACAATGATTTTTTTGGGGTACTTGAGATTTGTTAATTTATTTGAGTTCCCAACTTGTTGTACAACTCCAAACGGGCTAAAATACGACAGCGATTTACGTGAATAGCGTAACTCAGACCTTAAACGACGATTTTTTTGTTTTGGTCCGTTAAAATAACACGATTTAAGTGACTTTCTGGGTCAAACACTTGCTAGCTGCTCGGAAATGGTTGAGAAACGTCAATTTCCATAAATTTGTAGCACAAAAAGTTGCTAAATGGTTCGTCAGTGGTTTAAATAGCGAATTACGAATATGATTTTTTTCGGAAAATTTTCGCAAAAAATTATTTTGGTAAGTTTCTGGTTTTAAAATTTTAATTTAAAACCTAAATTTACCTTTTTATTTGCATAATATGGCGATTTGAGTCAGGCTTTCATGTAGAAAACCTGTTAAGTCGCTCGAAAATAACTGAGATTCTGTGATTGAGACTTAACGCGACTATTTTTTGTTGTGTTTAGGCTGTGACTTAGGTTTAGGTTTAGGTTAACAACACGGTAACCAAATCTGCTCTGAGCAACCACCAATCAAATTTTAGCGCAGCTAAATCAAACTTACATTTTTTTTTACAAAATACAATAGTGTTTTTACTGCTAAAAGCTTTCTGTAAACAATTATAAGGATACTAATTTATTCTGTAAGTAGCTATTAGAACTCAAAAAATACTCAAACGCTAGAAAATAACTAAAAAGGCATAATTGAGGACAAAATACGGTAATCTCGACGTTAATTTAAGTATTAGCTGTTTCAAAACTATGTAAACGCCAACGTCACTTTTTTTTTTCAAAGTTAGTTGTTATAAATTATTTATGAACTTAAAAAAATTAATTGCTAATGTAATTTATAGTTTCAATGAGAGATCTAATCATTAATAACTGATTTACATATTTATCAACCTTATTAAAAAAAAATAATTGGGTAAAACGCGACGTTGACGTTTACATAGTTTTAAAACAGCTAATAAGTTTGTGTCTCAAAAACATGTTAATGAGTAATGAGTAATGACACTTAAAACCATTGAAATACTATTTTTTAGTCTTTTTTAGACAACATACGTCGATTTAAGTGAGTACTTTAGACAAAAAGATATGCTAATCGTTTGAAATTCAGGTTTGAAGTGTTTAATTTTATGCTTTGTTTTAACAAAATAGATTAATTTATGTGATGCTTTAGTTCGGAAATGACCGAACTTACGCAATTCATACCTAAAATTTGTTGTTTAGGCAAAATGCTATACAGTGGAACTCGGTTACTTCAGAATTTCTTCGTTATAAGTTATCGGTTTACTTAACTTATAAGTTATGTTATGTAATTACCCCATAAAGACGACGTTCGGTTAGATCATGTCAGGTCAGGTCATATTATAGCCGATCGTACGTTCTAACATCGTATTCTTGGAGTAATTTTCAAGATAAATGAATGCTTAGGCTTGGACTAGATCCACGAAGTAAAATATTAATCCAATTTGTTAAGATACATTTACATATACCTAGAGGGACATTTTTTTAACTTTGAACATAGTCCCTATGTTCAACTTAAAAAAACACACATCAAAGCATTGATCTAATTTTGAGATACTAATGATACGCAATAGTTATTTACCTGACGTGAAATTGCTTTCCAAACAAGTTAAGTACAATATTTTTTGTAACGAATTAAAAATTAATATTTTTTATAAATTAGTTTTTTTTAGCTAATGGGTTGGTAAAAGGTCAAACAATCAAAAAATTGACATGAACTGATGTCACTTATCGTAAAATAAATAATTGTTTCCATCTCAACGATAGCGATACCAACCTACTAAAAGTCCCTAGCCATTGTTGGAAAGTAAAAAACACCGCAGTGCGGGAAAGTTACTTTCCCACACGCTGGAGATAACCGGGAAAACGCTGTCTAAGAGCTATGAGTACAAAAAATTATTATTTGATGTCAAGTTATTCAAATCAATTTGTGTCAATTTAAAGTAATTTCGAATATTTGTTAATTGTTAGTTGTTACTGTCACCCAATAATTAAAAATTTCACAAAAATTAATTTTTCTTTACGTAAATAATCTTGCAATATTTAATTGACAGTTTGAGACACGGTTTGAGATTATTGACAGTGTGTGGAATAATTACTTGAATAGCAGTACTCGCAATGCATTAATATGTTTTTTTCCAAATTGAACATAGGGATAATAATGGATATGTTTACAGTTAAAAAAAATTATTTGTATGTTCAATAGGAGTTTTCCAACAATTCAATAAGATTCTGATTATTTTGTTCCTGTCTGAATCTTGCTGCAATATCAGAAATGTTTGTTGGACGTTAAACGCGATTGCTCGTTTTAAACGAGATTCATTTGTTATTTAAATCCGAATCAATTTGTTATTATAATATAGGGTTTTAAAACGGGAGATTCATTTCTGTTCGTTATATCTGTAGTTAGGTATATCCGAGCATTCGTTATAAGCCGGATTCGTTATAACCGAGTTCCACTCTAATTGCATAATTAAGATTTAAATAAGAATAATTTTTTTATTATTTTGACCAAATACCTTGATTAAAGTGAATTTCTGTTTCAAAAAAATGTTAATAATTGCTCTGAAGTGGCTGAAATGTCGAAAGCTATGACCACAGACGTCGATTTAATTTGTTGATCTAAAATCATGCTAAATCGTTTGCTTAAAAATACTTGATATGTTATTTTTTGATTTGTTTTGGTAAACGCAGTGGGGTAATTCACTCGAAAATGTAGCGTGACGTTAAACGATGACTTTTTGAATAGTTTTTGTCGCAAAAAAACGTGTTATATCATTTGGTAAAAGGCCAAATTAGCGAAATTTATAGACTGACGATTTTTTAGTTTCGTTCGGTAAAGACGAACTATTTATTGAGTAAACAATTGGTCCAGTTGAAAATAGCTTTAACTCAGGCTTGAAATTGACTCAATGTTGTAACTGATTCCTTATTTAATCGATTCAGGTTATCAGATAAGGCGCGCTTTGCGTACGACGGTCTCAAACGCCAACGCCTCGTCACCCCCATGTTGAAAGCCACAAACGGCGAACTGAAACCAGTCGATTGGGAAACAGCTTTACTTTCTGTCGCCAAAGTAATGAAAAACGCCGGCTCAAGCATTGGCGCAATCGCCGGCGGTTTAGCCGATGCCGAAGCCCTTGTAGCCCTAAAAGACCTCTTGAACCGTTTAGGTTCGGAAAATTTGTGTACGGAACACACATTCCCAATGGACGGTTCCGCCACCGACCTCCGATCGAGCTACCTCCTCAATAACAAAATCATGGGGGCTGAGGAGGCCGACTTTGCCCTCCTCATTGGAACCAATCCGCGATTTGAAGCCCCACTTTTAAATTCCCGTTTGAGGAAAGCCTACGTCCATAAAGAACTGGACGTTGCTTTAATCGGCCCGAAAGTTAACCTAACCTACGGTTATAACCACTTGGGGGATGACCCGGAGGTTATTTCCAAAATCGCCTCAGGGAGCCACCCCATCGCTCAGAAACTAAAATCGGCGAAAAAACCTTTGATTATTCTGGGGGCTGATTTGTTGCAACGCCCAGATGGGGCTGCCATTTTATCCCAAGTGCAGAAAATCGCATCGCTGACGAGTCCAGCCGAAGGCTGGAAAGTCTTCAATATCTTGCATAAGGTTGCGAGTCAGGTTGCAGCCCTGGATGTTGGGTACACCCCCGGGGTTGACAAAATTCGCGAAAACAACCCCAAAGTTATTTTCTTGTTGGGGGCCGATGAGTGTGCCATTGACCGAAGCGACTTGCCTGAGGGCTGTTTCGTGATTTATCAAGGCCACCATGGGGACCATGGGGCTACCATTGCCGACGCGGTGCTCCCGGGGGCTGCCTACACAGAGAAGCAAGCAACTTATGTGAATACCGAAGGCAGGGCGCAGCAGACTTTGCCGGCGGTGTCGCCCCCTGGAAATGCGCGGGAAGACTGGAAGATAATTAGGGCTCTCTCTGAGATTATGGGGGCCCCCTTGCCCTACGATTCGCTGGAGGATATCAGGTGTAGGTTGCACCAAGTGGCGCCCCATTTGACGAGATATGGGGATGCGGAAAGTGCGAATTATTTTAAACAAGCTCAAGAGTTGGCAAAGGTGAGTTGAGGGGTTAGGGTTTATAAAGTAATTTTGTCTTGTAGAATATACAGAGTGATAAAATAAGTGGGTCCCCGATTGATGTTAAAATAAAGGAGTTGAAGGACTTTTATATGACGGATGCGATAAGTCGGGCTTCGCCCACCATGGCCAAGTGTGTCCAAGCTGTGCTGAAGCAGGAGCAGTCAAAATATTGAATAGTTTAGATAATTGTGTTGTATTATAAAAGAATTAATAAAATAATAAACGAAACAGACTCAGTTTTATTTCAATTTCCTTTCAGAGCTCTTTTTTTCATTTTTTCTCTTTGACATTTCATTAATAATAATGGCATAATAATGACAATATAAGTGTTGTCCACGTTGTTCTACCATTAAAAGTTATCATCCCACTTTAATTATTTATTCAAATTGATCAGGCATCCGACGTAATACGAAAATGTGATTGAAATTGTACTACTGTATACGGTATTTTTTTCATTAAAATTTGGTATTAAGTTTGTCTAGTGACGTAATCACTACGTTTTTCAAATAACCCTTGCCTAAACCTCTTGATATATTTATGAACGCACTCTAGCTGTGGTTAGTATAGTTATTAGCTAACGTGTTTGGAAAATACAATTTCCCACATGAGCACTTTGTTTGCGGCACGAGCGCTGCGAGGGCCGCATGAAGTGTGAATGTGGGAAATTGCTTTCCAAACAAGTTAGGTACAATATTTTTTGTAACGAATCTCTCAAAAAAATTAAAAATGAATATTTTTTATAATTTAGTATTTTTTGCTAATGGGTTGGTAACAGGTCAAAATTGACATGAACTGTCACTTATCATAAAAAATTAATTGTTTCCATCTCAACGATAGCAATACCAACCTACTAAATGTTCCTAGCCATTGTTGGAAAGTAAAAAACACCGCAGTGCGAGAAAGTTACTTTCCCACACGCTGGAGATAACCGGGAAATAGCTGTCTAAGAGCTATGAGTACAAAAAAGAATTTCCTATACAATGTCAAAAAACCAACATAACTTGAAAATTATCACAGATAGGTATAGAGAATACTAATACAGATCGATGCAGAAAAAAATTCTTCTCCATATATTAAAATAAAAATTGGGACATTTCATTTGAAAAATTTAAGTTATGGGTACTTGAAGTTGTCTAAACTTAACTTTAATTTTTCTTTATTAACTTCTTTTTCAATTTTGAACACACTGAAGAACAGATATAGGCTTTCTCTTTTAATTTTCTAAATATGATTTCAAAATCTCTAAAACTAAGAACGTTACTGACTTTAAATCACAGGTGAAAATCCAAAAATTTTCAAAAAATCCTAAATATCCCGAAAACGGTTAAACTTAGATATAGGGAAAGCTGATGAAAATTCCCTTAAAATAACTGTAGTAATCCAAAAACGCAATGAAAAACATAGCTTTCCATTTAAAATAAGAAAGTTGAAAATATTTTCATTGAGCAGAACTCAACAGACTATGGCTGAGTAACAACTTTCAGATAAATATCTTTATTAGAACTTTCAATACTTCTAATGTGGGGTTTAGACGGAACAGCCTTTGTATAGTATTTCTATATCTCTATAGTATTTCTCCACTAAATTTAAAAGGTATTGTGTTAAAGATTTGGGATTATTTTTGTTTAACGCCGTGTTTAATAAATTAATAATCGTTTTTAATTTATGTTTTAGTAAATATATATTTATGAATTGCTGCTAGTAATTTGTTTTTAGTTATTTTTACAATTATCTTCAGGTAAATGCAAATATTCTTCGTTGATTATTAATTAGGGGCTTAATCCTAAATCTTTTGACTCATAAAAACGTAAATGTGAAGGAAAAACTAAAATTTGGTCAAGTGCTACTTTTACTGCGGAGTGTTAGTAACTTGTTTTTCATTAATTACTCCCAGGAAATGGTATAGCAAAAATTAAGAATCAAGAAAAAGCAAAGCAATAGATTTAAAACGATGCTATTTGTGAAATTGGTGCCAACGCGAAAAATGTTGAGTACGGTCCAGACCACAGCACGGTTGGCAGCACTGCGCATGTCTGATCGATTTTATTAACAAATGTCATGTAGTGTTTGTTTCTGCAAGGAAACTCGTAAATAAAGACAATAAGGTGAGTTTTTACCCAAAATAGTGCATTACAACAACCCGCAATGTTATTTTTACACTGTCATCACGTTTTTTATCAAGTTGGTACCACCCGACTTTTGGGTCAAGATGAAAAGACAGTGCCGGACCACATTAATTTTATTCGGGGATTTGAGCATTTCGCAAAATTAGCAAATGAATTATTTGGTGGTAATGTTGCACGACAGATGTCTGCAAGGTTGTAGGTCATGATCATTGATTTTGTCAGGAGTCCCGCATGAGCATGAATCACGCGTAATCCCTTGCCCAAATTTACTACAGTGATGATGTCACCCCAAGTCTAGTCGGCCGCGCCAAATTGCGCGAAATTTGAAACTAAACTAGCCATTTTTACAATTACAAAATAAGTTTTGTTGTTTTTTTTTTCAAATAAATATATTGATTTTTGCGCGCTCATTGCGAAGTGTCGTATTGATCTTAGTCACGTGTCCATTGTGCGCACCCTCCAACGCTCTTGGAGTTTCCGAGACGTCACAAATTCTTCGAGTGTCGGTGGTGGTGTCCAGTTTCGGCACCAAAATGACGAGAAATGCTGAAAGTGTGTTGCCGACGAGAAATTAATTGGCATTTTGCATCAATCATCACGGTATGTGTTTTTAAAAATTTACATATTTGCGAATCGAAAAATTGTGGTTTTTGCAACTCACAGGGCGTGTTTAGTTATATTTGAGTTTTGAACCGGACAGTCCGTGGTTACCTTTCTACCTTTGCGCGATCGATAAGAAAAAATCGAGGTACTTATTTCTCTTTGTAGGATAATAATAATTGATCATTTCTTTCGATTAGTGCGATATGTTGGGCTAAGTTTAGTCGTGCGTGGGCGCTAACAAACATTTCCACCAACGTCATCGCATCCCTCTTTCTGGAAAGACTTTTTTTCATTTTATTTATTTATTTTTTTTTTCGAAAGGATCTAAGGTCAGACTGGACCGGAATTGCGTGACGCAACTGGCGCCAGCGTTGTATTTGCGCTGTTGGGGTATTAATTTTGCACCCACCTCGATTAGGGATAATTAAGACCTATTCTGACCTGATGATGGTGCTAAAGAATACAAAACGGCTTCGCCTGCGATGTAATAAATATCGCCAAATTGCCAGGCGATCCCACGGGACACGTTTACCCCCAATGTGCTCTTGTTGGCTTCTTCCACCGCAAATTCTCATTTATTATTCTGTGCTCTTACCGGGAAACCATATTTTGCTACGTCGTGGATACTTGAATTCTTTAATAGATGATGTTTGGAGACTTGTTTAATTCGATAAACTTGGACTCGTCCAAAACACCAAAATTACAGCCCAGATAAATCATTTATGACATGTTTGTTATCTCATTTATGATTAAAATGGGGCTCTAATTGGAGACTTTTCGCACGTTTCTTTATTCTGTCGGTTTAATTAAAAATGGATTTTCGAATTCGCTTTGAATTGATTGTGGATTTAATCAAGTAAATCGATATTCCCACGTGTCTAACAGTGTGTTGAGGTACGACGCACATTTCGGAAGGTATTTATAATTTACAACAAAACAGAATTATTGAGGTTCAACGTCTGAGTAAACTTTTTATTATATCTTGCGTAAATTACAATGCAAACCGTTTGTAATCTAACAAATAGAAATAGAAATTGTGTATGTTTTGTTCCGGGTTGGGAGTTTTTAAGCTAATGTCTATTATGCTAGACATTTGGAAAGCCTAGGACAGTTTTTTTATTATAAAAAACGTGTAAACGACTCTTTTTATTATTTTATTCATGAATCGAACAAAAAACCTGAAATAACACATTTGGAATTTGTGTTTGAACATTTCTGCATCGGCTCAATAAGATTTCAAAATATTAGGAAAATTATTATTTGATATAAATGGTGGATGCGCCGGGTTAATTGTTCAACATGGGGAATATTTTTAATTAAATTTTATTAAAATTATACGAAACACAAAAAAATAGACTATTAATCTATCAATTATTAGACTATTAATTTAAGTTTTAAATAAATATAATAAATAAATAAAGTCTTCCGACTTTCTTTTCCAATTTGTCCATTCTTTGAACGTGACCCAACCATCGAATTCTCTGCGCTTTTATCACTGCTACTATGTTCGGTTCACAATAAAGCTGTTTCAGTTCTTCGTTTGTTCTTCTATACCATACCTAACTTATTTTCTTTCCTCTAAAAATAGCTCTTAGTACCTTTCTTTCCCATCTTCCTAACCAGTTCTGATCTGCCTTGGTTAATGTCCAACTTTCACATCCGTACGTCACCATAGGCTTTATTACCGCTTTATAAACTCTCAGTTTTAATGCTTGTGATACTTTTTGCCCCTTATTATGGAGGACAAAGAATGAACGGCTTTATTTCCTGTCATTGTTCTCGCTTGTATTTGTTCCTTTATTTCTGGTTTTCTTGGGATCACTGTTCCTAAGTATACAAAACTTTTTACTTCTTAAAATTGTACTTTTTTCCTATTTCTGTTGTTATACTTAATTTTCTTCCTGGTGTGTACTGTTGTTCAGACCATTCATGTATTTTGTTTTATTTTCGTTTATAATAATTAATCCCATTTTTCTTGCTTCTTTTTCTTCCGAGACTCAACACTACTTTTTTCAGTTCTTCTAAGTCCGTTTCTATATATTCCTGCGTCTCTTATCTCTTTTTCTAGAACAAAATTAAATAATATCGACGATACGAGGTCTCCTTGTCGTAAGCCTTCTTTTACTTTAGACTTTTCAGAAAGCTTTTCTATCATTCTGACTCTGTTTTCCGTACATTCTAGCGTTGCTTTTACCATCCCTAACAGCTTTTCTTCATTTCCTATTAGTTCGCCTTCTTCGCTTCTGAGGTACTTCCACTGCTTCCATATGGTTTCCCCTCCTTTCTTTCTTCACGTTTTGAAATAGATTTTGCACTTCTCTCCTTTGGAAGTTTCCTTCTATTTCCGCTATTTGTTTTTCTTTATATTGTTTCTTCTTTTTTCTTATTAATGTTTTCAGCTTTTTCTTTTGTTTCTTGTATTTCTCTTTAGTTTTATCCGATTCTTTTGTTAACATTGCCATTCTTCTGTTTTTGGTCTTCTTTATTTCCTCGCGGCATTCTTCATCGAACCATTCTTTATTCCTTGTCTTTCCTTTTTCCCCTTCTATTTCCTTTCCGGTAATTTCCAGAGCTTTTTTTATTTCTTTAAACATTAAGTTTTGAAATCTAGAAAAGTTTTGACTACCAAAAACCTTTAGAATTGACTATTTCTCTCAACAATTTTTTTGTTTTATTGTAAACCTGGAGAATTGACTTTTCTATGCTTACAACCCTTTCGAATTTTTAAAAGTACAAAAAAAGTCTATTGCTTTGATTTTTTGATGTTTGATTTTTAAATTTTTATCGAGATTTTATCGGGCTAAAGCTAAAGAGCTTAATTATAATTATAACAATAATTAAAAGTAATTATCTATCTTTTTCAAAAAAGATTATTGTTCTCTGACTAGTAGTTTTCGAGAAAATTGCTAACAATAACAAAAATAGGTTCAATGAAAAAATCCTTAGCTTAAACACTATTACGAATTTGGCGATTTTCTCGACTCCAATTTTTGAAAGTGTCTCAGAACCGATTAAAACCTATCCTATCTGATAGATCTTGGTGTGCTCCTTACGACAGAATAAAACGTTTTGTGGATAACTTTTTTTTTAATTGGTATTTTTGGAGAGTCTTTCTAATCTCTATCTGGCATCTCGATTATTTATACTACCCTCTGTTTTAATTTGTTTGTTTATCGCAAGACATCTATAATTTGATTTACACAGATCTAACGAAAAAAGCCAAAACAACATGTTCATGATTTGCTTCTACTTCAGCCCAACACTTTTTTTTAATTAAGTAATTACTTTTATCTTAAAATTTATTCGAAAAAATTACTTTTGGCATCTGATGTTACAATTTTATGCATTAGTTCGTTAATTGTGAGGAATGTGATACAATAAACAAAATTCTTGTTCAAATAAGATTCTAATGAGTCTAGAAATTTTTTTATTCCCAAACCTTTATTAAATTTGAGAATTTCTCTTGAAATTTTTTTACTTTGATACGAGAGTAAATCTAAGCTGACCAACCGTCTTGATTTAGCATGGACAGGTTTAGGTTTTTACAGTTGAGTTCTGTTTTATGTTGGTGTCCTGATTTGTCCCGATTTTGATACAGACAGACCCAAATTTTCCAATTTTCAGAACTTTAAATTGCCACGAAAAGAGAATGATCGAAGTAACTAGGATTTCTGATTTATCGACTTATCTTCTTTTTCTCGAATAATAATTCCTAGAAATTTTCGAATTTTCGAGAAATTTCAAAACTTAAAAAAAGTTAATTAAACAAAAAATTAAATTACCAAAGTTTCAAGACAACGAGAAAAATCGTTTATTTTCCGTCGATTTCTCAACATTTTTTGGTCGCGAATAAGCCCAGATTTCCTAGGAATTCTTGCTTTAAATAAAAGTCTACCAGAAACCCTACAGATAGATAACTCTAGGTTGTAAAAATCTTTTGATCGCTTGTAAAGTCACTTAAATACAACTCATAATAAATAAATAAAATTTAGATGTAATTTGGATAGATTTTGGTAAAAATTTTGCAAAAAAACAAAAGAATATGTTATACAAAGGTATTAGCTGTTTCAAAACTATATAAACGCCAACGCCGCATTTTCTCTCAAAATTAGCTGTTATAAATTATTCATGCACTTTAAAAAAATAATAGCTAATGTACGACTTTCAATGAGAGATCTAATCATTAGTACCTATTTTACAATTTTATCAATCTTATTTAAAAAAAATTATTCGGTAAAATGCAACGTTGGCGTTTTTATAGTTTTGAAATAGCTAATATAGCTAAAGAAATTCTAAAAATGAGCAGAGTAAAAATCTAAAAAAGAGAATTTTCTCTTTTTTTTGTATTGTTTTTTTTTTCTGTAAAAAATTATTCGGTAAAATGCGACGTTGGCGTTTTTATAGTTTTGAAACAGCTAATAGATTAGGTAGACATTTATTAGCGATGTCAAACTTCCAACAACCAACAATCTTTTTTTTATGTTTCATGCCAAGATGTTACAGTCTGTAGGCATTATTCTTATTATTTAATGTCTTGATCTTGAATTTGTTAAAGTCAATTTTGTGCACCAGACTTCGTCAAGATTTCTTGTGATTACTTCATGTTTTTCTCTGATTCTCTGATTTCCTAGGATATCCCATAACTTGATGTGATTTTATCTAAATTTTCTCTAAATTCCTCAATATTGTACACCGATTTCCTCTGCGATTTTTTAGTCTTCCAGTCTAAAAGTTTGTTTGACATATCTTCTTTAAAAAAAAAGAATAACACATTTATTTACCAATAATTTTTTTTACGTAATGTAAAAATATATACGTATGTTAACAAAAAATGAAAATTAGAATACATATTATTATGTGTAATAAATGGTATTGTATCATTTTTTATTATTTTTTCGATGAATTTAATCAAATATGTAAATGACCGAGAATCATGCTAACGTACTTAGGGAGCAGATTTTTTCACAATTCCTTGTCCTAATTTCTGTGTTTTAAGTAAAATTGATCGTTTTGCTGTAAACTGACTGAACCGAGCGATTTGTTCCAGTTTTAGGGAAACATAAATATCAAACATGTCGTCAGTCAAAGTAGCAGTTCGTGTCCGGCCGTTCAACAACCGAGAAATCTCACGAGAATGCAAATGTATAATAAAAATGGGTGGAAACACTACAAGTAAGTCACAACAAACCTGGTCAAACCCGGTTTCATTTCCAAATTTCTAGCAATCACAAATCCAAAAGCAGACCCGAAAGAAGCCCTCAAAAGCTTCAATTTCGACTATTCCTACTGGTCACACGATGTAAGTTGATTCTTTTCGGTGATTTTTGTGTAAGTTGAGTTTAGGAAACCGACCCGGAGTTTTCCTCCCAACTGGTCGTCTACAAAGACATCGGCGAGGAAATGCTCCAGCACTCCTTCGACGGCTACAACGTTTGCATTTTTGCGTACGGCCAAACCGGCGCTGGCAAATCCTACACCATGATGGGCAAGCAGGAGGAAGGCCAAGAAGGAATCATCCCCCAGATCTGCAAGGACCTCTTCAACAGGATACGCAACAACGACAACCCCGACATGAAATACTCGGTGGAAGTCAGCTACATGGAGATCTACTGCGAGCGGGTGCGCGACCTGCTCAACCCCAAGAACAAGGGCAACTTGCGGGTGCGCGAGCACCCCCTTCTGGGGCCCTATGTGGAGGATTTGAGCAAGCTGGCGGTGACGAGTTACGAGGATATCCATGATTTAATAGATGAGGGCAACAAGGCCAGAACTGTGGCCGCCACAAACATGAACGAGACCAGTTCGAGGTCGCATGCGGTGTTTACGATTTTTTTCACGCAACAGAGATACGATCAAACGACGACATTGTGCACGGAGAAGGTTTCCAAGATCTCGCTGGTGGACTTGGCAGGGTCCGAGAGGGCCGACTCCACGGGGGCCAAGGGCACGAGACTCAAAGAGGGCGCGAACATCAACAAGAGTCTGACCACTTTGGGCAAGGTCATCTCGGCGCTAGCAGAAATCGTGAGTATTTAAGGTTTCATTTAAATTTCCCGCGTTCGAATGACCACCAGGAGGCGGAAATTATAAAATTTCAAAGTTGATCACTTTAGTCAATTTGAGATCATTGCTATTTTTTTCCGTGAAAACAACGAATATTGAGAGACATCTGGTTCAGCTGATCCAATAAAAATAATTTATTTTTTAACTGACTTTTCGATTGGTAATTGTTAAATCTCAGTTATAAATTAGAAGAGACTCATTGTGTAACTTCTTTTTTTGACATACTCGTTGTTAACTACACACATATATTGTTTTACTTCAACACCCCCACTTGTTGGAGACAGTTATTGTGCATATTACGACAACATAACTTCACCTCCATCTCTCTCAAACTTCTATAGGTGTCGAAACATTCTTTCTTAAAAAATTTTTCTTAATTTCATTTTGTTCCCGATCTGTTTTCGGTTTTAACTCTTTACTTAACTTCTTTCTGGCTTTTCTCCACTGTTCACCGTTTGATAAAGTTCCAGATACTGATCTTGAATCCTCTAAAGGTTCAGTGTCATTGACTGCACAGAAAATGTAATCTCCAAATCTTGCAGGTCTTCAATGTTCTTGTCTTGCATTGTCATATTCATGCATAACATTTTGAATTTCAAAATATTCTTGTCCTGAATCTTCTGGTACTTTTTCTTCGGAAATTACTTCTTTTAACTTTTCTTGAGGATTATTTCCATCAAGAAAATAGCTAGAAATTTCTCCATCTTCGTAAAATAAATCTTCTGTACCTGAATTAACTTTCTCCAGTGTTGACAATTCTGCAAACATAACATTTCTTGATTTCTTCATTGTTTTACTTTTTTCATCCATTGATCTGTAGACCTTTGAATTTTCACAATATCCAACAACTAAGATTAATTATTCTGATTTTGAATCCCATTTAGTTTGTTTTTCTTTTAGTATATGGTTGAATGCTTCACATCCAAAAACTTAATCCACTTATCTGGTTTTCGTCCTGTCCAAGCTTCTTCTGGAGTCATATTATTTATTGCTGCAGTAGGACTCCTATTTTTCAAATAACAAGCTGTGTTAATAGCTTCTGCCCAAAAATCCTGAGTTAAGTTTAACATTGCCTTTTCAACCAAAGTCCGATTGAGTGTCTCAGCTGCTCCATTCTATTGAGGTGTGTACTCAACTGTTCTTTGATGACGAATTCCAAACTTTTTCAAAAATTTCTCCATTGAAGAACTTACATATCCTTTAGCGTTATCTGTGCATAGACATTTTATTTTGCGATTTGCTTCAACTTCAACCATTTTCTTGAAATTCTTGAATTTATCAAAAACTTCAGACTTATTCTTTAACAAATATAGAAATGTTTTTCTTGTAAGATCGATAAAAGTAAAAAATAACACTTTCTGCAAATTGAATTTATTTTCATTGGACCACAAATATCACTATTAATTAGTTCTAACCTTTCTTTGGCCCTTTGCACTGATTTCTTCTGAAATAAATTCTTATGTTGCTTTCCTTTGCAACAATTTTTATAAATATCGCTTTCTCTTTTAATATCATCAAACTTCATACCATGAACCATATTGACGAGCCTCTTCAGACGTTGACTGCTTAAAGCTAGTCTACGATGCCAAACTTCAAAATTACTTTTATTCTCAGTTTTATTATCTTCTGAGTAAAGCACCATTTTTTTACATGAGCCAATTTATACAGCTCTCCATCTCTTGATTTCGTAACTCCTATTAGTCTTCCTGTCTTTTTTTCTTGAATCTCACATCATCTTTCAATTTCAAAAATTGTCTTCATGCCCTTTTTCGCTAGTTGTTTATATGAAATTAAACTAAATTTCAAACCCGGAGCATAATAAACTTGTCTTATTGGAGTTTCAATCTCCCTGTACCATTAACATCCAATAAAATTGAAGTTTCTCCAATAGCTTGGATTTCAAATTGTTCTCCTGAAGCAACTGTCACCTTGTTGTCACCATTTAATTCTTTGACATTTGTCAACCAATCTTTAAGACCAGCAGTTAAATGAAGTGATGCACCAGAATCGATGAACCAATCATCAATGCAGAAATAACCAGCATTTGACACTGTTGTTTCTTTGAAATTCTTCTTTAAAGAATAGCAATCTTTAGATTTATGACCTTTCTTCTTGCAATTAAAACATGATCCATAAAATCTTTGTTCGACGAAATATCATTTTTACCATTAAAATCCTTGAATTTTTGATAATGCCCCTTCATTACTAAAGCTGATTCCGCTAGTAATCTCTCTTTGACTAAATCCGTAGTTAATTCAGTATTGCAGTTCTCTAATGTCTAATGTGACTTAAATGTTCTGGTAAACTAACGAAGATCAGAGCAGCTAGAACACCATCATTTATTTCACTATCAATTGCCTTTAACTGTTGGGCAATTTTCATTTTCTGATTGCAATAATCATTCATTCCTTTACAATCAGCATAACGAATCAAAACTAACTTTTATATTAAAGATGCAATTCTTGAGAAACCTTGGAATTCATAAATTTTCTTCAGTGTATCCTAAACTTCTTTTCTAGTTTTCAATTCTCTAATTTCCGGTAATACATGTGATTTGACACCAGACACAATTGCAGCCAAAGCCTTTTTCTCCAGCTTTTCATCTTTCTTTGTTCCATATGTAAATCCATCAGTTCACAATTAATTAAATGAATTTCCATTGCATACTTCCAATTTATGTAGTTGTTACTTCCTTCAAGTTTTTCGAAAGATGCAGGAACTCCTGTGGACAATGTAGCCATTTTTACTGATCCTAGTAGCATTTTTTTTTACAAATTTCGCTAGACAAATGCAGATCCTGGGCTCATAACCAGTTGTAAATTAGAAGAGACTCAATTTGTAACTAGTAACTTCTTTATTTTTGACACATTCGTAACTACTACATACATCGGCTACTAATATCACAACAACATAACTTCAACAGTTTTAAACATTATTTTCCCTATTTTTCACTTGAATGCACGTTAAAATTTGATTAAACTAACGCATTTTTCTGTTTTCCACCTTTGCGTAACAGTCGGTAAGTATGCATTTCTTCTTCATTCCTTCTTGTCCAACCTAACCTTGCAATTCCAGGCTTCCAAGAACAAGAAATCAAAAAAAGCCGACTTTATCCCTTACCGAGACTCGGTTTTGACTTGGTTGCTGCGTGAAAATCTCGGAGGCAACAGCAAGACTGCAATGATAGCCGCCATATCTCCAGCCGATATCAACTACGACGAGACTTTGTCCACTCTCAGGTATTCCCCCGAACGTCTCATCTTTGTCCATTGTCCCTAACACATGAAACAAACAGGTACGCAGATCGAGCCAAGCAGATCGTGTGCAAGGCTGTGGTTAACGAGGACGCCAATGCGAAACTCATCCGAGAGCTCAAAGAAGAGATCCAGAAACTCCGCGAGCTGCTCAAAGCCGAAGGCATCGAAGTGCACGAGGGTAAGATTTAGTCGTTTGGTTTGGGGGTAGTCATTTAAAGAAAAATTGAGAAAATTCGAGGCTGATTGTATTTTATTGTGCGGCCAGGGCCGGATGGCAAAGTTATTTATGAGAAAAGGGAGCCTCCTAGTAAGTATTTGCTTGAACGAAGCTTTGGCACCCTCAATGATGTCGTCCACTCTGAATCATGAGTTTGTCTTGGCACTTTTGTGGCGACCATCGAATGTCTGTTATTCTGTCTTCATAGTGTAGAACGAATGGAGGTTTGTTAAATTGTTTCAAAATTTCAAATTACGCGAAATTTCATTTTCTTCACTTCATTATTCGTTTCAACTATAAATCAATATTCGGTCGTGCTTGATCCGATTGCGTGCAATTTACGATGAAACGGGAAATTAGTTTTATGCTCTTTAATTCGCAATTAACAGCATAGATAGTGCTGTAAAAGAATTTTAAATTGTAATGTTGAGTGGGACGTGTTAAAACTGACTAATTTTGTAAAGTGACGAAGATTTTTTTAAATTTTATTTCTAGTAAAAAATCTGCACGGCTATTTGAGCTAACGAAGCCGAGCAAATGTATTTAAGAGTTGTTTTTGAAATTATACTATGTATTGCTTTAATAAAATCCGTCAAACTAAGTGGGATTTAAAAAACGCATTTGTGATTTGTTTTTTCACGAATTTTATTTATATATTTTAAAAATCGGTGATAAAAATGGTGGATGCGCCGGGATATTTCTTATTTACAGAGAATAGACAAATATTTTTTTTGCTTTTCTAGATCGATTTGAAGCCACTTCTGGTTAAAGTATGTGAAATTCTCCTCAGAAAATTAGCTATTTACTACTAAAAAAAAAACGAATAAATATTTAATAAGGGAGAATTTTTTGTTATTCTGTCATTGTTTTCAATTCTTTAAACTGAATGAAATCGAACGACATAATCCGAAGTTGTTTATTGAGAACTTTTCTTTGACAAGTCGTAATAAATTTATAAAATCATCAATCTCTAGGACTGTGGAAGCGCTATGTATGAAATCCTGATATTGAAAAAATGCAATTTTATACACCCGCCAGTTCCAATTTTTTTAAAATAGTTATTTCAAATTTACTATAAAAATGATGATTGCACCGAAATCTTGTTTCATAGGGAACTAATACAGAAACGAATTAAGGTTGTACTATAAATATTGGACACACCGTAAACGCGGCCGTGCGAATACACACATTTGAAACTCATTTTTTAAGAAAAATAATAAACAAAATAATTTTTTTACAATTGGATGTTGTTCTTAGGTTAACTTATTACCTCACAGACCAGTTCTTATCTCGATTTAAATACACTTCGCCGCAAAATTAAGGGATAATTGGTGTAAAAGATTTGTATAAACTTACTTTTTTTTAGAGAAAATAAATTATTTTTACTTTTTCTTATCCTCTTTGTGAACTTTACCCAGTAAAACCGAAAATTAAATTAAATTAAAAAAATCATGCAGGTGTCAATTTAATTTTTTTAATTTTTCAAATAAGAAACACGAAATCGTTGCAAAAAATGCACGTCATGAATGAATATAGAGAACATCGTCATTTACCTGTCACGAAAATCGCCAAATAGTGACTCTTATTGAAGAAGGATCCTCTCAAGAAGAAGCTGGTTAAAGATTGGATGTGCAACAATCCAGTAGTCAATAGAGCTTGGCTACATTATAGGAAGAATGATAGCTCCCGTAGTAGACCAAAGCAAAGTAGAAAACACAAAACAGCAAATGCAAAAGACCGATTTTTACGCATTACCATAAAAAAGTTTTTGTTTTGCAAAAAATTTAAAAAATTACCTTCAGCATGCTACAGGTACCATAATTAGCTTAGATACCCTAAAGGGAAGGTCATGTAAGGCTGGACTAAAACCATGTCACTCTGACACTGGCCCTATTTTAACGGTAGCTGACAGAAGAGCTCAGCTAGAATTTGCTTGAACAGAGTTTGACGATTGGAGACACGTGTTTTTTAGGGATGAGTCCAGATTACGAGTATGTTATTATACCTATAATCGTCGTCTAAAGACATGGAGAAGATACCTGTATATCTGTATATCTGCACAAATGAGAGCATGTGTAATATCAAGAGGTGGTCATACACTTTATTAGTATCTGTTTTTGTTTAATTTTTGTTAAAAAAATTCAATGAAATTACAAGTCCTTCTGTTCTACGCCCATTTTGGAAAAATTAGATTGAGTATGAGTGAATAGGTTTTTAAAAAACCTATTTTATCTTTTATATTGAATTTTAGTTATTATCATTTAATTTTTATAACGGGTTAAACAGCGTAATAATTTTAATGTTTTTATGGAAAAACCTAATGTTCAAATGACATGAAAAAAAACCAATATTACAAGTAAGTCATATACAAAACACATAAAAAAATATCAAAAAATTATGTACCATTTTTTAATAATTGTTATTTATTTAACGAGTTTGAGTGTGTGGAGAGGAGTGGATTTTTAAACGTCGAGTGTCAACGAGACGTTTAACATCCACGAGGTGTAATAAATGAACTGATTTACACGAAAACGAGTTGGATACAACATTTTATTCTTCGAATTAGACTCAACAAGGCTTAAAATTGCTAAAAATAATCTGATGTTTCGTATTGACAGTTGTCAAAACTTCCTTACAGAGGAGAAAAACCGTAAATTTTGACAGTGTCGAGGAATAAAAAAAAATTAAATGTACTAAAAAAATGAGGTTTTTTTATTTTATTTTTAAATGACACAATTTTTTTTTTCAAATGTATGTATATTGTTGCTAAGGCCCTCAGAAAGTTACGATATGTTTTTCATGCGATTTTAACGTACAATTTTATTAATAGAAAAATAAATTAATCGACTTTTTAACCCTTTTAAACTTGGTTACAAATATTTAAAATGAGGTACAAACTGAGGTAATGACTCAATTTAGGAAAAACATCCACTTGTAAAGAAAGCATTTTGTTTATTACTTTTCTTAAAAAAATCCAATTTCAAATTTTGCATATACTTGCTTGCGCTTGCTTGAACTCCTCTTCGGAGGTTCTCAATATATGTAGTTCAACGTTAAATGAAAACAATAAATAATACGTTTTTCTACAATTGACCAAAAACACGTATTTACGCACTAATCTTAGTGCACAAAGCGTTCGGTTTTTTCATTGTTTTATTTTGCGCATTGTAATGTCAAAATTTCTAAACGGCAGAATAAGTATTAATAAGTAATATCACAGTTAATATGCAGATTAAAACACTGTAATTGTGGGAAAAACTGTGTTTACATTACGTTCACAAAGCTGGTGGATAAAAAAACCAACAATCTCAAGCTCAAAAAACCCTTGCTCTGCGCACTTAATATAAATATAACTATTTCTTGCTTTGCTTCACAGCAATCTCGTACCATAAGTGTGTCTTTTTAGTTAAAACAAAACACCGAAATATTGTGTCATTAACAACATTTTCGCATTGTTTTTGAAATTGATTGAAATAGTCCGAATAGTCCTAATCTACTTATTTAGAGCATTAATTTGGGATTTGCCTAATCGGTTTAACAAAATATCTACAAATAACCGAGATTTTACTTAACAAGTAAGTTGAATTGGACGAAACCTGCCGAGATATGAGTTTTTTAAGTTTTTCAATTTTCGGTATTGATTTTTCGAAATATTAGAAAACATTGATGTTCAAACAAGCAAGATTTCTTGTTGATTTTCGATTACAGATACGTTAAAAAATGGTGGATGCGCCGGGCTAATGTAAATCTGTACAATTAAATTCCGGCTTGAGATAATTTTTTTCAGTTTTCAGTTTCAATTTCAGCGTACTTTATTCAATCAACAATTAATCCAATCAACTTTATTTACAGTAAAAAGACAAACTACTGATTTTGTATTTTTGAAGAAACATTGATTTGTGTGACAAAACAGATTTATTTGTTCAAACAAACTAGAGTGAACAATCTGTTGTGAGCATCTTTCCAATCGTATTTACCGTAACAAAGAATTGACCTAGTTGTGGTGTATTTTAAACAGACCCTCCATTCTTCT
Source organism: Tribolium freemani (assembly GCA_939628115.1). Classification (NCBI taxonomy): domain Eukaryota; kingdom Metazoa; phylum Arthropoda; class Insecta; order Coleoptera; family Tenebrionidae; genus Tribolium; species Tribolium freemani. The sequence continues at coordinate 11,642,599 of OW626790.1, forward strand.
GCACCCTCCATCCGGAAACAAAGCGCTTCAAGCTTGCTTTTTTTCGGACGAATCATTCGGCGACTTGAAATTGGCCAAAGTTTACTTTTTAAATTATTGTATGTCTTCGGTTTTGATTATGTTTTGGTGATGATAAGCTTCGAATCGCATTAATTCGTCCTTTCCTCACAATCAAATTAATTCGCGTCGATCTCTAGGGGCTGAAGATAACATCGTTGCTCGCAACAATAAAGAAAACGAGAGATCGAGAACGACTTCGACGACGATAGCCGAAGAAGCCGTCGATCAATTGCAAGCCAGCGAGAAACTCATCGCCGGTAATTCACCCTTTAATCTAATTAAACACGCGCTAATCCTCTCTGATTTAGAACTGAATGAAACGTGGGAGGAGAAATTGAAACGCACCGAGGCTATAAGAATCCAACGGGAGGCAGTTTTCGCCGAAATGGGGGTGGCGGTGAAGGAGGATGGGATCACAGTTGGGGTATTTTCCCCCAAATGCACCCCCCATTTGGTGAATTTGAACGAGGACCCGTTCATGTCCGAATGCCTGATTTACTACACCAAGGACGGGATTACGAGGGTCGGGTCAGCCGAGGCAAACATTCCGCAAGATATACAGCTGGTGGGGTCGCACATTAAATCAGAGCATTGCATTTTTGAGAATAAGGACGGGAAAGTGACACTGACTCCATCATCTGGGGCTTTAATTTATGTCAATGGACGGGAGGTAAGAAACAAAAGTTTCTGCTAACTACTTTACATTTTTATCAACCTTATTTTATAGTTATTTGTGGTATCAAGGCAGTAAAGGTGATCTTTTTTGGCCGAATCTGTTGTTTATGGCCGAGGCATTATTCGAGGCTGCAATTCAGGTGAGGCCAAAAAAGCACCCTAGGCCGAGGTGCACACAACGTTTTTTAGGCGATGATCACAACAGAATTAAAGAATTTGATCATAATTCATTTTTCGAATATTTCTCTTAAACATACATATTAGCTGTTTCAAAACAATGTAAACGCCAACATCGCATTTTACCAAATTATTTTTTTAAATAAGGTTCATAAAAATGTAAAATAGTTATCAATGATTAGATCTCTTATTGAAACTATAAATTACATTAGTTATTAGTTTTTTTCAAGTGCATAAATAATTTATATCAACTAATTTTGGAAGAAAATGCGACGTTGGCGTTTGCATAGTTTTGAAACAGCTAATAGTTATCTTTGAATATCTTTGTTGATGAAATAGTTTTTGACAGATGTGTCCAAGAAAGTGACAGATATGTACAAAAAAGTTAATTTTTATAGATGAGTACAAAAAACGAAAAGAAAACGCCTAAAAAATTATTTGGTAAAATGCGACGTTGGCATTTCCGTTGTTTTAAGACAAGAGTATACAGGGTATAGGACATTGGAAAATTTTTAACTTCTAACATAGCTATTAGCTGTTTCAAAACTATAAAAACGCCAACGTCGCATTTTCCCTCAAAATTGGCTCTTATAAATTATTCATGCACTTCAAAAAAATAATAGCTAATGTAATTTATATTTTCAATGAGAGATCTAATCATTAATAACTATTTTACAATTTTATCAATCTTGTTTAAAAAAAATAAATCGGTAAAATGCGACGTTGGCGTTTTTATAGTTTTGAAACAGCTAATACAGCTCTAAAATTTTGTGTACGATCTAAATAGACCATTTTGAGTTCAACTAAATTATTTTCAAAATGGCTGATCTTTCAGAACGATGAGAAATTGGCGCCAAGTTTGAAATTTTAAATAGTAACCACTTATTTTTATTGCATTTTTGAAACTGATTTAAATGTACCCAGTTGTTAGTGCTTATTTGTCATAGTTTTTGAACCCTTTGTAAATAATTCTTTTTACATTTGATAACCAAAGATTCGAAGGGTCTTCTAAAACGGAATTTTAGCTAATTATTTTCATTTTTAATCGAGTAAACTTTCGAACAATATAACAAAGTTGTGCTCTTAATTAAAAGAAATAATAGTTTACATAAAGTTACATTCTTTTTTTGCGTAGAATCTAATTATGCAAAAATATATATGGTGTTCGATTAAAAAATGTAACTATGGTTCACCACCCTTTATACAACACCCTGTAAAAGTATTTTTAGTTTGTGGACTTTAAGTCGATCTATCGGATAATGAAAACGGCATGGCAATATTTTAAAAAGCAAAAAAGTTATAGACCGATTACGCACCCCTGGGTCAGCCTGTATAATTTACTAAGTTATAATAAACCATTATTAAATATTAATATTTTACTGCTTATTCCATAATGTACCTGTTAAAAACTAAATAAAATAAACTTAAGTTTGACAATTGTTCCGTTTTGCAAAGCCTACTTGATTTACGATGAAAATTGCTTGTATCCTAAATGTGTTTTAAACAACCTCAGTTGTATTTAATATTCCTAATTAATTTCCTAAATAGGAAATGTTTCTAATTTTTTTATTAGTATTTAATTTAAAAATATTACATCAGATTACTACAGATTTTTTTTCTCAGGCTTCCAGTCTTTCAATATCATAGTTTCTTAGTTTTTTAAGTTTCTAAGTTTCTCAGGGTCGGTTTCACCAAGGTTGGTTAAATTTAATGAACAGTTAAAAACAATCGTTACTATGATCATAACAATCGTTGCTGTGGATTTATTCCGCTAATAAATTTAACTAAGTTTGGTGAAACTCTAGTGAAACTGACCCTCAGTGTTTGACCTTTTTAGTTTCTTAATAATTTACCTTTTTCAGTTTTTCGTTGTTTCATTATCTTTTAATTTCAGTTTTGTAATTTCTTAATGTTCTTACTTTGCAGTTCTATCAATTTATCATTCTTTCAGATCTACAGAATTATAATCTTACTGTTTTTTAGTTTTTTTGTATTCCAGTTTTTTAATTTTTTAACTTATCGGTTTCCTGGTGTATTTGTTTTTTATTCAGAATCTAATGTTTCAGTTTATTAGTGTTTTTCTTTTCCAGTTCTATGTTTTTTTTTAAGTTTCTCGGTTTTTAGTGGCTTAGTTCTTCAGAGTTTCAATTTCACAATTTTTTTTATGTTTCAGCTTTGTCAGCGTTTAAGTTACTTACTTTGTCAGTTTTTGATCTCTTAATTCTTCTACTTTTGAGTTGAAAAAACTTTAGTGAATATTAATTTATTTTTTAAGGTTTCACTGACTTTTAATTCTTGTAGAGCCACCGCATAATTTTAGTCAAGCCATTTTAAAAAATGACTTACTTTCTCACTCTGAAATTTTAGTAAATACATAGCAAAATTGGAAACAGTAGGCCTGTCACTTGTTGAAGCTATTGAACTTGTGAGTAGGTAAAGAGTAAATTTTTGTAGAATGTATTCCAGGAGTTGTAGAAAGTAGAAAAATTAGGTAATGACATACTATACCAAAAAATTCTGAATATAAAAATTTACTGAAAATAAAAATGTTAATTAAATAAAAAAATATTGGTAATGCAGAAGTGCTTGATTTTAATACTAGTATTTATAGTCTTCCAACCGAATTAGTGAAGATTGACTAAAATAATAAATCATTGAATAATGCTGTTGGGGACAGATGATTAGCCTGCAGTAAAATACAAATAAGGGTTTCCTCGGGTAAAGATGTTTATTGCTGAGTTCGTCTCATTTTTCAAAACAGACGGTACTGAATAAAACCCTAATTTGCATTTTACTGCAGACTGATTATCTTCTACCCTAAGCTGCTGCATTGTTGTATATGATATTACTTTAGTCAATCTGACTATTTGGGTTGGAAGATTATATGTATATCTCATTTCAGTTCATAGTAGAATTTTGCAACAACGTATTTGCATTTTTTGAAGTGAAATAGAGCACAATTTGAGAGTTTCTGGTAGATTTCCTAGCTCAAAATTTGTCGCTGGGATTAAGTTTAATACAGAATTCTTTTCTTAGTGTTTTATTTCCCTCCAAAAAATTCAAATACGCTGTTGTAAAATTGTACTATGAACTGAAACGGGATTTACTATTTCCATAAGGTAAAAAGGGTTCAGTTTCTAGGTTGAGATGAATACAGAAAACGAACTAATTTACAACAGCAAATTTAGAACAATTATTTAGGTTCAACGATTAATTAGCTTCTTTATAGCTTTTTCTGTGCAATGGAGAATTTTAAGTTTCTTTACAAAACGTATCTCATTTTGTTTGTTTTTGTAAAGAAATTCTTTGCAAAATTAATAAAAAATGTATCCTAAATTATCAGATTTTAATACCTAATTTCTGTTTTTTTTACAACCTTTTTTGACACCTAAATAAAATTCTTAATTTCTTAAAAATTCGGTCTCTAATTATTAATATTATTATTCCATTAATTTTGTCGTAGATCACCGAGCCAGTCGTCCTCAAAACCGGCTCTCGGGTCATTTTGGGCAAAAACCACGTTTTTCGCTTCACGCATCCAGACGAAGCGCGTGAAATGCGTGAAAAAAATTCGACTCCTTTAGAAACCGTTGACTGGAACTATGCACAAATCGAACTTCTTGAAAAACAAGGCGTGGACTTGAAAGCTGAGATGGAAAAACGTCTCTTAACACTCGAAGAACAATACCGCAAGGAAAAAGAAACCGCCGATCAACTGTTTGAAGAACAGCGAAAGAATTATGAGGCTCGAATTGACGCGCTTCAAAAACAAGTGGAAGAACAAAGTATGACAATGTCGATGTACAGTTCCTACACGCCAGAGGATTTCAATAATGAAGATGACATTTTCGGTGAGTTTTTCACAGGAGTTGTTTGTTGCTGTGGCTTAATTTCGATCAAGCGCACGTTTATTGCTTGCTTTGAAATTGAGACGGGGGCGCTTTTGCAGTGAACCCTCTGTTTGACGCAGAGTGCAATTGGACCGAGAAGGAGTACGAGCTGGCCGCCAATGCCTGGAGGAAGTGGAAACATCACCAGTTTACCTCCTTGAGGGACGATCTCTGGGGCAACGCCATTTTCCTCAAGGAGGCCAACGCCATTTCGGTCGAACTCAAGAAGAAAGTAAGGGAAAATATTTATTTCCACATCTGTGGTTGTTCCTTTATAAGGTTGCCATTACTAACATTTCACATAAAAAAATTGACGTCCTTTCAAAAATTGTAAAATAAATTGCTGTTTACTCAAAAACTATCTAAGAAAGTGCTGTTTTAGCACCGGAACTGCAAAGTGGACATATATTTTGTTACATTACAGATGGGAGAAAACTTAAAATTTTTATTTAGGTTTTTGTTTTCGTCCAATTTTATTTATTGTGTGAATTGTTTTTGGGACAGCTTGGACAGGTTTATGAATTAAAGTCTTGTTTTGTCAACGTTTCGCCGGTTTTTTATTTGTCGGCTTCTTCAGGACATAAAAATAAAAATAGACGGTTACAACACATTAAAACACATTAAAATTTACATTTAATTTGGTCACATTTTTTGGGTCGCCATTTTGCTGGTATTGTTGGTATACCAGCAAAATGGCGACCCAAAAAATGTGACCAAATTAAATGTAAATTTTAATGTGTTTTAATGTGTTGTAACCGTCTATTTTTATTTTTATGTAAAATTCTCGTCAATTTGTAGGGGGGAAAAAAATTAGAAAATGTGATTTTGAAAAAATGGTACATAGAAAAAGTGTTTGTCTTGATGAGTTCTACCACTGGTTAAAATTAATGTACTTATTTCGCTTACACCCTGTATACAAAAAACAATTTATTAAAATATACTTTTAATTCTGAGACGCATTATTATAACAGGTTAACAGCTAGTAGATTTTCCGTAAATTATTTCTCTATTACTTTTTATAATAAATTACCAACAGAGGTTACGGAATTGCCAAATGGAGTATTCTAAGGTAAAATAAAAAATATATTGCTGCAAAGGAGCTTCTATAGCATCACATAATTTTTAAATTTTGACTCCAGTTCATTGTTTGTAAATTAGGTTTTCTTTATATACATTTTAATTGTTTTGTACATGTTTAATTATTGTATTATGTGAATTATAACACAAGGTGTGTTAAAATGATTTCATCTAGTCGCCTGTAAATTTCTCATTAAAAGTCAGAAATGCCGCTTTATAGAACTATTGACAGGCATTCAGACATCGAATATTGCCATTCTTCACTTCTCTAATTCAGACATAAGCTTCGATAATAAATGTATTTTCTTGCACAGTGTAACATTTTAGTTGCTTTTTCGAAACTTTTGAATGTAGTGATCTGACAATTTATGAATTTCACAAATAACAGTTTTGACGTTTATTCACAGCGGATTCATTTGAGTAGAGCGGCACCAATTTTTTACAAAAAAACAATTTCAAAGTTAACTAGATGAGAATCATTTTAACACACCTTGTGTGAAGCTTTTGAACTACTAACATATTATTATTATTATTATTATTATTACATTTGCTATGTAATTTTTGCGATCACAACAAATAACAATTTTTTTTTCAAGGTACAATTCCAATTCACGCTCCTTACCGATACCCTCTACTCGCCTCTTCCGGCCGATTTGCGTCCAACAATAGATTATGATCAAGACGAGGACGCGTCAGTGCCCAAAACAATAGTCGCTGTTGAAGTTCAAGATACGAAAAATGGGGCGACTCATTACTGGTCATTGGATAAACTTCGGTGAGTGTTTGTTGGATGATTGTAAATTTGAATGATTCTGTGTCACGTTCTGCACTAATCATCAGTCAAAGACTGGAATTGATGCGTCTGGTTTATAACGAGGAAGTTGTGGAATTGCCGAGTCCTGAAGTTGGTATTGAAACGACAACGCCTTTGCTGAGATGTCTCACGCAATGTCCACCATCACCGTCACGCTTCTCTCTTACCAGTCTGTTGCCGTCGAGGTTGGTGCCACTATAATGCCACCTCTGTATTGTTGGTGCACACATTTGGATCGAAACTGTTCTCAGATGAATAAACATCTCGAAATTTCTATATACTATATAACAGTTCCGTGACTGATTGACTGACAAACAACGCTCAGCCTAAACCACTGAACCTAGAAACATGAAGTTTGTAAGATACGTTCCTTAGACGATAAGAAGGGATTTTTCGAAAATTAGTCTTCAGGAGGTGACATGGGGTGTGAAAATTTTGATAAAAATCCGTCATTTTTAAAGAAATGTTAAAGTTATATCAATGAAAATTGATATTTAAGCTTTCGGTTAAAATTAATTTTGTAAGTTCCACCTCCATAGGGGGTTAAATATAAAAATCTGTAATTTCTAACCATGAAAGTTGGTATTTGGGCTATAGCTAAGCTAAAAATACAGGTGTAAGCGAAATAAGTACATTAATTTTAACCAGTGGTAGAACTCATCAAGACAAACACTTTTTCTATGTACTATTTTTTCAAAATCGCATTTTTAAAAATAATTTTTTCCTGCTACAAATTGACGAACCTTTCATGAAATGCTCCAACAAAGAAAAGTAATAATAAATTTTATTTAATTTTCATGAACTTGCTTGGAAACGGTAATCTTGTCGACTAGGTAACTTTGTTTCCAGTGGCGTGTAAGAAAATTGTGTAAGATTTTAAAATAATTTTAACTCAAAAACTAAAACGTTTTGAAAAAAAAGTTATTAGGAAAAATTGTTGGTCTTGGCGAGTTCTATTACCAGTTAAAATTAATGTACTTATTTCATTTACAGCCTGTATAAAACGTGTGTTTTAGGTTTGATGGAAATTCTACGCTTAAGGGGGTTAAATGTAAAAATCCTTCATTGCTGAAGTAATAATCATAAAAATTGATTTGGTTAGAAAAGAAGAGATATATTTCAAGATTTTAAAACTTTCACTCCCAAGCGGGTTAAATACAAAAATCCGTCATTTTTGAAGTTATACAGGGTGTATCAGAAATACGTGTCTTAATTTTAACGTGTAACAGAGCTCAACAATTAAAATATATTTTCTATTTGTAATTTTTCAATAAAAGTTTCGCAAATTTAGTTAAAATTTGTAAAAGAAAACATATTAAAACGTGTACCCGCCTATCGGTACAAAAATAACGGTGCCTAACTATTTTCGTTGTGATAGAAAAGGACAATTTAAACAATTTAAAACAACAATAACAACTGTTGCTATATCCCATTTCAGTTCATAGTAGAATTGCAACAGCGCATTTGAATTTTTTGGAGTGAAAAATAAAGCACAAATTGAGAATTTCTGTATAAGAAAAGAATTCTGTGTTAAACTAGATCCCAGCGACACGTTTTGAGCTAAGAAAACCCACCAGAAACTCTCAATTTGTGCCCCATTTCATTCAAAAAAATGTAAGTGCGCTGTTGCAAAATTCTACTATGAACTGAAAATGGAATATAGCTAATTTTCTGACGAGTATTTTACTTAAGAAGTGGCATTATGCATTATGATTTTTTACACTAAGACCCGGTTTACCAACATTGGTTAAACTTAATGAACAGTTAAAAACAATCGTTACTATTATTATGACCAAAGCCAGTCATCATAACAATCGTTTCTGTGGATTTATTCTACTAATAAATTTAACTGAGGTTGGTGAAACCGATCCTTAGTGAAATACGTGTGAATTACATTATATTACATCAGCTTTGGAATGTTTAAATATTTATTTACAATTGGTTAGTAATTAAAAATATTTTCACTGATAATCTTATAAAAACATTTTAATTCTTTCTAAAAAAAAATTTGAGAGCGTTTCAACACTGCCCACAACGTCGTATTAATTTATCCGAGCGGGATGCAAGGGTAAATTAGGATGTTGTTAGAATGCACGAAAAATAATTTTCGGATATAAATTAATGTTCGATTGCAAATTCGATAAGAAACGACTCAAACTCTAAATATTTTCAAAACATTATATAATGGAGCTATTTCAGCACTAAAAGCAGTTTTGAAGTCAGCTATTTCAACATCTAAATTTTAATTTATTATTAGAGCTTTTATTGCGACTAAAATTAAATGAAATTTATATATTGTTATTATTAGAATTAAAACTTTGCCACCAATAGGACTACTAAACAGATAAATTTCCTACTCTCACAAATTTTCTTTTTTTGTAAAGTACAAAGTCTAAAATGCGCAAATTACAAAAATAGCATAAAAAACACATTGCATAGGACATTAAAGGCACTCATGTTTTAGGGAACTCACGCTTCGCTGCTTGTTCTCTAAACAGATTAGTGCTTTAATAATTGTCTTATAAAACTAGTTTTTTAATATACTATTTTATATTTATTAAATGGCTTATTCGATTTCACTGGATACTTACATTTCATTAGCCACTTGATGTAATTCACACCTATTTCACTAACTATAAAAAATCGTAATGCATTTCATGAACTGACCAGACATTTCATGAAATGTCTGATTTCGCCAAGAGGCTGCGACATATACAAACTAATTATTAAATAGTGATCGCCTCTTTTGCACAAAAAAAGGAAGAAACCAGTGAAAATAGTAAATAAGAATTTTGCAAAATGTTTTATAGAAAAGTTTTATTACCTGGTAAAATTAACACACGTATTTCTGATACACCCTGTATTCATGAGAATTGATGTTTGGGCATTTCGTTAAAAATGAAGAAACGTTGGTTTTCAGGATTTTTGGTTAAATGAGGTGTCAACATTTATATGAATACCTATCCTAAAGATAATATCCGTGAAAATTCTTTTTTTTTTTAAATTTTGAAAATTTTGTCCCCAAGAGGGTTGAATATAAAAAAAAAATTTTATAGTTATATTTATGTAAATTGACATTTCTAAGGTTTTTGGAAATCTGATCGCAATGGGAATAAGTAGGGGATGAAAGTGTGTATGAAAATCTCTAAATTTTCAAGTTATAGAGGGTGTTCGCAAAAGTTGAAAAATAACTTTTAACATGTGCATGATGGTATGCATTGTTCTTAGAAGGTTTAACCTCCAACACCTTAGTAAAAAATGTTGGTAAAGAAAATACGACGGTAATATTTTTTTTAACTATTGAAGCCGACCCTAATAAATTTGCAAATTTACAGAAAAAAAATTAGAGGGTCGTTGGTGTTGATCAAAAAATCTGCCACTGTTGCCATTTAATTAAATGTTAATTAAATTAAATGTTAGTAATTAACTAATTATTCAAAATCTATCAACTTTCGCATAATTCTATTTTAGCAATTACGTCTCTAAAAAAATTTTACAAAATTGGTTTTTAACAGTACCTTAACAATTTTGAACAATATCAAAGTATCAACTGGTAGCATAATTAATGCCCTATCGTTTAGACTATTAATTTATTTTTTACTCGACTAGAAATATTTATTTTTGCCTCGGCCATAAAACTTGGAACGCGCTGTACACTGTTCAGAAATGTTTCTCTGTAAACATGGTTGGTAAATTCTATTAGGTATAAGTGACAATTCCATCCAAATTACGCAGAAAAGCTTTAAATTTAAAAACAACAAAAAATGTTTAAAAAAAATAAAAAATCATTGTACGATAATTTCAAATACTCTCTTTGCTCGAAAATAGATGTGCATCAACTCTGTAATTCTAATGCACTATGTCGCTTTGTCCAAATGACTCGGTTGTTCGATGTTCCTGTAGTTAAAAATAATAAAACAATTTTACCCATTCATACAAAAAAAGAGAAAATAGTTTCATTATTAATTACAACATACAGAAACTACAATAAGCATTGGAACAAGGAATTCCATCATCAACTAGATGAAAAAAAAAAGTTTGCGCGGACGAAGTTGCGGGTAACTGCTAGTTTGATATAAAAATGGTGGGTGCGCCATCAAATATGCTTGATTTGTCCAATTGTTTATTTATCTTGGAACATTTTGGTCTTTTGGTCAGTATTATTTGTATGATACACAGCCGTTGAAATATGGAATATTGTATTAGTTGTTGTGTTTAAGTGTGGCTCTTTCGCTTGTTAAAGTTCTGCTTTTTTGGTTATCCAGGGCTTTGTTACTCTCATGGTGGCACCAACCTTTATGTTCTTCCTTCTTTCATGCTGTAATATTGCTTACAATAATTGTTTGACTTTTTTTTTGGAAATTGTAGGCAAAGACTGGAACTTATGCGCGAAATGTACCACAACGAGGCTGAAATGTCTCCGACTTCGCCCGATTATAATGTGGAATCGCTCACTGGGGGCGACCCCTTCTATGACCGATTTCCCTGGTTTAGAATGGTCGGACGAGGGTTTGTCTACTTGAGCAATCTTTTATATCCTGTGACATTGATTCATAAAGTGGCGATTGTTAGTGAAAAGGGCGATGTTCGAGGATATTTGAGAGTGGCGGTTCAGGCTGTTATGGATGAAGATAATTCGGACCAAGTTGGTGTGAGGCAAAGTGCAAGGATAGCGTTTGAAACACCCAAAGGTAATTATTTTCACAATTAGGAGCGTTAAAATAATGGTTTGTTTTAGCCGTTATTGAACATAAAAACATTCACAATATGGACGATCGCATTATCGAAGGTCAGAGCGCTATTGATGCGATTAAAATCGATGATCTTATAGAGTGTGATGCAGATTCGGGACGTGGCGATAGTTCGGTTTCGTCCGATTTAAAAGAAGATGAGATTCCCGATCATTTAGCGATCGGAAAAGAGTTTACTTTTAGAGTTACTGTACTACAAGCGGTGGGAATTTCTACGGAATACGCCGATATTTTCTGCCAGTTCAAGTAATTTGTTAGTCGAGTGTTTGATTAACAATTTACAATATTTTTCCACAGTTTCTTGCACAGACATGACGAAGCTTTTTCGACGGAACCAGTCAAAAATTCAGGCAAAGGCACTCCGCTTGGCTTCTACCACGTACAAAATGTCCGTCTGTGTTTTATCTCTTGCAGAAAATAATAATTTTTTGTTTAGATCACAGTTTCGACCACAAAATCGTTCATCGACTATATCAAAACCCAGCCAATTGTCTTCGAAGTCTTTGGCCACTACCAACAACACCCCCTTCATAAAGACGCCAAATTGGAGGGCAACGTCCGGCAGCCCCCTCGCCGTATGCTCCCGCCCTCCATCCCTATTTCACAACCAGTCAGGTCGAGCAAATTCGGCGCTTTGCCCTCTCCTTGTACCGCTCACATTCACGCCAAAGTGGACGTTTTAGTTTGGTTTGAAATCTGCGAATTGGCTCCCAGTGGTGAATATGTCCCTGTTGTGGTGGAGCACAGTGATGATTTGCCTTGTCGTGGATTGTTTTTATTGCATCAGGGGATTCAAAGACGGATTAGGATTACAATTGTTCATGATCAAGCCGCTGAGATTAAATGGAGAGATGTGAGAGAGTTGGTAGTGGGAAGGATTAGGAATAGTCCAGAGTCGGACGAGGATGAGGATAATGATAATTCGGTGCTGTCGTTGGGATTATTCCCAGGGGAGTATCTGGAGGTGCCTGGGGATGATAGAGTTATGTTTAGGTTTGAGGCAGCGTGGGATAGTTCGCTGCATAATTCACCACTGTTGAATAGGGTCACGGCCTGCGGGGAGCAGATTTTTATGACCATCTCGGCATATTTAGAAGTAATTTTTTATTTTTAATAATAATAACAATAATAAAATTATTTGGATTATATCAGATTATAAGCGGCTACTGAAAACCAACATTTTTTTACAATAAATTTTTAAATTATTATCATCTAGTTAACTTTGAAATTGGTTTAGATATAAAAAAATGTGTGCCGCTCTGCTCAATTGAATTCTCTGTCAATAAATGTCAAAGCTGTGTCACTTGTGAAATTCACAAATTGTCAATTAATTATCTTTAAAAGTTTCGTTAAAATGCAACAATTGTTACACTGTGCAAGAAAACACTTTTATTATCCGAACTGGAGACTTAATAAATGGAGAATGGTAATATTCGGTGTCTAAATGCCTGTCATTAGTTCTATAGAGCCGCATTTCTGATTTTACATGAGAAATTCACAGATGACTAGATGAAAATCATTCTAACACATTGTATTTTAACCATCAGTAACATATTTACATATGAGCTAAATGGACTATATCCCAGGGCAGCAAAAATACATACAGGTTGAGTCAAAATGTTGTGGCATTAAACACAAATATCCCTCTATAAATGATAATAAATCTAATGGTTTTTGTTGGCCTAACTCACTTAATAGAAAAATTACAGCATTCCAAAAAGTCGGTATGAAAAATGATTTTTGGGGAATATCTTCGTTATTGTTTATCCGATTATTATGAAACTTGGCAATGTAAGAGACTAAAAAACGCTCTTTAGTGTGATGTACGCGGAAGTTATGCAAAAGTTGTACATTTCCGGTTGCAATGGGTCCCTTACAGTTTTTTGACCATAACTTGATTTTTCGGCCTATTAACACACATTTTTTATACCAAAAATTGAAAGACTATTCACTTTTCTTTTTGTTGCATATCGCTAAAATGTACCTATGGCTAATGAATTTTTCAATCGAAACAAAAAGTTATTGTAACTTGAAAACTCTATTAAACATAAGTATATGTTCATATTCAGCATGATTCTTAAATAGACCGACAAAATTCTACCCATGGTAGTGTCAAATGAGTACATGCTGGGAAAAATAGTAAAAAAATTCCTTGTATAACTGTTTTCGAAATAAAAAATTTTAAAGTTATGTTGGAGATAAAGCGTACGCCACTGTTGTGTTCGTAAGTAGTAATAGCACAGTTAGTGGAAAGCATGATAATCATCTGATGAAAATGTACTTGATCAATGCAACAATGATCACTGTATATTATAGATATTCATGATGAAAACGAGCACATTTTTTCCAATACAACAAATTTGAACTCTTGAGCGTCGTAAGTGGCACGGATTAAGGGGTTTTTACCCCGACGAAATAAAAACGTAAATATGGTATAGATCATCTCTACTTAGAGACAATTTCATATTTGATCGCGAGAACAAAACACTATTTAATGTCACAAAACCATCTTGTCAGTGTCAAATTTTTCATGAACGTTACAAGTGGGAATAATTTTAAATTTTTTGTTTTTAAATAATAATACAGGTATTCGAGAAAAGTCTATTAATAATAATAATTAATTAATTTAACATCCACTGTTTAACAAAATCACTGTTTTTTTTTAATTAACGAACGTCTATAAAAAAATTGACACTGACAAGTTGGTTTTGTGACATTAAACAGTGTTTTGTTCTCGCCATCAAATATGGAATTGCCTCTATCCTTGGAAGACTGTGATAAAATTTTGGCGGTCTATTTAAGAATCACCCTGTAGATCGATGCAGAATTAAATTCTCTACCATTTAGGACCGATTTATAGTAGCGTCATTAATTTAATTCGCAATTAAATGCAATTAAATCAGTTAAATGATTAACTGATCACGTGACCAAATTGAAGCAGTTTGATTAATCCATTCGCGTTGTTAACTTTTAACAACGAATTAATTTTTAACAGAGCTTTCTATAAACCGGTCCTTAGTGAAATAAAACTTGTGGCATTTCATTTGGAAGAACTGAGTTATGGGTACTTAAAGTTCTACAACCTTAACTTTAAAATTTTGGGGTTTGTTATTATTTTTTAGAAATTTGAAAATACCAAAGGAAAGATCTAGGCTTCCTTTTTCAAATGAGCTGAAAAATATTTCAAAATTTTTAAAAATGCCCTAGTTATCGACTTTGAACTGGAAGGTGCAATCCAGAAAAATTTTAAAAACACTAAATACATATTTCGTAAACGGCTAAATTTAGGTATAGAGAAATCTTATTAAAACTATCTTAAAATAACTACAGTAATCCAAAAACGCATTACAAAATATAGCTCTCCATTTAAAATAAGGAAGTTGATATCGACTTCCGGTATAACAGGAAGTGTCCCCATCTTGAAAATATTTTCATTGAGCAGGACCTAAGAGATTATGATTGTATACAAATTTTTAAATTTGACTATAATTATATTATTAGAACTCCCAATACTTCTAATGTGGGGTTTAGACGGAACAGTCTGTATATTACATAGATACAGGCTGTATATTACATAGATACATATACAGGCTGTAAATGAAATAAGTACATTAATTTTAACTGCTAATAGAACTCGTCAAGACCAACAATTTTTCCTAATAACTTTTTTTCCAAAACGTTTTAGTTTTTGAGCTAAAATTATTTTAAAATCTTACACAATTTTCTTACACGCCACTGGAAACAAAGTTATCTAGTCGACAAGATTACCGTTTCCAAGCAAGTTCATGAAAATAAAATAAAATTTGTTATTACTTTTCTCTGTTGGAGTATTTCATAAAAGGCTCGTCAATTTGTAAGGTAAAAATATGATTTTAAAAAATGCGATTTTGAAAAAATGGTACATAGAAAAATTGTTTGCCTTGATGAGTTCTACCACTGGTCAAAATTAATGTACTTATTTCGCTTACACCCTGTATAGTATGAAAAAGGTATCACGTGTACTAATGTATCTATCTTTAGTATCATTACTTGATAGCAATTTCTGTCATCAGTTCTTGCCTGGCTGTAGATTTAAATGCTCATTATTTGCAGTTGGAAAATTGTGGCCGCCCTGCTATCATAACAAAAGACCTGAGTATGGTAATCTACGGAAGAGACGCTCGAACCGGCCCTCGATCCCTCAAACATCTCTTCTCCGGAAACTATCGAAACGCCGAAGCAAACCGCCTATCAGGAGTCTACGAATTGCTTTTGCGACGTGCTAGTGAAGCAGGTAGTCCAGGTAGATTCCCTAGCTTAGTTTTCCCCTCCCAAAACCTGACAATTTTTCAATAATTTCGTTTCACAATCCCGCCTTAGACTGTGTCGTCTCAAATAGTTATTTTTGCAACAAGACGTTAAAACTGAAATAAATTCAATTTCCAGGTGTGCAAAGACGCCAACGTCGCGTCCTGGACACCAGCTCGACGTACGTCCGCGGCGAAGAGAACCTCCACGGTTGGCGTCCTCGTGGCGATTCGTTAATCTTCGACCACCAATGGGAACTCGAAAAATTGACCCGACTTGAAGAAGTCGAACGTGTACGACACACTCTCCTCCTGCGCGAACGTCTAGGTCTCGACCGTTCGACCAATCACAACAAGTATCATCTCGACTACACAAAAAGCGAAAAGGAAGTGTGCAACATGGTTGCCAAAAATAACAATCTCAACACAACCAACGATTTCTACGAATACACCGACCGCGAAAAGCAACTCTTAATGAAATGCGTTCGCTTGATTCAGGGACGAGGCCGCGAAAGCATCACCGGAATGAAGGAAAAAGAGGTCGCAAGCCCGGAAGAAATGACCGAAATGAGCACGAGCATGTTATCCAGCATGGTTTCGAACGGATCGATCGAGCTGTGCTCACCGGAGCGGGCGGCACTTCCGGGTGAATGCGCCCCATTCCCGCCGGTTCCGGTCTCTCCCCCAGGACCTAGGGACCCGGAGTTGGTGCTTTATGTTCCGGATATGGAAGAAATTAGGATTTCGCCCGTTGTTGCCCGAAAGGGGTATTTGAATGTTTTGGAGCATAAAACACACGGCTGGAAGAAACGATGGGTGGCCGTCCGACGACCCTATGTTTTTATTTTCCGGGACGAAAAAGATCCAGTTGAACGAGCGCTCATTAACCTAGCTACAGCCCAAGTGGAGTATTCCGAAGACCAGCTGGCAATGGTTCGACTCCCGAATACTTTCAGCGTGGTGAGCAAACATCGCGGTTATCTTCTTCAAACGCTTCACGAGAAGGAAGTGCACGATTGGTTGTATGCCATTAATCCACTCTTAGCTGGGCAAATACGCTCGAAATCGGCTAGACGTAATCCAACTCGTCAGGAAAATACCGAAACTACAGCTAGTCTGGCATGTAAATGAGATTTAATCGTTATGGAATCCGTTTTGGTTTATTAATTTTTTTGAGTTGATTTGGAGGTTGTGATCGTAGGGTTCCATAAAAGGGTTTGGTTCTTCTAGCCCAGGTGTTACGAAAATTTTGATTGGAAATTCGTAGCTCCTGGGCCGGTACCTACGTGTTTCTAGTCGAGCATTTCTTTACAAATCTAGTCGAGGAATCGTGTGAGAATTTGATGATCCGGTTGTGTGCAATAAGAGAGTTTGTTTAACGAATCTCAGACCGTTTCGAATGCTTATTTCAGTTTGATTGATCTCAGTGTTAAAATAGTATTAAAGCTTCTTATAGTATAATGAATATTTAATACATGTACCAATCTAATTAAACATCATATTCTACCATTTTAATGTTAAGGCCTCGGATTTTTCGTTGACAAAATGAATGTAAAGAAAGCAGAAATTTCGACACTTTTTCGTTTGATTTTCGGGCACAGTAAATGTATGATGTACAGGGTGTTTATTGTTCAATCGATGAAGAGCTCACTTTTTGATTATTTTTGGAACTTCCACTTCAACCAACCCTGTTGTTATTTTTGTACTTGAACTAGATTTACACGAATTGTTTTTATTGTATATACCTACCTACCAAAGTTAGCACAATAGATCTCACGCTGAAACCGCTATTGTTTCAAAACTGGCATTTGTAAGCACAAGCTTACATTCATGACCATGTCTTTGACTGATTTTTATTCGATTTGGTTGTTGTAGGTGCTTGTTAAACTCATCATAATTTTATTTTTATAGTTAGTTCCCCTATAGACACAGTGCTACGCTTATCTAAGCTATAAATGTAAAAAAGAAGTACTATTTAATGAAATTAGTAGGTACAATGTAGGAAAATTTACTTTCTTTTTTCTTTATTTTATTTCGGATGCTGCCTTTGCAGGCTCATTATTGATTAATTGAATGATTATTATTATTGTATAATTGTGTAAGCATTATATGAAATAAATAAAGAAAACCAAAATATTTAATTTCACATCAACAAAGAAAAACCCAGACATCAAGAGTTAATTTACAGCAAGTTCATTAAACTTTATCAACGATTCAGCCGTCCCAAGCCCACGTCTCTTCATTTTATTTCTTGTCACATCAAACAACTAATACCCTGAACCAACCTGTTTATAGCAAAACAACCGCATTTTTTTGAATTATTTACTAAACGAAATAAAAGTGCATAAAACCTAGCCAAAAATTACACTAGTTTACACGATTTATATACCTTAACTGAAAGTCATAATTTTTATAGATTATGAGGCACTAAGTTAAAAAAAATATATAAAAAAAACCATCACGTCAGATTTAGGAAATAATTAATTAATTAAAAAAACAAATTCAAAATGAATGCTTTTACTTTTTTGGGTCAGCTTTCCATATAATAGTCCCACGATAATCCCCTAACATGTTTTAATCTCCGAAGCCTTTGTGCCGATCTTTGAAAACCTTCAAATCTTGATGAAAACACTCGCCCTATTCATTACTCATGTTGCCTAGGTTTTTTAAAAAGAAAGCTAAATGTGAATGAAGAAAATGTATTTTTTGAGACATATTTACGCCTATCTGATGATAATTATGCACCAACTCAGCTTGATTAGTTACGGAAAAACCAAATTACAGCAGGTATGCTGTTTTTAGTGCTTCTGAGAGAGATCTTCCTTTATTTGCAAATATAAATTGTCCACAAATGTAACAAAAACACTCAGAAGCTAATCTACATCCTCAATTAGACATGTTGTATCACATGATACATAGGTAGCACATCTTCTGACACTGTATGCCTTAAAACAATGAACCTTAATTAGGAGGGATACGTGCAGGTAAGGCAGAAAATTATTTTTCGCAAAAAAAACTGGAACGTGATAAAAAAAAATTACCTGCCTTTTTGGGTTGCCAGAGGGTAAGTAAACAATAATAAAAAATAATTAAAAAAAATAATTTGATTAAAAAGGTTGTTACTAAAAATTGTTGTTAATTGTTGTTAAAAATGTTAAAAAATAAGTTGTTACTAGAGATCTTAGGGGAAACTTCCCTAACCCGCAATTATTAAGGACTTTTCTTGAAACTTGAAATAGATTTGTTCCGTTAAAAATGTAAATAAATATTTAACACCCTTTTTATTTTTCCTAAATTCCTAAATTGACCTATTGTATCCTAAATGTGTTTTAAACATCCTAAAGTTGTGTTTAACCTTCCTAATTCACAATAGAATATTTTTTCAATTTTTTCATTAGCATTTAGTTTAAAATTAATACATCTGGTATCTGTTTCAATTTAATGGTTTTTTGTTTTTTAGGCTTCCAGTCTTTTATCAGTATTTCAGCTAATTTCACCATATTTTATATTCAATATTCATTTCCTAAGTTTTTCAATTTTTCGTGGTTTTACTTTCTTATAATTTCAGTTTTCCAATTTTTTACTGTTGTGTTTTAAATTATTTTTTAAGGTTGCACTGTCTTTTAATTCTGAAGAGTGAAGAGCTTTTGCACAGCATTATTTTAGTTAAGCCATTCTAAAATTTTAGAAAATAGCATCATACCAAAATTGGAAAAAGTAGGGTTACTTGTTAAAGCTATTGAACTCCTAAATAAAATGCAAATTTTTACTTACTCCAGGGGCGTATTTCATAAAACTTTTTACAAGTGATTTACTTGTCACTTCTATACTTTTCCCATAGTAATCTAATGTCCAGGAATTGTGGACAAATTAGTGACAAACTATACAAAAATCTACTGAAAATAAAACTATCAATTGAATGAAAAAATATTGGTAATGATAATTGATAATAAAATCAGATGCCTGATTTTAGAACTAGTACTAGTATGAACTTCCATACGGTGAGTTCATTTTCTAGATATCTCAACCGAGAAAATGAACTGAAAAAAAAGAAAACTAATTTTACAAGAGCAAATTAGAACAATATTTAGGTTCAACAATTAATTAACTTCTTTAGAGCCTTTTCTTTGGGCAGTAAAGAATTTTAAGTTTTTTACAAAACGTACTTTGTTTTGTTTGTTTTTGTAATGGAATTTATTGCATTAAAAATTATGTTTTTATTTTTCCTGCAGTAGGAATTGATAAGAAATGTATCGTAAATTACCAGATTTTTATTCCTAATGTCTGTTTTTTTTTACATTTTCTTTTTTGACACCTAAATAAGGTTTTAACTTCCTAAAAATCCGGTCTCTATAGTTATTATTTGTAAACTGGTGTTATCGATATAGCGGATCACATCTAGATAATAATATAGTAACAAGATTTGTTGTAGGGAATTCCTGTTCTTTTGAATAATGTGGTAATTTGGTTTTTACCACAAAAATTAGTTAAATAACATTGAAGATCAGTTTCTTTTTCAAATGCCGATACCAAATTGAGTACTTTAAACTCTGAACTTTACTCCAAATGTTGCAAATTTGTTAGTCAATCGCTTCTTCAAAAGAATGAAAGTGTGTCACATTTGTTTCAAAGAAATCTTTTTAAATAGTAATTATTTCAACCTCAGTTGAAATGATGTGTTTATTTAATTTATGAAAATCCTTAATTTTTTATGTTATTCAATCACCAAGAACGTATGAATACATCATTACGAATTTGGAAGGTCACATTATACAGAATTAGAGAAAATCAAGGAGATAAACAATTCCAGAAACCTGTACAGGATCTACACACTCACAGCTGATTCATCTTTGACACAAACGGACTTATAAGGACAGGTTGACAACGAAAAGAAAATAAAACAATTAGGTAGACACCAATAATCTAAAAATAGAAATTATGACATAACATATTCGGGCGTCAATCGCATAAACTTTTTCCTCTTGATGGTCACTGAAGATCACCAAGAAAACTCAAGCTGCGACAATTGCGTGAGGTCAAGGCGATAAGAATTTACCTCCACCAAAACCTTTCACAAGCCGATCACAACATTCTTACGCGAATCGAATACGTACAAGAAACTCGCGATACATATGCTTCAAAAACGCGCTGTTTCTTCAGTCAGTCAAAAAATTTAGACGCGTGAAGAGTTCGTACGATGGCCGGTGTAGTGTTGGCGTTTGTTGCCCTTTGTGTAGCAGGTTAGTGCTTTATTTTTTGTAATTTTGTGATTTGGATTAAGCTAAGATTTTTTCAATTTTGTTATGCAAAGTAACGATAATTGAGCGAGAAATAAGTATATTTTTTTACATATTTTTATCTTAAAATGGCCGTTTTTAGCCGTTTTTGGTCAGTCGGACCTGCCAGTGACCCAGCAATGCTTGGGTTGCATTTGCGAGGCAATTTCTTCGTGTGACACTAGCGGTAGTTGCGCTGGGGATGTTTGTGGTCCCTTTAGGATCACGTGGGCTTATTGGTCCGATGCTGGGAAACCCACAGTTGGCGGTGAATCACCCGAAGCCGCCACGGCCTACTCAAACTGTGCCCGTGACACCTACTGTTCAGCCTTGGCCGTACAAGGATACATGCATAAATTCCAACAGGTAAAATTTGGGACCGGTTTAATATTTTGTTATGTGAAAATATTTCAGGATTGTAACAATGATGGTAAAATCGATTGCGACGATTTCGCCCTAATCCACAAACTGGGCGGGTATGGGTGTAAAGGGGCAGCTTTTCCGGGGGTTTACGGGGAACGATACCTTCAGTGCAAAGCTATAGTGGGCGGAGTTAAACCTTAAGACTAATTAAAGCTGTGAATTTGTACTTTTTACTATTTTTTATTGATAATAAAACTTCACCTCAAATTATGTTTTCCTTAAGGGCGAGAATCCCTCTGTTTCGACTGTAAACGGGTACAAGTCATTTACTGTCACATATATTATGTACTCTACGTCAACTGGCCGGAGAGTGTCCATTAATAAAAAAACACACGTTTTTTTAAACTGATCCTTATGCAAAATTTTCTGCTGAATTCGAATCCGAAGTTAGTTTTTTGATTTGGAATTGCCTTCATAATGAAAAAGACGTTTTTGTCGTTTGTGAAAAATTTAAAATTGGTCAAATTTTGTGTTTACATCGTCATATCTTCCTTCTCGATAAAGCTAGAAACTTCATTTTTTTTGCAAAAGATTTCTCAATGAATGTGGATCCTAACGAATAGACACAAGTTTTAGTTCTGACAAAAGAAAAGTGAGAAAATTGCAGTTTTCTTGTCACGTTTCTTTTTTGTGAAGTGAAATTTTCGAGATGCGAGAATTTTTTTTATCTTAAAAGGTAGATCTACAAGGTGATTCTTTTAGAGCCTACATTAGAAACTTTTTAACTTCTAACATAGCTAGAGCTTTTAAATTTTGTACGTGATCCATATCGACCATTCCTCAATTAAATTATTTTCAAAATGGCTGAGCTTTTGGAACTACGAGAAATTGGCGCCAACTTGGAAATTTTAAATGGTAACCACATATTTTTATTACATTTTTGAATTCACCTTCTCAAAATGAGTTAAAATTATCCAAGTTGATGGTATGGTACTTATCTGCCATAGTTTTTGTTAAAATTTTTATTTGCATGAGTTTATTTAAGAATATCACAGCTCTTGAATCGTTTGCATTAAATGAACATATTTTTTTTTGTATTCGATAGCCGAAGGTCTGAGGAGCCTTCTAGAATTTGCAAAATTGTCAACCGTCAAAATTCAAGGCTAGTATGAATTTTTCAAAATGGTTATAAAAATCGGCTATAACTCAGTTTTTTCAAATGGAATGACACTATTTCCTTAACGGCAATCGAAAAAACATCGACATTTATGGTGACTTTTATCAACACGTCCTATACCTATGGTTTACAGTTTTTGAAAAACATCACAAAAAACGGATTTTAATTATGGCTTATTATAACTTAGTGAATTATGTAAAGTATAACTAATTTTTTTTTTTAAATCAACTGTCAGTGTCAAAAATTTTGAAATTATGTTGGAACCCTGCCACATTGCCATAGGAACGAAGCCTGGATCACTAATTTTAAATGGAGTTGCCAACGTTGAAACAATTTGACAATTGATTTAAAAAAAAACGACTATAACTCAGTCAGTCTGTCATCGAATTTTGAACTCTAGAATGAAAATGTTAGACAGAGCGAACATTTCTTTTAATTAATAGCACAACTTTATCGTATTTTTAGAAAGTTTATTGGATTAAAAATGAAAATAATGAACTAAAATTCCGTTTTTTGAGATTTTTTTTCAAAAACTGTAAGAGAGATATACAGGCTGTTCCGTCTAAACCCCACATTAGAAGTATTGGGAGTTCTAATAATGATAATCGTCTGAAAATTTGAATACATCCATAATCTCTTAGGTCCAGCTCAATGAAAATATTTTCAAGATGATGGCACTTCCGGTTATACCGGAAGTCGCTATTAACTTTCTTATTTTAAATCGAAAGCTATATTTTAATGCGTTTTTGGATTACTAGAGTTGTTTTAAAGTAGTTTTCATAAGCTGTCCCTATACCTAAATTTAGCCATTTACGAAATAGTAAGGTTTTTAATTTTGTTTTTGATTTGCACCTTGTAGTTCAAAAATCGATAACTCTGCCATTTTTAAAAATTTGGAAATATTTTTCAACTCATTTAAAAGAGGAAGTTTGGATCTTTCCTTTGACATTTTCAAATTTCTAAAAAAAATAACAAATCCCAAATTTATAAAGTTAAGTTTGCAGAACTTAAGGCACCCATAACTCAATTTTTTCAAATGAAATACCATAAGTTTTATTTCACTAAATTTCCTATACTTATGATTAATAGTTTTCAAGTTACAATAACTTTTTGTTGGGATTGAGAAATTCATTGGCCATAGGTCTTTTCTCATACGTTACCATGAAAACAAAACTGTGAGAAATTAAAGTTTTTCAAACCAACATTCAATGAATTTATTTTGTTTTCACGGGACGGATAACACAATTTTGAATAGAGTTTGGCGTTTGCAAACTATGCAAAAATAGCTGTGGTTAGTAAGAAATTTCCTACGTCAAAAAAATGAACATAACTTAAAAATTATCACAGACAGGTATAGGGAATACTAATACAGATCGATGCAGAAAAAAATTTTCCTCCTAGGAAAATAAAAATTAAGTTATGGGTGCTTGAAGTTGTTCAAACTTAACCTTAAAATTAACGTTTTTTCCAATTTTGAACACACTGAAGAACAGATATAGACTTTCTCTTTTAATTCTCCAAATATAATTTCGAAATCTCTAAAATTACCGATTTTTTAAAGTGGGAGGTGCAAATCCAAAAATCTTGTAAAAATCCTAAATATCTCGAAAACGGT
Organism: Tribolium freemani; assembly: GCA_939628115.1. Classification (NCBI taxonomy): domain Eukaryota; kingdom Metazoa; phylum Arthropoda; class Insecta; order Coleoptera; family Tenebrionidae; genus Tribolium; species Tribolium freemani. The sequence goes on from OW626790.1 coordinate 11,666,760, forward strand.
TAAACTTAGGTATAGGAAAAGCAAATAAAAACTCCCTTAAAATAACTCTAGTAATCCAAAAACACAGTGAAAAACATAGCTTTTTATTAAAAATAAGAAAGTTGATAGCGGCTTCCGGTATAACCGGAAGTGCTGCCATCTTGAAAATATTTTCATTGAGCAGAACTCAACGGATTATGGCTGAGTACCAACTTTGAAATAAATATCTTAATTAGAACATTCAATAGTTCTAATGTGGGGTTTAGACGGAACAGCCTGTAGAAGATGTTGATAAAAGTCTCCATAAAAATCGATGTTCTTTTGATTGCCATTGAAAAAACAAGGTCATTCTATTTGAAAAACTGTTACAATCATTTTTTGATCATCATAGTAGCCTTGCAATTTGACAGTTGAAGATTTTAGAAGACCCTTCAAACCTTTGGTTATCAAATGCAAAAAGAATTATTTACTTATTTTAAAGGGTTCAAGAACTGTGATATTTTGAATGAACCCCTGCAAATGCAAATTTGCATAAAAAATTGACATTATGACAGATAAATACTAACAAGTAGGATACATTTTACTCAGCTCAGTTCCAAAAGGCGAATTCAAAAATGTAATAAAAATGTGTGGTTACCATTTAAAATTTCAAAGTTGGCGCCAATTTTTCTACGTTCTGGGAGTTCAGCCATTTTGAAATTACTTTAGTTCAACTCAGAATGGTCAATTTAGATCATATACAAAATTTTAAAGCTCTAGATACATTATTAGAAGTTAAAAATGTAGGTCCTAAAAGAATCACCCTGTATACATAAGCGAGACGAAATGAAGCTAATTATAGGAATCATTTTGATATCTGTAACACTCAGCAAGTTATTGCAATTCAAAGTTACTGGGATATGCACTTCAAGTGGCATTGCCGCGTATTTTGTTGCCCAATTTTCTGTTTTCTTTTCTCAAAACTAAAACTTGTGTATTTACGTTAAAAAACACATTTAGCCCAGTCAAATTAAACAAATCGGTGGAAAAAATTGGCAACTTAAAAAACAACTTTGTCTTAAATGATGGTACTGAAAACGCTTATTACAGTAGTGAAAACCGTTTCTCTGTATCTGCCCTCTTACTCAAGTTATTTCGATTTAAAGTTGAAATTATGACGTCATAACCGCTTATCGAGCATTTGGTCCAATATTAAGATTAAGTGGTTTTTGACTTTTAAGTAACACTGACAAAGTTTATCAAAACTTAACAAAATTCCTCAGATGTTCTCGCGAAGTTCAAGACAAAATTTCGAACAGAAATTAGTCAAAAAAGTGGTTAATTTTTGATTTTGTGAAAGATGTGTGAAAAATGTTCAAATATCTGTCACCTTTCTGGTGATTGAGAGGGTTCAGTGATAAGAGGATTCTATGATGAGAGGCGGTTACGACGTCACGATTTCTTTCTTTCGAAGCGATTATCTCGCTTATTTTTCATCGCAGGAAATTTTGAAAAGAACCTACTGGTATAGAACGAACGATTTTTTCAATTTCCGTTAAAACATAAAACAGGTAAAATAAGTTGCCAATGCCTTTAAGCAATCTTTTGCAAAAAAAAAGATGTTTCTATCTTTATCCAGAAGGAAGTTATGACGATGTAAACGAAAAATTTGACCAATTTTAAGTTTTTCAAAAATTTCTACAAAAACGAGTTTTTCATGATGAAGGCAATTCCAAATACAAAAACTAACTTCAGATTCGAAGTCAGCAGAAAATTTTGCAAAAGAATAAGTGTTCAGTAAACGAGTTCGTTTTTGAAGTAAGTCCTCCCCCATTATAACCCACATCTGCGAACGTACGACACTGAATTGAAGCAAGAACGCAATAGAAGGATCGCTGATATCATAGGCCAGTGTGGTGGGCTAAAATCACCCACCATTTTGTGTTAGTTCATTTTTGGTAAAGAATCACATTTTACAATTGCATTAAATAAGATGAAAAGGATCAAACCAAAAATCGGAACCATGGAGTTTTGCACGTGTTCGAGATGATCTCATTTCATTAGGAAGAAACCCATTTAGGGATATAAAGTTTATCAATTATCCACAGTAATGTAAACATCGCTAAAAGCTTTTGGTCATAAATTCAATGACGAAAGAAGCTTGGAAGCGACCATGGGAATTATTGTTACTGATCAAAGTCCACATGCCATGCAAATTCCATGCGCAGATCACGAAAAGTGTGAATAATACGTCATCATTCTCGCAATTATAAATAGGGACTCGCGAATAATGTAGTCATTAGATATTCAGCAGATATTCAGAGATAGAGTTGAGAGAATATTTAAATTCTATCAAATTGCTGTAAGTGATGGTTGACCAGTGCCCAGATTTGCCAGTCCGACTCTGTTAGTTCGCCCGTAGTCTCAGAAGATGAATTGTAAGTTTGATTTGTTGCATTAAAACCCTTTGCTGCTCCAACTCACCCTGCCACACTTACAATGTTTTGCTTATTCGTATCCGATAGAGACACAAAGCGTTTAGCCAGACTAAATGATTTGTTTTTGTAAGATAACTCTCTAAAAAGTCACGGGCCGGGAATGAATTTGAAATTATGAGCGTTGTCAACTTCAAGTACCTCACACTTTTACACCATGAAACTGTGTTTGATTCTTTTCGTTAAATATTACAAACCCCGAGTTAGAAACGAGGATTTTGTTTAATAAATAAATAAATTGTAATGCATGGTAGAAATTAATTGAGGAATAAATTAACCAACTAAAAGGGTTGGAATTTTAGCTATTCAAAATTATTCACACAATATTACTGAATAGTAAAATTTTGGGCTCGCATCCCATGTACTAATAAGTGAACCCTTGAGTTCATAATTTGTCACTGTTAACAAGGTATTTACGAGAAGAGCGGAAAACTATGCATTGTAGTTTTGACATTAATGATAATTATAAGTTTTACTTTATCTTCTATGTGTGTAATCTGAACTGTTCAAGTACTCATATTTTTTTTTTCTAAATATATTGTAAAAATAAAAATTCAGACTTATTTTCTGACTGCAAATCCCCTCCAAGGTTGGTTGACCTCGCAACATAGCCGAGGATTTCCTACGCACAAAAAAATAATTTTCTCTGTGAGTGGGGCACCGCTCGACCAGGTTCGTTGTTGAAAACTCAACTTGCCCATCACAGATAAGAAAATGGCGCAGTCAGTAGGATTCTCAGCCACTTTTGGGGAAACAATAAATATTCGGATATTGCAAAAAAAAACACTAAGGGGTGTAGAAATGTTATGTAGACCATTCTATGAATTTTATTAGCATGTACATTAGTTTTACAATGTAAAGAAAATGACTCGGTAAAAGAAAATAAAATTGTCGCGTTCCAAATCTCGCAGAGATAGGGAGCTGCTCATTATTTCATCGACACCTCATAAAGCGGGCGACGATACGAATATTTTCTCGAACTATGACGCAATTGAACGCAAGACACAACCAGGATTTTTCTATTGAGAATTGCTATTTTCATTGCGCAAATTGTATTAAATTAAGCAGTGGTTTGATGGTTCGTCGTTTTGTGAATATTTTTGTAAAAGCAAAAGGAAACAGATTGATATGATTTAATAATATAGGTGGGATTTAACTGAGACCTAAAGATTATTGAAATACTCTAGGAAAACCGCGTTAAAGTAAAATAAATTATTTTGAAGAGTTTTTTCATATAAATTAATGCTTCAGGTGGCTCGTTAAACCATACCGCGCAGAGGTAGCGAAGCAAGGTTAGCGCTGAAAGCTCAATTCTGAGACAGCAAGTGCGAGATGACAATCAAAAATAAAATTATTTTCCAAATTATAAATCACGGACAGACAAGTGACAATAACGTAAGAATTTCCAGGATTTTTAGCTTTTAGATTCAAAGAAAACAGTTTACGATGGGATTTCAAGTACGGTGAAAAAAGAAAAAATGAATCTCTTTCTCAGCCGACAACGTAGCTCTAATTTACGAGCACAACAACCACGTTGAACTCGAGCAAAAAGAGGCCTGATTTGGGTTGACACCCTAAAATGTTTACTTCAAATGTGTGGTGCAAAATTAGTCACGAGTAAAAATAACAGTATTTTTTTTAATTTCGGTGTTTAAAAACGTAAAGTGAAAAAATTTTTTTTTTACTAACATTATTTAAAATCTTGTCTTAGAGAAGCAAAATCTGTTAGGAAAGGAAAAAAAACTTTAAGTCTTGACTGAAATTAAAACCCTACCACATTTCTTTGAAATAATACTAGAAAATTTTTAAAGGAAAATTTTTTTTTCTTACCTTTGTTAAGGCTCATCCTTTCGTTGATATTAAAATAGTATTGCATTCTTTTATTGTATGTTAGACTAGCGCTTATAACTAGGGAAAGAGGGAAATAAAATGCATAAATAAAATTTTGGTCCTTTAATAATGTAAGAATTTTTACATATTAACAAAAAAAAAATATAGGAGTATAAAACTAGATATATATAATTTTAATGAAAAAAAAAAGATAATAAACAAAAAGAGGGACTTTAACGCCATAGTAGAACTAGTACGATGCCATCCTCTACAGACCATTCCAATGTCACTGACCCCCAGGAAATAACATGTGGCCCATGCAAGGGCCGGGGACGGCCTAGAGGAGCAGGCCCGATACCGATGGGACGATTTGCCCATATGTGTGTTGGCACTAAATTAAAAACAAACTGGGCCCACTGGGGCTCCAGGCCTTCAAACAAGACGACTAATCGTGCTGGGTTAGCTGCAATAAAGGAAAGAAAATAGTGCTAGATCACATTAACTTAAGGACAAAATGTTGTGTGATGGTCCGGTGATGGGAAAGAGAAACTCCAGCACTTTACTTCTAACTACTACTATAATTTATTAAAATTTGGAATTTGGAATTGACATTAGGTCGTACAGTAACAACTAACTTATTCTGACTGCCCTATAACATAAAAATGATTTCTTATATATAGAGGGATGAAAGGCGATAAGCGGAAGAATGTACAAATAAAAGTGGACTCGAGATAGTAAAGTAATTAGGTACAAAGTTGAACATGCCGGATGTAGATGATACAAATTAAATTTAAGACGTTTGCTAATGATAATGAAAGATGTTTACTAATGATAATGATAATTATAACGTTAAAGGGATATTTATAATGGGTACATTACACCTCCCTCCGTAAAAGAAAATTAAGAATACGATTTATCGGTTCTTAATTTTGGTAGTGATGACGATGTATTTGGCGCAACCGGACTTATATCTACTGCTGATGAATGAGATTCTGAATGTGAGCCTGCTGAACTATCATATTTTACATTATAAGATGGAGCTGATGATGATTTTTTACATAGATTAAATATCGAGTGATTTGAGTGACGTTTCTTACAATATTTGGACAGCGAATATAATGAGAATATTATGAAAATTACGAAAATCAAAAGAAAAATATGATTAGTATAACTAGTATCCTGGAAGAAAGTTAAATCTTTATTTAATAATAATTCGTCTGTTGATTTGGCAATATCTTGTAATTTATGGCTTGCTTCTTTTAATGTGTCGATGTGAAGATTAGTAGGTGTTATAGGTAATAGATTTAAAGAAAAATTTTTTGTTTTAGTTAAATTAATGCAACAATCGTCATTTAATTTTAACTGAGGTACAACAGCATTGTGTGTACTATTACGAATTGTTTTATCGGTTAAGAAAGTTGCGGAACTTGTGTATAATTTACAATTTGAGTTAATTTTTAAAATTCCAGTATTTTCTAAGAAAAGGGTTATGTGTGACATTTGAAAGCAATTTAAGGCGATATCAGTTCTTTTGGGTAAAATATAAATCCATGTATTCGGTTTATCCAATTTATGCCAAATTTCTAAGCGAGAGGTTATAATTCTTATGTTGCAATTTATTGGGATATTGAGAGGAGATTTTAAAAGTTCGGTTTCACATATAGGTCTAGAATTTGTATAGTAGAAAGGTTCCGAAGTTACACAAATAAAAGTTGATTCATCTAAATTTTGACAATTAGTTAACTCATTTAAACCTAAATACAAATTATGGTTTTCGGAGATTGCTAGATAATTGAATGACGGTAAAATAAATTTATAATAAGAGGTTGAGTTGTCTAAAACCGGTAATGGAATTAATTTATAAAGATTAAATTGATTTCGATTTACAAGAGGTATTGATAGAACATAGCCAATTCTGTTGTCGGTGAAGAAACATTTGATTGTGAGTAATTCTAAATATTTGTGTGCATTTTCGCGGCTAACTGGTAAAGGATACGTAGATGAACTAGGTAAATGTGGAATTGTTTTACTCAATTCTTCGATCAATTGAAATGGTGTTATGACATAAGGGTGTAAAATGTTTGATCTAGAAAGTAAAATCGTGTCCATAACGGTCGTTATTTCGTTTTGTAATGTTGTAATAACTAGATTTAATAAAGAAAAGTGTTCGTCTAAATTTTGTTTTAATTCTAATGCAAGATACCTATTGTTTATTTTACGGGAATAGTTACTTATTTGTATAAGATTTTCTTCAAAAATTTTGGAGTTCTTATTCAAATCTGTGATGGTATTGTTAAAGTTCGCTATTGTCGAATTTACTACCATTATTTGTTGTTTTAAAAGTTTGCCTAAATTATATTCGTTTTTGTTTATCTGATTTATAATTCCATTATAATATTTAGCATCTGCTTCATCAAGTGTACCAAAAGCAGTTTTTAGAGCATCGCCAACGATATTTAACCAAGCGCGTTTAGTTCTCTTATTATTAATAAGATTTTTGAGATCTACTTCTGATTTATGCAAATAAGGTACTATATGTTTTAATAGTTTTAACGATGATTGACATAACGCCATTAATGAATGTTGATTACTTTGGCAAAGATGCAAAGTTTGATTATAAGCATGATCAATGAACGATAACTTATCTTCTAATGAACTTATATCGAGGTAGGATACTATTTGCCAATGTGTCTCTTGAAATTTCACATTATTTATGTGTTCAAAATATATACCAGAGAAATGGTTAATCGGTGTTACGGTGTACTGTTGTTGATCGGTGATTTGTGCGTATTCAAGTGTTGCTAATAAGCTGATAGACAGAATGAGTTGCCTGGAATAATAAAGGAAAATTAGTGATAAAAATTGATAAGTAAAAATAGTATAAAAATGCCTTAAATATAAGCAAGTTTTAATTTATTACTATGAACTTTATGTTTTTTATTTTTAATCAAAATAGTGTAATTTACTGGTGAATTAATTTCTGTAATTTCATAAGGACCTGAATAATTTGGAGAAAGTTTCCTTGACTTATTTAATTTTGATTGTTCGTTTAATAGAAATACTTTGTCACCAATTTTAAAATTTTGGTTTTGACAGTTCTTATCATAATATTTTTTAGATTGTTCTTTTGAATCTAAGATGTGCTTTCTCGCAATTTCGTGAGATTTTTGCAGTTTTAAAGTTAAGTTATCCATGTAGTCATCGTAAGTGTACTTAAATTCAGGAGATTTTGTTATGCTTGTAGGCAAATTTGCTTTAGTTCCGAAAATTAATTCAAAAGGTGTATATTTGGTTGAAGTATGAACTGTTGTGTTGTAGGAAAACATTGCAAAATCTAACCATTCATCCCAGTCTGTTTGGTTTTCTCTAATGTAGTGTTTTAAATAATCAGCTAAAGTGTGATGACTTCTTTCCAATGCACCATTAGATTGGGGATGGTATGCCGTACAGTTTATCTGTTTAATTTTAAACAGTTTTGCAATTTGTTTTAATAAATTTGAGGTAAAATCTTTTCCTTGATCAGTTACAATTGTTGAAGGTATACCGTGTTTGCAAATAAAGTCGTGAACTAATTTTTTAGCAATTGTTCCTGCTTCATGATTTGGAATTGCATAAGCTTGAGAATATTTAGAAAGATCATCCTGCAATGTCAAAATAAATTTATTACCATTTTCTGATAACGGTAGCGGTCCTACTATGTCCAAAAATATGCGTTCAAAAGGAGTTTCACTTGTTGTTGTAATCACCATTGGTTCTTTACTTTTCTTTCGAACCAATTTATTTTTTTGACATGACTCACACGTTTTTATAAAATTCTTGATATCAGATTTCATTCGTGGCCATTTATAATATTGTTTGATTCGATTATAGGTTCTATGAAAGCCCGAATGTCCAGCACAAGGATTTGAATGATATTCCGTTAAAATCTTCTTAATTTCTTCTTGAGTGTTCGGAATTACGATTTCATTTGAAAGTATGTAAATTTTAATGTTAGTTTTTCTAAAAATGTATCTTATCATTGAACGAATTTTGTGAAAATGGAGTTTATCAAAGGAAGAGTTTAATTTAGGTAAGCTTATGGATTTTACGTTATCAGCAATTAATCGGTTTTTTAATTTTTGTAAAATATTAAACAAATCTTCGTATGATATAGATTCCCAATAATGTTCTTTTGTTATCATATAGTAAATATTTTTGTTATTTGCTGAATTTATTGGTATTTTGATTACTTCGTTGACGTTTAAAGTTTCTGTTTGTAACATTTGATAGCTGTTAGTAAATTTCTCTTTTATTTGTATTTGGACTAATTCCTTACATTCGAGATCCTTTGAAATGCATAAACAGATGTTATCGGTTGAGTCGATAATATTACCATTAACTTCTTCAATATTATCATTGGTGATAAGAGTTGTTCTTATTTTTTTTAAGAAATTCGCATATGATTCATCGTCGTCCTCAGTTCGGAAATGATTGACACACAGATTATCTAGAGGAATTCGGCTGAGGGCATCTGCATTTTTATTTAATTTACCTGGTTTATAGAGAATTTCGTAATCATACTCCTCTAATGCTAGTCGCCAACGTATTAATCTAGAACCCGGATCTTTCACATTAAATAACCACGTTAATGGACGATGATCAGTTATGATTTTAAATTTTCTACCATATAGGTACGGTCGAAAATGTTTTACACTCCAAACAATAGCAAGAAGTTCTTTTTCCGTCGTTGAATAGTTTGATTCGGCCCTATTCAAAGTTCTACTAGCGTAAGCTATTGGTAAATCATTAGGAGGTTCACTTTGCGACAAAACTGACCCGATAGCAAAATTACTTGCGTCCGTTGTCAAATAAAATGTTTGTGTAAAATCTGGATACTGCAATAAAGGTTCATTGGTTAATATTGATTTTAAATTTTCAAATGCGCGTTGTTGTTCACTAGTCCAAATAAATTCTGCGTTTTTTCTTAATAATTTGGTTAACGGTTGTGTTAAAAAAGAAAAATTTGGAATAAACCTTCTGTAATATCCGATTAATCCAAGGAATGTTTTGACATGCTTTTGTGATTTTAGAATAGGATACTCTGAAATAGTTTTAACTTTATTGGGATCAGGTTTAACACCTTGATCAGTGATTTTATGTCCTAAATACATTACTTCGTGACGTAGAAATTCGCATTTGTTTGGTTGAATTTTTAAATTGTGTTCTGATAGTCTTTGAAATACCTCTCTTAATTTTTTATTATGATTTTCTAAAGTATCTGCATGAATTACTATGTCATCTAAATAAACAAAACAACGGTTATTTTGAATTCCAGATAAAACATTATTCATTAATCGTTGAAATGTCGCTGGTGCATTTTTTAATCCAAATGGCATACGATTAAATTGATAGTGACCTGTGTGAGTAGAAAAAGCAGTTTTAGGAGCATCTTCTGTAGACATTTTTATCTGATGAAAACCTGATGTTAGATCTATTGTTGAAAAATATTTTGAATGTCCTAACTGGTCCAAAATTTCAGAGATATTAGGAAGCGGATATGAGTCACCGACAGTTATATCATTGAGCTTACGATAATCGACAACTATTCGCCATTTTTTCATTCCGGAAGAGTCTGATTTTTTAGGTACAACCCATATAGGAGAATTCCATGGTGAATTAGATGGTTCGATAATATTTTCATCGAGCATTTGATTAATTTGCTTATTGACTTCTTCTTTATGAACTTCTGGAAATCGGTATGTTTTAGCGTTAATTGGTACTTTCGATGATGTAGGAATATTATGCGCGATTGTATCTGTAAATGTTAGTTTGTCACCATCGATATAAAAGATATGATTAAATTCATGACAAATTTGTAGTAAAGATTGTTTTTCTTCTGAATTTAGATGATCAGTTCGTAATAAATTTGAAATTTTTTCTAAACGTTCTGATTTGAAATTATTATCAGAGGTACTCGTACGTAATGAGGAAATATTCGCACTATATTCACTATAATCGATTGGATCTAATGTGACTTCGATATTTTTAATATTAACGATTTTTTCGGTAGTGTTTAAAATTGAGGTTATTATGTTGCTATCTTTGTCAACCTTTACAAAACTTGGACAGAGATAAACGCCTTCAAGTATATCAATATTTGGACAAATGCCTTCTTTTATTTCTCCGTTTATGGCTTTAATTTTTACAATTGTTTCTGTTCTAGGAGCTAGTTGAAATTTTACATTTGAATCAGTTTGATTGTTTTTTATTTTATTTGAAGAAAATTTTTCATTGTAAGCAGGAATGTTCTGACTTAATGGAGGATTAGAATTAGATTGTGAAAATTTTGATTTGTAATCGCGTTGAATTTGCGCACGTATGGGATATTCTAAATGGAATATATCTAGATGTTTATCATTTATAAATAGTTTATCATTTTGATAATCAATTAGGCAGTTGAACGATTTTAAAAAGTCGTTACCTAAAAGACCGTCGAAAGGAATCGGAAAATTATCGGGAACTGCATGAAAAATATGTGTAAATTTCTGATTGCCGATATAGAAATCTAAATAAGTATAGCACAATGTTTTCGTATGCTGAGTCACGTTTATATCAATACCCTTCAGAGTGATAAGATTGTCTTCATAACAATGAGTTTGACCTTTAAGATGAGAAATTTTTACAAGCGAAATGTCAGCACCGGTATCTAAAAGGAATTTACCTGGATGATTTTTTAATTGAGCAATATTTAATGGAATATAACTTGTTACAGCAGCAATGTTTAATGTTGCAATTCGGCGGAAATTTGGTGGGCAGTCCTCGAGTTCTCCGCCAACGTCGAAGAGCCCGGGCAGTTTAAATTACTGCCGTTTGAATTTTGTAGGGACTGTGATGAAGATCTAATGCGGGAATTATTATTTTGTTCCTTTCGCGACTGGTTATATTGTAATTTACGACACTCGTTAATTAAATGACCATTGTTCTTGCAGTAATTACAGAATTTTCTTTGAAAATCATTGTTAGATCTTGGCTGGATTTTAGAGGAAGAATTATTATTATGGAAATTGTTACGATTAAATTTTGAGGAATTACTGGTACTTGGAGAATTGATATGTGTGTGATTCTGAATTCGGTGAACATTATTAAAATTTTTGTTCTGGTTGTGTTGTTGATTTTTGTTCCGACAATTAAATGAATTATGACCCGATTTGTTACAATAATTACAAAATCTACTTGACGAATTATTATTTACGTTTTGATATTTATGAATTTCGTATTTGGATTTAAGTTCCTGTTCCTCGTTAATCGCGATCGAGATTGCTTTTTCTAATGTATCCGGTTTTTGAGCTTTAACTAAAATTGACAAATCTTTATTTAATCCCGTGATAAAAACGTTCAAAGCTTCATTTTGCAGTAAATCAATGTTTCCGTTGCGTACTTCTTCAGTTAAATTGTCACTTAACGAATTTATTAATTTTACGTAGCATGTTTCTACACGATTTGAAAAAGAAACGACACTTTCATTGTGATTTTGCCGACAGGAATTTAACTCCAATTGCCATTGACCAACTGTACGTTTATCTGAATACAAATCTAGTAAATGTTTCTTTAATTGTTTCCAATTTGCAAATTCTCTATTACGTGTTAAAGTTCTCGCGTTATGCGTTAATTTGGTTTTAATAATTGAAAGTAAAAGTGGTTGATTTGCAACTCCAACAAGATTATGAGCTTGATCACAATTATCTATAAATTCGAACAACATTGATTTGGTTCCATCAAACTTAATTAACATTTTTTCTGCTAACTCTAGTGAAATCGACATGTTGGTGAGATTTAAGTTAGGGTTAATTAAATTACTAGATGATTGAATACTTAAATTATTGAGGCTACTTTGATCCGAATTGGGCGTAACGGAATCAATCGTGTTAGTTTCTTCTGAACCGATTGAATGTGGATTAGACGCGGTAGCTCCTTCTAAATTCGTCGTAGCTTCCTTTTTGTGTTTTGACATAGATCTCGTTGTTGGCATCAAACAAATAAATTCACTTACACAAGGGAAGATAACTGCTGGAATCCCATTATGTTACACTGGACCACACGATTTTCGAAAACCTTCACGTCTGGGGTTGAATATCGCCGTTTGTCACCTATGGTAGCGACGATGCAGCAGGTAGCACGAATACACGAACCTTGAAGACCTGGATGTTGCACCACTGGATGATGGACGATAGCCCAAATCGAAGTTTCCCAAACTTGCTGATTGAAATTTCAAATTGAATTTGAAATAAATTTTCCAACCGCACTATTACTATCCCACTTCTGACACCAATTTTGTGATGGTCCGGTGATGGGAAAGAGAAACTCCAGCACTTTACTTCTAACTACTACTATAATTTATTAAAATTTGGAATTTGGAATTGACATTAGGTCGTACAGTAACAACTAACTTATTCTGACTGCCCTATAACATAAAAATGATTTCTTATATATAGAGGGATGAAAGGCGATAAGCGGAAGAATGTACAAATAAAAGTGGACTCGAGATAGTAAAGTAATTAGGTACAAAGTTGAACATGCCGGATGTAGATGATACAAATTAAATTTAAGACGTTTGCTAATGATAATGAAAGATGTTTACTAATGATAATGATAATTATAACGTTAAAGGGATATTTATAATGGGTACATTACAGTTGTAACAAAAGGTAGAATAATGTTAGAATAATTTTCAACCAACAAACTTTTGGATTAAATGATAAATGGAAATTTAGTGCAAGTTAGAATATTAATGTAGAAAAAATATTAAAGGTAAAAAAAAAAATTAAAAAAATCAATCGGTACTCACAGTTCATGTTGTGACGATTATCAGAACACAAATGAATTTCAGAAGGTTTCGGGAACACACGAAAGCTCGCCACTTGAACTGAACGTTAACATCAACAAAAAAATGCCGAAGCTCATTGGTGTCAAATCTTAGAGGGTGTCACCATAGAGAAAAATACTTTAACTTTTGCTTAAGTCAAATAAGGAAAGAGCATCACCAGCATATACGAAATTAAAAACGCAGACGCAATCAGAGTTTAAATTTTTATTCAAAAAAAAAAAAAGGGTTTTCCACCGGAATGGCCTATTAAAACCAAATGGTCACTGTGACCCCAGTTAGATCGGTAACCCAACGAAAACAGAGTGGCCCAAGAACCGCCACATTTGCTCCAGGAAGTGGACGCGGTAGTCCCACAATCGCGCGTTCAATGGCCAGCGACGTCCCGGACCAAAACTCCGGTGGAACTACAAACATGGCCAAATCAGCGCAAAAAGGGGCGATTCCCTCAAATAAAACAATAAGGGACGGTGGTGAAGCTGAAAAAAAAAAACAAAAAGAAAAATAACAATTTTTAGTTTGGAATAAACGTCAAAAATCACTATGCTGTTAATTCAAAAAGAAATAAGTAAGAATTAAATGCCTTACCCATCTTGTCAATTTAAATGTCGGTCACTGAATCGGAAAAAAATTAGGACAAAATCTCACTTATATATTCAAGTAACATAAACAAATATGACGAACTTTAACACTGCGAACCAATGATGAACAAAGGCATTTGGGAGCAATGACGCAATAATTAAAATCTCGGTTGTCATGAAATTCATTAGAGAAAAGTAAAAACTTTGTATTTTACTGAACAATCAAAATAATTTGGCAGGTAGGTCTTGAGAAGCGGGGTGGTAGCAATTGTTGTAAAGCACACCCTCGTTTCTCTTGCAGATTGTTAAACGCTGGTAAGGAGAAAATAAATAAGTAAGCTTTGAAAACACGCACAAAAAAAAATTTCGACAAATACTTCAATTATCTCACTAAGAGGAGTTAGAAAATTTACATTTCGTAAAGAAAATGCCGAACGGTGACGATGATGGACAGCAACCCGGAGGAGGTGCACAAAACCCCCAGGGGCTATTAAAGACCGCCGCAATGGCTTCTCAACTAATACCTACATTTGACGGAGAAGGGTCAGTAAGGACATTTCTGGGATATGTGGACGATGTCGCAATCCTAGAGGGTCTCAGTGATTTGCAAAAGGTCAAAGTTACCCGCATTAAATTGCAAGGAGCTGCAAGAAGAATGGTTGAATGGAATGAAGACCTACGGGACCCACAATGCACGTGGCAAAAGTTGCGAACAGCGCTAATTGAGCGTTTTGAAAAAAAAGTGTTACCAGGAGAGGCTGTGCATCAGTTTCGAAACTGCAAACAACGGATAGGTGAGACAGTCACCGAGTTTGCAGAAAGATTGCAAATGCTAGGTACCGCAACTCTAAAGAAATCCGGGGATGAACAAAGAAATCTCTGGGCGCGTGATAGTCTGAGGGACGCGTGCCTAGAACAATTCCTGGAAGGACTTTTGATGCCTATACAACAACGGGTCATGTCCGCCAACCCTTTTGAATTTGAGGATGCAGTCAAACTGGCATTAAGAGAAGAACAGATCGAGGAAAGATTGCGAAAAAAATCACTCCAACGTGCAATAGCCGTCGGTGATGACAGAAATGCGAAAATTCAAGACCAACGTCAAAATCAGTATGCAACCAACAATACTTCACAGCAACAAAAGAAATTGAGATGTTTTGGTTGCGGACGCATAGGTCATCTCAAGAAACAATGCCGCGCGTGTTTTAATTGTGGACGACTCGGTCACATGAGTCGTGCTTGTACCTTCAATAAACAGAAAAATTGGGGATGGAAGGATCAGGGAACAAAAGATCAAGGATCAGGTCATTTAAACTCCAAGGGGGCCGTACCCAAACTGAGGGGAGCGGCCCAGACAAATCGGAATTAAATAATGCTAATTCAGTGCTGCAACCCCAAGTTTGTAAAATTAACTTAGATCCCAAATTAAACTCGGTAACTTTAAATATAGAAGGGGTTGATGCTAAAGCACTTATTGATACGGGATCCGATGTGTCATTAATAAAATACGCATGTTTGAGTCTAAGTCAACGGCATCGAATACAAGAAAGTGACGTCATATTGAAGGATGTCCAGGGTGCTTCTATCAGTAATATGGGAAAAATAAAGTTGAAAATACAACTCACTACGGCATATAAAATACGGCATAACTTCATTATAGTCGGTGATAGTATCCAATTTAAGGGAGTTGCATTAATTGGGTTAGATTTTCTTAAACAATTTGAAGCTAATATTTATTGGTCCGAAGGATTAATCGAGATTAAGCAACATAAATTCCCATTGGAACAAGAAGAGGAAATTATTAACAACGAAACACCACACAAATTTAGGGCTGGGTTTACAGAATTCTTTGGCACACATGACGTGGAAGAGGCAGTAAAGGTGAGAACCACTGGTCTCTCAGGCGTGACCGAAGATGAGAACTCTGAATTAAGGGACGAGCATCAAGTGAAACAAACACTCCCTCTGACTTATGAGTTCAAGGACTTGTTTCACAGTTTAGAGGTCAACAAACAAAATAAGCAGGACGGTCTCGAACAACCTCTTGCCATCTCCGATCATCAGAAAAGGATTGTGGAAGAGGAAGATTCCGATCCAGCTTTAAGAGATAACTGTAAGGATCTTCAAAACACTCCTTGCCTGGAAATAAGGGCTGAGGATTGGAGAAACCCAGTTAGGATCTCCAGTAGTGAGTGGTCGACAACTTCAGATACGACTTTCCGGAGAGTACGATTTGAAGATTTGAATGACACCAACACTGACTCGGAGCGTGAAGTGAGCGGGAGGATGAGGCACAAAGGCGCTCTAACCGACTCATCGAAAAGAAGGATGCGTATCCACCAAAGTCAAATAGAAAAAGAAGAAGAAACGAACCAAGGATCCAATAATTTGAAAGTCAAGAACACAGGAGTTGAAGGAAACTCAATTGACTTTAGCGACGACAAAAGAATCGCTGCTCCAGGAGGTTTAACCCTGGCCAGAATCGCGCGTAACCTGGTCAAGGATGAACCCCCACCATTGGTTGCTAAGGACAACAATGAAGGAGAAAAATATAGAATGAAATATGAAATTAAACTAACTAATGACCTTAAAATACCCGGTCACACAAGAGTAATTTGTGTCGGTGAATTGAATAACCCCATAGACTCAGAAGTATTGATGATTGAACCCCCAAGACACCAACATCCTGGATTAGCTACTGCTCGGACACTTAGTCGAAATGAAGAATACATAAGTGTCGAGTTACTGAATGTTCACGAGAAATCGAACAAGCTAAAGAAAGGAGACATAATTGGTGTTGCTTATGCCGTGGAAGAGTATGACCCCGAAAAGGAACGAAGCGTCAACATTAGAAGTGTTAGTGCAGATCCATCTGAAATAGAAGAACTGCTGAACATTATTAATTATGAGAAGGATGAATCTGAATTAACAAAAGCCTTCGAAAATCTGATCCGAGAATATCATGATGTCTTCAGAGCTCCAGATCAGAAATTAACATGTACTACAGAAGTTAAGCATCGAATCATCACTGAAAATACCCCACCAATTTCAAAAAGACCTTATCGGGTACCTTATCATCGAAGGGATATACTCGATAAAGAAATTCAAAACCTACTAGACAACGATATCATACAGGAAAGTTCATCGCCATGGTCAGCTCCTGTAATCCTTGTTGAAAAGAAACGTCATCCTGGAGAAGAACCAGAATTTCGTCTATGTATCGATTACCGTGAACTTAACAAAATCACCAAGCCTGATTTTTTCCCATTACCAATTCTACAGGAGACACTGGATCAACTATCCGGAGCTTACTGGTTTTCCATAATGGATATGGCCAGTGGGTATTTTCAAGTTGAGTTGCATCCAGATGATAGAGAAATCAGTGCTTTTAGCACACCAACAGGGCATTATGAGTTTAAAAGGATGCCCATGGGATTAAGAAATGCCCCTAGTACATGGCAAAGACTCATGTACTCGGTGTTCTCAGGACTTGTCGGAATCGAGTGTTTGGTATATCTGGATGATGTGATTATATTTAGTTCATGGGATTATAAGGAACATCTGGAACGACTAAGGAACGTCTTCATAAGAATGAGGAAAGCTAAATTGAAATTTAAACCAACGAAGTGTAATTTCTTCATGAAAGAAGCAAAGTACTTAGGACATATCATATCTGCTGATGGAGTAAAAACGGATCCAGAAAAGACACGAATTGTAGAATCTTATCCAGTACCAAGGAATCCAAAGGAAGTTAGAGCTTTCTTAGGACTTTGTGGATTTTATCGACGATTTATTCCAAATTACGCTACAATAGCAAGACCGCTAATAAATCTTATCAAGAAGGATCAAAAATATGAATGGACAAGTGAGCAAGATAAAGCCTTTAATGCCTTTAAGCAAGCCTTAATAACTCCACCAATTTTGAAATATCCGGAGTTTCGAAAACCTTTCATCCTAGCAACAGATGCCTCAGGTATAGCGATCAGTGCAATTCTGTCTCAACAATACGATATCGAGCATCCAGTTTGTTATGCTAGTCGTTGTTTAAAAGATGCTGAAACACGTTACAGCACTATTGAACGAGAAGCTTTAGCAATCGTCTGGGCAGTGAAATATTTCCGTTGTTACTTAACAGGGAATAAATTCACCATAATTACGGATCATAGGCCATTAAAATATTTACTGACTATCAAGGATCCAAGCTCCAGACTCGTACGATGGGCTTTAAGTCTCGCTGAATATGACTTCGATATTCAATATCGTCCTGGAAAACGACACCATGTAGATGCATTTACAAGATTACATTATCCCGAAGACAACTTAACAGTCAAATTAATTAATGAAGATAAAGAGGAAACAGAATGTGCACCGCTTATTTACAATCTTGAAGAGATCCAGAAATATCAAGAAGAGGATCCTGAAATCCAAGGTCTTGTAGAACAGGAAGGATTTTATAAAGCTCCAAATGGATTGTGTTACAAACAACGAAAAAATGAAGAACGCCAGGATCAACTTTTAGTCCCAAAAAGGATGCAAAGGAAAATCATACAGTTATACCACGATTCTCCATTCATGGCTCATGGAGGAAGGAAAAAGACTACAGAATTAGTTCAAAGAGATTTTTACTGGAAAGGTATGATTTCTGCAGTACGTAAATACTGCGAGGGATGCCATTCGTGCAACATTAGGAAAAACCATTATCAAAAACCTTCCGTACTTCAAAACATGCCAGTGCCTTCTTGCACTTTTGGACTCGTCTCCATGGATATTGTAGGACCATTAAACCTTACTAGTAATGGAAATAAATATATTCTCACATGTATGGACTATCTGACCAGATATCCAGAATGTATCGCTATTCCCGACATAAAAGCGGAAACTGTTGGAAAAGCGTTTGTAAACAACGTTATCCTTCGACATGGGGCTCCAAGATTTCTTCTAACAGATTGCGGGGCGCAATTTGTGTCAGAACTGTTCCAGGAGATTTGCAGGAAGTTGGATATAGAAAAAATTCAAACAAGTCCGTATCGACCTACAACCAATGGAGTCATTGAACGTATGCACCATGTTCTGAAAACTATGCTTTCACATTACATAACCGATGAAAATGATGATTGGGACGAAATGCTACCTTTCGTCTTAATGGCATACAGAAATAGAGTGCATGAAGCTACAAAAGAGTCACCATTTTTCTTAATGTATGGCCGAGACATGGAATTACCTTTTCACTCTATACTCAAACCCGATAGAGTTCGATTTAACATAGATGAACATTATCCAGAAGAGTTGATGGCTCGTTTTAGGAAGGCTTTGAAAACAGCTTCTTACAACTTGGAAGTAACAATTCAAGAAAGAGGAGATCGGCTTAATAAAAAAAGAAATCTACAAGATTACAAAATAGGAGATCGAGTGTACCTTTATACACCAGCAACAAAAGGCAAGAAACTTGCGGCGAAATTTTATCCCAAGTGGAAAGGACCATTTAGGATAACAGCGCAAACTGGACCAGTAAATTACAGAATTAAAGAAATCGGAGGAAGTAAAGAACTACTTGTTCATGCGGATCGTCTGAAAATATGGAAAAGTAATGTTGAAGAAGACACAGGAAAAAGGGATGAAGAAATCATTGAAAATGCCATCGGACCTACAGATCTTTCTGATGATTCAGACAACGACGAGAACAATGATCAAGTCGATATTCCAGAACATTATAACCTCGAATTATGGTATCCATTCAGAGAACAAGAGCAGGATCATTTGGAGGATTCAACAGATTCATCAACCATTTCAGGGCTAGAAGAACAGATAGATGAAGAAATAGACTTAATAAGTGACGAAGAGCAGGATATTTATCAGGATGCTGAAGAAGGAGAAGACCCACCGCATCCCTATCAAACCAGAAGTCAAGGGCCAGTGCCTGAATATCCTTGGGTACTGCGCAAGCATATATAATTTAAAATCTACCACTCGTCACATAGAACTTAATACTTAAGATTAGTCTAAAAAATCATAATGCGAAATAAGTTCTGAAGGAACGTTTTTCCTCTCGTTCCAGACTACAAAATTTTTGGAATCCTTCTGCTAAAAGGAACATTAGTCCATCATAGTACAACTCTAATTGCATATGACTGTCAGAATGCCTCAACAAATATCACTGTGATTTCGCTGAACGATGTGGCACAATGTCCAGATCCACGATTTGCCTATGCAACAGAAAGAAGGGCAGTTCAGGTGATTCAGAAAAATCAGTTTGAGCGGATCCACGTAAAAACCTGCATGATAGAAGTAACACGCCTCATTTTCAAATGTGGAATGTTTAGTCACACTAGTGCAGTGTCTAAATCTCTATATACCTATCTATATAAAGTAGGACGAGACGGTTGTCTCGAGATACATGAACACCAGGAATATAGAGGTTTTTATGGCCATATCTTCTCAGGACTAACACCCAACAGTACAACGGGAGGTTCTGTGACAATAGCAGGATCATTGGATTCAGACGGTAACTGTAAAGGCTCAAGTTATACTGAAAATGGAAACACCTGGGACAACGTGATAGTAACAGCATCTGTCAAAATCTCCGTACAGGATTATTTAGCGACTTTGAATATGGAACAAGATGAAGTTAGCTTGCGAGGAGGAATTTCTTGTTCATTTTTGGGAGGTTATTGTATTGACACTATTGCTGGAGAAACTGTGTGGAACCCGGTTGCTTTGCCGGATTGTGACCGTTTTTCCATATTATACGAGGGAGAAGGTCATATTGTCCATCAAATGACTTCATCAGACCCTACACAATATTTAGTCGTCGAGCAAGGAGATAAGGTTTTTGCCTTATTTTTAATAAAAAAATCAGCGGTGTGTGGCGCCAGGGTTTGGCAAACTGAACATCCTAGATTATTGGTTGTCACACCAGACAATAGCCTTCGAACTGATAAATGGCAACAAGGAATTACTGCAGAAAATGTTGACCTAACCGCGTACATGAATTCCAAATTCTTATACATGGAACAATCGCTGAAAACAACGGTTGATCAAACTTTTGCTTATACCGTACACAGAAGATGTTTACTAAGAAGAGAAATTTTGAAAAATCGATTGGCAATGGCACCTTTATCTCCGAATGTGATTAGTTCTTTGGTGAAAGGACAGTTAGGATTTATTGGGAAGGTCGCCGGAGAAGCTCTCTATATACTTCAATGTGTACCAAGAATTGTGGAAATCAGAAGAGAAAAGAATTGTTACATTGAACTACCAGTGAAAGTCAACAATGAAAGTTATTTTATGTCACCTATAACCAGAATTCTACAACACTATGCTGAAGAAACTGAGTGCAACACTTTAATACCACCGATTTATTTTATAAACAACCAATGGATAAGTTTTAGTCCCAACCCAGGGAACGGTTTTACATCACCTATTACATTATCAGTTGATACAGAAGGACACTTACCTTTTAACTCTATTCAGAGTCTTGGAACTGGTGGATTATATACTCCACAAGAAATTAGAGAGGCTCAAAGAGCCATGTTATTTGGTTACGAAAGACAGGCAATTAATAATATTCTAACGCGAAAAGCTATGGGACAACCTGTGGATTCACAAGGAATATCCGTCCTATCCATGTTCAATTCTGAAGAGTTAAAGAAACTAGCTGATTCCACTTTAGAAATGATGTGGGGTTGGTTCAGCTGGTTGGGAAATGTAACTAGCGGGCTGATGGGTTTGTACATAACTTGGCGAATTCTTAAGTGGATAATTGAAGTTGTTATAAATGCGGTAACGATACATAAAATTCACGGATGGTCATACAAAATTCTTGCAAGTTGTTGGGATAGCCTAACATTTTGGTTTTTACACTTAAAGCATAGGAAAGAGATAGCTAAAACTATGAAATTATCGCCAGATGAGGTACCACAAGTTGTCAGTATTGAACAAGAAATGGCGGTTGTTCCACAATCTCAACACCAAAACGAAAACACAAGTCAATCTCATGTACCATTATATCCAACGATTTCAAATTCATCCCAGGCACCGAAAGTTTCAGACCCTAATGTTAAAACCTGGGTATAAAAGTTATTGAAAAAAAAAAATTTTTTTTTTTGTTTATTGGACTAGGCAAACGAATATCGGATTTCTCTTAATGTATTATCATTCCACGAATAGATCATTTAGTTGATAAGTGCTTTAAAAAAAAAATGTTTATTCTGTTTCTTAAAATGGAGCAAGCAGGGTAGATGTGTAGCAGGTCAAAACTTTGTCAGACTCCAAGACAGTGCAGGAAAAAGGGCAAGACAATTTCGATCTACAAATCTGGCACACGGCTCATGCAAATTGGTGTCCCATTGTAACACCCATAGCTAACCAGCCTGGGTTAGTGAACATAACAGTCAAAGCGGATGATCATGAAATGCCTCAAGGACCATGGGAGATTCGATGGAAGGACAAGAAGAGTGGATACTTGGGAAATGTTCACGCTATGAAACTACCAGTTATAATACCCCTAGGATGTGGTTATATCTACGAACTCGTTGCTATTCGCCGTTATCCAACATTCCAACATCTTCATATCACTAGAAGTATCCAACATCGCCAAGAGTGCGAAGTGGAATCAAGTGTTTATAACCACTGGGAAGAAGTTAAAAATCCAAGCAGTTGTGAACTACCTTGGTGGCTTATTACCGTCACCTTACTCTTCGTTCTTTTGTGCTTTCTAATCATCATAATAGTTAGCAAATGCATATGTTATAGACATCAAAGGACTAAAAATTCACCAACTTATGAACGTTATTTAAGCTTGTCTATACTGCATGGGGACACTCAACTTATGCCTGGGAGTTCAAATGAGGTGAACTATGATGTTCCACTAGCTCCGCCTCGTCCATATTTCATAACATCATTCACAACTACACAACCTCAGCTACAACAGAAGAGGATAGATCAACCTAAGGTTGTACATCGAACCAATAGGATGACAATACACCCTTCAACATTAACGAAGATTCCTGAAGAACACGAAGTAGAAGAGGTCTAATCTGCTTCAAGTAATATTAAGGTATCATGGTGGACTGTAGATTTTGTTTTACACAATTTATTATTTGTAAACCCACCATTCCCTGAATGTTTTTCCTTGAACATAGATGGTAATGAAGACTTTTGGGCAATTATAATTTTTAGAATGTTCAAGTAGGAATGTCCAGGTGATAGTTTTAAGATTAGGTTTAAGAAAAGCCATGGGTTATGTAAAACCCATGTTTTTCACTAAAGGGGGGAGTGGTTGTGGTGGGCTAAAATCACCCACCATTTTGTGTTAGTTCATTTTTGGTAAAGAATCACATTTTACAATTGCATTAAATAAGATGAAAAGGATCAAACCAAAAATCGGAACCATGGAGTTTTGCACGTGTTCGAGATGATCTCATTTCATTAGGAAGAAACCCATTTAGGGATATAAAGTTTATCAATTATCCACAGTAATGTAAACATCGCTAAAAGCTTTTGGTCATAAATTCAATGACGAAAGAAGCTTGGAAGCGACCATGGGAATTATTGTTACTGATCAAAGTCCACATGCCATGCAAATTCCATGCGCAGATCACGAAAAGTGTGAATAATACGTCATCATTCTCGCAATTATAAATAGGGACTCGCGAATAATGTAGTCATTAGATATTCAGCAGATATTCAGAGATAGAGTTGAGAGAATATTTAAATTCTATCAAATTGCTGTAAGTGATGGTTGACCAGTGCCCAGATTTGCCAGTCCGACTCTGTTAGTTCGCCCGTAGTCTCAGAAGATGAATTGTAAGTTTGATTTGTTGCATTAAAACCCTTTGCTGCTCCAACTCACCCTGCCACACTTACAATGTTTTGCTTATTCGTATCCGATAGAGACACAAAGCGTTTAGCCAGACTAAATGATTTGTTTTTGTAAGATAACTCTCTAAAAAGTCACGGGCCGGGAATGAATTTGAAATTATGAGCGTTGTCAACTTCAAGTACCTCACACTTTTACACCATGAAACTGTGTTTGATTCTTTTCGTTAAATATTACAAACCCCGAGTTAGAAACGAGGATTTTGTTTAATAAATAAATAAATTGTAATGCATGGTAGAAATTAATTGAGGAATAAATTAACCAACTAAAAGGGTTGGAATTTTAGCTATTCAAAATTATTCACACAATATTACTGAATAGTAAAATTTTGGGCTCGCATCCCATGTACTAATAAGTGAACCCTTGAGTTCATAATTTGTCACTGTTAACAAGGTATTTACGAGAAGAGCGGAAAACTATGCATTGTAGTTTTGACATTAATGATAATTATAAGTTTTACTTTATCTTCTATGTGTGTAATCTGAACTGTTCAAGTACTCATATTTTTTTTTTCTAAATATATTGTAAAAATAAAAATTCAGACTTATTTTCTGACTGCAAATCCCCTCCAAGGTTGGTTGACCTCGCAACATAGCCGAGGATTTCCTACGCACAAAAAAATAATTTTCTCTGTGAGTGGGGCACCGCTCGACCAGGTTCGTTGTTGAAAACTCAACTTGCCCATCACACCAGTACCGCAAGTTCGTTTTAAAAATTTTACGAGTTAACGATTGACAATTTCAAATTAAAACAAAAGCCACTTTATTCCCAAGAGTCCACTACAGGTGCAAAAGTAATTTATTTTCTATTTAACACAATGTTGATGGGAAATAATGTTCAAAGAACATATTTTTTTTTAGTTTTCAGGATTTTTTTCTGAGTTAAATAAAGCACTGATAGCATTTTAAAATACTTCCTCCCTTTCAGCCCGAGTAGAAGATGTATCCTGTAAATAACTTTTAAAAATGTTACTTACCACGGCTGTAAAACAACGAGGGAAATGGCTGAAATTCGACGCTTTTTAGTTGATAATTGCTTGATAATCGCGCGTTTGGCGACATGTCTTAGAATTTCCGCTCGTTAAGCTCACTTTGTTGTCAAATGAGTGGAAAACAAGGTTACAACAATTAAAACAAACTGGTTTTTGTTCATCCAAATCATAATAAATTTTCTTCTTCTTTACCATGGGAATCTCCACTAATGAGAAAAATCGCATCATCTCGCAATGAGGTGGATTAAATCACTACAGCATGTTGTGTTACCCGATCGTTTATTTCCTGTTCTTCTATCAGGTTTTAGCCCAAGGTAAGTGATAACAAAATTGTGACTGGTGTTAATGTGGTGCCAATTTTAGAGCGTCTCCAGATTGTTAATTTGGATGCACAATGTTTCCGATGTTTGTGTTATGCAGCCACTAAATGCAATTTGACTCTTGGCTGCGATGGTGGGTATTGTGGGCCGTATAAAATCAGCAAAATTTACTGGAAAGATGCTGGTGAAGTTATTTTACCAGATGATGAAAGGGAGAGGGCTGGAGGTTAGTACTTGAACTTGAACTACGATTCAATATTGAAATGCAGTGAAGTCATTCTATTGTCAGAGCGGAATACCAAAGTGACGATCTCACATCAATATTCATGATTCGGGTTTATTTATTTACATCCTTTTTTGTTCAATGCATTGGAAGAAATTTCTGAGATCAACACAATTGTTAATTGATCGAGAAGCTGTTATCAATCAATTAAGTCAGGACAAGTCGTTCGTTTATTTATTTAAACTGTGGGCAATTAAGCTCTTTTAGAAAAATACATGGTCATATAAAATAATTGCACCCAAGTAACAAAATGTTAAATATTAATCGTCCTTGGACGTCCAACAAAAACATTTAATTAGTCATAAAGTCGGCAAAATGTGACGCTAAATATTTGATTAGTTTTTGCAATTTGCAAACATAATTTCCAACAAATAGAATTTCACACTTTCACCACATTCGTACGTAACACCAAGGCATTCAAACCGGCCAAAACAATTGTGCGTTTTTGCGGGCCCATCAGATCCGGCTCTGTTAATTATAATCCACGACCCATGACATCATAATTTAATTTCGTGGAAAAAACGCTCCAAATTACCATTTTGATACAATCTTGTTTTTTGTTTTTATAGCCTACGAAGACTGTGCCATTTCGTATCAATGCGCCCAAAGAATTGTTCTCAATTATTTTGCGAAGTTTGGAAGGGTATAATTGAATCAAATTTTGGGTCTGGAAAATAGAAAATTTGTTGTAGGATTGTAACGATGATGGAGTAACGAATTGCGATGACTTTACTATGATTAATTTTAATGGTGGTTATCAGTGCAAACAGGCATTGAGTCGAAACGAAGTTGGACAGTCGTGGCTGGAACGGTATCGGCTTTGCAACCCGGAAACGCTATTGTAGAATAATGTAATTGGAAATTTTGTAATTCTTGGTAAATGAAAGGCAAGGTTGTGATTTTTTTAAATTTAGACTTTGACGGAATCATCAAGACTAACGAGCACTTTGTACAATGTGTTTAAAAATGGCTGTTCATCAAGTCACCTATGAAATTTGAACGTAACGTGCCGCTTAATTTAAATTGTGAATGCCGTCAAAGTGACAGATCCGTCAAAATGATGCAAAAAGACTGCGAATCCAAAAACGAAGAATACGCAACAACAAAAATCACGGAAATATAAAACACAAATCAAGACAAACCCTACATTTGAAACAACTTTGCCGAAAAATGCAAAAAAAAGTGGTAAAAGGCTAATTCAAAGATTTGACTGAGAAACTACAATAGTCATATGGACGAGGCGGCACATTGAATTTGAATTCCATAACCAACTTGATGAACAGCCATTTTTGAACACATTATAATTTATTGTAAGTAATTACGAATAATTGGACATGAACTTTTAGGGTCATACAGTATGGTCTTCATCTAAATATATTGAACTAGCAGTTACCCGCGACTTCGTTCGCGTAAATTTAATTCAGACTAATTGTAAATGTTTTTTTATCTAGTGATGATGATGGAATCCCTTGTTGTATTATTGTAATTAATAATGAAACCTTTTTCTCTTTTTTGTATGAATGCGTAAAGTTGTTTTAATTTTTTTTTTTTTTAGACTACAGGAACACCACACAACCGAGACATTTGGACAAAGCGGCACAGCGCATTAGAATTATTATATAGTTGATGAACATCTATTTTTGAGCAAAGAGAGTATTTGAAATTATCGTACAATGATTTTTATTTTGAAAAATCATTTTTGTTATTATTTTTGTTCATTTTTTGTTGTTGTTTTTAACTTTAAAGCTTTTCTGCGTTATTTGGATGGAATTGTCACTTATACTTAATAGAATTCACCAACAGCGTTTACAGAGAAACATTTCTGAACAGTGTACAGCGTGTTCCAAGTTTTATGGCCTAGGCAAAAATAAATATTTCTAGTCGAGTAAAATAGTAGATTATTTTATAAGGGGTAAATGTGATAGTTTATGTGGGGAAGCTGAATGTTTATTTTGCCGAATGCAATGAGGCAAATAATTCAGCTGAGCCACATAAACTCACATTTACTCCGAATAAAATATATTATTTTATCCGCAAACGTATTGGTGAAAAGTAAAGAACAATTTTGAGCAACACTAATTTAAAGGTAAATGAATAAAATAATCAGGAAGGTTTGCACGTGAATCATTACCATAACAATGCTTATAAGCAAACGTCAGTCTTGGATTTTTGTGTTGAAATTTTCGAATGTGTTGAGTGTTTTTTAATTTAACTAGTGCAGCAGCTAGTGCAGTGTCTCCAGTTGCACAATGAGGGAATCATCTCCTCTTCAGCGAAGCAGCAAAAGACACAACAAAGTGAAAACAATGGTATACTATTTCCACTCAATAATTAAGTGAAAAACAAGTCACTAACACTCCGCGATTAAAGTAGTACCGGTCCAAATTTTAGTTTCTCTTTTAAAATGTTTTATTTCTCGTTTTGATGAGTCACAATGTTTAGGATTAAGCTCCTATTAATAATCAACTAGGAATATTTGCATTTACCTGAGGTAAATTGTAAAAATTCTTTAAAATGTTCGTCTTGTGAGTGTCTTCAAATAACCAAAAATAAATCCACTACCAACAATAAATATTGACCAGAATACAATCTAAAAGCCATTTATTGAAAAAAGATTTTGATAAACCTCATTTAAAATTTTATCTGCAATTTGCATTGTATTGGTAACTGATTCATCAGTATATTCTTCGCGACAGCAGTAGATTTCCATCCACCGTGACTCTTAAGGCTAAAGGGGACGACAGAGTTAAAGCTAGTGTGCGACAAAGACAAGTATAATGAAAATTATTTTTCTATTTTTAGCGATATTTGTAATCTAATTTTAAATCGAAAAATTAAATTGAGTCTTTTAAACAATTAGAATTTGCGCCAACGCAACACTTTTTAGAAAAAAAAATTATTTGAAAATTATTTTTTCGTTAAAATTTTAAAGAAATTTTTATAATATTTTAAAAAACGTGTGATGATACGAATAGAATGCGACCAAGAAACTAGAAAAATTATTATTAGTTCTGAACGAAACGCGAATATTCATTTTACTTTGACAATATTTGTCGCCGAGAATCACCCATAGTCAAGTGCGGGGTGAGAGGAAGCGAGGGCAAAATAAACCTCGCTCAACTAAGACTGAGAGATGTGAAAGATTATGTTTCTGTATTTGCTGGTGTTCATGGACAGAATTATCGTATTAATTCTTTGAACTGAATTTTGTGATGCATCAAGCATCAGTGAGGTTTTTTTCTTTTTGAAGTAATGTTTAATTGTTACAACTTTCGTTAGTAATTTTTATGTATTCCTTTTTCTTGCTCAAAAATGGAAAAATAGATAAATGATCAAAAGTTTAGATATAATACGTCAAAATCTACTTTTTACTTTGAAAAACAATAGGTTAAAATTTAATTTGATTATTTTCGGTAAAAAAGCAATTTGTAATGAAGATTTCTAATAATGGAGATTGATAAAGCTGAGCAGACAGCAAGTAATGTTAAATAAAGTGTTAAATAAAGTTGAATTCGTATTTTTGTGCAATTAATCTCTCAGAAGATGTCGGAACTATAAGCGAAACCTAAGAACATCTGCTTCCATTCCAAGAAAAAGCTTAACAAAAAAAAAACTGAAAGGGACTGAAGAATATGACGAAACAAATGGAAACTACTTGTATAATAATCCATAATTCAGCGGTTGGTATTAAATGCTTAATTTTTTTCTGTATGCAGGTACTCGTACGTGAATTTCTTTCACATTTTTTTGCACATCATTTAAGCATCGTTTGTTTTAGAACGACAGTTTGGTTAATTATTGTTTTTAAATTTTTAATTTTATTTATACAACTATTAATATTTTCAATTCATTGATAATAATTACTATAAGGAATTGTAGAAAAAAAATCGGATACATAGATATACAGAAAAAAATACATAGTTCTAAAAATTTTGCATAGCATCTGAAGGTATAAAAGACAAACAAAACCAATCCTTTACTAAATAACTTCTAGATATTGGGATTAATTGTTCATCTAATAGATACAAAATCTAATGTAGGTACTAAGGACTTTTTTGTAATATTTATTAATATCGGGTAGACCGCTTTTCCCAAAACGTAAAATACAGGCAAATGCTTCTCTGTCCAAATAACGAGACCATAATTTTTTTGTTGGTTACTTGAATGTGAATTTTTTCTATATCACTGAAAATATCTTGCCGGTGGCTAATGTGTACACAGCTGCTTCCAAGCAGTGCCTTCCTCACTGCCCAACCATAAGATGATTGAGGCAGGACAAAAGATTTTACAAAATTCGCGTTTTGATAATTTTTAAATAAACGGCTATTTGTGTAAGGAAGCTGCAAAGTTTGTTACACTTTACCAAATTATTTTTTTAAATAAGGTTGATAAAAATATAATCTCTTATTGAATCCTTAAATTACATTAGCTATTACTTTTTGAAGTGCACAAATAATTTATAACAACTAATTTTGAGAAAAAAATCAACGTTGGCTTTTACATAGCACGGGTTTTTGACACTTCTTGACTTGTCATGTAATATATTAGCTGTTTCAATACTATAAAAACGCCAACGTCGCATTTTCTCTCAAAATTAGGTGTTATAAATTATTCATGCACTTCAAAAAAATAATAGCTAATGTAATTTATACTTTCAATAAGAGATCTAATCATTAATAACTATTTTACAATTTTATCAATCTTATTTAAAAAAATAATTCGGTAAAATGCGACGTTGGCGTTTTTATAGTTCTGAAACAGATAATAAATCCCATTTCACAAATTTAGAGTTTCTATATAAGAAAAGAATTTTGTGTTATACTAAAGCGACACGTTTTGAGCTAAGAAAAACCACCAAAAACTCTCAATTTGTGCTTCATTTCACTCCAAAAAATGCAAATGCGGTGTTGCAAAATTCTACTATGAACTGAAATGGCATATATATTCGTTTTCAAAATAAAAGATATCGCGGTAGGCAATGACTGTGTAAAACGACCTTTACCTACGTTTTGTAACTAGAAGTGATAAAGTTACGTTTACGTTTGATTGTCAAAACTCAAAACTTCAAACAAAATTTGAGGTTACTCTAGAATGTCACAGTGCTTGAAGACTACTAAAACCTTATAACGCTTTGATTTTCAGATTGAATAATCCACTACAATGACACACAGACACAACACAAAAGAGACAAATCTTTTGATAGTTTTGACACATCTAGTTGGAAAACAAACACCAACTATTAATATGAGAAGATACTAAAAATAGCAGTATAACCAACTTAAATTCAAATTTCCACATCCTACTGGGATATCATTTAATTTGAAAAAGAGTGTACTGTTATTAGAACTTTCAATACTTCTAATGTAGGGTTTAGACGGAACAGTCTGTATATTATGGAGATTGATTATTTAAAAAATGAACTATAGTTAAAAATTGGATTTTTGTGTAGATTTTTAATTTATTAGGTGTACAGACGCCACAAAAATTTACAAAAATGCTTCCAAATCCGAATCGGACTTAATATCCGAAGAGTCGGAAATATCCGGACTTTCCTTATAACACGTAATTTTCATTTTTTGCGACAATTTCTCTTCACTTTCCCCCTCTGAGATATCACTGCCCGCATCTAAGTGCTCGCGTAATGGCGGCGGCAAAGATGGCGGTTTCGGGGGAATACCGTGCGCCACAATTTGCGAATTACTTTCGATTTTTTTCTGCAAACAGCAGATTTTCGACAGCTCTTCGAGCCTCTGTTTCACAATATCTAGATTTTTGCATTTCGGGGTTTCACTCTTGGTTTTTCGTACCGCTTTGTTCATATCCTCGTGCAAATGATTGAGAAAATTGTGTATTTGGTCCTTGACGATGTCGGCCACGTGACTCGCGTATTCTTGCGGTTGCGGGATTTCCTCGCAATCCCCGACTGAAACAGACTCATAACAGGGATTAAAGTATAGGATTATGACTTCGTTACCGGGAATTTGGGATTCGAGAGGGGGTTTTTTCACCGTTTGGCGCTCAGCGGTTTTGCGCAGTGGTTTTATTTCCTCCTTCTTTGGCGGTTTTTTTCCGATGAGGTAAGGGAACAGCGGGAGGTAATTGGTGGCCAGGGGCAGAAGGAAAGTTGCGTTTTTGTTACCGGAGTTGTTTTTCTCGATTATGGCATTAACAAATTTGTGGCATGAGTTGATGTAATTCACTGCTTTGACGTAGTCTCGGCGCATTCCACCGTCGTTTTGCCCCAGTCGCGTACAAGGGTAGAAAGTGAGATTTTCTTCCTTGATGAGGACAACGCGTTCCGTTTGAGAACTGCTGGATTTTCGCTGAGACGGGACTCGAGCCAAAGATCTGGGGGAACTACGCACGGGGTGTGTTGGCACCGGAATTGAGTTTCGCTGATTTCGCATTTTCGACGAATTTTGATTCACATACCGGACGACTGACACGTTGTCAAGAAAAAATTTGTTTTGAGTTTGACAGGATTGTCAAAAAAATATACATCTAGATTTTTTTGTGTGAATTGATTGCAAATTGCAAATATCGTGATCACGGTCTTAGAATTGACAGGTCTGGAAACTCATGTCTCAAAAATGAGGTTTTTTTCCTGGATCGTGGGTGGCTGTTTGGGCCACTATACCCGTAGCGCCCCTGGCGGATACTACGATGAAACTGGTTTTTTATGAATGAAAAAACGAGAAATTTGCGTAATATTTGTTAAATGTCAAATTATTTTGACGGATATGAATTGTAATCAGAAATGCCCAAAATGGGAGTCAAATTGTGCTTAACGGTGGTAATAAATGTGGTGGACAGGTTTTGGTTGGGTTTATTTACGTTCCTGAGCCATTTGCGTATTGAAACATTTAGGTAGGAACATGACCTTATTTGTGCATTAGCCGGTCTTTTGGCCTTTATTTTACTCTAAATATGAGCCAAACTCAACAAAAGCAAATTTTTGAGGTAGATGATTGGACAAACTCGAATATTACGTCTAGAATTGGTGCAAAATAACGAAAATCTTTATAAAAAAAAAATTGATTTTTACAACTGCAAGGAGGGCTCCGTGAGACGTTCGAAAGTGTGTATTTTTATTTTCCTTTCAAAAATGCTTTCCGTGCAATAATGTAGATATTAATAATTTACCTTTTTTAATATAAAATAACAGTTTAAAAGAGGTAATCAAGTCCCAGAGGTTATCACGTAAAGTAGACAGAAAACGGGATAAATATCCAAAAGCAAGTGAGTAACACAGAAATAAAGGTCACAAGAACACAATGACAGAGTTTTGTGATAAGAATTATCCAAAAAACTATTGGAATAATAAAGAATTTGATTCCAAATTGAAGACTTATATAAATTACTGTGTGAGGGCGCCACGGGTATAGTTGCCCTCCATAGCTATTGTGATCCAGGAAAAATGCTTCATTTTCGTAACGTACTTATGAATGGAGTTTCCAGACCTGCCATTTTATGATCGTGATCGTGATTGATAAGTTAAAAATATACGATCCATAACAACTAAATGTCTGGACGAAATCTCGTTTTATTTTATCAAACTGGCTTTATTGCAACAACATTTTATTCATAATTTGTATGGATTCAAACTTTTGCAATTCTCTAAAGTGTTTTTGTAATCTATTGTCTAATTTTCAATCAGATATCAGAAAAAAAAAATACAAATGATGAAATTTACCCACCTGAGATTGTCAACTTTATGCACAGTGTTTCAAAAGTGACGGATAAACTCTGGTATGGTGATAATGATAAAAGACGGTTAATTAAGCACAAAAATGAAGTCAGATTTTTTTCAACAACTTAATTTTGATATATATTTTAATTTGTTTTCCTTAGCAATAACGGTATCGATTTTTGCTCTTTTGTTTGCTATGATGTCGAATTTAATTTATTGTCGAATTTGAAAGCTTTTTAATTGTTTTGTACAGGGTGGTGCATTTTGGATGTCCGAATGGGGGATCTCCGAAGCCAAAAGGTTTAGAGAAAAACGAGTGACATATTCTCGGGTCCGTTTTTTGTAAAAATAATTTTCTTCAAAACTTCATTCCTCTATTGTCTTTTGTTTTCGACTTTAAACAAAAGTTGACCTTTTAGCGAAATCTTAAAAAAGTCATATCTTCCTTATTATAAACGATATACATTTGAAACACAGACATTATACACGCACATTTTTACAGAGAATTTAATAATGTTATCAGCGTTTTTTTTTTAATTATTCGTTTATCTGTAATAACATAAAGTTGTATTTTTTTAAATCGGAATCATAGTTGGCTATGACATTTTCGAAAAGATAATTTTTTTCTGAACTGAAAACAATTTAAATACAGTTTGATATTTTTATATACTTTTAATACAATGTGTTCGAAAATGGTTGTTCATCAAGTCACCTATGAAATTTGAACGTAATGTGCCGCCTAATTTAAATTGTGAATGCCGTCAAAGTGACAGATCCGTCAAAACGATGCAAAAAGGCTGTGAATCCAAAAACGAAGAATACACAACAATAAGAATTACGGAAATACAAAACACAAATCAAGACAAACCCTACACTTGAAACAACTTTGCCGAAAAAGTGAGTAAAAAGCTAATTCAAAGATTTGACAGAGAAACTACAATAGTCATTTGGACAAAGCGGCACTTTGAATTTGAATTCCATAGTCGACTTGATAAACAGCCATTTTTGAACACATTGTAAAAAAATATATTTAAAATATTTGAAAGTAGTTGTAGTTGGCCATGGAAAAATGATTTCACATAAAAGGTGTGAATAATCTAGAAATTTTGTGAACGGTTATTAATAGTAGATTATTTTATAAGGGGTAAATGTGATAGTTTATGTGGGGAAGCTGAATGTTTATTTTGCCGTATGCAATGATGCAAATAATTCAGCTGAGCCACATAAACTCACATTTACTCCGAATAAAATATACTATTTTATCCGCAAACGTATTGGTGAAGAGTAAAGAGCAATTTTGAGCAACACTAATTTAAAGGTAAATGAATAAAAAATAATCAGGAAGCTTTGCACGTGAATCATTACCATAACAATGCTTATAAGCAAACGTCAGTCTTGGATTTTTGTGTTGAGATTTTCGAATGTGTTGAGTATTTTTTAATTTAACTAGTGCAGTGACTCCCGTTTCACAATGAGGGAATCATCATCTCTTGAGCAAAGCAGCAAAAGACACAAGAAAGTGAAAACAATGGTAAGTCATGATGACAGATAAAAGTAAAAATCGCTTTATCTCATAAAGACGTTTTACCCCAGTCCGGTAAAGGTGGTCCGAGAACTAGATCTTTTACCTGACACATTCTGTCACAAAATTGTCAGTTTTGTGGCGTTTGCGGATAAAGTAAAAAATTTGAAATTAAAAAAATAAGCTATGTTAAAATTATTTTCAATTAAATAAATATATACGACCGTCGCATATTTTAATAACCTACATAAAAAATGTGTAGAAAATTGAAAACGATGTGTCACTAGCATTTGATGACACTTTTTTTATGATTTGGTGAAGTGCAATGGAGGTGACGTTGATAATGTTATGTATTTTTTTTTACCGCAGATGGGATTTGATATTGGTGTTTGGATTGACATTTTTTTTGTAAAATAAAATTCTATTGACAGGCAATCATACAGTTAATAAGATTTTTCTTTTTCCGACATTTCATGTTTAATTAGAAAATAGAATGACAATGTAAACTTGCCATTTTAAATCTAAAAACAAATAATTTTTATTAATCACAAAAATTTAATCTAATAATAATTTATTATGCTGTTTTTAAATTAATTAGTGTTTAAAAAAATCATTAAACTATAAATACTTGTTGGGTAATGTAATTTTTAATAGTTTTAATTGAAAATCTAACATTTTTTCATAGCCTACTATAAAGGAAAAGTGAAATGTTATGTTTTTTTTTTAAATATTTAAAAATAATATATTACACAAATAGACATATCAAATCAGAAAAAAATAAGCTTTTCAAAAATATCACAGCCGCCTATGATTCTTATCTAAAAAAATAACTTTATGTTATTACAGCTAATAAACGAATGGTTAAAAAAATCGCTGATAACATTATTAAATTCTCTGTAAAAAAGTGCCTTTATAATGTCCTTGTTTGAAATGTGTATCTTTTATAATAAGGAAGATATGATTTTTTTAAGATTTTGCTAAAATGTCAACTTTTGTTTATAAGTCGAAAACAAAAGACGATAGCGCGATGCGGTTTTGACCAAAATTATTTTCTCAAAAAACGGACCCGAGAATGTGTCACTCGTTTTTCTCTAAACGTCTTAGTTTCCGAGATCCCCTATTCGAACATCCAAAACGCAACACCCTGTACATCATAAGACATTAATTGTTAATTTTTTTCAACAGGTATATTTGTTTAATGTTGCAAAAGTTGTTGTTTCCGCTAACTAAAGTCAAAAAAATATGATCTGAAACACCAAAAACTTAATTTTAAAAAAAGGCTAAAACAATTTTTTGTCATAGGAACTTTTAATTCAGTTTGATGTCCTTTTAGCTGCACCCGAGAGATAGTCCGGTACTTTTGATTCACCCTCTGTTATGGACGCTAAGAAATTTAACACCAAAATGGGCTTTGACTGTCAAGTTTTTGTATTTAACATCATTTGACCTTCAATTTGATAGAATACCAAAACATTCATTAGGTTTTAATAATAATAATAATAATAATCTTTATTGTCCAACGAGGTTATCAGTTATAGGACAAAAATAAATATTGTTACAAAAAATAAGAAATTTTAAATGCAGGTATTCTTACACTAAAAATAACGAAAATTAATATAAATTTAAAATTTAACAATACAAAAAATAGATTTAATCCAATTTAATCCCATTTATGATTGGCCAGACTGCATATTATGAAGAGTGGTGAACGACGCAAAATGTTAGTTCTAGGTGTTGGGAACCGGAACATAATTTCATATCTTGAACATATGAGTGGGACATTGAACGGAATCTGAGCCAATAAGTTAGAGCAGTCGATCCTATTGCTGAGTAAATTATCTAAAAATTTAAGACAAATGTGCTCTCTTCTAATGTTAAGTGCAACTATGTTATGTCTTGCATGCAGCTCATCCTGGCTGGTGCCCACTTCTGGATAAGTTCCACTCAGTTTAAACGACAAAAATTTCAAAAATCTGCGGTGGATTGAGTCTAGGAGCATAGAGTGATAAATATAAATTGGAAACCATATTAGACATGCATATTCAATTTTACTTAAGACAAAAGCATAATAGAGATTTTTTAACAGTGCAACATCAGAAAAATATTTACCAAAACCTAACGACTTGAAGGCGGAATTACGAACATTTCCGACATGGATAAGGAATGTCATAGCTGAGTCAAAAGTTATACCGAGATCTTTAATGGCATCCTTTTTTTCAAGGGCACAATTGTTAATAGAATATGAAGATGGAAAAGGAGAACGACATCGAGAGAAAGAAACTGTGTAACATTTACTAAAATTCAAATGTAATTTATATTTGTTACACCAGTCTGCAATTTTACTTAAGTTCAGTTGTAACAAGTCAGCATCATTTTGATTTGTGATAGAATTAAATATTTTTAAATCATCCGCATACGCAAGAACAGGACAGGATAAAGACAGTAACAAATCATTAATAAACAGAATAAATAAAAGAGGCCCCAAATTTGATCCTTGAAGGACTCCAGATTTCACACAGTAATTGAAAGAAGAAACACCATTAAAGGAAACATAAGAAACTCTATTTGATAGGTATGATTGAAGGAGGAGAAGGGAAGTAGAAGAAAAGCCGAAGAAAGTTAACTTATGAAGCAGGATATCATGACTAACTGAATCAAAGGCTTTATATAGTAAAATCGGTGTATAATATATCACATCTCACATCTACCTGACGACCAGAATCCAAGTTGGTTGCAATGTACTGTGTAATAAGCGCGAGATTCGTAACCGTTGAGCGCCCCTTAACGAAGCCATGTTGATCCGGAGAGATGAATTTTTTTACGCTATAATAGATATCCTGATACAAACACTGCTCAAAGACTTTAGCAAAATTAGAAAGTATAGAAATCTGTCGATAATTACAAATAATAGCATTGTCCCCTTTTTTGAAAACTGGACATACCCTTGCACGCTTCCATAATTCAGGAAAAGTAGATGTTTTAATTGCAAGATTGAATAACCTTGTTAACGGCTGAGCGAAAACATCGCTACAATCACGAACAATAAGAGAAGGAATCAGGTCATCATCGGCAGTAAATTTGTTTGAAAGCTTTTTCATAATAGATACAGTTTGATCCAAAGATATTGAAGAAAACTGGAAATTTAAACCCCAGTTACATGTTTCAGGAAAGAGTAAATTTTCCTCTATCTTTATGAGTGAAGCCGAAGAAAAAAATGAGCAAAGCCATTAACAATACTTTGAGGATCAGCAAAGTCAGAAGATTTATCTTCAGTAGAAATTCTTCCTGGTATACGAGAACAACCTCTCTTTTGATTTAAAAATTTCCAGATGTCGGAAGGATTGGAATTTATATTTGTTTCCATATGGCTGACATAAGATTGATAAGCAATCGAGATTTGTTTCTTAGTTAGACTACGTAATCGTTTAAATTCGTTATAATAAAACATATTATTTCTATTACTTTGTAGCCATTTTTTCCTAAAGTACCTGTATTTAATTTCAGGAGTAAACCATATCGGATAACTAGACTTTTGTCTACGTTTTTTCGGAACATACAAATCAAATAGTTGATAGATAACCGAGTAAAATGACTCAATAGCTTCATTGACGTTGGAAAAGTCATTTAGAAAAGTCCAGTTAATATCACAAAATGCATTATATAATAAAGGAAAATTAGCTTTGTGAAAGTTATAGACTAAGCGATTGTTACAAGGAAAAGAAGGATAATTTAGGTTTTTTGTTACTTGGAGAGACATAGATATTGAAGGATGATGGAAGTCCTCGAACACTAATGGAAAGTCATACTTGGTGACGTTTAGGTTCATCTCACTGGAAGAAATTACAAGATCCAAAAGATTGTTGTTAGGGTTCATTACTGAGTTATGCTGGATAGCGTCAAGGACATTTATGAAGTTGTGAAAAACCTGCGATTTTCGTGATTCGTTTGTATTCCCGAAATCAGGCAGGTTAAAGTCACCAAACAAAATAAACTGACATTAAAATAACAAATTAAATTAAAATAACAAAATGACTGAAAATTCTAACAAAGGCAAAATAATTCCTTTGGAATACTCACTCTGGAGGAAATTCTATGGCACAAGTTGTCAAAAAACTGAATACAGTGGCACAGATAATTTAAGTATATGGAAAGCAAGGTGGTCAACGTACAATCATTATTAAAAAAAAAAAGTCCTGGAAGATCACGAGTTGTGACAAAGACTGCTACAACACAGTAAAAATTTGTCGCAGAAGCACTTTAAGAGAAGACATATTGCTCTAAGGAATTCAGAATCATATTTCAATTGTTCTTGAGAATGTTGTCGCAGATGCATAAAAAACAGAAGTTGATTTTTATAATAAGAATAAAGTAGACAGTCACAAATGAATAACAAAATGTTACTTTCCATAACAATGAGTTTAATTAAACAAAAAAAACATTACTCACTTCTGCTCAAAAAAAAAGAAAGGACTCCTGGGTCAAAATAAGATAGTAGCAGTGAACATGCAATGACTGTCGTATTTAGTGATGAATCTTAATAAAAATTATATCCCGAAGGTATTCTCATTAAAAAAAAAATTATGCTTTTTGTCACACAGCAAAACTTTTGAAATAATGATTCGGTAATTCTGACATTAATGTTATGTCTTGGCCAGCAAATTGCCCTGCTTAAATGTCATTGTATTTTTTTGGCACAAAACGGAAAGTTAGCTTAGAAATCTTCCTCAGTGGTCATTGAAAGATTTAAAAAATAAAATAGAACGTGTTTGAAACAATAAAACGTCAGAATTCTGTGACAGATTCGTTAAAAGTACGCCAGCGGTAAGTCGAGTCATCATTAAAGCCGATTAAAGTTGTCACAAATTACTAAAAAGTTTTTCTTTTTTTTTGCTCAAACAATTAGTTGTCAGATATTATTCCTGTTTTTTTGTTTTAATTTTATGTTAAATATCAAGTGCTTTAAAGTAGTTTCTTGAAATAGGTCATAGGTTGTACTTCTTGAATTTATACTTGACGTATATTTTACTTAAATGTATTCGTCCAAACATTTAGTTGTTTTTTATTTTAAAATTTATAACTTCCAGTAATATTAAGTTTTTTTAATATTCAACTGGCTTTGTTGTTCTTCTGCACTTATAAATATTTTGGAATTAAATTTGGGACAGTTCCTATTAACGTAACAGCTTGAAATTTTGTACACCCACGTAACTTTTCCTTATTATATTATATTATATTATTTACTTCGATAAGGGTCGGTTTCACCAACCTCAGTT
The DNA here is from genome assembly GCA_939628115.1 of Tribolium freemani. Lineage (NCBI taxonomy): Eukaryota > Metazoa > Arthropoda > Insecta > Coleoptera > Tenebrionidae > Tribolium > Tribolium freemani. Next base: position 11,706,440 of record OW626790.1, read on the forward strand.
AAATTTATTAGTAGAATAAATCTTTAGAAACAATTGTTATAATCACAGTAACGATTGTTTTTAACTGTTCATTAAATTTAACTAACGTTGGTGAAACCGACCCTTAATGATTTAAAAACATATAATACTATTTCGGCTCCTGACTGAAATACGCGAATGAAACCACCTTTGTTCGATAGAGCAGGAAAAATACTTTGGGATTGTGGCATTTTTAAAAGGGCAAAACCACCCCTCTATCTCCACCAGGAACGAAGATATTTCCAGTTTTCTAAATTGGAAACAGGCAGACTACTAAATATTTGCTTAAATGTCTAACTCACAAATAGTAACGCAAAAACTTCCGCGAAAAAATGTTAGGTTGACAAAAACAACTTTTTTAAATCTCATTAGACCTGTAATGCTATCACTAAATTTCAGCATTAGAACACTGTCCAGGACAAATATGAAAAAAAAAAAACAACAGTAAACAGTCAATAGTTTTTATTTAAAATATCACAATATTATAATAAAACAATATTTTGGTATACGTTTAAGAAAATGATTTGAACCTATTGTTGAGTTCAGCGTCACTGACTATACTAATATCTGGAAGCAAAAAAAAAATCAGAAAAAAACTGAAGAATTTCAGCGAATTTTTACCATCATCACACTCATGAGGTAGCACTTTGCGAGGATCCATAAACCTATCATCACGTAAATTCGTACTAATTTCTACGAAAACAACAATTAAACAATGTATTTAATTTAAAATTTTATTTCAAACCTCCTCTAGTAACTTCGTTATACCATTGCACCAAAAACTTCTTGTCCTTCGCCATCCATGTGAGCATTTCCTTCATCGTTTTAACCTTCTCTCTCTGGGCTAGAGCCTGCTCCTTGACGTAGTAAACCCAAATCCTGAAAAACACCAAAAAATCTCTACAAACTTCCCCCAAAAAACAATTTTTTACCCCAAAGCAACCATCAACAAGGCCACACCTCCCGGTTTAGTAACATTAAACAAGACCTTCCAAACCACAGCCTCCTCTTCCAAATACTCAATATTGTTAGTCACAATTTCGTAGGTATAGTTATAGCCACTGAAGGGGCCACAACTCGACGGGGGAACACTAAACAAAACCCAATCAATATTCGCAATTGCCAAAAACTCCAAATAACCTTTTAAGGGTGTACCCATGTGCGGCTATCACCAACAAAATACCAATAAACACCATCATCATAAACCACGTCTGCGTCTGCGCAGCGCGCCAAATCCGAGTCGGGGGTTTACAGAATTTGCGAACGCACCCTTCTCTCACATACCAAATAATGAACATTTTTAGGGCCACTATGACCGGCAAAATGGGCGAATACAAGAACCCAACCCAGAATAACGCCTGATTGAAAATAATCTGAAGCGTATGTTTGGCAACGTTGAATTCGGTTTTAGGGTCACGACCCATTAAACTAAAAGTGGGGTAAGTTAAAGATTTGGCCCTTCTGTGACTTACAAAACGGTTCCAAAGTACGCAGAATCGAAAATTGTGGTCAAAACGACTGAAAAAATGAAATCAAAAAGAACAAAACGGTAAATTTCGGCTCCGAGATGGCTTTCCCAGCAGTCCTAAAACATTCATCATTGAATTTGATAAAAATAGAGTGACAAAAATATGTACAGTGTTGCCGGATTTAATCAACCAGAATGATAAAACAGTGCCGATAATGACGGAACCTAGTAAATACGTCCGGATCAAAGTGATATACAGTACCGTTCGTGGATTTGAATAATCCTCATATCTGAAATTATTAGTTACAATTAATTGAGTTTAGGGAAATTTCGTCTTTTTACGTTGCGACATAGTGAAAAACTGAAGGCAAGACCATGAGAATTACATTGATTACAATTGTGGTAATTAGGACTTTGCCATTGTCTTCTCGTCCGTAATTCTCGAGCAGCACCCAGGTTAGCCAACCCACACCAAAAATAATAACCAAAATCAAAATATTTGCCACTATTTGTGTACTGTAAGTCCAGAATTTGTAAATACAAGTCCTATCCTCATCGTCTCGGCGTTCCTCATTTAATAATTCTTTTAATTCGTTAAAAATTGCCAAGGATTTTAAATGAGCGGCTTCTTTAGTCGCAATACCATAATCCCATCCGCAAAAAATTCGGTTTGCGAAAACATTTTGAAGACCACCTTTAGTCTCGATAAATGTGCGACGGTACGATTGGGCAACACTGAAATTTTTTGGTTGGTTAAACTGAACATTTGATAACTAAATACCAACCTTACGGCCAAAATAACAAAAGAAATTAAATAAAGTACAACAATTAGGGTGAAATAGGCTACAGGCATGTCAAAAAATAAAAACGATATTAACTGGATTGTATGATTGGTGTAGTGTCCGTAATAAAGTACCGTGTCGTCAAAAAAACCCTTGCAAAAATAAAAACACTAACGCACCTAAAACTGGTGGAAAAAAACTTACATTCCCGATAAAAACATCCGAAGCTTGGAATTGCCTAACATTTGAGTTATTATTTTCTGTTGCGTCATAAATGATTTGAGGGACTACCAACAACGGAAACGACAACAAAGCTACGAAAAAATTCATTACAAACAGCCAACGCAAAAACTTGAAATATGACGCATAGCCGGACCCAAACCGGCCTTCAATGTCTTTCAAACTGTTGTGCCACAATTCGAAATAATTAAAGTTTTTCAAGTTGGCAACAAACTAAAACAAACGTAATAACGTTGGTGCCACTGCAACAATTTGGCGCACTTTTTTAAATCTAATACTCGACTTATATTTGAACCGTTTCCAAAACCCGATTGGTCTTCGCTTCGATTTGAGACTCACGGATTTGGTCAGTTTCTCTTTGACGCATCGCTTCATAGTCAAGCACTGGGGCAAGTCCCTCAAAGCCTCCCTAAAACCAGCTTGAGACCATTTTTTCACTTAAACACGAACAATACTTTCGCAACTGTTCCGAGACGGGGGTGTCCTCCATCAAAGCCCCGTCTTCTTCCAATTTGGCGACGATTTTATTCGCGTGGCCTTCGAAATTGGTTTGGGGGCCCGCGTAAACACCGAAATTGTGTCTCCGGTAGGCGGACAAGACCCGGGGGCCTCGGAAAGACATCTCGATTTCTTCCGACATGGGGGCTACGAAAGGCGGCACACACTGGTATTGATAAAGTGCATTGTGTGCGCTATCAGTAATTTGAAAGCGATTAAATGATAAGGTTATTTGCGGATACTTCCGTGATAACGTTATTAAGCCGAATTATGAGCACAAATAAAGCAGAAACATAACAACAAATAGAGATGTTTACCGGATGAGTCATCACACATGTATTGGGTTCTTATTAATTAAAAACAAAAATAAATTAATAAATTATTTTTTGAGGTTATGCAACTGTCATTCGGAATTCGAGATTTCGAAGTACGTTCAGAATTTGTTAGTCGATTTTGCTACTTCTGCTACATTTGCTGCGTAGATGCAATTATTGGAAGTTCAAGCTTATTAATGAAATAAATTGTCATAAAAAAAGTATCAAAAAAAATTAATTTTATTTCAAAAAATTCATAAGTATTGAACTACTGTGTTAGATTTGGAGCCACATGTGAGGTCCCATGGTGTAATGGTTAGCACTCTGGACTTTGAATCCAGCGATCCGAGTTCAAATCTCGGTGGGACCTTCGAAAACTCTCCTTTTTTTTTCAATTTAAAATACTACCACGTAGTGTTTCATCACATTTATCTACAACAGCCTTGTATTAGCGTTATTACACCACTCATTCTACATTGTTTGAGTTGAATAATGAAGGTCATTACACCATTAGTGGAATAATCAAATAATAACTTTAATCAAATCAAATTTTATTAATATGACAATTAACACGAATATCTTAGGGCAGATTTTCCTCTTCTGAATCGCTCATTACAATTTTAACTTGCACAGTTTGTTACGAATAATAAAATTAGTAAACTTGAATAGTTGTCATGAAAATGTCAGTTTTCTTGATTTTTAATTTTGATAAAAATTTTATTCCTTTCAAACATATTTAGATTGTTTTCAGATTTGGGCAGTTGTAGATAAAGTGTTGTATATCATACGTGGGCGAGAGCATGTAAAACATGTAATAATATTAACTCGTGTGTTACAGATGACTCGTTCTACGACCTCGTCATCTGCAATCTTCACACTCGTTGTGTAATGATGCTTCTATTCCACTAATAATATAAATAACTATTATCTAATTCAATTCGAAATTCAGGAAAAATAGCTTATGGGAACAAAAAATAGAACATTAAAAATTTACAAGAGGTTTCAGAAATCAGACCCTTCCAAAATTTGGTCACCATGGCAACAGACTTGTTACGTTTCATCGCGCGAAATTTGAATCATACTTTACGTTTTATGTACATAAAAGGCAACTGAGCTATTAATCAGGCGATTCCTTTCAATTCATGGTTTTTCCACAACTCATCGGAAATACTACAAATAATAAATAAAACCCAACAACTATTCATATTTACAAGAATGATTTCTTATCACAAACTTATCATTTTAACCATCCCCTTTAACCTCTCGAGTACAAATAAGTCGTTTATTTTCTGAAAGCAGTATTCACAAAGTGATACATAATGGCAAAACTAATCCTCGTGTTACTTTCGTTAAATTTGGTGTTTGCAAGCGAAAATGTGCAAAACTTCAAAAACGGCAACAAAGTGTTTTCGGCAGATGTGTACAAGGTAAAGCCTCCAAAAAATAGTTATTATACAAGACGATAAACAGATTGTTTATAAAAGTGAAAAAGTTCAGTTCAAGAGTGACGAAGTCACGAGGATTATACCTAAAGTACCGAAAAAAAGTATAACAAACCATACGTACAGGGTGTTTCAAGTTTTAGTGCCAGTCAAAAAAGAAATACTTCCAGTTGCCCAAAATAAAAAAATTTATGGCAAATGAAAGAGTTTTTAGCACGCTTCAATTTAATGCTTCAACGGTGTCCTAAATTCTCATTGTATGAGCGTGAAATGCAAAAAACTTCATTAAAAATTTTTTGTTTTTAAATTATTGCAATCGTTTTCTCATAATAAAATTCCTTCTTTTTTTTAAGTGAGAATTCCGAAACTGAAATAGTAAAAAACGCAAGGAAATTTTAATGTGGATAAGATCAAATAAATGTTTTATCTTAGTCACCTTTGAGAAGACAGAGCTCGTGTCTTTGCTTGATTCACAAAAAGTTGTACTGTCATTACTTGTCAGACAGATAATTTTGATTTGTCACTTAAAAAATGCCCTTTCAATGCTCCTTTGAAGAAAAACTCGAAATGTAATAGTGTAATTCTTGGTGCATCTCTCAATGTGATACGGATGGTCTTTGTATCGTTTTAGAATTTTGTGCAAACTAGTTCAGAATTTCGAAATTCTCACTTGAAAAATAGAAAGTAGCTTTCAACGCTGATGCTTTTAAGCTACATGATGCTTTTAAGCTACATTGTTATTGATCGATTTTGCTTTGTTTTTGAAATAATTTGATTTCTTTTACAAAAACACGCTTTTTTTAAATAATTATTACATAAAAACTAAGAATCTTAGGAAAGTAGGTCTTCCACCACTTTAATGAAAAAAATTCAAACTTAAAGGTTATATATTTTTTTAGCTTACTGCAGTCAAGAAGATAGAAAAATGAAGAGGTTTGTTGCAAGTTGAATAACTTAAAATTTTTAAGTGGAACACCCAATTTTTTATTTTTGCATGTAAAAGACCTTTAAGCTGCCTGTCTAAAAACATTAACAGTTAAGTGTCTCTTGCAGATTATTTAAACATTAAACATTAAAAAAATTATTATGTTTCAGTAGTCGAAAAGTGAAAATTTCAGCTAATAATAACTAATGTTATCCTTAGGCCATTATTCGTCATTTATTACAGTCAAATAACTAAAATTTTAATATTTTTGCTGAATTTTTAAATCCCTTATGAACTCCAACAAATGGTCCTTGCTAAAGTCATCATGAATATGGTATGGTTTACTATGGTAACAACAATTAAATTAACTTTCAAAGTCTTTTTAGTTATTTAGGCGTTTGAAACTTTATGTTTTTAGATAGACAATTTAATAAACTTTGAGAAGCAAGAACAAAAAATAGGTGTTCCATTTAACTTTTTCCAGTTATTCAACTTTTAACAAACTTCTTCATTTTTCTACGTTTCTAATTGCAATGCGCTAAACAATTAGAACAGATTTAAGTTTGAACTTTTCCCTCTAAAATGGTGACAGTCTTACTTTTCCACAATTCTTCGTTTTTGTGTAATAAATTTTTAAATAAAACGTGTTTTTGTCCAAAAAATTAAAATATTTCAAAAACTAAGAAGAATCGACCAATACAGGGTGAGTCAATAGTGGGTTACTTCTGACATGTCCTAAGATGCAACCACAAATACTAATGGCACTTACCACTGGATACTTCGTTTGATTTTTTAAAACATTAATTAAATCAACACTGGTTTTTTAGCTTTTAAATACTAATAGTACATAATAAAATTTTAGCAAAACCATCAAGACAAACTTGACAATACCCAAAACAATGTAATCGTGGATTAATTTTAAATTTTTTAACGATTACCGATCTGGTCAGTTGGAATCAGTATTATTGGTTGCATATTTTAAAAAAATCAGAAATAACCCACGATTGATTCACACTATAAGTTTAAATCAAAATCATCAGTATTAAAAGTTACGACCAAAAATGCAATAAAATTTAAGTTGTTCCATTTGAAAAAACATAACTAGTGATTTTTTTAATATTGAGACACCCTGTATACAGCGTGATTCTTAAATAGACCGACAAAATTCTACCCATGGTAGTGTCAAATGAGTACATGCTGAGAAAAATAGTAAAAAAATTCCTTTATAACCGTTTTTGAAATATATATTTTTTAAGTTATGTTGGAGATAAAGCGTACGCCACTGATGTGTTCGTAAGTAGTATTAGCACAGTTAGTGGAAAGCATGATAATCATCTGATGACAATGTAAATACAAGTGATCAAGTGATCAATGCAACAATGATCACTGTTTATTATCGATATTCATAATAAAAACGAGTACATTTTTTCCAATTCAATTAATTTGAACTCATGAGCGTCGTAAGTGGCACGGATTAAGGGGTTTCTACCCCTACAAAATAAAAACGTAAATATGGTGCAGATCGTTTCTGCTTATCCTTGGAAAGCTGTGATAAAATTTTGTCGGTCTATTTAAGAATCACCTGTATGTACAACAATATGTTAAAAATATGCATCAGGAACGTAGCTATAATCTAAAAAAAGGAAAAAGTCATCAATATCTCTAATAATAAACAAGTTAAGGGATCGTTGGGAAGACTGTATGTCAAAATTGTGACTTTTTTCAAATGGCAGGCTGTATATTATTTTGTGATATTGTGACACATGTTTAAAATTAGAAGTAAATTACCTATGAAAGGTGCAAAAAATTATACAGGGTACCATTAAAAAAAACGAAATTGACAGTCACCGTTATGACAAGTGTTATCATAAAGTAATAGATTTTGTCATTTCATTTAAAAAAATATATGGTTTGTTTGTATTACATTTTTACAAAAATAAAAAAGTTATAAGAAGGTGTGAAACACCCGGTATAAACAATTTTTATCATTGTGTATAATACAACATTTTATCTTTAGCAGGACATCAAGTATAAGAAAAAAAAGTTACTGTTAACCCTTCAAATGTTAGAATTTGTAAATTTAATTGATTAAAATTATTATTTTACTCAATTAAAGTTCTATTTCATCTAACCTTGCGGTTAAAGTGCTATTTTATTTCGTCAAAAGAGTTGATAAAGAAAGAGTTTAAGTTTAAGATCTACTATAGAAAAAAAAGTTTTTTTTCCAATCGTCTTAAAACTTGACATTTCTAATACCCTTTATGAAAGGTAAAATTGACGCTTTTGTAACTAAGAAAAAAAGTTCGCGTTACTAAGACAATGGGTCTATTTTAATTCGTCGGATTAAAAATATTTTTTTTTTACTAGGAAAAAAATGTGACCCCAAGATTTTTAAATTATTTGCTACTGTTGGAGAAAAAATATCATATTTCATTAGAAAGTGGTTTTGTGCCTCCCAATTATTGCATAGCTACGCTTCGCTTCGCCTTGCAATCCAAACTATAATTGCTCGTCGAATAAAACGCCACTTTTAATCCTCATAAAACAATCTAAGTACTATTGCTTGAATCATATTTTTTTAGGAAATTGCGAAAAATGAGAACGACAATTTTATAGTATCTCCATTTTCGGCCCAAACAATCCTCGCCTTGGCCCAAAACGGAGCCAAAGGCGAAACCGGCACAGAAATCCGCTCATCCCTCGGACTTCCAAATTCTCGCAGACAAATAAATGGAGTTTTTAAATCACTTTTACCAAAACTGCGAAAAAGCGAAGGTTGCACGTTCCAAACAGCCAACAAAATCTACATCAAGGACAAATACCCCATCAAACCCGGCTTTAACCAAACCGCAACCGAAATCTTCCACTCGAGCACCGAAAACATCGACTTTGCCCAAAACACAATCGCTGCGGAAAAAATCAACACTTGGGTCTCTGAACGCACCAACAACACCATCAAAGACCTGATCGATCCCCAAAAACTCAACCAGGACACGATCGCGGTGCTGATAAACGCCCTTTACTTCTCTGGGGCTTGGAAAAAACCGTTCAAAGCGACACAAACCAAAAAACGCACTTTTAAAACCCTCACAGACGAGCTTGAGGTGGACATGATGCGGAAAAACGACTTTTTGGGTTATTTGGAGAGTGACGAACTGGAGGCTACGTTCCTGCAAATGCCGTTTAGAGGAGGGAAAGACGCCCAGATGGTTTTGGTCCTCCCGAACGAATGGGCGGGAATCACCAGTTTGGAGGCCCAGCTTGAACGAGTCTACAAAACGGGCCTTTTCACGTGGGAATACGTGGATGTGACGATCCCCAAGTTTAAGATTGAGACTAGTATTGACTTCAAGGGGGTTTTGAAGAGTTTGGGGGTGAAAAAGGCGTTCAGAAAGGCCGATTTTAGCGACTTGGCGGGCGAGAAAGGGGAAATACGGGTGACGGATGTCTTACAAAAGGCGTTTGTTGGGGTTGATGAGGACGGAGTTGTGGCCAGTGCTGCTACTGCTGGTATGAATTTTGTTTGGAGAAAAATTCACTGCTAATTATGATTTTTCCAGTCATTTTTCATCCAAAGAGTCTCATGCAAGATGTAGGCAGTAAGAAAATTTTCAAAGCCGACCATCCCTTCCTATTCTACATTAAAATCAACGATGTTGTTATTTTTACAGGGAGAGTTCTTTCGCCCGAGGTTTAATCCGATTTTTTTACGTTTTAGTATTAATATTTAAATAAAATTGTTTTAACGATAAGGTTTTGCCCTTTTTATTGACCCACTAGACTAGATTTGCGTTTTATTTTTGATAAAAAAAAGCGTCACAGGGATTGTGTAAATATGCTGATAGTGATAACAATAACAAATATGATGATGCAGTGATTTATGTGCGGAAAATGTAAACAAATGGAGGAATTGAGTACGGCTCTATTACCAGAAATTGATAAAATATTGGAAAAAATACGCAAACTGCATTTTTAAACTAAACAACCCGGATATGTTGGCAGATAATTTGAAGAATACCGTTTTTTTTTATTAATGAACGATTTTGGTAGAGGTAGAGGGAATAAAACAACAATTTTACATAATTTTCAACGAACAGAATATAATTAGTGTTGCCAAAACTGTGCCACTTGCATATTCTTTTATAGTTTCGTTTATTTTTCGTATCATTTCTGTATACTTCTCAAGATTTTCCTTAAGATTCTCCTCTCATTCTAGTAGTCCAAATATCGAAAACAAATAAAGATTCGGGGCTTCCCCGAAACAACTGATTTAAAGATCACTCTTATTTGAACTGCGTTTTCTTCAAACGCAGGCAAAAAGTTTCAGTGTCCATTGTAATTAAAATAATTTCTCAAAAAATTAATTTTATTTTGCAGTAAAAAAATCTTAAATTTTTTAATTCGTCGTTTCATTTTTAAGAAAAATTAAAAAAATTAGATTTTTTACTCCAAATAAAGCAATTTTTTCGAAAAATTGTTTTTCATTATTATTTTCCACTATTATCTACACCATAAATAACGATAAACACAGACATTTGAAGAAAACGCAGTTCAAAGTGCACCTGGAGTGTTGTCTAACAGTCGTGATCGCAATAGAATTTGTTCAACAATAAAAATAATTAATTTTGAAACGGTTTCCTATGAAATAATTCCCAGTGTTGGCACATCTACAAATTGTGATTTTTTTGATGAATTTTAATTTTTTTAATTCAAAAAACGGCTAAAGTCTGATAGTAAATTTAAAAATAATTATTCAGCGTTTTGTTAGGAAACGATTACTTAGTGTGAAACATAAAAACATTAAAAAATAATGAAAATTGAAGAAGTTAACAAAATAAGTTTGTAGTTCCTGATTTTTTAAAATATGCCCATTAGGAATTTTTTCAAGATTTTTTCCGGAATCTACACATGCTTCTCAGCAACGTACCACTGAGTTAGTGCGCCATTTTTTGTGCACCCTGCTCCTATTTGGACTACTGAAGTGATTCTCTACAATGCTCTGAACTCGGAATTTGCCAATTTTGAGACACCCTGTAGATCTAAAATTTGCACTTTTCTTTAAATCAGTTCATAAATCTTTAGATTCGTTTAAAAAAAATTTAAAATTTCGGTTACAATTTTTCTAGATTATTCTTTAGTATTATTTCTGTACTCTTCTTTAGATTGTTTTATAAATTCTTCTCTGATTCTTCTTAAACTTCTTCTTCGTAAACTATACTATATTAAAAGCTTTTATTTAACTTACAATGTTGTCTGTCTGTACGTTTATATTTTCGGAGGCAAATTTGAAAGAGTTCCTGTTGTCCCATTGAATTAAAATTTTCCATACGTTTAGAATAGACTAAAAAGCAATAAATAAAAAAATTAAAAAAAAACGTTTTTTAGAAAAAAGCTTTTATTTAAAAGATGCACTAAAAAGTAAAAAATAATGTCTTTCTATCAGAGGAGAATATTCTTGCTTACAAATTAGGATTTTAAAATTTATAAAAACTTTGGGAAGTTCATAAGTCATAACTTATAACAATGCGGCATTACACAATTACTTTCTTGAATTGAGCACTGTAAGGTGCTTAATCTATGCAACCAACAAAACACTTCATACCAACTTTAATTGAAATATTACTAAATGTTTAGAGACTTTTGTTCTTATTGGGTGTCATTGGGGACCAAATGGTGGACTCAATGGGGCGTGCACTTTTATTGGGCGTTTTGTATGTACGTCAGACTTCTATCTCTTTCTATTTCTGTGTAATTAATTCTAAAAATGGATTTTCGCCCACTATATATTTAGAATTATCCAAATTCTCCAAATATTTTAAAAATTTAGCGAAATTGCAAAAACTTTACAAAGTTGGCTACACTGGGTGTAATAATTGTCGCTCAAAAGCCCAAATTACACTAGAGAGTGGACATAAAATAATGAAAAAAATGTAAATTTGTTCAATGAAAAAATATTGCAGTCTAATGTTAATAATCTTGACTAAACTATTATCAACGGCTTTGGTTAATGCTGCTGTTGATTAAATAAGTTTAAAACCGCATTTTATAAAAAATTGTGAAAACTTCATTTGGAAAATCGAAATCGGCTTTGCGCACATTCGGTACTTCGAGCGTTCGAGTATTCGGTAAACAAGTCTCCAAAAGAGAGGTTATGTTATGAATATGTTTTTATCAATTTTACTGAATCAGGACTTAACTATACTTTACCCTAAATATTTGTGCAAAATGCGTGAATTTCATTAACGTGAAACAAACAATTTGTTAAATAATTTGGTTTAACAAGAAAATATAGTTTTTGGTGGTTATAAAAAGCAGTGGCGTAACTTGGAGAAGCGTGAGTCAATTTTTTGATGCAAAAAAAAAAACAGTAAAAACCCAAATCGTAACGATTCAGTGAATAAGAGACCTTATGTTTCGGCCAAATCTGCATTCATCTCTGAAATTGTTATTTTCGAGCAAGTTAGGTTGAAAGTGACGAAATGTAGATATTTTTTTGCAAAAATATAATTAACGTGGAGTTGGTTTCCCCCAAATAAGCCAAAATGTTAATATAAGTAGCTCAATTAGACACATTATTTGTAAGTTATTATTATTTACAAAAAAGACAGTGGCGTAACTTGAACAAATTCTCATGTACAGTTCATTTTTTAAATAATCAACTGTCAGTGTCAAAATTCAGATAAAGACCAGACTGTATCACCCTAAAAGTTCATGTCCAATTGCGAAACTAGCTGTATTCTGTATTTGACATTTTGCACACCAGATTTGTCATTTCTGACAATCGGGATGTAAGTGTTGGATTTAAATTCGTTAGTCTTTAATAAATAACTCGATGTGTTGTTGTACGTATTGTTATTTAAAGACAACTTGAAAAATTTGGAGATTATTAAACTGAATTTGACAGGGAAAAAAATGCACCAACCTTAATTCAAAAAATTACTATTTATGGTAATGCCAACCTGACGGCTCTTGGACAGTTGATTATAAAAAAAAATATAGACTATAATTTAATTTGATAATTGTTTTTACGACACATTTATTTACTGTAATTTATTAACACCGGTTGTGCCTGCTTACACTTACATTGTACAACCTCTAGTAATGCCCACTGTGACAGACCAACAAACTCTAGAAATGAAACAAGAAGTGAAAGATTTGGACGTTTTCGAAGCCGAAATCAAGCAAGAACCCTTGGACGACTGGCCCACCGTCTTAGTAAAAGAAGAACCAACTGAACAACCAGAAAAATGTGAAGAACCGGAGAAGTCTGGAAGAAAAATGTTCACTTGCTCCCATTGTCCATACACCACAAATTGGAGAAGCAACCTCGGCAAACACATAGTGAGCCGTCACACCTCCTCTGACCAAATCAAGTGGTTACAGTGCTCGCAATGCTCGTACCGCGGCAAAACCCGAGACTACCTCAAATGCCACCTCATACACGTCCATAACGTATCGGTCAAATGGTACAACTGCCCTCAATGCCCCTTCAAGGCCAAAATAAAACGCCTTCTTGACCGTCACCTCATTCTCACTCACACTGATTCAGAAAAAATCCAGTGGTTCCAATGCGAACAGTGCCCGTACAAAGCCAGATTCAGCGCCAACTTGAAACAGCACATGCTCAGTAAACACACCGATGCTAGCGCCATCAACTGGTTCAAGTGCGACTTGTGCGACTTTAAGGCCAAACGCAAACGAAATTTACGATTCCACCAACTTAACAAACACACAAACGAGGATAAAATCAAGTGGTTCTGTTGCAACATTTGCGAATACAAATTTAAGACAAAACAATCGTTGAAAGCACACGTGACGAAAGTGCACAGTAACAATAAAAAGAAGATGGAAACTAAGGAAATACCAGTTTTTATTGAAAATCAGTTATGTTGGCGACGTGTCGTCGTTGAGAGGGAGGCGACAGAGGCGGGGTTTAAATGCAACCAATGCGCATTTGCCACGTGTGATAAGGTCGCGTTCAAACAACACGTCTTGAAGACACACACAGTTACGGAAATCAAGAAAGAAGATGATTGTATTGTGAAAAAGACTTTCAAGACGAAAGATGTGGTAGTGATGGTTGCTGATGTTGCTTGCATCAAAAAAGTCATAGATTGTCCGTTGTAGGATTTTGTATTTATAAATAAATCAACAATGAGGGGAAACCCTAAACGTGTTTTATTTTCACACAAGTAGCTTGCTAACCTAATAAAAATCGCGGTAACTTTTACATTTTAACTGAAAATTACTTTTATTCTTCGACACTGTCAAAATTTACAGTGTTTTTCTCCTGTGTAAGAAAATTTTGACATCTGTCAATACGAAACGTCAGATTATTTTTAGCAGATTTAAAGCAATTTTAATCCTTGTTGAATCTAATTCGAAGAATAAAATGTTGTATCCAACTCATTTTCGTGTAAATCGATTCATTTATTTCACCTCATGGATGTTGTTAAACGTCTCATTAACACTCGAAGTTTCAAAAATCCACTCGTGAAATAAAAACCCGATTTACACTCATTTGATCCACTGATTTCTGCTGAAGACCAGTGGCGGCTCGTCAGAGGCTAAGCCTCCTCACAAATTTTGTAAAGGAAAGTGATTTTTTTTGCTGATTTTACATTGTAATAGTACATATTATAATATTAATTTTCTAATGAACACGAAAAAAATATTAGTTAAATTTTATTATCCTCATAATTATTTAAAAAATGTTATATTTTAATTTTTTCAATTTAATAATCACCGCTCAGTCGATCCGCTGTGGTGGCGGCTACTTGCTTTCAGCAGACAAAACATTACTCATTATTAGAGGCGTGAAGGGAATGAGAGTATCATTCGCAGATTCACATTGTTTTAGTCTGGTGTTTCTTTTAGGTAAGAGAATAAAGTTCACCCAATTATTTTTTTTTAATTCCTGGTTGTTGCAATTACACTAATAAATTATTTAAGTAACAATAATGAGTACCGCTACCGAAGAGAATAATTTTGTTGCATGCAATGATACTGTCGATTACTTGAATTATTTGCTAAAAAGAGGTTTTAACAGTGAATTATTTTAAATAATTATAAAATATTGTATAACTATAAAAATACCAACGCCGCATTTTCCTCTCAAAATTGGTTGTTATAGATTATTCATGCACTTCAAAAATTAATAGCTAATATAATTTATAGTTTCAATGATAGATCTAATAAGTATTTTACATTTTTAACAACCTTATTTAAAAAAATAATCCGGAAAAATGCGACGTAGGCGTTTTTATAGTTTTGAAACAGCTAATATGCGCTTAAAAAAATTAACAGCCAATGTAATATTTAAAAAAATAATTCGGTAAAATGCGACATTGTATGCATTTTGTAAAAAAAATAAATGTGGACTTTTAGGGTGGGTTTACAGAAAGCGAAATTAAGATTTAATTCAAAATTAAACTAATTCGAATTAAGCTGCCATTTAAATTAAACTGTAGACAAATATGCAATTTATTATATTTTAAGATTTAATAAGTTACTATTAGCCGTTTCAAAAATATAAAAACGCCAACGTCGCATTTTACCAAATTATTTTTTTAATTAAGGTTGATAAAAATGTAAAATAGTTATTAATGATTAGATCTCCCATTGAAACTAGAAATTACTTTAGCTATTAATTTTTTGAAATGCATAAATAATTTATAATAACTAATTTTGAGAGAAAATGCGACGTTGGCGTTTTTATAGTTTTGAAACAGCTAATATCTCTTTATATTTTCTACAGTTTACCTTTATATTTTATTGAAACATTTTCCAATTTTGTTTTATTTTCATTAATAAAAATTTTATTAAATGGATCTGTTTTATTTTTATTATAAAAATTTAAAAACACATACCATTAATATGGTTCTATTAGCTGTTTCAAAACTATAAAAACGCCAACGTCGCATTTTCTCTCAAAATTAGCTGTTATAAATTATTCATGCACTCCAGAAAAGTAATAGCTAATGTAATTTATACTTTCAATGAGAGATCTAATCATTGATACTATTTTACAATTTTATTAATCTTATTTAAAAAAATAATTCTGTAAAATGCGACGTTGTCGTTTTTATAGTTTTGAAACAGATTATACCTAAATATTAGCTGTTTCAAAACTATAAAAACACCAACGTCCCATTTTCTCTCAAAATTAACTGTTATAAATTATTCATGCACTTCAGAAAAATAATATCTAATGTAATTTATACTTTCAATGAGAGATTTAATCATTGTTAACTATTTTACAATTTTATCAATCTTATTTAAAAAAATAATTCTGTAAATTGCGACGTTGGTGTTTTTATAGTTTTGAAACAGATAATAGATCTTTCATTGAAAGTACCATGTGTTCAAAAATGGCTGTTCATCAAGTCGACTATGGAATTCAAATTCAATGTGCCGCTTCGTCCAAATAACTATTATAGTTTCTGTTTCTGAATACTGTCACCTCTGTCAAATCTTTGGATTAAGTTTTTACTCACGTTTTTGCATTTTTCGCCAAAGTTGTTTCAAGTGTAGGGTTTGTCTTGATTTTGTATTATATTTCCGTCATTTTTGTTGTGAATGCTTTCGTTTTTAGATTCGAAGCCTGTTTCCATTAATTTGAAGGAGTCCGTCACTTTGACGGAATTTACAATCTAAATTAAGCGGCACATTACGTTTAAATTTCATAGGTGACTTGATGAAGTTTTGAAACAGATAATATATCCCATTTCAGTTCATAGTAGAATTTTGCAACAGCGCATTTGAATTTTTTGGAGTGAAATGGAGCACAAATTGAGAGATTCTTCTCTTTTACAGAAACTCTTAATTTGTGCTTTATTTTTCACTCCGAAAAATTCAATTGCGCTGTTGCAATTCTACTATGAACTGAAATGGGATGTAGTTCTTGAACGTACCCCAAATACCTGTTTCGTTTCCAATCAAGTGTCCTTCAATCTTCAAGGTGCTTCAAGTTTAGATTTTTCCATAAGTTTTATAACCATTGTTTATAACCTTGTTTTTATTAATATTTTACTAAAAAATTCCTACTAACAAACAGATGAGGTACGTTTTTACCACCAATTCTTATGTAAACATAGGTTAGTGATCTTCAATCGTCAGCAGCAGCAGGACAGGAATTTGATTACTAACATTTTTCCTTACCTTGCAATTTCACGTTGATACTTAATTGACACAATAGTGAATTGTCAACAATATGTCAATCTGTCTTAAAAATGACTGGTAGGCCACCCTCACGTAATTTTTATTTCATAAAATAACCCACCTTCACACTTTATCATACGACAAAATTTATTTCAATTACAGCCGGAAATGACATACCTCCAACATAAAGACTACAGCTTCGCCCAACTTTATTTACAAAAATGCAGAGAAGTCCAACTTTTGGCCAACAAAAACGTAACGTACAACGAAACAACAGAACCACGAAAAGAGGAACCACCCCTCATAGTTTTAGACGACGATGAAGACTCCACACAACCACAAAATGGTAATACTATCTCTAACCCCTCACTGGTACCCGATCCCAACGATTTACAAGTCACAGGAGTCAGCGTGCTAAAAGAATGGATTGACATTAGTGAACTACAAGTGGACCCTCAACACATAAACCACCAACCTCAAAAAACCATCGAAACCAACGTTGCTAGGAACCACAAACCTCAAAAACATAACAATTGTGTTGTGAACCAGCAGCAATCTGAACTTTTCCAACTTTTAAACCAAAACGACAAAATTGCGCAAACCCTCATACCTCAAGAAAATAATCAAAGTGCTGGTGCCCTCAACCAAAAACCCCAAAAGGACAACGGTCAAGTTGGCGTGAACCTGACACCTCTGAAAAACAACGAAACTGAAATTGCTAAGAAACCCGAAGTACCTCAAAATACCGGAAATGTGGTTGCTATGAACCCTGAATCTCAAATAACCGTTGCTAGGAGCCCTGACACCCAAAGTAACGACGAAACTGTTGCTGCTGCTATGACCGAGAGGGTCCAAGAAATTGAGGAGGATGAGGCGAATTGGGCCGATGTGGACGTGGAGGAAGCCCCCGAGTCACCGGCCCCAACTCCAGCACCGACCGCAAAATTCACTTGTTCGCACTGTTCCTACCAGACTGACTGGAAGAGTAATTTGAACAAACATGTGGTCAGTCGGCACCAATCAAAGGATGAGATCAAGTGGTACAAGTGTCCCCATTGTGCGTATAAGGGTAAAACAAGTGAGTACCTCAAGACCCACCTCCGCCAATTGCACGAACCCTATGTGAAGTGGCACTACTGCACCAAATGTCCCTTGAAGTTCAAACTAAAATCAGTTTTCAAGGACCATATCCTGTCCGTGCATACAGCCCCCGAGGACATTCAGTGGTTTCAGTGCGATAAATGCGAATTCAAATGCAAGTTTAAGAAACAACTGTCGAGACACGAAAGTAAAATACATTTAAAATGTGGTGAAGTTACTTGGTTCAAGTGTGAGAAGTGCGATTATAAGACAAAGTGGAAGAACTCGTTACGATCGCATACCAGCAGTCGACATACGGGTTACGAGCCGTATAAATGGAAAGTTTGTGATCAGTGTGGGCTTTTATTGAAAGCCAAAGAGTTGAAGAACCATCTAATCTCATTTCATTGTGGTCCAAAAAGAAAAAAAACTGATGAAGAAACAAGAGAGTGGAAGTGTGACAAGTGCGGGTTGAAAACATTCAGTCGGAAAACCTTCGAGGAACATTTCAAGACCGATGGGAGAACGTATTTTTGTTCATGAAATTTATTTTTATAATAAAACTTTTACAACGTCGCTGCTGTCTGTTTTTGAACTACTTGGGGATTTTGCTCTCGCTACGTTGGCCACCCAATTTTTAGCATGCTATTTTTTTAAACCGTGGCCAACTTACAGCAGTGTCCGTTGATGATTCTCCTTAACTGGCTCTATCTGCTGGGGAAAATGCAAACAACCAATAAAATACACTTCGCCGCAAAATTAAGAGATAATTAATTTTCATCTTGACAAAAGATTTATGTAAACTTATTTATTTTTAGAGAAAATAAATAATTTTTCTTGTTTCTCATCATTTCTTTGTGGATTTTACCTGAACTGAATATTATAAAAAAATTAAAATAAAATTTAAAAAACCTTTTTATTTTTAGCAGATTTAAAGCAATTTTAAGCCTTGTTGAGTCTGATTCGAAGAATAAAATGTTGTATCCAACTCGTTTTCGTGTAAATCGGTTCATTTAGTTCACCTCGTGGATGTTAACGTCTCGTTAACACTCGACGTTTAAAAATCCACTCTTGAAATAAAAACCCGATTTACACTCAAACACGTTAAATAAATAACTATTAATGCATGATAACTCTCGACCAAACGTTGCAAATATTGTGACAGATGAGCTTACCTCAACAGGGTACAAGGATTAATGTTATAGTCTGGCTACTTAAAAGTCTCAATCTCAACCCGATTAAGCACATCTGAGACAGCCCAGAAATAAAAATTAGAACCCACAAAAATTCTCGGCGGACTTTACAAGAAGTTTTTTGTAGATTGCAAGAAATTTGGTCTACAGAACAAAAAGAGGAAATTGCTGCTCTAGTTCAGAGTATGTCTGCCCAAATGAGAGCATGTGTAATTCCAAGACTACCAAGAGGTACACTTTATTACTTTATCACTTTTCAGTTAATTTTTGTTAAAAAAATTCAATGAAATTACAAGTTCTTCTGTTCTATACGCCAATTTTGGAAAAATTAGAGTGAGTATGAGTGAATAGGTTCTTAAAAAACTTATTTTATGTTAGTGCCAAACACATTCAAAAAATATTGAATTTTAGTTATCCCTTAATTTTGCGGCGAAGTGTATGTGACCAATCACAATTCGTAAAAATTTTAATTTTTAATTGACATTTTAGACCGACAATCAAACTTTGTCAGAAAAATTACAAACAGGAGTAAATGTATAATTTGATAATGTATGAAAATGAATACCTGCTTAAGTTTAACAGTCTAAACCTCTAAACTATAAAAAACATGAAGGTAGGAACACAAAGACGTGGACACAGTGGCGTATTTATGTCCACTGCTGCCCTGGGTTTCTTAATTTTATCGTCCCCCTTTAAAAAAAAAAAAAATTCTGAGAAAAGACAAATTTTATTGAGAAGGGGATATTTTTTGTTGTAGGTTAGAAAATTTGTAGTACTTAACCCCTTTTGTAATACAATTACAAATTACCCTTCTAAATTTTAAATGGTGTGACTCCTCAAATGAACTGCTCAACTGCATATAAACTCTCGAAAAATGTTAGAGATATTGGTGTTCAAATTGTTAAATGTTTCCTTTACTAAGACATCTATTAAAAAATCACTCTTTATTAATTTAAAAAGTTTTTGTTTCTCAAAAAATTTAGGTAGCCATTTTACAACTTTTTTCTATAATATTACGTTGTCGCTGACTTTTTTCAAAGCCATTTTTCTGTGTTGTGTACTACTTAGGATTTTTCTACTATTACTGATCTTGAATTTTTTATAACACGAATGAAACTACAACTGCAAACTGCAAAAAATCTGCTCTGATTTAATTTAAAAGAATGCAACCCTCTATTTACGTACTAGGTATTTTTTTAAATAAAAAAACAGATATTTTTGCCGCCCTGGGCTATATCCATTTAGCCCATATGCAAATATACCACTGCGTGGAGAGGGCAGATAATTATTCGGTATTTGTAGGTGCACATTGTTTTGAGATAATACCTTGTTGAAAAGTCTTTTTCTTAAATGGATTTTGATCCATTTGACCGTTAATTGCCAGAATGAAAATTGTTTTGGCATAGTTTTCATCTTCTTAAAAATGAATTTTAAACATTTGCACCAATGTGGAACGTTATTTTAGTATAATTTTTGAATTAATTGAGCACGATGGTGTTCAGAACCTGGCTTATTTTAGTAATGAAACCAAAGAACGTATGAAACACTATCAAAAACAACAATTTCCAAAACCTAAATTTGAAAAGAACGATTTAAACAATAATTATTCCAGAAACATCAATGGTAAAGATTGACCAACATACTCATTAGTGAAATTTTAATATTTTCTTACATTAAGACAAAGGTGCATAAATTATAACTTGAAGAAGTTGTGGTAGCTCACAAAAATGTATAGAATTTTTTTTTAATTTTAGATTATTTTTAAGCCTCTGCTGAAGCCTGAGATTATTTGAAGTCACTAGCGTTATTAAAGAATATGGTACACAAGCTGTCTTTTCGGTCATTCTGATGTTGATACAAATCGAAGTACTGCATGTGATAGAAAGTTGATTTGCGTTTTATTATTTTAAAAAGACCACTACACTTATTTACAACAAAGTTTAACTATGGTTTAACCATATTTTTGAATAATTTTTGTATTTTGTAATAAACATATTACATTAGTAAAAATTAAAATACCGAATTAATTTTTTTTCCTGAATTAAACTATTCCTACATCTGTCCCTTGTTTGTTGATGTAATTAGCGATGATTTTTGAGCATTATTGAGCTTATTACTAATCCTCGTATGACAATATCTTGAATAAAAATATGACTATTAACAATTTATATTAGCTGTTTCAAAACCATAAAAATGCCAACATGGCATTTTCTCTCAAAATTAGTTGTTATAAATTATCCATGCACTTCACAAAATTAATAGCTAATGTAATTTATAGTTTCAACGAGAGATCGCAACTACAATATATTACGTTTTTATCATCTTTATTTAAAAAAATAATTTGGTACAATGCGACGTTGGCGTTTTTATTATAAAATTGCTTATTGTAAAGGAAATAGAGAAACGATTTATGAAAAATCTAGTGATTGGTTCGTCAATGAGAAATTCCAACAATGGAAAGGGAATTTTTGTAACGGCCTGAATGGAGTGCAGCCTACACTACAAAAGCCCCAAATATGTTAATTATTAATTTGTTAATTAGCCGACAATTAAATTTGATGTTGGTTGGTGGCACTTGTGTTGTTCCATAAATTAATATCTAGTAAAATTTGATGCGTCACGTTGGTAGTAGAAATCTCACCTAACCACAATAAACAAATTTTGAATTGTAACGGCCAGTTCACCATTATTTTGAATTGAATTAGCTTGAAAAACTGTGAAAATGTCAGAATGCGAAGAAAAATACGCCCTAAAACTTAACCTCAAAGGCCACAAAAAGCCCATCACTGGGATCAGCTTCAATCCTAATGGTAAAGACTTCGCCACCAGTAGCGAAGACCACACCATCATGGTCTGGAATTTCGCCCAAAACACCCGAAGTTACAATTTTAAAGGACACAACGATTCCGTCACGTGTGTAGAATACTCCCCCAGTGGTGAATTTCTAGCATCATGTTCAGAAGACCAAACCTTGCGCATTTGGGTGACAAAACAGTCCCAAATGGGGACCTGTCTGGAAATCAGGGCACACTTATCCCCAATCCGGTGCTTAGCGTTCGCCCCCAAAGGCAATCAGGTATCGTTGTTCTAGCCCACTTATTTACCAAAAATGTAATACAAAATTCCAGATAATAACAGGATCAAACGACAAGTCAATCAAACTATGGTCAACAACCCACAAACACTTCCTGAAATCATTTGTGGGGCACACGAGTTGGGTGCGCAGTCTCCAGTTTGCCCCAGACGGCCAGAAAATTGTCTCGTGTGCTGACGACCAAACCGTCCGAGTATGGGACCCCACAACGGGACAAAACGTCCACACGTTCCGTACCTCCAAATCGGGGCCCTGTAATGTGGCGCTCCACCCCAATGGCAATAACATCGCCGTGGCCATGAATTCGGGCTCAGTGCGAGTTTACGATATACGAAATGAAAAATTGAACCAACATTATGTTTTACACGATAGCACAACCTGTGTTTGTTGGCACCCCTGTGCCAATTTTCTCCTCACTTCGGGGAAAGACGGCAAAGTTAATTTGGTCGATGTCATGGAAGGGCGACCGTTGTACACGTTCCAGGGGCATGAGGGGGCTGTTATGGCTGTGAGGTTTAATCAAGGGGGCGATTATTTCGCCACGGGGGGCGCAGATAGGCGCGTGATGGTGTGGAAGCTTAATTTGGACAATTAGTGATAGATTTAAGATATTTATTTTGGTACATTTTAATAAAAAATTACCTCAAATAGTGTATTGTTGATTGCCTGACTTCAACATTAATTTAAGGGTAGTCTGTACCACAGAAATTCCTAAACCGTTGAAGATAAAGATATGGTCTCGCTGACTTTTAAAAAAAAATTAATTCTCTACAACTTTCGTCTGAAAATTTTTCTTGTATCTTTAGCCAAAAATTTTAGTCGTCAATTTTTTTCAATCTGTTAAGAATACAGAGCTCAATATTTCTGCATTTTTTTCCAAATAATTTGTGAATTGGTTGAATGAATTTAAGTTAATCTAAAACGATTTGGCGCCAAGACGGTATAACGCTCGACACGCCTTCATTTTACTCTACCGTATTATTTTTTTGGGTTCAGAAAATCCTGCGATTTTGTATAGTTGGTACCAACAATATTTGAGACTCATTATAGAATAAGCCAATTGTCCCTCACAATGGTTTATGTCCCTTGCGGTAAAGATGCCATAAACAAATTTACATTTCTTAGGGCAGGCACCTTTCAAACGTTTGTACGGAGTGATGGACCGTAACCGAAATTTGTGTATGGGTTTTCACCAAACAAATATTTAATACAATTTTATTAATATTTAGGTATATTTTTAAAATGTTTGTTCACAAATAAAGTGATCTAAGAAACTAAATAATCTAATGAATTTTGAAACTTTAGTTTGGAATAAATGAAAAGTTTACTATGAAAATTACTCAATACGGCTCATTTGTGAATCTTCAGGGTGGTGGCACCAGCTGTGAAAAATTGGTACGGTAACCGCAAAGCTGCTTAACCCCCAATAAAGCTTGCATAAGTCAATCTCAAATATTTCTGGTTCCTACTATATCTCGTTTCGTTTCCTAAGTTATAGTCCTCCGTAGTTCATACATAAGAGGGTAATTAGCTTTCAGAAAATTAAATTGTTGGACATCACCGTTAATAGCAAACTTTTTAAAAGGTTTACCAAAATATTCAATTTCAATCTCTAATCTCATTGTGATTAGTAACATTGTTAAACTGTTGTAAATTTAACAAATTAGCCACATTTTGGATAACAAAACTTTTATCTTTAGTTTAACTATTTAAATAAAAATATTAAAAAAAATATTTTTTAAAAAAAGCTTTTATTTAAAAGATGCACTAAAAAGTAAAAAATCATGTATTTCAATCACACGAGAATACTTTTTCCTACAGGTTAAAATTCTAAAATTTATAAAAGCTTTGGGAGTTGTCAACTGAACAAAGTAATTCTGTAATGCCGTAGTTTTATAATTCCCAAAGCTTTTATAAATTTTAGAATTTTAACCTGTAGGAAAAAATATTCTCATGTGATTGAAATACATTATTTTTTACTTTTTAGTGCATCTTTTAAATAAAAGCTTTTTTTAAAAAACATTTTTTTTATATATTTTTATTTTTTGCTTTTTAGTCTTTATTTAGATTTATTGTCATTACACTGTGCATCTACCGTGACGTTCAAATGACCAATAAACCGTCTATGTCGGTATAAGTTACGGTATGTACAAATCGAGAACCCCTTTGTAAACATAACCTAAAATTTGAAAACCCCATTTAACACCTTTAGGGGGTAATTAACTATATAGAATTGCATTGTCACGCGGATTACGTAAGCATGTTAAATTTCATTTCATTGCGACTACAGGAACCCTCTCAAATTTGCAAATCGAGAACCCCTTTGTAAACATAACCTAAAACTTCAAAACCTCATTTAACCCCTTTAGGGGGTATTTAACTACATGGGATTGCATTGTCACGTAGATTATGTAAGTATGCCACATTTCACTTCAATGGGACAACAGGAACCCTTTCAAATTTGGCTCCGAAAAAATAGCAGACAGAAAGATAACATTGTGAGCTAAATAAAAGCTTTTAAAAATACCAAAAAATTTTTTAAAACGTGTTAAAACTACAAGTAGTTTACAGATAAGAGATATAAGTATGAGTTGGCATTACTGTTTGCATACAATAGTAATCTCTAAACAAAACAAAAATTAAGACTAGTCTGGACTACCATCGAAAGCAAGGCAAAAATTGGTTTCATTTTTTGAGCGCAAATTGCATTTTGAAAAAATGGTCGATGTCTCTATCGCTTCTGTATGATCGTTAGATTTGCGGTCGTATAAAAAAAACCTTCAAAAGTTATTAGTTTTTAAAAAATTACCAAAAACGTCTTAAAATTAATCCCCATTTTTAAGCCGCATAAGTAACTTTTTCCACCTGAATTTAGTATGCATAGATAGGGCTTTTTGGGGGAAATTGCGGTAGTATTTTCTTTTTAACCCAAACTTCTTAGTTTTTTGTTAAATCTGTTAAAAACAAATT
Source organism: Tribolium freemani (assembly GCA_939628115.1). Classification (NCBI taxonomy): domain Eukaryota; kingdom Metazoa; phylum Arthropoda; class Insecta; order Coleoptera; family Tenebrionidae; genus Tribolium; species Tribolium freemani. The sequence continues at coordinate 11,731,624 of OW626790.1, forward strand.
AAAAGTATGCAACTCTTTATACATCCGTTGGAAGGTTTAAAGGATCACCCTCATGATTTATGGCCTATGGAGGCTACCTGGAGTGACCCTAATGACGAACGGTAATAATTGTGGTTTAGCTTCTGAATAACTAGAAAATAAACACGCATAATTCCGGGATTTTAGTCGGCATTCGTTATTTGGAATTAAACATAAAGAAATAATTACGCGTAATTATAATTGGCAAAATCATACGCAAAGTGCCAAAGTTTTGACTTATAAAATTTTGTAGCAGTGTAGTAAAAAGCACAATAGGTTAGACCGCGCTAAAACAATTACAAGGCCCTTCTGAGAGGCCACTATTGTGCTTAAACAAATAAAACCAAAACCAATAAACCAAGGACAAGAAATATAAAAAACAAAAGATCATAGGTCTTTTCGCAAAATATTTCTCAGCGGTTTATTTGTACTGAACCTTGAATCAACAATTTCAGGTAGCATTGCTTTCATATAAAAATTTTCAAGAATTTGGGCCACATTTGTCGTCATCACGTTCAAAAATATCGCAAGCTATACTTTTTTCTGTGTACATTACAAAGTAACATACATCCCTTTTCGTGATATGTAATTGTCCTTGCACTTGGTACATATAATTATGGTTAGATTTTAGTTTAATTTTACCAGAACTTATAACAATTTTTAAAACATTTATATTTGCGTTTGATTTTCGAAGTAGTATTTTTTTGACACGTTACGCAGTATTTATTTCTCACACCAACAAAAAGTTCTTTTACTTTTTTAAATTATTTCGTATTGTGTAAACTATTTTTCGCAACTATTAATGATGTCTCTTTAGTATTTTTGCTCACCAAAAAAGCTCTAATTTATAAGAAGCTAATTTATAAAAAAGTGTTTTCAGGTAAGTTTCATTTTAAATCCTAAACTCAATGCAGTACATTTTTAAAAAAGCATTCAAAATGCTCTATATTTGTTTGACCGAATGTCACACTAATTGGTTGGCTGATTTAGAAAAATACAGAGATTCAGTTTAATATCCGAATATCCACATTGGAAAATAGTTAAATTATATTTTTCATTACCACTTTCAAGTCCTAATGAAGAATGAAATACATGTTTTGTCTAGAATCTTATAAATATTGAACCTAAGGTTTTAAGAGCAACTAAATTTTCAAATTATTTAGTATACTGCCGAAAACACAACTTTTCTACCAACAATGTGGTATAGTTGAATTTGAAGTTGTCTCGCATAAGAACGGTCAAAACAAATTCCGGGCATTTAAATTTTATGGCTATTCCCTGCTGTGAAGGACGCAGGCAAATCCCATGACTGACAGCTTTCCAGTAAATTAAGGGATAGTACGGGCATTTGAAAATTATGCAACCCACATTTCTCAAAACTTGAATTTTATCTGAGTACAGACCTTTCTAATTTCTGTGGGTTTAGGCCTTAAAGATGTTCAAAGATGCTCAAGCGACAGATTTGTTTCATGTTACCGGTGGTCAATAACAGTGGTAAGCTTGCAAAAATTCGGATAGAGCTGAAAATTGGTACAGGTGTTATATAAGCTACACTACTTGTGTAAGTTATTCGATGGTACAGGTGTTAGGTACACTAATACAAATAAAATACCCAAAGTCACCACCAATCCGACGTGTGCTAAAAAAGTTATTCAATGTCAAAGGTCAAGAGTAGCGATTTTTTGCATTTTTCTCGTAAACGGTGTCATCATGAAAATATTCAAACAAAAGTTGTATGATCTTGCAATCTACATACAGGGTCGCTAATAAGTTTGGATACAGCTAAATATTTTTTATTAAAATCTATTCTTTTTTATTATAAGTGTTATTTTAACAATTGTTATTAACTTTTACTTATTTTTTGGTCAAACTTCAGGCGGCAAAGAGCTAACGTTAAATAAATACATTTCCAAACCTAACAAAATTTTATTAATTCGATATTTTTTTAAAATAAGGTAGGCAGAACGTAGGCAGAACTAAGAAAAAAATGTTTTTCTTAAAAATATTAAATTTGACCCTTCTTACCATTAAAAAAAAAACAAGTTAGCCTTGTATCCCCAGAACAAATGAAGATATAAATTTGATAAACATCTGAAACGATAGAATATAAATGCTTTTATGCATATACCAAATTTCAATAAGTTTTGATGAATACTTTTTATAATATTTATCTGTATCCATACTTTTTAGCGACCCTGTATATAAAATTGTCAACGCACAGCCTAAACGGCTAAGTATAAAAACCTGAAGTTTTCACAGTAGATAGCTTTTATAACGTAGGCATGTACTAAGAAAGGATTTTTGGAAAATCACCCCCTAAGGAGGTTAAATGAGGTGTTAAAATTTGAATAAAAATCGGTCATTTTTAAAGTTATATTCTTGAAAGTTAGTATTTAGGCTTTCGGTTAAAAATGAAGAAAGACGTGTTTCAGGATTTTTGGAAAATCAACCCCTGAAAGTAAATGGGGAGTTGAATTTAGAATTATAATTTAGAAAATCCCTAATTTTTAAAGTTACATTGAACTTACATCCTTGAAAATTAGTATTTGGGCTTTTGGTTAAAAATGAAGAAACAAGTATTTTATTATTTTTAGAAATTCACCCCCAAATAAGAGGGTTAAACATAAAAAATCGTCATTTTTGAAGCTATATTCATTTTCGCTTAAAAATGAAAAAAGACGTGTTTCTGGATTTTGGAAGTTCCACCCCCAAGAGGGTTGAATGTTTTGGTGAAATCAACACCAAAAACATTAAACAAAGGGGTCTCCAAACTGTTCAAAATCGCCCACATTACGAAGCACTTCTGTGTGAGGATACTGGAAACTCATTCAAATAAAAATTGTTTCAGAAACATAAAGTGTTAGGTATCAACTTGAAAGAGAAATTTCTGAGATACCAAATTTTCATTATGTATTTCAGGTAGATTTAAACATTACTTCTACTTTCACATATCAAAAATTGACATACAGATAAGAATTAAAAAATAATTTTTCATTCAAAAATTGAATGCTTGCTTAGGGTGGATTTTACAATCGTCGGATAACTTTATCCTGGGGATAAATTTTGAAAAATACATTGTTGTAACAATTGTAACCATAGTAATTGTAATAGAAACAACTTATCCGGGCTTTATCTGACGATTGTAAAATCCACCCTTAATCAAAATTATTTCGAAATGGTGTTTACCACCCAACAAAAAGCCTACATTGTAGAATATGCCATTTTCAAATATTTGAAAAAATAAATGGACAGTGGAAATATTAATTTGGTAAATGCTTGGCAGAATTTCGGGAGAAATTCCTCTAAGAATTTTTTTTCTGGACACTTTCTTAGTCTCCTCCACTATCTTTTGCAACACAATGTTTTGAAAAGAAATGTGGCTAAAGTTACACCTCACTTTTAAGGCTTGCTCTAATTCAGTACATTTGCGATCTACCGTATATTTATCGCCGATAAGTATTTTCAAAAATTAAATAATCATTTGTAACTATTCAAGTGAACAACAACCGTGTGGATATACAGAAATGTAAGAATTAGAGATAGGTTTATGTCACATTTTAGGAGGTATTGTAAAAATGTGATTGTTTTTCAAAAAAAAACATTTTTAGTTTTTCTTTCTTTTGAGTTAAGTTCAATTTTTCTGAATAGCAACCTACCATGAAACTATTTTTTGGTCAAGACTGCAAACTGGGAATTATAACTACCTCACTTAAATTTAGTTTTTGTCGAAGGACATTTTCATACTGGGTTGTCATTTGAGAAGAAAATGTGAAAAACATAAAATCAAAATAAAATTTGATTTTTAAGATATGTGTCTGTATTATTTGTAGTCTTATATCTTTCACCAATTATTATTTTTTGAAGGCAAGTATTTAGTTTAAACTACTTTAAACTGTTTAAACAATAAAAAAAATTCATATTTCCATATTTTTTGTTCAGTCGGTATACGCAGGTTGTAGTACAGTCGGGTGATTTGAAGATGTCATGCCAATAAACCCCGGCTTTGGGACCTACTCCGACCGCAACCATCTGTGGCAATAAATTACTTTTGTCGTGAACTTTGAAACACGAAATAATTTTACTTTTCAACTGCTTAAAATTTGATTGTATTTTATAATGTTTTTAGTAATCTAAGGACCGGTTTATAGAAAACTGCGTCAAAATTTAATTCGTTGTTAATCGTTAACAACGCGAATGGACTAATTAATTTGCTTCAATTGGTCACGCATTTAATTGCAAATTAAATTAATGACGCTTCTATAAACCGGTCCTAAGGGTCGGTTTACAGAAAGCGAAATTAAAATTTAATTCGTAATTTAATGCCGTTTAAAATGCATTGACAAATGTCAAGTTAATCTCGAATTAAAATTTGATTGCAATTAAAATGTTCTGTAAACCCGCCTTTAAAGTAACCACTAATTTTAATTTCACTTTAATTGTCATTTAATTCGTCGCATTATGAAGCAAAATTAATGTCGAATATAAATTTGATTGCCACTAATGGCATATTTGAGATTGGTGCTTTTTAGGGACTCTATTATAATAACATATTATAGTATTAATAACAAAAATTCTACGAAGCAACAAATTATCAGAACTAACATAAAATAAAAAGGATTAAACTAGTTAGAAATCAAGTTGCCATTTAAGCCTTAGGGTCGGCTTATAAAAGTGTCATTATAAGTTAATTGCAATCAAACGTCTGATTAACTGATCACGTCATCAAATTGAACCAATCTGATTCTCTCTTTTATCGCGAATTAACTTAACAACAAATTAAATTTTAATTCAGCACTCTACAAACCGGCCCATAGGGTCGGCTTAGAGAAAGCGAAATTATAATTTAATTCAGAATAAAACTAATTCGAATTAAGTTGTCATTTTGTTGCAATGAGAAACGTCAAGTTAATCGCCAATTAAAATTTAATTGCGATTAAAACCTTCTGTATATCTGCCCATATTAGCCTTTTAAATTAATAGAATAAAAAATCAAAACAAATAACTTTAAATACTAAAAACAGTAATAAAAACACAACAGGGTGCAACCCTTGGATTTTCCCAATACTAGTTTAAATAATAGTTACTTTACAGCCACCCCCATTATATTTCCGCAAAATTACTCATCCCACCACTTTTAAAAAATTATATTAGTGTTCAAAATGCAAACATTTTTCAGATGCTACTAGAAGCTCGTTGAGTAAATTATTATTTGTGTTATTTAGTGTTGTGTTTGTGTATTTGTGTTTACAAAATGCCGAGGCACTTAGGGCAACAAGGTTTTTAGTACAAAAAGGGATGCACTTAGTTTCCGCTAAATTTAACAATAAATTACAAATTCAGTTATCAAATAGATCTTTAGGAGCAGTCAAATTTTAATTTGAGATCAATTATATTTCACAATGAGAATTAAATAAGACCTTCATTAGATCAATTTTTTAATTTTTAAGGACCAATTTACAGAACATTTTAATTGCAATAAACTTGACATTTGTCAATGCATTTTAAACGGCAACATATTCCGAGTTAAATTTTAATTTCGCTTTCTGTAAACCGACCCTTAGGACCGGTTTATAGAAGCGTCATTAATTTAATTTGCAATTAAATGCGTGATCAAATTGAAGCAAATTAATTAGTCCATTCGCGTTGTTAACGATTAACAACGAATTAAATTTTGACGCAGTTTTCTATAAACCGGTCTTTAGATTACAAAAAACATTATAAAATGCAATCAAGTTTTAAGCAGTTGAAAAGTAAAATTATTTCGTGTACCCAAGTTTAGTTTATTGCCACAGACCGTGCCATAGATGTTTGCGGTTGGAGTAGGTACCTATCGATCCCAAAGCCGGGGTTTATTAGCAAGACATCTTCAAATCACCCGACTGTACCTACCTACGTGAAAAAATTAAACTTAGCCACATTAGCGAAGATTATTTGAATGCTCTAAATAATTATTCCAAACGAACAAAAAATAATTTTGATTTATATATGTTCCGTGACTTGTAAGTTTTATTTTATAAACTAAATTTAAATAAACATGTGTGTTTAGGTGGCCAACATATGTAGAAAGATACTATGAAATTGTAAGAATAACATATAGGGTTAGGTATGACAAATTTTTCGACGGTATTTAACATTTTAAATAGAGAATACCGCCGACCGACGGCATCTATCAATAAATTCATATCAAACCGCCGAAACTAACGATTTAATTCAGAATTTCGGCGGCTTTTTTATATGTGAAGCGATAAGCTGCCGGACGACGGTCTTTTTATTATAAATTATGAGTACCGCCGGGGTTGTTTAGCCAGTACCTTTTGAAAAATACGGGACGAAGCGCAAATTTTAAATGGAATTTTTTTTTTTTATGTTTCTCATGAAAATTTCAGTCGTCACTTTTCCTCAGTCTGTTGAGAACGCAGAGCTCAACAATTCTGCATGTTTTTCCAAGTAATTAATGAATTGGTTGAATTTAAATTAATTTAAAACGATTTGGCGCCGATACTGTGTTTCACCAGTGGCGTAACACCTGCGAGGGCCAAGACCACATTAATCAAGTCGCTGCTCCCAATTTGCACTCAAACGTCAATAAAAATGTTGGCAAAGTCCAAAAACTTCTAAATTTCGCATTCCGGTCCAAGTTTTGAAAATGCTAGTATTCATAATTCCGCTCGAAGTACTGATTTTAGTGACTTGGTTTAACATCCTAATCATTTCGTGTTCGTTGTGTTTATTTTAAAATTTCCGGCAATTTTCCTCAAAATTTTTCGTGATGGCGAGTCGAGTCGCAAAGAAAACCAGTTCGAAACCGTCAATGCTGCGCACGCCAAGAAGCCAAACATCGGCAGTTAAGGCAAAGCCCCCTGAAACGGCCAAAGAATCGAAATTTGAATTACCCGCGCTTAGTGTGCCGTTCAAGCCGAAGACCACGACCGAAGCCGAACTGAAGAAGATGAAGCAGAGGATGATGAGGAGGCATGCGCCCCCAGGGGAGTGTATCAAAGGGATAAAAACCGTTCTTCAGAGTTTGAGGAAGAAGGAAGTGACGGTTCAGGAGTTCATAGGGCTTGTGGCGCCCTATACAGCCGACGCTGGCGCCGTCTTGCGGAGCGTTATGAACGACGATTTGAATTCGTTTCAAAAATTGGCGCGAAAAGTCTACGAGACTATAACGCAGGATAATAGCGATGTTCTCCTCAATCAACAGTTGCAACTGGCCGAGTATTACAGGGAGAAGAAGGCTTTGCTTCATGATAAAATGATGCGCCAAATTGAAGAAATTTACATGATGGCGCCAAATTTTGATTTTGATAGATACGCTGCCGAGAAAGAGAAATACCTCAAGGAGCTATTCCCCATACCGGATGAGGTTATTTAATTTAATTTTTTGTGCGTTAGGTATTTTATAGCTTTCAGCTTTATTAAAGTTCTCAGCTTCGCTTCCAGCTTCAATGTTAAAAGCATTGGCAACTTAAAAAACAACTTTGTCTTAAATGATAGTACTGAAAACGCTTATTACAGTAGTGAAAACCATTTCTCTGTATCTGCTCTCTAACTCAAGTTATTTCGATTTAAAGTTGGAATTATGACGTCATAACCGCCTCTTGAGCATTTGATCCAATTTTAAGATCAAATAGTTTTTGACTTTTAAGTGACACTGACAGAGTTTTGATAAACTTGATAAAATTTCTCAGATGTTTTCGCGAAGTTCAAGACAAAATTTAGAACAGAAAAAAGTCGAGAAAGTAGTTAATTTTTTATTTTGTGGAAGATGTGTGGAAAATGTTTAAATATCTGTCAATTTTTAGTGAATGAGAGGGTTCAGTAATCAGAGGACTCTGTGATGAGAGGCGGTTGTGACGTCAGGATTTCTTCCTTTCGAAGTGATTATCTCGCTTATTTTTCATCACAGAAAATTTTGAAAAGGACCTACTGACATAATATGAACCACATTTTCAATTTTCGTTAAAACATAAAATAGGTAAAATAAGTTGCCAATGCTTTTAAGGATAGTCTGACCCTAGGATACGATTTCAAATCTGCTCCTTAGTTTTGCTATTACCGACAACCAGACATACATCTCTTCGGTTTTTACCCAGATCGAGGTCTAAGGGCTGTTGGGTCATAAAAAGTCATAAATTATTCTGCGATTCTAGACCGGATTTTTAAGAACTCTATTTACTTCAAAAACTTAATTTAGGTGTTAAAAAAGGTTATAAAAAACAGAAATTAGGTATTAAAATGTGGTAATTTAGGATACATTTATTTATTACAATACATTTTCTTACAAAAACAAACAAAACGAAATACATTTTGTAAAAAACTTAAAAATGTTTTGCCCAGAAAAAAGCTGTAATGAAGTTAATTAATCGTCGAATCCAAGTATTGTTCTAAATTTGCTGTTTTCTCACGTTTTCTCAAAAAATCGTTCTGAAATTAAAGTCCCAAATTTTGAGAACCGCTGAACTGAAATGATTAAAATTAGCATAAATTTTAAAATTATTGACAAAATGGCAAAGGCAAATTAACTTGTTGATCCACTCCGTAATTCTTCTATTTCAATTTGTGTTTTGTTACTCAATTTTACAAAAAAAAAAAAAAAAAAAAAACAAAAAGAAATTTATGCCGGAACTGGGGTTCTCGAACCTCCTACACAAATGCACATGCTAGCCTTAATTTTGAAAAATTCTCAAACCGTCCATGCGCCTATATGTCCATTTTGTTTAAGAAACAAATTAACTGCTAATAAACTACCATAAGCCACATAGTGGCTCTCAACAGGTGGGTTAATAAAAATTTTTGAAGAAAGTATGCACTCTTTGGAAAAATTATACAGGCTGGTCCAGCCCAGCTCCCGTCTTCTGTAGCTCAGTTATTATTAAAGTTGGAGTTTTGATATTTTCTAGATGTTATTTATATTCTAGGACACATTTCAGGAAAATATTTTTGATTATACAGAGTGTCTCAAAAAAGGTATGACGTCATAATAATAAATTTTTTGAACGGCATGCTATTATTTTTTTGTGCTCATTATGATACTTTTTTAGCTTCTTACATGTTCCTAAAGTTTTTTTTCAAATCGGTTCACGGATTATTGTTAAAAAAAATAAAATCCAAAAAAAATCGGTTTCACATCTTCAGTTTTAAAAATTAATAAAAAATAGAAACAGTGTCTTTGTGACGACACTAATACTAGGTGCGTGTTGAACAAGGTCTAGCAGACTTATTAAGTTAAGGTACTGAATCTGTCACGGACAGAGGTACTGCCATCATATGATTTTGACAATGACAGCGGCTTTTTGACATTGAAAATTTTCCTTGTCAGATCGACTATATTGTCAAAAAATGATATTTTAGGTTAATTTTTGTGTCGATAAATTGTGACAACATGTGACACTGACACTAAAACTTTCAAATCTTGACACTTTTTTGGCATTTTTTCAAGGTCAAAAAGCCGCTGTCATTGTCAAAATCATATGATGGCAGTACCTCTGTCCATGACAGCATCCAGTACCTTATATTAAGTGAATTTGATTGATTTGAATTACTACAGGGTGTTTACAATTTATTTTCAAACTTTTAATTCCCATTCCCCTACACCCTGTATGAAAGATGAGGAAAGTAAGAAACCAATAAAAAGCTGAAATACTTCAAAACTGTGTGACTGGCACACTAAGAAACTACTATGAGAAAGATTGGTAGCCTAGGAAACATAAAATTTCTAGATGTAAAATAAAAAAAAGTAGTAAATTGAGAAATTGTACTAATAAAAAATTAAAGAAATATTCTATTTTAAATTAGGAACACAACTATAGCATGTTTAAGACACATTTAGGGTATCCTAACTTGTATAACAAGTCAATTTAGGAATTGAGGAAAAATAAAAAGGGTATCAAATATTTCACATTTTTAACAAAATAAATTTATTTCGAGTTTCAAGAAAAACCCTTAAAAATTGCAGGTTAGGGGTATTTTCAAGGATCTCGTCTCTAGTTATTAGTTATTAACTTATTACTATAAAACTAAAGTGTGTATTATGAAAAACTCTTAAAAAATGTTGGTTGTCATTAGTTTTATTTATTCAAAACATTTTTTCCCACAACAGTACAACAATACAACAATAGTGCATTAATAACATAGTTGTATAGTAGTATAGTAATAGTAGTTTTGCACAATTTTTTTAAGACGAAACATCCTGAAAGCCAATTTTTACACTCACAAAAGTTAGTTTTTCAGAAATGACAAGACTTTTGAAGAATCCGAACTGGGTTTAAGTGCATTTTTATACACACGTGTACATGTAATTTGATGATGTTATGCTCAGTAAATTCAGAGATTTTTATTTGTCTACATTGACTTACATAACTAAATAAATATTTTTTGTAAACATTGAAAATAGTTAAGCGCACTATAGTTTTGGATTTTCAATGCCCATAAAAAAATCCGTTGGTTTTCTGCCCATTTAGAAGAAAAATATTGTCCAAATCTAAATTCAAAACTACTTTTTTTCTAATAACAACGTGACACATTTTTCTTTTTTTATGAAAACCGTTAAGGGCCCTAGAGATTTTAAAAGTGCGTAATTATTATTTGATGTATGATACATAGGCCAAAAAATAATATATTATTATACGAGTTTTATAATATTAATAAGACGTTCAATTGTAGCACGAATGGTTTTGGAGTACGACAAAGGAGTGCCACAATTAAATCTTATAAAACGAGTGTAATATATTATTTATTCTACTTTCTATTTTTGTTGTTTGTTTATGTTTAGTTTAACTTATCAAAATCTGTTCAAACTATTTCTTCTTAATTTTGTTTAATTATAAATAAACGACTCGACGCTGTTGACAGATCACAAACTAAATTACAGTGATGACTGATGACACCCAGCCCAGCACTGCCAATACTACTCCTAAAAATTTACTAAAAGGAGTTGCACAAAAGTTCTCTTTGTGAAACTACTTTCGGTTTCACAATGAACAATTCGTGAAACCAAAGTAGAAAAATTTATTTAAAACCAAAAAGTGTCCAAATCAGACTTTTGCCAGGGTCAGACTACCCTTAAAACTTCATGCTCTAATCAATCAATTTTTTCTTAGTTGCAAGTGGAGCCTGAAGAAATCGAGATGATGAAGCGCCAGGCGGCCTACCACCGCCTCCAGTGGCTCCGTTCTGAGGGGGAACGCCTCAACGAGGAGAACAATCGGCTGAAAACACGCCTCCAGCAACTCAAACAAATGCACAAGGAGGAGCAACACAAGATGATGGAAGCCGAGCTGGAGGCCGAAGCCAAAAAGGAAGCCCTCGAAGCCGAGCAAGCGGCCAAAGTTGAAACACTCGAACAACTGAACGAATCGCTCGAAAAATCAATCATTTCGAAAGAAACAACCATCCGGGAGAAGACAGATCAGAGCGCACTGCGTGCCCCTCACCCCACCAAACTACAAAAGAAGAAGTCCAAAGGGGCGGTGCGCAAGAAACGGCCCGCCTGGAACGAGGTAGCGGCTTATGAAATGGAGGTGGAGGCAGCGGAGGCGGCGCAAGTTAGTGAAGCGGCGGCAGAAGTTGAAAGGGAGAAGTCGTTTCATTATACGCCAACGAGAGAGACACGCCCACAAGTAATGCAGTATGGTAGGCGGGGCGCCCAGAGGCCCAAAGACACGTGGGGTGGGTTTTATTAAAACAAGGCGGCGAATAAATGATTTCATGTTAATTGGTTGTTTCAATTGGCGTTACACAGAGTTGGGCATAATCATATTACAATGAAATTAATTTAATAATGTAATTACAAATTAATCTAACTGCATATTGTAGTCTGATTAATTTTGTATTCAATGTAATAGTAATTATTTTTTTATTAGCTGTAATAAATTAGAGACTATTTCATATTTGATGGCGAGAACAAAACACTGTTTAATGTCACAAAACCATCTTGTCAGTGTCAATTTTTTCATGAATGTTACAAGTGGGAATAATTTTAAGGGAACAGGGGGCTTCAATAATTCACCAAAAATTATCATAACAATTAACTAAATTTTTTGTTTTTAAAGAATAACACAGGTATTCGAGAAAAGTCTATTAATAATAATAATTCATTAATTTAACATCCACTGTTTAACAAAATCACTGTTTTTTTTAATTAACGAACGTCTATGAAAAAATTGACACTGACAAGTTGGCTTTATGACATTAAACAGTGTTTTGTTCTCGCCATCAAATATGGAATTGCCTCTACATATTAATTCAACTGAAAAGTAATCGATTACTTCGTAATTAATTACATTATAACATATTATTTTGGCAAATCATCCCTTAAGGAGATTAATAAATGGGTTGTTAAAACGTCATATTTGAAAATTAGTATTCTATCTAGGCTTTCGTCAAAAAATGAAGAAACAAGTATTTTATCCTTTTTAAAAATTCTACCCCTAATGGGGGGAGGGGATGTTAAACAGGGGTTAAAATTTGTAAAAATCTGTAATTTTTAAAAATTATATTCATCAAAATTGGTATTTGGGCTTTTTGTAAATTCCATCCGTAAAGAGGCGCAATATAAAAATCCGTTATTTTTGAAGTTATGTTTATGAAAATTTGTATTTGGGCTTTCGATAAAAAATGGAAAACATGTGTTTCATGCTTTTTTAAAATTCCACCCTCAAGGGGGTTAAGCAGGGATTAAAATTTGTATAAAAATCTGTAATTTTTTTAAAATTATATTCATTCAAATTGGTATTTGGGCATTTTTAGATGAAAAACACATATTTTGGGCTTTTTGTAAATTCCACTCCTAAAGGGTGTGCAATATAAAAATCCATCACGAAAAGAAATATCCAGGCTTTCGACAAAAAATGAAGAAACATGTGTTTTATGCATTTTAAAAAATCCACCCCCAAGTGGGTTAAAATTAAAAAATTCGTCATTTTTAAAGATATACCAAATCATGAAAATTGATATTGGGACCTAAGCTGAAAAATTAAGAAACACATGTCTCAAGTTTTTTAAAAAATCCATCATTAAGAGGGTTTAATTGTTCAATATAAAAATCCGTCATTTTTGACGTTAATACTTGTTTCAAAACTATAAAAACGCCAACGTCGCATTTTCTCTCAAAATTAGCTGTTATAGTTCATTTTTTTAAATAATCAACTGTCAGTGTCAAAATTCTGATAAAGACCAGACTGTATCACCCTAAAAGGTCATGTTCAACTACTTTCGAAACTAGCTGTATACGGTATATGACATTTTGCACACCAGATTTGACAATCGGATTATAGTTTTGAAACAACTAATATATTCATGAAAATTTGTATTTGGGCTTTCGATAAAAAATGAAGTAACATGTGTTTTATTTAAAAAAAATTTACCCTAAAATCCATTATTTTTTAACTTAGTATATCTAGGAGAATTATGGCCGATTGCACCAGATCTCCTTAAATTTTAAGTTAGGTTTAAGCAGTTTAGCCGATTTAAACTTGGCTTAAAGTCACAAAATTTAAACAGTACTTCAACTGGCGCTTAAAGCAACAAAGCTACACTTAAATGCATTAGGCATGCGCTTTGTATACTTTTTCAAACTTTCATCCCTTACATTAATCTTGTGAGGTTTACAAATTACATATTAATGGTTCTAATATTGATTTTAAAAGAAAGCTTTTAAGTGCATACTAATGAAAACTAGAAAACTTTGAAGACCTGTTTTTTTTCGAAAAAGATTTCGTTTATATGTTGCCTTTTCGTAAGCATAATAGGTACACAGTACATACATATACGTTATTTAATAGGTACTTAGTATATTTTTTGGTCCAAAAAAAGTTTTTTATTGACAATTTCCGTTTTTTTAGGGTAGGTTTCACCAGTTAAACAGTTAAAAACAATCGTTACTATGATTACAACAATCGTTTCTGTGGATTTATTCTACTTATAAATTTAAATGAGGTTGGTGAAACCGACCCTTAAAGAAATAATTCAATTTCTCCTAATAAGTGCCAATTATTAGCATGTTTGCATTATTATTCCACCAGGGGCCATCTATAGTCACTTGGCGACTTTTTAGGAATGAAAAGTATTTTAAAATATTTTTTCTACTTTTGTTTCGTACTGAGGTCATTACGATACGCCATTTGGGTTTCGTAATATCCAACGGAGTGCTATAATAATTACACTAAAAACCAGGGTAATTTAGTTGGAAAATAATGGCAACCTAGTTTTTTGACAATTATCTGAGAGAAGTGTCAGTGTCAATTGTCACCTGTTTCAAGTGATAATTTAATCAAATGAATCAATTTCGAAGCTTTAGAGGCTTTTGTACCAACCCTGATACGTAGTCCCTTCGAACACCATTCGAGTAGTGTACAAACATGACTTCAAAAGCCAGTGCAAGTGAGTAATTTGAGATCCCATTCTCCTTAGGCCAATGTTCAAATTCCGCGTATTTGCCACAAAAGCCCGTATTCGTTGAGGGGCAGATAGATTGCAAAACGTCTTGGACACTTTCAGAATACATTTTACGAATAAACTAATGACGATCCAAATTATTAATTTAATTTCATGATCCACGCAAATGCTGTCAACTGCCACAAAATTCCCTAAATTTCGAAATTAATTTTTTTTGTTAAAAAAGGTGCAAAGTAGAAAAAATAGTGTATGATATCTCGTTTATAAGGCATTTTGTCGCACTTACTCCAATTCCGTGCGTGCGACAAAATGCGTCTTATAAAACTCGTATCATAATATACTATTTTTTATTTTCAGCGGTCCTTTAAATGCCTGCAGGTAACAACTCTTGCGTTGCCATTGGTGCTATCAGTTTTTTTGCATTCAATAATGTTTTTATATTAGTTGTTTCAAAACTATAAAAACGCCAACGTCGCATTTTACCGAATTATTTTTTTAAATAACGTTGATAAATTAATTATTAATGATTGACACTTGGCACAACTACACAATTCAAATAGGTGATAAACAGAACTAACACAAGCCTTTTTATTATTTTAAATTCTTTCCAAAGATTTTAAACCATGAGTTTGCATGTATTATAAGTTATAACCCCACAATTCTAGGATTTTTTTATATACCAACATAAATTTGCTCAAAAACACACCTTACCTGTGGCTTAACTAAACTTTGCTGGTGCAACGCATATGCAGGTTAAGCGATACTTTAATTTAAGTAGAGTTTAGTTAAGCCAAATTTTAAGGGGAACTGATGCCACCGGTCATTAGTATTTCGGCTTTCGGTTAAAAATGAAGTGTCTGGTTTTATAAGATTTTTGGAAGTGAAACCCAAATACCAATACTCATAGATATTAAATATAAGTGCATAAAAGTTTTTATATCCACCACCTTAGGGGTGGAATTTCCAAGAAGCTCAAAACATGAGTTTTTCATCTTTAACCGAGTCTTTAACCGAAAGCCCAAATACTACAAATTTTGATGAATATAATTAAAAAATACACTTTTCTACAAATTTTAACTGTTCTTTAACACCTTCCTCCCTTTGGGGTGGTATTAAAAACAACTGAAACACGTGTTTCTTCTTTTTCTGTGATTATATTTCATTGTAATTAGATTAATCTGTAATTAGTTACACATTAATCGATTACATAATCATCTGTTGTAAAGTAATTGAATTACAAATTACATGGTTAATTGTAATCATCAATTATTAAGCAGATGACATTTTGTCCAACACAGGCGTTACTGAATTATATTTTGTTTTCTTACCAACGGGCAATGGCACAATGGAATGAGAACCCTTGAGTGTTTCCCCCACGTTTCCCCAGGCTTGGGTGTCATACTGCCAACCGTAAACAACAAAAATGTCACTAAACTGTTTAATGCAGACAATTATTAAGACTCTACACCTTCGTTTATTATAACCACCGGTAATTATAACGATAACAATCTTTTGTATTTGTATTTTGTTGTTTATACACAGCATAATTTTTATTTTGTTAGTTTACATCTAACAGTTTTCTACCTTACCGACTCAACTGATATTTTTGACGTTTAGGTTATGTGTTGTTTTTTAATTTCATATTTGAATGGTTATGCAGTTGTTTATTTTTGAAAAAAATTACTTAGAGGGAAACTGATAACGGTAGAGTCAACTTTTTCTATTCCATTATGTTTGAAACTAAGTTTTAGAGCGTCGAAAATGGATTTGGAAGACACAATGGCCTCATTGAGGATAAACGAGGGTGAAAAAGACACTTCAAATAGTCCAGCATCTCCCCAGAAAGACGACACAACCGAATTGCGTCGTTCGACACGTTTAAAAGCCAAATTCTCAATCACTTATTTCGAAAAACGACGAGTTTCGTCAAAACCAATTAAAAACGGAATCAGCTTAAAAGAAAATTATTATCTAGACAAAAGGACGAAAAGACTGAACTCCAATCTGGAAACTATTTACGAAGACTCGGAGACTGATAGTTATGAGTGCCCCAGAAAGGCGTTTACACACTCTACTAGTTCCCTGCAAATAAATAAAATAAAGAAGAGAAGTCTGAAATCAAAGAGCTTGTCAGCTATTGACAGGAAAGACAATAAACACAAAATTCCTTTGAAATATTTACTCGAAAAACTGTCTGAAATAAACGACTTGAATTGATAAAAAATAGTTTTATTCACGATTTAACAAAACAACTAATTGAACTCGTATCACACCCGTCGTATTGTTTCAAATTGGCTGAGACTTCGCCCCACTTCACACACGCACACCTAAAGCTTTGCGAGCCAGGTTCGTACAACTGTCTCGGATAACCCGCCCAGTCCCTTAAGACACCCCCACTTTTTTCCGTACACCACACACGACTCCCCGTTTCCGCGTTCCACTCAACATTACACGGCGGAAATTTGAGCTTATCCTCATCGTGAAATTCCTTCTCACGTTCTGCCTGTTGGATAAGTTTCCTCACTTCTCTCCCGTACTGTGTTAACTTCCCCTTTTCGTCGTAATAGCGCCCGATTAATTTACCCACTCTTTTGTACCCTTTATGGTAAAATCGCACCCACTGATTCAACGAGCGCAAGTCTTCGGGCCCCAAATCGGTCACTCGGTCATCGGCTTGGCCCTCTGTGAACTGACCGGTGATAAAACTACGAGAGGCGTCTTTTGCGATGAAAAAATTGTACGCAGCACCAGGGCCGTAATGGGCAGAGCCCTTCGAAACGTCGAAGACTTTGCCCAGAATTGCTAAGTATAAATTGGGGTGTTCAATACCGTTGAAACGCCGCAAATCGGCAGCAGTGAAGAGGTTAGGGTCAGGGCTTTGCACGAATTTTGAGCGGTAAATTACCGCAATCACAGCCAGAAATATCGAGAATAACAACACTTTTATGTACATTATTGTTTATTTGAAAAGTGAGGTTATGTTTTGGGACATTACACCTACCACGTCTTTGACTTTTGGCAAAATTGTAATTGAAGAACCGGGGAGAAATGTATTGAATTCACACTATCTAAACACTCAAGTAAGAAACTGTTTGACTTATTTATTTATTTATAATAAAATAGCAATCAATTGACAGTAGATCTATTAACAAGAAAAGTTACTTTTGACCTACAAGACGTAGATAACTTGGCGCTCTCTTATTAAAAAAAAAAGTAATTCTTAATCTTAAATAATTCAACAAATACTCAAATTCGTATATGAAACTCGACAAAGTACTGAATTATTTCTTTATTTATAACAGTATTCAAGTCGAAATTGTTGGACAGATGGTGGATTACGTTTGAGAAAAGGCGGTAAGCCACTTCACAGTTTGGCTTTTCCTCCCTTTTCTGCCAATTTATTTAAAACAACGTGCGCCTCTTCATAAAAAGGGCTTGCTTCGCTTCGCACGCGATTAAGCCAAGCGCTTAAAACCGGCCGCCCTTTAACTGGATCAAATCCGGCAACTCCTACAATTTAATTTAAGTACTTGCATAATTTAATTGCTAATTGTGTATTACGTGGTTGCTCAATCTCACAAGCGGCAAAGATATCAGCAACAGAGATTTGGTCCCCGCATAAGTAGGGCGTGTCAGCTAACCAAATATTTTCAATCTGGTCCAAACAAGCAATCATGTTGTCTTCGTACTTTTGCAAAGTTTCGGGACTCGTTTGCCTTCCGGTCAGTAAGGGGAAGACCCACTAAAAATCAGTGATTGAAATGTGAACAAGTCGGGCTAAACACAACTTTTCTTTGGAAATAGAGGGCGCAGAAGGCTCTCGTGTTGTTGTGTTGCCACTCGAGATATTCATCAACCCGGGCTTGGGCTTTGGTCTCTTGGGGGTACCAGTTGTTGTCAATATTGTGCACTTTCGAAACGTATCTAATGATAGCCACACTGAATCAAAATTTATTGGGTGAAAAATGGACGTGAACTAATAAGTTATTGTACCTTTCGGTGAGACTAAAATTGCCATCGTGTATGAAAGGCACTTTTTGAAAACGGTTTAAATTCGTTTTAAATTCCTCACTCAAGTGTTCACCTAACAGAAAACTCGACATTTGTTTGTGACTTCACATTGCAAAATTACCTTTTCTCAGTGCGACTTGGGACAGCTCAAACGGCACTTTATTAATTTTGAAAAAAATATACAGAGCCCTCGAGGGCTGAGATAAAAAATCAAGGTATAATTTGAGAGTCATTCTACTTAATAACTGAACGAATGGAAAGTGAAAAGCGGGGGGTCAAAGTCCTCTCCTGACTTTATTACAAAATAAAACACACTAGGAGAATAACAATGTTAGGCCTCCCCACTTTAAATTTTGTTTTTTTTTATTTTTGTTAATTTTTGTCGAGTTGTTAACACCATAACCTCATTTGACCACTAGAATGATAACATTGATAACTGATAAGGAATTTTTTAAAAGATAAACTAAATAAGTACAGGGTGCTGCATTTTGGATGTCCGAATAGGAGATCTCCGAAACTAAGAGGTTTAGAGAAAAACGAGTGACACATTCTCGGGTCCGTTTTTTGACAAAATAATTTTGGTCCAAACCGCATCCTGCTATCACCTTTCGTTTTCGACTTATAAACAAAAGTTGACATTTCAGCGAAATCTTAAAAAATTCATATCTTCTTTATTATAAAAGATACACATTTGAAACAAAAATATTATACAGGCACTTTTTTACAGAGAATCTAATAATGTTATCATCGATTTTTTTTAATCACTAGTTTAGCTGTAATAACATAAAGTTGTATTTTTTTAAATAGGAATCATAGGCGGCTGTGATATTTTTGAAAAGCTTATTTTTTTCTGATTTGATATGTCTATTTGTGTAATACATTATTTTTAAATATTTAAAAAAAACATAACATTTCGCTTTTTCTTTATAGTAGGCCATGAAAAAAATTTGGATTTTCAATTAAAACTATGAAAAATATATTACCCAACAAGTATTCATAATTTAAAAACTAATTAATTCAAAAACAGTATAATAAATTATTATTAGATCAAATGTTTGCAATTAATAAAAATTAATTGTTTTTAGATTTTAAATGGCATGCTATTCTATTTTCTAATTAAACATGCAATGTCGGAAAAAGAAAAATCTTATTAATTGTGATTGCTTGTCAATAAAATTTTATTTTACAAAAAAATATTAATCCAAACACCAATATCAAATTCCATCTGCGGTAAAAAAAATACATAACATTATTAACGTCACCTCCATTGCACTTCACTAAATCATAAGAAAGTGTTATCAAATGGTAGTGACACATCGTTTTCAATTTTCTGCACCTTTTTTAATTTTTTACGTAATTAAAATCTGCGACGATCGTATATTTGTTCAATTGAAAATAACTTTAACATAGCTATTTTTATAATTTCACATTTTTTACTTTAATAACCGTTCACAAAATTTCTAGATTATTCACACCTTTTATGTGAAATAATTTTTCCATGGCCAACTACTTTCAAATATTTTAAATATATTTTTTATCAAAAGCATATAAAAATATCAAACTGTATTTATATTGTTTTTAGTTCAAAAAAAATAAGCTTTTCGAAAATGTCATAGCTAACTATGATTCCTATTTAAAAAAATACAACTTTATGTTATTTAAGCTAAACGAATGATTAAAAAAAATCGCTGATAACATTATTAAATTCTCTGTAAAAAAGTGCCTGTATAATGTCTTTATTTCAAATGTGTATGTTTTATAATAAGGAAGATATAATTTTTTTTAGATTTCGCTAAAATGTCAACTTTTGTTTATACGTCGAAAACAAAAGACGATACCGGGATCCGGTTTTGACAAAAATTATTTTCTCAAAAAACGGACCCGAGAATGTGTCACTCGTTTTTCTCTAAACCACTTAGTTTCGGAGATCTCCTATTCGGACATCCAAAATGCAGCACCCTGTACAGTTGGTGGATGCAATAAAAATGGAAAATGTCATAGCATGAAAATGTCAGATTTTTATATTTTTCCATAGTTTTTTCTAAAAGGTTAAGTTAGAACTGACAATCGGACTAGACAAAAATTTAAATATAATCCGTTCACGATTGTTTTAAACACGCAGGAGGCCAAGATATATTTTTGTTAGGTTGGTTTCAGGTCTTGTCAGGTGCTGTCTTTATGACGTTTTCTTTTCAACAATTTGCCTTGTTGTCAGTTCTATTTCTTGTTAAAAAATACCGAAAGTAATTTCTGTTGATAAAAAAGCGTGTATGAAAAGATGCTTTGAAGAATATAAGAAAGATAGACAGGATTTTTTTATCTAATGAATAATGATTATGAATAGAATAACAATAAATAACGTATTCATTTATTTAGTTAAAAATGAAGTAAACTGGCAACAGTACTTGGTTGTCATCAATTATAACCTAAAGTTGTCTAAAGTAAATTTCTAATGACAACTTAAACTTACAGTAGTGCCAAATAAAACGTCAGATTTTCATTGATAGTCCGAATTTGAAACAATCGTGAACAATGTATACGTTAAATACGCAGTTATCAAATTATCTGAGGCGGTAGTTTTCATCAGCATTAAACCATTCCAGCTTAATCCAGTGCACTTCACTGTGCCATTGGAGCAAAAATTGTTTGAATCAATTTGCCAAGCAAAATCTCTGCTTCAATTTAAAGAAAATTCAATTTTCCGTTTTTATTGCATCCAACTGTTCGCCAAATTTTTTTTCGAACGCAAACAATTATCAAGTGTGTTTTTGATACTTTTAAGATAAGGAACAAGCAAATAGATAAGCGCGGTATGAAGATTAGATACGCAAAATTGTTCTGATTAAATAATTTAAATATTATAGAATTACACGTGTTTTCCATATCAACCTTAGAAATCACTTCCGGGGGAAGACATTCCTAAAATTCACACCGCACTAGTTATCACAGTAATATTGTTAGAATATTATTAAAAAACAAGTGTTACAAACACCCTGTTTGTGGTTCGAATAGTTTACAATTCACGAGTATGATAATTGATAATACGAGGCTATAACGCTTGTTTTTATAATATTTTTTAAATTGTATTTACTTATAAATTTTTTTATTTGAATTGTCTGGTAACTTGTATGTGAAATAAATTATATTGCCCACCTTTCATGTTGACAGTTTTAAATCACAGAAGATTTCATTGCCAGTGTAGCCAACCTGTTGAATTTTTCGTAATTTTGATGAATCTTTGTTAGTTGTTCCAAAACTATAAAAACGCCAACGTCGCATTTTTTCTCAAAATTAGTTGTTATAAATTATTTACGCGCTTCAAAAAAATAATAACCAATGAAATTCATACTTTCAATGAGGGATCTAACCATTAATAGCTATTTTACAATTTTATCAATCTTATTTAAAAATATAATTCGGTAAAATGCGACGTTGGCGTTTTTATAGTTATGAAACATCTAATAGAATACTTTAAGAACATTTAACTGCTCATCGGTCATCATTATCATAATCACCAAAAGTTGCGCCAAAGTTGCAGCTGACTGTAGGGTTACCAACTTTTCAACTTTTTTAACCCCGGACATCAAAATACAGGGGGTTCGTTTTTCGAACTCCACCATGGGGATTTCAGTTATTATAAGAGATACGAGGTCGGTTAAATTAGGGCAAAGTTGCGCATTTTTATGCTGAACAATTAGCTCCAAGAAAATTTAATGTGTCATTTTTAGTTTTTGAATTACTGGAAAAAAACGGAAATTTTTGTTTTTATTTTTTCAAGCGAAAACCAAAAGAACTAGACGTTTTTAACTAAGACATTCTTCAGGCACTTTTTTACAAGTAATCTAAATCTGTCGGCATATTTTCCAAGGCGTTCTTGATGTCAGAGTTACAATACTCAACTTTGGTTTTTGTTATGGACACCATATTCGATACTTGCATTTTTGAAAAGTGTTTTTATTCCTGATTACAACGATGTATCACATGATATGATCGTATCTTACATGCTGATCAAAATAATGGAAAAAAAGCATTTTTGCGAAGGGTGCTTTGCAAAAAACGTTAACCATTTTGTTTTTAAACAAACTAGATTTTAGAGTTTTAATAAAATTTGGATCTGGAAGGTTTACATTTCCGCTAAGCTTATTTATTTAAAAACTAAACGATATGATAATCTAGAATTTAATTTTTTGCTAAACAAAACAAGACAAAGTAATAAAAATTCTGCTCGCATTTTTAATAGAACTGCCAAAATTTAGTTTGTTAAACAACATTTGTGACGTTTTTTCCAAAGCACTCTTTGCAAAAACGCTTTTTTCTTAATTTTAATCCGCATGAGAGATTCGATCCTCATCGTGACTTATGACGTTCATAAGAAAATCAAAAGTTGTAACTCTGACATCAAGAACGCCATGGAAAAAGCAATGACAGATTTAGATTACTAGTAAAAAAGTGCCTGAAGAATGTCCTACTTAAAAATGTCTAGCTCTTTTGGTTTTCCCTTAAAAAAATAAAAACAAAAATTACAAAATTTTGATTTTCTCAATAATTCAAAAAAAATGACATCAAATTTTCTTTCAGATAATTGTTCACCATAAAAATGCACAACTATGCCCTAATTTAATCGACCTCGTATCTCTTATAATAACTGAGATCCCCATGGTGGAGCTCGAGAAACGGACACCTTTACATTTTTATTACAGTCAAATTTCTGGTAGGTATACTGTCGTACCTACCGGGTGCTCAAAAACTGGCGCACCAACTCAATGGTATGTGGTAGAGAAATGCTTACACATAAAGATAAAAATAGTAAAAAAATCTTTGTATTAAAGTTATTGATAAATGACGAATTGTAAATAAATGATATGTGGCAACGTTGTATAACAATCGTGATCGCAATACAATTTGATCAACAATAGAAATAAATTGTTTTTGAAACGGTTTCATAGGAAATAATTCCTTGTGTTGGCACATCTACAAATTGTGATTTTTTAATGAATTTTCTTTTCTTTTTAAATAAAAAAACTGCTAAAGTCTGTTAGTAAATTTAAAAATAATTATTCATCATTGTGTTAGGGAACGATTACTTAGCGGGAAACATAAAAACATTAAGAAATAATGAAAACTAAAGTAGTTAACAAAATAAGTTTATAGTTCCAGAATTCGAGATTTTTTAAAATATGACTATTAATTTTTTCAAGATTTTTCCCGTAATCTACAAATGCTTCTCAACAACGTACCCTGCTGTATAATACGTGGTAATGATGACCTACCTGACTTCTCATTTGTATTGCTTGGAATTTTTACCTAGTTTAATAAAAATAGATTTCGTAATAAAAAAAGTAAAAGAATTAAATATATTTTCATATACTATATTACAAAATTAAATAAAACAATGCTTAGGGTCGATTTCACCAACGATAAATAAATCGTCAGTTAGTTATTTGTCCAATAATTTTTATTTATTTGTTAAATAAAAAATTGTTTCACCAAACTTCTGTTCATTATTATCCAGTTAGTTAGCTAAATACGATGTTTTTAGTAGTGGCAGCACAAAAATACTATAAGGAATATGACAAAATTCAATATAAAAAATAATAAGTACTGAAAACAATCTCCATCTATAATACAACAAATCTCATTCACTTTGGCAAGCAAAAAAAGTAAGCCACCTTTTGGAATGTTTTTTTTAGTAAAATTATATCCACTAACACATGTGAAAAAGGTAAATTCATTATAGAATTCATCTCACAAAATATATTGATCAATTTTTAGAAGTTGTATGCCCTTGTTTTTCTAATTCTTCTCAAATTTTTTTTTAAGAAAATGGTCCAAATATCGTAAAATTTCCAAACGCTTTTGTTATCTGGACACCAGACATATCGTTTGATAACCGGACTGTCCGGATGAAAACCGAACAGATGGGTACCCTAGCTAACTGTGCTTGTAAAATGCACCCTCTGATGGTTGACAGTTTTTTAAATTTTTGGACCTCAAAATGATAGAATTTTATTCAAATTGCTGATAAATTTTATGTTAAATAATTTATGTTGGCCACCTTTCACGTTGTCAGTAGAAAGATTTAACGACCAGAGTTGCCAACCTAATGAATTTTTCGCAATTTTGCTAAGTTCTAATATGTTGAGAACTTTTAAACCCGTTTGTGATTGTTCAAAAACATGGTAAAATCTAAGATCATGTAAAGAATTTTTAAAAATATTACCCAAATATTTTGTTGATAAAAATAATAACTAAGAAGGATATTGTAGGAGAAAATCCACTTTTCGAATTAGTGCCAACTTTGTTTTTAGAATGTTTTTTGTACAAAATATAAAATAAAACTTTTGTACAGAAACAATGCTAAAGAATATCTAAGAGAGAATTTGGGGAATGTTATCTTACCAAAACTGCTCAATGTCGCCAAAATAGACAAGTAATAAATAAATGCAGCTGGCTGCGCTTCTAAAATGCGCCCTCTGGTGATACAATTTTTTAAATCTTTGGACCTAATAAATCGTCTATTTAAATAAAATAGTATATTATTTAACGAGTTTGAGTGTAAATCGGACGCTTTATTTTAAGAGTGGATTTTAAACGTCGAGTGATAGCGAGAGGTTTATCATCCACGAGGTGAAATAAATGAACCGATTTACACGAAAACGAGTTGAATACAAGATTTTATTCTTCGAATTAGACTCAACAAGGCTTAAAATTGCTTTAAATCTGTTAAAAATAATCTGATGTTTCGTATTGAGAAGTGCCAAACAGTTGTTAAAACTTCCTTACACAGGAGAAAAACCGTAAATTTTGACATTGTCGAAGAATAAAAAAATTAAAACGCATTTCCGTCACACGTTTATTTATTTTTCTTATCTTATCGAGGAAAGCCCGAAGACCTGAATTGAATTTCTAGAATTCAACGACTGATTCAGTTATTTACGTCCTGATACTGTTAAATAAAGACTTATCTTTATTACTGCGTTCCACTTTAAGTAAAACACCATTCGGACACATTATTTTTATTTCAAATTGAACAATACAAAAGATAGATAAATTAGTAAGTTTTAAGTAGCAAAAAATAAATATTACAGTAAGCGGTACAAAACGTTTAATTCTCCTTCAAACTATTGATGTACCTTTCGAGCAGAACCTTCAAACCGTTGGTGTTGTATACCTTCAAAAAAGTCAAAAACGACACCGGAAGATTGTTATTACAAATCTGATATCCAGTGACGAACTTGTAGAAGAGGAAAAAATCGCGAGGAACATATTTTTCGACTTGGGTCATTTCAAACACGTATTCTTCCACTGTGAGATTATCTTTGGGGCTAAAAGCGGCCGTTTTGGGCAACTGGATGATTTCTTTGTCGTCAGCGTAGGCACCAACTCCTTCCCTCGAGATGCTATCGAAAAATAATTTCTTTTGCGTATCGTCGAAATAGCGAATGAGACTGTTGTTATTTTTGTAGTAAAACAACTTTCCTTGGGGGATTTGACGATTGATTGGGGGCTTCGACGGGGAATTCACCGACTCGCTGCTGCTTACGCTTATAGTGTCGACGTCATCCGACACTCTCCGATCTAAAACGAATAAACAAAAAATTAATAGTAATAAAAGCATTTATTAAAGAAAAAAATGTGATCAGAAAAAGCATCAAAAACCACTAAACAAGGACCTAGCATTACATGAGCAATTTTAAAAGATCATATTCCATCAAAAAGAAGTAGAGATAAAACCAATCTATCTACAGGGTGATTCAAAAGACTAGGACCATAGAGATTTTAAATGAGTTAAAAGTTCCCATGGAAAAAAAATATTTGTAAATATTAAGTCAGACTGATTATAAATGTTTTATAAATGTTTTTTTTCATCTAGTTGATGAAATAATTTTCCAATGCTTATTGTATTTTCTGAATGTTGTGTGAGTGGGTAAAGTTGTTTTAATTTTTTTTTTAAACTACATGAACACAGAACAACCGAGACATTTAGACAAAACGGCACAGCGCATTAGAATTATTACAGAGTTGATGAACATCTAATTTTGAGCAAAAAGAGTATTTGAAATTATTGTACAAACAGATTTTTTATTTTGACAAATGATTTTTGCGATTATTTTTAATCATTTTTTGTTGTTGATGTTTTTAAATTTAAAGCTTTGCCGCGTTATTTGGATAGAATCTAAGATCGTGGATAGAATTCACCAACGGCGGCGTATACAGAGAAACATTTCTGAACAGTTTATAAACTTTGATTTCAAATGGAGATCGTGTATAATTCTATACCTTAAAAATTTAGAGATTTTCATACACATTTTCATATGAAATATCAATTTACACAAATATAACTATAATTTTTTTTTATATTTAATCCTCTTGGGGATTGAATTTCCAAAAATCCTAAAACACGTGAATCTTTTAAACCGAAAGCCCCAATAATACACCAGTACATATAACAATTTTTTCATGGATATTATCTTTACAAATAATGGATTTTCCTACAAATTTTGACACCTTATTTAACTAAAAATCCTGAAAAATGTTTCTTATTAATTTCTAACTGAAAGTCCAATTACCAATTCTCATGAATGTAACTTCAAAAATGACGGATTTTTCTATTTAACCCACAAGGGAGTGGAATTTCTAAAAATCCTGAACGACAGATCTCTTCCTTTTTAACCGAATCAATTTTTATGATTATTACTTCAGCAATGAAAATTTTTTACATGTAACCCTTTTGGGGGTAGAATTTCCAACAAACCTAAAACACGCGTTTTTTTATTTTTAGCGTATAGCTCAAATACCAATTTTCATGGTTAAAAATGACGGTTTCTTTTATTTAAGGGAGGTGGAACTTCAAAAAATCCAGAAAGACGCCTTTTTTCATTTTTAACCGAAAGCTTAGATATCAATTTTCATGAATATAACTTCAAGAATAACTGATTTTAAAATTCAACCTCCTTTGGGGGTGGAATTTCTTCCAAAGGAGAGAAGTGCCAAATCTATATATTTTAAAACGTGAAGAAAGAAAGGAGGGGAAACCATATGGAAGCAGTGGAAGTACCTCAGAAGCGAAGAAGGCGAACTAATAAAAGATGAGCTCATCATTTCGATAACCTGCTGAATGGACAACTAACAAAAATAGAAGAAACACTGATACAAAAAAAAAAGGAAAAACAGCAAGAAGTGTAAGAAAATAATGATTTGGAACAACCCTCAGACAAGACCGAAATTAAAAAGATAATAAACAGTAGACAGTAGACAGTAGAGGCAGTATGGAAAGGAGAAAGAATACCGGAAGAATGGAAAGAAGCCATTGTGGGACCAATACACAAAAAAGGCGACAAGGCATTACTCAATGTTGCTTACAAAGTTCTGGCAATACACATTAAAAACAGGTTAACACAAAAAATGGAAGCAATAGTTGGTGAGTACCAAAGCAGTTTTAGGAGAGGAAGATCCGTAACTGACCACATATTCACCTTATGGGAGCTGCAAGCCGAAAGCTACGAATTTAATAGACTTTAAACAAGCCCATGTTAGGGTGATTACTGATTAGACAAAAACTGTATGAGGACATGGAAGAATTAGGAGTAAAAGAAAAGCTGTTATGGATGGTAAAAGCAACGCTAAAATATACGGAAAACAGAGTCAGAATAAAAGAAAAGCTTTCTGAAAAGTCTAAAGTGAAAGAAGGCTTACGACAAGGAGACCTCGTATCGTCGCTACTATTTAATTTTGTTCTAGAAAAAGAGATAAGAGACGCAGGAATATGTAGAAACGGACATAGAAGAACTGAAAAAAGTCTAAAAGGGGAAGCAAGAAAAAGGGGATTAATTATAAACAAAAATAAAACAAAATACATGAAATGGAAGAAAATTAAGTATAACAACAGAAATAGGAAAATCAGAAATAAAGGAAGAAATACAAGCGAAAACAATGACACGAAATAAAGCCAAAAAGTATCACGATCATTAAAATTGAGGGTTTATAAAGCGGTAATAAGGCCTATGGTGACGTATGGATGTGAAAGTTGGACATTAACCAAGGCAGATCAGAAATTCAGAACTGGTTAGGAAGATGGGAAAGAAAGGTACTAAGAGCTATTTTTGGAGGAAAGAAAATAGGTGTGCTATGGTATAGAAGAACCAACGAAGAACTGAAACAGCTTTATGGTGAACCGAACATAGTAGCAGTGATAAAACCGCAGAGAATTTGATGGTTGAGACACGTTCAAAGAATGGACTTCGAAAGAATACCAAAGAAAATTCTCCAATCAAATATTGAAGGAAGAAGACAAAGAGGAAGACCCCGCACAAGGTGGCAGAGGGAACTGGAGAAAGATTTGAGGCAAATTGAGATATCAAATTGGAAAAGAAAGTCGGAAAACTGATGTATATTCATATAAAATTTAAATTAATAGTCTAATAATTAATAGATTAATAGTCTATTTTGTTGTGTTTCATATAATTGTAATCAAATTCAATTAAAAATATTCCCCATGTTGAACAATTATCCCGGCGCATCCACCATTTATATCAAATAATAATTTTCCTAATTTTTTTAAATCTTATTGAGCCGATGCAGAAATGTTTAAACACAAATTCCAAATGTGTTATTTCAGGTGTTTTGTTCGATTCATGAATAAAATAATAAAAAGAGTCGTTTACACGTTTTTTATAATAAAAAACAGTTCTAGACTTTCCAAATGTCTAGCGTAATAAAAACTCCCAACTCGCAACAAAACATACACGAAAACACAAAAAAAACACAAAAGAACTGAATTTTCAAACTCTTATTAAAATTGAGTTTTTGTGATAGAAATTATAAATCAGTTAAAATGTATTTATATAATTCTGTTTTGTTGTAAAAATTATAAATACCTTACGAAGTGTGTGTCGTATCGCAACACACGTAAAGAAACCCAAGAAATAACAAACACTGATAATAGTTAAACACAAGATAATCATTTATTATTGTTATTTTCTTAAAAAATAATGAAGTTTGTGTCTATATAGCCTGTTCCATATTTAGCGCCAATACTGTAATTTTGTTTAATGCTCAATTTTGATAATAACATGAGATCGAAAATATACTGAATTAGAGCAAGCCTTGAAAGTGAAGTGTAACTTTAGCCACATCTCATGCTGAGCAAAACCAGCTAAGACAACATAACTTCAAAAGTGCGGCCGTAAATAAACGACTAAAATTCCGCGGGCACAGCTTACTCTAATTGAGAATATTTTCGATCCCATGGTATTACATATTGATAAAAACATAAGATTGTTATCAGAAATATCTTTTAACTGTTTAAAATTTTGAATAGATTGCATCAGTAGTATTGTACCACATTTTTTTTTTAATTTGACAATTAAAAAAATACATATAGAAGCTTAGCGTGGCGATATTGTATACACTTACCTTATGTTGATTCTTAAATAGTTTTTTTTGACCCAAAAACAAAACGGTAGCCCATATTTACTTACTCTCCTCTAATCAAAAATGTCGGTTGACATTTAAAAAAATTACTCAAAAACAAATGATGTCATAAATGTCAAAATGTTATTTTAAAAAATAAAATCGCCCTGTTTGAGGATTTTTTTGAAAAATAACTAACAACAAAGATATGAATTTTGTGCGTTACTTTTGGTTCAGTCTTTTAGCCCTTAAGAATTTTTTTAAATTTATTTAGCGGAAGCAACAAATCTTATAACATTAAAAATCATCAATTAGCGTCATTTAATAAACTCGCAAATTAGACAATTAAACTTGACATCATTGGAAACAAAAGAAGAACAATTAACCGGTTGCTCAGGAAAACAAATTCAAAAAAATATATCAAAAATTTACAACCAAATTGGTTGGAAAAAAGGCAGCCTTCATTTTTAAGCTTTACTGAACGTTCCTTATCAGTTGGTCCGACACTTTTGAATCACCCTGTATTATGTACAAAGTGCGGAATTTTAATGGGGAGGCCATGACGGTACAGTCGACAAGCTGACTCGTCGCAGAGCTCTCGCGACGTTCAATATTTATCCATAACTGATCGGTTGCAGCAGGTTCATTGGCGTGGGGGTCTATACAATTAATATTACGGTCACCTACAAAAATCGAAAGCTGAACAAATTTTGTGTTTACATCCTCGTATCTTCCTTCTAGATAAAGCTAGAAACTTCATATTTTTTGCAAAAGATTTCTCAATAAATGCAGATTTTCACGTAGTTACACAGGGTTAAGCTTTGATAAATAGAAACCGAAAAAATTAAATTTTCATCTAACGTTGCATATTTGTGTAGTGAAATCTTCGAGATGGGAAAAAGTTTTTTATTTAAATAAATAGACACCTACATAATCGAGATGAACTTAAGCTTAGGCTTCAAGTAAGTTGTTGGTGCAAGAATCATTTCGATATCTGTAACACTCACCAACTCATTGCAATTTACAAAATGTGCTCGAGGTGAAATTGCATCGTATGTCCCTGTAAAACGTGGTCGCCGCCTTTAAAAACATTTCAAGGGCTAAAAATGGTAAATAATTAAAAAAATAATTAAAGAATAGTTTGAAATTCATTAAAATTTCGTAATTTAGTTCTATTATTGAGACACTTTTAGGCTTTTTAAATAAGTACAGATAACAATGTTCTGTTGACTTTTTAGATAGTATTAAAATTAAAAGAGTAAAGGAATAAAATTAATTGATAAGTGACATTAATTATTTTTCTAATTATTTACGATTTTTAGCCCTCGAAATGTTTTCAAATACGGTGCGATTTCACTTCGAGCGCTTTTTGCAGTAATTGTAAATTGCAATAATTTGGTGACTGTTACAGATATCGAAATGATTCTTGCACCAAAAACTTATTTAAAGTATTAGCTTCATTTCATCTCGATTATGTAGGAGTCTATTTTTTAAAATAAAAAACTTTCTCGCATCTCGAAAATTTCACTACACGAATATGCAACGTTACAAGAAAGTGTAATTTTTTTGGTTTCCCTTTATCAAAACTCAATTTTGTGTAACTACGTACATATCTGCATTTACTGAGGAATCTTTTGTAAAAAAAAATTAAGTTTTTAGCTTTATCCAGAAGGAAGATACGAGGATGTAAACGCAAAACTTGTCCAATTTTAGGTGTTTGCAAATTTTTAGCTAAATCGTCTTTTTTCATCCCTTCTCGAGGGTTGGAACAAAAATTCTTTAACTAAACATTTTTCAATACTCCTCAGTAACTTATATCAAAAATGCAAGCTTTTCCACAACATTTTGATATAAAGGCTTATTTGACTGGACTATGCTAGCGCACGCCCATGCACTGACCTTCTCCCATAAAGATTCCGCTCCTTGATTATGTACGAAATAATTTACTCGCAACAATAATAATAATAAGTTGAACCGTTTGTGGTGTTTGTGAAATTGGCGGTTCGTTTAAAAAAACGTAATAAAAATTACACCGAAAAATTACAAGTACCTGTAATTGTAGCGCTGTAGTCCTTCGTGCTGACGATCACCGGCCGCTGATGTGGCTTTTGTTCGATTCGGACGCCCTTGGCCAAAAGGTCCTTAATGAGGAACAATTGTGGCAATTTATTTGTCTTGTCTAGAAGAGCAAAATTAGATTGAAAAAATCATTGTTATTTTTTACTTTCTGATTCCTTCGCACAACCGCAATCTTGCTTGTTTTCGACGGTCAAGTCAATCGCTGCAACGATTGGGGGCGACTCCAGCTTCCGTTTCCTGGAGTGGTTCTGGGGGATTTGGGTGCCATGGATGGGAATGGGGCGCACGATGGGGTGTGGCCGAAAGGGGCTCTGTGGCATTTTGGATGTGCTAAACGTTGGCACCATCTGGGGCAAAGAGTGGCGGTAGAACGGGGGCGGTGGGTACACCGGTGGTTTCTCGAGCCTTGTCTTGCATACAGAAGGATCTGGAAAAAATCAATTGGGAAAAAATTACCTCAGCGGAAATTACCGTTTTTTCGGATGGAACCCGACAGCCGCAAGTCCATTTTTTAAATGAATAATGAATCGCAGTTTAATTATCTTGCATATTCTCTTACAGTGAGTGAATCATGCGAAAAAATTCAACTTACTTGCCCCTAGCTTTATCAGTTCCATAGCGTCGTGTCTGAACTGGCCTCTGCAAATTTTGTTTTTTCGTTTCCTTCGTATTTTAGTTTCCATGAAATCATTTTTGGCGGTGTTGTCGTGCTGGTAAAGTAATTGTTTTTTGTAGTGTTTAATTACCGAAGTTTCGGTCATTTTAAAGAGGTGCTGAAAAAAAATCAAATGCATAATTAATCGTTCTTCACCCTTTTCGACTTGAATTTTTAATCAAAATTAATAATTCATCCAATTCCGAGATAAAAATCTCAACGTACCTTACAAACGTTTCGTCACGTGTTCATCTTCAGGAGCACATTTCGGCACAAGAAACATTGCACACAGATGCATGACACTTGCCGATGTAAAAATAAATACAGACACGCAATGTAATAATCACATTCTAATGTCGTATATTTTACAGCCACGTCAGGATATATTGTATCGATTTTCTCCAGACTTTGCTTTTTCTCTTTAGAAAATTTTGGTTTTGGAGCCAATGCTTTACACCTATAAGTGGATTGTTATACAATTTCATGTTTGCCTTATTTTTTCTTATCTTATCCACGACAAAGCGATAAGATAAGACAATCTTTATTTATCTTTGCTTTGAAAGCCACTCAGTCGCGGTTTTATTCGATACATTCAGCGTTTGGAAGACACAACACAGCGATTGTAATTTTATACTGGCGAACAAATTGCTCACAACTTTTAAATTGGTGTATTGATCACATATTCAATTAGAGAAAAGATCAAAGTTTTAACAAACGTAATGATAAATTAAACTCTTTCAGAATAACAGTTAAAAATAAATTGAAATTTTCTTCCAATAATTGATAGCTAATTGTATACCAAGGGAGGAAAGATATGTATTCCCACCCAAAGATAAAAATTAATAATTAGCATTAGCCCGACGCGAAGCGGAGGACAGTAATCATCTAAGGGAGAGAAAAAGCTTTTCTTCAATGCATTATTGGGAAATATCGTTATTCACCTCCCAAATATTCCGCAGATACGTTATTTCCTTCTGAGGGAGAAAAATGACAGAGGAAAGTACGTTAGTGTTTGTGTACTTTCTTTGGATATATCATATATGCGAAAAATAATTTTAGTGTGGGTACCAGAGATTTCAAAATTATGTAAACGCCAATGTCGCATTTTCTCTCAAAATTAGTTTTTATAAATTATTTATGTACTTCAAAAATTAATAGCTAATGCAATTTATCGTTTCAATGAGAGATCTAATCATTAATAACTATTATACATTTTTAACAACTTTATTTAAAAAAATAATTCGGTAAAGTGCAACGTTGACGTTTTCATAGTTTTGAAACAATTAATATTAGATATTTCTGATTTTTTCGAACGAACGAACAAAATAATTGTAAAAAATAATTGTGCTCTCTGGTGGTCGAACCTGAAATCAATTTTCTGCAAAATGGCGGGAAATTTAAATGTGACTTCAAATTGACATGTCGACAGTGATTTTATATTAATTATATTAAATAAATGTTTG
Organism: Tribolium freemani; assembly: GCA_939628115.1. NCBI lineage: Eukaryota > Metazoa > Arthropoda > Insecta > Coleoptera > Tenebrionidae > Tribolium > Tribolium freemani. The sequence goes on from OW626790.1 coordinate 11,765,659, forward strand.
AAAAAAGTGTAGGCAAATATTGCTTCATTTTTTGTAAAAAGATGTATTAGATGTTTCAAAACTATAAAAACGCCAACGTCGCATTTTACCGAATTATTTTTTTAAATAAGATTGATAAAATTGTAAAATAGTTATTAATGATTAGATCTCTCATTGAAAGTATAAATTATATTACCTATTATTACTTTGAAATGCATGAATAATTTATAACAGCTAACTTTGAGAGAAAATGCAACGTTGTCGTTTTTATAGTTTTGAAACTGCTAATAATTATAGTCTAAATAATTTTTGATGCTTTGATATTATAAAAAAATCCTTGATGGATCTCTTGTTAAAAAAATCAAGTTGCACAAAGGAAAATTTCGCATCTTTTTTGCAGTTGGCACCAAAATTGAAGGTGTTTTCTTTTTCAGCAATTTCTGACACAGTTTTGGATATAGTGACAAAATAAAAGTTACCAGACACTGCGCACTAAAAAGTAGTACCGCATTAAATTTAATTTGTTCTTTAAAGTGTTTTGTTTTCCATTTTGAAATGTGAAAATGATTAGGTTTAAGTTATCATAACAATCAAATAAGAACAGAATAAACAGAAACGCACTCACCTGAAGATAATTGTGATTATTTCTTAAAATGTTCCTCATCTTTATGACTTCTTAAATAATCGAAAACAAACCCACTACATTCGTAAACAGGCAGCCTTGCTAAACGTACCAAAAATTACCACCATAAAGTTTTACAATAAACGGCTTTTTGGTATGTCTATGTCTGTGTTGAATGTTGTTAGGATAGTTAGAAAAGTCCACTTTATTATCGTGCAACAAATTCATATGTTTGATGACGTATTGTATGCAACCAGTTATGCACGCTTGTGGGCTGTTCATTATTAAAAAGACTCGCAGCGCATGCTTTGAGATTGTTAAGGAAGTCGTAGAACAATTTTTATCATTGTATTGTTGCCTGCCTACTAAACCATCTCACAAGAATTCATAACATAGTGTTCAAAGGCGATGTGTTATGTGTGTTGAACAACAAGGAAGACATTTCCAACAGTTTTTATAAATAACACGATCATAAAATGGCAGGTCTGGAAACTCCATTCATAAGTACGTTACGAAAATGAAGCATTTTTCCTGGATCACAATAGCTATGGAGGGCAACTATACCCGTGGCGCCCTCACACAGTAATTTATATAAGTCTTCAATTTGGAATCAAATTCTTTATTATTCCAATAGTTAATTGGAAAAATTAAAAAAGGTAAGTTATTAATATCAACATTACTGCACGGAAAGCATTTTTGAAAGGAAAATAAAAATACACACTTTCGAACGTCTCACGGAGCCCTCCTTGCAGTTGTAAAAATCAATTTTTTTTTTATAGAGATTTTCGTTATTTTGCACCAATTCTAGACGTAATATTCGAGTTTGTCCAATCATCTACCTCAAAAATTTGCTTTTGTTGAGTTTGGCTCATATTTAGAGTAAAATAAAGGCCAAAAGACCGGCTAATGCACAAATAAGGTCATGTTCCTACCTAAATGTTTCAATACGCAAATGGCTCAGGAACGCATTTCTGATTACAATTCATATCCGTCAAAATAATTTGACATTTGACAAATATTACGTAAATTTCTCGTTTTTTCATTCATAAAAACCCAGTTTCATCGTAGTATCCGCCAGGGGCGCTACTGGTATAGTGGCCCAAACAGCCACCCACGATCCAGGAAAAAAACCTCATTTTCGAGACATGAGTTTCCAGACCTGCCAATTCAAAGACCGTGATAAATAATAAATAAATATTTTTATGAAAATCTGTTATCTTTTTAATTGTCAAAAAGTAAGGTTATGAGAGAACGAATTGGTCATAGACAAACAAAATAATTGTTTTTTAATTTCAAAGAACTTTAGTTTTTTTTTAAATGAACATTTGTTACAATTTGGGGTAGCAAGCCGATAAAAATTGTTTTATTGTTTAATTAATAAATGGAATAAAACGCTGAAAGTTTGTTAATTTCTTTATTAAGGCACGTACTTTAGCTTGACTATGTATCCAAAATCGATACAAAAATATAAACAAAAAAATGGCACTTGTATATACAAATAAATACAACAATCACTTTTACATAATACCAGATGCAATACTTTTTAGTAGAAATAATGAATCAACAAAATGCCATCGTGGAATGATTAACAACGATATATAAATTCATAAAACTACGTAACACGACATTTAAAATAAAATTTCAAACTGATGACAACACATATGATCTCAAAGATCGCACATTTAAGTACATAAAAAGCAACAAATTCGTTGTTTGTGTATACATATATAAATTTAAACCATCTTGTAGAAAAGGCACGAATTAATGCTTGATAAAATCACGACCGTTTTCCACAACGGCAAAACTTGTCGGTAACAAATACGCAATGTTATTTCCGTCTTTCTTGAACGTTGGCGTTTGTACCTCGGAAGTTACATGGATTGTAATTAGGCGCTTTTTCCCACCCAGTGAACAGGAAATGGCTTTGTTGACGGTGACTGGAAGATCCGTACCCTTCAACCTACACAAATTGATCAAAAATAAAAACATGAAAAGGCGACCCTTATTTTTTGAAAATACAAAAATAAGATACACTGAGTTAAATTTTTAACCCAGTGTTGCCAACTTGGAGAATTCTAAGAATATTAATCTTAAAGAACTTCAAGTTCAAAAAACGAGTAAAGTTATTTTACAGAATGACTCCTTCATGATCTTATGAAAAAAGGTTTTTATACCATTTTGACTTAATCGATTTAGGGCCGATTTCATAAATACACCGCTAATGCCACATTAAATAGTTGGACATTTAACTTAATGGAGAAATTAAAACGTTCGTTAATTTATTGCATTCCATAATAAAATTTGCAACGATATAACGGACCATTAAGACACATTGTGTATGTCTGTAAAACAAACTGTGTCCAAAGTTTAGTAACGTACTAAGGAATGAAAAATAATTCAAGTGCTCACTTTTATTGTCCTTTCTAACTATTTCTTGTTTTCCTAGTAACGTGTTTTGTTTCCCTAGTCCCCCAGAGCAAGGCCTTTTGTGATTGGCTATTTATCTACTGTATACACTATACCTAGGAGAGAGCTTCTGAGATTGGTCATTTTGAGACCTCTGTATCTCGCAAACGAAGAATAAAAGACCTACTTTTTTGCATTTTTGCCATCCCCATTGCTGTTAGCACTAGCACCTTTCCGGTGGGGAGTGAGTTCTGAATTCTGATACACCCTGTATCTTCGTTTTCTGCAAGGGCTATACAGGGTGAATTTGATAGTTTGGAACATATTTTAAGGGGTGATAGTAGAGCTCAAAAAAAGTCAAAATAACTCAACTTGCCTTATCCGAATGTTTATAGTTTCTGAAATATGAGGGTGCAACCTCCACTTTAGCGTCGGAATATTCGTCAAAAAAATGCAGTGTAAACGAAGTTGGTGTCTTTTGAGTACGTTATTCCTAAGTTTGCATGGCTAATAGTCGATGACATTTGAGAGAATTAAATTGATGCAAAATTTTTATATTGTTTATAATTTTTTTAACGTGAAGACAGTTTTTTCTGTGGCTGTTTTTGCAAATTTTAACCAAATTTCTTTAAAGGAATGTGATAGGTTTTGGAGAACTAACTTCAAAGATCATATTTTTTTACCATTTTCGTTGATAAAGTTTAAGGCTGCCCCGTAAATTGAAATTTAAAACCCTCTATATCTCGGAAACTATAAGCATTCCGATAAGGCAAGTTGAGTTATTTTGACTTCTTTTGAGCTCTACTATCACCCCTTAAAACATGTTCCAAACTATCAAATTCACCCTGTATTGTGCAACAATGCTGTTGCGACAGTTACACTTAACATTGTTTCAATCTTTAAGCGCACTCCTAGGGAAAGTTCCGTTTCAAAACTCCGTACTGTCTTTCTATTACACTTCTTGTCCGAATTATACAGGGTGTCTCAAAATTGGCGAATTCCCGAGTTAAGACCGTTGTAGAGTTGGACTTCAGAAATCCAAATATAGAAAAAAAAATATTAAGGACTTCCCCACAAAGATACACACACTGGTTTGAAAATAAAATTTTGAATTGCGATTTCTTTAAATGCATGCTAAAAGTTTCAGTGTTTATTGTTATTTATGGTGTAGATGATTGTGGAGAATAATAATGTAAAACAATTTCTCAAAAAATTTGCTTGATTTTGGAGTAAAAGATCTTAAATTTTTGTAATTTACCATTTAATTTTTGAGAAAAATTACAAAAATTTAAAAATTTTTTACTCTAAAATAAAGCTAATTTTTCGAGAAATTGTTTTACATTATTATTTTCCGCAATCATCTACACCATAAATAACATTTTTAGCCTGTATTTAAAGAAACCGCAAATCAAAGAGCACCTGAAGTGCACTTTCAAACCAATGTATCTTTGTGGGGAAACCCCGAATCTTTATTTTGCTTTTAGATTCGGACTAATGAAGTACAACGCTCTGAAGTCGGAATTCCCAATTTTGAGACACCCTGTAGATTCATTATAAAAATTTCAATATTATAATTTTTTCGTTTTCTCAACAACCGCACATCATCATCTTCACTATCAGAAGACGAACTGCTACTTTCAACTATACAGGGTGATTCTTTTATAGGGCTTACATTAGAAACATTTTAACTTCTAATGCAGCTAGAGCTTTAAAATTTTGTATACTGTCCAAAGTGACTATACTGACTTCAACTAAATTATTTTCAAAATGGCTAAATTTCCGGAACTACAAGAAATTGGCGCCAACTTTGAAATTTTAAATAGTAACCACATATCTTTATCGCATTTTTGAATTTACCTTTTTTATAGTTTTTATATTTTTTACATATTATGTTTTTAACATAATGTCACTTTTTTTGTTAAAATTTTCATTTGTAAGAGTTTGTTTAAAATATCACAAATATTTTTTGCCTTCGATAAACGAATAAGGTTCGAAAAGCCTTCCAGAATTTTCAAAATTGTCAACTGTAAAATTCACGGCTGTGATTTTTTTCAAAATGGTTATCAAAAAACGGCTATAACTCAGTTTTTTCAAATGGGCCCACCCTATTTTCTTAACGGCAATCGAAAGAACATCAATATTTATGGTAACTTTTATCAACATGTTCTATACCTATCTCTACAGTTTTTGAAAAAAATCACAAAAAACGGATTTTACTCTGTAGTTTTCATCGTTAATTAAGTAAGGCTGGCAAAGTGGTCAACAGTTGTCAAACTTCAACATTTTATTTAGTTTTTAGCTGATTAATTATCGAATAAGCAGCACAACAATAATATTTAATTATGGTTTAATACAACTTTTTAAACTTCTTGAATGAAAATGGTGTACAAACTGAACATTTCTTTTAATTAATAGTACAACTTTATCGTGTTTTTCGAAAGTTTACTCGATTAAAAATGAATAATAAGCTAAAATTCCGTTTTATGTGATTTTTTCAAAACTGTAGATGTTGATAAAAGTCCCCATAAAAATCGATGTACTTTTGATCGCCATTGAAAAAACAGGGTCATTCCATTTGAAAAAACTGTTACAATCATTTTTTAATCATTATCTTCAAAAAATCATAGTAGCCTTACAATTTGACGATTGACAATACCGGAGATTTTAGAAGACTCTTTGAACCTTTGGTTATCAAATACAAAAAGAATTATTCACTTATTGTAAAAGGTTCAAGAGCTGTGATATTTTAAATGAACCCCTGCACATAAAAATTTGCATAAAAAAATTGGCATATGTCAAAAACTATGACAGATAAGTACCAACATCTAGGGTAAATTTTACTCAGTTTTAAAAGGCGAATTCAAAAATGCAATAAAAATAGGTAGTTACTATTTAAAATTTTAAAATTGGCGTCAATTTTTCATCGCTCCGGAAGTTCAGCCATTTTGAAAATAATATAGTTGAACGCAGATTGGTCGATTTGGGACTTATACAAAATTTTAAAGCTCTAGCTATATTAGAAGTTAAAAGTTTTTAATGTAGGCAGTAAAAGAATCACCTGACAATTTTTGACATAATTTAATGGAGATTTAAATACGTTATTGGGCGAAATTTGGGACATTACACTTAAAGAAGTATTACTCATAAATTGTAAATGTACATTTAAAGTGATTATGAAATAGAGTTTTGAGTTAAAGTCGACATTAAATTTTATAGGAGAATTAAATTTGATTATGAAATCGGCCCTTAGGGATTTTAATTTGATTTCAAAAGTAAAAATTTTTGCCTCCTAATTTTAATCAAAACTTACTTGAAATATGTGTTGGAGACAATCCCGACCAATTCCCCAATCCTATCCTCTTGCTTCACCGAATGCAACGACACGACTAAATCATTCCCACCCAAACAATGCAAAACAATCAACTGATCCTGTCCCGGACTCACACTGATCCCTGTTAGGTCTTTAACAGCCGTCCCTTCTTTCATATTCCTGAACTTCAACGAATCAAGTTTGAAAATCGCTTGATCGGTAACGAGAATCACTCGTTCTGCACACTTATTGAACTTGTTGAATTTCGTAACAAACGACGAAAAGAGAACTTTTCCAAAGTGTTGTCCGTTTTTCAAGTTATTAACCGCATCGTTGAACGTTGTGTAATTGTTATTTTCAGAATGCGTGGCAAGATAATTACCCTCCCACCTCCTGTTGAGTCCATAAGTCGGTCGTTTATTGAGTAAGGCACTGGCCGCGGCCACCTTGATTTTCATTTCGGGCCACTCAGCCCTTGGGATTTTATTAAGTATCATAAAAGCCCTCCAACGGTTGTAAAACTGTTTCAAGGTGCGTGTTGTCTTCTGAAGTGACACGGGAGGCGCTGGCCACATGACACTCTTCCCGAAATCTTTCATTCGCTTCGCGTTTGCAAACTTCGCCTGAAGTGCGTTCACATAAACTCGCATTTTCTTCAATCTGTACGCTTGAATCATAGTCATTAAAGCTTTCATCTTCTTGTATTGTTGTCTGGCGACGTAACCACGCCACGTTTTCTGAATCAAAGTCACAATTCCGGGAATGAGGTCATTTCGTGCGGCTTCAAGTGCGAATAGCGTTTTCGGCGAGCGAATAAATATTTTCGTTTTGCCGTATTTCACATCATCGCTGAATTTACGCTCGTCCATTATGACGCAAACGCCGTCTTTATCGGTGCCGGAACGAAAGTTGGGCCAGGTGAATTGCGAGATCATTTTGTAGCGTTTGAGGAAGAGGTCGTAACGTTGACGGTAGGCGAAACCAGCGCGACGGACGCGCACGTTTTCCACCAAACCCAAGTAGCTGACTTGGTGTTTGACACGTTCTTCGTCGAAGGCTGATGGTGATTTAAGTTCGTTGGGTTTGATACAGCGGACGTAGTGCGGCTCTTTGCTGTAGAGGTTCTGGACGAGGGCTTGCATGGAGGTCTTGAAGAGGGAACCGGCAGTCGGGGGGCGTTTGGTAGTCTGCGGAAATGAATGATGGTGTAGCAAAACATGTCTGAATTTTTTAATGAAAATTGGTGACAATGAGTAGTGAGATCATAGATTTCAGAAAATTTGATTAAAAATTCAACAATGGTCTGCAAAAAAATAACTATTTTTTTCTCCTTTTTACTTATAATAGCAATTTTCTTCATTGCCACAAATGCACAGCATGTGGAGGCAATATTTATTTAAATCGAATAAAAAACAAAAAATAGTTATTTACCTAACGTGTTTGGAAAATACAATTTGCTTTCTAAAGGTATTTTTTTTCTCAAAAAAATTAAAAATTAATATTTTTTATAGTTTAGTTTTTTTTTGCTAATGGGTTGGTAACAGGTCAAACAATCAAAAAATTGACATGAACTGTCACTTATCCTAAAAAAATAATCGTTTCCATTTCAACGATAGCAACACCAACCTACTAAATCTCCCTATACTAGCCATTGTTGGAAAGTAAAAAACACCGCAGTGCGGGAAAGTTACTTTCCCACATGCTGGAGATAACCGGGCAATAGCTGTCTAAGGGCTATGAGTATAAAAAACAATGTATACTTATCGGTGTACCCAATATCTGTTTCAAAACTATAAAAACAACAGTCATTTTTCATAATTGATTTTCTCTTTTAATAAAAATCCGATTCCAACGTAATCGGCGTCAAATAGTCTAAAACTGTGGGAATTTAAGCGAAACTGAGAAAAAAGTACATTGGCGAGCAAAAAGTTAGGATTGGTTGTCATCTTTCAAAAGCCAATTTTGCTAAAATATTAAACCTAGAGTAAAATATCAAACTCCGCTGTAATCGCCGTAAATCGACAAAATTTATACAAGCTAGAAGAGGTAGGTTAAAAATCCGATACCATCGTAATCGGGGCTTCAAAATCTACCAACTGCCGTAGATTTAAATCGAATTTGTGTGACTTATCAAAAAACAGCAATTTAAAAAAAAATAAAGTCGATTTCAGCTCGCTAGAATGTTTGGAATGTGGTTTTCTGGACGTAAAATTACGTGATAAATACAATGCAATTAAAGTCCTGAAAAACTAGTTGCTAAATGTTTTTGTAAAATTAACCTGTGGCACCCTTTTGGTCTAGGAATCTTACAGATTACGGCAAACTATTAAAGCTAGAGTAAAAAAAATCCGACTCCATTGTAATCGCCATAAAAAGTATGCAACATGCAATCGGCAATCGAAAAAAATCCATTTTCAAACGTTATAACTAAAAGAGCTAGGACAAAAAGTCCGACACCATCGTAATCGGCGCCGGAAAATCTAAATCTAATTTATATTATATGTTCAAAAACAGTTACCTAATATCTGTTTCAAAACTATAAAAACAACTGTCACGTTTCACAATTGGTTTTCTTGGCACTATATTTGTCATTCATTACAGACCAATTTAACATACAGAGACATTTTTTTTATGTTCAATTTGAAAAAACACAGATCAAGGCATTGCGAATATTGCTATGCAACAAATTATTCCACATGCTGTCATTAATCTCAAACTGTCAGTTAAATCTAGCAAGATAATTCATGTAAAAAAAATATTTTTCTGTCATTTTTAATAGTCTGGTAACAGTAACAAGTAAGGAATTATTTATTTACCTGTCCCTGTAGAATCATACGGAAACACAGAAAGTTTTATTTCGTGGCCTATACAGGGTGAGTCACTGATATGGGCATGCACGATTACACCTACACCGTCAATGCACATGGGAGGCCAAAATTCTGAAATTATTTTGCCCTATACAGGGTGTTTCATTTTTACAGTGCAGCCTATAACATAGTTTTTTTAAATAGCACCCTTTGTATATTCATACATATCTAAATTTGCACTTTTTTAAGTTTTACAAATCAGTTTAGTTTTTGCAATTTGCTTTAACCGTTCAGAAGTTATTTCATTTTTTCTACAATTTAGTGTGTTTGCAGGCACTTAATTAAAAAATCGCAGTGTGCTTGTTTGTCGAGGTATCAAGTTGGGACTTGACTTTACACCTATGTGTAAACAACTGTCTAGAGTATCTTTTGGTGGTAATAAGACGATACATTTGCATTGTAGCATCACCTTGCTATAACATATTCATTTTGGTAAATTTTGAAACCCCATAACTTTTTTTTAAATGGCACACCTGTATTTCATTAGTAAGTGTTATTCAGCGTCTTATTTTACATCTTTTTTACCTCTTAAGTTTTTTTCCAAAAGTTGATAGTTTGTAGTTGATAGTTTTTAGATTAGATACTAACGTAGCGTGCCATGAAAAACAGTAAATTCTGACATTCCAACGTCAAAGTGACATTTGTTGTATGTCACTTTTGATTTTCTTGTCAAAATGAATTTTTCGTGTAAAAGTCCATATTAGCTGTTTCATAACTATAAAAACGCCAACGTCGAATTTTACCGAATTTTTTTTTTAAATAAGATTGATAAAATAGTAAAATAGTTACTAATGATTAGATCCCCCATTGAAAGTATAAATTACATTGGCTATTGTTTTTTTGAAGTGCATGAATAATTTATAACAGCTAATTTTGAGAGAAAATGCGAGGTTGGCGTTTTTATAGTTTTAAAACAGCTAATACAGATCTCATAGAGATGTAAACTTTAATTTTGAAAAGAAATTAATAAATAAAAATGAAAGAAACGAAACCACTACCACAAAAAATGCAGGAAAAAATTAGAAAGTCTTTCCTTAGAATTTATCATGTCACATTAGAAGAGGTGAATAATTAGTCAATTTAAAAAGGAATTCACGAATTTATTGCTCAAGAAGGCGTCATTTTGATAACTTTTTTAATTGCAAGTAAAATGTTACCGCTTTGATTTCTTATATCTCAGTAAATATTTTTTTATTTCTTTGTACTGACTTTCAAGTTTTTTCGATATCGATGAAATCTGTATGGATTTTTAGACGAAAAATTCATTTTGACATGATAATAAAAACGTTACGTAAAACAAATGCCACTTTGACGTTGTTATGTCAGAAATATTTACATATCATTGACGGTGTAGGTGTAATCGAGCGTGCCCTTATCAGTGACTCACCCCGTATGAAGTCAAAAATGTAAGTGCGTTGTTGCCATTTTTTCTTTAGTTTTGAAACAGCAAGAAAGTTGTAGGTAAAAAAAGAATCCGATTACTAACAAAAATACTTTCAAATCTGATGCCAACAGTCACAGTCTTTCCGAATCAGTCTGTACAATAAATAAAGAAAAAAATACACTAGGAAATTGAAAAAAAGTGAAGTAATAAAATACTAAGCAATGGGTAGTAATTGTTATTAGAACTTTATCAGAGCAACAAAACAAGTCTACTGTACTACTGTAACTATTATAAATTTGTTGCTTCTAGATCGAAATACTCGTATGGTAATAAAATAAGAATTCTGTTTATTATTGTTTATGAATCACACCAACTTTTTTTGTAAGAGATTTTTTATTAAATTAATTTATTAAATTAAATTATATTTTTTATTAAGTTAATATCATTATAAAAAATTTGACTTTAAAAAGCAGTACCCTTTCCTTTTCTACCTTATGAAGATTTTATTATAAAATTCGAATTCAAATATCTCCAAATTCAAAACAATTTTATCACTTTTCTTTTTTTTAATGAAAGCCATAAGATTATACCGGGTGATTATGAAAAATTGTGTAAAAAAACTATGTTGGCAACACTGAGTTATTGGCACTCGTATTTTTTGACCCAATTTCTTATTATCACCTTCTATAATATTTTAAAATATTTGCTGCAATGTACTATTTTTTCTTAATATTTATTAACAACGTTGCAAAAAAATATCCTTTTATCACATAGGTGGTTATCTCAACATATCGTGTACACAATTTCATTTTTTTATCTTTTCCAATCTTTAGATAAACTTGATGATAATCCGATATTGAGCCAACATTTTTGGGAAAGAAATATAAGTAAAAGCCCAAAAAACAAATTTTTTAACATGTTGCATTTCAGAGCGTTATAATAAGCAAAAAATTCTCGGATAAACAGCCCTCAAATAGGTATATTTTTTTATTTTAAAGTTTAAAGTATTTGTATCTCACCTGTGAAATGTGTTGCGACCCTTCGGGGAACATCTCCTTCAAATTCGAATCGTTGGAATTAAACATAAGCCTTTTAAAATCCTGGAAGAGCGTATCTTTATTCTTATCCAAAAATCCCGTTACGCAATAGGTGACATCACCCGCATAGTGTGTTATCCGAAAATCAATCTTATGCCTCATATTTTTATCAGCCGGTTTGAGTTGTCTCGACGTATAATGCTTGTGATTTTTCAATTGCTTATCCATCGTTTCTAGTAAAAGTTCATCGGTGACTTTCTCGGCAGTCATTTTCGATGCATCATCCATAATCGCTAAAATCCCCTTATGTGGCGCTTCAACAAGCTCACAAATGATTTGATTGTTGAAGAAATCGATATTTTGCCACTCGATACCTTCGCGGTTGTACTCTTCTTGTTCCTGCTTCAGGACAAGTTCAATAAACAACTGTTGCAACTTCTCGTTGCAGTAATTGATGCAGAACTGTTCGAAACTGTTGTTATCGAAAATTTCAAACCCGTAGATGTCCAACACACCGATTAGCGAACTTTTGTAGTTTTTCGAATAGTTCTTTTCGTCGATGGCGATCGCCGAGTTGATTTTCTCGACAATCCAACCGAAAAGTCGCTCGTAAATGGCCTTAGCAAGGGCGTCACGTCCGTAAAGTGCCTCAGCTTCGGTGTGTTCCTTCCTCATAATGTCACCTCTTGCTGCAATGACGCGTTCACAAAGCGCCGAATTTAGCTCGTTTTTCTGCACTTGAAGCAACTCCGAAATGACCTCGACCGATTTCTTGTTCTTGATTTGCAATTTTTCACCGTCCGTAACAAATTCCAAATTTCCCAAGTGCAAAATCGCAGCAACAACCCTCCATAGAGTTTCTTGCGCTTCCTTCGAAAACTGCAACGTGTTCAGTGACGAATTCACATCCCGGAAGTCATTTCGGTCATTGATCGTATCAACTTTAGCGGCTTTTCCCTGTTTGACGTAGAAATAATCATCACTGTTGCGACTCAAGTGCAATTTCCGCAAAAGATCGTCACCAGCTCCCGCCAAAACCTGGTAGAAACTGTGAAAATTCCGTTCACCGGCTTGCTGGTAAATCACTCGGGACTTTTCGAGCAAATACTTGTTGATGTGTCCGCCGATCGGGTCGCCTTTGAAATCAAAATGGATGTCCATGTACTTCCCAAAACGGGAGGAATTGTCGTTGCGGTTAGTTTTCGCGTTTCCGAACGCTTCCAGAATCGAGTTTGATTGTAAAAGGACGTTCTTCACGCGTTCGATCTCCTTCTGGCCGTCTTTGTTCGTCACGGCCGCGATATATTTCATTATTATTTTCGAGGCTTCTGTTTTTCCGGCTCCTGATTCGCCGCTGATTACGATACAAGTGTCCTTGCCTTGCTGCTGCATGACTTTGTGAGAGGCGTCGGCGATGGCGAAGATGTGAGGAGGATTTTCAAACAGCTCGCGACCTATTTATAAAAAATAATTACGCTGGGAAAAAGAAAACAATACCGCATGAACTTTGCGAAAAGGTCGCTTCACTCGTTTTTCATAATAGACGAAACGCCTACGAGATTTATTCATATGGTTGCTTGTGTAAAGTAAATTAATTAGTGGAGTCCGCTTACAACGAACTCGAAAAATGTATCAAAATCAGTTCCTTATATCCGAGGTTTGCTACAAGTGGTAAACTGAAAAAAGTGAATTTTTAAAAAGTTTTTATTTAACTTGCTTTGTTGTCTGTTTGTCTGTTTCATATTTTCCGAGACAAATTTGAGAGGGTTCCTGTTGTCCGAATGAATTGAAATTTTGCATACTTACGTAATCTGCGTGACAATGTAATTATATTTAGTCAAGGGGGCTAAATGAATTGTTAAAGTTTTAGGTTAAAGTTTAAATGAAAATACACCCAAATTGAACAAGAAGATAAGCGAGTGCGAAATTCTCCAGCAGTTGTATACGTGTAGATACCATTCTTCGATAAACTATTCTGAAAATTACTACTATAGTTTGCTTCGCCATTATGTGCCATGTCGCAATGAACTTGAACTCACTGAAGAGTTTAGTAGTGCAAGAGAATCATTCATGTAACGTGAAGAACAAATCTGGCAAATGAATGCACTAGTGGAGTTATTTAGGGTGCGTAAGCGATTTAAGGAAATACTAAAAAGGAACAAATTTAAAAAAAAAACAAACAAAAAATTAAAGAAAGTTTTCATTTAAAAGATGCACTAAAAAGTTAAAAAACATCTAATGTTTTTCAATCACAGGAATAGTAGTTTATTATACAATTGAAGAAAAGTTGTTCATCATCTGTGAGTAACTTTTCTTTAAATGCATAATAAATATAACGTTTTCTCTTATAGGTACATTGATAAAGTTTTGTTAATTTTTTTCACCAATTAGAATAAAAAAATCACCAAATTGCCATTTTATTCTATCGAGTAAGCCAATAGTTAATTATTTAACGAGTTTGAATGTAATTCGGGTTTTTATTTCACGAGTGGATTTTTAAACGTCGAATGTTAACGAGACATTTAACATTCACGAGGTGAAATAAATGAACCGATTTACACGAAAACGAGTTGGATACAACATTTTATTCTTCGAATTAGACTCAACAAGGCTTAAAATTGCTTTAAATCTGCTAAAAATAATCTGACGTTTCGGATTGACGGTGTCAAAACTTCCTTACACATGAGAAAAATTGTAACTTTTGACAGTGTCGAAGAATAAAAATAATAACTAAATCAAATAATGTACCATAGTAACTACTCGTATCTATGGAATAAGCAACAACATTATTAATACCCATAAGAGAAAGTATCTTTTTTAGAGGTTAAAGTTCTAAAATTTATAAAAGCTTTGAAAGTTACAACATAATACTAAGGCAATACAAAATTACTTTGTTCAGTTGACCACTCCCAAAGCTTTAAAAAAATTTAGAATTTTAACCTCTAAGGAAAAATATTCTCCTGTGATAGAAAAACATTACATTTTTTTTACTTTTTAGTGCATTTCCTAAATAAAAACTTAAAAAAATAATGTTTTTTTAGCAGTTATTTTTACTTTGCATATAAAATAAGACGAATTAAATCAGTATTGTAAAAAAACATGAATCTTTTGCGACAGTAGAAAAATGTTTGCTGTGCGAATTTGATAGTTGTACAATGTACAAATATTGTAAGGGGGGTAGAACTCAAAAGAAGTGAAAATAACTCAACTTGCGTTATCCAAATATTTAGTTTCAGAAATATTTATATTTATTTATAAATTAAGGAAATTTGACCATATATCGCAAAAAATAAAAGAACTTGGTTGGCTGCCGGTAGACCAAATATATAATTATTTTTTATAAAATGTTTGTTACTGCTTCACCACCCTATCTCCGTGCATTATTTCATTCAAGAAAAAGTTGCCATCAAGTTTCTGTGCGTAATATTGCCGATCTCTCATTAGCCATTACCAAACTTTAAAACAGCAATATTTGAAAGATCACTCTCTAACAATACAATAAAGTTATACAATTCCTGTCATTTTTTTCAAGAAAAACTCTCGATGAACAATTTTCGCAATAAAATAAAAGCATATTTTTCTAATCTTTAATTTTTTTTCCGGAATCCCTTTTGATTTTTGTTATTTTCTTCTTGTTTTATTTTCTTACTTTTCTTTAGTTTTTTTAGTTTTAGTACAGTTAATTTTTGTAAATTTCATTTCTTTTATTTATTCATTTATTTATTTATTTTTCTATTTACTTAATTCTTAGTTGTTAAGGGGGTTAAGATCGAATAGCAACTTCTAGACTTCGCCTCCCGAGTTGTAATTACAATTCTAATAAAGACGTGTTTTTATTATTATTATTATTATCTCTACGTTAAGTTCTTCAAAATCTATTACAGAGTTAAAATTAGCAAGAACAGCCATAGAACGAGTCCATCCATATAATTTTTATTTATAAAAATGTAAAAATTTTGCATCAAATTTTTTGGCGAAGATATCACATATTCCTCAAAGTTCGGTAAAAAGTTGGTTATAAACGGAAAATTGCATCATATTTTAAGTCAAATCTAGTTCGTTATATCCGGAAGATCGTTATAAGCGAGTTCGTTATAACCCGACTCCACTGTAATTAATTAATAATTAAATTAATAAATTAGTAGACTAGATAACAATCATTTCAACACATCTTATACTTTAGTACTTTACCCATTCTGAAATACAGTTCAAAAAATTAAGAATAGTAAGAATATGAAATTATTGTTTTCGTAACAAAGATCACAAAACATTCAATCCAGTGACAGGTTATTGAAGCCTCCACCAAAAATCGTGGAAATATTAGCGACATTTTCGCGTGACGAATTCGTTATCTTGGTGCGGCTTTTAACATAATTGATAACGAGCCAAGGCTAGATTAAGAAAATCGTAATTACCTTTATATTGATCGATGATTTTTTGGTCGTAGATATTCATCGTTTTGTAGGGATTTACCGAAACGCATACCTCGCCAATGTAGGTGTAAATCTTGCCATTTTTGAATCTGTAAAAAAATAAATAAGAGAAAATGTGGTTTATGAGGCCACGCAACTTGAATTTTAGTGTTTGCGCGTTTATATTCGGTTCAATTTGCGCCCTTTCCAATTTTAGATCACGGGTGTGTTATTAATGTCGCATGACGACATTATTTTCACACTTTCGACAAGTTATTCAGGCATGTAAGTGCCTTTTCTTGTCCTTTACGAACTAATCAATTCCCTTGTTTCCTCCTTCCGTTCGCATTTGTCTTTTTTTACTGTTATTTTATCGTGACGACGTGACATCTTGTTAATTTCCTACATGAAAGAATGTAAAACCGTACAGGTTTATTAACAAAAATCCACACTTTATAATTATCAAATAATACAAAGATAAGACAACATAAAATATTTTAGGTTTCCGGCCGACTTAAAAGTTTTATTAATGCGCGTCTCTATAAAAGGATCGTAAAAAGAGACATCGGGACGAATAATAAGACACACGATTGGGCTATTAAATCAAACTCTAAAAATACAGTGTTTCATTAAAAAACAAGCTTGTATTGTAAACACCCTGTATACTTCAAAATCAACTGGTAAAAAAAGTGCTCTGTAAATTTAAATAACTACATCAGTTACTTGTCGAATTTACAAATTTTGAATGTGTTTGGCAATTTGGCATTAATAAAATTTAGGTATTCCTCAAACAAATTAAATGTCAGTATTGTTATTTGTTAACAATCTCAGGGGCATTATTACAATGATTTGCCTTTCTACAACAAACGTTCATTAAATATTCACAGCACTTTTTAGGACGGTTTTGTTTACACTCTCTTATTATAATAAGAAATTTTCAATATTTAATCATTTAAAAATAAATTACCTAACCAACCCACTCTTGGGCCACGCTATACAGGGTGATTCAAAAGTCTCGGGCCATCTTTTAAACAGAGATAAAAGACATCCAACTGAGTTAAAAGTTCCTATGACAAAAAGTTATTTGGCTATTTTTTCACGAGATATCGCGTTTCAACGATAGACTTTGATGTTAAGTTTGTGGCATTTCAGATCATGTTTTCTTGAATTTAATAAGCGGAAATGGCAGACTTTGCACATTAAACAGATTTCTATTGAAAAAAAATCACTAATTTGTGTCTTATGGTGAACAAAAAACCAAGGAACGAAAAATTTAAAAAAATGTAGAATGAAGTTGCTTACAAAAAATCTGACACCATATTTATGCTTAACCGAACGTCTTTTATTGCCAGTCAAAACTTGGCCCGACAATTTTGAATCACCCTGTATAATTCTTCAGTTACTAATCGGAAAAATGTCAATTAAAATTGTAGTTATGAATAAGGAAATACACATTTTATCGCCAGTGTGGCAATTATCGTATATTTTCTCAAAACAATTCGCTAAAAAATGCAGACAAATAATAAAAACGTGCATAAACGTCACCTGTCAAAAAGGCAATTTAACTTTTGACAGCAATAATAAGTAAATCATAAATATGTGATTTATTCTCCAATTATTATAAATTTCAAACGCATATCCAGACGTATTTTATTGTTCTACACCTACACAGATCAAAAGATCTCGATCTGAATCGATTTAAACCCTTAATTTCTTTTAATCTTATCTCTTATCTTTCAAGTAAATACTGCGCTACTTACCTCCACTCATAATAATTATGCGATAAATAAGAAAAATAACTAAACGTGAATTAATTAAAACAGCGATGACATCACTGGGTGAAAATTATGATTCAGAGAAGAAAACAAATCGAGTCAGCTGTGACTAAACTCTACACACTTACGTCTAGTTAATTTAACTTTATTTGTGATAAAAGTCGCGATAAATATTATTTATTTTATTACTGGCTTAATTAATGCATAATTAGAGCTAATTCGACGTAAAAATGACATTTTAATAGAACTGTCATCCGTTTATCTGTCACAATGAAGAAAATAATTTTTACAATCAAGTCATCTGTTCCGTTAAGGGGTTCACACACGTTTTTAACACATGTGGTGGAATCAACGAACTCTATTTTTGGAATTGTCGAATGAAAAAAAGTTAATTAATAACATAAACCTGAAAAAACAAAGGAATTTCGATTGTTTGAGTACATCTACCCCACCTAAATCGCCGCCCATGACCCACCACAGCGTACTTGATCGTAATTTTTGCTGGGAAAACTGGAAATAACAGCGATTATGTCATAAAACAAACGAAAGTGCACATTCTCCTATCACTAATATCAATATTTAGTAGACAAGTGTTCCGCTCATTTATCTCATTAAAAAAATAGAAATGATTTAATAATTTAAACAATTTAATTTCGTATTCCAGTGAAGAAATATAATTGGCGGTTACCTAATTCGGAGCGTAAAAATGCTCATCGGACGCCAAAACCGCAAATCGAATCGAAGTGTGCCGTCGCCGTTTTTCTTTTGTTATTGTTAAACAAAAGCCACCTGTCACGCTAATGACAGGTAACTAATAAAAAATTGAAAACTCACCTGAGCTCTAGATTTTTCATAAAGTTGTCCAAATCGATCTTGTCCAAAAGGACGAAATCGCCCACGCCCACTTCTCGTTGCATTGCCATTTCGATTTTAATAAAACTGTTTTTCGTTTGTTTGAAATGTTCTCATTCTCACACCGGTCGTTGTTTGACTGCCGATGATGAGTCAACGCGCGATGTTCTTATGTTTTGTTGCCACACGTAGTGCGCTTATCGCGCGCCGCTGATTGGTCACATCGCGGTCACGTGCACAATGGCGGCGGCGTTACGTCACCAACAAACGTCAAAAATACATAAACAAAATAGAATTCATTGAAAATGTTGCGGCAAAGACTCAGCGAAAAGTTTTACGAAACGACGCCGCGACCGTCATACAGACCTAACCCCAAAACGGAAAAAGAAAATCCCGTCTTGAGCGAGTGGAAATTGTCAGTAGTGGGATTAGTGTTGTCTTTGAGTGTCATCCTCGCGAAAATATACTTCGCCCACTGTAAGTAAGCACTAGGAATAACAATTGGCACAAAAAACTGTTGCAGATGATGAGATTAAAATGTTTTTTGTCGAGCGTCGTTTGTTTACGTTTGAAACTGTCAATGAAGATGGTAACGTGATGTATCATCACGTTTGGAGAAATGTCGTAAAATTTGGTAATGTTTGGTTACCGGTCGTTTGTGGCGTTCTTACGACTTATTTCACTTGGTTGATGGTTTATTTGGATTCAGATGTGCCAGGGATACAGCCACCAAGTCCCCTCTCGCCTAACAAATACAAGTGATTTTTTTAGTCACATGGTTGGTAGTACCATTAATTGATTTGGGGTTTTAGGGCACGTTCGGGGCACTCGTTCCATCTGAATTACGTTTTTGCACTCATTATGGGAATCTCGGTCGCTTTTTACATGTATTTGAGGAACATTAACATCGAATTTTCTTGACTGGTTTGAGTACAAGAAAAAATATTTATATTTATTTGAGTATTAGGTCTGAAACTATTTTTGTTTTATATTATAGAACGTTTATTATTTATGATTAACGACAGTGTGAGTGGCAATAAATTTCTTGAATAACCATTAGTGACTTTTACTTTGTGCAGTTGGCGGGAGATTTAGTGACACGTGTAGTACATTTTTGCGATTTCACAACATTGTGGGTTATTTTGTTAATAATTATATTTTGTGCGTGTCTTACGTTCGCGATGGAGTTTATGAAAGTTTTCGATGAAAAGTTCCACGAAATTGTCAAATCTGGAATAAAAAGCATTTTACTAGAAAACGAGACCGAAGGTAGGGTAAAGTGCACAGTTATTGGACAGCAGGGACGTAGCTAGGGGTGGGCCAGGCCACCCTGAGCAATTTTAAAATATTATACTCATAAAATGACGTTGCCTTGACATAATACATACTATTACTTTCGGTTCACTTTCATAAAAACCATTGTGGTGCAAATGACAAAGCTGTTAATGACAACAATGCTAAGAGTACGCTATTTGCACTACAATGGTTTTTATGGAAGTGAACCGAAAATAGCTGTTTCAAAACTATGTATTAGCTGTTTCAAAACTATAAAAACGCCAACGTCGCATTTTCTCTCAAAATTAGCTGCTATCAAATATTCATGCACTTCTAAAAAATAATAGCTAATGTAATTTATACTTTCAATCACTAATAACTATTTTACAATTTTATCAATCTTATTTAAAAAAATAATTCGGTAAAATGCGACGTTGGCGTTTTTATAGTTTTGAAACAGCTAATAAACGCCAACGTCGCATTTTACCAAATTATTTTTTTTAATAAGGTTGATAAAAATGTAAAATTGTTATTACTTAATGATTAGATCTCTCATTGAAACTATAAATTACATTAGCTATTAATTTTCTGAAGTGCATGAATAATTTATAACAACCAATTTTGAGAGAAAATGCGACGTTGGCATTTTTATAGTTTTGAAACAGCTATAAGTTTTATTATCCGTTCTGTTTATTTTTGATTTCCTAGCAACGTTTTGTGTTTTGTTCCTCCGGGGCAAGGCCTCTCGTGATTGGTTACTTTGAAACCTTCTTATCTCCCAAACGCAAAGAGTTAAAACCTTTTTGTAAAGAAACTTGAGATTCAGAATTGCCTAAACTATATGCACCTTTCCGGTGGGGAGCGAGTTGTGGACCACCCTATATATGATGTCAGTTTTAAATTCTTTATTAATGTGATTCTGATTACGAAATGTTGCCCCCCACCCGGGGCCCACCCAATTTTCGAATCTCAGATACGTCCCTGTTAGACAGGGATAAATAAGGTCTCTTCAACTCATCTTGGTATGATATAAAGCGCAAATTATTCCATTTGTTGTGTTTCTTTGGAATTACGTAGTTTGGCATTAGCATAGCTACCTTTTCCGTTCTTTTTCTTTTTGCGAACACAGTTATTGGACGGGAGTGTCCAATTACTGTCACAAATGTTTCTTTCTATTAAAAATGCCACATAAATGACCCAAGAAAATAGCATTGTTTTAGAAAATGAAGAAAGCCCGAAAAGCATAGTACCCACTTCAGGATCAAAGTACAGACTGATCCAGAAATACTGAGTCTGTTGGCAACACTGGAGTTAAATTTTAAAGGATACCAATGGAGTATGTCTTCAGTTAATAACAATTCAAGTAATTGTCAAAAAAAAATCGAATTCGGTTGCAGTGTTGCAAATTACGAACAAAAATACTTTCAAATCTGTTGCCAACAGACTCAGTATTTCTGGATCAGTCTGTATAAAGCCACTAACAATACATCAGAGACGAACAACAGACGCAAACAGTACACCGCAAGAAAAATCTGCTCAGCGGCCGATACACAATTACTTAGCCTGAAATTTTCTGAAAGAAAGAGAAAGAGACACAAGTGGCAAGGGTATACCATTTGCTATGTCATGGAAAACATATCGCACGATAATCGAAAAAGAAAGACCAACAAGAGAAGACACGAATTGTAAAAGAAAACGGAAAGAGGAAATGCGAGGAAACCAAACAAGAGAAATCTGCAAAGTCTAAAATTATTTGCTCAACCTAGGCAGATTGAGTACGAGTAAAGTTATTCCTAACATGTGTGAACTGTTAACGCTTTTTTCACTACCGTTGTGTTCCCCAACTCACAAGGAGCATATTCCCGATAATAACGATCAAGACTTGTACATGTCATCTTTGTTATAGGGACGACAATAGTGAATTTTATCTGGATGAGTTAACATATGCCGATGATCAAGAAATAGAAGCACAAAATGATAAAACTAACGAAGAAAAGAAAAAAGTGATAAAGAATCCGTAAACCAAGAGGAAAAAATTGACGAAGAGCAAGATGACTGAAATTGAACAAGTAATAACTTTGATTTTACTTCTATTTTGGTCATGCAAATCCCTGTCCAATAACTGTTCGACGCGTCCAATAACTATAATTTTTTTTGTAACATGGTATAATAACACTAGTTTACAACGTTTTACCAATAGATGAAATCAATGTGTATCGGTAGAATAATTAACCCTAAATCTGATGCTGAAGTCGAAAAAAAATTAGGACGTCAATAATCATTATAAAGTATCAGTATTTGACAATTTTTGCCACATCAAAAATGTTACAGACTGCTTCTTCTTTTGTACTATGAGGGTCAGTTTATCTTAATGTAGACTAATAGTAAACGAATAAAATATTTTTATCCCAAAAACCTTAATAACTCTCTTCATAAGACTTGATGG
The DNA here is from genome assembly GCA_939628115.1 of Tribolium freemani. Taxonomy (NCBI): domain Eukaryota; kingdom Metazoa; phylum Arthropoda; class Insecta; order Coleoptera; family Tenebrionidae; genus Tribolium; species Tribolium freemani. The sequence goes on from OW626790.1 coordinate 11,788,024, forward strand.
AAACCTTCACCATGTTCATAGCTTAAGCTTCCCAGTTTTTGTAAGAATAATTTAAACACAAACATAGAAAAAGTTGTTTGGGCTTAATTTACATACACCTTTAAAGCAAATAAAATATTTAACAACTTGTTAATCACGTCAATAACGAATGCCAAAGACAAAAAAGATTGATTCAAAACTTTTGAAAAATTAAAAATGACACAGATTGTAACTAGCAGTAATCGGCTAACATATTTCTGTCCTAAAAACCTTTTTATATCTCTTTTCATAAGACTTTAAATCTTGATGAAAATGTTTACCATTTGATCGCTTAAGTTTCCCAGGTTTTATAAGGATAATTTTACCACAAACAAAACAAAAGTTGTTTGGGCTTAATCTACATTCACTTGAAGATATTTTGAAACAAATACAATAATGTTTAACAATTAGTTTACCACAGAAACAACGAATGCCAAACTAGATACCAGAAATAAATTTTCAAAACTTTTAGTGAATATATTAAAAAAACTAGACGTGATAGACAAATGTGACATATATTTTAGTTATCAGTGAGTAAGAAGAAAACAAAATCACTATAAATTTTCTCTTGGTAAAAGAAAAAAAAATTGGTTTGAAATCTATATATCTTTATCTGAAGGCCGTAATTATTTTACAGTTGAGATTTTTGCTTAAATGTCCAATAACTGTGCACTTTATCTTCCGTTATACCAATTTTTGAAATAAATTTTAACCACTCGCAGACGTAGAAAATTCCGTGTCGAAAGACTGGCTTCCGGAAAAACCAAATTCCCTAGCTTGTTCCTACTGTCGGGTAGAATTCGATCAGGTGTGCCAACAGCGGGACCATTACAAACTCGATTGGCACCGCTACAACCTGCGGCAGTCCCTCCTTCAAAAACCGCCAATAACCGAAGAAGAATTCGACGAAAAAACCACCCACGACGATATTTCCAGCATTTCAGGCTCAGAGTCGGAAAAAGACGACAATTTGGACAGTTTTGCCACAGCTCAAGGGAAGATTTTCCTACAAAACGAACAAGGAACCGTGTTTTCAATTTACGCGTGTCTGCTCTATCGGAAAAAAGAAGAACTACTAAACGAGGTATTGAAAACCCGACTGAAAGCCTGTTGTGTGAGTAACAGGAAGTGGGCCGTGTTGATGCTGGGAGGGGGCCATTTCGCGGGGGCTGTCTTCGATAACGATAAAGTTGTGGTGCACAAAACCTTTCACTGTTACACTGTGAGGGCCGGTCAAGGGGGGGCACAATCCTCCCGTGATGCGAAAAGTGGGGGCTCGGGGCCCAAAAGCGCAGGGGCGTCTTTGAGACGGTACAACGAACAAGCGTTAGTACAACACGTGAGAGGAGTTGTGGACACATGGAAGTCACAGTTGGATCAATGTGCCCTTATTTTATACAGGGCTGCGGGGCCCTACAACCGGGGGGTGCTTTTCGGGGGCGGTGACCCCGTGTTTGATAAAAATGATGCTAGATTGAGGACAATTCCGTTTTCGACAAGACGGGCCACTTTTACGGAAGTGAAACGAGTCCATTCGGAGATGACAACCGCTCAAGTGTATCGTAAGTTAATTTGTGTGTCCCTTATAGCCCAGTCAAATTTGACAAATCGATGGAAAAAATTCATAGAGAATTGGAATTTTTTTAAACGCTTCCTTTACACTTTGGTAGACATATCGTCAGCTTATTACAGTGTAAACCTGCTAAATCCATTTTTTTTGTGAGATAATACCTATTTATATCTTTCGAAGGGTTATTCCAAATAGATACAGTGGTTGTGAGTTATCAAAAAATCACGTGATTAGTAACACAGCGAAAATCTTGTCTTTTTGTCCTTTGAACAATGTAGTCGGCAACCTTATTAACCCTAGTTCAGGTCTAGATTTTAACACAGAACTCTTGGTATTTAGTATTTAATAATAATAATAATAATAAAGAGCCTTTATTGAATAAAAAATTAAAATTAAAAAATAATGGACAGATGGGGAGGTGAAGTCTAGCTTAAAGCTATTCAACTTAGCCTCAAAAAATTAATAGAAAATGTGAAATAATAAATAAAAATAAAATTATAAACAATGTAGAAATGAAAATAAATTTAGAAATCACTTAAGATCTAAGAACTAAAAAGAAAAACCATGGCTAGTCTCTCAAGGAAACAAGAAATAAGAAAGAATTCTTTAAGTTGAAAGTTAAAAAAAAATAACAAAAAAATCTTCAGCACTTATTATTATTAACAACAGTCAGCAATTCAGTTGAGCAGAGTTAATTATTAAAAAGCAAATTCTTAATAATTTTATTATTGAATGTCATCACAATTGAAGTCCACAATAAAAAATTTCGATGTATTTGATATACGATACGTTCTAATCACATTGTATGTGGCATCAACAACTCATTTAAATTATGAAGGTTGGTTTTGAAAGTAAGAATGCTTTCTCCAGAATGAAATTTACTCCTTAGGTAGAGAAACAGATGACATAAAAAAGCTTAGCAATTTTTAACCATCCCAGGTCTTTAATTTTTTTGCAAACCAAAAATGAAACAGCAGCAATTGTTTTGAATTTTCTGCAGACGATATTTGTTTAGATTGTCTAAAGAAGTCTATTTAGGTCTATCAAGCCTATTAAATAGGCCAGCACACGACTTCTTTGTGAACAACAACAAAAAGCGTAACTAACAAAAAACTATGAATATGAAACTAAATTTATTTGAACAAAAAGAGGCAATTTTAAACAAAACTTATAATATAGACACTCATCGGCTATTCGAAACAGCTAACTATAAAATTGTCTTAATCGTCATAACGTTCAATTTAATAATAAGAAATTCAACAAAAGTTTATTCAACAAAATATACATAATTCACCTTTTGTTATCTTTTTTATTCTGATGAGATCAAATAAGATTTATCGTGAAAACATAAATCTTGGAACTGACCACACTCAGAAAAATCCAGCTAACTCTTTATAAAATGGTAATTTCGGAGTAGATTAAAAGTTTGAGTTTTTTTTTAATCAGAGTTAAAGAAAATCTCATAATTTTAAATCCAACTGTAGACGATATTATAATTCCAATTAACTACCGGTTTCATTGTTCGATAGAAAATTAAACACAAATTTTGAGGACGTTTTTATCTTTTCCATAGAACTTATAGTTTTCGAAAAAATCGCGTTCAAACTTTCCAAAATTAAATTAAATTAAAATGTTCCGAGAAATCGATGGGTGCCAACAAAATTGGTAGTTTCGGAGTAAAGTCCGATTACTTTTGTAATATTGGGAGATTAGAGATTTTTATTCTGTTATATTTGGACCAAGTTTTGTTACTAAATTTGGCAGTTGGCAATGCTCACACTACTGTCATGAAAATTTAAAGTTTGTCTTTGGCCTTGTCAAAGTTGACGAATTTAAAAGAATTAAGCGAGCAGCAACGAACTAGCCCTCTATTGCTGTTTGTGTAACCCTATCGAATTGGCATGGGAGCCCGCCAAGACACTCTGCAACCACTGACAAAGGTTATTTTCAATATTATGGCGAGAGAATTTTAATCAATCTACAGCTCACAAAACAACATAAAACACGACGAAAAGTCTTCAAAAGTCTTCTCTACCTTATTAGCGATTTCAAAACTATGTAAACGCCAACGTCGCATTTTACCAAATTATTTTTTTTAAATAACGTTGATAAAAATGTAAAATAGTTATTAATGATTAGATCTCTCATTGAAAGTATAAATTACATTAGCTATTAAGTTTTTGAAATGCATAAATAATTTGTAACAACTAATTTTGAGAGAAAATGCGACGTTGGCGTTTACATAGTTTTGAAACAGCTAATACTTCTCGCAAGGGTTTCTGCCAATTTTATCTAAAATAACTTGTAAGGTAGGTTTTGCCGGTCTCCTTTTTTTGTCCGTTCATATTTTCAACACACAAGTTTATTTATAAGTTCCATAGAACTTATAGTTTTCGAAAAAATCGCGTTCAAACTTTCCAAAATTAAATTTGAAAATTCGTAAATTTTTAAAAATTATTTACAGTGAAGCCATCAATCTCCATTAAATTTTTTTAAATAAAACTTACGTAAAATGTTCCGAGAAATCGATAGGTGCCAACAAAAATGGTAATTTCGGAGTAGATTAAAAAAAAATTACAATTACAATGTCTAATTAATGTTTTTATCAACAACTCTCTCCGTAGTGATCATCAGTCCGGTTAGTAAACTTGATATAGACTTAATAAAACTACTACCACAATTCGGCCAACCTAACTGTTGATCGAGCTCGATCAAAATTTATAAAAAGCACAATGTTTACATCAATTTTCATAAGCACAACTAAATTGTCATAATGCTCATCAACATTCATAAATTGAACTAAGTTCACATAAAGTGCCAAAAGAGTTAGGGTATATTTTACCCTACTCCCCTCCAGTTGGGAACGCCCTTGATTAAAAATTTCAACATTTGATTCGATTAGGCGTATAACAACTGTGCCAAATTTTGTAATTTTATCTGTAATGGTTCCTGAAATATTGAGAAAAACCCACTAAAAGAAGCACCCCTTGCGAAGTATTTTTCGATACGTGTTTATAAGAATCTTTTGTGTCGAAACTGAATGTTCTATCACCTGTTTAAATTTGTAACAATAAGGACGGAACACCATGTAATAAAATAGTACAAATAAATCAACTACGTATTTTACTTTTTGCCCTTAAGCAAGGTGAATCAATCTGAAATATTTCTTAATATAGAGTTAGCAAGTTTTCACTCTAAGCCGACGATGTATCGAAAGTCCCCGAGGGTGGGGGGTTTAAAGGTGTAATTTTTTGTTTTTTTGCTTATACCTCGAAAACGCTATCAGTTTTTATCTTCTTACCAAAATTAAAGCTGAAGTTTTATTCAAAACATTGTACAAAATCATGATTGAAGACGAAAATACAGTGTATAAGGACGACTCTGAAGACTTCATTGACCCTTATGCCTACCCTCTTCTCCACTAGTGAAGTGTTGGACCCAATAAGTCCAATTTATTGTCAGTTTTTCATCACAAGACATTTTGTTTTGAAACACTTTTTTTTAATGATTATTTCTTTCCAACCCTATAACTCGCTTATGGTTAGTCCTACAACAGAAATGCATAGCACCTTTCTTGTAGCAAATTTTATCAGCTTTAATTTTGGTAAGAGATGAAAACTGATAGGAGTGACCGTTTCCGAGACATAAGCAAAAAAAAACACAAAAAAATGACACCTTTAATCCCCACCCTTGGGGACTTTTGATATACAGTGAAGTGTTTATTTTGCTGAACATAGCCGTTTCTATGGAACTGTTTGCAATGCATTGATAAAACTGAACATAGGATGATACAATTAATTATGTTTGTTATGTAATGTTCAGTGAAATAAACTCTTTACCATACATGTAATACAGAAGATTTAAAAACTCTAGTAATGTATTGTTAAAATGTATTTGTTAAAATTGAACATAGGATTAATAGTGTTATGTGTGTTATGCTATGTTCAGTAAAATAAAAACCTCAGTTAATGTTTACCCAAGTCTAAAAAAAGCGTTAAAAAATTCCCACATTTTAAGAATTTTTTCCACCGATTTGTCCAATTTGATTGGGCTTTAAATCTATTTTAAAATTTTGTTTCAGACTCGTTTGACTCGGCTATTCAATATTTCACGCGTCGGAAAAACACTAAACGGGTCAAAACTAGATCACCATGTATAGATAGGGCTAAGTCTAGGGAAATAGTGGAGCGCCCTCTACCTATAACACACGAAACAAGTTCCGACGAAGAAGTTTTAAACTTGTCGACTGAAAATAACGAAATTTCATTCGTCGATTCGCTCCAAGAGTTCGAGGACACGCTAACACCCGAACAAAGACGGAAACGGAAACCGAAAAAAAGTAAAACGAAACAAAACGAGCAACGAAAACATGAATTAATTCAAGTGTTACAAAAAGGCGATGTTGAGAATTTGACTCGCGTTGTGAACGATTTTAATGAGATTCTCGACGATGACGGGAATAGTTTACTCCACATAGCTGCAATGAACGAACAAAACGCAACTCTTAGTTTCCTATTGGAAAAAGGGGCCGATCCTTGTGCGAAAAACCACAAACAACAAACGCCCTACACTTGTACACAAAGTAAGGAAATTCGTGAATGCTTGAAACAATTCGCTCGGGATTTCCCCGATAAATACAACTACAACAAGGCGCAAATTCCGACCAATCTTCTAACACCGGACGAATTAGCCGAGAAGAAGAAAGCGCAACGAAAAATCAAAAAAGAAAAGGAGAAAATCAAAAAGAAAGAAAATGAGATTAAACGACGCGAAGAAATGGAAAAGGAACGGTTTTTGAAATTGAGCGACCGAGAAAAGCGGGCATTGGCCGCCGAACGACGGATTTTAAGTCAGTCCGGGACTGTCATAACTCGGTGTTTCCTATGCGCTTGCGATATCACCGGAAAAGTACCGTTCGAGTATTTGGGGAATCGGTTTTGTTCAGTGGAGTGTCTCAAAGCCCACCGGTTACAAAATCCACAAATCCTGTAGGAATTTATTACTGTAAAAATAACCATAAAATCAACTAAATAAATGCATCACTAGATTGTCCATCAAGGAAGTCGTCAAACAATTTCTCTAAAAATATCTAACAATAACTCACAGATTTGGTCCTTTGGTAGAAAATTACAAAATTGTATTCTCATACTGAACGAAAATAAATACTTGAAAATAAATTTACAAACGTCAAGGTTGTTTCACATCGAGACTAGACGAAAAGTGCCCTGTACTGTTATCACGTGTTATTCCGGTAGTTTTGGACTCATCACAGGTACAATAAAGTCTTCCATGTTGGGAATCACTAGCAATTTCTGGAATTCCAAACGCAATTTCTTCTCGATCCAACTCGTAATGCGCAAAAACGTGATATTGCGTTCGCCTACGATTGGTTGCGCCCCCAAAGCCAGCTCAGGGGTTGGCCTAAACCCGATCCAAACCCGATCACTCGGAGGCGGCGGGATATTCAAAACTAGAGTCCCTACCAGTTCTTTAATCTCGACTTTAAGTCGCAAGTCAGTGTTTGACACCCCTTCCATTGCTTTCTTTATGTATCTATATTCAGTCGCGGCTTGGAAAAACTTTGATTCCGCTATGCGATCCACCATTTTGATGAATTTTTTACTGGTATTGCTCCCACTCTGACCGGAATCCAACGACGGAGGATTGGGGAAAATCGGAGTTTCCTCATCGGAGGTACTTTCAGGGGAATCCTCGAGATCGGAATTGAACATCGCCGAACGTTCTTTTACCGTTTCTACAAGACGGAAATTAAAACAATTATGAGGTAACCCAATGAACAATTTTTATCACCTTAAGTGAGTGCTAGTTTTATAAGAGTTATATTAAAGTAACAGGTACTACATATTAGCGGTTTATAAGATTACCATTAGATTTTGGAGTAGTATACTGGTCATATTAAATTACTTGCAGATCGAAAAACTTTAGGTTTTATAATGTAGTAACACTAGTAACGGAAACGTTTCTATCACCCCCCACTAATATCACTAACAGTAACGGTTACTGTAAGTTATACTATAATGAGGTTTTACAGTAGTTATAGTGTCCGGATTCTTTTGTGGGGGTTCACACTGTGGTAAGCAAGATTTAACAGACTTATTAAGTGAATTTGATTGATTTGAATTACTACATGGTGTAATTTATATCGAATGATATAAAAATAAGTAAGGGTTGCCATTTACAATATTCAAAATAAAGGGCTCTAAAGTTTTAGAAGTTTGGTAATAAATTCTAAACACCCTGTAGTAATTTAAATCAATCAAGCTTAATTAATAAGTCTGCTAGTCCTTGTTCAACATGTACCTAGTAATAATGTCGTCACAAAGACAGTGTTTCTATTTTTTATTAATTTTTAAAACTAAAGGTGTAAAACCGATTTTTTTTGGTTTTTATTTTTTTTAACATTGATCCCTGAACCGATTTGGAAAAAACTTTAGGGACATGCAAGAAGCTAAAAAGGTATCATAATGAGCACAAAAAAATAATAGCATGCCACTCAAAAAAATTATTATTATGACGTCATACCTTTTTTGAGACACTATATAATCAAAAATATTTTCCTGAAATGTGTCCTAGAGTAAAAATAACATCTACAAAATACCTAAACTCTAACTTTAATAATAACTGAGCTACAGAAGAAGGGAGCTGGGCTGGACCAGCATGTAGAAGAACTGCTAGTATACAGTGTGATTCAAAAGCACCGGACAATCTATAAAGGACATCAAACTGAATTAAAAGTTCCTATGACAAAAAATTGTTTAAGTCTTTTTTCACGAGATGTAGCTCTTCAAAGTTAAATTTTTAAGTAAGTTTTTAGTGCTTCAGATAATATTTTTTTGACTTTAGTTAGCGGAAACGACAGCTCCTGGAACATTAAACAAATACTTGTTGAAAAAAATCAATAATGAATGTCTTATGACGTACAAAACAATTAAAAAACTTGCAAATTCGACAATAAATTAAAATCGACATTATAGGAAACAAAAGAGCAAAAATTGATACCGTTATTGCTAAGGAAAACACATTAAAAAATAAATCAAAATTAAGTTGCTTGAAACTTCATTTTTGTGCTTAACTGAACGTCTTTTATCACCATACGAGAGTTTGTCCATCACTTTGAATCACCCTGTACAATAAAGTTGAGGTTGTATGTAGTCGGCGTTACCAATAATAAAACAAATTGACGTAAATTTAGGTGTCTATCATTACCTTTAGTAATAAGCGTTACCATAAGTTTCATAACATTACCATTAGTGTTAAATGTTACCTTAGGTTTTATAAAAATACCTTTAGTAAACGTAAACACTTCATTAAGTTATAAAACAACACCTTTGCGCCGAAGTGTTACTTAAATTTATATGAAGGTTTCAATAGTTTCAAATAATTTATAAGAACACTTAAAGCTTTACAATGAGTTTACAAAGAACTCCTACCATATTCCTTTATGACCTTTTGGGCGCCATATTAGTTTCCTTGGAAAAATTAAGAGTAAAATGTTAAAAAGACAATGTTTAGAACAGAAGTTGTTTTTTTCTTAACTGTGTCGTTAAGTGTTACTGCATTTCTACGTATTACCAAATATTTTATAATTTGGTGATGAAAATATTTCGAGAACCCTTATAAAACAAAAATTGTTCATTGGGAAGTTGTACTTACCGTTCGAGTGTGGCTGTTTCAGTTTCATTAAGTTGAGTTTAGTTTGCAAAATTAAAACGACTAAACCTTCGTATGTTACGTCGAGATCGATCCACAACCCGCGTTCGTCTATGCTCGGTTTTGTCACTTTGTGAATCAGAGGCGGGGTTTTACCCAGATTTAGCTCAGTCACCATCAAACCTTCAATAAAGTATGGAAGTTTAATCGACGATAATTTACTCTGGATTTTATCCTTGATTCCTTGAGTGAAGTTATCGTCACGCAAACAATCGAAAAAAACTCGGCCGACCAAGGAATTGATCCACTGGACGTCATTTTCGATCTTAATCTAAAAAAAAAAAACGACTTGAATTTAGATAAGGCTTGCTTATGCAATTTGGGTTTTTACTTTTAACCAGTTTCAATAAAATAATTATTTATGTTCAACAGGTGAATCAGAAAATTACATAAAATAAAATATTTAAACTAAAAACTAGAAACAATATTTAGGCTGTATACAAAATAGTGCATACCTAAGCTCTTTGGTACGTTATAGGAAACGTTCCAGGAGACCTCTAAAAATGTAATAAAAACTCCAGTCATTTTTTTTAACGAATTTATCAACACAAAACAGTTTGGTAAAATTAGCACGCACCATTGTCCTACTTGAGTGGTCTTTGTCATACCTCCATCTTAATTGTTGTGGAGTAGTAACAATTGTATCTATGGAACTTTTTTATTATGTTGCCAGATCAATTTTTTAGCACTCGGAATTTGAAAATCACAATTTTGAAAATTTAATGTTGATGATTGTTATAAAGAATTTTCAGTTTCGTTGACATCACCGATTAAGAATATTTTAAGAAATTAAGAGAAAAAACCTCCACTTTACTTTTTAATACTGCTAAGAATAATAATTAAAAGGGATTTTTTTTGAATTATTTTTCTAGAGTTTGTTGGAACGTGTGCTTCAGTGTACTAAAGAGCTTCTGCGTCAAATCAAAATGTATACACCCTGTATAAAGAAAACGTAAAAAACTAACGTTAAATTTTCCCTAACATTAAATTTAGCTTAAACCCCAAAAAATATTATGGTGCAGTTACATTTGGACACTTATTGCACGATAGTTATGTCCGATATTGAACTGTCATGATGTAAACAAGGCGGAATTTGTGTCTGACATAAATATTCCAATTGTCAACAAAATGTATCAGTTTTAGTGACAGGTGTAAACACTACGGATTTGAAAGTTCAGACATGGTTCAGACGTATTTCACAGAAATTGCGAGAGTTGACGAGTCGTATACCTTTGTGGAAGTATTGACTAGAAGAATGACTAGAAAAAGTGGTTGAAAAACGTACATTTTTTGCTGAAAACCCATTTTGAAAAGTGTCTGACAAAATTCCATTAAAGAAATTGCAAGAAATATATGTTGGAATGTAAACAGCTACATTGACACAAATGTCTAGAGAGAAATCGCAGATGTAAACGCACCATTACAGGTGCAGTTCTTTAGGTATATTATACCATTGTTTTTGGTGAGAGAAATCAAATTTCTCTCACAAGAGAGATAAAGCTAAATCTGACAGCTTTATCTCTCTTGTGAGAGAAATTTGATTTCTTTCACCGAAAACAATGGTATAATGTATAGGGTGCTGCATTTTGGATGTCCGAATAGGGGATCTCCGAAACTAAGAGGTTTAGAGAAAAACGAGTGACACATTCTCAGGTCCGTTTTTTGAGAAAATAATTTTGGTTAAAACCGCATCCCGCTATCGTCTTTTGTTTTCGACTAATAAACAAAAGTTGACATTTTAGCGAAATCTTAAAAATTTATACTTCCTTATTATAAAACACACATTTGAAATAAAGACATTATACAGGCACTTTTTTACAGAGAACTTAATAATGTTATCAGCGATTTTTTTAATCATTAGTTTAGCTGTAATAACATAAAGTTGTATTTTTTAAATAGGAATCATAGTTGGCTATGACATTTTCGAAAAGCTTATTTTTTTTTAACTAAAAACAATGTATACACAGTTTGATATATTTATATACTTTTGATAAAAAATATATTTAAAATATTTGAAAGTAGTTGGCCATGGAAAAATTATTTCACGAATAATCTAGAAACTTTGTGAACGGTTATTGAAGTAAAAAATGTGAAATTATAAAAATAGCTATGTTAAAGTTATTTTCAATTGAACAAATATACGATCGTCGGAGATTTTAATTACATAGAAAATTGAAAATTTTTTTTTGATTCAGTGAAGTGCAATGGAGGTGACGTTGATAATGCTATGTATTTTTTTACCGCAGATGGGATTTGATATTGGTGTTTAGATTGACATTTTTTTGTAAAATAAAATTTTAATAAGCAATCACACAATTAATAAATTTTTTCTTTTTCCGACATTGCATGTTTAATTAGAAAATAGAATAGCAATTAGTAAGCTGGCCATTTTAAATCTAAAAACAAATAATTTTTATTAATTGCAAAAATTTAATCTAATAATATTTTATTATGCTGTTTTTGAATTAATTAGTGTTTAAAAAATTATTAAATTATAAATACTTGGGTAAAATATTTTTCATAGTTTTAATTGAAAATCCAAAATTTTTTCATGGCCTACTATAAAGAAAAAGCGAAATGTTATGTTTTTTTTAATATTTAAAAATACTGTATTACACAAATAGTCATATCAAATCAGAAAAAAATAAGCTTTTCAAAAATATCACAGCCGCCTATGATTCCTATTTAAAAAATACAACTTTATGTTATACATCTAAACTAATGATTAAAAAAAATCGCTGATAACATTATTAGATTTTCTGTAAAAAAGTGCCTGTATAATGTTTTTGTTTCAAATGTGTATCTTTTATAATAAGGAAGATACGAATTTTCGCTGAAATGACAACTTTTGTTTATTAGTCGAAAACAAAAGATGCGGTTTTGACCAAAATTATTTTCTCAAAAAACGGACCCGAGAATGTGTCACTCATTTTTCTCTAAACCTCTTAGTTTCGGAGATCCCCTATTTGGACATCCAAAATGCAGCACCCTGTACAATGGTATATGTTAAAATAAGATAAGATAAGATAATATTTTTTATGTAACTAAACGAGTGAAAATAAACATACTTAATTATTGCTGCTAAATTAAAAAAATACATAGTAGTGAGATGGGTCTATAATTTTTTAAGTACTGGACAAATTTAGATTTTTTCCAAATTGAAGGAAATGTCGAGGTTTCGACAATAAGATTGAATAAATAAAAAAGCGACTAAACAAAGATACAAGCGCAGTCTTTAATGACTTTCGACGTTATTTGGGCGAAATAATTGCTCATACTTACTTTATTAAAAATCATCATATACTTTATGTAATCATTTTCAGTCAAAATCTCGGTGTCACTTGACGGTAAGTTTGCACCTTTATGCGTGGCCGCTTTAAGTCTCCTAAACCAGTCTTCTTTTTCTCGATCAGTTCGTCCGAAAAGGAATAATTTCGTTTCAGTCGGACTTTCCTACAACATTTTATCATTTGTGATAATCACAACAACCAAAAAAATTATTACATCTGGTGGTGTCAAACCACTCCAATCGTCCGGAATCGACTCAAACTCATCGTCGAGTAAAACCTCATTTTCCTCGTCTTTCAAAGCATCATCCAAGGCTTCATTCAGCAATTTATCATCCTTAAACAATTACTCAAATAAGGATGCTAATAAACTGCTAGGTAAACAATAATCATTTCCTAAGTAAAATATTGTAAATGTTAGGTAAAATTAGAGCTCCTGGTAAATGTATTTTTAAATAAGCTTTGCTAAGAAAAAAGTAATAATACTACAGACTGATCCAGAAATACTGAGTCTGTTGGCAACAGATTTGAAAGTATTTTTGTTCGTAATTTGCAACACTGCAACCGAATCCGATTTTTTTTTGACAATTATTGGTGTACAACCCCACAAGATTGTTGAATTGTTGTTAACTGAAAGCGTACTCCATTAGTATCCTTTAAAATTTAACTCCAGTGTTGCCAATAGACTCAGTATTTCTGGATCAGTCTGTTCTTTATAAAACGCTGTACCTACCTAGGTATTTAACACACTTAATAAGCTAAATATTTGTTGTACTAGACATGGACTAAAAACAATTTTTGGCGTAAAGATCCGATTTAAATCCATCTCTTTAAATAAAACAAAATTTTTTTGAAACAGATTTTTTTTTAAAGAGATGGAATCGACAAACCCAGGGGCGTATTTAGTAGGGGGAAGTAAAAAGTGTAGTTGCCCCTCTTATTAGACAAATGGATTTGTATTGATAACTTTTTTTCCTAAATACACGTACAGGCTGCCCCAACGATCCGAAAAAGCTCCATAACTTGTTTATTATTCGAGATATTGACTTTTTATTTTTTTTAATTTAGATTATAGCTGCGTTCCTGCTGCATATTTTTAAAATATTGCGGTATATACACAGGGTGTACCAATATTTAAAAAAAAACACTAGTTATCGATGGCTTAGACTGCAAATCGCCTAACTCCATAATAGTTAATTTAACAGGAGACGGAAAAAACTTAATATGTTTATAAAGAGTAATTATTTTGAAAATGTTATGTACTGATTTGATAGTGAGAAAAATGAGAAATAATACTGTATTATTAATAACACATAAATATTTAGTTTTCTCATTATTTTTTTATAAATTGTGGAGTTAGATGTTTTGCACACTTACAAATTAATTTGATGTTGGAGTTAGATGTTTTTATTACATCATTTAATTAATTTTTACTATTTATATTAACATATTTGGTAACAAGTAAAGGCATTGTTAAAAAAAAATAATTTTCATACTGAATATTATCATAAAAGTTGTGGTAATCTCTAGGTATTACTGTTTTAAGTTATATTAAATCGTCAAATTTTTTTTTTGTTATCTTGCGTCTACAAGAATACAAATTTTCTAGTTGAGAAAGATCTATCGCCAACACGCTTTTGTTACGTTTCTGAGGCAGGAGTCTCCATTTTTCCCTAAATCTTAACTTGAGAAGTATTTCTTCTGATGGCAGATACTGAAGACCTGGTAAATCATTCACCTTAAAAAATTAGTTCTAGAATTATTATTTTCAAATAAAAATGTTATCAAACCAAAATCAAATCAAATCAAATCAAAACTCCGTGCTTATTAATTTGAGAAATTGGAGTTAGCCTATTTGCATATTAAAATTTTCATACGTGCTATGCAATTTCAGTGGTCAAAATTTTTTTAAACTTTTAAAAATATTTTTAGAATATTTTTGAATGTCCATTTAAGCGATTGCCATTAAAATCTAAAATTCGATCAAAATTGGAGTTAGAAGGTTTGCACTCTAAGCCATCGTTATGTTTTTTCAAATGGAACTCTAAATTTTATTGCATTTTTGGGCGTAGTTTTTAATACTGATGATTTTGATTTAAACTTATATTGGTCGATTTTGCTTAGTTTTTGAAATAATTTGATTTTATTGACGAAAACACGTTTTATTTAAAAATTTATTACGACGATAAGAATCGTAGAAAAGTGAGACTATTTTAAAGGGAAAAGTTCAAACTTAAATCTGTTTTAATTGTTAAGCCCATTGCAATTAGAAACGTAGAAAAATTAAGAAGTTTGTTAAAACTTGAATAATTTGAAAAAGTTAAATGAAACACCCTTTTTTTTCTTGCTTCTCAAAGATTATTAAATTGTTTATTTAAAAACATAGTTTCAAGCCTAAAGTTAATAACTAAAAGATAGTAAGCTAAAAAAAATATATCCTTTAAGTTTGGACTTTTTTCTTTAAAGTGGTGAAAGTCCTACTTTTCTAAGATTCTTAGGTTTTATGTAGTATTTTTTTAAAAAAGCGTGTTTTGTAAAAAAATACAAATTATTTCAAAAACAAAGCAAAATCGACCAATAACAATTTAGCTTAAAAGCATCAGTTTTAAAAGCTACATCCAAAAATGCAAACAAATAAAAAGTGTTCTATTTAAAAAAACATAAGTTTGTATTGTAGCTAATTTCGGAAACACCCTGTATATTTGAAAATAATTTTAGGTGAGTCAGGGGGTTAGTATCTACGGCTTTCGTAAAAAAAAGATTAATTTTCTAACATTTAAAGGTCAATAAGGGACTTTTTCATATAGCGTATATAATTTTTACCTAGCGATTACGATTTATACTTAAGAAGTGTACTTATCGTTTAATGAAATTTTTTCTCTTAAATAATTTACCAAACTGAATTAAGTTACTCACTGAATCATCTGGCGAGGGTGGTGACGGACTACTTGCCCTCGAATTCTCCGAATCACACTCGAAATCTTCATTTTCTTCGGTCAATTTACTAAATCTTTGTGCCAGAATCGAAAACTTTTTCTTGTTCCCTTGACTGCGTTTCTTCTCAATTGGTGATTCAATAAAATCCATTTGATCCTTATTCAAAGTGACACAAATCGGATATTTCTTACTCCAAAATCGCTTCTTCGCCAAACCAACCGGCAATAAACTCACTTCTGCCCCAGTTAGATTATAAACACGATGATGTGTGAAAATCGGTTTGATTTTTGGCTCATTCCAAAGTGCCCTTTTCGCAACTTTCGATTTTGTATGACTCAAACGTAGAAGATTGCCTTGCAAACGCAAAAACACCGATTGAGTCTGACTGATGTGATAAGTGTGAGGATTGTAATTATCGGGAAATTCATTCACCCAACCTTCGTATTTAGTCAACGGTTGAAATTCCTTCACTGCCGGTACTTGTAAAATATCTTTACACGTCTGGATGGCAATTGCCGAGTTATGAGACGGAGTGTCGAGCAAAAATTTCACATAATAAAAGACACAAGTCACAAAAACACCGATCAAAAAACCAGCCAAATAACTCGAGTAACTGTGAATTAAAACATAAGCCAGGACAATGGCAAAAATGTGAAAAAACCCTCTCGAAACACCCTTTTTTATCGTTTCATTTCTCGCCCTCAAATCGACGAAACCAACTGGCGCATACACAGTCGGTGTTTTCGACTGAATTTCCCTGATTTCCTCACCACTCACTTCCTTCACATTAACAACATTCTCATCATCGATTTTAATATTATCGAAATCTTGTTCAATCTCTTTGAGAATTTTAAAATTCGCGCCAATCTCCTCCAACGCATCCACGGCACTCTCAATATCGTTTTCTTCCGGCAAAGCTTGCTCGATTTTATCACTATTTATGTTACAAATACTCGCTAAACTCTTCTTACTTATCGTCCCTTCTCTACCAACCCCCGATTTCGACTTAAGCAGCCGAAACCTTTGCCTTAAACCGACATTTCGGTCCTTTTCGATTGACGGAGTTTCGTCATCGTCACTTGACATTTCTGCACCTTCGGTAGTTGAAAAAATACCACAAGTTTTCGAAATACTACTTTCGGATAAATCCTCCGAATCCGACAAACTCGAATTCTCTTTACTGTCTTTAACTTTCGTTTTAAGTGGTGAACCTTCCTCCTGATTACGCGCTTTTATCTCTGTGATTTTTTCCTCCACACTTTTCGTTATTTTACCCTAGAATTAGTGGTTGATTAAAAACGAGTTTTACAACAATTAATATTACTTTAATGTCGGAAAAAAATCGCCACGGGTCGGAAGGGGGCGAAGCATCGATGTTTGGGTTCGGTGTGATGTCTATACTTGTCGAACGTTTGACGAGACGAGGAAGCAACTTCAAGGGGCTACTTTCGGGCTCGCTAACTCCTATTTTTAAAATACTTATCAGTTATTGAAACCGGATATCGAATTATTGCAACAGCAATTGATTATTATCAAGTTTTAAGAAATCAAAGCTCCAGATTTAAATCAAATTAGATAAACACAAAACCAGTTTTTTAGCAAATAAAACCCTTTATCGAATTTTGCAACAACCTGTGCAAATGTACAATAGTTAGATAATATGTTGGAAAAAGCATCACATTCGCCTCTTGTAAGTACATAATTTTTCTTATTTTATCCAACCACGAAACAATAAAAATATTTACTTTTTTGCTTAAACACCTTGAAATGTGCGATTTTAATTTCGAGGTCGTTTGAAATTTTCACGGTTAAATTAAATTACCAAATAAATACTGCATTGCTTGGCAAGTATAGGATTTTCCAAACAGTAATTCACAAAAAAGATAATAATAATAATAATAACAATTACGAATTAAATAAAAATAAATTACTTATTGGGTGATATTCATAAAATTGTAAGTATTTACTTTTGTAGTAATAAGTAAATGCTAGTTAATACTTACGAGTATGTAGTATTAGCATATGCTTAAAAATCATAGAGAAATAAGTGTCTACTTATGTCGATATTCATAAAATTAACATGTACTTATGAAATCACTAGTCTGCTATTCGTTAGACTTAGACTTATTCGTTAGACCTGCAAAAAAGTCAATTTACTAAAAGACGCTATGTTTGCCATATTAAAAACTCCAAGAAACTTTAAAGCTAGGCGAGAAAATCCGGCCGATCGTGAATTCATATGAATATAGCGGTTTTCGGTTAATGCAACATTTCCTGATGAAGGAAGAAAATATTAGTGACCCGATGCACAGTGGTACGAAATGCTCAAATCCGTGATCAATCTATCACGGATCATCTATCTTGTAAACTAACCGTTCAATTTAGTTGAAATTTTGTTTTCGGGAGTTTTAAACTATGAGGAGTATGCCTATCATACCAAATTTAATATAAAATTTTGTTTATAGGGGTAGATTGGGGGTAGAATGCGCAAAAATAGCAAATATTGTATTTTGCCAAAAATACTCAAACACGTCAATTTCCTTTTTTAAAAATACACACTTCTCAATTTGATTTAAAATTTTACACTTTTTATATTTTAAGTAATGGCATCCACACTTTTTTTATGAAACCCCTTAATTTTTTAGCCATTTCGATAGATATTTCATTGTCGAAATGGCAATTTTAAAACATTAAAAATTGCTTAAACAAAACTAAAAAAAAATCATTCAAAAAGTGAAAAAGCAAAATTTTAAATAAAAATATAACAAACAAAATACTAATATGTAAGGAAAAAAGGATCAATTCTTTATTTAAAAAATATTTTCGAAGTGCCCTCCACCAATCTCTTGCCAATAAACTTGCCTATGGAAAAAGTTTTCTTGTACAGTCCGGATATTCTTCGTAATGGACATTTTTCTATTTAGTCGAATATTGTATACAGGCTGTAAATGAAATAAGTACATTAATTTTAACTGGTAATAGAACTTGTCAAGACAAACAATTTTTCCTAGTAACTTTTTTTTCAAAACGTTTTAGTTTTTGAGTTAAAATTATTTTAAAATCTTGCACAATTTTCTTACACGCCACTGGAAGCAAAGTTACCTAGTCGACAAGATTACCGTTTGAAACGGTTACCTTGGTTGCAGCTATTATTTATTGTTACTTTTCTTTGTTGGAGCATTTCATAAAAGGCTCGTCAATTTGTAGGGAGAAAAACTGATTTTAAAAAATGCGATTTTGGAAAAAATGGTACATAGAAAAAGTGTTTGTCTTGATGAGTTCTACCACTGGTTAAAGTTAATGTATTTATTTCGCTTACATCCTGTATATTTTTTTAGTTGAGCTGTTCGAGCATTTTTGACAAAATAAAATATTTGCCGTTTTAATAAGATTATTCCATAATTTTGGCGCTCACTGTATTTAATTATTCACTTATTCACGTCAATTTCTCTTTATATTGACTTGTTGACTAAATACAGGATGTAAACGAAATAAGTACATTAACTTTAACCAGTGGTAGAACTCATCAAGACAAACACTTTTTCTATTTATGTACCATTTTTCCAAAATCGCATTTTTTAAAATCATTTTTTCTCCCTACAAATTGACGAGCCTTTTATGAAATGCTCCAACAAAGAAAAGTAACAATAAATAATAGCCGCAACCAAGGTAACCGTTTCAAACGGCAATCTTGTCGACTAGGTAACTTAGTTTCCAGTGGCGTGTAAGAAAATTGTGTAAGATTTTAAAATAATTTTAACTCAAAAACTAAAACGTTTAGAAAAAAAAGTTATTAGGAAAAATTGTTGGTCTTGACGAGTTTTATTACCAGTTAAAATTAATGTACTTATTTCATTTACAGCCTGTATATTATTTACAATAATGCACATTTTCACACTTTTTAAGTTTACATTGAGGTTTATATCAAATATCTTTAATTTTATTGACTTTTTTTCTTCGCTTTCTACCCCCAATTCACATTTGAGCATTTCGTTGCACAGTGCATCACGTACTTAAATTGTCAATAACTGTCTTTGCCGCAAGTGGCCGCAGCAAAATTAACCACTGTTTTATTCGCGAAAGTCCATAGATCACGGTGATAGGTGTTTTGGCGCGTCTTGGCGTATCTTCCTAAACAAAATCATTCGAGAAAATTTGAAATTCTACAAAAATGACATGTATTTTATTTTCGAGGCAAATGAATATAACTTTAAACATTTTGACAACACTTTCACCAGTGAAATAAAGCTAAAACATCCATCTTTCAAGCTTTGTACATAACAACATCGAATCTTAACGCATTTAGCTTGTACACGTAAAACGACGAGCGCATTTTTATGTTGAATTTTTACTGTTAAAGAAATGAGAGATTTTTGTGAACTTTAAGTGCCCACAGCTCTGATATGGATCTTGTGACGAAAGCCATAGTTATACAAAAGTTAAATTAGGACAATATGAACATTATGTGTTAATTTGAACATCATAGAAAAAAGTCAAAATTTGGGGTTTTGCGCACGGATTTGAGCGTTTTGTACCACAGTGCGATGGGCTCACAAAAGTCGATTTATCATTTAAATTTTTTTGTTGAAACCGCTTAACCAATTTTTGTATTATATTAATAAGCTAAAAAATTGTCGGCTGTAAGTAACACAGTTTGGTAGATTTGAAATTTTCAGATGATTTTTTGTCGATTTCGGGACGTTTTGGCTGCCTTCTGGCTCATCATAACCAAACGAATAAGTTTGGGAGACATTTTTTGGAACTATGACGTCCAAAATGAAATACCGAATCTGCATTTAAAGTCTACCAGACATAAAAACCCGAGTAAATAGTTGGAGTCACAGATTCGTCTGCAGATACAAAATTTTCCTATTAAAAAAATATTACTCAAAGCATTTATCAGTTTTAGACAAAAACTCTAGATTTTCGGATCCCTCAAACGATTCTACTTTGAATTTTGTTAATTCCGGAGTATTCCGGGCGATTTTGATAAATCTGGCGGTAACCAAGCAAGCAAATTAGTAGATGTAAGGAGTACATATTTGCTCATAAGAATAATTAACATCTCTTTATGAATACGGATTCAAGTATTTACTTTTAGGTTGAACTGATACTTTTAAGCAAATGCGAATACAGTAATGTTTGGATAATCCGAACAGAAAGTTTGCAGACCCCGTTCGGATTGCGAAAACGTTCGGATTACAGAATTCATAATAAATGATATCAATAATCCGAACACGCGTTCGGTTTACAGAAACCTTAAGTAACCAATTAACCAGGCAAATATATATTTCCACCACAAAAAATATACTCAGGGGCTATAAAACCCTTTATGCACGTCAAAATAAGAAAATACAAAATTCAAACAGCTATCGCTTCAGCTTCTTTCTACAAAATAATCAAGAGTTAAAATAAATAAAGTGGTAGTTCGGATTATGAAATTCAAGACGTTCGGATTATGGATACCATTTTACTCAGTTGGGGCGTTCGGATTATACATACAGTTCATTTGAAAAAGGAAGCCTGCTAGATCTTTCTTTTGGTGTTTTCAGATTTCTAAAAAAGACTAACAAACCCCAATTTTTTTAAGTTAAGTTTGCAGAACTTTAAGCAATTTTTTCAAATGAAATGCCACAAGTTTTACCTCACTCAATGGTAGAGAATTTAATTCTGCATTGATCTGTATTAATATTCCCTATACTTATATTTAATAGTTTTCAAGTTACAATAACTTTTTGTTGAGATTGAGAAATTCATTACTTCATTAGCCATAGTATTTTGTCATAAGTTGCCATGGCATTTCGAAAGAAAAAATGTGAGAAATTAAAGTTTTTCAAACCAACGTTCAATATTGAATTTATTTTGTTTTCACGGGACGGATAACACAATTTTGAAATGTTTCTTTGGCAAACTATGCAAAAATGGCTTTAGTTAGTAAGGAATTTCCTACAATGTCAAAAAAACATATCTCAAAAATTATCACAGATAGGTACAGGAAATGCTAATACAGATAGATGCAGAAAAAAATTCTCCTCCACCTAGTAAAATAAAAATTAGGACATCCTATTTGAAAAAAGTAAGTTATGGGTACTTGAAGTTGTCCAAACTTAACCTTAGAATTTTTGAGTTTATTAACTTCTTTTCCAATTTTGAACAGACTGAAGAACAGATATAGGCTTTCTCTTAATTCTTCAAATATGATTTCGAAATCTCTAAAACTAAGAGAGTTGCTGATTTTAAAGTGACGGGTATAAATCCTAAAATTTCCAAAAAATCCTAAACATCTCGAAAACGGTGAAACTTAGGTATAGGGAAAAGTAACAAAAACTCCCTTAAAATAACTCAACTAATCCAAAAACGCAGTGAAAAACATAGCTTTCCATTTAAAATAAGAAAGTTGATAGCGACTTCCGGTATAAACGGAAGTACCGCCAACTTGAAAATATTTTCATTCATCAGAACTCAACGGATTATGGCTGAGTACCAACTTTCAGATAAATGTCTTTATTAAAACTTTCAATACTTCTAATGTGAGGTTTAGACGTAACACCCTGTAGAGTCGTTCGGATTATAGGGGGTTCGGATTATCCAAACATAAGTAGATACTTATAAGTATCTACTTATGTAGATACTTATGTAGATACTTATGTAGATACTTTATTAATATCATCTAATAACTTAAAACAAAAAAGAAAAACCATTGTCAGTCTCTCAAGAACAAATGCAAAGAAAGCATTCTTTAAGAAAAGAAGAAAATTGAACAGAAAAAGATTCTTTTGCATTTATTTTCAACATTAGTTAGCTAACTCAGTTAAGCAAAGTTAATTATTAAAAAGCAAATTCTTAATTTTACTCTTGAATGTAAAAACTGAATTTCCAGAATTAAAAAATCCGATACAGAGATAGGCAAAAGTATGGAACCAAGCGTTTTGTGACTGAACTATGTATACCTTACGGAGAAACTAATTAGTATATCCTCAAGTATTTTAAAAATGTGATAAATTTTCAAGAAAAATTTTTTTGAGATTCATTTTAGTTTTCAAGTTATTCAAAAAAAAATTTTTTTTAATGGCATCCTACCACGGCGATGTTTTTGGTAAAAAATTATGTGCTAAAAATGAAAAATGTTTAATAACAGATGACACATAATTAGTAAATCTTCGTCAATTACCAATCCAAGACATTTAGAGTCGGTTTACAGAAAGTAAAATTAAAATTTAATTCAGAATTAAACTAATTAAGTAGCCATTTAAAATGCATTGACAAATGTCAAGTTAATCGCGAATTAAATTTTAATTGAGATTAAAACGTTTTGTAAACCGGCCCTTATTAGATTTCACAATGGGAAGACTTTTATTATCAATTTTCATATTTAAATTAAAATTAAATTACTTTCGGTTCACTTTCATAAAAACCTTTGTGGTGCAAATAGCGTACTCTTGGCATTACCTTTTATATGAGTTGTCATGGTAACCGCTTAGTCATTTGCACCACAATGTTTTTTATGAAAGTGAATCGAATGTATTATAGTACGATCGTTTAAAATGTTCATGGCTGCTTAGTAATGTATCATTTTCGACGATTAAATAGCAAAATAAACATTGCGTTGCTTTGTAATTGCACAATGTTCAAAGACGTAATTCTAGTCGTAATGTTTCTAAACAATATAATTTTACAAAAGTGATACCTGAGGCCCCTGTGGGGGCTGTGTTGGCGTCGTTTTCATCATCGCTTGCGTACAACTCTTCCAATTGTTCAGCATTTGCGTGGAATTTGATGGAAATTGTAGGAACAGAAGTGGTGACTGGTTTACCTACAACAAAAGCCAAACTGTGAGTTCTGCTCACAAACTGGCCGTGGGTACGACTAGTGCACTACAAAGCCACAAAAGAACGTAAAAAGTGGTGACAACACACGACATATACCTTTTACCTTTTAACATTCCTAATGTAATTTTACCGTCTTTCTTTTTACTCATATTTTATAAAAAGGGTTAATTGTTAGCTTGAAAGGTTAGTTGGCTGCAAGTATGAGGAGTATCAATGGAAGTTCAAAGGATAATACGCAAAATTTTACCTTTACTGAATTGTTCCATTTTGCAACATTACAATTGCGTGCGTTGGGTAACACTCGGTGCAAATAACACTAGAATCGATTTTTTTACTATCTTCTCCACTTGACAACAAGCAATTCACATTTAAATTACGAATAATTCTATAAAATTTAATTACGTTCGTTTACTCCTGTCATTGGAAATCGGCCCTGTCATTACGCACTGTCGCCAACATATTTTTTTAAACAAGGGTCGCCAACACAAATTTAATCTACGATAACGACTACGATAAAAATTCACAATACAAAAATAAAATGCGAATTTCGAGTTTTTGAACTACTTATCGGCCTTTTTTATCGAAATAATAAGCCCAATTTTTTTATTCCGTTTCAAAAACCAGTCAAGGTCACACGTCAAACCTCTCTCTTGTTCTATGCCGGCAACTGTCAAAAGTCAAAAGTGTTTTTGATGACTGGCTGTTTATTGTGAGTTGTGAAAAAAAACAGGTTCAAATCGTTACAAAGTAAGTAAAAACACCGTAATTAATTAAACAATTCTCAAGTCTAGTCACAACAATTGAAATTAATTTGTTAATTCATTGCGTTTTTTCGCAATTTCATGTTGTGCGTTTTTGAGGTTATGTCATTGTCTCAAAATTCATTTTCCAGTCATTAAAATGGACTCAATAGCGACCGATTCAGGCAAAATCGTCAAAATGGAAGTCGATTATAGCTCGACTTGCGACGAGAAAATCCCCGAATGCCAGAAGTTGGCCCAAGCTGGGAAACTGCACGACGCTCTCGACCAACTTTTGGCCCTTGAAAAGCAAACTCGGACTGGGGCCGATATGGTGTCCACTGGTCGCGTTTTAGTCGCAATCGTCCAAATTTGTAAAGAGGCCCGGAACTGGGGGGCTCTCAACGAACACATTGTCCTCTTAACCAAGAGGCGGTCACAGTTGAAACAAGCAGTGGCGAAAATGGTGCAAGAATGTTGCACTTACGTGGACCAAACCCCCGATAAAGAGACAATGATCAAGTTGATTGATACACTGCGACAGGTTACAGAAGGTAAAATTTACGTTGAAGTCGAAAGGGCGAGATTGACGCACAAATTGGCGGAAATTCGTGAGGAAGAGGGAAATATTTCCGAAGCGGCGAACATAATCCAAGAACTGCAAGTCGAAACTTACGGTTCCATGGATAAACGAGAGAAAGTCGAGTTGATTTTGGAACAAATGAGATTGTGTTTGGCCAAACAGGACTATATCAGGACTCAAATCATTTCGAAAAAAATCAATACGAAATTTTTCGACGATGAAGGCACCCAAGACCTGAAGTTGAAATACTACCGACTCATGATGGAGTTGGACCAACATGAGGGCTCCTATTTGGCCACTTGCAAGCACTATCGAGCTGTTTTAAACACTCCAAATATTCAGTCAGAACCTCTGGAACGTCAAAAAGCTGCACGTGCGGTTGTTTTATACTTAATACTAGCACCTCATGATAATGAACAAGCCGATTTAACTCATCGTGTCTTGGCCGATAAAGTTCTGGAAGAAATACCAATGTACAAACAACTGTTGAAACTTTTCACGACCTCCGAACTGATCAAGTGGTCGGGTTTGTGCGAAATTTACGAAAAAGAATTGCTCTCAACTCCGGTCTTCAGCGGGAATGAGCAAGCAAAGAAACGATGGAATGATTTAAAGTGAGTTTTAGTATTTGTTACACCTTGTTAAATCTGACCAGAGGGCGAAAACAGACAAGTCCAAAATGCTCAATATTCAGGACTATTTAAAACAAAAATTCTTATTTAGAAACCAATGTCACAATTTAATCTAACATTATATAAACATTTATAAATAATTTGGACTTATTACTTTATGGCTCTAACAATTTGTAAAATTTCAACATCCGTAATTTTTGTAAATAATGCCGTTTCAAGATTTTATGCATTGTTCATTTATGAGCGGTTATTTTGTTATGGAATTTTTTCTTATAAGTGAATCTAATAGGTTAACAATGAATTTGATTTTATTCGATTTATAATTAATAAAAGACACTAAAAGGACCTAATACTTTAACGCCCTAAACATAGTTTTTTTTTTTCAATATCGAAAGCTAAAATAAAATAAGTCCAAGGGGTTTAATGCATTGAAATTGTAATGAAAGTTAATTGTCTTCCGGAAAATCTTCAGCATTTTGAACATAAGGAAGATTTCTGTAATAGTCCTGATATTCCTCTAGTATCCGTTTAAGCTGTGTCATCAAGTTATCTTATTTTGCTTTACTGATGGGTTTGCGTTCATTGCTAAGTTAGAAGAGTGATTGAGGCAAATTTAAAGGCTTTCTTGTTTTTCTTCTTAAATTTATACATTTAAAATTTTCTATTAAATTTGTTTTAAAATATATTTTCTTATCTCTGCTTTTCTTAACTGAAACCAAACAGCTTCTGATAATTTATAATTAAATTGGCTTCCATCTCCACATTTTTTTCTTGCAATACAAGGTGATGTTACATTTAAATAAATGCAACGAAAGTCCAAAAAGTCTTCTAATCTCATTGAATACACATTAAAAGGGGGATTTTTACACTTTCCAATAAAATTAAAATTATTTTTCAATAGTCAATATGTTTTATAAATAATTTGGACTTAATACTTTATTAACATTACGCTGAATTTGTAAAATTTTAAGATCTGTAATTTTTGTAAGATTTTATGCAATATTTCAAATAGAAAATGTGTTAAATGTTTACTTTTAATTATTATTTGAAGGGGTTAGTGGATGAAGGGGGTATGTAACATTTTTTGAAAATTGACTTCTTTACAAATTTGAACAATTTTAATGACGTTTAATTAAAACATGCTTAAAACATTCGAATTTTTCTGTGAAATTTCAAGTTAGTGGTTGCTAAAGGGGCTGTGTAGAGCTGAGTAAATTGGATAAGAGCACACCTAGGCGGAGCCTAATTGCGCACAAATGTAAGAGGGGAGAGGGAGCAGTGGCGTAGCAAAATGTGTCAGTAGATTGTTTAAGAGATAAGTGCTTGTAAATAATAAATTCCACTGCCAATATTACAGTACACTTGCAACTGCTCCAAATGAACTTTCAAATGATGTCTTTTCCTTTCGTTCTTTGTGAAATCTTGCGATAATAAGGCATATCTGCACGCCACTGCTTTAAAAACTCCCCTGCTTTTTATAATGGACTCGTCCGAGACGCGTTTTGGTCATCTACGCATAAACGCCCAGGTGTGTGCTTCTGTCATTTGACAGACTACTCTACAAGGGATTATAAAATTTAATTGTAGATAAAGGGGTTATGTCAAATTAATTTCTATTGCATGATAATAAAAACTAATTTTATTCTTCGACACTGTCAAAATTTCCGGTCTTTCTCCTGTGTAAGGAAGTTTTGACAGCTGTCAATACGAAACGTCAGATTATTTTTAGCAGATTTAAAGCAATTTTAAGCCTTGTTGAGTCCAATTCGAAGAATAAAATGTTGCATACAACTCGTTTTCATATAAATCGATTCATTTATTTCATCTCGTGGAGGTTAAACGTCTCGTTAACACTCGACGTTTAAAAATACTCTCGTGAAATAAAAACCCGATTTACACTCAAACTCGTTAAATAAATAACTATAAAAGTACTATTTATTGCATATTAGTTGACTACTGCATTGTCTAAAAATAAATTAACCTTTGTGTTTTTTTTTTATTTCAAGAAGTATCATTTATGGATAAAACAGTGACATACACATTTAAATTATTTCTAACTGAAACTGGTTATTTTCTTGTTTAATAAATATATATTTATGTTCTGATTTAGTAAACCCTAGCTAACATAATTGCAAATCTAAAGCAATTTTTCGAAATGAAACTTTGAAAGGGCGTAGCGTAAAATTTACTTTTATGTACATAGCAGCCTCATTTATTTTTTGAAAAAAATGGACTTGGGCTGTTGTCGCTCTCAGAAATAGCTGAGCCCTCGTTTGTAATGTGACGTTAAATTTCAGGAATCGTGTGGTTGAGCACAATATCCGTGTCATGGCTAAGTATTATACCAGGATTAAAATTTCAAGAATGGCCGATTTGTTGGACTTGTCGCCGGCCGAAACCGAGGAGTTTTTGTCTCAAATGGTGGTCAGTAAAAGTGTGCAAGCCAAGACCGATCGACCTTCGGGCGTTGTACATTTTCAACAAAGTAAAGATCCCAGTGATGTCCTCAATGATTGGGCGCACGATTTGGCGTCTCTCATGCAATTGGTTAACAAAACCACGCATCTTATTAACAAAGAAGAATGTGTTCACAAGCATCTTCAAGCCACGGCCTGATTTTTTTGTATTACTTTAATAATAAATAGTGTGCATTATTTCCGAGTGTTTTCTTGTGACTGTTATCTCATATGTAACACTTGATAAAATACAATTACGTTATTTATCATCAATCTTAAATAAATACATCCTTGAGTAACCTTTAAGCTTATTTATTGAACCGCAGACCACGATAATTATGTAAAAGATGTATTTTTTTCGGGATTATTATTTTAATTTGATGATTGCCGTGATTAAATAGAACAATAGTTAAGAAACATTGTAAGGTTTTAATGACCTGATAACGTGCTCCAAGTCTAGTACCAATTATTTCGATTGGGAACATGTTTTGAGGTTGTTGGGCAAAACGGTAAGAAACGATTTTTTTCGTTTTAAAAAATAAATCAAACACTTTCAGGAATTGAAATGACTTCGACGGAAAATATCACAACTCCGGTAGGTGGTACATTTTATCACGCAATTCAATTAAAAAGATAATTACTCAACCTGTTTGCGACTTCTTCTATTAACGGAAATATGCAAATTAGTCATTTTTTAAGAATACGATAGCATAAAAAGTATGAGACAATTCAGCTCATAGCCGCGTCAAGGTAAGACCCTGAAATTAGTTTTTACAATTCAAATAAAACAAATTTTATTACTTTATTGTAGTGAAAATAAAAAGGAATTTAGGAATTTTACGCTAGGTAAATAGAGACAATAATAATATCAGTTTGATTGTAACACTTACATTAAAAAATATTCAAAAAGGCAATAGGTGGGTAAGGGGCCCCGTTCTGAAAATAATAATTATTATAAAAAAATTTAACGAACATATTAAATACCAATCGTAAAGTTTTGCAATTAATTAAAATTAATTAACGTGACGCTTTTAATGCCCAATTTCTTCACGAAACATGTTTTTTACGATAATTTCCTTGCGCAACTTAACCTCACTTTTGGTAAAAATTCCATCAGCCCTTTAGAATGTATTACGCAACATGTAAAAATGGTAACTAATCGACGCACTTGCCTCAATTAAATTAATTTATTCGCATTAGATGCCGTCGCCTTCATGGCAGCCCCCCCAGCGCAGGTCCCTCCTCTACTACCTGAAGCTCATCACCGTAGAGCCCACAATGGTCCTCTACATGATGGCTTTCATGACCACATCCGTGGTGGAGCAGGCCTTCTTCGTGAACAAAGCCTGTCGTGTTAACCACGGCCTCAACGCCTCAATTTGCGACAACCTCACCGAATACAAAGAGCTCAACAAGGAAGTCCAAGTGACCGTGTCGGACTTCCACCTGTACAACGACGTGGCGGGCCACGTGGTGCCCATCATTTTGGCGCTGTTTATGGGGGCTTGGTCGGACAAAAGGGGGCGAAAATTGCCTCTTTTGATCGGCCTCACCGGGAAGTTGTACTACTCGGTGATGGTTGTGGTGAACGCAACGCAGGAAACCTGGCCTGTGGAGTATATTGTGTATACGGCGACGCTGCCTATGGCCTTCACGGGGGCTGATGTGGCCATTTTCGCGGCGGCTTTTACTTACTTGGTGGATATTTCGACGCAGGAGAGTCGGACTATGAGGGTGACGCTGCTGGAAGTGTGCTATTTGGCGACGATGCCCACGGGAATCGCCTTAGGTAAAATAACTACGAGCCCAAACAACTAAATGTTTGGACTAATATATTTATGCAAAGAAAATGCATGTCAAGCTAATTAAAAAAAACAAGTATAAATTGAAGAAATACGTTTATATTGTAACTATGGACCTATTTAAAAACTACTTTAAGGGGGAGAATACCCACGCTAAAAGCGTCAAATTTCAGGCATTCTCCTCGTTGTCTTACAGCCGTTGTAAGCAACGTTTTTAAAAGTTATTTTCAGGATACATTCTTCTACTCGAGTTGTAGGGGAAAAGGGATTTTAAAATGCTGCCAGATAAAAAAATGTTGTTTTTTGAACATTAGTTCCCTTCAACTATGAGTATTAAAGAGAAAATGAAATACTTTTTACTTAGGAATAAGTGGCTTTTGTTTTAACTTGAAATTGTCAATCGTTACTCGTAAAATTCTTAAAACGAACTTGCGGTACTGGCCTATGATATCAGCGATCCTTCTATTGCGTTCTTGCTTCAATTCAGTGTCGTACCGTGGTCGTACGTTCGCAGTAAATTTAAATTGCAATAACTTGGTCAATATTACAGATATCGAAATGATTCTTGCACCAAAACTTATTTGAACTATTGGCATCATTTCATCTTGATTATGTAGAGGTCTATCTTTTAAAATAAAAAATTTCTCGCATCTCGAAAATTTCACTACACAAAAATGACACGTTACAAGAAAATTGTAATTTTCTTAGTTTTCTTTTGTAAAAAATAAAGTTTGTGTATATACGTTGGAATCTACATTTATTGGGAAATCTAGTGTAAAAAAAAAATGAAGTTTCTAGTTTTATGCAGAAGGAAAATATGACGATGTAAAGACAAAATTTGCGCAATTTTAGTTTTTCAAAAATTTTCAGAAAAACTGTCTTTTTCATAATGAAGGCAATTCCAAATCAAAAAGCGACCTACAGATTCGAATTCAGCAGAAAATTTTACTTAAGAATCAGTTTTCAGTAATCGTGTGCAATCGAGTCCGGACCAACTTCTTAAATAAGCGACTTATGAGGTGTCTGCTCCCGGACTATAGGGGAGGACTTTCTTCAAAAACGAACTCGTTTACTGAACACTTATTCTTAAGCAAAATTTTCTGCTGAATTCAAAACCGAAGTATTTTTTTTGATATGGAATTGCCTTCATCATGAAAAACTCGTTTTTCTAGAAAATTTCGAAAAACTATTCTATCGAGTAAGATAATAGTATATTAAAAAACAAGTTTCATAAGACCACGAGTTTTTTGAAAGAATGAGTGCTTCAACGAGCTTTTTATACTATTTTTTGTAATTTGCCCCCTTTCTGCCGATTTTAATTGTTATTTAATTGTTAAAATTGTTATTTTAATCGAATTTTAGGGATTTTTGTGACGGTTGGCAATGTCTCAATTTTGAAAGTGAAAAATTGATTTAAAATTTTTGTTTTATCCAAATTCTTCCAAAAAACACTAGTATGAATGATAATGAAGGTAAACTTGCATGAACGCCCCCTGAAATTTCTGAAATTGGTAAAAATAAAGTCACGAATTTGTTTCCTGTCAACCTAAAAATGTTCTGTCAAATAAAGACTGATAATGACTATTATGACATCGCACTTGATGACGTTGCGTGCTTTAATATGTCTATTAAAGCATCCAAATGACGGCAAATTACAAAAAAAAATAGTAACCACTTGTAGAATAAAGGTGTACTACCTCTACTCGTATCAATGGAATAAGCAACAACATTATTAATACCTATAAGAGAAAACAATTTTATCTTGTTCTGAGATGGTTGATAAATTTTTATAGTATTCAACTATTTAATTGCGGCATTTACAGACAATCGCAAACGTGAAATTATTTACTTATAAAGTGGAACGAGCTGTTAATGGCACCTCACTTCCTTGTGAACTGTGTCTCTTTTTTTTATAAATCACAGTTTGTTATAATTTCTTAATTTTTAATCTGCACTTTTTTGTATTAAAAAATTATTACCACAAGGTTTGGCTTGAGAAATTTTTGTGAAAGAACCAATTATAATTTTAACTTTTAGAAATAATTATGTAGTAATAGCAATTGGAATATCTTTCTTGATGTTTCTGCATTCCATACAAATTTCTCAAGAAAAATCAAAAACAAAAACTGAAAATTGAAACGTAGTCTCAGATTATTTAAGGAGATCAACTGTGTAAGGATTTGGTTACACAGACTTGTAACTTGATTTTAATATATAAAAAGTGCAAAAAATAAAAAAAAAACAAAATTTTAAGATTTTCTGTGACGACAAGCTATACTTACTAGACATTACTCAAGATTCAAAATTTTCATAGAAAAAGGAAAGTTAAAACAATTTTGATAAATTTAAAACGTTTAAGTTGTGTTTGAGACGACACGTTTTTTTTTAAACAACTTAGGGCTCAGTTCGAGCTTAAGCTTTTGCTTACGTAAACTCGGCTTAAATTTAAACTAAGCTTAAACCGCAGTTGTGTTGCTCAGTGGAAAGTTTAGCTAAGCCGCGCTGAACTTGTCACTTATGCGGTTGGTAGTACTGTACGCTTGGATAGAATAATATCATCATTTATCATTATTTTGGTACATTGTAGGAATATTATCGTTATAATAAGAATCTTATGTTTAAAAATGTATCTCAATATAATTATTAATTACTAAAATGGTTTTTCCTTATTTCATAGAGCTCTTTTATGCGCGGGATTTTCAAATTGTGCTTCCTTCTGAAAAAATGCAATTTAACGTTTCCTTTCAGAGCACAGCAATAAATTGATTTCTACAGTTTATTTGTTGTTTTTGTGCATTTGAAGGCTTGGGCGTCCTCAGTTTTGAAGCATAACAATTTTATATCAATAATTTAACTATTTGAGAACTTGTGGAATACTTAAAATCACATAATATTTACATATCAATAATTCTAACATCATTCTTTCCTTGACTGTCGGATTTTGCTGCAGCAATTAAAAAAGTAATGTTTAATATACTGGAATAAGTAAATTATTATCATTATACTTTATTTTAGTTTTTTTTTTAATATACTAACTTACATGTTGATGCCATGGCCCTCCACTCATTACTGTCATTGTTGAAGTTTATTGCTTTATCACAGGTTTCAGTCGAACTGAACTGAAAGTTATTAAAAAAAGTTGTTTCTGTGCATCATCAGCAAATTCACTATCGAATCCGGTAATTTATTGGTTCCTTATCACTAATTATCATTAAAAGCAATTTTTTTACACATTTGTGAAAGTAAGTAGTATATGGGCTAGATGGCCCCTCCACCAGTCTGTTTTTTTTATAACATTGTTGGTCTGCGTATTTTATGAATTTTTTAATTGTCGCATTATTTCGTAATGTAGCAACTCCTCCCTCTACGGGTGTCTGCTGTTGAATTAAATCTTAGTGCAATTTGGACCATAGTCTATTTTTTTTATCGAACATAAGCAAGTAACTTTTTGACACTCTAGTGTTAGTTTTATAATATTGATCAAAATTGACCAATTTTTTTTTCTTTGCGCGTAAAATTGCTACTTCGGTTTCTTTTATTCATTTGTTAAAGATTTCAATAAAATTATACAGTTATGCATATTAATAACGTTAATATTAAAAATGTTTAGCGATAAGCCAATGCTTAAGCGGCCAACATCGACCGCTTAGTTAAACCAAAGCTAAGCTTAGCTTATTTCGTAACTGAGCAACAGTCGATGCCGGCTTAAACTTAGTTTAGAGTTAAACTCGGTTTAAGCTCGAACTGAGCAACCGGGCGTAAGTGTTGTAGCAACCTTTGTGTCACAACTTGTGATCTTCCAGGACTTTTTCCTTTAATAATAATTAATAATTGGCCATATTCAGTTTTTTGGCAACTTGTGCCATAGAATTTTGCCTTTGTTGGAGTTGCAACCCCTTTTGCTATTTTAATAATTTAAAACGTAATAAATGTTTTGGCATTCCATCAAATCGAATATCAAATGATGTTAAATGCAAAAACTTGACATTCAAAGCTCATTTTAGTGTTAAATTTGTTAGTGTCCATACATTTAGTTGCCTTAAGCTTAGCTTGTTTAGTTGGTAAATTTCATCATTTTTTTTTTTTTCTGATAACCGATTAAGAATCAGACAAAAACATTAAAAAAAAAAACACTAGTAGTATTTAGAGAATTGCATGCAAATTATGAATAAAACCAGTTTGATAATTAAAAATAAAATGATATTTCATCCAAACATTTAAGTTGTTAGGGCTCGTAACAGAACAGCCCAGGAAAACGAAACTTTTTTTTCTTTAATTTAGGGAAAGTGTTATTCAACCAAGTCGTAAACAAGTCCTACGCTGTGATGTTCAGTATCAACGTCGCGCTTTTATTCCTGGCGATAGTTTACTCATTTTTGAGATTAGACTGGCGGACAAACAGCCGCCAAGAACCGCTGAGTGAAGCCTCGAATCTCTTTACCGACTTTTTCGATTATAACCACGTCGTTGATACTGGGAAAACACTCTTCAAGTCACGACGCAACAATCACAGGTGTTACCTCCTGATTTTAATCGCAATGATGGCTTTTTACACGTTTCAACGGGACGAAAAAGCCATGAGTTATTTATACGTCCAGTTGATACTCAAATGGACGTTTGACGATTTTAGCAATTTTCGAACTGTACAATCGGCAATTCAAGACGTTTTTCTCTTACTTGCCATACCTTTAATGAGCAGAGTCTTGGGCTGGAGGGACACAATTATCATCATGATTGGGGCCCTGGCACACGCAATAGGACGAATTTTCTTCGCCACAGCCGACGAATCCTGGATGTTTTACCTAGGTTTGTAACCACCTGGAAAAAACACGTTTCTTTGTCTATTTTGCGTCTAACAACTCTACAGGCTGTTGCGTCTAAACCCACATTGGAAATATTGTGAGTTCTAAAAATGATGGTCATCTGAAAATTTGTATATATCTCTTAGGTCCGGCTCAATGAAAATATTTTCAAGATGGCGACACTTTCGGTTATAACGGAAGTCGCTATTATCTTCCTTATTTTAAATGGAAAGCTATATTTTTAATGCGTTTTTGGATTACTAGTTATTTTAAGGTAGTTTTTATAAACTTTCCCTATACCCAAATTTAGCCGTTTACGAAATATTTAGGTTTTTTTATTTTTTTGGATTTGCACCTTCCAGTTTAAAAATCAATAACTA
Organism: Tribolium freemani; assembly: GCA_939628115.1. Taxonomy (NCBI): domain Eukaryota; kingdom Metazoa; phylum Arthropoda; class Insecta; order Coleoptera; family Tenebrionidae; genus Tribolium; species Tribolium freemani. The sequence goes on from OW626790.1 coordinate 11,822,791, forward strand.
TGGCATTTTTAAAAATTTGGAAATGTTTTTCAGCTCATTTGAAAGAGGAAGTCTAGGTCTTTTCTTTGGTGTTTTCAAATTTCTAAAAAAGAATAATAAACCCCAAATTTTTAAGTTTGCAGAACTTTAAGCACCTTTAATTCATTTTTTTTTCAAATGAAATGCCGCAAGTTTTATTTCACTAAATGGTAGAGAATTTAATTCTGCATCGATCTGTATTACATTCTCTATACCTATGTTTAATAGTTTTCAAGTTACAATAACTTTTTGTTGGGAATAAAAAATTCATTAGCCTTTTCTCATAACGAGAAAAACGAGAAAAAAAATGTGAGGAATTAAAGTTTTTCAAACATTACATTCAATAAATTTATTTTGTTTTCAAGGGACGGATAACACAATTTTGAACAGAGTTTGTCGTTTGTTTAATCAGAAATGTTCCTTTGGCAACTATGCAAAAATAGCTGTGGTTATTTCCTCCCATGTCAAAAAAACCAACATAACTTGAAAATTATCACAGATAGATCTAGGGAATAGGGCTGGGAATTTTTACCGATATATCAATAAAAATATCGATATATCGTTGATCGATATAATTATCAATAAATATCGATATATCGATAATTAACGATATACCGATAAATATGGATAATTATCAATATTCATCAATATTCCGACAAATTTCGATAATATCGTAATTCATAAATTAATTGTGCAATTTTTTGTAAAGAACGACCAAACACGTCGATTGTTGGTTTTTAATAGCCATAATAGGAATAGTCATCTGTTTTTGAACTAAAACGTAAAAAAAAGATATTGTTGTATAGAGAAATGAAAAATGTAATGAAAACCAGTTGAGGATTGCCAACCCAAAAATTGAGGATGACATAGTTAAAAAAAATATAGTCACTAGCAAAATTTGTATGTGTAAAGATGATGATTTAAAATAAAAAATCGACGGGTTCGAGCATTTTTTGCAAAAACGTTAGGTACATATTAGCTGTTTCAAAACTATAAAAACGCCAACGTCGCATTTTACGGAATTATTTTTTAAATAAGATTGTTAAAATTGTAAAATAGTTATTAATGATTAGATCTCTCATTGAAAGTATAAATTATATTAGCCATTATTTCTTTCAAGTGCATGAATAATTTAAAACAGCTAATTTTGGGAGAAAATGCGACGTTGGCGTTTTTATAGTTTTGAAACAGCTAATAAGAATAAGTATAAAACTTTATGATTTCTTTGTATAATTTGGACATACAGGCTGTAAATGACATAAATACATTAATTTTAACTGGTAATCGAACTCGTTAAGACCAACAATTTTTCCTAATAACTTTTTTTTCAAAACGTTTTAGTTTTTGAGTTAAAATTAATTTAAAATCTTACACAATTTTCTTACACGCCACATTTCATAAAAGGCCCGTCAATTTGTATGGAGAAAAATGATTTTTAAAAATGCGATTTGGAAAAAATGATACATAGAAAAAGTACAGACTGACCCAGAAATACTGAGTCTGTTGGCAACAGATTTGAAAGTATTTTTGTTCGTAATTTGCAACACTGCAATCGAACTCGATTTTTTTTGACATTTACTTGACGTACAACCCCACAAGATTGTTGATTTGTTGTTAACTGAAAGCGTACTCCATTGGTATCCTTTAAAATTTAACTCCAGTGTTGCTAACAGACTCAGTATTTCTGGATCAGTCTGTATTTGTCTTGATGAGTTCTACCATGGGTTAAAATTAATGTACTTATTTCGTTTACACCCTGTATATTTAACAAAAAAAAAAACAAGTATTTTGCCATTTTAAATTTTTACAAATTAACAGTAACATTTATTAGATACTATCATTTATCTATAAAAACCCATATTTTATAGATATATCGCTAAATATCAATACTTCAATACAGGATGATTCAAAAGTACCGGACAATCTCTCGGGTGCTGATAAAGGACATCAAACTGAATTAAAAGTTCCTATGACAAAAAATTGTTTGAGCCTTTTTTTCCCGAGATATAGCTCTTCAAAGTTAAATTTGTACGTTAAGTTTTTGGTACTTCAGATCATATTGTTTTAACTGTAGTTAGCGGAAATGACAGCTCTTGCAAGATTAAACAAATACCTGTTGAAAAAATCAACAATTAATGTCTTATGATGTACAAAACAATTAAAAAACTTGCAAATTCGACATCATAGGAAACAAAAGAGCAAAAATTGATACCGTTGGTAACGAAAACAAATTAAAAAATATATCAAAATTAAGAAAAAAAAATTTGACTTCATTTTTGTGCTTATCTGAACTTCTGTTATCATGATACGAGAGTTTGTCCGTCACTTTTGGATCACCCTGCATAATATATCGATATTTTGTAGATATTTCGATATGTATCGATATATCGATGTTTATCGATAATTTTAATGTATCGATTATCGATATTTAAATCTTAATATCGCCCACCCCTAGTAGGGAATCCTAATACAGATCGATGCAGAAAAAAATTCTCCATCCAGTAAAATAAAAATTGGGACATCCCATTTGAAAAAATTAAGTTATGGGTACTTGAAATTGTCCAAACTTAACCTTAAAATTTTTGGGTTCATTAACTTCTTTTCCAATTTTGAACACTCAAGAACAGATATAGGCTTTCTCTTTTAATTCTCTAAATATGATTTCGAAATCTCTAAAAGTAAGAGAATTACCGATTTTATAAGTGACAGGTGCACATCTAAAAATTTTCAAAAAATCTTAAATATCTCGAAAACGGTTAAACTTAGTTAGGTATTAGGAAAGCTGATAAAAACTCTCTTTAAATAACTCAGCTAATTCAAAAACACAGTGAAAAACATAGCTTTCTATTTAAAATAAGAAAGTTGGTAGCGACTTCCGGTATAACCGGAAGTGCCGCCATCTTGAAAATATTTTCATTGAGCAGAGAACTCAACGTATTATGGCTGAGTACCAACTTTCAGATAAATATCTTTATTAGAACTTTCATTACTTCTAATGTGGGGTTTAGACGGAACAGTCTGTATAAAAGCACTCGTTTAGCTGTGTTAACAGTTTCGCAGTTGTGTTAACACACAGTCAATTTTACGTTTGTATGGTCATTGCAAATAAACTACTTCTAGTATTCTCACCATTTTCCCCAACTTTCGCTAGTTTGGACGAAAAATCTTACAAATCCACTCGGCAAAATCACAAACAAAATGACCGTTCGATTTGAAAACTTTTCAAAACGCCTCACGTGCTACCAACTGCCACAAATATCGCTGGATTTTCATATGTAGACTCAAAATGGACCTTGAATTTAACTCCTGTTAAATATTTAATTTTTAAACCCAGGGGGCGTATTTGCGGCGATTGGGCCCATCGTAGCCCCCGTAATCAGGTCAATGGTTTCCAAGTTAGTGGCAAATTCCGAAAAAGGTAACTACTTTACCAACCAAATTGTGCCAACCACCAAGTTTGGGGATTTTGTGTTCCAGGTAAAACCCTCGCAGTGCTAGCAGTGGCTGACAACGCTATACCTTTAATTTCGGGTACGATGTACAGTAAAGTGTACAATGCGACGATTCACACGCACCCTAACGCAATTTTTTATCTCACAATGGCCACACAAATGACCGTTTTTGTTTTAATTTTGTGAGTCATTCGGTGGGAAAAAGGCAATTTTTTATTAGCATTTTTCAGATTTATACACGTCAAAGCAAAAGATGAGTATCTCATTCATGAGGACGAGGAGGTGAAAACAGAGTGTCTCCAAGACGATTGATTCCTGAACAGTATTGCTCAAGAAAACAACAAACATTCCTAATTTTTATATTTGACTAGTTTTTTTGACAATAAATAAAAAAATCACACGTTACATGGCATTTGCTCGTAATTGAGACACATTCCTAGATTGTCATCGGCCGGGGCTTCCCTGGCATTGGGCCCAAAGTGGACGCCGATCATGAACGGCGTGATGCTGCTTTCGATGCGGCAGGGGGTTTCCCCGGCCGGACACAGGGATTCCCCGCAGTGTACCAACGTACAAAAACCAGGTCCGACATCTTGCGGCTGAAACAAACAACAATTCGGTCAACAATTTGTTTTTAAAATCTTGAATCATATGAAAAGCTGGTATACTACATAGAATTAACTGCAACAAACCGTTTTGCTCTACGACTTTTAGTTTTCGAGTTATGAATTTTTTTGCGGCTCCAGGTTTTCACGAAAAAATATATAATTTCAAGCGCAATTTGGTGCTTTTTTGATTTTTGCTTTGTCTTATAGTTTCCAAGAGAAACGCAAAAAATTGTTGCAATTTTCACTTTTTTCAATTTTCAAAATATGAACCGGACTGTCCGGGTGAAAACCCTAAATAACATTGACAATTGTTTTAAAAAATAAGTGAACAATACCATTAATAAATCCTCGGAATCGCACGGCAAGACGACTTTATCCGAGCACTCGTCGGCTCTGGGTTCGGGTGTTTCCCCCGAACCCACATCCTCGGTCACATTGTCGTCATTATTCGGCGATATTCGGAATGCGTTCTCGTGACACGGCTCGTAGACTATACTACACATGTCTTGCTCCTGTCTGATGCAAATATTGTAGTCTTGGTCGGCCAAATGTCGGCCGTTTTCGGCAAAATTCATCGTTTTGAGGGTTCCGGTGGTTCCCGTATGGTACTGCAAGCAACCAACGGGAGCTCGTTGGGTAAAGGGGATTTGTGTAACCCGTACTTCCCATAAACGCGTCACTGCTTTTTTGCTTAGTTTCATTTCGATCGTGGCCACCGAATCCATGTTCTCGACGTCGAAATAGGCTAAAATTGGGGGAATCACACCAAAGTTGGTTTGTGGGGGAATTACCGTGCTGGCCGCTGTTTAAACCACACAGCTTCAATTGTCTGCGTCCTCCATTTAAGACGAAAATATCGTCTTCGCAAACGCCGGTTTTCCGATTCGGTTGTCCCAAGTTAAAGTGGATGAAGTCGAGCCGAAACTGCGATATTTCGGGGTCGATTTTCTTGACAGTGAGTGAACAAGACTCCATGTCTTTGGATAAATCGGGGAAATGTGGGTTCACGAAATACGTGATGTTATTGTGGATTTCTTCGTTGCAAGTTGCAGTGACTGGAATTGTTTGGTTTTTTTTGTTTTGGTTTAATTTTGAATTTTGTTAAATTTATGTTGTGATATTGATATTAGTAGCCGATGTGTGTAGATGGTGTGTAGTTAGCCGTAGTTAGTTACAAGTGTGTCAAAAATAAAGAAGTTACAAAATGAGTCTTCTAATTTACAACTGGTTATGGGCTCAGGATCTGCATTTAACTAACGAAATTTGTGAAGAAAGTGATACTGATGGGATCAGTAAAAATGGCTACATTGTCCACGGGAGTTCCTGCATCTTTCGAAAAACTCGAAGGAAGTAACAACTATTAGCTGTTTCAAAACTATAAAAACGCCAACGTCGCATTTTACCGAATTATTTTTTTTAAATAAGATTGATAAAATTGTACAATAGTTATTAATGATTAGATCTCTCATTGAAAGTATAAATTATACTAGCTACTATTTCTTTGAAGTGCATGAATAATTTATAACAGCTAATTTGAGACAAAATGCGACGTTGGCGTTTTTATAGTTTTGAAACGGCTAATACATGGACTGGAAGTATACAATGGAAATTCATTTAAATTAATTGTGAACTGATGGATATGTGGAGTAACATGTATTAATTGCAAGAAGAAAAGTCATAAATCTAAAGATTGTTATTTTTTAAAGAATTTCAAAGGAACAGGATTGGTGGTGTTTACAACAGTGTCAGTGGTTATTTCTGCATTGATGATTGGTACAGTCACGATCATAAAGAATGTCATCCCTATAAACCGGCCTGGGTAGCAAGGGGCTGAGCGCAAACCACAGCAATAAAACTTTTAGGTCATAAATGTCATAAATTTTATATCAAGCATTCCTTCGAATGTTTTCTCGACATGGATTCAATATTTGGTTTTAAGCATCAAGGATATTAATCGCATAATTAATATAGTATGCGGACCTGATTCAACAAAGAAAAGTCAATAATTAAAGTATTAACTAACTCTATTAAAAAATCTGCAATTTTTGCCTAGATTTTAACATTTTTTTTATAGAACATAAGAGTTCCTTTCAGAAGAAATCAGGGCCAAAGAAAGGGTAGAACTAATTCATGGTGATATTTGCGGTCCAATAAAAATAAATCCAATTGTCGGAGGGCGTTATTTTTTAACTTTTACCGACAATCTTACAAGTAAAACATTTGTATATTATTTTTTCTACGACACTATTCGAAAGTTGTCAATTTCACACAATTTAGTAGGCCCGAAAGTTGACAATTTCATACATTTGTCAAAATCCTGTGCGTTATGATGTTGTAACGTAATTGTTTGCTATTATCAAGTATGTTGCTATTCTGTTTATCTGCAAGGAGAGCTCTGAAGCAAGACAAATGGTAGGTGTGAACTAACGTAACACACTTTGCAGCTTTCTTAAACGAATAGCCATTTATTTAAACCATAAAAATCCAGAACTTTAATATACAGAACACTGTTTTCGGGGTCTGCCGAAATCACAACTCTTAAGCGCCTCGGTGGATGGAAATCTATTGCTGTCGCGAAGAATATACTGATGAATCAGTTACCAATGCAATGCAAGTTGCAAATAAAATTTTAAATACGGTTCATCAAAACATTTTTTCAATAAATGGCTTTTCTTCAGTGTCGTAGAAAAAATAGTGTACAAAACTCCTTGGAAAGTGTCTATCATTGCTCGTGAGCTTTCCGCACTCGGCTGGCACCTCTTGCCTCAAGATTCTCACTCGCACGATATCAATCACTTTACACACTCGTTATGTAATATACTATTAAAGATTAAGTCTGAAGTTTTTGAAAAATTCAAGTATTTCAAGAAAATGTTTGAAGTTGAAGCAGATCGCAAAATAAAATGTCTACGCACAGATAACGCTAAAGAATATGTAAGTTCTTGAATGGAGGAATTTTTGAAAAAGTTCGGAATTTGTCATCAAAGAACAGTTGAGTAAGCACCTCAACAGAATGGAGTAGCTGAAAGACTCAATCGGACTTTGGTTGAAAAAGCGAGAACAATGTTAAATTTAACTCAAGATTTTTTGCCAGAAGCTATTAAGACAGCTTGTTATTTGAAAAATAGGAGTCCAACTGTAGCAGCAAATAACATGACTCCAGAAGAAGCTTGGATAAGACGAAAATCAGATTTAAGTGGATTAAGAATTTTTGGATTCAACCATATACCAAAAAGAAACGAACTAAATGGGATTCAAAATCAGAAAATTAATCTTAGTTGTTGGATATTGTGAAAATTCAAAGGCCTACAGATTAATGGATGAAAAAAATAAATCTGTGAAGAAATCAAGAAATGTTATGTTTGCAGAATTGTCAGCATTGAAGAACGTAAATTCAGGTACAAAAGATTTATTTTACGAAGATGAAGAAATTCTGGCTATCTTCTTGATGGAAATAATCCTCAAGAAAAGTTAAGAGAAGTAATTTCCGAAAAAAATACCAGAAGATTCAAGACAAGAATATTTTGAAATTCAAAACGTTATGCATGAATATGACAATGCAAGACAAGAACATCGAAGACCTGTAAGATTTGGAGATTCCAGTTTCTGTGCAGTCGATGAAATTAAACCTTTAGAGGATACAAGATCAGACTGTGAACAGTGGCGAAAAGCCAGAAAGAAGTTAAGTAAAAAGTTAAAACCGAAGACAGATCGGAAACAAAATGAAATTAGGATTAAAAATTTTAAGAAAGAAAGTTTCGACACCTATAGAAGTTGGAGAGAGAATTATTTCCAACAAGTTGAAGTTATATTGTCGTGATATTAGTAGCCGATGTAAAAACAACATACAGGGTCGCTAAAAATTATGGATACAGCTAAGGTTTAACAGAGCACGTTGAAATTTGGGGTACAGTTAAATGCGTTTAAATTCTATCATCTGAGATTTTTTTTATTTTCTACCGTCATTTATTTTGAAAATACAAGGCTAACTTGATTTTTTTTAATGGCACGAAGGGTTAAAATTAATAATTTTTAAAAAAGAATTTTTTTCTGAATTTAGTGATGTAACATATTCCCACCTTTATTTTCATTAAAAGACCAAAAAAAAAAAATTCAAAAATTTTATTCTGGATTTCTGCAAAAGTAAAACTAAATTAGCTTTGAAAATACTGCCATTAGCAATCTGTCACTTGTATATTAACCAAAAATTAAACTCTTGTGCAATAATTAGTGTAAAAATGGTACATTTAAGCAGCGCCGGCTCTAACGGATTTGCCGCCTCGGACAAAACTGTAAAATGCCGCCCTCACACAATAAAAATTACTATAAAAAATATTTTTTATTTAGTTTATTAATAAATTATTATTTCCAGTGGTGACTGTGAAAGTCAAATAAAAAAAATTGATTGTCTTTGCAAATTTGTAATAATAATAAATATTAAACATAATATGAATTAAAAACAGTAAATGAAACTAAAACACAACTAAAACCGAAATTTATGGATGTTTTTTTATTCGCAAAAAATTTGAAACTTTGGCCAAGTTCGAAAAATTTTTGTAATGAGTTCGGAACGCAGATTTAATAACTTATTAAAATAACACTGGTTTAAAAACAACAATATTGAATTACAAATCATTTTTAGAGCATAATCTTGCCATTAAAAAATTTGTTTTTGAATAACTCGAAAACTAAAAGGAATTTCGGAAAAATGTAATAAGAAATACTGAAATTAACTATTTAGTTACTTGCAAGAATGTTGTAAGTATTTAGTATTTTTACATTATAAATTTGTAATAATAATAAATATTAAACATAATATGAATTAAAAACAGTAAATGAAACTAAAACGCAACTAAAACCGAAATTTATGGATGTTTTTTTATTCGCAAAAAATTTGAAACTTTGGCCAAGTTCGAAAAATCTTTGTAATGAGTTCGGAACACAGATTTAATAACTTATTAAAATAACACTGGTTTAAAAACAACAATATTGAATTACAAATCATTTTTAGAGCATAATCTTGGCATTAAAAAAATGTTTTTTTGAATAACTCGAAAACTAAAAGGAATTTCGGAAAAATGTAATAAGAAATACTGAAATTAACTATTTAGTTACTTGCAAGAATGTTCTAAGTATTTAGTATTTTATTTCAAAAGTTATTTTTTAAATAGCTGTGTATTAGTATTTTATTATTTTGTTTTTATTTATTTTGTTATGGTATTTTATTAAAAAATAATGTTTTCAGAAATATATTTTACAAATTTTATCCAATTTGCCGCCCCTGAAATTTGCCGCCCCGGACAGGGGTCCGATTTGTCCGCCCCTAGAGCCGGCCCTGATTTAAGTGAAACTGAGAGTACAGAAATTCTCATGATGGTTGGTTATGGCGACAGAAAGCCAAGAAGTCAACGGAAATCATTTTGAGCAACATCTTTTCTAGCATAAATTTGCTTTTTTTTATTAAAATGTGTTCTTTTTCAGTTAAAAGTGTTATTTTAACAATTATTATTAACTTTTACTTATTTTTTGATCAAAGTTCAAGCGGCAAGGAGCTAACGATAGATAAAGTCAACATTCCGAAAGCTAATAACAGTTTACATTTTTGAAAATTTTAGTAGTTCGATATTTTTTTTTAAGTTTCGATTAAAATAAGGTATGCATTTGTTACACCATTGAATTCAGAATTTTTACAATATTTAACTGTACCCATACTTTTTAATGTGTAGCTAGTTAGAAGTGTGTGAAAAATAAAGAATATACAAATTGAGTGTTGTCTAATTTACAACTAATTTAAAGGCTTACAGACGCAGCACACGCCGAAGCCGAGTGCGCAAGGCCCGTGTGAAGTCCCTCCTTCGATTTTGCACTCATAGGCGTTCATGCAAATGCCTTTCCTGCGTTGGTCGTTCGAGAGGCATTCCTCTTCAACCGGCACCGGGAAAAAATTCAAAACTGATGGAAACTTTGATTGGAGGATTTTGGCGTGACAGGAAATACGAACCTTTGGGTAATCTTGAAATGTTCAATTCGGGGTCGACTCGATTGTTGTTGTCGTTCCAAATGTCGAAATTCGGCAACATTGGCGTTGCCGTTATGAATTCGAGGAGAAGAAAGCAAAGTTTCTTCATTTTTGTGAGGAGATTTGTTGAGGAGCACGTGCACGACTAACAGTTTCGAGCATCTTCTTCTCAGTGCAGATTTTCTAGGTCAATGGGTCGGTTACACTTCTTACATAAACTTGAACTTGTGCGGAATTTCCGGCCCGAGGAAATTACACAAATTGGCTCGTTAGAAAGTTTTAATGAATGGGTGAAATTAAAGAAAAGTGTTTGCAGACGAAACGTGGAGAGCTAATAAACAAGCAGTGCTTTTTTTTAGGAAAAAAATGATCAAATACAATACAAAAAATACAAAATGTCTACTGTCTACAAATTGGCGCATAAGCTCTTCAGCTCGCTTAGCACATTTCTAGAAAAATAACAAAAAGAAATCCCTACAATTATTCTTACAGCAAAATTAAGAAGTAAAGTGGAGTTTTTTTTCTCTTAATTTCTTAAAATATTTTTAATCGATGATAGAACCAAGAAACATCCTCTACTCTTCAAGTCAACGAAACTGAAAATGATTTATAATAATCATCGACATTAAATTTTCAAAATGTGATTTTTATAATTATCCAAAAAGCTAAAAATTTGATCTGGCAACATAGTAAAAAAAATCCCCAGTTACAATGTAACTATGTACACCACAACAATAAACACGCACAAAATTTTGGGAAAAAAATTTTTACTTTCAAAGAAATGATAAAATCGTATATTGGTTGGTCATTATTTTATTTAGAGATTAATGAAGAATTCCGATTTTTGAGCTCCTTGCCAGTTATGGGATATAAAAAAATGCTTAAAAATCTTGATCAGGGCCGCGCCAACCCGGGTGGCAAGATTTTCTCAATTTTGATTATTTGTTTTTTTGATTCGACGACGTGCTAAAAAGTTGAGAAAAAAACTCATTTTGGACTAATTTTTTTTTATAAAAAAACTGACTTGTTAAGCGCTTGAATCTGTTTAATAAAATTTTTGATATTTTTTGAGGAATGTTCGTAAAATAATCTGAACTGCATTATCGATAAAACGCCGCGAAGTAATGTCATTTTTATCATTTATCTTTGTCATTTTGACGAAATTTTGCTTAATCCTAAATAACTGCGTTTTGAATGAAAAACGTGCTAATAAATAGTCGATTTTTTTTATAATCAACTGTCAAAGACTCGTCAGGTTGGCATTACCATAAATAGTAATTTTTTTGAGTTAAAGTTGGTACATTTTTTACCTGGCAAATTCAGTTTAAAAATCTTTATAATAAAAATTAATAAAAAAAATAATAAAATAAAACGCTTAAGATAGTAAAACGCAAAACATTTTGTAAAATTCGGTGAGGAATTTTACAATTTTAACTTTTCAATATTTATTTGAGTATGGAAAAAAATCAAATTTTCCTAATTGAATTAGGACAAGTTGAACTTTTCCACACTTAAATTGATTATTAATATTAAAAATTTGAATTTCTCACTGAATTTTGGAAAATCTTTGTGTTCAACTCGTCAAGAAAACTGATTTTTACTACACATTTATAATGTTTTTTACATCGGTTTTGCTTCACGTCTAAAATGAAAAAATTCACTTTTCCAATTTAATTGCACAAAAAGCTATTGACATCTAGGCTCATTTTGAATAAAATTCCTCAAAACAGTCGCATTTTTATTTAAACAACGGTTGAAAGAAGCAAAAATATTGAAATTTTTATAGGTTAGTAAATTTTCGTTCTGTTTTAACAAAATCTCGCTTAAGCGGTCCAAGAAAGCAAAAATAACACCTTTTGCGACATAATTCTGCGATTTTTCGGCGTATTTTTGATTAAATTTGTCAAAATAATTTCTGAATTTTTTGGCTGAACAACACATAATAAAACGCTTGAAAATAATGAGAAATAACATAATTTTTAGCTAATTTGCTAATTTAGTGCTTTTTCGTTGTGTTTTAACAAAAAATCGCCAAAAAAAAAGGGTTTTGTGCCACAAAAAGGCACAAAGAACACATTTTTGACCCAACTCAACGATTTTTAAGCAATTTTGATGCAAAGTGTAAAAAAAGTATTATCTGTTTCAAAGCTATAAAAACGCCAACGTCGCATTTTCTCTCAAATTAACCGTTATAAATTATTTATGCATTTCAAAAAATGAATAGCTAATGAAATTTATAGTTCCAATGAGAGATCTAATCATTAATAACAATTTTACAATTTTATCAATCTTATTTAAAAAAATAATTCGGTAAAATGCGACGTTGGCGTTTTTATAGTTTTGAAACAGCTAGTAAGTTATTATAAATTAGTACGTTAGGTTTCAAAAGGGGGCGGCAAAATGTAAAATGCACCCGGGCGTTGAAAGGACCTGGCGCGGCCCTGATCTTGATAAGGTAAAGTAGTACTTCCAATCAAGTACCTAGGTTTTTCGTTTAATATTGATAATGACATGTTTTCGAATCTTGTAATTTTGTTGAGAATGTTCGCTTGTAAGGCGGTGATTAATTGTTCAGGTGAAAAATCGTTTTCAGTACTGAAATGAGTAAAAGAATACCGTTGATTAGGTATTTAATCTTGAAAATTAAATCTTCTTGAATCATCAACAGGCATTGTATTTTTAATTATGTATTATTACTAATTATTATTAATTATTATAATTATTATAAATAAACTTAAAGGCATTGGCAACTTAAAAAATAACTTTGTCTTAAATGACGGTACTGAAAACGCTTATTACAGTAGTGAAAACCGTTTCTCTATATCTGCTCTCTAACTCAAGTTATTTCGATTTAAAGTTGAAATTACGACGTCATAACCGCTTATTGAGCGTTTGGTCCAATATTAAGATCAAATGGTTTTTGACTTTTAAGTGACACTGACAAAGTTTATCAAAACTTGACAAAATTCCTCAGATGTTTTCGCGAAGTTTAAGACAACAAAAATTAGTCAAAAAAGTGGTTAATTTTTGATTTTGTGAAAGATGTGTGAAAAATTTTCAAATATCTGTCACGTTTTTAGTGATTGAGAAGGTTCAGTGATAAGAGGATTCTATGATGAGAGGCGGTTACGACGTCACGATTTCTTTCTTTCGAAGCGATTATCTCGCTTTTTTCATCGCAGGAAATTTTGAAAAGAACCTACTGGTATAGAACGAACGATTTTTTCAATCTCCGTTAAAACATAAAACAGGTAAAATAAATTGCCAATGCCTTTAAGGAGCAATTTTACATTCATTGTGAATTGTGATACCTACTTAATAGTACTATTATCAAAATTATTAAAAAAAAGAAAAGCATCGAATGATATGATATAATATTTATTACTATTATATAATATTATCATTCGATTGTAAACTCTAAAAAAGTTTTGGTAAGATATACTTACTAGAAAAAAATCAACGGGCGCACAGTGTAAAGTGCCATACAAAATAAATTTAAAAAAAATTAAAATTAAGCAAATCGAATGTTTAGGGTCGGTTTAGGAATCACAATTAAAATATAAATATAAATTGCTGTCACAAACACTAATTTTTGATAAAAAGTTAATTGAATGTTATAAATATTAATTTTAAAGAGAATTTTTTTAAGCAACCCAATTAAAAGTCCACTTCAAATATTTTTATTTTTTTGTTAAAATGAACCGTCTGATTATCTTACAAAAAGCACATGATTTGATTTAATTTTTATTTGAGATTTTTTATTGGATTATTAACTTGTAATTAGCAGTCATTTCGTTTTTCCTGCAAAATTTTTGTCTTTTTTATATTTGCTGTCATCATTACATTATCACTCCAAAGTTATCATTTTCTGACTTAAGTACGCGATGTTCGGAAAATCTTCGTTTTGCCTTATTGTGGGGCGGGGCGAAATTTTTTAGGGCTTTGAGAGTTAAAATAGATTAATACACCATTACACCACTGGTTTCCTGAAACATTCTCTATAACGCGTTCCAGAGAGAGCTTATGCGCTATTTTGTATACCCGCTGTAGACAGAGAAGTGAAACAAATTATAAGACACTCGGTAGCAACCCTTAATTGAAATTTGTGTCAAAGAAAACCACTTTATAAATGCAGCATAATTACTGATAATTTAACAAACCAAAGCGATGATGAAAAGAAAATGAATGCGGTCCTTGAACCAAATAAAAAAAGACAGGTTTTGTTATAATTCTCGCGTCCGTTTTTATTTATTTGGGTCGTAAAAAAATCCGATCGCGGTATAAAAATTCAAAAACAGTTGTGAAACCTTTGTAATGATGTCATATGGTATTAAACCGACCCAATTTCGAGGGGCGTCGGCTCTACCGACGAAAACGAAAGTGTAATAACACTCCCTCAGGCAAGCCAAGACAATATATAAAAACCTCCCGACGAAAAATTAACACAAACACACAACATGGCTTTCAAAGTAAGTGCACACCAATTTTGTACACATATTTTTTTAAATTCGTGTCTTTCAGTTGGTAATCCTTGCCGCCGCTTTCGTTTGCGCCAACGCCGGTCTTTTGCCGGCCGCCGCCCCCGCGGTGGCTTACTCAGCCGCCCCCGCTGTCTCGCACGTGTCTTACGCCAGCCCTGCGGTGTCTTACGGGGCCCCAGCGATCACCTCCCAACACTCCAACACTTTCCGCAGCTTTGCCAACTTGGGCCAAGTCTCCACCTACTCAAAGACCATCGACACCCCCTTTTCCAGCGTGAGCAAGGCTGACGTGAGAGTCTCTAACCCCGGGTTCCAATACGCCGCCCCCGTGGCCCACGTCGCCGCCGCCCCCGTTGCCCATGTCGCCCCCGCCCCCGTTGCCCATGTCGCCGCCGCCCCAGCAATCGGCGTGGCCTATTCTGCCGCCCCCGCCGTCTCTCACGTGACCTACTCCGGTTTAGGGTTCAGTTACGGATGGTAATTTTTTGATTCAAGGGATTATTTATTTTTGTATTTAATATGTTTGTAAATAAAAAAATTAAAATATTGTGGTTTTTTTCATTATTTAAAGTTGCGCGCGTTACAGTTCCATGGCAACAACCAATGACAGTGCTTGATTTGCGTCGTTACCATAGCAAGATAAAGAGTAATGTGAACCATGGCCAACTTGCATCAAATGTCGCTGCAGTCCATTAAGGTCGTAACAAACCGCCGGTTCTAACCTAAAAATTTTCTCCTTAAGTAGCTCTATCTGCTGGGAAAAATGAAAACCAAAACCAAGCCCAGAAAACATGTGACCAATTACAATCCGTAAAAATTTTAATTTGTTGTGTTGGTCAGTGCTATATTTACATATGGGCTAAATGAACTACAGCCGAGGGCGGCAAAAATATATTTATTTTGATTTAAAAAAATACCTAGTAAATAGACAGGTTGCATTTTTTAAAATTAATTGATCAGATTTTTAGTTTTCGTCGTATTTTTTTTTATTCCCAAGTTTTTAATTGGATATTCAATTCAATTCATATTATTATCGAAAATTCACGATGAGTGATAGTAGAAAAAGCCTGAGAAGTAAACAATACAGTAAAAGGTCTTTGAAAAAAGTCAGCAGCACCGTAATAGGTATAGAAGTCATAAAAATGACTACGTTTTTTGAAGAACAAAAACTTTTTAAATAAATACAGGTTGACTTTTTAATAATATTTAGAAAATAAAGGAGATAGTTAAAAATCTAGTGTATGCTTGGTGACATTACAAAAAAGTATTTCAGGTTTTTAAATTTAATTTAATTTTTTAAATTTAATTTTCAGAATTCTCTTGCATTTTTAGAAAACTTGTGCTTGAACTGGATTTGTTGTTTCATTCAAATAAACTGTTAAGAGAGTTAAGGAATTTTAGAGAAAACCAACTGATAAAAAGCATGAAGATAGAAGCAGATGCAAATTTATTGATTTGTTTTTATCAGATTCAATGCTCGAATTTGTTTGATGTCTTTGTTATCTGTTGTAGGGTAGTGTATATTGAAACATCAATCTCTCTAACATTTTTTGAGCAGTTTAACAGTTCATTTGAGATGTCACAAGAGGGGTGTACCATTTAAAATTTTGAAGGGCAACTGGTATTACAAATTGGTCAAGTACTACAAATTTCTAAAGTAGATACAACAAAAAATGTCCTATCAATAAAAATTGTCTTTATTCAAAGTTATTTTTTTTAATGTTATCATTGTCAGGGCGGCATAAATACGCCACTGAAGTTGGCCATGTGTAAACAAACCGTTAGGAGGTGGAGAAAAAGCGATAACACCTGGTTTAAATGAAATAATTTATTTGTCGATTTACAAAAAAAATATAGGCAGCCAATATTATGTACAGACACTAGTCTTCGTGCTCGAAACAGGTTGACGTTATTATTACATAAATTTCGCAAATTATAGGACTAAAAATTTCTTTACATGATTTCAAACAGTCACCATCCAGAATATTCATTTGTTATTACTTTTTTATGAATGAGAATAATATTCTGAACTGGTGGTGATTACAGAGTATTTGAAAAATGTCCAAATTTTCTATACATATAGCAAATTTCCTATTTTTCACATTAATAATTTTTACATGCATCACTACATAAATTGCATAAGCTATTTCAGGATTATATAGCATTTTCTTAATATATTTTCTAGTTTTTTTATTTATGATAAAAGTCAAGGCTCTTGAATCATTTAAAAGTAGTAAAAAACAAATAAAATCAATCGAAAGTGCAGAATGTTCTATGGCTAAAAGCAACAAAGATAAAATGCTAATTTTAAAAAATTCAAATAAAAAACTGTGTAAAGGCACTGTCATTCGAAATAAATAAAAGTTCGTTCGTGTATATTCTTAGCACCTGTTGCATATAAAAGATTTCACTAATTTCACATTATGGCAGTTTTACAGTGGAACAATTCTGATGTTTTGGTATTTTAGGATAAATCAAGCATATAAATACAAATAAATTAACACTTAGAATATACAACTTATATAAATTAAAAAACAAAGAAAATTATGTCATTTCATGACTACATAGGAATTATAAATTGAGCCTCAATAAGAATAAAATGTTTACAACTCACTTCTCTAACTACTTGTTGTTTTAATTACAAACAGGTTTAGATAATATGGTACAATTACATAACATTGCTTTAAGAATGTGAAATAGAAATATATATAATTACACTAACTTGGTTTACCATCATTGTAGTAGTATATAAAATATCTTTTTTAGTGATGATACTAGTTTTAAAAATTTTCACTAGTCGCAGATGGGGAAATAATTCACTAATGATTGTACCCCATGATCTGGAATGCTGATCTTCATTTACATTTCTTCAATCTTCAGAGATCTAGTAACATTTATTGTGTATACATTGAATAAGACAAACAGAGAGGTCGCACAATCGCCTCCTCTGATTTTCTAGCTCTTAAGGGGAGGTGATATGTTTACAAATTACATTACTCTAATATCCTATAATTTGCAAAAAAATCCAAACATGACACGTTTCCGTTTCAAACAAACAAAACCAAAACAAAATTTCACTATCTCGTCTACATGAAACATCCAACAATTGTTTAATTCTTATACATATACATAATAATATAAGCAAGTCAACCGGATATGACAAGTCCTTGGTAACCCTACAATTACCTAAAAATCAGTCTCTTTTTCAATGTTTAACTTTCGCATTGGTCGCCGCCACCGAATTGTGCTTCAACCCTTCACTCTTGACGAAATCAATCGCCGCATAAGTTAACGTCACTTCCCCTTGCTCCCCCCCACTTCCTTTCACCGTCCTCGGACTGCGATTCCCCTCATCCAAGTCCAAGCTCGCGTAATGCATATGCGCGGAACTGACCGACGCCGGCCGAGAACCCCCGATCGTCGAACACGACTCGCTCGAACTCGGCCTTAAAACCTCATAAGCCCGCCCCTCGTCGTCGTTACTCTCATTGATTGGCCGAAACTCCCCCACTCCCGGCTTCGGATCGTAATTCACGTAATCGGATTTGTCGAAATCCATCGGTATATAGTCGGGCGTGGCTTTCGACGGACTGTTCAGACTAATCGGGAAAATGGTCGAGGAACTGGAAGGCGTGTTGATACTCGAACTTGAACTGTCCTTGGAATCGTGGGGCGTGGCCTCCACGAGCGGTAGATACATGGTGGGCGGGGTTCCGGTCGAGTGCTTGCGCGCGAGGAGGAGCGAACGCGCCCGCTGCGGATTCTGAATGTTGATTGGCTCCGACCGGTTCTTGTCTTTCTTGCGATTGGGGCGCTTCTTCGTGTTGTTAAGCGACATGTTGGCGTAGTCTTCGGTTAGTTGGGTGGAGTTATGGCCACGCCCGAGCGACATCTCCACGTAACCTTCAGGCGTGCCGGGACTTCCCGGACTTGGTAATTTTTTCGTGAAAGTCATTGATAAATAGTCACTGTGATTTTTTCGAGGGTCCATTTCCATGTAAACTTCGGTTTGTGGGGGCGCCACTGTCGTGGCTGGGGAAATGTACGACGGTTTTGCCGGGGAAGAACCGGATGACATGTCGACGTATGGTGACGTTTCGGGTTTACGGCCCGGTTTCATTTCCACATAACCGGAATTAACCGGTTTCATGTCCATGTAACCGGAGTTATGACTGAAATCCATTTCCATGAGATCGTCCATTGGGCCGATGGAATTGTACGAACCCTGACCACGGGAATTGGTCAAGATGGGTGCACTTGACGATTTGGTACCAGGATGGTGGTACCCATGTGGTGGTAAAACTCTAGATGGTGGTTTTTTTGAACCGACACTTAACGCACGTGCACGCAAATTATCGCTATTTCCGCCCATTTCCGTATATTTTTTATACCGTTCCGGTTTGGAACCGACCGAATATGCACGAGCTGGTCGTCCGTCATCATCGGCCAAATACGACGTGACCTTCTCAAGTGGATACTCCGCAAATCGCATATCAGTTGAGGGAGTCCCAGAAGTGACGCTGCTCATACTTGCCGTTGGTGAATTATGATGCCGTCCCCTGGGTGACATATCCACATACCCATCATCCGAACTGTGCAACGTCATCGAAATATAATTATTGTAAGGTGGACTATCAGGACAATCCTCCTCGGCAATCGCCTCGTCCGGAGTCAATGAGTGTCCGTAACGTCCCAAGCTCGGCTCCATTTCCGTACAAACGTCCGTTTCATCGGTCAAACTGTACGAACTTCCTGCCGAATCGGTGGAGCATGGGGGACTCACCGGACTGCCTAATGGCGGACTGTGCGAAATGTCACGACCGTATAGCGATGCCGGCCGATAAGGATTCAAGTGGCGGTGATTCCCCTCGGATGTGGTTCGTGCCCGGGATGGCATCGAGTCGCAACGTTCCCGGCTCATACCTGCAAGAAAAACACGGTAGGTAATCAAAATGATGACAGATAGCGATGTTCCAACTTTCCCTCTTCGTCTGCGTTGATTGACAGTAATACACGGTGTTAAAATGATTGGTATCTAGTTAACTTTGTAATTTATTTACATCACATTTACATGTGCCGCTCTACGTAAATGAATCCACTGTCAATAATATAATGTCAAAACCACGATCATAAAATTGGCAGGTCTGGAAACTCCATTCATAAATACGAAACTGAAGCATTTTTCCTAGATCACGGTAGCTATGGAGGGCAACTATACCCGTGGCGCCCTCACACGGTAATTTATATCAGTCTCCAATTTGGAATGGAATTTTGTATTATTCCAATAGTTTTTTGGATAATCTTATAAAACTCTGTCATTTTGTTCTTGTGACATCCATTTTTGTGTTGCTCACTTGCTTTTGGATAATTATCCCGTTATTTTTGCCAACTTTACGCACAGAACCTCTAGGACTTGATTACCTCTTTTAAAATGTTATTTTATATTAAAAAAGATAAGTTATTAATGTCTACATTACTGCACAGAAAGCATTTTTGAAAAGAAAATGCAAATAATACACACTTGCGAACGTCTCACGTGGCCCTCCTTGCAGTTGTAAAAATCTGTTTCTTCTGATAGATACTTTCTTTACCAATTCTAGACGTAATATTCGAGTTTGTCCAATCATCTACCTCAAAAATTTGCTGTTGATGAGTTTCTTATATTTAGAGTAAAATAAAGGCCAAAAGACCGGTTAATGCACAAATAAAGTTATGTTTCCATCTAAATGTTCCAGTTCGCAAACCAAAACTCGTCTACCACATTTATTTCTCGTTTCTTCATTCATAAAAACCCAGTTTCATCGTAGTATCCGCTAGAGGCGCCATGGGTATAGTAGCCCAAATAGCCACCCACGATCCAGGAAAAAACTTCATTTTTCAGACATGAGTTTCCAGACCTGCTAATTCTAAGACCGTGGTTAAAACTGTCAGTTATGAAATTCACAAATTGTCAATTAATTACATTCAAAAGGTTCGTTAAAAAGCAACTACACTGTACAGGGTGGTGCATTTTGATGTCCAAATAGGAAGTCTCCGAAACTAAGAGGTTTAGAGAAAAACATTATACAATTACTTTTTTTACAGAGAATTTAATAATGTTATCAGCGTTTTTTTTAACCATTCGTTTGTTTAGCTGTAAAAAAGGTGTATTTTTTTAAAAGGGGTCATAGTTGGCTATGACACTTTCGAAAAGCTTATTTTTTCTGAACTGAAAACAATATACAAGCTGATTCAAAAGTACCGGACAATCTCTCCGGTGTTGATAAAGGACATCAAACTGAATTAAAAGTTCTTACGACAAAAAATTGTTTGAACCTTTTTTCACGAGATTTATAGCTCTTCAAAGTTAAACTTTTAAGTTAAGTTTTTGGTGCTTCAGATCATATTGTTTTGACTTTAGTGCCTCTTGCAACAATAAACAAATACCTGTTGAAAAAAATCAACAATTAATGTCTCATAATGTACAAAACAATTAAAAAACTTCGACAATAAATTAAATTCGACATCATAGGAAACAAAAGAGCAATAATTGATACCGTTGCTAAGGAAAACAAATTAAAAAATATATGAAAATTAAGTTGCTAGAAAAAAATTTGACTTCATATTTGTATTTAACTGAAGGTCTTTTATCACCACCCGAGGGTATGTCCGTCACTTTTGAGTCACCCTGTAAATACTGTTGTTTGGTAATTTTAAATACTTCTGATAAAAAAATATATTTAAAATATGTGAAAGTAGTTGGCCATGGAAAAATTATTTCGCATAAATTATAAAAATAAGCTATGTTAAATTTATTTTCAATTGAACAAATATACGATCGACGTAGATTTTAGTTACATAAAAAATGTACAGAAAATTGAAAACGATGTGTCACTACCATTTGATAACATTTTTATGATTTAGTGAAGTAAATGTAGATGACATTGATAATGTTATGTATTTTATTACCGCAGATAAGATTTGATTTTGGTGTATGGATTGACATTTTTTTGTAAAACAAAATTTCATTGACAGGCAATTAAGAAAATTAAGAAAATTTTTCTTTTTCTGGCATTTCATATTTAATTAGAAAATAGAATGACAATGTAAGCTGACCATTTCAAATTTAAAAACAAATAATTTTTATTAATCGCAAAAGATTTGATCTAATAATAATTTATTATGCTGTTTTTGGATTAATAAGTGTTTAAATAGTTTAAAATTAAAAAAGTGTTTAAGTGTTTAAAATTATTATACGAGTTTTACAAGACGTTCTATTGTGGCACGAATGAGTGCCACAATTAAGTCTTATAAAACGAGTGTAATATACTATTTTTTCTATTTTCTATTTTTGTTGTTTGTTTTTGTTTAGTTTAGCTTAACAAAATCTGTTCAAACTATTTCCTCTTAATTTTGTTAATTATTCGGGCTTTATCAATAAACGACTTGACGCTGCTGACAGATTACACACTATGACTGATGACATGCAGCCCAGCACTGCCAATATAACTCCTAAAAATTTACTAAAAGGAGTTGCACAAAAGTTCTCTTAGTGAAACTACTTTCGGTTTCTCAATGAACAATTTGTGAAACCAAAGTAGAAAAAAATCATTAAATTATAAATATTTATTGGGTAATATGGGGTGTTCAATGTTATAACGAAATAAGTCCAATTTTAGTCATTTTGAGAAAAATATAGAAGCGTATGCTATAAAATCTTCTCTTTCAAATGCAATAATTGGTTTCGCAATAGATTGGTTTATTTCAATGTTATTAAACAATTTTGTTATAACACCGAACATTTTTGAATATTTATAAAGTGCAATAATGAGATACGTCCATCAATTGTTTTTTCTCTACAAGTCTACAAATTAATATTAAACTAAGTGTTTTCCTTAAATTTTAAGACAATATTCTTAAAGGGGTAGTTTTTATTAAACAAAATTGTTTAAATTGTGCTTCGTTCTGACTCTTGGGTTTGAAGGTGTTTCTATTAAATAAAAAACAATTAAAAAAAATATAAAATGTTTACGTTACTCTTAAGAGACTACTGTAAAAATTTCATTAATTAATTAATGGAGAAAGTGTAAAAATAAATAAAAACTTTTAAGGGTTGCTACCCCTTGTGTCCGTTTGCTAGAACGCTGAGAGAACCTTTAGAAGTTTTTTATCACGAGTTCCCGGGCTTATAAGTTATGTAGAAATAAAGTTCTTAAAAAAACCGGGAAAAAAAGACAGTATTAACATTGGATGGACAAAACTTCAACGGGTTAAACATTAAAGAGTTTCTAATTTAAAAAAAAACTGTCTGTATAACGTCTTTGTTTCTAATGTGTATCTTTTATAATAAAGAAAATATGAAGTTTTTGAGATTTCGCTAAAATCTCAACTTTTGTTTGTAACTTGAAAGCAATAGACGATAGCGGGATGTGATTTAGACCAAAATTATTTTCTCAAAAAACGGACTGAATGTGAATGTGCCACTCATTTTTCTATAAACCTCTAAGTTTCGGAAATCCACCATTGGAACATCCAAAATGCACCACCCTGTACACGAAAACACTTCTATTAAAGAAATAGTAAATAATTATTGAGATGTTTCATTATGTTCTTGTAAATTTTAGGCACAAAATACAAAAACAATTGTTTCGCAAACAAAATTTAGCAGTTTCAAACCAAAACATAGGTTCCATTGGAGCGCAGATTCGTAGCTCCCCCAACGGTCATTTTTTTTAACCCTGGGCAGACTTTATTGGACTGTGATTACTGCCAATCAACGGTTTTGACATCTTCGATGGGAGTAAAAAGGGCAATGATTGATAATGCGCATGATACGTACATTTGGGGCGTTTTCGTGAGTGCGAGTGATCAGAAAGAGGTGCAGGATTCGCTAAAGGCAGTGATTGAGTGCGCTGATGGCTGATGACGCCACAATGGGTTAGACTACCTGCTGGAGGACAAACATCCCGATAAAACAAAAATGACACGAAAAAGGACCTAAAGTGAGGTTCGGTCAAAGGGGCCGGCCCGGCCCTGTTAAAACCAAACCTCACTATTTGTTGTTTTTTAAATAAGAAAAACGGGCCTGTTTTGTGCCAAAATGTTTGTTAAGCAACAATTACAGACCTGATATTGAATGTCGGCGTTCTGAAGCTTTGGTTCCTCTCTGGATTAGATGTTGATAAAAACTGGCAACACCGCTCACTGCAAGCCCCATGCAACCACATATTAGCATATTTAACAGCGCTTTGTCTCTTTAAATTATCAACCCAGATGGTTTAGAATGCGTCATGAGAGATTAGACATGAAATTAACCCAACACCCACAAAAAAAAACACCAGACAAACCCTTGCGTATGCAACCAACAATGCATCAAGGCGTTTGACGCGTTGCATACACTTGAGGGAAGGGAAAAGGATAAAAATCATACCGAGAGGGTGCTGCGTGGAGCTGCCCGCGGGAATGACCTGAGTGTCACTAGTGTGGAACACATCTGGAAGTTAAAGGAGGAAAAACACTACTAAAAACTATACTACGAACGGTGGGACAGAGACAGAATAGGAGACAAATTATTAAAAATTGATCCAAGAAGGGAATTGGCACCCCTTCTTGCACCAGACTCTCCAACTACGAATTTTTTTACCTGGCGGTAGAAATATATGACATTTCGGTGCGATGTGAATTTTTCGCGTCATGTTGGGTTTGGAGGATTCGGTGGCCGAAGAGGAACGATTTCGGCTTTTCGGGCCTAATTCGTCCTTGCTGCTGCTGTTGGTAGACATGGCACTGGAGAGAAAAATGCAATTCGTCAGGTTGGCAACAGTCATATTGACTTGAGTGACGCCGTCAGTGTTGCCAATGATACAATTAAGTTTTGCAAATCATCGACGACGTCACTTGGCAATTAGAACAGCTGTTATTTATTGTTAGGCGCCAGTGATAAATTTCACGTAGATAATCGCCGCGTTATTATAAATTTTAAAGTGTATTACAATACAAATAAACAAACAAAATATTCCGAAATTGTTATCAGCGCAACATTGTTGTTATCACGCTGTTTAAATGCCCGTGTAAACACGCCGCGTCGCCTAAAACAACAAATTTTTAATTTTTCTTAAATTGGCACTTTTGTTTCAATGGAAATTAAAAATGTGTTCGATACCGGTAGATTTTTTTCAAAATTTCCTACGATGAAAAATAGGCGAGTTAATCGCTTTGACGTCACAACCGCCTTTCACCACAGAATCCCTCTAATCACTGAACCCTCTCAATACCAGAAACCTGACAGATAATTGAATATTTTTCACACATCTTCCACAAAATCAAAAATTAACTCCTTTCTAGACTTTTTTCTGTTCTAAATTTTGTTTCGAACTTCGCAAAAACACCTGAGAAATTTTTTCAATTTTTGATCAACTCTGTCAGTATCTAGCGGCGTATTTAAGTCCAATGCCGCCCTGATGGGCTACTTAATTTTACCTCCCTTGATAAATTTTCTTCAAAAAAAAAACAAAATTATTGGCTAATTCAGAAAGTAAGGAAAAATTTACATACCCTGAAAAAAATCAATTTTTAAGAAATTTAGAAATTTGTACGACTTGACCTCTGTTAATATAAATGGTACACTCCTTTTGTGACACTGTTGAACTGCACAAACTGCTCGAAAAATGTTAGGGATATTGATGTTTTAATATACACTAGGTATTCTATACATCTACAACAGTTAAAGAAGTCTAACATTAAACAAATTCTATCAAATTTCGAGCATTGGAATTGAAAAACAAATGAGTTAATATGAACCTATCTGCTTTTAACTTCATTATTTTTATCAGTTGATTTTTTCTCTAAAATGCCTTAACTTTTTTTCAATAAGTTTATTTGAATGAAACAGCAAATTCAGTTCTAGCACAAGTTTTCTAAAAATACAAGTTAGTTCTGAAAATTAAATAAAAAAACCTGAAAAAATTCTTTGTAATGTCACCAAATATGCACTAGATTTTTAACTATTTCCTTTGTTTTCTAAGATATTAAATAATAATCAGCCTGTATTTATTTATTTTTCTTCTAAATTACTTTGTCGCTGACTTTTTTTAGACATTTTTCTGTATTGTGTATTACTCAGGCTTTTTCTACCATAATAAGAATTGAAACAAAAAACTTCCTAAAACTCATTCTAAAACTAAACTAAAAATCTTATCAATTAATTTGAAGTAATGCAACCCGTCTATTTACTAGATATTTTTTTTAAATTAAAATAAAGATATTTTTGCCGCCCTGGGCAATTGGACCAAATGCTCGAGAGGCGGTTATGACGTCATAATTGCAGCTTTAAGTCGAAATAACTTGAGTTAGAGAGCAGATACAAAGAAACGGTTTTCACTACTGTATAAGCCTTTTGTATTCTTTTAAAACAAAGTTGTTTTTTAAGTTATGTATTCAAACGTAAAATTTTAATGCAAAAAAGTAATTCGTTTATGACGGAGCGGCCGCTAAATTGCCGTCACCTGTACCAATTTGATATAATAACAATTGCTCAGTGTTGCCAATAGATTACCACTGGCATCCGATAATATTTGTGCAACACTTGAAAATCGTCGAAATACACACACACACGCGGTGGGCGTGATCGATTTCCTTGAATTGTTTACCGAAAGAAATACTCAAAAATAACGAAACCGGAATAGTCGAGTTTATTTATTTCGGTTGCCAGCACTGAACGAAATAAAAAATTCTTACTGAAAAACGGTCGAATGCACATTTTGGGCAATGTTGTTGTCTTCCGTTTGCATCCATAATTCGCCGGCTCCCAAGGTGCTTGATCTACCAATCTGTAAAAAAAAACAACACCAAGGTCAGTCTTGTAATTCCCCTTGAACTTGGTAATTGCTTATCTTTTATCCAGAACGAAATTTAACACCGTGTGTTATTTTAAGAACGCAAGAAATTCGTTGTTTTGTCTGGTGCAAAGTTGGCAACGTGTCAATTGTGTTGGTATTACTGTTACTCACCTCCAAGAAGAAAAAATCGCGGAGATTTCCGCAACTTCGAATATTCGAAAGGTTCAGTTCGATTGTTGGTTTTTCGCAGTCTCTTTTGATCAGACTCAAAGTCTTGTCGGTAAGACAGAGGCGGTAATTTCCGGTAAGGCCGGCATTTCCGAGGCCTCGATTAAGTACGGTCACTTGCCACACGTGCTCTGAAACAAAACATCAATTTTTACCAAATTAGAAAAATCCACAAATTTCTAAAAATAGCCAACTCCTTTATTAATAGAATTTTTCTGTTATTTTGATAACCACCACGCCCCGTCCTTGACTTATCTCGCATATTTATCACAACAGATGATCATGCCGTTAATTTTTGCATTCCTCGGATCTTTTTGCAGCAAAACCGTTAAAATAATCAATTGACGTATGGTTGTTACGCACTTACGACAACAGGAAACAGATAACACGGTGAATTATTCATGAAATGAACAGCCCGATCTTCAAACATTCACAAAACGAAACAAAAAAAATCGCACGAAAAGTAGGTCTTTCCGTCTGCCCGTCAGTCTGAACTTCAACGAGATTATTTATAATTGTCAGTGGGCGC
Organism: Tribolium freemani; assembly: GCA_939628115.1. NCBI lineage: Eukaryota > Metazoa > Arthropoda > Insecta > Coleoptera > Tenebrionidae > Tribolium > Tribolium freemani. The sequence continues at coordinate 11,849,942 of OW626790.1, forward strand.
TTAAAACGGTCTGCCAAATCAATTTCGAGCCAAATCGAGAAAAATTCAAGTGATTCACCGGGAAATAACAGTCGCTGGAATTGTCAAATTCCAGTGGCGTAGCTATTTTCGAAAGTCTCAAATTCTTGTTTACAAAACTGCGATTTTTCGCAAAAATTTGGTCGAGTGAAAGTACTGACTCGATTACGGACGAGTGGAAAAAATCCATTTTTACACTTGCGGTGGGCGTTATTTACGCAACCGATAAACAATAATTAATGCTGAAAACAAAACGATACGACCGACAAACAATTCTCGTCAAGAGTGACTAATTTCGAACGTTGTTTACCGACTATGTTGTAAACAACATAATCACATCACATGAAAACATCCTGGAGCAGTGCGAACCATCATTAGATTTAATACACCAAGAATGAAAAAAAATTAAATATTCGAGGACCACGATACAGTTAGACTACGTCACTGTGCTATTTTTATTATTCATTTTCTGTAATTCCATCAAAGACAATGGGCGAGATTTTGATGATAGAACAACGTAAACACGTGACGTCAGTGCGGCACTAAAAATACCGACAATTCGCTTTTGAAAGGCGCCGAATTGGGTGACATTGTTAATTATACCGTGCGGTGCGAAAAACAAATTAAAAAAACTATTTTTACGACGCTCGGTATAACGTTTACGACCAGTGTCCTACTTATTTTCCGCTCGTTAATGAATAATTGCCGAAAGTAAACAGTTTTTTCAATCGAAGAAAATTTCTTCAGTTTTCTCAATAAAATCGATCGCGATCTGTTTGTGGTTGAGTTTCCGCGTAATCGCAGTGTAAATAAATATGGGGAATCACACCTGTCGCAAACCGTTGCACTTTGAAGCATCAACGTGGCGCCTGCGAAACAATTTCGACGCTCTAATCGCCTCAATTAACAATTTTTTTTATGCAAAGTAAAGTAATTGCGATAAAAAATGTTTGGTCGTGAAGGTCTAAAAGTTGTGTTTCTCACAGAGGGATCGGGCCACTTTTTCCGGTTCTCTTGGGAATAGACAAATTTGCATTTTCCGGTCGGATTTTAAACCACCTGTTTGAGGTTTTGTCACAGATAAAACGCTAATTGGTGGGTTCTTTATTGTATTGTGTCAATGGAACCGCTCTCGTTTCTTACAATGCAATTTAAACACGCGTCCGGTTCCTCTCCACCAACGGAATCGACAAATTAAGAGGCCAGACTTAAGATTCGGAGATAGGGCAAAAGCAATGTAAAAGTTTGAGATAACACAAAATAAAGTTTTTTAATTTTTTTGTTTAAAAAAATATTTTTTTAACTTTAAAACTATAGATTACAATTTGTTTTCGGAAATCCATAAAAAATTATTAATTTAATTTTTGTCAAATAATAAACTTTTAAAATTTTAACTCCATCAGTGCATTATCTATCCTTTACAGTAGCTATCCATTACTACCCAGCTAGCAGGTAGCAGGTGGAAAAATATGCAAATTTTTGGTAATAATCTAAACCAAGTGTCAGCAAGATTCTAGTAAAAATAAATGTCCATTGGAATAAAAGGAACATTTGCTGCAATAGTTGCGGTTAATCACAATTGAAATGTTCGCATGGCTTTTCTCCATCATTTTCAGGAGCTGAAAATTTTTAGGGAAGTTGCCATTTCACACATTTATTTAATAAAATTATAATAATTACAAGTGGTCATAATCTTATCAATTGCAAATATTATAATTAGCATTTTTTAAGTGATTTATTACAATTACAGTTACATCTTTGTTACAAATTCTTTATTATTTTTATTAAGATAATTAACGTAAAGGACGAGATTTGAAAAGTTGATTGAGGTCCTATGAATGATCGACTGTGCTTTAATTTTTCAGATAAAATTAGCTGAAAACAAATTTCTTGAGTTTACGATTAGTTTACAATTCTCTGTTGGCTAAGTTTACTAGTAAAATTTTTTTTTCTCAACGGTTTCTCAAAGAAGAGGTTACCTATCAAATAAATACTATGTTTTCCCGCTGCACTGTCTTTTAATTGCAAATGAAATTATTTAGAACAAGTTTATAAAACAAAATTGGTAATGGTGGAATTTGAGTAGTACATGAAAAAATTGTAAAAAAAGTACGGAGTCGTGGTATTTATTTTAAAAGTAGTTATGTATAAAAAAATAAGGTTTTTATACTTTGCGTTTATAATACGTTTATTAACGTCTATCAGTAGAAGTCGTTTATGGCTAGGGTTGCCATAATTCGTCTGTAGTGATGCGAGATACAAAACAGTTTTTTAAACCATATTATGCTCATGAATATTTTAATATCACAGAAAAAAATACAAATAAAACAAAATTTTATTCAGGAAAAACCAGTATTTTAAGTCCCTTTTCCTTCAAATGTAGGATGGAATTCTATAGGTATTTCAGTCCATTTAGGAGGATAATTTAAGCTAATTCAGTCAAAATCATCCAATTTTTGAGCAATTGTGACCATTTTTTAAATATTCTACAGCGGTCTCAAGAAAATCTGCAACTTCTTTCTAAAAATTTTCTCTTGTTTCTAGTTCTGGGACAATCTTTTTCCAGACGATTTATTATTTGTCTTATTAAAATGCCTATAAATTTTGATTGTCTTCTTTCTGCAATATGTTTTCTGTCTCCGCTAAGAAACATTTTTTATTCACTTCGATTAGTGTGCTTCGTAGTGTTCGATTTCTCCACCTTTTTAATTTGATTGCTGGCAAATATCCTAATAACCGGTAAATTTACATTGTTTTGTTTCTAGGAGCATTTCTATGTATTAATAATTTCTTATAAAAATACTTTCTTTTGATAGCACAGAAATACGGGACAAAAATAGTACGTAACAGAAAACGGGATGCAATCTTCACATATGGTGACAGTCCCGTGTATGGCAACCCTATTTATGGCCTATTAAAGTAGTGTACTTTAATGAATTTAGGGATATTTAGTTTTCAAGAGTTTCATCGATAATGCGTGGAATACACGCACGATCGATTTAATCATCATTTCTACTTTATTTATTATTTATTACCGTTACCAACTGACACAAAATTCTCTAGGCGGCAAAAACATTTTTTTTTATTAAAATAAGAAAAAAGGGCGCAAAGTATAAAAAATAGCATAAAATACTCTTTTAATAAGGGTCTACGGCTCGTTTTCTAACTTGGGATTCGTGCGCCAAATCAACCCTTATAAAACTTGTTTTTTAATATACTATTTCCTTATTAATAGAATTTTTATTCATATTTTTACAATTATAATAATTATAAAGACGAAGTGATTTGATTTACTCACACATCGTTAAATGTTGAAAAAAATTAAGACACATTTATTTGTCATTACAAAAAAACCGCTGAAAATCAGAATTAAATCGTAAAAAGGAAAGTACATACAGTTCTTTTACAATTATTAAGACTATAAATGGTACTAATTAATAAAAATGGGACATTTCGACATTTCAATAATTTTGCAATTACAAATTCTGTTTTGGGGAGGTTTAATTTATAAAATAATAAGATGTTTTGCTGGTTCACTGTATTTTAATTGCAAAAAAAATTATTTATAACAAGTTTATATAAAAAAAATGGAAGGTAATGGTAGAATTGGAGTATTATATAAAAAATTGAAAAAAATGTATACCCAGACGCAGTATTTATAAAAACAAAATATGCAGAGTGAGTAAGTAACGCATAAAATTCATAATTCTTTTATTTTTCAAAAATAAAAAAAAAATGCAAAAAAAGGTAACTTAGCATTTTAATTGAGCTCAAATTTAAACTGACTGAATCAGTCATGGCGGCCAATATGGCGGCGCCATGCCGTCATCACAGAATTTTTTAAGTGGAAGGATATCATTTTTCTTGTATAATTAGAAGCCCTACTAATAGGCCTTTACGACTGTGCTACTTATTTTGAACCAATGAGGGAAAACAATTTTTGAAATTATTATAAACTGACGTATAAAATTCATATTTCTTTTATTTTTCATAAATAAAAAAAAATGTAAAAACAGGTGACTTAGCATTTTAATTGAGCTCAAATTTTACGTAACTGGATCAGTCATGACACAGAATTTTTTAAATGGAACATGATTTTTTTTATAATTAGAAGCTCTACTAATAGGCCTTTGCAACTGTGCTTCCTATTTTGAATGTGGATGAAGTGAACACGAAAAAAAATTAAAATTTTCGTTAGTCTAAAGTAAGGTATAAAATTCATATAAATTAGACGCTGTGACTGATTCAGTTAGGTCAGAATTGAGCTCTCTTAAAATACTAAGCTACCTGGTTGTGCATTTTTATTTTATTTAAAAAAAATAAATATAATTTTAATATAAAAATTTAAAAAAAAAATTTCCGCGTTCAGGTCAACCCACATTCAAAATAAGTAGCACAGTTGTAAAGGCCTATTAGTAGAGCTTCTAATTATACAAAAAATTGGTATCGTTCCATTTAAAAAATTCTATGATGACGTCATGGCGTCGCCATATTGACCGCCATGTCTGATCCAGTTAGGTCACATTTAAGCTCAATGAAAATGTTAAGTTGCCTGTTTTGGCATTTTTTTGTTTTTGAAAAATAAAAGAATTACGAATTTTATGCTTTACTTTAAACTCACTCTGTATAAGTAAAATAAACACGCAAATTATGTACACACTGAATCTGATTGTCCCAAAATTAATTAATGTCAGTTTAAAAAAAAGAAACAAACATTTATACGACACCTAAGTATTTTATCATTAAAAAAAACATTTGCATGAAAAAATATTGTTCTAGCGACAAGAGCATAACTTCATACTACATTTCTTGTAAATTCTTCAATTCTAAATTCGACGGGATCATTGAAAATAATTGCACAACTTTAATCGCAGAAGACTTACTCGTACTTTTTTTTAACTTTTTTTTGGTAAGTTTTACCGTTTTTTCTATATTATAATTATTATAATTATCGGGCACTGCTGATGATGAGACGGTCGTCTCGAAAGCGCTTTGCCACTCTTGGGTAAATCTGGGATTAAACTTGTGGGATTGACTTTGAATTTTATTGTCCCCTCTCGTCATTCGTTAACTCTTGTAATATGTATTTCCACATTTTACTCAAAGCAGTAAGTAAAACGTCGACAATTTCAAAACCACAGATGGAATTCTATTAACAGATATTTGTTTTGTTGCCGTATTAAGTGTTTTAGTCATTGAACGTCTAACAGTATCTCGACAACAAACACAATTACCACATTCTTGTGTGAATTCGTTTCGGTTTTTCCCGGAATCTCGTTCCGGCAGCATTAAAATGATAAAACTTATCACGAAAACAATAATATTCCCTAAAAAATTCCGCGTCCTTGGGATTGTTTCGCGTCTGGGAGAACGGAGCCAAGGACGCCAGCCAGAAATACAACGGGCGTCGAAACACACACATACACGCGTCACGACGCCCTCCTCTTCCCCCCCTCCCGGCCCAGCAAACTACGAAATGTCGTCGCGACGCCACCATTTTTTCCACGGACTTTGCCACACAATATCAAAACAAACAGATAATCGGTGCGTGTGTTGCGATCAACGCTTTTTATAATACATAAATAAAAAACATGTTTCCTCCAATCATGACAGGTGGATAACTTTTCAAATTTTAAGTTACCGTGACGACCTAGCTAAATTTTGCACCTGTAACTAGGCTAATGAAACAAAATTCTGTAATTTGACGTTTTAAATGTCAATTTAGATAAACTCAAGGTAAAGAATGAAAAAGTAAGGTTAAAATAGGTCGCAGTTGTGTTGTGGTTTTTTTTTCTAATAAAGTTTAGATAACAATAAACTCATTTTTTGTTACAATGGAACGCGAAAATGCACGAAAATGATAAACAGGAAATACACCTAATCCATTAATCACGCAACTGCGGGTTTCAATGATTTGACGTTAATCAAATTATTAAAAACTTGCGTTGCGTTTTATCTCGTTCAAAACACACTAAACGTGATATTTTACAGATTTTGAGTCAAGTTGGCAATATCGTGTTATTCAACCTTGCCAACTTAATTTCAAAATCGTAGGCAACTTAAAATCTTAAAAGTATTCACAACTTATTTTACCTGTTTTATGTTTTAACGGAAATTAAAATATTGCTCGTTCTAAACCAATAAGAAATCGTGACGTCAATACCGCCTCTAATCACAGAACCTTCTCAATCACCAAAAAACTGACATATTTTTCACACACCTTCCACAAAATCAAAAATTAACTGCTTTCTCGACTTCTTTCTGTTCTAAATTTTGTCTTGAACTTCGCGAAAACATGTAAGAAATTTTGTCAAGTTTTGATAAACTGTCAGTGTCATTTATAAAATCAAAATATATTTTATCTTAAAACTGGGCCAAATGCCCGAAAGGCGGTTATAACGTCATAATTCCAACTTTAAATCGAAACAACTTGAGTTAAAGAGCAGATACAGAGAAACAGTTTTCACTACTGAAATGAGCATTTATTCTTCGACACTGTGAAAATTTACGGTCTTTTTTCCTGTGTAAGAAAGTTTTGCCAACTGCTTGGCACTTTTCAATACGAAACGTAAGATTATTTTTAACAGACTCAAAGCAATTTTAAACCTTGTTGAGTCTAATTGGATGAATAAAATGTTGTATTCAACTCGTTTTTGTGTAAATCATCCTCGTGGATGATAAACCACTCGTTTTCACTCGTGGTATAATAATCCACTCGTGAAATAAAGCGTCCGATTCACACTCAAGCTCGTTAAATACTAGTATATTAAAAAACAAATTTCATAAGACCAGTCTTAAGTGGCATTGAAAGTAAAAAATTGATTACAATTTTTGTTTCATCCAAATTCTGTCAAAAAACACGAGCATGGATGATAATGAAGATAATCTTGCATATTACAAGAATAACTATTTCAGAACTATCATTTAACTTGCCAATGCCTTTAAAATCTTAAATTGGCAATTGTCATTCATTGTTAGCATCGAAATGACAAGCGAGACTTTGCCATCCGTGCCAATTTATTTATTATGCAGCCACTCCAAGTGGCAAAAATCTAGGACGTAGATTGTTGGTTTTAGTCGATAAAACGTAAACTTTCCGTCGCCTTAGCAATCATTGACCCGTCCGAAATGAGTCACTTTGTCAGATTTTGAATTAAGTTGGCAATATCGTGTTATCGAACCTTGCCAACTTTAATTTCAAAATCATAGACAACTTGATCAAACAGCAATCTTAAAAAAAAGTTATGTTACCTATTTTATGTTTTAATGGAAACAGAAAATATCGTTTGTTTTATATCAGATTTTTTCAAAATTTCCTACGATAAGCGAAAAATAAGCGAGTTAATTGCTCCGAAAGAAAGAAATCGTCACATCACAACCACCTCTGATCACAGATATCTCTCTCAATCACAGATATTTGAACATTTTTCACACATCTTCCACAAAATCAAAAATTAACTACTTTCTCGACTTCTTTCTGTTCTAAATTTTATCTTGAACGCGAAAAGATGTGAGAAATTTTGTCAAGTTTTGATAAACTCTGTCAGTGTTACTTAAATGTTAAAACCCATTTGATCTTAAAATTGGACCAAATGCTCGATAGGTGGTAACGACGTTCCAACTTTAAATCGAAATAACTTGAGTTAGAGAACAGATACAGAGAAACGGTTTTCACTACTGTAATAAGCATTTTCAGAACAGTCATTTAAAACAAAGTTTTTTTTTTAATCTTAAATTGGCAACTGTCAATCACTGTTAGCCACAAAATGACAAGCGCGAGTTTGCCACCTGTGCCAACTCATTTTTTGTGCAGCGATTCAAAGTGGCAAAAATCTAGGGCGTAGATTAGGAGTGTGTTGTTGGTTTTAGTCGAGAAAACGTAAACTTTCCGTCGCTTTAGCAATCATTGACCCGTCCGAAATGAGTCATTTTCGTATTTTTCCCCAACGTTACGCCACTGCTTGAATCCAATTTGCACGTTTCGCCGTAACCTTTCGGCTTTGAGTGGTGTTTTTTCGCATAAAATGTAAATCAAGTTTTGGATTGTTGTCACTAACCGAACGTGGGTTTGGGTGTTTCCCCATCGACGACTTCTTCTCCGTGTTGGAGCTTCAAAAGCGCCTTCAACCAGCTGTCCAAGTCCTCGTCGTTGTCCAAGACGACGCAGAAGCAGTCGTCCTTCGTGTACAACGCAATGACGTGTTTATGTTTGGTGTCCAGCCGTTTGTTGATATTGAAGCAATTCTTCAGCGGGATGCTCCGCTTCGGGGGCAACCCATTGTTGAACTTCCTCTCCGAGTCGTAGTACTCCAGCCTGGCGGACGCGTCCGCCGTCTCGGCTCGCAGCACGAAGAACTTCTTGCGGGAGGTTTTGAGTTTTTTGAGGTAGCCACTGCGGACCACTCCACCCTCACTGCCCGACATCATCAACGCACATTTTACGACACTCCGACACTAACACTGACTCGCGTCCATCTTGGCGAGGTCGGTCATGTGTTGTAGACGTCTGAAGCGGCACTGTCTGGACACGGAACTCCACCACTGGCACTGTCTCTGTCGAGGCTCACAATGGGGCGCGGACACGATTCCACGACGTATGTCGCAGACGCAATGCGGAGCGGCTTTTCCTTGTAAACAAGACAAGCGCATGCGTCGCTTCGGAGGATTCGATAACGAGGAACGACCCCGAGGACGTTGCCACTTTGGCGACGATTTACACCGACCCCAGGAATTTTATAACCTATAAATCACACCTGTCAGACATGACGGACCTGCCACTGCCAAATTACCCAAAAACGCAATTTGAGCCGAACAAATTGATATTACGTACCATTACACACACTTCAAATGCAATTCGTTACACAAATTTTAATGTGTTTCTGGCAATTTTTCACAAAATCTCATTAGTTATTTACTACCAACCGTAAATTTCGGGGTGGCAAAACTGAGAAGGTAAAAAAAATGTTTGTTTTTTTTTTGGAATGTTTTAATTATTTTTGAAATGGTAACCATGCCCAACTTACACTAAATGCTCCATTATGACCGCAGCAAAACTTCTCTTTCTTGTTCAATTTGATTTTCCTAACCTAAAAAATTCACCTTACGTGGCGCCATCTCTTTACGAATTGATGAACCATCACTAGATTGATTTCATAAAAATAATCGTTTCGCTATTTCCTTTAAAACAAGCAATTTTACGCATGTTTCTAACTAAATCGTTAATAGCAGTGTCTTTTTTTGGGGCTAGTTAATTTCTTCTTCAAAAAAATAAAAAAATATTGGGTAATTCAGAAAATAAGGAAAAATTTACATACCCTGAAAAAAAAACAATTTATAAGAAATTTAGAAATTCGTACGACGTGACCCTTTTGTAATAGAAATTACTCTTTAAAATTTTACATAGTGCACTCCTTTTCTGACACTGCTAAACTGCATAAACTGCTCGAAAAATATTAGGGATATTGATGTTTTAATATACACTAGGTACTCTACAACAGTTAAAGAAGTCTAACATCAAACAAATTCTATCAATTTTCGAGCATTGGAATTAAAAAACAAATGAGTAAATCCTATCTGCTTTTAACTTCATTATTTTTATTAGTTGATTTTTTCTCTAAAATGTCTTAACTTTTTTTTTCACAATCAGTTTATTTGAATGAAACTGCAAATCCAGTTCTAGCACAAGTTTTCTAAAAATGCAAGTTAGTTCTGCAAATTAAATTAATTCTCCTTTGTTTTCTAAGACATTAAATAATAATCAGCCTGTATTTATTATTTTTTTTTCTAAATTACTTTGTTGCTGACTTTTTTCAAAGACATTTTTCTGTATTGTGTATTACTCAGGTTTTTTCTACCATAATAAGAATTGAAACTAAAAGCTTCCTAAAACTCATTAACTTAATAATTAAGAACTTACAAAGTAAAAAAATACAACGAAAACTAAAAAAATCTCATCAATTAATTGAAAGTAATGCAACCCGTCTATTTACTAGGTATTTTTTTAAATAAATATATTTTTGTCGTCCATTTAGCCCATATGTAAATATGCCACTGGGTAATAGTCATATTCTTATTGAAGACATCGTTATACGCTCAATAATGCTCAAAAACCATTGCTAATTATGCCGACAGATTAAGGGCAGATTGTAAGAACAGTTTTAACTCAGGAAAAAATCGAATTGGGTATTTTACTAATGTATACTGATTATTTTTACTATAAAATAAACAATTCAAAAATAGGTTAAACCATACTTAAATTTTGTTGCAGACGTTTTTCTTGTAAATGTAGTTGTATTTTTTAAATATTAATAAAAAGCAAATCAACTTTCCAACACAAGCAGTACTTCAATTTGTATCAAGAGGACTTGTGTTCCATATTCTTTAATATTAATATTCTTTAATAACACTAGTAAGTCTTCTGGTGGTTTCAAATTATGTCAGATTTTAAATAGTCTAAAGCTCGGAATAAAATTACAAAAAAAACTCTTCCTTACTATTTATACATTTTTGTAAGCTTCCACAGCTTCTTCAAAGTTATAATTCTTGCACTTTTATCTTAATGTAATGACATAAAAGATTTATTGCTGTGATTTGCGCTCAGCCCTTTGCTGCCCGGACCGGTTTGTAGGAGTGACATTCTTTATTATCGTGACTGTACAGGGTGGTACATTTTGGATGTCCAAATAAGAGATCACTGAAACTAAGAGGTTTATAGAAAAACAAGTGGCACATTCTCAAGTCCGTTTATCGTCTTTTGTTTTCGACTTATAAACAAAAGTTGACATTTTAGCAAAATCTCAAAAACTTCATCTTCCTTATTATAAAAGATACACATTTGAAACAAAGACGTTATACAGACACTTTTTTACGCGGAATTTAATAGTTTTACCAACGATTTTTTTTACACTTTTGTTTAGCCGCAATAACATAAAGTTGTACTTTTTTTAAATAGTTGGCTATGACATTTTCGAAAAACTTATTTTTTCTGATTTGTTATGTCTATTTGTGTAATACATTATTTTAAACTATTTTAAAAAAACATTCGCTTTTTCTTTATAGTAGGCCATGAAAAAATTTTGGATTTTCAATTAATACTATGAAAAATATATTACCCAACAAGTTTTTATAATTTAATGATTTTTTAAACACTAATTTAATCCAAAAACAGCTAATAAGGTATTATTCGATCAAATGATTTGCGATTAATAAAAATTATTTGTTTTTAGATTTAAAATAACAAGCTTACATTGCCATTTCTATTTTCTAATTAAACATGAAGTGACGGAAAAAGAAAAATCTTATTGATTGCGCCTGTCAATAAAATGTTATTTTACTAAAAAATGTCAATCCAGACACCAAAATCAAATCCCATCTGCGGTAAAAAAATAAAAAAACATAAAATTATCAACGTTACCTCCATTGCACTTCACTAAATCATAAAAAAGTGTTAACAAATGGTAGTGATACATCGTTTTCAATTTTCTGCACATTTTCATGTAATTAAAATCTAATAAAATAATTAACATTTTTTACATTAATAATCGTTCACAAAATTTTTAGATTATTCACATCTGTTATGTAAAATAATTTTTCCATGGCCAACTACTTTCAAATATTTTAAATATATTTTTTACCAAAAGTATACAAAAATTCAAACTGTATTTATATTGTTTTCAGTTCAGAAAAAAATAATCTTTTCGAAAATGTTATAGCCAACTATGATTCCTATTAAAAAATATAACTTTATGTTATTACAGCTAAACGAATGGTTAAAAAAAATCACTGATAACATTATTAGATTCTTTGTAAAAAAGTGCCTGTATAATGTTTCATATTGTACATTGTTTCCAATGTGTGTGTATCTTTTATAATAAGGAAGATATGAATTTTTTAAGATTTCGCTAAAATGTCAACTTTTGTTTATAAGTCGAAAACAAAAGACGATAGCGGAATGCGGTTTTGAGCAAAATTATTTTCTCGAAAAAGGGACTCGAGAATGTGTCACTCGTTTTTCTCTTTTAGTTTGGGAGATCTCCTATTCGAACATCTAGAATGCAGCACCCTTTACATTTTGTTCCTTTATTAGCTGTTTCAAAACTAGAAAATATTTTTTTTTAATAAGACTGATAAAATTGTAAAATAGTTATTAATTATTTTACTATTTTAATATTGAAAGTATAAATTATATTAGCTATTATTTTTTTGAAGTGCATGAATTTTATAACAGCTAATTTTAAGAGAAAATGCGACGTTGGCGTTTTTATAGTTTTGAAACAGCTAATACCATTTTCTGCAAACCATAGATATTTTTCGAATAATTTTACTCGACTGATACCAAAATTAATGTTCAAATTTAGGTTTAGTTTTTGTTTGCATTTTTCCCAACAGATAGAGCTACTTAAGGAAGAAAATTATAATTTTTAATTTGGCTGGAGTGTAGCGACGTCGTTTGATGTAAGTTGGCCATGGTGTTAATACAACAATGTTTGATGTTAACGTATTTAGTGGCGGGAAGTTCGAAATGTCGGCGTCGGTAGGGAGAAAATCGTGCGACGTGGCAACGCGGCGCGTGTGGTGGCCGTCGCCGCCGCCGAATCTGCTGGTGTAAGGCCGGACCGGATGTTGGGGCGCTAGGGCGAGGGGGGCGAAGGCGGGGGCAACGCCCTTCACAGGTCATTCATACTCAGAATCCCGCCAAGCATGACGCCGCTGCTACGTCATCACAACTACGCAGTTCGGGGGCCCTTATTCACGCGCCCTCCTCCTCTAGCTCGCTAATTTCCGCATCCATCACGATATTGGCCACACTTTTCTTGATTTGCGCAACTGTCACCGGTTTTAATTGTTTCACGGTTTGGGCGATTCCGTAGAAAAACGCATCGACGGTATGCGTTGTCTTGACGTTGTGTTGCGGCTGCTGCTGCTGATCCCAGACGCATTCCTCCACCAGCGGCGGCGCGTCCGGGGATTCCCCCGATAAGCTCAAACTCGAGCAATCCTCCGTTTTTACCTCCATGGTTTTAACTTCTTCCAAGTTCGAAAGCGGAGCGCTGCTCTCGTCATCGCGCTCTTTCATCAAAATGTGTGGCAGCAAAAACTGCATTTCGCTCTCGTAAATGTAAGGACGGAGTTTCCGCTTCGGGGAACCTTGGCGTTTTCGCTGTTGTTTCACGAAAGCGTCACGTAAACTCTTCCATTGGATTTTGACTTTATTTACTGGGAAAAAATAATGAGAAAATGAGTGCCATTTTTGAATTTTTCTGCGGAAGTGTCTAACGAGACGCCACTGACCTGTTACTTTGTCCTCTCTGCCATACACAATTTTCGCAACTTCCATCCAGTTTCGGTTCTTCGTTCCAATATGTTTAAATGTTTGAAACGTTTGGTCGTAAAGGAAGGGCCTGTCACGGACTGCTTCGATTATTTTCTCCGCGTTTCGCATGACGCGGCTCGCGGACGCTTGGCGGTTGACACACATATAAAGCGCATGCGCGGCGCCATTTTTCTAGTTACGTCATTTCTCCGCACTAAAAGTAGCACCTCACCAAATTTTATTTTGCCCTTTAATATACTATACAGACTGTACATGAAATAAGTACTCGTCAAGACCAACATTTTTTCCTAATAACTTTTTTTTCAAAAAGTTTTACTTTTTTAGTTAAAATTATTTTAAAATCTTACACAATTTTCTTACACGCAACTGGAAGCACAGTTATCTAGTGGATTAGAGGATAATGGTAAAAGGTACAGTGTTTCAACTTGTTTGTCTTGATGAGTTCTACTTCTACCACTGGTTAAAATTAATGTATTTATTTCGCCTACATTTTACGTTTTTAAGAGTCAAAATGTTTAGGATTACGCCAAACCCCTACTTCATTATTAACTAAAAATATAAATATTATCTGTTTCAAAACTATAAAAACGCCAACGTCGCATTTTCTCTCAAAATTAGCTGTTAGAAATTAACCATGCACTTCAAAATAATAATAGCTAATATAATTTATACTTTCAATGAGGGATCTAATTATTAATAACTATTTTACAATTTTATCAATCTTATTTAAAAAAATAATTCGGTAAAATGCGACGTTGGCCTTTTTATAGTTTTAAAACAGCTAATATATACCATTTCAGTTCATACTAGAATTGCAACAGCGCATTTGAATTTTTTGGAGTGAAAAATAAAGCACAAATTGACAGTTTCTGTATAAAACAATAAGAATTCTGTGTTAAACTAAATCCTAGCAGCACGTTTTGAGCTAAGAAAACCCACCAGAAACTCTCAATTTGTGCTCCATTTCATTCAAAAAAATGTTGCAAAATTCTACTATAAACTGAAATGGGATATACAATGTAAACGCCAACGTCGTATTTTACCAATAAATAATTTTTTTTAATAAGGTTGATAAAAATGTAAAATAGTTATTAATGATTAGATCTCTCATTGAAACTATAAATTACAATAGCGATTAATTTTTTTATTTCTTACTAATCTATTGTAGGCAAGTATTGACTTATTAGTAGTTATTAGATACAGATAGTCATAATTCCCTTGCGGGAGTTATAGGGAATTATGAATCCTTAATTCCCTCCAACCAGTTTTCTTGAATTATTCAACATATTCTTTCTTGTGCATTGTTTCAGATTTTGGCGGAAGCAAAACTAAATGTGTTTCCTTTGTTTCTTTTGCGATATATCCGAAATTTTTCTATTTTAACTTACTTTTATAAAGCGTCAAATAAAAATATAAAAAATTGTCAAAAATTTATTTTTTGCAGAAATTTATTTCATTCTTCGACACTGTCAAAATTTACGATTTTTCTCCTGTGTAAGGAAGTTTTGACAACTGTCAGTATAAAACGTCAGATTATTTTTAGCTGATTTAAAGCAATTTTAAGCCTTGTTGAGTCTAATTCGAATAATAAAATGTTGTATCCAACTCGTGTAAATGTTTATTTATTTCACCTCGCGGATGTTAAATCCACTCGTGAAATAAAAACCCGATTTACACTCAAACTCGTTAAATAAATAACTATTATTTTGATTAAAAAAATACATAGTAAATAGACGGGTTGCATTTTTTACATGAATTGATCAGATTTTTAGTTTTCGTCGTATTTTTTTACTTCGCAATTTCTTAATTGTTTGGTTAATGAGTTTTAAGAAGTATTTAATAGTTTCAATTCATATTATAGAAAATTCACGATGAGTAATAATGGTAGAAAATGCCTGAGTAGTAAACAATACAGTAAAATGTCTAAAAGTCAGCGGCAACGTAATATTAGGTATAGAAAAAAGTCGTAAAAATGACTACGTTTTTTGAAAAACAAAAACTTTTTAAATAAATATACAGGCTGATTTTTTAATAATATTTAGATAATAAAGGAGATAGTTAAAAATCTAGTGCATGCTTGGTGACAATACAAAGAACTATTTCAGGTTTTTAAATTTAATTTTCAGAACTATTTAGTATTTTTAGAAAACTTGTGCTAGAACTGGATTTTCATTTTCATTCAAATAAACTGTTAAGGAGTTAAGGACATTACTGAATTTTAGAAAAAACCAACTGCTAAAAAGAATGAAATTACATGCAGATACAAATTTACTGATTTGTTTTTATCATATTCCATGCTCGAAAATTAATAGAATTTGTTTGATATTAGACTTTTTATCTGTTGTAGAGTAGTGTGTATTAAACAACAATATCCCTAACATTTTCTGAGCAGTTTATGAAGTTTAACAGTTCATTTGAGGTGTCACAAGAGTGGTGTACAATTTAAAATTTTGAAGGGCAAATGGTATTACAGATGGGTCAAGTACTATAAATTTCTAAAGTAAATACGACAAAAAATTTCCACCTGTCAACAAAAATTGTCTTTTTTCAAAGTTTGTAAACAATTTTTCCTCATTTTCTGGATTAACCAATAATTTTTTTAATGTTATCATTGTCAGGGACGGCAAAATTAAGTGGTCCAAGGTGGCAATGGACATAAATACGCCACTGAGTTTGAGTGCCATATTTTAGAACACAGTAAGTAACATGTGTTCAATATTAGTTCTGGTCGTGGTTTGCTGTGGTTTTCTCTTTCTAGCATGAACATGAACATGCGTGATAAGTTCATATGGTTTGCTATCAACTGTCTAAATGTTTTATTTTTGCATTTAGGAGTTTTTGATAAAAATCACATTGCAAACCATGATTATTGTATGGAGACGTTCAAGAATTTACTCTACGCTCTGCAAGTGTTATCTCAGTTGAACGTGCGAATTTTTGGCCGCCTTTTCGTAAATGTGGCCTGTACCTAAACTCTTTTCGTGCCTGTTTTAAAACTCAAAATAAACGAACACTGGTAGGTAAATGAATAAATTTTATTATAAAAGATGTTGAACATGTCCATGCACCTCCTACTTCAATGCACTTTGAAACCCTTTTTCTTACAGAATTGCACACATTTTGTTTATACATTTTTGCCGTCCACAACTTCATCGGGGAATTGCTCCAGATAATCATTGAGAGCTGCTTGATTTGAATAAGTCCTCACCCCACCAACTTTTGTGTCATTTCTGAAATAGGCTTCCACCATAAATTGTTTTTGTTCCAAGGTAAAAACCATTGCGGAGTTCATGTGAAAAGTCCAGAAAAGAAGAGCGGGCCCAAGCCGGGCGAAAACAAAGTCACCAACAAAAAAAAAACGCACGTGGGGGAAAAACACAGCGAAAACACTTACAAGTTGATTTTAATTTAGAGGAAGACACAGAAACTCGAAACGTATGCAAGAGGTTAAAAAGCGGAGCACTGACAGCTGTCATGTGTCACTGTTTCCGAGACATACGTTTTTTGTGACAATTGCCACACATAGGCGATCTGACCAGAACTATTATTGAACACTTGTTACTACTTTAACTAATTTGATGAGTTGATAACACATTGTACTAATTTTATTTCTGATTTCAATAGGTTCTTCTGATAAGATAAGAGGCCTTGCTACAAGTTGTAGCAGAAGCAGATGCCATAAAGGTAGGTAAGTGTTTTTTTTTCATCCCAAGTGAGATATTGAATATGCGGTATTATTAACATCTTGTACTGAAGTTACGTTTGTTTATGCTTTATGCACATAAGGAAGTGAAGAAATGAAAAGGTTTAATTTTATTATTATTTTAATTGTAAAACGAAAATAAAGACAAATAAATTTTGTACTGATTTTTGTTTTTAACTGTAGCAGAAGGTGCCATAAAGGTAAATGCATTTTATTTTTTTCCTATTTATCGCCAAATGAGAAAATTTGATTTTTGTGTTGTATTTTGTAACATGAGATCGAAAATATACTCAATTAGAGCAAGCCTTGAAAGTGAAATGGAACTTTAGCCACATCATATGCTGTGTAAAACCAACATATAAGACATCAGAACTTCAAAAGTCCTGTCGTAAATAAACGGCTAAAATGCAGGCACAGCTTGAGTTTATTTTCGATCTCATGTTATTTTATTTAATTATTTTACTAACCAAATAATAATTCCTTTATTCCCTTATTAATTTTCTAATAATCCTTACTTCCTGGCAAGAATGTTCTAAACCTCCATGTGGTTTTTGCTGGACAAAGTAGTTATTAATTAATATTATTAATGTGTATTGCTGGCTGCATTTTAGAATCTTAAATTTTAGGGT
Source organism: Tribolium freemani (assembly GCA_939628115.1). Classification (NCBI taxonomy): domain Eukaryota; kingdom Metazoa; phylum Arthropoda; class Insecta; order Coleoptera; family Tenebrionidae; genus Tribolium; species Tribolium freemani. The sequence goes on from OW626790.1 coordinate 11,867,625, forward strand.
GTATGGCGTGTTTGCATACGTAAGTTCTCGGAACCTGTTGTGATTGGTGGATAGCCAGCCCTTATACAATTTATTCTCGCTGTTTTAGAAAAAATTGAAAGAAAAAAGAAAAAAACAGGGGCATTTTGGATTTCAATGTCGATTTAAATTGTGCAATAAAAAACTGTCCATAAAGTCGAATTTTTTTGAATTGAGATAATGGGGAGACGTGAAAATGCTTATTGGCAGCTTTGAGTTTACAGGTTTTTTCTATTAAATGATTAAAAATTGTCAACATTTGAACAGTTTGAAAACCCATAATAAACTAAAAATGTATTGTGATTATGGACAATGCACCATATCACAACATGAAGAATAAATCTAGAGAGATTTTGCCTTAAGGTCAATTTACATCTGATTATGGTCTATACACACCATCATTCGACTTTATGGTACATAGCAATGAATAACTGTATGAAAAAAACAAGCCATTTTTAAGCATATCTTTATTATCACAGTCATTTCCACAACAGTACGATATTGTGGTCTCTCTCCAGCTGGTCTTCGAGTTGTTGGGTGGCGACGCCGGTGGCGCAACAAATCTCGTCCAAATTGGCAGCCCCCGAAAGCGATTTTTGTAATTCGGAGGTGTCACTTAACAAAATCGGATATTTATGAACCCGTCGAATCAGGCCTTCCAACACTCCAAATTGTACCAATTTTCGTTCGTTTATTCGCAAGTTAGCCGGATTAAATCTCAGACACAAGTCTCGCATGGTCGTGCCCCGTGTCATGGCCGCAAACATGCGAAAAACGTCTCGGAAATTGGGTAACTGTCTTTGGGACACCGCCACATACTTCAAGCATTTGTTCTAAAAACAAAAGAGATAATTGCTTCAATGCAAATTAATGGGTGGTATTAATCAAAATAAGCATTTACTTAGTTACAACGTTTTACTGAAAAGTAAAGGGTTGAGCAACAAGATCCTTAATTTTGTTTTAATAATGAAATGAAATGTTTTTATTTATAAGCATTTGCTTAAGTTTCCAAGGAATTGTTTGTCAGTTGTGTATTTTTTATTCTGATTGAAGCATTTCATAAGAGAAGTAAGGCAGATAGTACATACTAATAATTGTGACGAAATCTTAAAGGAAGGACTTAATTTGTGAATATTTCGGTTTGTCGTAGTTTGTAGTGTTCGTTTCTAGTCGAGTTTCGTTAAAGTTTTCGGTTTTAAGTGATTTTTATAATTCGTTCCGGAGTTTTCTATTAGTTTCCATTTCCGTGTTCTGTGAACTTCTAGAGTTTTCGATTGCTGAAATTCTATTGGCTAAGTAATTTCTGGAAAACTAAATTCTAAGTTCCGATTGGTGAACAACTGAGAATCGAACGTATAAATAGGGTGAGAAGTTCGGTTCGAGGAACAGAAATTAGACAAAAAGTGAAGTGAAGAAGTGAACTGAAAGTGATTCAGAAGTAACTTCAGTTAGTTGTCAGTGATTGTCAAATCAGTCACTCAGTCAATGTAACTACAGACTGATCCAGAGATATTGAGTCTGTTGGCAACACTGGAGTTAAATTTTAAAGGATACCAATGGAGTACGCTATCAGTTAACAACAAATCAACAATCTTGTGGGGTTGCACGTCAAGTAAATGTCAAAAAAAAAATCGAGTTCGGTTGCAGTGTTGCAAATTACGAACAAAAATACTTTCAAATCTGTTGCCAACAGACTCAGTATTTCTGGATCAGTCTGTACAAAGGCTTATGCAGTGAACGTTGTGGCTACTGTACTACGATTTGTACTTGAATAAAAGTGAAGTGATTGAACCTCTCGGAAGTGTTTGACCATGTTGGACTAACCAGACCAACGTAACAATATTCTGCAGTTATACCTAATTATTAATTATGCTATTCCCATTTCAGTTCATAGTAGAATTTTGCAACCACGCATTTGCATTTCTTAAAGTGAAATGGAGCACAAATTGAGAGTTTCTGGTGGGTTTTCTTAACTCAAAACGTGTCGTTGGAATTTAGTTTAACACATAATTCTTTTCTTTTAAACTCTCAATTTGTGTTTTATTTTTCACTCCGAAAAGTTCAAATGCGCTGTTGCAATTCTACTATGAACTGAAATGGGATATGCAGGGTCGCTAAAAAGTATGGATACAGCTAAATATTTTCAGAACGGTTCAACAGAGCACGTTGAAATTTGGGGTACAGTTAAATGCGTTTAAATTCTATCATCTGAGTTTTTTTTAAATTTTCTACAGTCATTTATTTTAAAAATACAAGGCTAACTTGATTTTTTTTTAAATGGCACGAAGGGTTAAAATTGATAATTTTTAAAAGAGCATTTTTTCCTGAATTTTGTGATGTAACATTTTTCCACCTTTATTTTCATTAAAAGACTAAAAAAATAAAAATTCAAAAATTTTAGTCTAGATTTCTGCAAAAGTAAAACTAAGTTAGCTTTGAAAATACTGTCTTAGCGATCTGTCACTTGTATATTAGCCAAAAATTAAACTTGTGTGCAATAATTAGTTTAACAATGGTACATTTAAGTGAAACTGAGTGTACAGAAATTCTCATAATGGTTGGTTATGGCGACAGAAAGCCAAGAAGTCAATGGAAATGATTTTGAGCAACATCTTTTGTAGCATAAAAAACATTCCGTGTTTTGCTTTTTTTATTAAAATGTGTTATTTTTCAGTCAAAAGTGTTATTTTAACAATTATTATTAACTTTTACGTATTTTTTTGTCAAAGTTCAAGCGGCAAAGAGCTAACGATTGATAAAGTCAACATTTCTAAGGCAAATAACATTTTACATTTTTGAAAATTTTATTAGTTAGATAATTTTTTTAAGTTTCGATTAAAATAAGATATGCATATGTTACACCATTGAATTCAGAAAAAAATTCTTTTTTTAAAAATATTAAATTTCACCCTTCTTGCCATTAAAAAAAATCAAGTTAGCCTTGTATCCTTAGAACAAAAAAAGTTTTTATCAGCTTTCTCTATACCTTAGTTTAACAGTTTTCGAGATATTTAGGATTTTCTGAAAATTTTTGAATTTGCACCTGTCCCTTAAAAAATCGATAACTCGCTTAGTTTTAGAAATTTCGAAATCATATTTGGAGAATTAAAAGAGAAAGCCCATATTTGTTGTTCAGTGTGTTCAAAACTGGAAAAGAAGTTAACAATTCCAAAAATTTTATGGTTAAGTTTAGACAACTTCAAGTACCCATAACTTAATTTTTTCAAATAGGATGTCCCAATTTTTATTTTACTAGATGGAGGAGAATTATTTTCTTCATCTATCTATATTAGTATTCCCTATACCTATCTGTGATAATTTTCATGTTACGTTGTTTTTTTTGACATTGTAGGAAATTTCTTACTAACCACAACTATTTTTGTTTAGTTTGCCATAAAAACATTTCTGATTAAACAAACGACAAAGTCTGTTCAATATTGTCTTAGACGTCTCGTGAATACAAAATAAATTGATTTTGTTTGAAAAACTTTAATTTTTCACATTTTTTTTTGGTTTGAGAAAAGACTATGGATATCTAAAACTTAGGACTGTGCTTAGAATATGAAACGACCTACAAATAAAACGTCCCCGTCCTCGATAATTCCGTTATTGTCACCAGAGGCGCAGTTGTTCCATTACCGTTCAAGTTTTCAGAGCAATGAATTTATAAAAATAGTTGCAATTAAATATCGGTTAGCACAAGGAGAATCAAAAAATACAGGCAGATAGAGCAGTAAATTCTCAATAGTAGGAGATAAAAATAATGCAAAAATTATATCCTCAACTATATTTAAAAAAATTTCAAACGTTTACCAATTTGCACTCTGCCCCATATTTTCAAAACGCTGCGAATACGGTTACAGATACAAGAAAAATGTTAGGAAGAAAGTTGTAGAGAATTAAATTTTCTTTAAAAAAGTCAGCGAGACCATATCTTTATCTTCAACCATTTAGGCCCCAAAGTCATTCAAAGACGCTCAAGCGACGGATTTCCTTCGATTTGTAGGTGGTCAAGTATTATAAAGTGAATTTATACCTAAACCGTTGAAGATAGAAATATGGTGTCGCGGACTTTTTTGTAGGAAATTTAATTCTCTACAATCTCGTTCCTTATACATTTTTGTATCTTCAACCGTATTCACTGCGTTGGTAAAAATATCAGGTGGAACACAATCCATAATTCTAAGCGATAATTTTTTGACCACCTGACCTGACCTGACTTTTTTAAAGGAAATTTAATTCTCTACAACTTTCTTCTGAAAATTTTTCTTGTACTTTAAGCGTATTCGCAGCGTTTTGAAAAATAAGGGAGGAAACGCAAATTTTAAATTTTAAATAATTTTTTTCTCGTTTCTCATGAAAATTTTAGTCCTCAGTTTTTCTCAGTATGTTGAGAATACAAAGCTCAACATGTCTGCATTTTTTCCAAGTAGTTAGTGAATTGGTTGAATTTAAATTAATTTAAAACGATTTGAAACCGAGACGGTATAACGTTCAAAGCGCCCTCATTTTACTCTGTAGTACTATTTTTTTTTTTGGGTACAGAATATCGTGCGATTTTGTTCCCGTTTCGTCTCCTAAGTTATAGACCTTCGTACAAAAAACCTATGGTTAACTGAATTTCTCAATCCCAACATACAGTTATTGTAACTTGAAAACTATTATTAAACATAAGTATAGGGAATGTTAACTCAGATCGATGCAAAATTAAATTATCTACCACTTAATGAAATAAAACTTGTGGCATTTCATTTGAAAAAATTGAGTTATGGGTGCTTAAAGTTCTTCAAACTTAACTTTAAAAATTTGGGGTTTGTCATTCTTTTTTAGAAATTTGAAATCACCAAAAGAAAGATCCTCGTTCAAATGAGCTGAAAAAAATTTCCAAATTTTAAAAAATGGCAGAATTATCGATTTTTGAACTGGAAGGTGCAAATCCAAAAAAAAAATTCAAAAACCCTAAATTTTCGTAAACGGCCAAATTTAGGTATAGGAAAAGCTTATAAAAACTACCTTAAAATAACTTTAGTTAATCCAAAAACGCTTTAAAAAATATAGCTTTCCACTTAAAATAAGGATGTTGATAGCTTCTTCCGGTATAACCGGAAGTGTCGCCATCTGGAAAATAATTTCATTGAGCAGAACCTAAGAGATTATGGTTGCATACAAATTTTCAGATGGCTATCATTATTAGAACTGCCAGTACTTCTAATGTGGGGTTATGCGAAACACCCTGTAGAATGGTACTACTTTAAAGAAATCGTAAGTAAAAGCAAATGCTTATTTTTATTATTCCACCCAATGAGTATTACTTGTAAATTGACATCGTGAGCCAGAATGTTCAGCTGCGGCGTCGTGCAATAAACATTCCCGTACTGGAATAAAGGCACTAAAGCAACGACTCCGTAATAGACGAGGTTTTGGACACAAGCCTTGACTAAATTATTTTCGACATCAGAGAGGGCCGCGATTCGGGCCACGTGATTGAAGCCGTCAATGTAGGGGGCCACCTGCTGCGTGGTCAAGTCCCACTGTTGGTCGGGGAGGGGTTTGATAAAGACAGGGACCTGGTGGTCGGCCACGGGGGCCGGATCGCTGCGAATGTGCACGACCTTGAGATGGGTGGCAGTGGGGCCCTCTGTGAGGGCACACTCCCCCTTGGTGTTCAATTCTTCGATAACTTGCTTCAGAATTGGGGCGAGTTTCGTGGCTGCTTTACCGTCCGATAAAAAACTGCTTTCAATCTCCATTGCCATTAAATAGTCTGATAATTTTATAACGACAGGTTCGTAATGAACGGTGCGGACGTTACTATCGCAGACTAGGCATAAATTGAAGTGGTAGGCGTTACGGGGGTATTTCTTGTCGTCAATTCGGACCGGAAACCCCAATATTTTATAATCCGATAAAGTTCTAAAATCAACGAGCAATGAATGAATCAATTCCGCAGACGGTTTTTTACACAGTAATTGTACTCTTCTGTAACTCCGCTTTTGTGATTATGTAAACGCTAATACTGTCGAATAGTTCCTTTGAAATGTACTGCTCTGGTTCCTGAAACACATCACTTGCATAATCACTTCACCAATTTTTTTAATTATTTACTTGACACGAAATGATAGGCCCGGCTGTTGGATGAAATTCACAGAAGAAAATGCACCGAATGGGGCCCTCCTGACTTGTATGATCAAAGCTGTTTAAGACATAACCTGCATTTTCCATGTTTTGTACGTTTCGCAACATTTGGCGTAAAATACAATTCCATAGATCTGGAAATTGCGGAATTAACCCGCCAAAGCTTTTTTCGTTAAAGATTTATTTAAAAACCTGAAATAAATAAATATCCACATTGAACAACATCCGAATTACAGGTTTCTCGGTTTCTGTAATCGCTGTAATACTAGGGGGCGCCACTGAGTTAGGTTGTTTAATTCCCGTAGACAATTAATTGCCGAATAATTTTCGCCGCTTGTAAAATTATTAAATATGTCACACGTCACACAAGGCCATTTCCAAAAACAACCGTTTTTTGTTGTTTTGTTGACAAAGTTTTAATTCCAAAAGTTGTCCAAATTGTTACACCAAGAGGTTGGTAGCATTGTCAGTAACACATTTCCCGCGTTTGGTTTAACAACAATTCATGGTTTGTTTACTAAATTATAAAATAAAATGACCCGATTTATTGAAAAAACGTGCAAGTGTGTGTAATCTTTATCATCACGATTAAGGTAAAGACACAGTTCCCGCTATTTAGCTCGGTATTCTCCCACGAACGTACCCTCAAACGTCAACAAAGTGAGGTTAGTGTTTTCTAACCTGAAACTTAAATGTTTACGTCAAATCACAATAGCCCTCAATGTTCGATTGCCAAGCAGTAAAGCTCGATCCGTACGAGTGCCCCAGTTGCAAATTCAAAACTTTTATGAAAGTCTACTTCGACCGCCACTGGAACCTTGTCCATGACCCCTCCTCACCTGGCCCTTCGTCACAACACGACATCTCACACTTTTCCAAAGTTTTCGCCTGTCGAATCTGCGAAGCCACAACTCACTCTAAATTAATCTACCTAAGGCACAAACACCTCTGCAGTCGTAAAAAAATCCACAGTTGTGACAGCTGCTACTATATCACAGCCGTCCCCAGCAAGCTGCTTCAACATAAATTCAACTGTCATCAAACGAAATCCGACAAACACAAAGAATTACGCAAATTGATAACGAAACCTCCAATCGTCAAAGTCGAAAATTTGGACGCTGAAACGACAATTAAGGGGGGCTACAAAAAAGACGGGTTTTTCTGTGGCTACTGCGACTTCCAATCGAGCAGCATTCACACGGTCAAGGCCCACTTTGTGCACGACCACATGAACAACCAAGTACTGTCAAAGAATGTTATTGGGTCCCACGTGGGACGAGTGATCTACTTCAGGGTTTTAGCCCCGGATTAACAAACTGAAATTGATGTTGTACATACTTAATAAAATATATTTATTTACACATTTCGTCATTTTCGTCACTCGTCACTCTATAGCTCAGTAATTATTAAAGTTGAAGTTTTGATATGTTGTAAATGTTATTTATACTCTAGGACACATTTCAGGAAATTATTTTTGATTATACATCAGTGTCCCAAAAAAGTAAAAAGTAAAAAGATTTGCTCAAAATTGTAGAGCATAGACATGATTGCATAATTCAGAAAAAAAACACTAACAATCCAGATGATGCTGGACAAAAAAAGGGATTTATAAAACAAAGTACAGTGGTGGACAAATTAATCGCGTACACTACGAAAAATCAAGTAACACATTTTTTCTAATTTATTAATGTGTAATCATGTCTTTTTTGAAGTTTAAAGGTATTTTTAGAAAAGAGGTTATACGTTGCAATTAGAAATTGTCAAATTGTCACTCTAATTTAACAGTAAGGTGAGAATAGATCTTTATTTACAAAAATTAATACAATAACGATTCCAAAATTAATATTTTTTCATGGCCCCATTTGCAGCTGATACTTTGTTTGATCTGTTAGAAATGGATGCAGTAAGGTCTCGACAATAATTTTTGTTAATTCTCTTCAACCAACTTCAACGTTTTAATACCAGCCCATAGTTCATTTTCGTTCTCAGGTCTAAAGTTCCTTAATTATTATTTAACAAGTGTTTCACCTTATTTAGGATTTGATGATCATGGTCGTCCTGAACCAACATTTTTTTTTGTTCCCATCACTTCCTTACCCTTAAAATTGTGCTTTTGTTGCTATGACCCTCTTCCAGTTTCGACAGTATAAGAACTTTGTCGTGGTCAGTAAATTTTGACAATTTTACTATTTGACACTGACGAAAATGTCATGCTAATAATACCTACTCAATCCAGCAAAAATACGGTGTACGCGATTATATTGTCCACCACTGTACAATGTGTTTTTAAATGATTCTCATCTATTAGCTGTTTCAAAACTATAAAAACGCCAACGTCGCATTTTACGGAATGATTTTTTTAAATAAGATTGATAAAATTGTAAAATAGTTATTAATGATTAGATCTCTTATTGAAAGTATAAGTTACATTAGCTGTTATTTTTCTGAAGTGCTTGAATAATTTATAACAGCTAATTTTGAGAGAAAATACGACGTTGGCGTTTTTATAGTTTTGAAACAGCTAATAATAGTTAACTTTGAAATTGGTTTACATGTAAAAAAATTTGTGCCGCTCTGCTCAATTGAATTCTCTGCCAATAAATGTCAAAACTGTCAGTTGTGAAATTCACAAATTGTCAATTAATTAATTTTAAAAATTCAGTTAAAAGCAACTAAATTGTTACACTGTGCAAGAAAACACTTTTATTATCGAAGCTTATTTCCGAATTGGAGACTTAATAAATAAAGAATGATAATATTCGGTGTCTAAATGCATGTCATTAGTTCTACAAAGCGGCATTTCTGATTTTACATGAGAAATTCACAGACGACTAGATGAGAATCATTTAAAAACACATTGTATGTTGTTACGCGAATTTCGGTGAATTTATAAAGAAAACAAATCGCGGTAAGAAAGTGAAACGATTTTAGTTCAATGTTATACGAATTGTTTTGATATTGACCCAATACCGTCATGCTGCTTGATGTTCTTTTTTAAAAAACAAAATTATTGTATGACTGATAAAGTGATAAACGACTCATTTTTATGCCCGAAAATTTAGAGTACTACAGTGTATGTACTACACGCAGGGTAGCTTTAAAAAATGATAACAATAAAAAGCAAAAATAATGTATTTTACAAGCCTGAGAATGTTTAGGTGTACTAAATATAGTTTATAGTTTAACAAACTAGCAATAAGAATATAACACCTAAGTTCTGAGTTAAAAGTATTTTAGAGAGTTTTAGTCGTTAAATTTAAACATTTTAAGTTAAGAAAATACAGCTTTTTAAAAGAATGTGAAATTAACAACAAATTCGCAAAATTCTCTGCCGGTGGCTATTCCGGACACCGTTGCCGGCAGCAGAGGCACTGCCAAAATTAAAACCAAAAAAAAATCGGTTTTACACCATTAGTTTTAAAAATTAATAAAAAATAGAAACAGTGATTTTTTCACGACATTATAACTACGTAAGTGTTACACAAGGTTTAACAGACTTATTAATAAGTAAGTTTGATTGATTTGAATTACTACAGGGGTGTTTACACTTTATTTCCAAACTTTTTAAACTTTAGTCTTTTATTTTGCTTATTTCAAATATTATTTTTATACCATTAAAAACGAACATTTTTTCTTATTACAACCCTAAAGTAAATCTTAATACATTCGGAGTTATTTGCCAAAAATTGTTTTGTCAACTATTTTAATGACAAATTTCATAAATAAAAGATGGCTCCAACCCTGTTTATTTTTAGATCATTCAATGCGGAATTAAAAAAGCAATATTTCTTGTTATCACAACCCTATTGAAAATGCTAACACTTTCGAAATTTTTTGCCTAAAACATTAACCATGTTCGACTTTTAATCATTAGTCATTTGAAAATGAGTTTTCAGCAAATAACTCCAAATGTGTTAGGATTTATGTCAGAGTTGTAATATAAAAAGTTGTTCGTTTTTTAATTAATCGAATAAAAATAAATAGGAGTTGCCATTTAAAATAAGCAAAATAAAAGGCTCCAAGTTTGAAAAATTTAGAAATAAGTTGTAAACACCCTGTAATAATTCAAGTCAATCAAAATTAATTTATAAGTCTGTTAGACCTTGTTGAACACGTACCTAGTAATTATGTCATCAAAAAAGCACTGTTTCTATTTTTTAATAATTTTTAAAACTAAAGGTGTAAAACCGATTTTTTTTTGTTTTTATTTTTTTTAACAGTAATCTCTGAACCGATTTAAAAAAAAAATAGGGACATGTAAGAAGCTAAAAAGGTATCATAATGAGCACAAAAAAATAATAGCACGTCATTAAAAAATTTATTATTATGACGTCATACATTTTTTGGGACACTGCATAGTCAAAAATATTTTCCTAAAATGTGTCCTAGAGTATAAATAACATCTACAAAATATCAAAACTCCAACTTTAATAATAACGGAGCTCCAGAAGACGGGAGCTGGGCTGGACCATCCTGTACACCCTCTTATAAAACTAGCACTCACTTAAGGTGATAACAATTGTTCATTGGGACTCAGCTTTCGGCACCATGTTTGAGTAAAACATGGACGTTAAGGCTTTTTTTCCATAGAGTTTTGAAGGGACACTTGTCGCACTCGATTTGCTCTAGTACTTCTTTATCATGTTTTTCATTGACGTGTCTCGTCAGATTGAAGCTTCTTGAGAAATGTGAAGGGCAAGATTTACACCGAAATGAGTTATCCTTGCTTTTTTCGTTTGTTGTACACAGACTTGTTTTATTTTCGTGTTCAATTTTAGGCCAAACTCCGTGTGTTTCGTGCTTGTGTCGTTTAAGGTGGTCGGCCCTTTTGGTTTTGAGGCCGCATATCTCGCACTTGTACCATTGGATTTCTTCACAAGGTGTGTGTTTTACCAAAATGTGCCTCTTGAGGGAGTCGCTGCGGAATGTCTCAAAAGGGCAATGCTCGCATTTGTGTTTGTGGCGTGTCGTCAGGTGTGTGTGTTTGATGAAAAAGTGTTTTCGTAGAGATTTCTTCCAAGTGGTGATGAAGGGACACTGCGGACATTTGATTGTTTCACGAGGGGTTGGGGGTTGGTGTTTGACGGCGATGTGACCCTTTAAATTGCCTTTCCATTTTGAACGGAAAGGGCAAAGGTCGCAGGAGAACCAATGGATGCTTGGTTCAGGGGTGTGGGTGTACTTTATATGATTTTTGAGGTACTTACGATCAGGGGTTTTGTAGTCGCAATGGGTACAGTGGTACCAGTGGTTTTTGGGGCATGACACAGAGACGTGTTTGAAGAGAATTAAAAGGGAATATGTTGTAAATTCACAATTGCCACATTTATATGAGCTGGTTTGGGTTTCATGGATTTTTATTTGGGATAAAAGACTTGTTTTGTAATTGCAATTGGGGCAATTGTAGGGTTCCAACTTTTGAAAACAGTGGAAATCTTTCGTTTCTCGTTTAATGATTTTTGGAAAAATGGGTTCCATCTATTTTTTGTTTACTAACCCCTGAACTAACCTCAGTTGTTTGACATTAGAGAGTACGTTCCGAGAATTAGTTCTGTGTACCAAACTACACGTCCAAAAGAGATAACCTCCCATAAAAGAACTTTACAACAACTTAAAATTATAATTCTCTACAGTTTTCCACTTAAGGAAATGAGGCGATTATTCCTAGAGTTTAATCTTTATTAAATATTTCTTTTGTGTTTTTGAGAAATGACAAAGCAACATTTTGTCCGGTACTTCGAAATTCATGAAATGTCAATCATTGAACGTCAGTGTCAAAACAAACTAACCTAAAACACAGACCTAGAATTTCTTTTGGAAAATAAAGCCCGAATTTAGCCCAATTGGGGTTAAAAAATCGGGTTCAATGTAGGGTTTTATGTAACAAAGATTGTTTTACCAAAAAATGAGTGAATCTTAAAAAAGTGCAATAATTGACCAAAAACTGACCCCTTGTACAGAGTGGTGCATTTTGGATGTCCGAATCGGGGATCTCCGAAACTAAGAGGTTTATAGAAAAACGAGTGGCATATTCTCGAGTCCGTTTTGGTGAAAATCGCATATCGCTATCATATAAAGGAAAAGCGAAATGTTTTTTTTTATATTTAAAAATAACATATTACACAAATAGACATATCAAATCTGAAAAAAAAATAAGCTTTTCAAAAATGTCAAGCTGCCAATAATTTTCATTAAAAAAATACTCATGTTACTTCAGCTAAACAAATGGTAAAAAAATCATTAGCAGGACTATTAAATGCTGCTTAAAACAGTGTCTTATAACGTCTTTGTTTCAAATGTGTATCTTTTATAATAAGGAAGATATGAAGTTTTTGAGATTTCGCTAAAATGTCAACTTTTGTTTAGAAGTCGAAAACAAAAGACGATAGCGGAATGCGGTTTTCGCCAAAATAATTTTCTCAAAAAACGAACTAGAGAATGTGTCACTCGTTTTTCTCTAAACCTCTTAGTTTCGGAGATCTCCTATTCAGACATCCAAATGCATCACCCTGTATAAAGTCTCAAAGGCTAAAATTTGCGGCCTCAAAAACAATTATTCGTAGACCCACAGAACACCGTTAAACTTGGATTACAAGTGCAAAAACTGTGAAGAAAATTTTGAAACTAGAGGAAGCAATACACACGATTTAACTCATGTTTCACATGTATTTATTTGTAATAAATTCTGATAAAGTACAAAAATTTACTATCACACTAAAATTATTCACACGGTTGCATCCCTAATACTTTGAATAATATCGAAAAAACAATACTGTGATTCTTATCACAAAATCAAATGAAAATATATTCTGGACAATCACACTGCCTCAACTTTATAAAAATCTAACAAAAACTTGTACGTAGGGTATGGTCCGAGTTGCCGCACCTGACCGGTTGCTAATTAACAACATTACTAAGCAACTGGTTTGTTGACGGTCGCGGCAACTTGGAACAGATTTTGCAGGTACTTTTCGAAATAAATCACTCTTTGTATCACTGACTGCAGTCTCTTATTCTTATTAAAGAAAGGCTCCGATCCTTGTGTTTCGCTTCAAACACATTTAGTACAAAAATCAGTCACTGGGTGAGATGCTTTTCAGTCTTGATTTATTCTAACATCGAACGGTATAATTTCTTCTTGGTCAGTACGTACGCCGGACTCACTACGATGGTGCCCCCTGTGGCCAAATTCCTACCGAAAAATTATTAAATTAATTAAAAAATGCTAAACTGTGATTTAGTTCAACATTGTCAAAATTTACGCTTTTTCTCCTATGTAAGGAAGTTTTGACAACGATCAATTGGCGAAACGTCAGATTATTTTTAGCAGATTTAAAGCAGTTTTAAGCCTTGTTGAGTCTAATTCGATAAATTAAATGTTTTCGTGTAAATCGGTTCATTTATTTCACCTTGTGGATTATAAACCTCTCGTTATCACTCGACGTTTAAAAATCCGCTCGGCAATAAAGCGTCCGATTTACAAGGTAAATAATATACTATTTTTGGTGTATTTTTGAACAAAGTGACATTGAAAATTTATCCCAGCGAGTTTAAAAACTCCATTATTGATTTTTAAATAATTGAAAAAAAATTTTTTTTACGAAAGCCATAGATACTAACCCCCTTGCATCACCTAAAATTGTTTTCAAGTATACGGGTTGTTCCATTAAAAAAAAAAGATTGTATTGTAGCTAATTTCGGAAACACCTTGTATATCCCATTTCAGTTCATGGTACAAATTTGCAACAGCGCATTTGAATTTTTTGGAGTGAAGTAAATTCAAATGCGCTGTTGCAAAGTTCTACTATGAACTGAAATGGGTGGTTCTTTAAGGGCCTCCATTAGAAAACTTTTAACTTGTAATATAGCAAGAGCTTTAAAATTTTGTACACGATTCAAATCGAGCATTCTGAGTTCAACTAAATTACTTACAAAAAGGTTGAGCTTCCAGAACTTCAAAAAATTGGCGCCAACTGTGAAATTTTAAATAGTAACCCGACATTTTTATTGTATTTTTGTATTCACCTTCTCAAACTGAGTTAAATTTACTTAAGTTATTGGTACTGATCTGTCATAGTTTTTGTTTGACATGTCAATATTTTTGTTAAAATTTTCATTTGCAGGCGTTTATTAAAATATCACAGCTCTTGAACCGTTTGCGATAAGTGAACAATTTTTTTTTGCATTCGACGACCGAAGGTTCGAAAAGCTTTCCATAAGTTTCAAAATTGTCAACTGTCAAAATTCAAGACTAGTATGATTTTTTCAAAATGATTATCAAAAAACGGCTGTAACTCAGTTTTTTTCAAATGGAACGACTTTATTTTCTTTACGGCAATCGAAAGAACATCGACATTTATGGTGACTTTTATCTACACGTCCTATACCTATCTCTTACAGTTTTTGAAAAAAATCACAAAAATCAAATTTTACTTTGTAATTTTCATCGTTAATCAAGTAGGCCTTGCAAAATGGTCAACAATTGTCAAACTTCAACATTTTATTTTCTTCACTGGTTTATTAACGAATAAGCAGTAAAACAATATTTAATTTTGGTTTATTATAACTTAGTGAATTATTTAAAGTAATTCAGGCAGTCTGCCATCGAATTTTAAACTTCTTGAATAAAAATGGTGGACAAATTGAACATTTCTTTTAATTAGTAGCACAATTTTATCGTATTTTTCCAAAGTTTACTCGATTAAAATTGAAAATAATGAGCTAAAATTCCATTTTTTACGATGATTTCTAAAATGTAAGAGATAGATATAGAAGATGCTGATAAGTCTCCATAAAAATCGATGTTCTTTTGATTGCCATTGAAAAAACAGGGTTATTTCATTTGAAAAAACTGTTATAATCATTATTTGATCATCATTTTCAAAAAATCACAGTAGCCTTCCAATTTGACAGTTGATAATCCTGAAGATTTTAGAAGACCCTTCGAACTTTTGGTTATCAAATGCTAAAAGGATTATTCACTTATTGTAAGGGGTTAAAGAGCTAAAAATAGGTAATTACTATTCAAAATTTCAAAGTTGGCGCCAATTTATCATCATTCCGGAAGTTCAGCCACTTTGAAAATAATTTAGTTGAACTCTAGCTATATTAGAAAATACAGATGGGTTTAGCGGTTTGAGGGGGTAACTCAATAAATTTAATGTTGTACAGGCAAAACGTTGCAATAATTGGAATACCCTGCATATTTTTGGGTTGGCAACACTGTCATTGACTTACTTCAGGAATTGCGGTATGAAATTCCACCCGGTGGGGTTTTGCTTGAAAGTGAGTTTGAGTTCAAAAGTGGTGGCCGTTCCGGGGTCGCACTTGAAGCTGGCCAGTTTCCGGCACTGTTCCACCCCCTCGAAGTTGACATAGATGAGACAACCCCGAATTCCGCACGGTTCCGACTCAGCCATCCCCAGAATATCCCTGGAAATCCTCTGCAGGAGTCCACTCGGGAGCAACACCTCCCCACAGGAGAGATGTGTCCTTTTGGCCGCTCGCAACTCCCTCTCTAATCGATACGTCAAAGACGCGAGCGTCACACAGAGCCCTCTATCGGTCGGCGAGACCAAAACCGGGCCACCTTAAGACAATTCAAAATCAAAACCCCAATTCTCTTGTAATTGTAAAAGTACTTACAAGAAGGGGCTGGAGCGTTCACCAGCACCGACTCGATGATGTCCGCGGACATGGTCTTGGAGGCCAGGTCGGGTGACTTGACCAATAGCTTGCTGAAGACGGTGCTCTTGGAGGGTTTGTCCTCCTCCAGGCGTTTTCGGAGCATTTTCTGGCCGATTTCAGTCCATCATGAGTGAAACTAGGGCCGCTTCTGCCGGCTAACAAAGAGTCAGCTGATCGGGTGGTGGGGCTGGAGGCAACCAATGGGGAACTCTTGCACTGCCTGGTAACAGCCGTCAAAATCAGCTGTAACGATCGATGGGGGGCGAGCTCAGACCTACGGCACCGGCTCTTTCACCCAAAAACCCGCCGAAATTCCTGGATTAAACGAAACAAACACGCACTTAACCCAACCTAACCTGCGTTTAGTTGCTTTTTTGGGCATTTTCGGCCGGGAAACTGCCAAAGGCGAGTGAGTGTTGGAGGGAGAGGGCTGCGGACGTAGGTCTTTGATTGATTTGCTTTGGTCCGGTTTCCTGTTGATGTTGAGTCTGTCTCTTTTCTACGGCATCTTTGATCCTTTACTAGAGCACGTATTCCAGGCTTGTTGTCAAGGAATCGAAACAAATGATGGGTGTTTTAAAATAAACATCTGGGTACAGATGGGTGGGTTGATGGGTCGGAAAGTTTTAATGGTTGGAAGTGTTTTTTATTTTTCACAACTTCTGTCATTAATTTATCACGCTTATCGAGAAAAATAAACAATAAACAAACAGTTTTTGCATAACACACAAATAACGTAATTTTTTCGGGATATAAAGGCCAAAATAATGTAATTTTCGACTTTATTTATGATTTTGTGACCTGTTTTAGCGAGATAATTGAGTTTTTGGCTGAAAAATGTACCGAAATGTACTCGAAAAATGAAAAAGTAACGGAATTTTGGACTTTCATGAATAATTTCTCGCTTTTTGGGCAAGATCTCGCGAGAAAAGTGAAGTTTTGGGTAAAAATGTGCCCGGACATTTGTATAAACCAATAATAGTGGTTTATTCCATGACAAACGATAAAATGGTATTTTATCCACTGTTTACTTCTTGGTAAAATAAAATTTTATTGTCTAGAGAAGTATGGTTCACAGCCATTGTTGTTTTTCTGTTTTTGACGTTTATAAATTTATAATTGTCAATCAAAATAACTCAGTAATCCAATCAAAATAATGGAGGATGGAATAACACTTTGTATTGTTCACGACGATAAAATTCACCATTATCTTCTCAACCCTTCTCGAAGATAAAATACAACTTTATCATTTTGTATAATAAAAACTATTTTGTTCTTCGACTCTGTCAAAATTTACGTTTTTCTCCTGTGTTTTGACAACTGTTCGGCATTTTTCAATACGAAACGTCAAATTATTTTTAAACAGATTTAAAGTAATTTTAAGCCTTGTTAAGTCTAATTCGAAGAATAATAGTTATTTATTTAACGAGTTTGAGTGTAAATCGGGTTTTTATTTCACGAGTGTAAATCATACGCTTTATTGCCGAGTGGATCTTTAAACGTCGAGTGATAACGAGAGGTTTAACATCCAAGAGGTGAAATAAATGAACCGATTTACACGAAAACGAGTTGGATACAACATTTTATTCTTCAAATTAGACTCAACAAGGCTTAAATTGCTTTAAATCTGCTAAAAATAATATGACGTTTCGTATTGACAGTTGTCAAAACCTCCTTACACAGGAAGAAAACCGTAAATTTTGACAGTGTTGAAGAATAAAATGTTTTATTCAACTCGTTTTCGTTAAATCGGTTCATTTATTTTACCTCGTGGATGATAAACCACTCGTTTTCACTCGTGGTTTAATAATCCATTCATGAAGTAAAACGTCCGATTTACATTCAAACTCGTTAGGTAAATAACTATAAAATTAAATTACCTTTAGAGGTGTTTTTCGCCTTTTTTAAGGAAATTTCGCAAAAAGATTATCATAACCATCGCATCGCTTGAAACAGCTCCAACATTTCCATCTTTATTACTGTAAATATTAAGAATAATTTCGCTGTATTATTAGGAGGAAATTTCGTAACGTGTAAGCTAATTTTCGATATAATTAAGTTAAGTTAATTTTTTCCATATATTTTCACCAAAATTTTAATGAAATTTTGCGTAAAAATTTTCTCTATCAAGAACAACATATAGCGTGATTCTTAAATAGACCGACAAAATTCTCCTCATGGTAGTCTGAAATAAGTACATGCTGGGAAAAATAGTAAAAAAATTCTTTTCATAGCCGTTTTTGAAATAAAATGTTTTAAAGTTATGTTAGAGATACAGCGTACGCCACTGATGTGTTCGTAAGAAGTATTAGCACAGTTAGTGCAAAGCGTGATAATCATCTGATGACAATGTACTTGATCAATGCAACAATGATTACTGATGTTTACTATCGATATTCATGATGAAAACGAGCACATTTTTTCCAATATAATTAATTTGAACTCATGAGCACCGTAAGTGGCACGGATTAAGGGGTTTCTACCCCTACAAAATAAAAGCGTAAATATGGTGGAGATCGTTTCTGCTTATCCTTGGAAAGCTGTGATAAAATTTTGTCGGTCTATTTAAGAATCAGCCTGTAAATCTAGCGTAAAAGGCTAAAATAACTAAGTTTCGACTTTATTTGTTTGAGATATTCTGGACTGGAATTTAAGCAAAATAAGTGAATTTTTGGGATGAAAAATTTACTAAAACGCACGAAAAAGGAAAAAGCAACCTAATTTTCGAGTTTTATGCATAATTTCTTGATTTACTGGAGAAAATTTTCGGTAGAACATTTTGAAAAATGCGTTTTTTTTAAAGAAATATCGTAAAAATTAGCTTCTCACTTGTAAAACGATCGCTTTAAATAGTAAATCAAAGTCTTAATAATAAACGATCTTAATAATAATTATTGTAATTAATAATGTCGCAGTAAATGTTATTTATTTTTTGGCCCATTTTCCCGACTTTTTTTTCAATAGGAAATCATTTGCTTTTTAATAACATAATTACTACATAAATATTTGCCTTGAGAATTTGATGTGCACTGTTTCTGTTAAACCTTTTTAATTTTTGCAAGTTTAGTGTTTTGAAGTTTCATTCGAAAACTGTTTTTCCACCCCCGGGGAGTCCCCCATGCATTGAATTGTACACGTAACTATGGAAACAAAATGTTATAAAAATAAAAGTCTTCATAGTAACAAAAAATTCAGATCAGTGCAGTGGCGGGTAGTTTCCACAAAAAACCGTTGCCCACTTTTTATTGAATTTTTTTTAAATTGAATACTGTATAAGTATTTAATGAGTTTTAAATTAATTTATTGACACTTTGATTTTTTTTAACTAAATTTCAAGATTGCGTCAGTTTGAATGGGAGTTTCCATTTTTCTGAATATTTGACACGAAACTTGTCAAGACCTGTCAATCGCATGTTTTTTCGGAACGAAAACGAGGAAACCTTTCAAGAGAAATACGTTTCGCCCAGCGAAGCTCGCAATTTGACGTCGGGTATGTTAATTGTCTTTCTGTTGAAAAGCGTTTAAAAACGCCAAATTTTAGAATCCCAAAGCAGTACAAATGCGGAAGAATTGCAGCACGCCAATTGTCCTGTGTGTCGACTCGGGGTCGTGGAACGCAAATTTACAAAATGCGGCATTGTTTTGGCCATTCTGTTGTTCCCTCTCGGTATAGTTTGTTGTTTTCTTTCGTCGCGAAAGAAGTGTAATAGATGCGGGTACGACGAAGGCATTTAGTGTAGTTTTTTGGAAAAATTGTGTACCTAAATACATAATGTTTGAGTCGTTTTCGTGCTTGAAATCATATGGAAAATTCCTAAATCGATGCGGACGCATGCGCATTTCCATCGTCCTTGTCCTCTAACTAACCCACCCCAAAGGAAAAGTGAAAACAAAGGAAGCGTTGCATCAGATTTTACACCCCGGCTGAATCATCGGAAATTATAAATTTCACACACGTCAGTTAATATTAAATCACATTAAAAGTGAGGCTAAGGTTGCCATTTATACCGGTTTAATCGAGTAAGAAAAAATATTTGTATTAGACCGTAAGTCGCCAGTTTAGATAAGATAACACGGGATTCATCATCGCATCTGGTCTCACCTTTTTAATTCCATACAATTTTTAGCTTTTTTCAGGACATGAATTAACAATTTTGCGATTGTAACAGTGCCGGTCATTTACCCGATGCATTACGTGATTATGTAATCGGTTTGTAAATTAGAAATTGAATTAAATTCGACGTAACACTCGACTAGAAATCAAAAGACGAAAAACAACCATAAATTCAGTTGTTGTGAGTTAATGTCAAGGTCTTGTGAAATATCGCCGCAAAATAACTAAAAAAATTATTTCGCGGTAGCAGGTGCAGGAGGTTTAGTCAAATTGATTAAAGTCAAAGGTTTTTACGGATAAAATCTGTGTCAAAGTGTCGCAAAATAACTAAAAAATAAGAATTTCGTGACAGCAGGCGCAGAAGGGCCATAAAAGGGCTTTCACGCATGTTTTTTTAACGAAAAGCCACGTTACCATATCATTGGTTTGAGTCAAGTTGGCAATAATTTTGATTGTCAAAAAACGTCAATTTTACACCCAACCAGTGGCATATTTACATGTGGACTAAATGGGCTATAGCCCAGGGCGGCAGGATTTTGGGGACGGCAAAAATATCTTTATTTTGATTAAAAAAATACCTACTAAATAGACGGGTTGCATTTTTTTAAATTAGTTGATCAGTTTTCTAGTTTTCGTCGTATTTTTTACTTCCCAAGAATGTAATTCTTTGGTTAATGTGTTTTAAGAAATTTTTAATAGTTTCAATTCATATTATAGAAAATTCACGATGAGTAATAACTAATAATGGTAGAAAAAGCCCAAGTAGTAAACAATACAATAAAATGATTTTTTAATAATATTTAGAAATTAAAGGAGATAGTTAAAATCTAGTGCATGTTTGGTAATATTACAAAGAACTATTTCAGATTTTTAAATTTAATTTTCAGAATTATCTTGCATTTTTAGAAAACTTGTGCTAGAACTGGATTTGCTGTTTATTCATTCAAATAAACTGTTAAGGAGTTAAGGACATTTTAGAGAAAATCAACTGATAAAAAGAATAAAGTTACAAGCAGATGCAAATTTACTGATTTGTTTTTATCAGATTTCATGCTCGAAAATTGATAGAATTTTTTTGGTGTTAGACTTTTTATCTGTTATAGGGTTGTGTATATTAAAACATCAATATCCCTAACATTTTTTGAACAGTTTATGCAGTTAACAGTTCATTTGAGGTGTCACAAGAGTGGTGTACCATTTAAAATTTTTTAGGGCAACTGGTATTACAAATAGGTCAATTACTGCAAATTGTCTTTATTCAAAGTTTGTAAATTTTTCCTTATTTTCTGAATTGACAAATAATTTTTTTTTAAGAAATGTTATTGTCGGGGGTAGTAAAATTAAGTAACCCAGGGCGGCAATGGACATAAATATGCCACTACACCCAACTGTCACAAATAAAATCAAGGGTTCTTACGGCCAAAGGCCGAAATTGCGTATCAAAATGTTTTGTTTTTTTGTGTCAAAATGCCACAAAATAGGTGCGGAAGGGCTTTACGCATTTTCTCAAGGTCACAAAGTCACTATCGTTGTTTTGAGTTAATAAGTTGGCCATAATTTTGATTGTAAAAAAAACTGTTAAATTTTCTTGTCACCCCTCAAACTTAATAAAATCAAACGTTCTTACGGCTAAAAGCTTATCAAATTATTTAATTTTTTGTGTCAAAGTGCCGCAAAATAAAGAAAAGGGGTTTTATGCATTTTTCAAGGTGACTAAAAGTCACTGTTACTATATCATTCGTTTGAGACAAGTTGACAATGATTTTGATCGTCAAAAAACGTCAAATTTTACACTCAACTGTCAAATTTAATAAAATCAAAGGTTGTTACGGCTAAAAGCTTATCAAAATACAGTGGAGTCCGGTTATAACGAACCCGCTTATAACGAACTTCCGTATATAATGAACTAGATTTGACTTAAAATATGATGCAATTTTCCGTTTATAACGAAATTTTCACCGAATTTTGAGGAATTAGTTTTTTTTTTGCTAATGGGTTGGTAACAGGTCAAACAATCAAAAAATTGACATGAAGTGTCACTTATTGTAAAACAATAATCGTTTCCATCTCAACGATAGTGATACCAACCTACTAAATGTCCCTAGCCATTGTTGGAAAGTAAAAAACACCGCAGTGCGGGAAAGTTGCTTTCCCACACGCTGGAGATAACCGGGAAAACGCTGTCTAAGAGCTATGAGTACGGGGGTTGATAATGACAAATCAGCAAGAGAAGTGTTAGCTGATGAACTAACTGAAAACGTTCTAACCTGTGAAAACGTGTGTTTCTAAACATAATTACAGTGTGAATTTGCTAGTTATGCAAAATAATATTTTATGATCGATAGAAGTCAAAACAAATCAACTTGCTTTATCCGAATGTTTTTACCTACTTTTTAAGACATAGAGTATGTAACCTCCACTTTAGCGTCCTAAAATTTGTCAAAAAAAACCGCATAATCAACTAGGTTTGCGTCTTTTGAGTACTTTTTTCCAAAGTTTACATGACTAATAGGCGGTGACATTTGAGGGTGGTTTCTTGTCAAAAATTTTCGATACAAAATTTTTACTTATATTTTATAATTTTTTTATGGAAGGACACGTTTTTCTATGGCTGTTCTTGCTAATAACTCAATGTAATAGATTTTAAAGGACTAAACTTAGAGATCATATTTGTTTAAAATGTTTGTTGGTCCCAAATTTATTTGCCGACTAAAACTCTACATCTCAGAAACTATAAACATTCGTATAACGCAAGTTGTGCTATTATTTTCACTTTTAGCTCTACTGTCACCCCCGTACAATATTTGGACAAGTATCAAATTCACACAGTATACATATTCCAACATATAGGTAGTACTGTCGGAAAGAATTCATGTTTTGTTACAATACTGATTTATTTCGTTTTATTTTATATGTAAAGTAAAAATAACTGCTAAAAATCCACTTTTTTAGTTTACCGCTTATAGCTAACCTCGGATATAACGAACTGATTTTGATACATTTTCTAAGTTCGTTATAACCGTGCTCCACTGTATGTATTTTATTTTTTGTGTCGTAAAATAACTAAAAAACAATAATTTCGTGCAGCAGGTGCTTGGGCTTTACGTATTTTTCAAGGTCACGAAAAGTCACGTTGGAGTCTAATTGGCAATAATTTTAATTGTCAATTTTTTACTCAACTGTCAAATTTAATAAAATCAAGGATTCTGACGGCCAAATGCCAAAATTGCGTATCGAAAAGTATCGTTTTTTGTGTCAAAGTGTAAATATTGTCGCTTTGTCTAAATAGTGTCGTAATAGCAGTCCGCTATCTTCGCTTTGTATTAATCACCCGTTATCGGCCTCAAGGTCAGCCCGTGCAAGCAGTCACAAAGTCTCGAAAATCTCTCAAAACCCTAAACAAAAGTTTCATCATCCTCAAAATCTGACGCAATCCTCCTCCGAGCACCTCACTAAACGTCCCAGTTTTTTTGTCAATAGTGAAAAAAAATCGTGTTCCAAACAAAGAAACATCGCTCGGTTCCATACGTGCCGTTCCGAGGCCAATTTCGTGCATTTCCGCCATCGAAGTAGGGGAACTCGATAAAAGCCCCAGCCGGTCCAAAACTCCGGTAGTCAAAGTTTTGTAGGTGCCACCTGTTTGTGATACTAGTGTTTAAAAAAAAAGAATGGAAGTCCTAACCAACCACTTAGCGGACTACCAGAAGTCCGAAAAGGCCAATTTCTGGTACTACGACCCTTCCAAGCAAGTCCAGGAAGCCGATGGCGATTCACCGGTTTCCTTCCTCTCGAAGCGGCTGGAGGAGGAGATCAGGAAGGCCAAAAGGACGCATTTATCCTGCGGCGAAGTCCTGCTCCCGTGCGGGCTTTTGCAGAAAGTCGCCGAAGATGTGCTGGAAATCGCCGAAACGGAGCTGTACGGCCTGAAGGGGTGCACGCTCTATCTGCTCTACGAAGGAGAGGAGGACTGTAGGAGATTGAGCAATTTTAAGATAGACCCCACAACACCGTCAACTTTTGAAATTTATCTCACCTTCAAACAGGCCAATGCCGGGTGGACTTTTCTGCCACAGTTCCTCAAGTAAGTCGAGACCCGCATTTTTTTGAGAATTGTTTGTTATTGGTGACTTTTTTCTTAGGAAAATAACACGAGGCAGCACTGTCGTGATCAGCACCGAGTACGAACTGACCAAAAAGAAACTCTACCGGATTTTGCGAAAATAAAGAGACTGATTGCAGAGTTTTCTATTTTTATATAGAGATGAAGATGAATTTATAAGCGCAGCGTGATGTTAGTTTTAAGTTTGTTTTTATTTGACAGTATTTCAACTCGATCGAGTTTTATTTTTTATTAGGATTCCGATGGGAATCTGTGATTTTTGCCATCGTGATATGTGTTATAATAATACATAACGTACCTGTGTACTTAAAATGTTTCAAGTATTTTTTAAATTTTATTTAAAAGTTACTGAAGCTTTTGATTTGTGTCACGTGTTTGTTTTTGTGATATAGAGTAGTCTTTGTTTGTGAAATAATAAGACATGCATGGTCGTACAAATTTTCAATTAACATGTATGTTTATATATTTTTAAATGAGTATATTGAAAACAAGTTAAGAGGCTATAATTAGATTTTAAGGTATTTTGTACTATAGGTTTTTATAATTGAAGTAGACGTAGGAGTTAGTTTCTTGCTACTTGTGTGATAGTACAGTATCTGTACAACTCTCAAGCTTTTGTACTATTCGAAACAAAGTGAAAATAAAAAAATATTCGAAACCTGACTTCTTTCTGTCCTCCAAAAATCTAATATAACCAATTTATTTAAAACAAGCGGCCTGTCAATTTTTCTACCAAAAGTGGAAAAAACCCAGAATCATATTTTTTATGCGGCTTGAAAAATGCTAAACATGTTGATAAAGGGCTTAAATGCCTCGCTTCGTTCATGAGTCATCCATCAATATATATTTCCGCGAAAAGTGCTTCGAATAACGCGAAAACATTCCCTGATACTAGTCGTTAATTTATTTGTGTTACACGATAACGTTTATCACCTTTTATTTGCCAAACACTATTTACCTATTTGACAAAGTAAATAACATTCGATAACGACGAGCTATTTTTTCACCGAGAAAATAAATTTAGAACAAAGGATTTAAACCCTCGCGCATGCCCTTCGGAACTTTCTTTGTCCTCATTCATAGATTTTCCCCTTTCATCAAATCGTAACGTTTCACATATATCTTGCATATTGCAATATGGGTCTGCTTAGAACCGGTCCCAATTAGTGTGATAGTGATAAACTAATACCGCCATAATTAAAAAACCAACAAAAGTTATAAATAAAAAATGGATATAAACAGTTTTTTGGTACAAAATCTATCACTTTAAAGTCTTTTAAATTGGTCGTAATAAACGAACTTTTGAAATAGAGCGAGTGAACCAAAAGTAACACAAAATTCATATCTTTTTTATGAGTCATTTTTCAAAAATCTTCGAACAGATCGATTTTATTTTTAATTCTTCGACACTTAAAATTTACGGTTTTTCTCCTGTGTAAGGAACTGTCAATACGAAACGTCAGATTATTTTTAGCAGATTTAAAGTAATTTTAAGTCTTGTTGAGTCTAACTCGAAAAATAAAATTCGTTTTCGTGTAAATCGGTTCATTTATTTCACCTCGTGGATGATAAACCACTCGTCTTCACTCGTGTGTCCGATTTACACTCAAACTCGTTAAATAAATAACTATTTAAATACTACATTTTGATACCATCAGGGTGACCTGTATGACATTCATTTTTTATTTTTTTAAATGTCAACTGACATTTTTGATTACTCGTTTAGATAGTACACATCGTTATCTTTATGATAAGTATAAAAAAAAATTAGAAAAATAAGGCAAAGTAATACAAAAGAGGAGAAAACAAAATAAAATTTTTGCATAAAGAGCTTTATCTTTCTGTTTTTGCCTTATTTTATAAGGGGTGATTGTCTTTTGTTTATTTTTTGTGTTTGCTAATTATTTTAAAACATAAAAAAACAATTGCCTCATATAAAATGATGCAAGAACAAGAGTATAAAGCCTTTTGTTCAAATGAATTTTTTATTTTATTTTATTTTTTATTTTTTACCAAAAACATGTGGACTATTAAAAATAGTTAACAAAAATGACGGTTATCATTTAAAAAATGATACAAATTACGCCACAACACAAAAACGAATGACGTCACAATTGTCATTATAAAGACAAAATGTATAGCACTTAGAAAAATTAAATCGACCTGTTCGAGGATTTTTTTTTTGAAAAATGACTAATAACAAAGATGAATTTTGTGCGTTATGTACAGTCATGATCAAAAAGAATGACACCCCTACCAACCGGGCCGGATAGCAAAAGTCCGACTAAAATATTTTGGGTCATAAATTTCAACAAACAGGTTAGTTTACAAAGTGTCCAGCTAGTTTACACAATATGCAGCTGGTTTATAAACTAGACAAACGTGCACATTAACCGCATCAAAAGATTTGTGGCTGCAGTTGTAGGGGTGTCATTCTTTTTGATGGTGACTGTACTTTTGATTCAGTCTAGGAGTGTAATATGTAACACTCAAAACAATTAACGGATATTTTATGCAGATGATGTTTAAATTAATATGCGTTTAAAATAAAACTGGAAACAATTTTTATATTTTAAATGATAGATCTAGCACGTTTACCATACTACAATAATGTCAACAAAAATATGAAATATTCGTTAATTGTTTTGAGCAGTGTTGTTATGTTACATTAAAAATTATATTTAAAAGAAGAGATACAAAAAAAGCTACATTTTTTAAATATAAAAACCATATAGTACGAATATTTAAAAATGGTTATTAATGAATGCGAGTGCTTTAGTAGACAATAAATGCAAGTAGCATACATAGATATTATTTTTTCTACGACCCGACCAGTCATAATATAAATATATTATATAAAAATGTTTTTTAAAAACAGCTTTTATTTAAAAGATGCACTAAAAAGTAAAAAATAATGTATTTCAATCACAGGAGAATATTTTTTCTTACAGGTTAAAATTCTAAAATTTATAAAAGCTTTGGGAGTTGTCAACTGAACAAAGTAATTTTGTAAGCCGTAGTTTTATAACTCCCAAAGCTTTTATAAATTTTAGAATTTTAACATGTAAGAAAAAATATTCTCCTGTGATTGAAATACATTATTTTTTACTTTTTAGCGCATCTTTTAAATAAAAGCTTTTTTTAAAAAACATTTTTTTATATATTTTTATTTTTTGCTTTTTAGTCTTTATTTATTGCATAGATTTATTGTTATTACACTGTGCATCTACCGTGACGTCGAAATGACCAACATACCGTCTATGTCGGTATAAGTTACGGTATGTACAAATCGAGAACCCCTTTGTAAACATAACCTAAAATTTTAAAACCCCATTTAACACCTTTAGGGAGTATTTAACTATATAGAATTGCATTGTCACGCAGATTACGTAAGCATGTTAAATTTCATTTCATTGCGACTACAGGAACCCTCTCAAATTTACAAATCGAGAACCCCTTTGTAAACATAACCTAAAACTTCAAAACCCCACTTAACCCCTTTAGGGGGTATTTAACTACATAGGATTGCGTTGTCACGCAGATTAAGTAAGTATGCGAAATTTCAATTCAGTGGGACAACGGGAACCCTTTCAAATTTGGCTCCGAAAAAATAACCGACAGACAGATAACATTGTGAGCTAAATAAAAATACCAATTTATTTTCAGAATTTATTAAATTGAAAGAATTGTAAAAGAGGGTTATCACAAACAAAACAACTATAAAAAATCAAAAAGAAAACCAATAATTACGATACACGAATCAGTGAAATTTCAATAATTAATAATTATTGAGGAATCGATGGATTTTACACCGGTGTTTATATTTGAAAATTGTAAATTGTAATGTGCCCTGTTTATTCAAGAATGCGTTTAATTATGCTTTATGACAAATTTTAATGATTATAAAAATAGACCCATATTGTAGTTTTCACAAACAAAAAATCTAAATTGTTAATATCACCTTGACTCCCATTTTCAAGGCCCTCAAAAAGATGTATAACAATGTAGTGCTTGTATTAATTTGCCATTAAAAACCGCGACAATATCTAATTACCTTAGATTTACCATTCGAAATGTGCCAAATCGCGTAGTAACCGCGAATTAATTTTCTTCCATGGCTAGGCGAAAATTCGTCAAATCTGCTGGGCATAAAGCCACGGTCACGGAAATAATCGTGTCAGGACCTGTGCAGGGCTGTTTCTTTGTTCCCTTACAGGTGTTCTCTACCTTTGTCATGTGAAGATATGAGAAACAGGTTGAATAAAAATTTGGTCGGCCTAGGTAGAGTTGCCTTTTCGGGATTGTTGATGTTTGAAATCATCGTCTTACATAATAATTAACAAAAAACCTCGTTCTCTGCCAAGGCCAAGGTCAAAAAACACAGCGCATGCACTGTATCTAACAGCTGTTATTGATTATGTGCCTTGAATATTTAGTCGGTTTGAGTCGAGGGGTGGAAATATCATTGCGGAAGTGATTTCGGATCCGGGGGTAAAAAGCGCTTTATCGCCCGATTAGAGAAATGGTAAAAAGAAGACAAAGAAACCTACTTTACGGGGAGTAATACGGTGGCCAAGGTCCCTAAACCGGTTATTCAAGAAACAGATCTTCATCCGAGGAGAGAAAACTTGATTACAATACAGTGGCGTACCTGATTTTAATTAAAAATGACTCACGAACCATTGATTTGATGCGAAAAATCGGCTCTGTTGCCAGCGCGTAAATCACACCGAAATAGACGATTTTTTATTAATTCTGGCACAAATTCGTTTGTTTTTAAACAATGCCCGCACACGTGGACCGAAATTCTTCGCAAAATATTGAGGCCGCACGAGTTGTTTGAAAAATTGTAGTTTTTCGTAGGCTGATAGCTGCAGCCTTGAAGAATATAACAACATAAATTATTGCTGATGCCTCTATTGTGGCTATTTCTGCACATTGTGCTTTGTTATTACAATTTATTCAATCTTGTGTGATTTTTCTAATTTTATTTTGTTGCTGCTGCTTATTCGAGCCCACAATGGACGCGCAATTAAACTTAAGTGGTGTTAATTTATTCTGCTATCGCCTGCGGCCTTGGAACTCGTTTCAAATACAACACGGTCTCATCTTCATTAAATTCATACAAATGGCCGAAAATTTAAATTCAAGAAAACAAACTTATGCAATGAGGGATATTGACGTAGGCCCTTATCAGCGTCTAAAAATAAACGTGAAACAACCATTGTCAGATAACAAGTCTTAAATGATAAATAATTAGCTCCACACTAACAACTTTTCAAATATTGGCGGCTCTGCCGATTTATTATTGTTACCATGGCTACGGGTGCGTTACCATATTTTTTCCCGTGTTAATTTTCAAATTAAACATTGGCCGCACCTTTGAAAAAGATTTAACTGCACTTTTGTATGTCTTATATAAACAGGCTGCTGCTGCATCAACTCAGCTGATCTTTCTTCAGAGTTCATTGCCTTCGGCTCGCTTTTTCTAGTCGCACCGCCGCGTTTAAATCTTGGTCTTTGTGAAAAACAACTAGTGGGGCGAAAACGCAACGTTCGCAAAACTACAAGTTTGCAAACGCTTAACTAATGCAATTTTCACACCAAACAAGGAGAATCTCCGCCGCTAGTGTAACTCGATCGGTGAGCAAGCTGCAACTTTATCGACGCGGTGCAGCCACAAAGCTGGTTGTTCCAGATTTTCAAGCCGTGTTGCTGAACAGCAGCACACAAGTTATATTCGATTTATTTAATTTTTTCTGCTTTGGTTTCGTACGAAGCCATTACGATAATCGTACTTGCCCAAAACAGTGCTATAAAAATTATACTATTATAAATTATCGTATATTGTCTTACGAAACTTATTTTTTAATATTATACAAGATGTCCCAACTAAAATTTCGCCTCCTGAAATTTCCAATGTTGTCTAAGTTTGGAAAAAATGCTGAAACGGGTCAGTTTTAATTTAAAGGGGGACCAAATTTTATCTTGGTTTCAAAGTTATTTCTATTTTTTTACATCGTGTTTGAACCCATCAGAGCTACCCCTTCAAAAAATTTAAATGTCAAGAGGGGTCGAGTGACCCATCATTTTGAAGCTGCTTTCATGGTCTGTGCAACCATGTATTTTTTTTTTCAATTTTGAACGATTTGTGGTTGAGAAATTTGAATTGTTTAAGTCTCATGGAAATTTTCAAAATAGTCAGCTTGAAAAACACTCGCTTAAATTTTAAAGAAGTTTTTTTTGGTATGGATAGATGATAGAATAAGAAATGCATTCTTATCTGCACTACCGTTCTTGAAAATCGATTGTACCATTTGATGGGCATTTGATGAGCAATATGTACATTCGTTAAAATTGTTTTTTTGTAACTACTTTTATTTACTCTCACAGCAATCTAGGCTGTTTTCTAAAAGAAATCGTTTAAAATTGAAAAGAAAACAGTGTTTGATATTTCAATTTTTTTAAGTAATGGTTTTGTTACTTTAAATTAAAAACATTAGTGCAAATAACATTTCTGAATCAGTTCATAGCAAAAAACGTTCAAAATTTGAACGAGAGGGTTCCAGATTAACAATTTTCAAAATATCAATGTTCATAAATCAATTTCGTGATTCTTAACAATAAATCGGTCAAAATTAAAAAAATGTAGTACGTGGTTGCATAGACAATGAAAGCAGCTTTTTAAAAATAATGTGTCACTTGACCCTTCTTGCTATTTAATTTTTTTGAAGGGGTCAGAGACGGTAAAAATTTTTGGTCTCCCCCTGAAAAAAGGGACTTTCCAAAAAATGTTTTTGGTTTAAATGTTATATAATTGATAATAAAACTTAATTTTTCAAAAAAATAAACTAAAATATTAACAAATATTGAAATATCGACATGTTTATAAACGCTTAATGTTTGATAACAAAATTAAAGCTATAAAAAAATTAACAAAAATTAAAATATACAGGGTGTATCAGAAAGAAATGTGTTAATTTTACCACGTAATAAAACTCATCAAGTACAACTTTTCTATATAGGGTGTCCGTTTTTCGAGCTTCAACATGGGGATCTCAGTTATTATAAAAGAGATACGAGGTCGGTTAAATTAGGGCAAAGTTGCGCACTTTTATGCTAAACAATAATCTGAAAGAAAATTTGATGTGTCATTTTTAGTTTCTGAATTTATTATTATGTAGTTTTAATTTTCCTTTTTATTTTTTTAAGCGAAAACTAAGAAAAATAGACGTTTTTAAATAAGACATTCTTCAGGCACTTTTTTACAAGAAATCTAAATCTGTCATCGCCCTTTTCAAGACGTTTTTGATGTCAGAGTTACAACACTCAAGTTTGGTTTTTCTTATGGACGCCATATTTAATACTTGTATTTTTGAAGTCTTTTTGTTCCTGATTACAACGATGTGTCACATGATATGATCGAATCTTACATACTGATAAACTTATGAAAAAAGCGTTTTTACAAAGAGTGCTTTGGAAAAAAATGGCAAAAATTTTGTTTAACAAATTAATTTTTGACAGTTCTATTAAATATGCGAGCAGAATTTTTATAACTTTGTCATGTTTTGTTTGTTTAGTTTATAAATAAGTAAGCAAGGCGGCAATGTTAGCCTTTCAGATACAAATTCAATTAAACTTTCAAAATCTAGTTTGTTTAAAAACAAAATTGTTGCCGTTTTTTTCAAAGCGCTCTTCGCAAAAATGTTTTTTGATCAGTATGTAAGATTAGATCATATCATGTGATACATCGTTGTAATCAGAAATATAAACACTTTTCAAAAATACAAAAATCGAATATGGCGTCCATAAGAAAAACCAAAGTTGAGTGTTGTAACTCTGACATCAAGAACGCCTTAGAAAATACGATAACAGATTTAGATTCCTTGCAAACAAGTGCCTGAAGAATGTCCTAGTTAAAAACGTCTAGTTCTTTTGGTTTTCGCTTGAAAAAATAAAAACGAAAATTACAAATTTCCGTTTTTTACAATTACTCAAAAAACAAAAACGACATCAAATTTTCTTTCAGATAATTGTTCAGTATAAAAGTGCGCAACTTTGTTCTAATTTAACGGATCTTGTATCTTTTATAACAACTGAGATCCCCATGGTGGAGCTCGAAAAACGGACACCCTGTATAACATTTTGCAAAATTCTTGTTTATTACTTTCACTGTTTTCTTTTTTTTTGTATTTTTTTTATATTTGTAACAACAATGTTCATTGCTATTTTAAATTGTTTAAATTGTACTTACGTTTCTATCACAACGAAAATAGTTCCGCACTTTTATTTTTATACCCATAGGCGGGTACACGTTTCACTGTGTTATCTTTTCCAAATTTTAAGTAAATTTGCGAGACTTGTTTTAAACAATTACAAATAGAAAAAGCGTTTTATTTGTTGAGCTTTATTGCCTGTTAAAATTAACACACGTATTTCTGATACACCCTGTATGTATGTTTCAAAAAAAGTTTTCATACAAATTTACGCCTTGCTTAGCCTATTATACCTACACCTAATGGGCCGTATGAATAAAGTGAAGTAAATGCTTTTACTTGTAATAGTAAAAGATAGACGTAATTTAAATCTTATGAGAAAGAGATAAAACTATAGTAAAATCTTTTACTACATTTTATTCATACTACCCAATATCTAGTTCCTCCAAAGTTTCTATGTATAAAGTTGCCAAACTGTTTAGTATTTGTTCTCCCATCGTGCTTCTCAAATAATTTTTAACTCGTCGTAACACGAAACAAGATTGTTCGCTTGAAGCATTTGACATTGGAATCGTCAAAAAATTTTTTTAATTAATTTACAAAACATTGATACATTTCTTTTACATTATTATTAATGTTATTTTTGTTCTCTTACAGATATAATGAAAATTGATCCAACTCATCTTCAAATTACTAACATCAATGTCATGTTGGTAAATCTCTTTTATTTTGTTTTTTTTTTGATCTTTTGAATCAAAAAATATTCTAGTGTTCTATTGCAGTTTCATATGTTTGCGATCTTCGACTTAGTTTTGCCCTGATGTTATCGCAAATAACATAAAATGAATTGCTAATATCTTATTTTCTGGTCCAACTTCAGTAGTTTCATCAAAAAATTTCTACGAGTTTGTTGAGTTTCGGGGGCCCCTGGCGGCCGCCAGGTTTGTCAGGCGCTTAATTCGCCTCTGGAAGGGGTAGCTCTAGGTGCCAGAAATAACTTTGAAACTAAGAGATAAAATCTGGTTAAATTAAAATTGACCCGTTTCCACATTTTTTCCAAACTTGTCCAAGATTGCAGATTTCAGGGGGTGCAAATTTTAGTTGGGACACCCCTTGTATTTTCACTTGATTTGCCCGTTGCCAACTGCCAATAAAAATGCCCAGTTGTGCCAACCGGCCGCACTTACCGGCGAACGAGGAAATAATAGAAATACGTTAATTTGTGTACTTTTACTTGAAATTATCATAAATTTGCCATTCAGTGTGTCGATGTTTTGAAACATAAAATGAATATTGAGTGTGCGAAATGAATCACTATTTTTGTTGCCATAATTCAAGGTGAATTGTAAATTTTTGAGTGAATTTGGCCGACATGGCTGACGTCACGTATCACCTCATCGGGGGTGAAAAGCAAGAAAATGCTTATTTTCGCCGAGGTCATCGGGTCTCGGAACAGGTTACACGTCCGACCGGTTCCGCCGATTTTTCGATGCTCAATCGGCAATAAATTTAATTTTGGCGAATGAAAATAATGTTTCATTATCTCTGCCGGTCTATTTATAGGATGTTTTCGTTCTTTAGCCTTGATTATTTCAGGCTTAAGCCGGGCAATAAAACTCAGTAAACACGTTTAAAATTTATATATTTTCTAGTAAACATTTTTTATTTTACATAATAATAACGTGATCGTATATGTTTACAATATAAAAACCGTACATGATCTGTACTATCACAATTTTAGTCGTAGAGAAACAATAAAAATCCTACAAACTACGCTACCTAGTCGAGTACAAGTGAGATCGTTAAGATCCTCAGTTTGGGATTCACAAATACTGAAAAGCGTGACAAAATGACGAGTCCCAAACTGTCGTATCGCACCTAATATCACAACGAAACAATGAAATGATGAAAATTCGAATACTTATGCAGTCAGTCTTTTTTTCCATCAAGGTACATAAGTATTAGTCGTCGTACGACCTGTACAACTTCTTCTTCTGCAGCTCGTATTCGGAGGAAATCATGACCGTGCCGCTCCGCGTCATTTTCCTGCAAGACAAGCCTTAATTTAGCCTTCATCCAAGTCAAAACCTCAATCAACTTACTTTAAAAATTGCGGCAGGAAGTGATTCCAGCCATTAACGTTCTGTTTTAACGTCAGATAGAGCTCGAAAGTGGTCGGTGTCGAAGGATCACAGTTGACCACACTGAGCCTCCTCTTCTCTTCCCCACTTTCGAAGTTGATAAAAATCGTACAGCCCTTCAGGCCGCAGGGTTCCGTCTCCGCCTCCGCCAAAACGTCCTTCGCCAGCGCTTTCGTCAAG
Organism: Tribolium freemani; assembly: GCA_939628115.1. Taxonomy (NCBI): domain Eukaryota; kingdom Metazoa; phylum Arthropoda; class Insecta; order Coleoptera; family Tenebrionidae; genus Tribolium; species Tribolium freemani. Next base: position 11,902,236 of record OW626790.1, read on the forward strand.
TCCGACGGAAGCAGGACTTCGCCACAGGCGAAGTGCGCCCTTTTGGCCTTCTTCAGCTCGTCCCCAAACCGCTTGGAAAGCGCTTCTGCGGCCAAAACCTCCGAATCGAGCACAACTTCGCTCTCTGCAAGGAAAAAAATCGAAAAAATCACAAAAAGAAAGCAAGGCGAAGTGAAACTCTTGTTGCTAAGAGCGCAAGCGAGGTCACAGAGGGTCACCGGCGATTTTCACTCACCTCCCACATTATTGTTGAACTGATTGGTCAAAGTAATAATTTCCATTTTTTCCGTATCACAGAAAAAAATTAATTGAAAAAAAAGCCGGCTCGAGGAAACCCTCCAGAAGACACAAAACGATACACTTTTGGCCTACTATCAATAAGATCAGCTGTGCCGGTATTTATATAAGTTTGCGCCAACTTCCCCCACCATTAAACGAGTGATAATCGGGGATTCTCGCGACGTGCATGGCCTACGTGATCAAAGCCGCACAAAACTTTACGCCTTTTATTTATATTTATAAGAAATCGCTCAAAATCAATGAGACCATTAAATATTTATCGAGATTAACAATTTTGCACAAATCACAACAGCAAAGCAAAAACCGGTAATTGTCATAGGAATAAAACCATAGCAACCGAAGGAATAAGTTTCCGTGGTTACCGTAAAGACGGTCTTTAATTACCCCATTTCCATTTTCTGGTGATAATTTCAAGTAAGTTATTGACGCAAGAAACGATGATTAAAGTTCGATTTGTGCACTGATGCACGTATTATTTCATTTTTTTCGTTTCGAATGACACGTCATTGCCATGATAATGTAATACAAAAAAACAGAAACCAATCACATACAGGTGACCCAGCGATTTCAAAAAGTCCAATATTGTTAGAAAATTATTTGTTTTTAATACAGGCTGTTTGCGAAATCAGCTGCAATACAAAGTTATGTTTTTTTGAATGAAACTCCCTATATTTTTTTGCATTTTTGGTTGTAGCTTTTAACACCGATGTTTTTGCTCATTTATGAAACACCCTGTGTATTTGAAAATAATTTTGAGTAATGAAGAGGGTTAATAACTACGGCTTCTACAGGCTGTTCCGTCTAAACCCCACATTAGAAGTATTGGGAGTTTTAGTAACAGTAACGATAGCCATCTGAAAATTTGTAAAAGTACAACCATAATTTCTTAGGTTCTACTCAATGAAAATATTTTTCAAGATGGCGACACTTCTGGTTATACCGGAAGTCGCTATCTACTTCCTTATTTTAAATAGAAAGCTATATTTTTTAATGCGTTTTTAGATTACTAGAGTTATTTTAAGGTAGTTCTCATAAGCTTTCCCTATAGGTACCTAAATATAGCTGTTTAAGAAATAATTAGGGTTTTTTTTAATTTTTTTTGGATTTCCACCTTGCAGTTCAAAAATCGATCTCTACCATTTTTAAAAATTTGGAAATATTTTTCAGCTCATTTGAAAGAGGCCTAGATCTTTCCTTTGATGTTTTCAAATTTCTGAAAAAGAATAACAAACCCCAAATTTTTAGAGTTAAGCTTGCAGAACTATAAGCACCCATAACTCAGTTTTTTCAGATGAAATGCCACAATTTTTATTTCACCAACCGGTAGAGAATTTAAATCTGCATTGATCTGTATTAACATTCCCTATTCTTATGTTTAATAGTTTTCAAATTACAATAACTTTTTGTTGGGATTGAGAAATTCATTAACCATAGGTCTTTTATCATAGGTTGCTATGGAAACCAGAGAGAAAATGTGAGAAATCAAAGTTTTTTTAAACCAACATTCAATGAATTTATTTTGTTTTCACGGGACGGATAACTCAATTTTGAACAGAGTTTGTTGTTTGTTTAATCAGAAATGTTTTATGGCAAACTATGCAAAAATAGCTGTGCTTAGTAAAAAATTTCCTACAATGTCAAAAAATCCAACATAACTTGAAAATTATCACAGATAGGTTTAGAGAATACTAATATAAGTAATATAGATCGATGCAGAAAAAAATTCTCCTCCATCTAGTTAAATAAAACTTGGGACATCGCATTTGAAAAAATTAAGTTATGGGTATTTGAAATTGTCCAAACTTAACCGTAAAATTTTTGGGTTTCTTAACTTCTTTTCAAATTTTAAACACACTAAAGAATAGATATAGGCTTTCTCTTTTAATTCTCCAAATATTATTTCGAAATCTCTAAAACTAAAAGAGGTACCGATTTTTTAAGTGACAAGTAAGTGCAAATCCAAAAATTTTCAAAAAATCATAAATATCTCGAAAACGGTTAAATTTAGGTATACGGAAAGCTGATAGAAACTCCCTTAAAATAACTAATCCAAAAACGCAGGAAAAAACAAAGCTTTCTATTTAAAATAACAAAGATGATAGCGCTATATCCGAAAGTGCCACCATCTTGAAAATATTTCCATTGAGCAGAACACAACGAATTATGGCTGAGTACCAACTTTCAAATAAATATCTTTATTATAACTTTCAATACTTCTAATGTGGGGTTCATACGAAACAACCTGTATTTTTTTTATTTTTGGATGTAGTTTTTAACACTGATGTCTTTAAACTAAATTGTTATTGGTCGATTTTGCTTAGTTTTTGAAATAGTAATTTAATTTTTTTGACGGAACATTTTCTAGAAAAGTTGGAGTTTCACCACTTTAAAGAAAAAAGTTCAAACTTTCAGGATATATTTTTTTACTGGAACCAAGAAGATAATAAAATGAAGAATGAATGAATGAAGTTCATAAGTTTGTATTGTAGCTCATTTCTGAAACACCTGTATATTTGTAAATAATTTGGGTAAAGAAGAGAGTTAATAATTACGGCTTCTACAGGATGGTCCAGCCCAGCTCCCGTCTTCCGTAGCTCAGTTATTATTAAAGTTGGAGTATTTTGCAGATGTTATTTATACTCTAGGACACCTTTCTGGAAAATATTTTTGATTATACAGTGTCTCAAAAAAGGTATGACGTCATAATATTAAATTTTTTGAATGGCATGCTATTATTTTTTTGTGCTCATTTTGATACCTTTTTAGCTTCTTAGGTTCTTAAATAAAAACCAAAAAAATTGGTTTTACACCTATAGTTTTAAAAATTTCTAAAAAATAGAAACAGTGCTTTTTTGATAACATTATTAGGATTTAGATTAGGGTTGTAGTATAAAAACTTGTTCGTTTTTTAATTCTGCATCGAATGATACAAAAATAAGTAGGGGTTGCCATTTAAAATAAGCAAAATAAAAAGGTCTAAACTTTTAAAAGTTTGGAAATAAATTGTGAACATTCTGTAGTAATTTAAATCAATCAAGCTTAATTAGTAAGTCTGTTAGACCTCGTTCAATTCGTAGTAATAATGTTTTCAAAAAGACACTATTTCTATTTTTTAGAAATTTTTAAAACTAAAGGTGTAAAACCGTTTTTTTTGGTTTTTATTTTTCTTAAAAGTAATCTCTGAATCGATTTGAAAAAGACTTTAGGGACGTGTATAAAGCTAAAAATAAAAAAAAATTATTACTTTTTTGGGACACACTGTATAGTCAAAAATATTTTCCTGAAATGTGTCCTAAAGTACAAATAACATCTACAAAATATCAGAACTCCACTGAGCTCCAGAAGACGGGAGCTGGCTGGACCATCCTGTATAAAAAAAATATTAACTTAAAGGTGAATACTAGATTATTTTAACTCGGTGGGACACTCTATTTCCTAGATTTTTATGAATTGTCAAAAAAACTAGCCAGCAAAAGTTAGTTTCAATTTTTTTAACCATTGTCATGGTATAATAAGAAACTATTTTATTCGTAGTAACCTAGTAACCAAAAATCTACTAGAATCACCCATTTTCCATTTTGTGGTGTGACCTGGACTTGACAAATGATGATTAATGGTAGTTTGCGAAGTGATGCAAGTTTTGTATTTTTTTCAAATGGGACACGTCATTGCCACGGTAACGAAACTAAAAACCATTGTAACATGGTAACAGGAAATTTGCATAGTAACCGCATTAGGCCATCTACGATTGACTTGTTTCTGTTTTTCGCTTGAAATGTCGATAAACGCGTTATTTTTGCCGTTCTAATTCTAATAAACATAATGATCATGATGCAATAATTACAAGTGGTGGTTAAACGCGTCTACAAGGTTACAATATCACAGGTTTTGTTGCTAGACGCGGCGGCACCATAAGGTAGCGTTGGGTTTAGGAGTCGTTATCTTATCGAAACTGTATTAATCATCGATGACAGTACAATTGCACCACTTTTGGGGTTTTTGGCGATTTTGCTTTGTGGTTGATTCTTGGTATTAAAAGTCAGGAGATCCAGCAACCTTGTTTTATTTATTGGTTCACCTTCTTTTGTCTCTCACTAATTTTATTCATCTCTTTATGATGTAATCGTTTTAAATAAGGCACGAAAAGAAAAAAAATCATGTGTTGTTATGTAAGTCGGTTTTTTGCGCCGGCCGGGATAAAGAGCTAATTTCAATCAAAATTATAATTCTGTTGAGTGAAAAAACGTAGGTGAGTTGCGTGCGCCGGCTCTGGAAATTTCCACAGCGAGTGATCTGTGTGTAGCTAGAGGCAACCAGAGAAAAAAGCAAAGAACAAGAAAGCAAATTAACTCCGACGATTAGACGCGATGACTCACAACCTTTCAAAATTTCGTTCAAAATCGACGAATTTTAGTAAAACTAGGATATGTAAATATTTTCCTGTTTAGTTATTACCAAAGAAGTCAATGTAATATCCGAACGTGTTATTTCGCAATTGCGTACACCGAACTTGGTAAAAACAAGAATTAGAAAGTGTCGAGTTTATTTCGGAAAAAATCAGTTCTTTCTGTCTTTCGATTTTTTCGCTTTTTCTTCCGGCGAAACGCCGGAGAGACATCTGTAGTTGGCATCGGTCCTGAAACAAACAAATTCATTACAACCCACGTTTTCAATAATTTTTTCGAGTTCTTTGCCACCATCAATATTAATCAGCAGCTCAAACACGCGATATTTCAAATTTGAACCGATTTACAATTCATATAATCGCTGTAGTACGTGTTTTCGAAAGATTTCCTTCGATTTGAATTTTTTCGGCGCTTTTTACATGTGACACCACCTATGGTAATTTTTTAAACTCGTTTGAACTCTTCAAAACGTGAACGAGACAAGTTCAAGGGGAAAATGCTCCATTTTTTATAAATTTTTAAATCTATCCACGTTCAATACGGAGCATTAGCCTTTAGGATGTTTAAATATCAACTCGGGTCGTCGTTCCACTTGTTCCGATCGATGATAGCAAACAAATTCAAAATTATAAGCAAGACGAAAAAATACGCGATTATTACACAACTTGGCACACGATCCCTATTTTAAAATCATGCAAACAAAGCGATGCTAAAAATAAACGCCACAAGAGGGTTGAGATTTATTTAATTACGGATAAAAAATACCCGATTCGTTATTACGACCCGTTTTATAATGGGATTAAGAAGGCAAAACGTCCGGTTGTAAAAACACTCCCAACAGTGAAAATAACTGCTCCCTTCTGAGCTTTACGACCTTCAACACATGCGAATTTACGCCCAAATAGCACCCCATTTCCTCCTGACACAGTCGGCTGTGGCCAATAAACCAATCACCATGGTTACAACCATGGCAACGTAGAAAAATTTCCATGGTGTTATTACCATTGGGCAAAATTTCAAAAGTCGGAGTGTCTTGGCAACGCGACCGAATCAGACAGCCTGGTACCCGTGTGTTTTTCTCGGAAAATTTAATTAGTTTTTTTCTTGTTTCGTTGAATTATTAATTATATCCCGTGGAGTGGCACGATGCCAATTCCTATGTTGAAAATGTTTCAACAAAAATATGCAGCTGTTTGTGTTCAAGGCTAGATATATTTAAGTTTGTGGTGGCACAGATCTCGGCTCCTTTATCTCAATTATTGACTCTTCTCTATCAAAATCTAAACGAAAAACGGGTTTATCGGAGCCGATCAATGCGATATATAGGCAACCAGCAATACGCATCGGGACAAATAACACAATTTTCCGCAAACAAGCCACGAGAATTGGAAAATTTCATTTTGGTTTATTGTTAATTAATTGTTTATTGAAACGCGGGGGTAAATATTTGCGATTTTGTAGCAGTTTTAAGTGGTGTTATAGGCAACCAGCAATACACCAACTACTTTTTGTTGTGGTTCTACAGGCTTTTGGATTTGGATTTGGATTTGATAACTCTGCTATTTTGAAAAATTTGGAAATAGTTTTCAGCTCATTGAAAAGAGGAAGCGTAGATCTTTCCTTTGGTGTTTTTAGATTTCTGAAAAAAAAATAAGAAACCCCAAACTTTTAAAGTTAAGTTTGCAGAACTTAAGGCTAAAGGGGATTACAGAGTTAAACCAAGTGTGCGACAAAGACAAGTATAATGAAAATTATTTTTCTATTTTTGGCGATATTTGTAATCTAATTTTAAATCGAAAAATTAAATTAAGTCTTTTAAACAATTAGAATTTGCGCCAACGCAACACTTTTTAGAAAAAAAATATTTGACATTTTTTTGTTAAAATTTTAAAGAAATTTTTATAATATTTTAAAAAACGTGTGATGATACGAATAGAATGCGACCAAGAAACTAGAAAAATTATTATTAGTTTTGAACGAAACGCGAATATTCATTTTACTTTGACAATATTTGCCGCCGAGAATCACCCATAGTCAAGTTCGGAGTGGGAGGAAGCGAGAGGGCAAAATAAACCTCGACCAACTAAGACTGAGAGATGTGAAAGATGATGTTTCTGTATCTGCTGGTGTTCATGGACAGAATTATCGTATTAATTCTTTGAACTGAATTTAGTGATGCATTAAGCATCAGTGAGGTTTTTTTCTTTTTGAAGTAATGTTTAATTGTTACTTTCGTTAGTAATTTTTATGTATTCATTTTTCATTGCTCAAAAATGGAAAAATGGATAAATGATCAAAAGTTTAGAATACGTCAAAATCTACTTTTTACTTTGGAAAACAATAGGTTAAAATTTAATTTGATTATTTTCGGTAAAAAAGAAATTTGTAATGAAGATTTCTAATAATGGAGATTGAGAAAACTGAGCAGACAGCAAGTAATGTTAAATAAAGTGTTAAATAAAGTTGAATTCGTATTTTTGTGAAGTTAAATTCTCTGAAATACATGATTCTTTCAGAATTCTCTCGGAACTATAAGCGAAACCCAAGTACATCTGCTTCCCATTCCAAGAAAAAGCTTAACAAAAAAAAACTGAAAGGGACTGAAGAATATGACGAAACAAATGGAAACTACTTATATAATAATCCAGAATTCAGCGTTTGGTATTAAATGCTTAAGGGTGTCCGGGAGTGAACGAGCAACTCAGTTTTCAGCGTCTTCAAAAGCAACCAGTAATACAACACCCTCCCTGGACAGGGTTCAGTCTTTACCTGCGTTCACGGGTTGGGTTGGGATGGGTCATAAAATTGCAAAGATCAGTTGGCTTATATTTTAATCCCTTGAATTTGTGAAAGTTGCCTCCAGAAACAAAGCTAAATGTTTTGAGTTTTATATTTACAAACAATAAAAATTAATGGAACAAAGATAATTTTGACTATAAATCAAAGTCAATAAACATTAACCTGAGACCTATTGCTTTTAGGTTTAGTTACAATAAGCCCAATTTATTTATTTGGGGCCGATAAAATATTTTTATTACATAAAATTTATTTTATGTAATTTTTTGTGGAAATGTTAATAAACACAAGGAACGGTGTGTGCAGTAAGATTAAAACGGTTACAGCTTTTGAAAAAGTCAAGAAGTTGGCCTGATAAAAAGAAACCATGTTTAGCAAATGTAATATCTTCACCAAAATTTTGACTTAGTGTAGATTTACACTAAATGTAGACTTCGTCTATAAAAAAAAAACGAGTTTAAAAATTACGTATTTATGTACTAGGTAATTTCAATGAAGTTCAAATTCAAAAAATCTCCGAACAGGAAAATTGCTTTTCTCGCTCAAATGTATCAGCCATAGTTTTGTAAAATAACTGAAAATTATGGTAATCACACAACAATAAAAGTGACCGCAATCCGTCCTTTCCTTGAGTTGGGACAAGGACAGGTAGCGACCAAAAGACCCTCCACAGAAATGGCACGAGCAACGCCTCTAGTGGCAAAAGCATTGAACTATGGAGGATTTTAAGACAAAATGTATTCATTGATAATTAGAAAACAACAATGTTTTATTACATGGCATTTGTTAAATTAGTTGAAAATTATATTTTCTAATAAATACCAAAACCCCAAAACAAATTTTTAAATCTATTAGTAAATAACGCGCCTTTTGCATCAATCACAATATCTCAAAAACAAATTTTTTTTTTAAAAAAACCTCAACGCATCGGCCTATAAAATATTCTTTTGAATTATCCTGCAAAATCCCAGATCGAATACTTTAAAAATAACTGAGTAAAATTGCTTTCAATATAAACATTTATGCATTTTCTTCCTTTCTTTAAAGGGATTTACTTTTTTCCAAAATATGGCAACGCATCGGCCTGTAGAATTAAAAAACCTTTAATTTGATGTATAATACTTCAAATTCTGTTGTGTATTAAGAGAGAAAACTTGCTTTCAATATGCTAACGTCTCAAATCGTTGGTCGCGGACACCCTTAATTTTTTTCTGTATGCAGGTACTCGTACGTGAATTTCTTTCACATTTTTTTGCACAAAACATCATTTAAGCATCGTTTGTTTTTGAACGACAGTTTGGTTAATTATTGTTTTCAAATTTTTAATTTTATTTATACAACTATTAATATTTTCAATTCATTGATAATAATTACTATAAGGAATTGTAGAAAAAAGTCAGGTACATATTAGCTGTTTCAAAACTATAAAAACGCCAACGTCGCATTTTACTGAATTATTTTTTTAAGTAAGATTGATACAATTGTAAAATAGTTATTAATGATTAGGTCTCTCATTGAAAGTATACATTACAATAGCTATTATTTTTTTGAAGTGCATGAATAATTTATAAGAGCTAATTTTGAGAGAAAATGCGACGTTGGCGTTTTTATAGTTTTGAAACGGCTAATAGATATACAGAAAAAAATACGTATACCTCATTTTTTTTAAAAATCAACTGTCAGTGTCAAAAATTTTGAAATTATGTTGGAACCCTGCCACATTGCCATAGAAACGAAGCCTGAACCACTAATTTTAAATGGAGTTGCCAACGTTAAAACAATTTGACAATTGATTTAAAAAAAAAACGATTGTAGTTCTAAAAATTTTGCATAGCATCTGAATGGAAATGTATAAAAGACAAACAAAACCAAACCTTTACTAAATAACTTCTAGATATTGGGACTAATTGTTTATCTAAAAGATACAAAATCTAGTGTAGGTACTAAGGACTTTTTTGTAATATTTATTAATATCGGGTAGACCGCTTTTCTCAAAACGTAAAATACAGGCAAATGCTTCTCTGTCCAAATAACGAGACCATAATTTTTTTGTTGGTTACTTGAATGTGAATTTTTTCTATATCACTGAAAATATCTTTTCGGTGGCTAATATGTACACAGCTGCTTCCAAGCAGTGCCTTCCTCAATGCCCAACCATAAGATGATTGAGGCAGGACAAAAGATTTTACAAAATTCGCGTTTTGATAACTTTCCCGTTATCAAATTTTGAAAACAAAAATACATTTGTGATCAGCAAGAAATGGAGATCCGTCGCCCTACCTTGGTTTTTCAAAATATTTTTTATTTTAAAAATTTTTACTTTTATTTTTTCAAAAATAAGTCAAAAAATAAAAGTGTTACGTTGGCGCAAATTTAATTACGATTCTATGATCAAAACTTTTTTTTGTTTCCGAAAAAAGTAAATGGATAAAAAGATAATAGAAAAATAAAATCCGCGCCATCTGACGGCTTAGAAACACACTAAAACGTGTTCCCCTTTTTTACACGCTATAGCGCTGTAACTTTTTAAGCTATAGATTATAAACAAAAGTGAAATTCTCGAAAAAATATTTTTCTACTATAAAGTTATGGTGAAAAAAATGGGCACCGTAAAGACTTATAGCTTCTGTAACGCTAAATTGCTGATAAATTCCTCTTGTAAAATATCTTGGAATTCGTCGGTATTTTCCAATGTTGCTATTTTATTCTTTCACTCAGGTTCCAAAATTTAGAAGAAATAATATTTAATATTAACACAAATACATAATAAGATAATGACAATTATTCAATACTTATAAATCTACATTATAAGATAAAGAGGGATTCACAAATTTATATTTTGCTACTTCAAATTTAAACTTTGCTAACTTTTCTCCAGTCTTTTTTCTTTTAGTTTTGGCTGATTCTGGTTCTTATAATTTTTTCTATATTCACAAGTAATTCTTCGCATATTGTCTTAATAGATCGAGTTTCTCTAATAGGCCGGTTCTTTGTTATTCTTTTAGATGTTCTCATTGCTTTTGCTGTCTTTCTTAGATTGACTTTGTTCCTTTAGATTCTGGAGTGCTGCTCTTTTTCAAAGATCGCCAAGGTCTCTTGGACTTCCGATTCAAGAAAATTTTCAGGTGTTAGTGTCTCTTTGGTAGAGACGGCAATTTTTCACAAATTGGCTCTAACGGAGCTAAATGTAATTGTAAACCCCCAACCACTGAAACTTTACAGAAACACGTTACAGCAACTTTTCTTTGTTGGTTTTCCAGTCGTTAAAGTTCTACAAATTATTTATTACGAACGTTGGTATAAAATAAATTGTTTATCCATACTGTCGACCATTTTTTGGTAAACAAAAGTGGCCCAGAACCACAAGAATTTTTAATGTAATTTAATTTGGCGGAGCATCTATTAGAGCTTTATCAACTATTTTTACAGAGAAACTTAGAGAATATGAATTTTGTTACGAGTTTTTAAGAAAAACTTATTTACAGAGCTCTATTAGCTGTAGAATATAAGGAGTTATAGATTGTAGCAGATTTTTAGAGAATAGCCCATAACTCAATTTAGCACCCATAACTCAATTTTTTCAAACAATCTTTATTTCACTAAATGGTAGAGAATTTAACTCTGCATCGATCTGTATTAACATTTCCTATACCTATGTTTAATAGTTTTCAAGTTACAATAACTTTTTGTTAAGAATGAAAAATTCATTAGCCTTTTCTCAAACGAGAAAAACGAGAAAAAAATGTGGTTTTTCAAACCAACATTCAATGAATTTATTTTGTTTTCACGGGACGGATAACACAATTTTGAACAGAATTTGTCGTTTGTTTGATCAAAAATGTTTTTTTGGCAAACTATACAAGAATAGCTGTGGTTAATAAGGAATTTCCTACGATCCTGCGATATCAAAAAAACCAACATATCTTGAAAATTATCACAGGTAGGTATAGGGAATGCTAATACAGGTCGATGCAGAAAAAATTCTGCATCTAATAAAATAAAAATTGGGACATCCCATTTTGAAAAAACTAAGTTATGGGCACTTGAAGTTGTCCAAACTTAAACTTAAATTTTTTTAGTTTATTAACTTCTTTTCCAATTTTGAACACACTGAAGAACAGATATGGGCTTTCTCTTTTAATTCTCCAAATATGTTTTCGAAATCTCTAAAACTAAGACAGTTACCGATTTTTTAAGTGACAGGTGCAAATCCAAAAATTTTCAAAAAATCCTAAATATCTCGAAAACGGTTAAACTTAGGTATAGGAAAAGCTAATAATCCAAAAACGCAGTGAAAAACATAGCTTTCCATTTAAAAATAAGAAAGTTGAGTGACTTCCGGTATAACCGGAAGTGCCACCATCTTGAATATATTTTCATTGAGCAGAACTTAACGGATTATGGCTGTGGAGTTTAGACGGAACAGCCTGTATAAAATTACTATCATAAATGACCTAGAAACGTAATCAAAGTTCAGTGCGACCTTTCCGGACTTAAAAAAAATATTTTTTTGCACTTGCGATACGAAACTATTTAGCTGGTGCAACGTCCTTACGAATTTGCCAATCTTATAAATACATTCTGGCGCACATTTCTCGGAAATATAGCGTCAACGGCTTGGCAAAGTTTAGTTATTATCTAATTATTATCTATTTTTCACCTTATGGGTGGGAGGGTTTCGTGCGTTAGCGACTCGTTTGAGTCTTTGTGTCGCCGGGAATTCCCCGATTCTGGGAGGTCGATTCGGGGGAGTTTAACAGTGGGGGGTAACCAGGGGGCTATTCGCGACATTTGGGGCTTCATTCTGAAGTTAGAGTAGGGCTCTTGGCCCTCCACAACCAAGGTAAAAGCACTAGTAGCAGGCTCGAGTTTCTAAAAAAAAAAAGTTTATTGCGTAATAGAGGATTTGAATGACCGACTTCAGGGGTTTCCTCGAAAACTACAGGAAGATTATCGACAATGTCGTCGATAATCCCGCGAATGTCTTCCAAAAGGCTCTCGGACGGTTCGCTAATGAGATCAACAGTCGAGTCAACAAGAATCTCTCCGCCTTTTCGATTAATTTCCGATTTGATCCGCTTGAGAGTGTTTAGCTCCTCTTCCTCGGCGTTGTTTTTCGTTGCCGGGACTTGATTTATCGCCCAAGAGTCGGGAAATGAGGGCTCGATGCGTTTCTCAGACCCCCAAAATTCCGCACTCCGAATGTAGTCATTATGTTGGTAAAAGTGCATTTTTAGCGCTTTCGTTAAAGCTTGATGGGCGCAATGGACAACGAATTTGATTGTCTGACGCTCCATGTACCTTTTCTCGATTGTTTCAAGCGAATTGTCCAGAATTTCATGCATAATTCCGCGCGCAATAGTCTCGCCATTTTCTTCAATTTCTGATATCGAACGTCTGGAAATTTTCAAATTTCGACATCAATTTTAAATTAGTTTTTGGATAGTTACAAGTTTTTGTTCAGAGAACTGCTCCTAGAACGCGATTTCACAGAACTTCGAGAGCTTTTCTTCTCCCAAAGCTTTCGGCTGCTCATTTTTGCGTCAAAGTGACTGGCGCTTACTAAGAATTTATCAATTGTTGTTTCTCAAATTAACTTAATCGAGTGCGCTATGCAACCAATATTGCAACAGAAATAAAACCTTGACAATCAAGCCTGTTATAGTTGTAGTAACAAAAAGTTTTGAAGCTATAGTAATCTGCTTTATAATGGTTTAATTATAACAATATCAATGAAAAAAATTTGCAACTATTAGCTGTTTTAAAACTATGTAAACGCCAACGTCGCATTATATCATTTTTTTTTTTTGTAAATAAGTTTGATAAAAATGTACAACAGTTATCTTATCATTAATGATTAGACCTTTCATTGAAACTACAGACTGATCCAGAAAGTCTGTTGGCAACCCTGAATTAAAATTTTAAAGAATACCCATGGAGTGCGCTTTCATTTAAGAACAATTCAACAATCTTGTGGGGTTGTACGTCAAATAATTGTCAAAAAAAACCGAATACGGTTGCATTGTAACAAATTACGATCAAATCTGTTGCCAACAGACTCAGTTTTTCTGGATCAGTCTGTATAAATTATCTTAGTTATTAATTGTTTGAAGTACATGAATAATTTATAACTAATTTTGAGGGAAAATCCGACGTTGGCGTTTATGTCTCATTTCAGTTCATAGTAGAATTGCAACAGCGCATTAAATTTTTTGGAGTGAAAAATAAAGCACAAATTGAGAGTTATACAGGGTGTCTGTTTTTCGAGCTTCATCATGGGAATCTCATTTAGTCATTTATTATAAGAGATACGAGGTCGGTTAAATTAGGGCAAAGTTGCGCATTTTTTTGGCGGAACATTTATCTGAAAGAAAATTTGTTGTCATTTTTATTTTTTGAATAATTAGAAAAAAAAATGAAATTTGTAATTTTGGTTTTTATTTTTTCAAGCAAAAACCAAAAGGACTAGAAATTTTTGAACTAGGACGTTTCTCAGGCACTTTTTTACAAGGAATCTAAATCTGTCATCGTGTTTTCCAAGGCGTTCTTGATGTCAAATTTACAACGATGTACGAGTACCACATGATATGATCGAATCTTACATGCTGATCAAAATAGAGAAAAAAGTATTTTTGCGAAGAGTGCTTTGGAAAAAACGTCAACTATTTTGTTTTTGAACAAACTAGACTTTGGTAGTTTAATTGAATTTGGATCTGGAACGTTCACATTTCCGTCAAATGGAACAATTATTAGTTGGTGTTTTGACAGACGATGAAGACATAGTAGAACTATTAAACATTACGCGTAGTAAAAGTATTTCCACTTCGGGAAAATCATTTCACCAAATGGAATAATAAAGAATTTATTAAAAAATAGAGTACGTTTTGTGTTGGATCGCATTTCAGAAGAAATTGCACATCCCACTCAAAGGTAAATGCGTTCTATTATTATTATCAAAAACTAAAATTGTTTGTGAGATTTCCATTATTTTAATTTGTGGTTAATATTTGTTTTCAGCAGTACTTAAGTTGTTCGTAACATTGTGATTTTACGCCACAGGATCGTTTTTGCAAGTTGTTGCAGATTTTTCTGGAATTGACACTGCAACTGCTTGTAGAATTGTGTATAGGATTAGCAAGATTATTACTAGATTAGAAACAATTTTTATTAAGTTACCAAACGTAATTCAAGAGATGCAAAGGAATAGCAGAGAAGTTTACAACATCGCTCGATTTCCAAAATGTATTGGTCCATTGGACTGCACTCATATTAAAATAATGTCGCCAGATGGATTTCCATGAATGTCCAGTGAATCCTGTGTGTATTTTCGAAACGACACCAAAGTTACTGTAATTGTCAACGCAAGACGACAGAGTCAATTTTTTATGTCAACTTGGGAATATCCGCTTAATTCCCAGTCTTCCCAGTTCACGGGAGTAAAAATTGAGTAGCATTTGTACAATTGAACCGTGGTTTAAGTGAGCACTTTATTGAACTGTAACTTCCGTGAACCAAAGCTTGAACGCGCAATGTACAATCGGGCCTAATTGAATCAACATTGGTTTTCTAGCTTTTAAATAACAATAGTCCATAATGAAATTTTAGCAAAATTGTGGATTAATTTTGAATTTTTTTAGCGATTACCGATCCAGTCTGCTGGAATCAGTATATTGTTGGTTGCATATTAAAAAACTTTAGAAATAACCCACTATTGAGTCACCCTATTTTAAAAAAATAAGAGAAAAAATCCATTTTTCTACTAAATACTGCTAAGGATAATTATTATTGAGAGCTTAATACAGTGTTTTCACTTGGATAACGACCAGCTGTAAAGTTGTTAGGTTGGTACTCCGTGCCTAGTTTTTTTAAGTGTTCCGGTTGGCAGTACTAATTCATTGTCAAAATTTGACACTTGGCACAAGCGCAGTAAGAAAAATTGTACTTTCACATTGAAATTTTAAAAATGAGCAGCCAAAAGTCTACAAAGAAGTGTGCAAGACTAAATATTGATGTAACACAGGCAATTATAAAATGCCACGCAGAAATCAAGCAACTTTGCCAGCCGTTTCGTAGAAAACATTAGAGATGAAAGTAAAAAACTTTTTCTCGGTAATTTTCCACACATTTTTCCCTTTTTTACCTACTACACCTGCCCGTTACCTAACCTGTGACCTAACTCTTGTTAATTCCTTTTCACCCGCCTGTGCTCAAGACTGGAATTCGAAAAATTTTAACGCAATATAAATTTTTATTAAAACAAGGTGTTAGTCTTGATACCCTCTCTTTAGACCAGTTTCATAACTATACAGATTTAATTTAAGTGAATAATTAACAGATTTTAAAAACTTTTAGAGCTTCTAACCTATATTTGTGGACTCTGTCAATTCTGACAAATTTCTCACTAGAAATTACCAGAAACAATAGCGCTCGATTAAAGACCGAGTTACATAAGACAAATATAAAGAACTTACACTAGAACGTGGTTTTTATTAAAGTAAACCGAGTTTATATGAGAATCATTTAAAAACACATTGTGTAGGGCCATTTTTGAAACACAAAGTTAAAGCCGATTTGAACACGTGCAAAATTATGCAAAATTATTTACAATGGCCTTTGAGGAACTTATTTTTAAAAAAAGGGGCGTAATTGTCGTAATTTACAAACATACGGTTACCAAATGTCAGGAAAATCTTTGGACCGGCGGCAATTTTAGCAACTCACTACTTTACTAATTTTGAATGTACTCAACCACTTTAAATAATCCTGTCAGAAGAGCTGGTGCCGAGGTGTCGGGGTCAGGTCATCAATTTTAGTTAAGGCAACGCCTGTAAAAATAAAATGGGGGTGTGAGCAATCCAGTCCATCAGAGTGAGACGTCCACAATCACCATTGGTGAACAGTCGTTCACAAATTAACAGTCGTTAATCCAAAATAATTATGCAAATCTACCATCAATAAAATATGTAATTCGAATAGAATCGGTTGAGCTCTGTCCAAAGGGTTCAAAAGGTTAACAAACGCAGTCCTGGTCGCTAGGACTCCAGGAGCACAGGGAAAACCAGGTGAAGGGTTAACCCTTTGCTCATAGATACCATCCAGTCCACTTGTCTCTGAATCAGCAGCAATCGAGAGACCACCTCGCGGTTCTGACGTGCAATAGGCAACGCTGCCTTGTCATCCACCACTTGTCTTAGGTTGTGCAATGAGTACCCCGGTAATATCCGTCCAGCGTCTACTTCGAGACCCGAAGGTCATTCAACACCAAGCGTGCAATGGATATTATGTTCATGGTACTCGCCTATGACCAAAAAAAAGGGAGCGGTTCCGGGCAGTGCAATGATCACCTTTTTGGCCAACCTGCTCAGCTGCTAATCAAACATAGCCCTAAGCGTGCAATGGAGGCCCTCTTCATAGTGCAGGTGGTGAACAAGTCCCTATAAACCTCATGGCCGCAGCCGTATCTCAGGGGCGGTTCCGGGCAGTGCAATGAACACCTTTTTGGCTAACCTGCTCAACTGCTAATCACACATAGCCCTGAGCGTGCAATGGAAGCCCTCTTCATAGCGCAGGTGGTGAACAAGTCCCTTAACCTCATAGCCGAAGCCGTCTCACGGAACAACGAGCAAGTGCAATGATCACCTTCCAGCGCTCTCCTCACGATCTATTCTGCAATTTAGACCTGGGGTGCAATGAGCGCGGCTACCTAGTGATCCCCCGCGTCCAAAAATAAACATAAACCGGACCTGGAGGCCTCGCGACGCCGCTATCCTCCAGCGTCCCCTGTTGGGTTAATCTCGGCGTGCAATGGGCTTTTATAAACGCTGCCCCGCCTCAAGCTTAACCTTGGATTAATTAAGGATAGACAGACTAACAAAGTTTAGCTCGACATGTCGGGGCTCAACTCAATCTTATTCATAATTCGTCAACTCTCAATTCAATATCAATCTCATCAAATATCATCAACTTTAATATCAACCAAATAAATACCATCAACTGATGAATAGCGCATCAATTATCAACAATGATGAATATCAACAATTCAGGGATTAAAATAATTATTAAACGACTCACCCTACCGTTGATATGGTAATTATCATAAATCTCTACACCTTACTGGATTGGAAAACCTCACACACCAACAAACTGGGATTACTCAGTGATAACTCACCTTGATTCAGTTATTCACAAACTTAAATCACTTTGATTTGAAACTCAAACTACCCCTCTGAAGTGTGGGTAAAAACTAAAAACTCATATGCAGATTCGAAGGCGTCTTTCTTACGGTCGACTCGGGGGTGGCCTGCTTGTCACCCTGGCTAGCTCATAAATTAAGTTCAAGTGTTTGTGTTTCTCGAAATAAAAGTCTCGGAGTCTTTTCGGAACTTTACTGACTAATTACCCTAATTATTTACATGCTAAACTATGACCAAATAATGTAGGGAAAAAATTAAAATAAAATGGAAAAAAAATTGGCTACGCAGAAATCCGTCCTACAATTGCACTTATTACAAATAAAAAAATTACAACGCAACGGTGCGAAACCAAACTGAAACCCCTGGTATAGAGAAACTTATTTCTAGTGCGCTCAATGTATAGTACACAATAAATTGTTCCCGCGCGATTGCCCAACATTTTAAATATTTAGGTATCGATAAAAATCGAGATAAGATAAAATCAAAACAATCAACGATTAGTCTCAGTTTTTTCGCGAAAATGGCTGAATTGGTCGTCGGAATTGACTTAGGAACGACGAATTCTTGCATTGCCGTTGAACGAAACGGTAAAATCGAGGTAATACCGAACCGCGAAGGCAACAGAACCACTTTATCATACGTTTATTATGGCGAAGACAGCATCCTTGTTGGCAAAATGGCCAAATACATGGCTAGCACCAATCCATCAAACGGCATTTACGGTAAATACAAACATTTTGATTTCGTGTCTTAAATCTTTGCTTAGAGATCAAAAGACTGATCGGCTGTTTGCACGACGACCCTGACATCGAATCCGAGAGGAAATCGCTCAACTATGAGTTGGTCCGAGGCACCAACGGCGAGATTTTGATCCAAGTCGAGCAAAACTCGGAGAAATTCCACACTTTACCCGAGGAAGTGTGCGCCAGGATCCTCCACCGGCTGAAAATCGACGCTGAAATGTACCTCCGACAGAAAGTGAGCAAAGCGGTGGTCACAGTTCCGGCTTACTTCAACAACAATCAAAGGGCAGCGACTCGGGACGCTGCCAGAATAGCCGGTTTCGAAGTGCTGAAGCTCGTGAATGAACCTAGTGCTGCCGCTTTGGCCTACGTCCGCGAAAACCGGATCAAAAACGGCCGAGTTATCCTAATTTATGACTTGGGTGGTGGCACCTTTGATGTGTCCATTGTTCGAAATGAGAACGGAACAATCAAAGTGTTATCAGTCGACGGTGATACGCATCTCGGAGGCCAGGATTTTCTGAACCGCCTTGTAGACCACGTAGTTGATTATATGCAAACCAAACATGGGATAAAAGTGCGCGAAAACAACCGCTTGATGATGAATATTTTGAATTCGTGCGAGAAAGCGAAAAAAATGCTAACAAGTACGACCCGAACCGTCATCCCACTAGATTTCAGCGGTCATTTTGACCAGTTGGAAATCACACGTGAACAATTCGAGCAACTAAACTGCGATCTGTTTGCCAAAACGGTCAAAATCGTCGATAATTGCATCAGAAATCGGCGAATGAGCAAGGACGAAATCGACGAGGTTTTGCTAGTGGGCGGCTCCTCCAGGATTCCCCAAGTGGAAACCCTCCTCAGAGACTACTTCCACAAACCGATCCAGCGCAACATCAACGCAGACGAGGCCATCGCCATAGGGGCAGCCCTGGAAGCCCACCACTTCACTCAGACCCACCACAACTCGCTCCTGGTCGACGTGCTTCCGCTCTCAATAGGAACGGTTTTTGACGAAGAGACCATTTTTTTCAATTTCGCGCGCAATACGCCGCTCCCAGCCAACTCCAAACACGTGCACGTTTTCAAAAATCGCAAACAAAAAAACTGTATTTTGTCGGTGTACGAGGGTGGGCATTTGGACTGTAATAAAAACGTCCTGTTGGGGGCATACGAAATCAAATGGACGGCGACAACGAAAAAGAACAGAAATGTCGAAATTACGATGCAAATTAACAATTATGGGATTATTTGGGTGACGGCGAGAGGCGAGTCAATCAAGACTTTCAGCATTGCGCTGAATAAGGGGCGACTTGAAGACGACGAAATTCGGAAATTGAGCAGAAGATTGCAAGACCTGACCTGACCTGACCTGACCTGACCCACATGTGCCGCCTATGATTTTCGCTTTTTGTTGCTATAGAAGTGGCGAAAAATCTGTGGTTACGCATGGAAATGTTAAAATACAAGCTGATTCACATAACTTTACGACCCTGACGAACTTTAAATGCAACCTATTATACATTATTCATTTATAACTTGATATCCTTAGTTATGTTTAATTAGCATGAAATCCGGACACCCCTAACATCAATGAAAATTACAGTTGCATTTAAAATTCGTCAGTGTCGTAAAGTTATGTGAATCACCCTGTATAGACTGATCCAGAAAATCTGAGTCTGTTGGCAACAGATTTGAAAGTATTTTTGCTCGTAATTTGCAACACTGCAACCGGATGCAGTTTTTCTTGACAATTATTTGACGTACAACCCCATAAGATTGTTTAATTGTTAACTGAAAGCGTTCTCCATTGATATCCTTTAAAATTTTAATTCAGTGTTGCCAACAGTATTTCTGGATCAATCTGTATTAACTTTTAATCCAGAATTATCATCCAGAGGCGTCACATCCTGTGCTGTTATTATTTAAATAAAATAAATTTAAAAATGGTTGAGTAGAATTACTTTCGATTGTGAACGAAATTTACGAAATTTCATCAAAAAATAAGGGGAGTGCTCAACTTTGTCCAAGGTAAAAACATCCAAAGTATTTTTGTCCAACCTAAAATAATGAGCTTCCGTATTTTTGTCCACCGTAAAAAAGTATCCAAAGTTTCTAGTGTTTTTTTCAATACCAACATGGTAACAAAATAACCAAGTATACTGTTTTTCTATGTCTTTTTAAATAAAGTAAAATTTAAATTTTGTAAGCGTTTTTAATAACACGATGTACCAGTATTTTCCGACCACCAACATAAATGAATTATAATTTTTTTTTTTCTAAAAAGTTATTTACAATATCCACTCCTCCGTCAATGCTGCCAACATCTAAACAAGTTCCTAAATCGTTGGTGGATTTTACTTTGGGCAATTTTACGGATGCTATTTTTGTGTTGGATTATTAATTTGAAAGTTGTACATTTATTTTAAGGGGTGATAGTGGAGCTCAAAATAAGTGAAAATAACTCAACTTATCCGAATGTTGATAACTTTCTAAACTACAAGTTGTTTCACGTAATTTTACGAGGCCTGCGCCTGTAAAATGCAACCAACAATACATATTCCGATACGAACTCGATTACAAATTTTGAAAAGTTGGATTCTCTTTTCTAGTTTGTTCACCAACCTAGAAAAAAAAATTGCAACGTTTTTAGTTAGTTTGTGATTACGTTAGATAGATTAGAATCATATTCATTTCGTCTCTTGACATGAAAATTGTTTCTGAAATATGTACAACAATTTATGACCATTAATGAAACAGTGATTAGTTTGACAACTACTCTCATGGGTTTCCAAAAATTAAATAATTAAATGTGTATTTTTTGTATCTAGTGTTTTGTGACTTTTGTATAATTGGGTGCGTACATTAGGCGCAGGACTCTTAAAGTTGTGTCGACTTGTGTGAAACTCCCTGTATAGAGGGCGCAACGTCCATTGAATTAGCGTCTGAAAATTTGTCAAAAATGCAATGTAAACGAAATTTGCATCTTTTGAGTACTTTATTTACAATGTTTGATAGCTAATAGTTGGTAACACTTGATAGAATAAAATTCGGTGGTATAATAATAATAATAATAATTCTTTATTTACGGGTTACGACTACACGTGTTTCCCAGGCCATGAACCAGTATTCCGAAGTATCAGCATTTTTTCTTAAAGCAAAAGTTGGTGGGATAAAACATTATTCGTTGTGTAATCGTAGAAAAATACAGTTCTTTTTTTAACTCTGACTTTTTTTATTAATCATTGCGATTGATATAATTACAGTGTTTTTTTTAAGTTTTGTCAAGTTTTGTATTATGAATACCAACCTAAAATACGGGGTGATTCAAAAATGTCAGACCAACTCTCATAAGGGACGTCCCGTAAAGCTGAAGTCAGATTTTTTATGAGCTCTACTGTCACCCCTTCAAATACATGCGGTATGTTACCTACAGCGTGTACCAGAACTCGCTCCCCACCGGAAAGGTGCTAGTGGTAACAGCAATGGAGATGGCAAAAATGCAAAAAAAGTAGGTCTTTTATTCTTCGTTTGGGAGATACAGAGGTTTCAAAGTGACCAATCCCAGAAGCTCTCTCCTGGGTCTATTGCATACAGTACATCCGTTACTAAGGAATGAAAAATAACTCTAGTGCATTTTTTTATTGTACGTTCCACATATTTTTGATTTCCTAGCAACGTGTTTTGTTCCCGTAGTCCTCCGGAGAAAGGTCTTTTGTGATTGGCTATTTTCAAACGTTCTTATCTCCCAAACGCAGAGAGTTAGAATTTTTTTGTAAAGGAACTTTAGCTTCAGAATTGCCTAAA
This sequence comes from Tribolium freemani, assembly GCA_939628115.1. NCBI lineage: Eukaryota > Metazoa > Arthropoda > Insecta > Coleoptera > Tenebrionidae > Tribolium > Tribolium freemani. Next base: position 11,924,484 of record OW626790.1, read on the forward strand.
CTATATGCACCTTTCCGGTGGGGAGCGAGTTTCGATACACGCTGTATATCCCTTACAGTTCATAGTAGAATTTTGCAACAACGCATTTGCATTTTTTGGAGTGAAATGTAGCACAAATTCAGAGTTTGTGGTGGGTTTTCTTGACTCAAAATATGTCGCTGGAATTTTGAATTTTGAATTTTTTTCTTATACAGAAACTCTCAATTTGTGCTTTATTTCACTTAAAAAAATTCAAATGCGCTGTTGCAAAATTCTACTATTATGAACTGAAATGGGATACGCAACCTTCAAATTCACCTTGTATAGATCTTTGTACAATGTGTGTTAGAATGATTTTCATCTAGTCGTCTGTGAATTTCTCATGTAAAATCAGCAGAAATGCCGTTTTATAGAACTAATGACAGGCATTTAGACACCGAACGTCACTATTCTCCATGTATATTAAGTCTCGGAAATATAATTCGGAAATATAAGCTTTGACAATAAAAGTGTTTTCTTGCACAGTGTAACAATTTAGTTGCATTTTAACGAAATATTAAAATTAATTAATTGACATTTGTGAATTTCACAACTGACAATTTTGAGAGAATTCAGTTGACCAGAGCGACACAATTTTTTTTTCAAAATTAACTAGATGAGAATCATTTTAAAACAAATTGTATTTAAGCTGGAAGAAGGTAAAAGGAACAGGAAATTTTGATACAAAGCAAAATCTCTGGTTCTAAACGAAATAAATCAAAGAAAACTGACTAAAATGAGATCAAATTCAATGATTTTTTTTTACCAGATTCCGCGAGATTTCAATTAATTTAACCTCAACCGAAAAATAGCAAATATCAGTTTTGGCGTAATTTGTTGAATTTTTGTTTGGTTTTTAATAAAAAAAACTTGTCAAAATAAGCGGCTGCGCGGCTACGCATAGCGTTAAGGGAAGTAAAGCGAAAAAAAAGTTTAAATAAACGGCGAAAAAATTCGGAAAAATACGAAGTATGTCGTTCAATATAATTTGCGTTCCCTTGTCATTTCTCTTTTCCTTCTTTCTCTTTCTCATCTCTTCTCTATATTCACTTCTCTCTAACACAAACTCCCTTACTAGGTATCCATCTCTGCCTTCATATATCTTTCTCGTTTAACTTTTTTTATCCCCTCTTTATATTTGATGTCTTTCTTTTTTTTCTCCGGCTACTTGAGAGAAAAGTTTTTGTGTGTGGTGTGGTAGCCAAAATTGTTTTTATTTTATTTGTTTTGCTCGATTTAGTATGTTTTTGAGCAAAATAATACGAAACCAACAATCAAAACGCGAAATTTTGAAATTGAACCGTGAAATGCAACAAGCGGCGCCTATGGCACCTCTCTTAGAAACAGCGAAAAATCCATGATTACAACATTTATTGTCACGGAAACCTCAAATATTAATTTTTAGTCCAGCGGCGTCACATCCTGCCTTGTTATTGTTTAAATAAAATAAATATAATAATGATTGTTTCCGTCTCGTCTGATTGTTGGACGTTTGCGGTCGCAGATGAAAATTCTTATCGTTTTGATTTGTTGCAATTTTTTGAAAATTCGGGCAAAGCCCATCGTGACCGGTTTTTCGCAACCTATTGAACCCAATTTGGGCGAATTTCCCTTCCATGCGAGTTTGATGCAACTCAAGCCAGATAAAACGTATCATAGTTTTTGCGGTGGTAGCTTAATCCACCCCAGGTGGGTGTTAACAGCCGCACATTGCATCCAGTTGGATGAGACAAGTCCAGCATTTAAGCCGTAAGTTGTTGGTTTGAAATTATTAAAATGTGTCTCTAGAGGTGAGGTTTTTATCGCACTGGGGAGTATTTATCGAAGTGGAGACAAGGCCCAAGTTTTAAGGGTGGAAAAACTGGTGATTCATCCAACGTATTTGAAAACTGGCGGTCGCAACGATATCGGATTGGTCCGACTTGCGAAAAGTGCGGTTTTGGGACGTAACGTGAAACTCATCCAACTGCACACTAACAACAAGGAGGCGTTGCTTAACCAAACCGCTTTTTTAACCGGTTTTGGGATCATAAACGGTTAAACCGGTCAAAAAAATCAATTCGTTTGACTGAAATTAAGTTTCAGACTTGTACGAAACCCCCATCAGGTTACGAAAGGCTGTTTTACACGTCACTAATTACGACAAGTGTTTCAGCGAAGCGCAGTTTCAAAATGTTGAGATTTGTGCGGCTTCAAGGATCGCCGAAGGCAAAGCTTGCAAAGTATAATAATTATCAAATCAATTAATCAAATTGTACCTAACTAATAGTTTTAGGGGGACAGTGGAGGCCCCCTTTTTCTCACCAGAAGGGGGCGCCATGTCCAAATTGGGGTCACAAGTCATTTAGCCTTGTTGCCATTCTGCAGAGTGGCTTTCAACAATTCGGTTTATACCAGAGTTTCGGCTTACATTGCTTGGATTTCCAAAATCACGGGAATTAATTTTATGAAATTTAACCAAAATTAACGAGGGGACGCCTATGGTGTCACCTGTCATTTCAAATGGCGTTGGCATGGAAATGGAGCCGTATCCAAGAAAACGTAACATTTTTTTGCAAAGTCATGGGCGTCCCATATGAAATATAATTATCTATTTAACCGAAATGATTTTTTTTATTTCCGGCCGCATTAACCTTGTCGAATATGTAGGTACCAATAAACATATCAGATTTTCCGATGGCATTGCACATTTATGTAATTTTTATTGCCACTTGTTTGTCACAAACCGCGTGCAAACCTATCGCAAATGTAAGTTGAACTGGCCCAAAAGCGAGTAAACCCCCGATTTTAGGGTAATTTTGACCCGATTGAGCCTACGTTGGGGGAGTACCCATTCCATGCGAATTTGTTACAAGTGATAAACCGACAAATTTTGTTCAGTTTTTGTGGCGGCAGCTTAATTCACCCCAGATGGGTTTTAACCGCCGCTCATTGCATCCAAGAAAATCGAAACAGTCGACGTGTCGCACCGTAAGTTAGTTATGCAGGGTGATTCACATAACTTTACGACCCTGACGAACTTTAAATGCAACCCATTATACATTATGCATTAATAACTTGACATCCTTAGTTATGTTTAATTAGCATGAAATCCGGACACCCCTGACATCAATGACAATTATACTTGACAATTCTTTTTCAAACAGTTTTTAGGTATGTAATGCAGGAACAACTGCAGCTAACTCATCCTTCGGAGGAGAGGCTAAGTCGTCGGTTCCGGTCACTACTAGTGGTCGCTAGGTCAAGTCAGAGGCTGTAGATGCGACCTGAAAACTCTGGCACCTGGGTTTTGGCAGTACCACCATACGCATATTTGTTTTTTTTTCGACAATTGTGCTCATAAATTGACCAAAACAAAAACGCCAGAGACTGCAGTAAATTCTGATAATAAAATAACAGTTATGGAAGCTGTGGACAATAACTCAGATATCAGCTAGTAACAAACTGGGATTAGCCAGTCGTCGGTTAACCGGATTCTAAAATTACCATGTCACATTGGTGCAAGCGTTAAAGGAAGCTGATTATGAAGCGAACAATAAAACAGACCAACCATCTGATTTTTTAAGGTTTGTTAGGGATTTACAAATCTCAAACAAGTTTATAATTATTAGTGTTTTTGAATCAAGTCGCAATTGAGAAATGTATTACTGGTTGCATTTAAAATTCGTCAGGGTCGTAAAGTTATGTGAATCACCCTGTATAGGCTGTTCCGTCTAAACCCCACATTAGAAGTATTTAAAGTTCTAATAAAGATATTTATCTGAAAGTTGGTACTCAGGCATGATCCGCTGAGTTCTAGTCAATGAAAATATTTTCAAGGTGGCGGCACTTCCGGTTATACCTGAAGTCGCTATTAACTTTCTTATTTTAAATGGAAAGCTATGTTTTTCACTGCGTTTTTGGATTAGTAAAATTATTTTAAAAGAGTTTTTATCAACTTTCTCTATACCTAAGTTTAACCGTTTTCGAGATTTTTTGAAAATTTTTAGATTTGCACCTTTCACTTAATAAATCGGTAGCTCTCTTAATTTTAGAGATTTCGAAATCATATTTGAAGAAGTTAATAAACCCAAAAATTTTAAGGTTAGGTTCAAGGTCAAGTACCCATAACTTAATTTTTTCAAATAGGATGTCCCAATTTTTATTTTACTAGATGGAGAATTTTTTTCTGCATCTATCTGTATTAGCATTCCATATACCTATCTGTGATAATTTTCAAGTTATGTTGGTTTTTTGACATTGTAGGAAATTTCTTATTAACCACAGCTCTTTGCACAGTTTGCCAAAGAAACATTTCTGATTAAACAAACGACAAATTTTGTTCAAAATTGTGTTAACCCTCCCGTGAAAATAAAATAAATTCATTAATGTTGATTTGAAAAACTTTAATTTTTCACATTTTTTCTCTCACTTCCATGGCAAACTATGAGAAAAGGCCTATGGCTGATGCATTTCTCAATCCCAGCAAAAAGTTATTGTAACTTGAAAACTATTAAACATAAGTGTTAGAGAATGTTAATACAGATCGATGCAGAATTAAATTCTCTTTTTTCTACCATTTATTAGTGAAATAAAAATGGTGGCATTTCATTTGAAAAAATTGGTTATGATTATGAGTGCTAAAAGTTCTGCAAACTTAACTTTAAAAATTTGGGGTTTGTTATTCTTTTTTAGAAATATGAATACATCAAAGGAAAAATATAAGCTTTCTCTTTCAAATGAGCTGAAAAATATATATTTCCAAATTTTTAAAAATGACAGAGTCGATTTTTGAACTGAAAGGTACAAATCCAAAAAAAATTAAAAACCCTACTATTTCGTAAATGGCTAAATTTAGGTATAAGGAAAGTTTTATGAAAACTACCTTAAAATAACTCTAGTCTCTTGTAATCCAAAAGCACATTAAAAATATAGTTTTCCATTTAAAATGAGAAAGTTAGCAACTTCTGGTATAACCGGAAACCGAAAGTGTCGCCATCTTGAAAACATTTTCATTGAGCAGGACGTAAGAGATTATGCTTGCATAAAAATTTTCACATGACTATCATTATTAGAACTCCCAATACTTCTAAAGTGGTGTTTAATAGGGCTGGGCGATACCTCCATTTACGCTATCTCCGGTAGCGATCCTGAACTATCGAAATATCGAAGATATCGAAAGTATCGTGGTATAGAAAGTATCGAGGTATCGAGAATATCGTGGTATCACAGGTGGTATCAACAGTGAGTCATGTCTAATCTTTATTTTAATAATGTGACGCAAATCCTTAAACTTATTGTGATACTCATTTGGCTTAGTAGAACGAAATTTCCTTAAAGGCATTGGCAACTTAAAAAACAACTTTGTCTTAAATGATAGTACTGGAGTGCGTTCATAAATATATGTAGACGTTTAGGCAAGGGTTATTTAAAAACCTAGTGATTACGTCACTAGACAAACTTAATACCAAATTTTAATGAAAAAAACACCGTATACAGTAATACAATTTCAATCACATTTTCTTATTGCGTCGGATGCCTTTGCGACATTGCCCGTTAGGCAATCTTTGCCAACATGAAATTGTATAGAAAATTAAACCTTGTCGGGGTAAATTTTGTTCAATTTTTGAACGAAATAATATCACGTCATTGTCATTAGGTTTCAGTTACATTAACCAAGTAATTTTTGAACGAGTTTGAATGTAATAACGCCAAAATTATCCTAAACAAGCTTTTATGAACACAGTCCAGCTGTGGTATCAGTGAATCGAAAAACTGACTTACTGAATTATTGAAGTGTCGGCCTTATTTTGGTAATTCTAATAATATAAGTAATTGCTGAAGAAATAGTAATTAATAATTTCGCAAAATAGTGTCTAAACTGATAGTGATAACTTAATAAGTCTCTCCTTGATTTATGGCAACCGTAAAAACGACTTTTAAATTAGTCGATGAAAACAAAAACCTAATACATAACCAGAGTGTCGACGGATCGCAATGATTGTCGTGTAAAGTAAAGTATTGATAGTTTTGTAAGAATCGTGGTATCGAGGTACCGAGTATCGATACCGCCGATACCTCAATAGGTATCGGAGGTATCGATACTTCGATACCTGATTTTAGTTGGTATCGACACCCGATACTTGGTCAGGTATCGATACTTTATAGAAGTAGCGATACTTTTCCTAGTCCTAGTGTTTAGATGGAACAGTCTGTATAAAAAATCCGAATAAATTAATTATGATTTTAGTGGCGAGCTTCGCGTTGCGTTAGGTAGTGTGTACAGGAGCGGTAAAAAAGCCCAAATTTTGCGACCACTTAAAACAATAATTCACCCCACTTATCTAAAAACCGATCGCAACGACATTGCTTTAATCAAACTCGAGAAAAGTGCAAAACTAACCGCCAGTGTGAACCTAATCCGGTTACACGTCGACAACAATGAGAATTTGCTACAGAAAACCGCTTTTCTCACCGGGTTCGGTTACACCGACGGTAAGGATATGTGAATGTGTGATTTTAGGCATTAAATACGTTTCAGACGGAGGTCCAAACCCAAAACGGCTCCGAAAGGCGATTTTACACATCGCTGATTATAAAAAATGTTCGGGGGATCCCCGATTGCGACATATTGAAATTTGTGGTGCCTCTACGATCGCAGAAGGCAAAGCTTGCGATGTATGACAATTTTTTCACACTAGCGAAGTAAAACACAATTTTTTAGGGTGACAGTGGAGGTCCTCTCTTTATTAGGAAAAATAATAAATATGTTCAAGTTGGCATAACGAGCTACTTGTCTCGGTCACCGAAATGCCGGCTTTCTAACAATAATTCGGTTTATACAAGAGTTTCGGCTTACATTGCATGGATTTCGGGAATCACCGGAATTAATTTTAGGAAATTTAACCAAAACTGACTATAGTCGGATTCTTTTCTACAGGCTGTTCCGTCTCAAACCCACATTAGAAGTATTGAAAGTTCTAATAAAGATATTTACGATTATACCGGAAGTCGCTATCAACTTTCTTAATTTATAAAGTAAGCTATGTTTTTCACTGCGTTTTTGGATTAGTTGAGTTATTTTAAGGGAGTTTTTATCAGCTTTCCGTATACCTAAGTTTAACCGTTTTCGACATATTTAAGATTTTTTGAAAATTTTTGGATTTGCACCTGTCACTTCAAAAATCGGTAACTCTATTAGTTTTAGAGTTTTAGAAATCATATTTGGAGAATTAAAAGAGAAAGTCTATATCTGTTGTTCAGTGTGTTCAAAATTGGAAAAAAATTAATAAACCCAAAAATTTTAAGGTTAAGTTTGGACAACTTTAATTACCCAAAACATATTTTTTCAAATAGGATGTCTCAATTTTTATTTTACTAGATGAAGGAGAATTTTTTTCTGCATCGATCTGTATTAGCATTCCCTATACTTTTCTGTGATACTTTTTTTTTGACATTGGGGGAAATTTCTTACTAGCCACAGCTATTTTTGCATAGTTTGTCATAAAAACATTTTCTGATTAAACAAACGACAAATTCTGTTCAAAATTGTGTTATCCGTTCCGTGAAAACAAAATAAATTAATTGAATGTTGTTGAAAAAACTTTAATTTCTCACGTTTTTTCTCTCGTTTCCATACCAACCAAAGAGAAAAGATCTATGGCTAATGAATTTCTCAATCCCAACAAAAAGTTATTGTAACTTGAAAACTATTAATCATAAGTATAGAGAATGTTAATACAGATCGATGTAGAATTAAATTCTCTACCATTTAGGGCCGGTTTACAGAACGTCAGAACGTTTTAATCGCAATTAAAATTTAATTCAAGATTAACACTTGACATTTGTCAATGCATTTTAAATGGCAACTTAATTCGAATTAGTTTAATTTTGGATTAAATCTTAATTTCGCTTTCTGTAAACCGACCCTAAGGGACGGTTTATAGAAGGGTCATTAATTTAATTCGCAATTAAATGCGTGATTAACTGGATCACGTGACCAAATTGAAGCAATTTGATTAGTCCACTCGCATTGTTAACTTTTAACAATGAATTAAATTTTAACAAAGCTTTCTATAAACCGGCCCTTAGTGTTTTAACTTGTGGCATTTCATTAAAAAATTTCATTAACTTTAAAAATTTGAGGTTTGTTATTCTTTTTTAGAAATTTGAAAACACCAAAGGAAAGATTTAGGCTTCCTCTTTCAAATGAGCTAAAAGATATTTCCAAATTTTAAAAAATGGCAGAGTAATCGATTTTTGAATTGGAATGTGCAAATCAAAAAAAAAAAAATTAAAAACCCTGAGGGCCGGTTTATACAAGCGTCATTAATTTAATTCGCAATTAAATGCGTGATTAACTGATCACGTGACCAAATTGAAGCAATTTGGTTGTTAACTTTTAACAACGAATTAAATTTTAACAGAGCTTTCTAAATATTTCGTAAACGGCTGAATTTATACCTTAAAATAACTCTAGTAATCCAAAAACGCACTAAATATAAAACTTTTCATTTAAACGAAGTTGATAGCGGCTTCTGGTATAACCGGAAGTATCGACATCTTGAAAATATTTTCATTCAGCAGAACCTAACAGATTATGGTTGTATACAAATTTTCAGATTACTATCATTATTAGAACTCCCAACACTTCTATACGGAACAACCTGTATAATCAACTGTAAAAGAGTCGTCAAGTTAGCATTACCATAAGTAGCAATTTTTTGAATTAAGGGTAGTACTAATTTTTATCTGGCAAATTTAATTTAATAGTCATTAAGTTACATCCACGTACAGCACATCGACTTATTATTTTAAAGACTGCCCCAACTGTCAAATCTGCCTGGTGTGTAATACTAATATGTCAAATACCGAATACAGTTAGTTTCGAAAATGATTAGACATGAGTTTTGACACTGACGATTGATTATAAAACAGAAGGAACTTGTATTAGCTGTTTCAAAACTATAAAAACGCCAAACGACGTTGGCGTTTTTATAGTTTTGAAACAGCTAATATGTAGACATCTGTCGTTTCGAATAGACGTTACCATGGAAACGCTTGTTGCTAAGGAAATGAGATTTATTTTTGTCAAGTCATGGGCATCCATGAAATAAAAAATACAATCACAATTAATAATTTTTGAAGAGTTTTTCGACATAGGGGGCCAGGTCTGCCACGTGCACTTGTTCCTTGAGCGTCGTGTCCCGACTTCGCAAAAAAACAATTCCGTTTTTTAGGGTTTTTTCGTTTAAAAGTATGTTGTAAGGTACACCCAACTGGTCGTATTGCTTCCACTGGAAATCAAGTGTGTTTTTATAACTGGAAGGGAGATACAGACACGAAATGTGATTTTTACGCAACTGGCGACACAAATAAATCGCCAAGTCTTTCAATTCGTTAGTTACGGCTTTAGCTACAAAAGAAATAATTTTACGAATTGCTAAATTTGTTTCTTATTAGTACTGCCTGAAGGAACCGAAAAACTTATTTTATACGGAGCCAATTTGCGGTGAAATCGGAAGAGAGGGCGCTCTTTCTCCTGAAAAAGGGGCTCATCGTAAGCATCGCATATCGTATTTAGAAGCATCGTCACGGACGATATTTTACTAACAACACATTGAGTTTCTACTAATTTTTTGCCCTCTTGGACCTAGAAAATTAAAAATTATTTTGCCATTTCGATGGTCAAATTCCAGGAACCTGTAACTGCTCATTTGTGAGTCCCTCAAATTTACTAACAACACTGAGACTTTCAACCAACTGGTCCCCCCACGGATACTTGGCCAAAATTTCAACGTTTTGGGTCCCCTCTGTTAGGACGTAACGTCCAGGCGAGGAAGAAAACTGTAAAACCGGCTTTTGAAAAAATCAAAACAATTTGAAAAACGAACTCGGCGCCACCAAATTTTGCGTTCGCGTTGCCACTGGTGGAAAAACTGGGTCACGTCCTTGGGGGGCATAAAAACGCAGCATTCGTACACCCGTCCCTCTTCGAAATATTTCTCAAACCCGTTTTTGGCCAGTTGCTCTTGCACTCGTAATTTTCTTTGCGTTATCCGAGAGATTCCAAACGGGGGAATCCCCAGACACGTCGCTTTGGCAAAATTAAAAGTCTGCGCGAAATCGTCCACACAATGAAACATTTGAATGTCTTTACTAATTACGATGTTATTGAGCCACTCTGTGTGCAAATTTTCCTGCAAAAGTGCCCCAGTTGGCCCGATTTTGAACATTTCTAGCCTCGGATTGGCGATTCTACGCAAAAATCCGTGCTTCTCACACAGTTTTACGATTTTTTCGAACGTCATCGTGCAGCAAATCCTCGCGGGGCTCAAGGGGGATGTTACCAGGGGGTGCAATAAAATACTCCTCTTCGGTGATTTCAGCGTTTCGTAAAATATCCTCACGACAGTTACCTTCACTAACACAATCTTCCCGCGTCCGTAATCGCCTTGAACACAAAATCAGACCCAAAAAACGAGTCTGGAGCCCCTCACCTGTCTTCCAAAACCGTAACTAACGGCTCGATATTCGAAGTGTCCACTTGTTGGATTTGGTCAGCGAAAGCAATAGCCTCCTCCAGTGTCTCAATCCCTTGTTTATTGGCGCAATCGACGAGGGATAAACGCTCCAAAAGCGCTATAGTTTTAGCATCAATGCTTGTGCGTGGGGGCAACTTATTCCGGTCGATTTTTGACCGTGTCGGGGCTTTCGGCACCAAATATTCGACTTTTCCAACACTTTGAATGCAAAAATAACGAACACACGCGGAACCACAGCGCAAAAAACTCATTTTATTAGACAAGTTTGAGGTTAGGGCCCGGCTTTTATATAAAAACGATAAAACGCGTGACTTTCATACGAAAAAACGTTCACTTATTAATTGTTATTGGCTTTTATAAAAATTAAGTAATACGGTATAAATAACGTAAACAAATAACGAAAATTGGGCTAAATGAAGTAATGTCTAAAGTGAGGTTATGTAACGCCTTTATTGCAGACTTGTTATCAAATATTGTACAAATAATTGGGGTATTTGCTTCGTATCAGGGGGGTGAAGCTTGCAATAACTTAAATACTGCCTCCTCAAAATCATCAATTTTTGCACAGTGACGTTAGAAATGTCGATGGATAGGTGGGGAAAATCTTCAATTTTCACAGCTCCTTGTACTCCCATGTTTTTACTTTTGACAAGTCCGTCTGTGATTTTTTTCGTGACTTGGTCCAAGTCGTATAAGAAATTCGTTGAGTTCAGTGGGGGCTAAAATTCGTCGTTAGTGAAAACTGTTATAATAACAATATTTGTTTTACGTTTTGAGTGGACATGTTAGGAATGACCGGTTCTGAGTCAAATAAACACGACATTATGGCATTTTTGTCTAGTTCTTGCCCGGGGAAAACCACAAATAAGGGTGAATCCCAGCGATTTTTCCCGTCGGGGTCTTCATACCGCATCACAAGGGCGTCAAAAGTCTCTCTACTGTATTTTTCCAATTCTGGACGCTTTTCATTAAATTTCCAAGCTTCGTCCCTGTTTATTTCAGTGTGAACCGTGCACTGAGTGTTCTTGTTGGCCTTTGAGCCACAGTACAACTCATACCGATAACCTGGAACGATTTTAAAACACCAAACCACACACGATTTTATTTACCTTTGATATAATTCAAAGCGTCAAGTATCACAACATTTTTTTGTGTTATCAGTTTCAAAACTTCTGATTTGAGTAAACTTCGGATATGTTTTTCAGCCGCGGCATCTATAAACATAAATTTCAAAACAAAATTAGCAAAATTTTCGATACTTGCCTGAAAAAAACGCGTTTTTCTCAAAATTGGCTTTGAGAATTTGGTCAAATTCGCTTACAACGTGTACTTCCTTGCCGTGGCTTTCGAAGAATTCTTTCAGTTCAGTGCAACGAGTGGTTTTGCCGCTACAAGGGACCCCAGTTATCACAATTAGGGGCATTTTCACTATTTTCAGAAAGACTGTTTTGAGGTTAGGTATAATGACATTTCAGCGGTACCTCTCTGAGATTATTTAAAATTAAAATATATAACACAGAATTGATAATCGGCAGATTTGTAACCACCCGTTGTAAAGCTATAGCAATTAATGGTTTGCAACGCAAAATTGTAATTTTTCGAGCTTTCTTTACCCTTGTATTATACCGACGTTTAGGAAGCACTGGTTGAAGGAAACGCGCCAATTTTAAATGTACGATTCAAAATTTTAATTCTAGATCAAACTAAGCACAATTTCTACGTTTCGTGACCCGTAACTTGTCCAGATGCGTATTTGTGTCTCATTTTTTCGAAACTGTGTGTTAAATTTTTAAACATTTAAAGATTAAATTATAAATAATTTATCTGATGAAAAACACAGTTCATTGTCCGAAATCACGAAGAAATGTTGGGGTTAAGACAACTAAAGGTTTTTGCTCATATTTATAAAACTTTCCACTGAGTTTTCGCGGTTTTAGATCAGTGTTATTGTCCAGAAATGTTTTTATTCATCTGGGGCCCCTACACACATAAGTGTGCAAAATGGAATTGCAAGAATAGTTATGTGCGACCAAAAAACACGGTACTTTCGTTATATTTAACACAAAATAGGTAAAAACCGTATTTTGAACAGAAATTCCTTGTCAATTTCAATGATGGACCACCTAATAAACAACATAAGTGAAACATCAGCTGATAAGAGCACCAGAGTGATAATAATAAGCGCCGAAGGCCCCATTTTCTCAGCCGGACACAACTTAAAAGAACTGGTAGTGTTCTCATTTTTTTTTAACTAAATCACCCCAAAAATAGTCTCCAGAGCATGGCCAGGCCCAACAAAACAAAGTTTTCTCTCTTGCGTCAACTCTAATGACCAAAATCATCGATTGTCCCGTCCCTGTGATAGCCCGAGTCGATGGTTTGGCTGCGGCCGCCGGCTGCCAACTCGTCGCACAGTGTGATTTGGCTTTTTGTACCGAAAAAAGCACTTTCTCAACACCTGGGTACTTCCCCCAATCAAGTCACTCGTAATAATTGACGCTTTTCAGCGCAAATTTTGGTATTTTTTGCTCAACCCCCGGTATAGCCCTGGCTCGGACCGTCCCCAAAACCACCGCCCTGAAAATGCTTCTGACGGGACAACCAATTTCGAGTCAAGAAGCCGAAATGAGGGGTTTAATCACCAAAGTTTGTAGCGACCTTGATGGGGAGATTGCGGCCACTTGTGGGGCTATCATGTCCAAAAGCCGGTCGGTGATCCAACTGGGGAAACGGTTTTATTACGAACAAGTCAATGCCGAGGTGAGAAGAGCGTACGAAATCGGGGGGCGAAAAATGGTCGAGAATTTGCAAATTGAGGATGGGCAAGAGGGCATTCGCAGCTTTATCGAGAAGAGGAAGCCTAAATGGACGCATTAGTGATTGTTGTTTTGGTCAAATAAACTAATAAAAAGTTGTTTTAAATGATTTGGTTTTAATTCGCGCCTTAATTTGAACGTGACAGCTCGGCGAAATTGCACGTGATTGGTCAAGCTGTACATTTTTCGCCGATTGTCATTTGTTTTTTTGTCCAGTTTAGCGAAAGGTGCCGGGGTTTAATGGTCATTTCAAAAATTTCTAATTAGTTTAGAAAGTGATAAAAATGAGTGGCCTTTTAAAGATACAAATGATTTTTCCGAAACATATTTTGACGAACGTCGCAAAGGTAGGCATTTTTGCCCAAATAATCACGTGTTACATAATACTGCTGGTGGAAATGTTTTGCGTTTTTTTCGAATAAATCCAGTCACCATTGACGGCTTCTAACCTTTAAAAATAATTAATTCTAACCTAATTGTTTCAGAACTCGAAGGTTCTGTCACAGGGGTTGCACATTGGCGTCGACAACAAAAATGCCAAGGTTAGTGGTGACGCAGTCTCGAAAGTGTACCCCATTGTGGACCACACGTATGACGCTGTGGTCGTGGGGGCCGGGGGCGCCGGCTTGCGGGCGGCGTTCGGGCTCGTGGCGGAGGGCTTCAAGACTGCGGTAGTGACCAAGCTGTTCCCCACCAGGAGCCACACGGTGGCGGCTCAAGGGGGCATCAACGCGGCGCTAGGTAAGTGGAGATTCCCATTGCCCCGGCCTTGACCCGTCTGGGGCTCAAAGAGCGAGTGATAAGTTATCAGGGGGAATTTTTTGTTGTTTTATTATTTTGGCACCATGTGACAGGTAATATGGAGGACGACAATTGGCAGTGGCACATGTACGACACTGTCAAGGGCTCCGATTGGTTGGGGGATCAGGACGCCATTCACTACATGACGCGGGAAGCCCCCAAGGCGGTCATCGAACTCGAAAATTACGGAATGCCGTTCTCGCGCACCTCCGATGGGAAAATCTATCAGAGGGCTTTTGGGGGGCAAAGTCTTAAGTTTGGGAAAGGGGGCCAGGCCCATCGATGCTGTTGCGTGGCTGACAGGACCGGGCATAGCCTGCTTCACACGCTCTACGGACAGTCATTGCGCTACGATTGCAACTATTTTATCGAATATTTCGCGTTGGATTTAATCATGGAAGACGGGGAATGTCGAGGAGTCATTGCTTTGTGTCTTGAAGACGGCACAATTCACCGAATCCGGGCCAAAAACACCGTAAGTCAAACTCAAAAATTTTATGATTTTAACTTGATTACCTAGGTTTGGTGTTTGTTAAACCGGGGTTAAAATTAGTATAAAAATCTGTAATTTTTTTTTAATTATATCAAAATTACTAATTGGGCTCTAGGTTAACGAATGAAAAACGCATGTTTTGGGCTGTCTAAAAATTCCACCCCTAAGGGGGTGCAATATAAAAATCCGTCATCCGTGCTCTTTAATAATCCTGGTTTAATTATAAAATTAGGCGTATTATAAAACGCCTAGTAGTCCATCTTCTAGTGCAGTGGTTCCCAACCTTTTTTACCTTGCGAACCCCTTCTAAAATCCGACAGAAATTGGCGAACCCCTTGTGTAGCTATAAAACAACAACGAACTTTGGTATGGCATTTATTTTCCTTGTTGCACAAATTGAATTGAGTGAATGTTAATGAATACGAATTAAATAAACAACTAAATTGTTGATAAAAAATACTAAATTATCAACAATTAAGTTGTTTTTTTTAATGAATTATTACAGTGCAGTTACTTAATAGCATATTACATAACGAATGTGTTGAAGCACGAGGCGCTATCCGAGTGCGGAAAGCTCACGAGCAAACGACCCCAATGACTTAAAAAACATCAATTTTTATCAAACCATTTATTTTTCAATGTTTAATCTACACATATAACTACCTACAATTAATAAGTAAATAATTAATTATTTATAACAAACACGTTTGTTATAATATAACGATCAGCATTGAAGATGGGAAATCTTCAATTCTGTTCGTTATACATACAGGGTGACCCAGGGGTGCGTAATAGGTCTATAACCTTTCTGCTATTTGAAATATTGAAAATATCATTATTATCCACAGGGTATTGTATACAGGGTGATGCACCATAGTTATATTTTTTTAAATGGAACACCCTATATATTTTTGTATAATTAGATTCTACGCAAAAAATAATTAACTTTATGTAAACTATTATGGGTCTATCTCTTTTCGTTTCGGAATTATTCAACTTTTCGTTATTAAAATGCCCAATTTTTGAAAAATTACTGCGAAGTCGCCTATGAATATTTTCAGACAAATTTACAACAGAAAAACTCAGAACTAACCCTGTTAGTTTTAGCAGTAGTCGACTTTTACTTGAAACACGCAGATAATGTATAGGGTGTACCAAAACGCAAAAGGTTGAATAACTCATTTTTTTTCAAATGGAACACCATGTATTTCTTCACACGTATGGATTGCATTTTTCATAAGCTTTCTAATGATATGCGGTTTGTATAACAAATTTGAAATATTTCTTAAAGAATTCAAAAAGGAATTTTTCTATTTTTATTTATTTTATTATAAATTCTTGATGAGTGAAATTCATAATTAAAAATGTCGGTTGGCATTTAAAAAAAATAAAAATGACGTCTTTACTCAACAACGAATGACGTCATAAATCTCAATATGGTGTCAAAATGTAGTATTTAAAAAAATAAAATCGACCTGTCCGAGGATTTTTTTGAAAAATGACTAGTAACAAAGATATGAACATTGTGCGTTACTTTTCGTTTAATCTATATAACAAACGTGTTTGTTAGAAAAATTAATGACATTTGTTCGAAATTGTCAACTTTCGTACCTACTTAATTAGATGGATATAGGTGTAGACACTTTCGTAGGGGGTCGTGGGAAAATATTATGTAAGGAATATTCTTTAAGCGCACATGTTAAATAGTTTTAACGTTGTTAATTCATGCATAGTAATTTTAGTACAGGAAGTGTATGATTTATTTTTTAACATAAATGTGGGGACAACATTTTTAAGAAGAAAGTAACGAAAAGGCAAAACAATCAAATCATCAATGAAATAGAATAAAGGTGGTTATTTGCATCGCACTTGACGAAGGAATATAAAAAAGTGCAATTATTTTTTTAGATTACGGCTGAATAAGAATTGTTAACTTGCTCCAACTTCAAGTCCATTTTAATTCAAATAAATTACAAAAAACTGACACAACTGCTACGGCTAATAACTTTTTTCGGTAGAAGCGTTCTTTTTCATTAAAATTTTATACGAAATGCTTATTTTTACCTATAATATTGTATACAATATTTGTTTCTTCCTGTTAATATAAGCACAGGATTCTGTCTTAGACCCAAAGTGCAGCTCTCAGAGCTGATGTAGATAACACGTTCAACAGACATCTAATATGTCTAAATGTCGAAATTTTGATAAAATTTTATCATGAAAACATAACTTATTTTTTAAACGAGTTTCTAGAGATAAAAACATTAAACAACTAAAATTTGTGACCTATGAAGAATAAGTTGCTGCCAATTTTGTCCCTTAAGCTTATTATATTTGTTATTCTATTTTCTAATTTTTTACGTTAGCGATTTAAAATTCCGCTATTACAATACTTTTTTTGACGAACCCTCTTCATACACCTCGTTAACCACCGGTTGGGAAACACTGCTCTATTTTAATTGTCGTGAAGTAGTTACGATTGTACCTATGATTTTTTGCTGTTGCCAGATCAACTTTTTTGCTTTCTGGATATAAAAATCACAATTTTGACGTGGAAAACTAGAGGAACTTGGTCTCTTTCTTGGTTCTATAACCGATTAAGAATATTTTAAGAAATTAAAATTTTACACTTTACTTTTTAATACTGCTAAACTGCTAAGAATAATTGAGAGGGATTTTTTTTAAATTATTTTCTTATAGTTTGTTGGAACGTGTGCTATGGCCCTGTAGAAATACACTAATAATAAAAAAAATATTAATTTAAATTACATTATAATCTGATTAACTCTGGTGTAGGTTTTGGCTACCGGAGGCTACGGCCGGGCTTTCTTTTCGTGCACTTCCGCCCACACGTGCACTGGTGATGGTACCGCAATGGTCGCCAGAGCCGGTTTACCATCGCAAGACCTCGAATTCATCCAATTCCACCCAACTGGCATTTACGGAGCTGGGTGTCTCATAACCGAGGGCTGTCGTGGTGAAGGGGGCTACCTCATCAATTCGCAAGGTGAACGCTTCATGGAGCGCTACGCCCCCGTGGCCAAAGACTTAGCCAGTCGTGATGTCGTCTCCCGAAGTATGACGATCGAAATCAGGGAAGGACGTGGCTGTGGCCCCGAAAAAGACC
Source organism: Tribolium freemani (assembly GCA_939628115.1). Classification (NCBI taxonomy): domain Eukaryota; kingdom Metazoa; phylum Arthropoda; class Insecta; order Coleoptera; family Tenebrionidae; genus Tribolium; species Tribolium freemani. Next base: position 11,942,262 of record OW626790.1, read on the forward strand.
ACGTCTACTTACAATTACATCACTTACCGGCCGAGCAATTGCACACACGCTTGCCTGGCATTTCCGAAACTGCCATGATTTTTGCCGGCGTTGACGTAACTAGGGAACCAATCCCAGTGTTACCAACCGTCCACTACAACATGGGGGGAATCCCCACCAATTACAAGGGACAAGTTTTAACGAATGTGAACAACCAAGACAAGGTTGTTAAAGGATTGTATGCGTGTGGGGAGGCGGCTTCCTGTTCCGTGCACGGTGCCAACCGTTTAGGGGCAAATTCCCTCCTCGATTTGGTTGTTTTTGGACGGGCTTGTGCCAAAACCATCGCAGAGGAGCACAAACCAGGCGAGAAAATCGGCGATATTAGGGAAAATGCCGGTGAGGCGTCCGTAGCCAACTTGGATTGGTGTCGCTATGCTAAGGGGGCGATTCCGACGGCAAATTTGCGTCTCCAGATGCAGAAAACAATGCAAACGCATGCGGCCGTTTTCCGCACTGAGGAGACCCTCCAAGAGGGGTGCAAACTAATGGAAGGCTTGTACTCAAATCTGAAAGATTTGCAAGTGTCCGATAGCAGTCTGATCTGGAATTCGGATTTGGTCGAGACGCTTGAGTTGCAGAATTTGATGCTGAATGCATGTCAGTCCATCGTGGCGGCTGAGAACCGGAAGGAGTCGAGGGGGGCGCACGCTCGCGAAGACTACAAGTTGAGGATAGATGAGTATGATTATAGCAAACCGATTGAGGGGCAACAGAAAAAACCGTTCGAGCAGCACTGGCGCAAACATACTTTGACAACAATCGATGAGAAAACAGGCAAAGTTAGTATTAGATATCGGCCGGTGATTGATGATACTTTGAACAAAAATGAATGTTCGACTGTTCCTCCAGCAATTCGATCTTATTAAGCTTTAATTTTGAGTATTTTAATGTTGATTTCTTTTTCCTAAATGCTAATTTTGTTTATAAGTATTGCGCAAAAGTAGCCTAGCATAATTTATTCAACTTCAAGTGATTTTATTAAGTTATTTCAATGTGGAAAATATAAAAAAAGTACAAAGATTTATACGAGTTTTACTGACACCTTGAACACTTTCTGTTCATCTATCAGGCTATAACTTTTTCATTTCCCATTTTTGTGTTTTTAATAATAATAACAACCCGTTTTTATTTGAATTGTAAATACAACTCGGGAGGCGAAGTCTAGCAATTGCTATTCGAACTTAACCCCCTTAACCTTAAGAATTACACAGAAAAATAAATAGCTGAATAAATAAATAAATAAATAAATAAATCAATGAAATGCAATTTATAAAAATTTCCCTCAACTAAAACAAAAAAAACTTGTAGAAAAATAATAGTGGAAAATAAAACCGGAAGAAAATAACAAAAAATAAAAGGACTTCTGGAAAAAACCTAGAGATTAGAAAAATATGCTTTTATTTTATTGCGAAAATTGTTCACCGAGAGGTTTTCTTTAAGCAAATGTATTGTACAGCCTGTTCCAAGTTTTATGGCCGAGGCAAAAATAAATATTTCTAATCGAGTAAAAAAATTAATTAATAGTCTAAACGATAAAGAATTAATTACGCTACCATTTGATACTTTGATATTCTTCAAAATTTTTAAGGTATTACTGTGAGACATTAAAAACCAATTTTGGTAAAAATTTAGTTTAAGTTATTGGTGTATTTTCTATTTGGTAAAATTCCTTTAATTTTTAGATCCGTAATTGCTAAAATAGAATTATGCGAAAGTTGATAGCTTTTGAATAATTAACATTTTAATATTGAAGATCGAATTGCTGCAATAATTTATGGCAGGTTTTGTGGTAATTGGTGATCAGGTCAGGATTCCTTGACAATTGAAAAAGGTTCGCTATGATGTTTACAATCTTTCCGGGGTAAAGCCGTCTATTGTCAAGGAATTCTGACCTTATCACCACAATACCACAAAGCCCATCATAAATTATTCGAGCTTTTAGATCTCCAATATTAAAATGTTAATTACTCAAAATCTATCAACTTTCGCACAATTCTATTTGAGCAATTACGGCTCTAAAAATTAGAGAAATTTTACCATACAGAAAATACGCCAAAAACTTAAATTTTTTTTTTACAAAATTGGTTCTTTATGTCTCACAGCAATACCTTAAAATTTTTTAACAACATCAAAGTATCAAATGGTAACGCAATTAATTCTCTATCGTTTAGAGTATTAATTAATTTTTTTTCTCAACTAGAAATATTTATTTTTGTCTCGGCCATAAAACTTGGAACAGGCTGTACATAAGAGAGTGATCTTTCAAATATTGCTGTTTTAAACTTGGATAATGATAGATCAGCAATATTACGCACCGAAACTTGATGGCAACGTTTTCTTGAATGAAATAGTTCACGGAAATAGGGTGGTGAAGCAGTAACGAACATTTTATAGATAAACATTGACAAAAAATAATTATACTATACCGGGTGACTGAACTGGAGTCAGTAACTCGAACACGTAATAAGGGCGTTAAAATACTGTCAGTTAAGCCAAATATGTCTTATCCAAAAATGCATAGTTTTTGAGAAAAATGCAATGTTGGCTAAAACCGTTTTGGAACCGCAGGATTGGCGATCGCACTCTAAGCGCACAAACTGAGATACATTTTTGCAACTAAAAAAAGTTCGTTTTTGGAAGGATAATTTCTTAAGGTGCTTAGTCAGTAGGTGATTGAGTCAAGTGCAGCATTGACAGTATGAAAAGTGTGAATGATTAATTAATTACTCGAATGCCGAAAAACGGACATCCTCGTGCAAGTGCTCGATTTTAGAACCATCAATTCTTTCATACAAATAAAATTGCTTTTTTGGCCCATTAGATAAGGACGTGCGGCGCTCAGCTGCTACGACTTTTTACGATTGTTTACAAATTTTACTGTTCATTATTCCAGTGACAATCAATAAATCAACACGGTGGTCAAATTTTATCGATGTTTGAAATGGCTTCTCAAAATACCCCTAAAGTGTGTGTTCTACACTCTATAAATTAGGGTTTAAGTTACGGACACCAGTTCAAAATCACCCTGTATTTGGTTTACCGGCAGCCATCCAACTTCTTTTATTTTTTGCGATACAATTTTGTGTTTTTTCTAAATGATATGTAGAACGATGATCTAAACATGAATAATAGATAATGGGACCATAGTTAAGGTTGGAAAGCACCATAATAGGCTGTCCCAACGTTCCGAAAAAGCTCCATAACTTGGTTATTATTAGAGGTATTGACTTTTTCTTTTTTCTAGATTATAACTGCGTTCGTGCTGTATATTTTTAGAATATTGGGGTGTATATGCAGGGTGTCTGTCTCAATATTAAATAAATATGTTATGTTTTTTTTTAAATGGAACACCCTAAACTTTATTGTATTTTTTGACCTAGATTTAATACTGATGATTTTGATTTAAACATGTATTGGTCGATTCTGCTTAGGTTTTGAAATAATTTGATTTTTTGACGAAAACACGTTTTATTTAAAAATGTATTACATAAAACGAAGAATCGTAGAAAAGTAGGACTGTCACCATTTTAGAGGGAAAAATTCAAAATTAAATCTGTTAATTGTTTAGCGCATTGCAATTAGAAACGTAGAGAAATTAAGAAGTTTATTAAAAGTTGAATAACTTGAAAAAGTTAAATGGAATACCCTATTTTTTGTTTTTGCTTCTCAAAGTTTATTAAATTGTCTATTTAAAAACATAATGTTTCAAATGCCTAAAGTTAATAACTAAAAAGATATTTGACTTTAAAAGTTAATTTTAACAACAATACACATAACCATGGTAACTCCACTAAGGACCATTTGTTGGAGTTCATAAGGGATTAAAAAATTCAGCAATAGTATATTATACGGACTGTCTATAAAAGAGTGTAGGATCTTAGGTGGTTCAGGAATTTGAATTTGCCGCATTTAGTTATTTTATTTCTATGAAATTTCTGAAAAGTACCAATTTTTATCCACTCAGGCAACCATTAAAACCATATTTTTCATATACTAACATTGTTCGCTCTTTCTGGAAAGAAGCGGCAAACTTTTAATACCTACTACGATCCTACATTTATTTATAGACAGATTGTATTATAAGTGATAGAAATGAATCATTATATGCGAGTGAGAATTTTGACCCACGAGTGATGTACGACATTTTATCTTATCTTATTTTATCTTATACCATTGTACATTATACCATTGTTTTCGGTGAGAGAAATCAAATTTCTCTCACAAGAGAGATAAAGCTGATAAATTATATTACTGTCCGATTTAGCTTTATCTCTCTTGTGAGAGAAATTTGATTTCTCTCACCGAAAACAGTGGTATAATGTACCTAAAGTGGTATAATGTACCTAAAAAACTGCACCTGTATAAAAATATGAAAATTTTAGTTATTTCTGTAATAAATGACGAATAATGGCCTAAGGCTAACAATTATTAGCTGAAAATTTCACTTTACGAGTAGTGAAACAATAGTTAGTAATTTTTTTAATGTTTAAAGTTAAATATCTTTTAATAAGTAATCAGCAAGAAACACTTAACTGTTAATGTTTTTAGAGACAACTTAAAGGTTTTTTAGATGCAAAAATAAAAAATTGCATGTTTCATTTAACATTTTTAAGTTATTCAACTTGCAACAAACCTCTTCATTTTTTTTATCTTCTTGACCGCAGTAAGCTAAAAACAATATATCCTTTAGGTTTGGACTTTTTTCTTTAAAGTGGTGGAAGTCCTACTTTTATAAGATTCTTAGTTTTTATGTAATAATTTTTTAAAAAGAGCGTTTTTTTGTAACAAAAAATTAAATTATTTTAAAAACAAAACAAAATCAACCAATAATAACAATTTAGCTTAAAAGTATCAGTGTTAAAAGCTACATCCAAAAATGCAAAAAAATATAAGGTGTTCCATTTAAAAAAACAGCCTCTATACTTGAAAATAATTTTAGGTGAGTCAGGGGGTTAGTAATATTTCTAATATTTAAAGGTCAATAATGAACTTTTTCCACATCGCTGGGACACCCTGTATATATCACGATTTTTGTATTTTTTGGTTAAAGTTATGGGTTCTTTCCATGGTTCTTTACAAAACCACATAACATTTTTTTATGTGTTGCTATCTTAGAAACAGTATGAATGGAATTGAAACCAACCACTCGGTATATTTGTTTCTCTAAAATTGTAACAATTTTTGTAATTTATACAGGTGACACTTATAATAATAAAAATTGTCAAATAAATCAATTGTATTTGGAAAAAAAAATCAAATTTATGCAGATTGTTAATATTAATTGTAGCAAAGAGTGGAGTGAATTTTAATAGAGCATACGTAGTTCAACTTGCGCTCCCGAGTTAGCACTTTCTTATTTGAGAGGTTTTTGACAAAATTATATCTTAAGTAATAATTATATCGAATAAAAAAAATATTATGCAACATGTTTATTCAGACAACAGTTACATCAAATCGGGCTTTGCCAAAAAGGTTTTCAAGTCGGTTGAATGTGCTTCAACCGACTGTTCCCTAAAACAACAAATAAGCATATTTTCACGTAGTTAGAGCAAACTCACTTTTGGCCCCCGAATGCGAAAAAGTCCATATTTTTCTTGAGATTGTGAACCGAATAGCGGTTGTACATTCCCCAGATGCTGTTCATGTATTTACTGCTGTATTTAGTCGGCGTTAGATAAGAATCGTGATTATAATTCTTAAGATTCCTTTCATTTTGGCGTATCTTACGTGCGGCGAAAACCCCTTGGGGGATAACAGACATTTTTTGCCAGACTATAAAGCGAAAAACGATTAGTTGCCAAATGTTTGATTTTACATACCCTTGTAGGCTTTTTTATTCGTCTTGCGTTCGAATGAAACGCGCTTCATGCAGATTTGTGCGAAAAACCGTATTTTGAGCGAAAATTGCGAGAGCAACACTGGCGAGAGCAAAATCACAAATGAATTTCGTTCATTGTGCTAGACGCTCGATAACTCGGTTGAAAGGTTATCGCAAGTCTTAAAATAAATTGTTGTCAGGAAAGTGGAATAAAACGCACAAAAAACTCGAATTAATTTTTTATTAGTTATTAAAAAAATGAGAAAAACACATCAGTCTTTGTTAATAAATAATAAAATCATTGGAATGGTAATAACAACACAAACACACTCCTGGCCGTTAATCGCGCAAAAATATATATTTGTATAAAAAAATTAATTGCACTTTGTTAAATACTTTGGTAAAGCAACAAAAATATCACAAGACCAGTCGTTTCACACCGCACTCCACGCAAAACTTCGCCGTCGTAAGTGGATACTTATTTCCGCACTCGTGGCAAAATTTCGACATTCGCACGTTTTCCGAGTCCATTTTCGCCCTAGTGAGACTAAAGAGAGTTTTTTGCGGACCGCAAGTGGACACTTACCTGCCGTAGGCCGAATCGTCCGATACTTTGCTTTTTTCCAGTTCGATTCCGTACGATTTGACCGAATGTTTCGCTTTGGATTTTTTATTTGACCTTTGCTCCTTCTCTTTGAGATACATTTCCTCGTAGATTTTGTATTCTGCGTACATCTTATCATCCACCGCAAACAAATCTTCGGCTTTTATGTCACAATTCTGCAAAATAATTAATCAATATAGTGAAGGTGTGTAATGGTAAAAAATAATCACCTTGTTATTCTCCACATTTTTATTTTTTTCCGCCTCTTTCGTCGTTTTTGCCTTATTTACACATTTTGGTTTTGTTTTCGCCACTTCGTTACAACCCGACTTTGTTTTAGTTTTTTTCTTACTTGAGATTTTTTCATAGAAATCGTTTTGTATTGTTGTGTCAGTATCTTCGGTCGATGTCGGTGAATAATTATCTAATTTGAAATTTTCCGGAATCGATAAATTATCATTTTCGTTGATTAAATTCGAATCGATTGACGACATATCATCGCTGTATTTCCTTTCAACAGTAACATTGTTTGAAAAAACATCAAAACATTCGTCATTTTTATTTAAATCGAGTTTAAAATTCGTTTTCTCGTTTAAAATATTTTCGAGGAGCTCGAAATCATCTTCAGAATCTTGAAAACAAACCGGCGGATCAATCACCGACTGACGTTTTTTATTAATCGATACTTCTGCCGATTTTACGCTTTTTTTCGGAGGCGATTTTGCATTTTCGACGGCTGTGTGTGGACGAATTGTGGTGTCACAATCGAGCAATTCCTTGAATTGTCTTTCAGCCGATATGAACGGGTCGTATTGTGACGAAACGGGGCTGAAAAAAATTAATTAGAAAGAAAAAAAAAATTATTTGTTCCAAATTGTTGTGCTAGGAGCCAAGGACAAACAAATCACGTTGCCTGGTATTAGTTGCTAAGTAACAATAACAAAATGTCTAATTTGGACAACTGCTACCTGGCAACCGAAAATTTATTTGGTGTATGATAAAACAAAAAAAATATTTTGGCAATTTTTGAGCCCACTATACAGCGTGATTCTTTTAGGGCCTACATTATAAATTTTTTAACTTCTAATATAGCTAGAGCTCTAAAATTTTGGGTACAATTCAACTAGTTCAACTAAATTACTTTCAAAATGGCTGAGCTTCCGGAACTTTATTTAAAATATCACAGCCTTTGAACCCTTTACGATAAGTGAATAATTTTTTGCAATTGATAACCAAAGGTTTGAGAAGCCTTCTAGAATTTTCAAAATTGTCAACTGTCAAAATTAAAGGCTAGTATGATTTTTTCAAAATGGTTATCAAAAAACGGCTATAACTCAGTTTTTTTTAAATGGAACGACTCTATTTTCTTAACGGCAATTGAAAGAACATCGACCCTTATGGTAAACACGTCTTATCTCTTACAGTTTTTCAGATAATCACAAAACGGATTTTACTTTGTAATTTTCATGGCTAATCAAGTAGGACTTGCAAAATGGTCAACAATTATCAAATTTCAACATTTTATTTAGTTTTTACTTGAAGTTTATGCCTAATCACTTTCATGTATTCTGTATTTGACATTTTGCACATCATACTTGACAGGCGGGACAGATTATGCAGTCATTGAAATTGAATTCGTTAGTTTGTAAAATAATAACTCGATGTGTTGTACGTGGTTGTAATTTAAAGACCATTAAATTAAATTTGTCAGGTAAGGTCAGTTCAGGTCAAGTCAAGTCAGGTAAAAAATAGTACAGTGGCGAGCAAAAAATGTCGGGCTTTTTTAACATTTTTTGTTGTTATAATGTATGAAATAGCCTCTAATATGTATTAGTGACTACTAATGTTAGTAGTATGTAAATCTAATTTTAATAATTTTGTGATTTTTCGTGCTAATAATCATTGTCAAAAAGACAGTTATGACAGCGCAGACTATATCGTCTAAATTTCGGGCGTTTAAATTACTGCCCGAAATTTTTTGCTCGCCACTGTACCAAAATTCAAAATTCAAAAAATAATATTTATGGTAATGCCAACCTGACGGCTCTTTGACAGTTGATTATAAAAAAGAATCGACTATGGGCCGGTTTATAGAAGCGTCATTAATTTAATCTGCAATTAAAAGCGTGATTAACTGATCAAGTGACCAATTTGAAGCAACTGGTCTATTTGCGTTAACAACGAATTTAAAATTTGATACTTTCTATAAACTGGCCCTATAAGTTATAATCGTTTTTTGATCATCATTTTCAAAAAATCATAGTAGCCTTGCAATTTTATATTGACAATCCTGAAAATTTTAGAAGACCCTTCGAATCTTTCGTTATCAAATGCAAAAAGAATTATTTGCTTATTGTAAAAGGTTTGAAGAGCTGTGATATTTTGAATGAACCTCTGTAAATAAAAATTTGTATAAAAAATTGACTTACTTGTACGGCAAAAACTATGACAGATAAGTACTAACAATTAGAGTAGATTTTAGTCAGTTTTAATAGCCGAATTAAAAAAATAGGTGGTTACTATTTTTAATTTCAAAGTTGGCGCCAATTTCTCATCGTTCCGGAAGTTTAGCCATTTTAAAAGTAATTTAGTTGAACTCACCACAATGATCGATTTGGATTGTATATTTTTAAGCTTTAGTTGTCTTAGGCCCAGTTTCTGGAAACATGTTTAACGGAGAGATAAATTTAAACCTCAGTTAAAACATAGCAAACCTTAGCAACTAACTGAGAGATAAGATTTAACTCAGAAACCGGGTCTTAGAAGTTAGAAAGTTTCTCATGTAGGCACTAAAAGAATCAGCTTGTATTCGAAAATTCTAGCGAAAAACCTTCGGTAACTCAAAAAGACGTCGCTTGTATCCCTTTTGATTTCGAGATTTTGTTTCCTGACTTTCTTTTGTCGTTTGTCCAAAATCGGTAATTTCACCGGCGATTTAACTTTTTCCTCGACGGTAATTTTGATTGGTTTTTCAACGCTGGTCACAATTTTCGGTAAAAAACCCGAATTTTTGGGAAAAGTCGGAATTTGGACGATAAAAGTCGAATTCAATTTTCGACGTTTTTTCGGAACTTCGTATTCGTTAAAGATCGGGTCTTTACCGAAACAAAAAACATTCGAAACGGCTAAATCCGAATCGGTTTTTTCGGACAAAATCGTATTATGTTTTTCCCCCAAAGGGGAATGTGATGACAAAAGCGAATCGTTTGAGGGGGAGTCGAGTTTTTCCCCCGAAATGCTTAAAACCGAGTCGTTTTCTTCGCTCGAACGCGATGACAAAAGCGAATCGTTTGACGGGAAATTGTGTTTTTCCTCCGAAATGTTTAAAACCGAGTCGTTTTTTTCGATCGAACGCGATGAGAAAACTGAATCGTGTTTTTCCCCCAAATCATTTTTCGAATCCTCGTCAAAAATGAAACAATTTTGAAAATTCTCGGCCAAGTCGCTGAAAGACAGTTCACTGTCGATGTGTGAGTTGACCATTTTCGTCAAATCCTCGTCCGAATTTCCGAATTCGGGGGCGCTTTTACATTCTTCGATTGTCGTGTTTGAAACTGTCACATCTCCGCTTTGTTTCTTCGAGAAATCACTGTCGGAATCGGTGAGAATTTCCTTCAATTCTTCGATAAAAGTGTGACTTTTCGTTGCTTCTTTTTTCCCGAAAACGTTGGAATTTTCATAAACGACAATCACCGATTCGGAGTCGGGACTTTTCTCGCTCATGTCTTTCCAAGTTACCAATTTTTTGAACTTAACCGGCGCTACAGTGATCGATTCGAGATTTTCCACGTGATTCTTATTGATTTTCTCTCGACCGGGACAATATTTTCGGGAACTGTCGAAGGAAAGAGGGTTAGGAAAGTCGGGATAAAGCGGGAGCGAAACACTGCAAGGAGATTGGACGTTTGTTTTAAACCTCTTTCCTCCTTTCTCCCTACATATGTTTCCGGTTTTTTTGGGTTTTTCAGGGGTAAACAACTAGAGATGTTGGTGTACAAGTTCAGGGATTTCCAGGGATGTACGAGGATGTACAGGGTGATTATTTTATAAACGCATATGTCACGTGATTTCTAACGCTCTTGAATTAATCAAGGTAAAAATCGGTGTTCAGAGTTTGAAATTTTATCATCGATATTTGCAACTTTGTACTTTGCAAACACCTTTGCGTTCCACCAACAGTATATTTTGCACACTTTGTAAAATACACTTTGCAAAAATACTTAATTATTTGAAAATATGATGAATTTTACTAGTGCAAAGAATTTTTGGAGAATGTTATAATGTTAATAAACTTAAAAATACTGTGAAGGAAAATGCATTTTTAGAATTAGTCAATTATTAATTTTTAGAATGTTAATATATGTACAGAAACAATGCTAAAGAATAATCTAGAAAAATTCTGAACTAAACTAGTGTTGAAAAAGTAATATTAAAAGAGAATATGGAAAATATAGAAGAAGTGGTTAGTAGAATAATATTGAATATAATCTACAACATAATTGTAAATAACAATTTAGAGAAAAATTTATAAAAAAATCTAAAGCTGGATTTATAAAATAATCTAAAGAAGAGTCGAGATTTAAGACCTACAGACGGCTTTAGAAAAGAATTAGAGAAGGAAACAAATAATGCTAATGCTAAAGAATAATTGGAAAAATTCTAAACGAAACTACAGGCTGTTCCGTCTGAATTCCACATTAGAAGAATTGGGAGTTCTAATAATGATAGTCATATGAAAATTGGTATACGACCATAATCTCTTAGGTCCGGCTCAAAGAAAATATTTTCAAGATGGCGACACTTCCGGTTATATCGGAAGTCGACATCAACTTCCTTATTTCAATTGGAAAGCTATATTTTTTAACGCGCTTTGAATTATTATAGTTACTTTAGAGTAGTTTAAGCTTTTCCTATACTTAAATCTAGCCGTTTACGAAATATTTAGGGTTTTCAAATTTTTTTTGGATTTGCACCTTCCACTTTAAAAATCGATAACTCCGCCATTATTAAAAATTTGGAAATAGTTTTCATCTCATTTAAAAGAGGAAGCTTAGATCCTTCCTTTGGTATTTTCAAATTTCTAAAAAAGAATAACAAACCCCAAATTTTTAAAGTTAAGTTTGCAGAACTTTAAGCACCCATAACTCAATTTTTTCAAATGAAATGCCACAAGTTTTATTTCACTGATTGGTAGAGAATTTAATTCTGCATCGATTACATTCCCTATAGGTATTTATGTTTAATAATTTTCAAGTTACAATAACTTTTTGTTGGTATTGAGAAATTCATTAGCCATAGGTCTTTTTTCATAGGTTGGCATGAAAACGAGAGAAAAATGTGAGAAATTAAAGTTTTTCAAACCAACATTCAATTAATTTATTTTTTCTACTTTTGTTTCGTACTGAGGTCATTACGACACGCCATTTGGGTTTCGTAATATCCAACGGAGTGCTATAATAATTACACTAAAAGCCAGGGTAATTTAGTTGGAAAATGATGGCAACCTAGTTTTTTGACAATTATCTGAGAGAAGTGTCAGTGTCAATCGTCACCTGCTTCAAGTGATAATTTAATCAAATGAATCAATTTCGAACCTTTAGAGGCTTTTGTACCAACCCTGATACGTAGTCCCTTCGAACACCTTTCGAGTAGTGTACAAACATGACTTCAAAAGCCAGTGCAAGTGAGTAATTTGAGATCCCATTCTCCTTAGGCCAATGTTCAAATTCCGCGTATTTGCCAGAAAAGCCCGTATTCGTTGAGGGGCAGATGGATTGCAAAATTCCCTAAATTTCGAAATTGATTTTTTTTGTTAAAAAAGGTGCAAAGTAGAAAAAATAGTGTATGATATCTCGTTTATAAGGCATTTTGTCGCACTTACTCCATTATGGCACTCCTCGCTGCGCTCGTCGTGCCCCAATTCCGTGCTTGCGACAAAATGCGTCTTATAAAACTCGTATCATAATATACTATTTTGTACTCATAGCCCGTAGACAGCGTTTTCCCGGTTATCTCCACGTGTGGGAAAGTAACTTTCCCGCACTGCGGTGTTTTTTACTTTCCAACAATGGCTGGGGACATTTAGTAGGTTGGTATCGCTATCGTTGAGATGGAAACGATTATTTTTTTTTAGGTTAAGTGACAGTTCATGTCAATTTTTTGATTGTTTGACTTGTTTCCAACCCATTAGCAAAAAAAACTAAATTATGAAAAATATTAATTTTTAATTTTTTTGAGAGATTCGTTACAAAAAAAATTGTACCTAACTTGTTTGGAAAGCAATTTCCCACATTCGCACTTCATTCGGCCCTCGCTGCGCTCGTGCCGCAAACAAAGTGCTCATGTGGGAAATTGTATTTTTCAAACACGCTAGGTAAATAACTATTGTTTTCACGGAACGGATAACACAATTTTGAACAGAATTTGTCGTTTGTTTAATCAGAAATATTTCTTTGGTAAACTATACAAAAGTAGCTGTGGTTATTAGTAAGAAATTTTCTACAAAGTCAAAAAAAAAACAACTAACTTGAAAATTATCAGAGATAGGTATACGGAATACTAATACAGATCGATGCAGAAAAATTTCTCTTCCATCGAGTAAAATAAAAATTGAGACATCCCATTTGAAAAAAATTAAGTTACGGGTACTTGAAGTTGTCCAAAGTTAACCTTAAAATTTTTGCGTTCATTAACTTCTTTTCCAAGTTTGAACTGGAACACTGAAGAACAGATATAGGCTTTCTCTTTTAATTCTCCAAATATTATTTCGAAATCTCTAAAACTAAAAGAGTTACCGATTTTTTAAGTGACAAGTGCAAATCCAAAAATTTTCAAAAATTCCTAAATATCTCGAAAGCGGTTAAACTTAGGTATAGAGAAAGCTGATAAAAACTGCCTTAAAATAACTCAACTTATCCAAAAACACAGTGAAAAACAGCTTTCCATTTAAAATAAGGAAGTTGATAGCGACTTCCGGTATAACCAAAAAAATAATTTCATTGAGCAGAACTCAACGGATTATGCCTGAGTACCAAGTTTCAGATAAATATCTTTATGAGAACTTTCATTACTTCTAATGTGGGGTTTAGATGGAACAGCCTGTAGGTATATGAGCATTGTTGAAAGAGGCAGCCTGGAATCTAAAAAAGAATTTGGAAAATATATCATAAGTGTTTATAAAATAATTTTGGATGCAATAAATAAAAAAATTTAAAAAAATATATAAAATTTTCCGATTTTTTTAAATTTCTCGAGAAATTAGAAACCCTAACGGTGTACAAAATTTACGTCAGCTGTTTACCCCTCGGGTTTTTCTTACCTTTTGTCGACTTTCAACTCGGTTTTTTTCCCCAAATCGAGGACCGATTTGGGCTTTCTCACACTAGGGCTGCGTTTGGCGACAACCGGTGTACTTTTGACGCTACAAATCGACTCGGTCCGATTCAAACTCGGACTCGAATACTTTTCTTTCACAGTGACGCGTTTCGACTTTGTCAGAGGCGGAACTTTGTATTTGGTCCGAGCTTCAAGTCGTTCCTTCGCTAGCAAAACATTGGCTGGCGATTTTTGGATGCGACTCCGATGCTCTTTGCACCACTCCACGTGACGGTCGAAGGCCTTGGGGCCGAAGTGGCGCTCGCAAAAGGGGCACCGCTCGTTCAAGGGGGGCGGGGGCGTCGCTTTTTTCACCGAAGACATGTTCCCTGTTTTGCAATAAGACAAGCGATTTTTGGCACTTTTATAATTACCTTTCGCCGACCGGATCGCATCGACCAGTTTCTGGTGGTTTTCCTCCCACTGATTCTTTTGCGGTTTTGGTGCGCTTTCTAACGGTTTTTTCAAGTAGGATTTTTGGTGGAATTGGGCCAAGTCGGTGCCTTCGACTCGCTGTTTCAGCGAATCGAAAACTTTGCGTTTTTTGGAGGCGTTTTTCTCGCAAATTGGGGCATGTTTTTTCAGAGGCAGGGGCAGGAAGGTGCGACCGCAAGTCTGGCAAGGGACGAGGCTTTGATCTTCAAGGTTTTGGTCTAAAAATTTACACAATAATCGCCGGACAACTACTAATTGTTAAAAAAACCACGTAGTTTATAAGTGTTCAATGTTTATGTTAGTGAAGGTGAACCGGTAGAGAGGAGGAGGAAAAGCCAAATAGAAGCAACTGTGGGTGGTTTGAGTCTCAATAAACAACAAATTTCACTTTGAAATTAATTCAAATTTTCGCGATTCGGGAAAAAACAATTTGCCTTCATGAAAACACACGGAACATGCACAAAACGCATCTATTTCAGGCCCAATTAACGAGTTTTTAACCTGAAGTGGCGACAAATGCCTTGCGAGTGGGAGGAGCACATGACACTATTTCTGTACAATACACAAAAGCTGTCTCACACAAAAACAACAAAACTTGATTAAAATTGTGACAAATTGTTAGAAAATTGGCATTTTTTCACTCACCATCTTCCATCGTTTGCTCTGGGACCATCACTTTTGTTTTTCTGTGTTTCCAAGGTAACAGCGATTTAAACATTTCGACCACGTGCCTATTACGTCACAAATATCAAAATTTTTACAAAAATCCACAAAAAATGTGACCTTATTATCGCACGAAATGACCGGAAATGCGCCTCAAGAGATGCACCAACACTCGCATCCAAATTTGGTGTATTCTCTGGTTTATTTTAAGTAATGAATGAAGCGCGCTTACGTAACCTCACTTTTCAAGTTTCACGTAATGGGGGTGCTGAAAATCGTGTCTACAAGCCGTGTGTTTGGTTGTTAATCGCTTAATTCGTCCGAAATTACAATGTTTTTTTACAGTATTGCGAAATTCCGTCCCTAACCTAGCTTTATTCTGTCGCAAATGTCACGATGAAAAAGGCGAAAAACCAGCGGAAAATGGGGACTTCCCCGAAGAACCGACAACATGCTGCATGTCAGGTTGTGCGAATTGTGTTTGGTTGGAGTACGCCGAAAAGTTGAGCCAAATGTACAAAGATGGGGGCGAAGAGGCTTTGAAACAAATCAACGAAAAAGTCACCGATCCCAACATGAAGGCTTTTTTATTGCACGAGTTGAGAATGAGGAAAAAGTCGAAAAAGTAATTAAATCGCTGCGAACGTTGCGACTTTGATTTATTTGTGTTGCGTCACAGGTTATATAACCTAGAATTTTTTATTTTTATTTCCAGTTATTACGGTCAAAAGTCACCACCAATTGGGTGTCTTTGCGATAGCAATCGTACGGCTTCGTAATTGACCCAAGTTGTGGTCCAAATTTGTTAAAAATTTGGAAAACGTAACCTAATCCTCACTTTTTGTAAATCGATTTGTGATGCAAAAACGTATAAATTGGGTATAAAATTTATTAACACTTGTTGTAATAATTGTAAGGCTCCTTAAATGACCTTAGTTATCACGTGAATTTGTTGTTAAAAATTTGGTAAAAAAACATAACCTAACCTCACTTTTTGTTAACCGATTTGTAATGCAAAAAGGCAAAGTTGGGTATAAAATTTATCAACACTTATTAATACATGGGTACAGTGCATAAATATCTCATTTGGCCACGATTTGTGCCCCATCGCTCGGTTTGCAAATATAAAACGTAGGTTTTCCCTTGTAGCCCTTCTTGATGTGGGCTATAACATCATTAACGGCTGATTTTTGTACCTAAAATACGTTTTTTTTAATTTGCATTAAACAATGATTAAGGCGTACTAGTGTGACAGTGCAGCCTCCAAATCCACCCCCTGTCATTCTACTCCCGTAAACCCCCTTGACTTCCATTGCTAACTTAACCAACTGGTCCAATTCGTCACAAGACACTTCGAAATCATCCCTTAACGAATTGTGACTGGCAACCATCAAGTCACCAAATTTTTTAAAATCTTTCTTTTTGAGGGCTTCGGCCGCTTCTTGTGTCCGTTGAATTTCAGTGACTGCATGTCGCGCCCTTTTTATTGTCTCCTCGGACGCATTTATCGATTTCAAATCTGAAAATTGTGATTATTCCACAGTTTAATCAATTGGGGCGTTGATTTCAAAACAGTGTCCAAAATCGACAAAATTGGGATTTTAGCTACATGTTGGTTTTATTTTGTTCGTTTTGTTTCGAAATTCCTTTAGTTTTCGAGTTATTCTTTTTTCTTTCTTTTTTTTTAATGGCGCCCTACTACGGCGATTTTTTTGGTAAAAGATTATGCTCTAAAAGTGCTCCAAAATTGTTTTTAAAACAGTGTTTTTTTTTAATAAATTATTAAATTGCATTCCGAGCTCATTACGAAGACTTTTCAAACTTGGCCAATTGCAAAAAATTTGTCGAAACAAATTACTCTAATAAAAGCATGCACGGGTACAACCACTTCGGTAAGATCAGGTCACGTCAGAAAAATCTTCGTAGTGCGCTCGAAACGCAACATTAATAATTTATTTAAAAAAACATTGGTTTAAAAACAATACAAAGCGATCAAAAAGTCCTTCTATCAAGAAGGCATATTACTTGAGAACGTGTGTCCGGTGTCATGTATTAGCTCAGCCTGCTGTCAAAATTTAAACTGACATTACCTCACAAGTAAACTTTTAGATGCCGTGAATCCGTGGCACAAATAACACCCGAACGCTATGCGACCTGTAAATGGTAGTGTGTGTGGGGCAAAACTGGATTCCAACAATAATTTAATTTCCTTAATTTTTTTGACATTTTTCCTTTGACATTAGGCTTGAGTTCCGCAGACATACGTTCTTTATTTCTATGCTAACTTGATAGAAGGACTTTTTGATCGCTTTGTACTAGTGCATTAGAAGTCAATTTTATAGCATATTCTTTTACTAAAAAAATCACCGTAGTAGGGTACCATTTAAAAGAAATTTTTTTTAATAACTCGAAAACTAAAAGAAATTTCAAAAAACTATATTCTTGAAAAATGATCACATTTTTAAAGTAGTTGATGATGTACTAATTAGTTTTTTGGTAAGGTACATAGTTTAAACATGGTTTAGACACAAAACGCTTGGTTTCATACTTTTGCCTATCTTTGTATGTCCAATAGTTTTTTTTTTCTTAATAACACTTAAGTAACTTGACAAAGTGGTTTGCAATATATTACCATTAGAGGCTGTTCCGTCTAAACCCCACATTAGAAGTACTGGGAGTTCTAATAAGGATAGTCATCTGAAAATTTGTATACAACCATAATCTCTAAAAAATATAGCTTTCCATTTAAAATAAGGAAGTTTATAGTTATAACCGGTTAATCTGTTAGGTCCCGCTCAATGAAAATAATTTCAATATGGCGACACTTCCGCTTATACCAGAAGTCACTATCAACTTCCTTATTTTAAATGGAAAGCTATATTTTTTAATGTGTTTTTGGATTACTAGAGTTATTTTAAGGTATAGTTTTCATAAGCTTTCCCTTTACCTAAATTTAAAAAAAAAATTGGGTTTGCACCTTCCGATAACTGCCATTTTTTAAAATTTGGAAATATTTTTTAGTTCATTTAAAAGAGGAAGCCTACATCTGTGCTTTGGTCTTTTCAAATTTCTAAAAAAGAATAACAAACCCCAAATTTTTAAAGTTAAGTTTGCAGAACTTTAAGTACCCATATCTCAATTTTTTCAAATGAAATGCCACAAGTTTTATTTCACTAAATGGTAGAGAATTTAATTCTGCATCTGTATCTGTATTAATATTCCCTATACTTATGTTCTGTTCAAAAAAGGTGAGAAGCAACGTAACAAAACATCTAAAAATGTGTAATAAACAATCAACAGTTGAAGCTGGTTCATGTGGTAAAAAATCTAGGTGTCTATTTGGACGAAAGTCTTCGATTTAAGGTCCGCGTCTCGTGTAGTAAAGCATATGGCAAATACAGGCGTAAAATAAATTTGATAAGACTTGACGAAACCAAATGAATTTTTGAAAACAGCATGTGAAAGCCGATACTTTTCTTCCCGGGTTGACATATTTTTTATTGCTGATAATGTTTTATAAATGCAAAATAAATCGAATTAAAAAAGACCCAAAAAATTCAATCTTTGTAAAGATGAAATTTAGGATTATTTTTCTAAGTGATGCTTGTGTACTATCAACTTTAAATTTATGTCATCCCGGTGTCCATGGATTAAACAAGCTACAAATAAAAGTCGCTCAACACACGCGATTTCTTTTCTTATCGAATTTTCTGAAGAGTTGTCACTTCAAGCCTAGTTTAAGACACATACCACTTAGCTCGGACACAATTTGTGCACTTTTTGACGATCGGTTAGTTCAGCAACTGTCTAATAGGGTCGCCCTATAATAAATTTGGAAATAAAGGTGGGCCAATGCGACCATCAATGAAAGCAGCCACACACATTCTTGGAACAAAATTATATAACTTTTGCAGCTGCATTTGTAAGAATGTATGTTGTTGACATACGTTTTCTCACTCTAGAACGAAAGGTTTTTTTTTGATCTCCAAAATAATAAAAATACTTGGTCGGAGCTTATGTTATATTAATGGTACAGAACGAATTTTTTTCAACCGTACCGTGATGAACATTTTACTTTCATAATATTCATGCCGGAAAGTACTATTTTGATGGACTAGTCCGCTAAATAATGTTTCCCGGACTAGTCCGGTAAAAACGACAAAATGAAGTACCACTTTACCGGACTAGTCCGCTGGATAATTTTTCCTGGACTAGTCCGGTAAAAACGAGACAATGAATTGGAATAAATCTTCATCACGGTTGCAAAAAAAATGTTGTACGCATCATGTCCGGAAAGTGATCTACTGCTAGTCGTAAGCTACCAGGACTCGTCTTCGACTCGTCCTGGTATTTGCTTACTCGTCCAGTAATACCTCACTTTCCGGACTTGATACTTAAAATACTATTATGCTATTTCTAAGGGAATACGAGTATATGTACAGGCTGTAAATGAAATAAGTACATTAATTTTAACTGGGAATAGAACTCGTCAAGACAAACAATTTTTCCTAATAACTTTTTTTTCAAAACGTTTTAGTTTTTGAGTTAAAATTATTTTAAAATCTTGCACAATTTTCTTACACGCCACTGGAAGCAAAGTTACCTAGTCGACAAGATTACCATTTGAAACGGTTACCTTGGTTGCAGCTATTATTTATTGTTACTTTTCTTTGTTGGAGCATTTCATAAAAGGCTCGTCAATTTGTAGGGGGAAAAAATGATTTTAAAAAATGCGATTTTGGAAAAATGGTACATAGAAAAAGTGTTTGTCTTGATGAGTTCTACCACTGGTTAAAGTTAATGTACTTATTTCGCTTACATCCTGTATATACGACTATATATACACAGCAACACAATTGCTTTTTTATTTTCTCTTTCTTTTAATTAGTGCGGTTTCATGGCCATTTTTTTGTTCAAATATCTACGATTTCAAAATATTTAACAATTATAAAGTTTTAAATTTTTTTTAAAGGAAGGGAACGCAAATGCAAAAAATTTAAAAAGTGTGATTTCCAAAACACCTAAATATGGAAACAAAGGAATCCGAACGAATAAAAACTGTCTTATTACAAAAAAGATTTATCATCAATGATTCATCATTGTTGACTCAAAAATTTTGTTAACATTTCTAAAAGAATCTGGAAAGGTTTCTTCAGTTTTTATGTTACTAAGTTCCTTTAATGCAATACCATTTATACCACAAATGAATTTGGATCCGCAATAGTAGTGCAAACACCTTCATTTTTGGCAAAGAATTTTTACTCTTTGCTTCATGATATCTTCAACAATAAAAGACTTAGATTTTTTTTAACATTTTCGTTGTTGTCTAGGGCATCGCCCGATGATGCAGTGTCACGGAGGTGCGCGACTTTCCGGACATCCCTGTAGAATGTAGGAAAATTTCAAAATAAACAAATTTGTTAATTGCTCAGCAACGGCACAACACCGAGCTCTTGCGAATCCGAGAGGATTTGCGCTTCCACTAGTTTCGTTACTAATTTTCGTTTGATAAAAACCCGATTTTTTCAAATTTTTTCTTAATATTTTATGCGCTCTGGTTTGTTATGTAAGCGAACTAAGATTTTTAAATTATAGTTAAAAAATAAATAGTAGTTAATATGTTATGGCAAATGAAGTGTTTTTCGAATTGATAGTTAAAAAAATGTGCGTAGTTGATTCGTTAATCGAGTATCGACGAAACCAAAGTTACATTCTCAAAATATGGTCACATTATTAAATTTATAGAAATTTCTCAGTATTTGTAATTAGTAATTACTTTCTGAAGGCAAATACTAGTTAAAACTCAAAACAATAACATCTCTAAATTAAAAAAAATTAAGGAAAACGGCCTTGCTATTTTTTTAACAGCCATACCTACACTGCATACAGTAATTACAGCTCAAATTTTTGAAAAGCTGTAAACATTAAAATATAAATGCGGCTTAACACTCACTTTACAATCACTAATTTTCTCTAAGAGTTAAAATTTTTAAATGTGCCACTGTTGTAGCTAACGAGCGATACCAGACAGCCGGCGATTTACTCATCGACTTGGTTGTCGGTAAAATAGGAAAAGCCTTGATAATTTTTTGTTGAAGTATTGTTTCTCAAATGGGGGGGTTGCTTCAATCTTTACATCATTTCCCTTGAAATAGGAGCTACTCTTTGTTAGAATTCTTTTGGCTAAATAAGTTCATTTAAGTTCTCGTTACGAGGTACCGCCACGTCCCGGCGACAAATTTTGCGTCCCTTACCCCACCTCGATTTGCCATAGTGCTGAAAAACAGGACGCGGCCTTTAAGGAACACGTAACAAATCTGGTAAAGAAAAGTTATGTCGCTCTTAAATCTTTATACAGGCTGTAAATGAAATAAGTACATTAAATTTAACTGGTAATAGAACTCGTCAAGACAAACAATTTTTCCTAATAACTTTTTTTTCAAAACGTTTTAGTTTTTGAGTTAAAATTATTTTAAAATCTTGCACAATTTTCTTACACGCCACTGGAAGCAAAGTTACCTAGTCGACAAGATTACCGTTTGAAACGGTTACCTTGGTTGCAGCTATTATTTATTGTTACTTTTCTTTGTTGGAGCATTTCATAAAAGGCTCGTCAATTTGTAGGGAGAAAAAATGATTTTAAAAAATGCGATTTTGGAAAAAATGGTACATAGAAAAAGTGTTTGTCTTGATGAGTTCTACCACTGGTTAAAGTTAATGTACTTATTTCGCTTACATCCTGTATATTCATCTAAGTTTAATCAATTTCAAACTCAGGAAAAAACTTTGCGAGTCATTAGTTCTACCTATCATTTACTACTACTATCCCTGTCTCGATAAAATCACACAGTACAAACTCCAAAAAATACAAAATTGCAGGTTCGTGTTTAGCTAAAAAAATATAGTCACATTTTTTCTAAACTATGCGAACTTGGTTGGCTTAAGTTAGACCACGTTTTCAAATGCTTCTTTTCAGTTTTTGTTAACAAAATTCTGTTATCTTCTACACCACCTTATCTTTGTGGAAAACTACTATACAGGGTCTGCGTTTTTCGAGCTCCTCCATGGGGATCTCAGTTATTATATATCAGTTATTATAAGAGATACGAGGTCGGTTAAATTAGGGCAAAGTTGCGCATGTTTATGCTGAACAATTATCCGCAAGAAAATGTAATGTGTCATTTTTAGTTTTTGAATAACTAAAAAAATGAAAATTTGTAATTTTCGTTTTTATTTTTTCAAGTGAAAACCAAAAGAACTAGACGTTTTTAACTAGGACGTTCTTCAGGCACTTTTTTACAAGGAATCTAAATCTGTCATCTCCTTTTCCAAGGCGGTCTTGATGTCAGAGTTACAACACTCAACTTTGGTTTTTCTTATGAACGCCATATTCGATTTCTGTATTTTTGGAAAGTATTTTTGTTCCTGATTATAACGATGTATCACATGATATGATCGAATTTTATATACTGATTAAAATTAAGAAAAAAGCGTTTTTGCAAAGGGTGCTTTGGAAAAAACGTCAACAATTTTGTTTTTAAACAAACTAGATTTTGGAAGTTTAATTGAATTTGGATCTGGAAGGTTCACATTTCTGTCAAGCTTACTTATGTAAAAACTAAACGACATGATAAGCTAGAAGTTTATTTTTTGCAAAACAAAACAAAACAAAACAAAATTATAAAAATTCTGCTCGCATATTAAATAGAACTGTCAAAAGTTAATTTGTTAAACAAAATTTTTGGCGTTTTTTTCCAAAGCACTCTTTGCAAAAACGCTTTTTTCTTAATTTTATTAGCATGTAAGATTCTATCATAACATTGTAATCAGGAACAAAAAGACTTTTCAAAAATACAAGTATTAAATATGGCTAAACTAAAGTTGAGTGTTGTAACTCTGACATCAAGAACGCCTTGGAAAATACGATGACAGATTTAGATTTCTTGTAAAAAAGTGCCTGAAGAATGTCTTACTTAAAATCGTCTAGTTTTCTTAGTTCTCGCTTAAAAAAAAATAAAAACAAAAATTACAAATTTTTGATTTTTCTCAATAATTCAAAAACTAAAAATCACACATCAATTTGTTTTCAGGTAATTGTTCAGCATAAAAATGCGACACTTCGCCTTAATTTAACCGACCTCGTATCTCTTATAATAACTGAGTTCCCCATGGTGAAGCTCGAAAAACGGACACCCTGTATGTATGGATTTAATATCCACAACTCTAAGATTCCCTAATTTATTGTCCTTACCATATTTTCATTCAGCCATGTTTCAACGTTCGTTTACTTATAACGCAGTTTCTGTTTACAATAAATTAAGTGCGCATTTGAAGTCGTTTCCTATGAACAGTTTTCGCAAAGAAGTTAAAAAGTTTTTCTTTTTGAGTAATCAGACAAACAGCGTATAAAATGTTAATAAAAGTCAATTATTTTTCTTTTTCTTTTTGCTATTAATGTTTACTTTCCTCTTTTTATTCTCGTTTTCCTGTTTTGATGTTATTTTGTTTATCGCATTAATTTTTTGTTGTTTAAGCATAATTATAATTATTTTGTTTTTTCTGTAAAATTTTTTATTGGGTTAAGTTGGAGTAGCTTCGGCTAAACTTCGCCCATAAAAAGACTATTATTATTATTATTATTATTATTATTATTAATGTTATGTTTAATAGTTTTCAAGTCAAGTTTCACGATAACTTTTTGTTGGTATTGAGAAATATGAATAGGTCTTTTCTCATAGGCTGCCATGGGAACGAGAGAAAAAATATGAGAAATTAAAGTTTTTCAAACCAACATTCAATGAATTTTTTTTTACGGGACGGATAACACAATTTTAAACAGAGTTTGTCGTTTGTTTAATCAGAAATGTTTCTTTGACAAACTATGCAAAATAGCCGTAGTTAGTAAGAAATTTCCTAGTGTCAAAAAAACACCAACATATTATTATCTTGAAAATTATCACAGAGAGGTATAGGGAATGCTAATAGAGATCGATGCAAAAAAATCTCTTCCATCTAGTAAAATAAAAATTGGGACATCCCATTTGAAAAAATTGGGTTCCGGCCAAAATTAAAAATTAAAATTTTTGGATTTTTAACTTCTTTACCAATTTTGAACACCCTGAAGAACAGATATATGCTTACTCTTTTAATTCCCCAAATATGATTTCGAAATCTCTCAAACTAAGAGAGTCACCGATTTTTTAAGTGCCAGGTGCAAATCCAAAAAATTTTTAAAAATCCTAAATATTTCAAAAACTTAGGTATAGGAAAAGATGATAAAAACTGTCTTAAAATAAATCAACTAATTCAAAAAACGCATTAAAAAACATAGCTTTCCGTTAAAAATATGAAAGTTGATAGCGACTTCCGGTATAACCGGAAGTATCGACATCTTGACAATATTTTCATTGAGCAGAACTTAACGGATTATGGCTGTGGAGTTTTGACGGAACAGCCTGTATAAGTTGAACGGTTACTAAGATAATTTTTGCCGATTTTCTTAAAACATCATTTTTGGACTTTTGTTGTTTTTAAAATCAACGTCTCAATTAAATACGTACATTCAATATCTTCAAGTTTGGCGTCCCTCAAGCTCAATTTTTTCAACAAAAGTGCAGCTTGTTGACATTGAGTTCTCCTTGAGGAGTACTCACTGCCCGTCAATTCGTGTTTAACATTGGAATTCGTGATCAAAACGACCACATTTGGATCAGCGACCGGAATTAGAGTCGAAGTCATACTTCGACAATCGATCAAGAGCGCGTGGTCCTTTTTGCCCAAAACTGAAATAAACTGGTCCATT
The DNA here is from genome assembly GCA_939628115.1 of Tribolium freemani. Taxonomy (NCBI): domain Eukaryota; kingdom Metazoa; phylum Arthropoda; class Insecta; order Coleoptera; family Tenebrionidae; genus Tribolium; species Tribolium freemani. Next base: position 11,967,000 of record OW626790.1, read on the forward strand.
ATGCCACAAGGGACGTTGGCGTAATCATGTTCGGCTTTTTGACACGCTAGTGCCTTATCAGTCGGCCTAAAACAAACGTTACAACACCACTGACAAAATCAGGTCGGTAAGTCACACATTACGGCACTAGGTCCGACCAAAGCGTCCAGAAAAGTGTAAGTTGCGACCTCCAAAGCCGCACTGCTGGACAACCCGCCCCCTGTTGGCACCGTACTCGTAATAAGCGCGTTAAACGCGGGCGGGGTTTCCCCCACATAGTTCGAAATCACCCCCTTGACGTAATTCGACCATTTCGGGGGCCCCGGAGGGATTGTTTTGACCAGCGCGTTTTTGTTGGGCATTTCGATGGTGGTTTTTTTAGGGGGGTCCGCGTCCGGGTTTGTGGTGATAATTGTGGTCTCTTCACCACTTACTTTCCTCCCGACTATTACTGTTACCAAGGGCAAGGCCTACGATAAGATCGCCACTTGAGATTGATTGCAATGATAACGCGGAATTTTTTTTATACAAGTGCGGTAAGAAATAACTTACCATGGGCATGACAAACCCATCGTTGTAATCGATATGTTCCCCAATTAAATTCACTCGTCCAGGGGCGAAAACTACAATTTCCGCGTCTTGTTTGAATTCGGTTTTGAAGGCGGCTTTTGCGTCTTTTATCACTTGCGCGATCTCGGGGATGTTTTCGGCCATGTCTTCCGGAAAATTTTAGAAATTTTGACGTGTTGGTGAGGAAAAGTCACTGAAAATGTTGAACGACGTGTGTTTGGCGTGATATTTGATAAAGTTATTCGAAAATAGCTGAATGATAGGACTTGGAGATAACAATGTCAGTCAGTGACCCGTTAATTAAAGATATTAAAGGTAAATATTTAGTTTTGAGAATTTTGAGGTTATGTCAAAACTTTTAATTTGAAATTCCGGATTTTCCACTCAAAAGGCAACTTTGTCGCACTTTTGGGCTTTATTTTATTCATATTTTCTGGACATAGACATAGAAAATTAGACAAAATGTGATTCAAACCGGTATTTAGTGTTGCCTATCGATCGCATTGTGGCGCGAAGTTTAAATTCTCTATTTTAAACTTGGAAGTGACTTCTTAACTAGAAATTCTTGACAAAACTAACTTTTAACTGCTAATTCCTCTAATAAAACTCCAGTTCGGATTTTTTTCCACGTCCTGAGTTGCCAACGCCAACGTCGCATTTTACCAAATTATTGTTTTAAATAAGATTGATAAAATTGTAAAATAGTTATTAATGATTGGATCTCTCATTGAAAGTATAAATTACATTAGCTATTATTTTTTTGAAGTGCATGAAAAATTTATAACAGCTAATTTAGAGAGAAAATGCAACGTTGCCGTTTTTATAGATTTGGAACAGCTAATACAGAAAGATACGAATGTATTAGCTGTTTCAAAACTATAAAAACGCCAACGTCGCATTTTACGGAATTATTTTTTTAAATAGGTTTGATAAAATTGTAAAATAATTATTAATTATTAGATCTCTCATTAAGACTATAAATTACATTGGCTCTTAATTTTTTGAAGTGCATAAATAATTTATAACAACTAATTTTGAGAGAAAATGGGATGTTGACGTTTACAGTTTTAAAACAGCTAATCTAAAACTATCTAAAACACTAATCAAAAATGTCATCTAACACTTAAAAAAAATGACGTCATTATTCAAAAATGAAGTAATGTAGCATTAAAAATAATCGACTTTTTCGAGGATTTTTTTAAAAATGACTCATAAGTCAATTTTGTGTTTCTTTTAGGTCAGTGTGTATATAAAAATTAAGTTGCTTTAAAAAAAACTGACTTCATTTTTGTGTTTAACTGAATGTCTTTTATCACCATTCGAGAGTTTATCCGCCATTTTTGAATTATTACCCTGTATAACTCTGAAGCAAATGTAATTTTTAAACTAGAAACTCAATTCCCAATTGAGAATTGAATGTCTGCAAGAAAATTCCAAATAAATTACCAGTTGCGAATTTGTAAAATTAATCTCAAAAATATGAGCTTAAATTGGAATTCACGCAGAAATCAAAAACTTTCCTCATTGAAATTCAGGATTTTTGGAATTTCAACTTAAACTTAAGAATTCATTGTAGCCAAATTTTCCGAAATCATAAATTAGAAATTCTCAAATTCACATCGAGAATTTTTACTTGAAAGTTAAAAATACTGATTTTTCTCTACTAATAAAATACGTAGGAATTTAGGTCAGGTCTACAAATATGATTTTTTTTTAAACTCACTTAAACTATACTAAGGTAAATTCAAACAACCTTAAAAGTCGGAATTCTGACTTCACTTGCTTATTACTTTTAATGTATGTACATAACTGGCAATTGTGAGTAAAAGAGTTCATAAAAAATCCGACTTTCAAATTACATAGCAATTCTAAATTCTGATCAAACTAAACATGTATAAAATGTTAGCAAAATTAATTTAAAAAATTGTAATTGTTCTAGAAATTAGAAGAAATTCCATCTTTTCAAAGCCCATCTTAACTGTAAATTTTGAAATTCATAGAGACTTCTTTATTAATAAATTGAAATTTAATAAGCTTATAAACACGGGATTCTTAAAATGCTTTGAAATTTCGACTTCCGAATTAGATATTCTCATTTATTTAACAAACCTTTCCACTATATGGTGTGAATTTTGGATAACTGAACCAGAATTCTGACCTCAAAATGTCTTTAAAAGACTGAATTCGGTGCAAATTAAAAATTCACTGATTCCAGGTCACACGTTACGTCTTTTCCACGAAACAACAGTCAAAGACTCGAGTGAAAATTTGGAAAAGTTCTGTCAAGTCATCGAAACAATTTTCCACAAAGGTTTGATCGAAAAACACAATTTTTATAGCAAAAAAATTGAAGTTTTCGCATGGATGTCCACGATATCGTCCGGTGACGAACTCATTGATTTTATTTACCAAAATAGCGTGCAAGAAGTACAAAAATGTAAGAGTATTAAAACACCAATCGGCAAATTTCGACTTTTAATTAGACATTGTTTGGTAAATAAATGTTTGCATTTTCCTCTGGAAGCCCTGGTAAGTCGCCTTCTTACGCAATTTGAAAACACAATGCAAATTATTTTAGAACAAATCGGACAAAAAACCGTTCATTTACGACAGAAATTCGATAATTGGTGACGAAATCCTCTCGACAATTCTATTATCCGTGCTACTCCAATGCAAAAAAATCAACTTCCAGTTGGATTTATTGAATTATTATTTCCTGGACTTGACTTGGGGAATCCCCGATCGGGTCAAACTCGAGCTCGTCCCTTGCCAAAGCCTCGGCATCAACATCAGTTTTTCGGAAAATCGCGCCGTGATCGTGCACATTCGCCCCAACAGCGTCGCGTCCGAATCAGTACACCGTCCCTCCAGTACTTCCCCCAATTCACGCTTTTTTTCAAGGGCGAAATCTCCATTGGTGACATTTTAGCGAACTTGAACGGCGTCGAAATAAACTCGTCGTGCAAAGGTCGCTTAAACACAATCCTGCGACTATCCAAAGGCCGTCCAATCAATCTCATCCTAATTAAAGCCTCACACAACGGCGAAATTTTCGCCCCTTTTAAAACCATCCTTCGAGACCTGAAACTGGGCGCAAATCCCGAGCAAACCCCGCATGAAAACGAGCCAAAATCCGGCTTCAAAGCCACATATTTGGGCTGCGTGAGCGTTGGCTGCAAAGGTAGCGTGAAACAGATCGAAGAAGCGCTCAAATTTCACCTCAATAAGCTCGAAATTAACGACAGGAAGCCGGTCAGTATCGAAATTGGGGAAATCAACGTGAAAATTCTACTGGAAACTAGCGAGATTCTGTTCAAACATTCGTTCATGCAAATATCGTCGTGCGGATCTGCTCCGAGTTTACCAAATTATGTTGCTTACATAGCCGGGTACGTTTGAATTTGGCGCCAGTTTTGGTACACTTGGTGCGGGAAAAATGACCACATTTTTTCAGGGAGGAAAATTGCGACACGGCTAATAATTTTGTTTGCTATATTTTTTACGTGAATGATGTTTCGCTGGCGTACACGATTTTACAAAGCATTGGTAAATATTTATTTATTGATGAATTTGTTTATTCAAAACTTTTCAGGGCAGGGGTTTCATCGGACGCATTTCGCCGTTTGAAATCAATAAACATATAAATTTCACTCGCTGTTTTATTTCAAAACCCGAATTAACCCTTCAATAAAGTCAAAGTACACTTAAAAAAAAAAAACAAAATTGCCCTGATTGGTGTCAAAGTTTGACAATTCTCCAAAATTACTGTTTAAATTGCGCTGCCTAGCAATAACGAGTTTTTTATTATCACGAAATTGTAGACAGGCTGAGTATAAAATTAATACCCTTGTTATGGGTCATTTTTCACATTTTTGGAAATGCTGCAGTTTGTCATATTTCAAAAAAATTTGACGTCATTATTAATGACATTTTTTCTATTTTTAAACGGCAACTAAGTTCTTTTAAGTATTTTTCATTCTTTTATCGTTCTGGTAAATGCAAAAAAATAAAAATATTAAATAACAAAGTTTCATCTAATATAAAAAAGTGAGGTATCGATGATAAATTAGTAATTATACACAAAGGGCTTTATGTTTTGTTATTTACTTTTTTGTAAAGGGTGTTTGTTTCTATAATAATTTTTGTATTTAGATTTCATATAGAGGGTTGGGCTAATAATGTATTAAAAAAAATTAGAAAAACAGTCAATCCTTATCATACACACTGTTCAGAACTGGTTATTTTGACAGATCCGTCAAAATACTGCAAAAAGATTTCAAATCTAAAAACGAAAGAATACACAACAAAAGTCACAGAAATATAAAACACAAATCAAGACAAATCCTAAACTTGAATTACTTTGCCGAAAAATCCAAAAAAGTGCGTAAAAATCTAATCAAAAAATTTGACAGAAATGACTATACTTAGAAACTACAATAACAATTTGGACGAAGCGGCACATTGAATTTGAACTCCACAGTTGACTTGTTGAACAACCATTTGTATTGTCATTTGTATAGACAGAATTCTGTAATATACCTACAGAATGTTTAAATCTCTGATCTATTTGACTCCAAAAAAATTAAATAGGCCAGTGGTTTTTTCCCAAAAATTTTAAATGGAAATTATTTAATTATGAATTAGCGGGAACTTTGAAATAAAAACTGAGTAAACTTGAAAACTATTTAAATGATGTTTTTTCACTGGCGTAGGTAAACATTGGCAAATATTTATTTATTGATGAATTTGTTTAATCAAATGTTAAAACGGTGGGGATTCACCGGAACGCATTTCGCCATTTAAAGTCAATCAACAAATAACTTTAATTTGCTGTTTATTAGCTGTTTCAAAACTATAAAAACGCCAACGTCGCATTTTCTCTCAAAATTAGTGGTTATAAATGATTCATGCACTTCAAAAAAATAATAGCTAATGTAATGAGATCTAATCATTAATAACTATTTTACATTTTTATCAACCTTATTTAAAAAAAATAATTCGGTAAAATGCGACGTTGCGTTTTTATAGTTTTGAAACCGCTAATAATATCAAAAACCCGATTTAATTCGTTTAAGTTAAAAAGACAGTAAAAAAACAACAAAATTTAAATTCAAATTTAAACCAATCAGAAATCGTGTTGTCTGGTAACAGAGTTGTTAAAATTGTGAAATTCCAGTTTAATTAAAAAAAATTGTATCCGACTTTCAAAATTACTTTTACAACTTTTATCATCCAGTTGTTTAATTATTGACAAAAAATTTAATTCAGTTCACAAAAATGTCGAAAACTATGATTTGTGAGTACAGTGGAACTCAATTACAACGAATAAAATTGAACGTCCTGTTTTAAAATCCTTTTCGCTTTTAACGTCCAATATTTAGATAAAAAAAGCGGTCGGTTATAACTGTTAGAAGTTATAAGGTTATAACGTACGTACGTGCAGTTTTGTTACGTTTTAGCAAACAATAAACATTTCCGATATTGCAGAAAGATTCCAAAAGCGATACATACCTCTAAAACAGCTAAAATGTTAAGTACAACAAATATAAGTAAATACAGGGTGACCCAGGGGTGCGTGCATGCTCTATAACTTTTTTCTATGCAAGCTATCAATTTGATCTTTTTTTTCAAACAATAGGTCTCACTCGACTTTTTTTCCGAAAAAAAACATCAATATTTATTATTTTGCAAAAATTTCACAAATTTTATAAAGTAGACCCCACAAGCCCTATATCGACAAAAAGCTTATAAAAAATGCCATGCAATGGTGCATTAAAAAAATCTGGTTATTGCCATTTGTAATTTGTCATTTTTAGAAAATCGTAGTTGGCGACGGAATATCGACTCCGAGTTCGTCTTTATTGCAAAAGATGGGCTAAAGCTTAAAAAATCGACTGGAAAAAAGTTGGTTAAGTTATCTTGAATGGTTCTAAAGTTATAAATTTTTCTATGGGTTTATGCACGGCGCTATTTTCACACATAAATTGACATAACTCAAAAACTATGACAGATAAATAAGTATAAGAAACCCGGGTGCGTTATATCGACAATTTAGTCGCAATTTCAAAAATGTAACAAAAATTTGGGTTTCCCATTTAAAAAAACATAACTTAGTTGGGTATTTTATTATGGAACAACCTGTATACAAATTAAAATATTTTTAAAACATGCCTTATTGTAAGACCTATCGTTTCAAAAAAAAAAAACACAAATTGTTAGCTTGCGTAGAAAAAAAATTATGGAGCATGTACGCACTCCTGGGTCACCCTGTATGTACCTATACTTTATGTAGCTGTAAACGCCAACGTCGCATTTTCTCTCAAAATTAGTTGTTATAAATTATTTATGCATTTCAAGAAATTAATAGCTAATGTAATTTATAGTTTCAATGAGAGATCTAATCATCAGAGAGCGGAGAAAACAGGGATCAAGGTTACACCTGAGCGATAGGCAACATATTGACGCAGTCAGTGGCGCACCGATTTGTCGTCAGGATATGATTATTGCTGGTTGTATACACAGTCGAGGGATTTGGAAAAAAATAATTTATAATAAAATAGAATTTGCTGCTTTACAAGAGTTTGTGTACTGTGGAGCACAAACTCTTGATAAAGCAGCAAATTCTATTTTATTATAAATTCAAATCCTTCGATTGTATACAACCAACAATAATCGTATCTTGACGACAAATCGGTGCGCTACTGACTGCGTCAATATGTTGCCTATCAGTCAGGTGTAACCTTGATCCCTCTGTTTTCACCGCTCTCTGCTAATCATTAATAACTATTTTACATTTTTATCAATGTTATTTTAAAAAATAATTTGGTAAAATGCGATGCTGGCGTTTCCATGGTTTTGAAACAGGTAATATGTATTTTTCTTAATAAAAAATAAAAATAAAAAAAAGATTATTACTTTATTTCCAGTATCTGTTTCAAACTTTAGAACTCATTTAACTTGAAAATTATTCCATAAGACAAAAAACGACGTTCGATTAGAACGAACGATCGGTTATAAGTTATAACGAATAAATTCTGAAGTCCCTTGTGTGTTCGTTATTATAACCGAGTTGCACTGTATATTGACGCACAGATTCGGCCTCTTCCTTCCATCACAAATACCTATACAGTGTGAATTTGGTAGAGTTGCGAATATTTTAAGGGGTAATAGTACAGCTTAAAATAAGTCAAAATGACTGAACTTACATTATCCGAATGTTTATAGTTTCCGAGATATAAAGAGTTTTAGTCGGCGAATATACAGGGTGTATCAGAAATACGTGTGTTAATTTTAATGGGTAAAAAAGCTCAACAAATAAAACAATTTTCTATTTGTAATTTTTCAATAAAAGTTTCGCAAATTTAGTTAAAATTTGTAAAAGATAACACACTGAAACGTGTACCTGCCAATGGGTACAAAAATAAGAGTGCCGAACTATTTTCGTTGTGATAGAAACGGTTAATTTAAACAATTTAAATCAACAATGACAATTGACAAACTAATTATTAAACACTCGACCGGCTCGTTTGCACAAAAAAAAAGGAGGAAAACAGTGAAAATAATAAATAAGAATTTTGAAAATGTTGTACTTGATGAGTTTTATTACGTGGTAAAATTAAAATCGTATTTCTGTACACCCTGTATTTAAATTTAGCAACAAAATTGTAAAGACATATGATCTCTAAAGATAGTTCTTCAAAATCTAGAAAAAAAATTGAGTCGAAAACAGTCACAGGAAAACGTGATCTTACATGAAAAAAATATAAAAAAGGTAAAACTTTTGCATCAATGTTTTTGTTGAAGGTACCTGATTCATTCGCTTAAATGTTATCTAATAAACTTTGGAATAAAGTACTTAAAGGACGCAAACTTTGTTTATCAAACTAATGAAACATTTGGATAAGGCAAGTTGAGTTATCAAATAGGTAAATGCGCATCTATCAAATTCACTCCGTATAAAACTACAGTTTGGATATTTGCTGTTCGTTAGAGTTGAAAAAATGTGAAAAACGGCGGTTATAAATTACAAATTTCGCGTCCAGCTGCATTCCGGTAAAAAGAATTAAAATGTGTAATTTATCCAATGTCCGAGAAAGCGCATATTCGAATTTATCCGAGTAGCGAACCCCCGGTTTATCGCCGCTTTTCATTCAGTAGTATTCAAGCAGCCGTCGAGTTTCAGGGAGCGATTCATGCCCTTTTGAGGCGCGTGTTTCGTGTGATTTGAAAGATCGGAGAATGTCATCATTCGAAATGCCGAAAATCGAGTGAGACAAAATGCGATTTTTCAATTTCTTCCTCTTTGTGGTGGTTTATTTGGGGGAAATTTGTGTGGCTATTCTCAATTCAGGTAAGTTCAGTTTTTCGCCCAACTAGATTTGAATATAAATCGAACTTGTCTCGTTTGTTCCGACCATTTATAATTCAAGTCTAGTCTGGCTTGTAAGCGATATTAAACAATGTGGCCTAATCAATCACTCTCCAGCTCGGATTCAACCCCTGATGGAATTCTCTCTATATGCATAAACTAATCCGCAACAATTTTTGCAGGTCCGAGTTACCGAAATGGGGGCGATATTTTGCCCAGATTCACCTCACAGCCCAACACTTTTAGCGCCGTTATTGGCGACACCATCGTGCTACCTTGCGAGGTGCAAAATCTGGGTGAGTCCCCGAATTTTTTTTCATTAAACTTGAATCGAAAATCGTGCAAATTAGGACCGAATAGGGCGTTGGCGACTGTTATTCGTAACGACCGCTCCGGAGTATAACCCGTTATGGTCGCTTTACAAGCATTTCAATTAAACTTGGACGTTGAAATAGGAGGGATTTTGCATTCTACCCGGAGTTGGAAATTGCTTCAATTGCGACCGTATTAAATTAATTGTCGTGATTAGGAGACTTGTTACCGAATCGATTCACTGATGGCAATTTTTTCTCTGCGAATTTTACAGATGGAAATATTCCGGCTTTTGTGACAGCAGTCGTCGCGCTTTATTTTAACCACTGAAATTTGCATACAAATTAAAAGCCGGCCGAGCCACCACTCCCCAGTGTTGTAAACGTTAACCAAGATAAAACAGGATCCGGGATGAGGGAAAAAATAAAAACGCATCGTTGCGACCACACGAAAGCATAAAAATTCGGGGGCGATGTTTATTTACACATTTCGCGCCAAATATTCAAATTTTAAACTCGCATACTAGCAACAAATTACACTACACAACAAATTTGAAATTCTTCTTTGTCCTCTACAGGGTGATTCTTTTAGGGCCTACATTAGAAACTTTTTAACTTCTGATACGATCTAAATCGACCATTCTGAGTTTAACTAAATTATTTTCAAAATGGCTGAACTCCCGGAACTAGAAGAATTGGCCCCAAATTTGAAATTTTAAGTAGTAACCACACATTTTTATTGCATTTTTAAATTCACCTGGTCATACTGAGTAACATTTACCCAAGTTGTTGGTACTTATCTGTCATAATTTTTGACAGATGTCAATTTTTTTGTTAACATTTTCATTTGCAGGGGTTTATTTAAAATATCACAGCCCTTGAACCCTTTGCGATAAGTAAATATTTTTTTTGCATTCGATAACCAAAGATTCGAAGAGCCTTCTAGAATTTTCAAAATTATTAACTGTCAAAATTCAAGGCTAGTATAATTTTTTTTAAATTGATATCAAAAAACGGTTATAACTCAGTTTTTTCAAATGGAACAACCCTATTTTCTTAACGGCAATCGAAAGAACATTGACACTTATGGTCATTTTTATCAACATGTCCTATACCTAACTTTTACAGTTTTTGAAAAAAATCACAAAAAACGGATTTTACTTTGTAATTTACATCGTTAATCAAGTCGGCCTTGCAAAATGGTTAACAATTGCCAAACTTCAACTTTTATTTAGTTTTTAGCTGGTTGATTGTGGAATAAACAGTAAAACAATAATTTTTAATTATGGTTTATTGTAACTTAGTGGATTATGTAAAGTAACTCAGTCAGTCGGGCATCTAATTTTGAACTTATTCAATAAAAATGGTGCACAAATCGAACATTTCTTTTGATTAATAGCACAACTTTATCGTATTTTTCGAAAGTTTACTCGATTAAAAATGAAAATAATGAGTTAAAATTTCGTTTTTTGCGATTATTTCAAAAACTGTAAAAGATAGATATAGAAAATGTTGATACAAGTCTCCATAAAAATCGATGTTCTTTTGATTGCCATTGAAAAAATAAGGTCATTCCATTTGAAAAATTTGTGTTATAATCATTTATTGATCATCATTTTAAAAAAATCATAGTAGCCTTGCAATTTGACAGTTCAAAATTATGAAGATTTTAGAAGACTCTTTGAACTTTTGGTTATCAAATGCAAAAAAAATTATTCACTTGCTGTAAAGGGTTCAAAAGCTGTGATATTTTAAATAAACCTCTGTAAATGAAAATTTGCACAAAAAAATTGACATACTTCAAAAACTATGACAGATAAGTATTAACAGCTAGGGTATATTTTAGTCAGTTTCAAAAGGCGAATTCAAAAATGCAGCAAAAATAGGTGGTTACTATTTAAAATTTCAAAGTTGGCGACAATTTCTCATCGTTGCGGAAGTTCAGCCATTTTGAAAATAATTTAGTTGAACTCTAGCTATACTATAAGTTAAAAAGTTTCTAATGTAGGCTCTAAAAGAATCAGCCTGTATAAGTGAAACATAAATAGGGTGTTTTCTTTAACTCTTCTGATTTCAAATATGACCCCAGTTTGATCTCATCACGTCACGTTTGTAAATAATATCAACAGAAATTTTAAAAATATTAATTGCTCCAGAAATTATTTTTTACAATTGAACACAAATTAGGTCTAAAATGTAGCAAAACAAATCAGGATGGTTTTTGCAAGTTTACAAGTATTTTTACAGACAAAAAGACGACTTTTACAGTAAACAGCGCTCAAAAATTATTTTGACAACTAAAACTTACAAGATATTTAAAAGCCTGTTACAAAATTCGCTTTTATAATAGTTTTAAAAAACTAACATAACATAAACGTTTATTAAGAAAATGTTATAGAAATGAAAATATCGTAATTTTATGAGTAATAAAATGATAAACATAAAATTTATTTAAAAATAATGTGATGTGATATGACAAAAATTTTATCATATCGTGAACTATAGGCTAAGTAGTATTAAATTTTACTGAAATAGTTCAAAGGACAAAACTTGTGTTGAGTAGTGTTATTGGTAATTGGGGTTTTGAGCGTATACGAGCCCTAATATCTAAAGGTTTGGACGAAAGATTACCTTACTTTTAACTAGTAGCTGTGCTAGTAGTCACTTCGTCCCCGTAAATCAAATAAGTAAATTAAAAAAATAACATAACTAAAAAACTATTGCGAATTTGGCGATTTTCTTCATGCCAATCGATCCCCCGTACCATTGTACATAGCTTTACATCAAAATAGTTCCACTTTTTCTAATAGTTTTGCCGTAATTGAAAAAACAAAAAAATTAGGATAGAAATAATTAATTCTTCAACAAAAAAATTCATCACTCAAAAAATAAAAGTCATAGAGTTATGCGGTTTGTTGCAGTTAATTTTGCGGCTCATTTTACGTATTATACCAGCTTTTGAAATTTTTTCGTCCACAATTTATTGGTCAAGTCGCCTACGTTCACAAAAAATAAAAAAATATACGCGCCATCTAAATGCAAAACTCATTCTTTGCCAAAAATTCGAAAAATGGCTTTTTCCCGGTTATCCCCAGCGTGTGGGAAAGTAACTTTCCCGCACTGCGGTGTTTTTTACTTTCCGACAGTGGCTAGGGACATTTTGTAGGTTGGTATCGCTATCGTTGAGATAGAAACGATTGAGATTTTACGATAAGTTGCAGTTCATGTCAATTTTTTGATTGTTTGACCTGTTATTATAAAAATTATAAAAAATATTAATTTTTAATTTTTTTTGAGATTCGTTACAAAAAAATATTGTACCTAACTTGTTTGGAAAGCAATTTCCCACATTTGACACTTCGGGTGCAAAACTAACTCTTTGCTTTTGGAACCAATTGAAACTGTAGAATGGCGCCATGTGACTCAGTTTTCTTACAGTGATTACTTGATTAGTTGAAAATTTAAAAAGGAATTTTGTTTCAACATAATTATGCGACTCTAACCTGCAGCTAATGATTTTTTTATTGTTTTTATTTATTTCAGTTTGTTTTAAGTAAGTAGGTATGTAGATTATTACAATGATTTACATAAATCAGATGCAAAACACACCCAACCGGCGATATAACAAGAAAAACTCATTCCTTACTTTTTGTAAAGCTAAATTTCTATTTTATTCGAGAACTATGATTTGTACAGCTTATAACATTCAATTTTCACACTAACAATAAAGCCACTTAAAGAAAATCATCCTTCAGATATTATTACAACTTTCCAAAATAGTTTTTCGCAAATATTTCAAAACTAATTGATTGTTAAAAAGTGAGTTTTGCATTTAGACGTCTTATATTAGCCGTGCAGTTTCTGGGAGTCCATTGTGGTGCAAATAGCGTGCTCTTGGCATTAACTTTTATATGAACTATTTAGAACTATTTTGATGTAAACCCATGTCAAATAATCCGGATTGGCGTCGAGAAAATCGCCAAACTCCCAATAGTTTTCAAGTGTTTTTTTTTAATTTTACCTATATTTGCTTTTGTTTGCAATTTTCTCGAAAACTTGTTATAGGACAATGATCCGTTGTAAAAAAATAGGTAATTAAAAGAGCTTTCCAATGATATAAACTAAATGGGGTTACGTATAACATTTCCGGAGTTATTGGCCGATAATTTTCCGGCTCCTGAAAATCGACAAAAAAAATCAAACTTTATAATGCTATAAAAAAGAGTACATAATACGTAAAATGACCCGTAGAATGTGCTGGGACAAACCGTTTTCTTTTAGAACTTCTAGTTTATGAATTATGATTTTTTTAATAAAACACTAAAAATAGCTCTGTAGAGTTATTTATGTTAAATATCAAGTGCTTTAAAGGAAGAAGTTTTTAAATATTTAAATTGGTCATAACTCAGAAGTCATAACTCATAAATTACGATACAGGCTGTTTCATACAACAAAACACAAAACACTAGTTAATAATTAACTAACTAAAAACGCTGCAATTTTTTGAAGGGGTGAACAAACTAGGGAAGACTATCCAATTTTTCAAAATTTCTAGTCGAGTTTGTATCGGAGTATGTCTTTCTGATTGCATTTTATAGGCGCACGCCTCGTAAAATTACGTGTAACACCCTGTATAAACGTATTTCTTCAATTCATACTTGTTTTTTTATAAACATTCATTAGCTTGACGTGCATTTTTTTGCAGAAGTATACAGGGTTTATCAGAAATACGTGTGTTTATTTTACCATGTAATAAAACTCATCAAGTACGACTACTTCTCTATACAGGGTGAGTCATTGATATGGGCGTGCTTGATTGCACCAACACCGTCAATGATATCGAAATGAGTCAAAGGACACTGCAAATGGGAGGCCAAAGTGCATTTTCTAAAATTATTATGCTCTATACAGGGTGTTCCATTTTTACAGTGCAACCTATAACATAGTTTTTTTAAATGGCATCCCCTGTATATTTAAACATATTTAAATTTGCACTTTCTTTCGCTTTACAAATCTATTTAGTTTTTGTAATTTGCTTTAACCGTTCAGAAGTTATTTAATTTTTTCTATAATTTAGAGCTTCTGCAGGCCATTATTAAAAAATCGCAGTGCGCTTAGTTTTCGAGATATCAAGTTGGGACTTTAGCAGTATGTAAACTACTGTCTCAGGTATCTTTCGGTGGCAAGATCGTCCATTTTCATTGTAGCGTCTCCTTGCTGTGACACATTCATTTTAGGACAATTTGATGGACCATAACTTGATTTTTTGAAATAGCACCCCCTGTATTTTATTACTAGATCCTATTGAGTGTCTCATTTTACATCTTTTCTACCTCTTAAGTTTTTTCCTAAAAGTTGACAGAGTGGGAGATAATTGGGCTTTTCTGAAAAATGCACACAAAATATCTTGAATATTACTACTAATATTTAATATTAGTAGCGTGTCATAAAAAACAATAACTTCTGACATATTAACATCAAACTGGCGTATATTGTACGTCACTTTTTGTTAAATGTTTTGTTAAATGCATACAATCTCATCGAGATATAAACTCTAATTTTGAAAAGAAATTATTAAACAAAAATGAAAGAAACGACGGCTCTACCAGAGAAAATATGCAAGAATTAATTATAAAGGCTTTTCATAGAATAGATCGAAGCGGTGAATTTTTAAAAAGAATTGACGAATGTAAAGCTTTATTGCTTAAGAAAGCATCAGTCATTTTAAACAGTTTTGTAATTGCAAGTAAAATGCTATCGCTATTGATTTGTTATACCTCAGAAAATATTTGTTAATTTCCTTATTTCTCCATTGTAAATTTCTTTCATTTTTATTTAATAATTTCTTGTCAAAGTTTATATCTCGACGAGATTTGCATTTTACGTGAAACAAATCATTTTCACAAGAAAATCAAAACGTGACATACCATAAATGCCATTTTGACATTAGTATGCCGGAATGTATTGTTTTTCATAACACGCTTCATTAGTATCCAAGAAATTTTGTGTGTATTTTTTAGAAGAACCGATTTATCTCCTAAACTATCAGTTTTTAGGAAAAAATTTAAGAGGTAGAAAAGATGTAAAATGAGACAATGAATAGGATCTAATAATAAAATACAGAAAGTGCAATTAAAAAAAAAGTTACGGTCTTTTAAAGTTTCCTAAAATGAATGTGTCACAGTAAGGAGATGCTACAATGAAAATGGACGATTTTGCCACCAAAAGATACCTCAAACAGTTGTTTACATATGGACAAAGTCCCAACTTGATATCCCGAAAATCAAGGGTACTGCAATTTTTTAATAATGTGCCTGCAGACGTACTAAATTGTAGAAAAAATTAAATAACTTCTGAACGGTTAAAGCAAATTAAAAAACTAAACGAATTTTTAAAGCTTAAAGAAATGCAAATTGAAGTATGTACAAATATACAGGCGCTGCCATTTAAAAAAACTGTGTTATAGGCTGCAGTGTTAAAATGGAACAACCTGTATAGAGCAAAATAATTTTAGAAAATGCACTTTGGCCTCCCATTTGCTGTGACATTTGACTCATTTCGATATCATTGACGGTGTAGGTGTAATCGAGCATGCCCACATCAATGACTCACCCTGTATAACATTTTGCAAAATTATTATTTATTATTTTCAGTTCTCCTCCTTTCTTTTGTGAAACGACCCGGTCATTAATTGTTTAATAATTAATTTGTATACATAGCAACAATTTTTATTGTGTTTAAAATTGTTTAAATTGTCCGTTTCTATCACAACGAAAATAGTTCGGCACTTTTATTTTTGTACCCATAAGCGGGTATACGTTTCAATATATCTTTTCCAAATTTTAAGTAAATTTGCAAAACTTTTATTGCAAAATTACCAATAAAAAATGTTTTATTTGTTGTGCTCTGATACGAATTTCTGATACACCCCGTATTCCTCCAAATATTTAGTTGTTAGAGCTCGTAATTAGTGTTTGAAGTAGAAATCGTCCGATTTTCCAATGCGGGCAATTAATTTTTTATCACAAATGTTCGAATCGGCAAACGTGGCGTTTCATTTAATATTGAAAACGTACTACAATTCCCGTTGCACCTCCACACATGAATTCGCATGTTACTCGAATTAAATCGAGATTAGTTTTGGGTCTTTCGGTGCGAAAAAGTGTCGGTTTCAGTCCGATTGAACGTTATTTAAATTGACAAATGAATACCGCAAGCACTTGTCATAAATCACAAAATTTAACTTGAGGGAGAGAGAGAACAAAAAAGACGGAATAATCAATCATATTAGTGACGAATCGAAGCGAACGATTTGTTTTGCCGATCGCATCGTAAATCAAAATTTTCGATTTATTGTTATTTAAGAACTTTGAGGGAGGGAAAATCGTCGATTTGAAATTTTAATTAATTCCATCGTCACATCACGCAGTATTTGAAGGGTTTTTGTGTGATGGGTCGTTGACGAATGAAAACTGGTCCGAACTTGTAATTAATTCGCTAACTGAACCGCGACCGAATTTTTCACGAGTGCGGCGAAAAAAAATTGGAAATTTTCAGCAATTGAGTCTAAAGCCGGGCAAATGCGAAATAGAGAGCATTATCTGTCAATGTTCGCTTTAGAGAGTCCTTTTCTCGGCTCTGTGTTCGATTCGACCTTCGCAATTTTGGTTCGTTGGACCGTTTAGTATTTGCTTATCGAGCTGAGCCCGGAATTAGCACAGGGGCCAATCTAAATGTACAAAGGGTGATATTCATCAAAACATAGAAAATACTTTTACCTAATTTTTTAAGTATATGCTGTAAAATTTGAGTACCTATACAGGCTGATTCTTTTAGGGTGTACATTAGAAACATTTTAACTTCTAGTACCGCTAGTAGAGCTTTAAAATTTTCTGTACGAACCAAATCGACCATTCTGAGTTCAGCAAAATTATTTTCAAAATGGCTGAACGCCAGAACGATGAGAAATTGGCGCCAACTATGAAATTTTAAATACTCACCACCTAGGTATTTTTATTGCATTTTAGAATTCGCATTTTGAAGCTGATTAAAATGTATCCTATTGTTAGTACCCACTTATCTGTCATAGATTCTAACGTAGGTCAATGTGTTTAATGTATAATTAGGAAGTTTTAATAGAAAGGTTCAGAATTTTGAAAACTTGCTTAGCTTATTAGAATTTCCAGAATGCTGAAATTACAAACTGGGAAACCCGAAATTTAAAAATCCAGGATTTTAGAAGCTAGCGAATTTTAAACTTAAAAACTTGAGTTTTAGAATCATAGGACCGTAAACTTAGAATCTCAGAAAAGCAAAACTTAAAAATCGAAAATTCTAGATGCTTCAACAATAGAAAGCTACCGAATTCTAAAAACTTGCTAAGCTTTAGAATTTTCAGATTTTTGAATTGGAAAACGCAAAACTTAAAAATCTAAAATTCTAGAAATTAGTGGATTTTAAATTTAAAAAGTTGAGATATAGAATCATAGGACTGTAAACTTAGAATTTGAGAAACGCAAAACTAAAAAATCGAAAATTCTAGAAGCTTTAACAATAGATAGCGACGAAATTCTAAAAACCTGCTAAACTTATAATTAACAAATGATAAATGAGAAACTTAAAATTCTAGAAGCTAACAATTTTTAAAATTTTATTAAAAATTTGGGTTTTAGAAACATGACATTGTAAACTTAGAATTTAAGAAACGCAAAACTTGAAAATCGAGAATTCTAAAAGTTTTAACTACCAAAAGCTACAAAATTCTAAAAATTTGTTAATTTACAATTTCCAGAAGAGAAACGCGAAACTTAAATTTTAAAATCTTAAAGCACCGAGTCTTAGAATCATAACATTAAAAACTTAAAATTTTAGAAACGCAAAACTTAAAAATCGATAATTCTGGAAGCTTTAACAATGGGAAGCTACAGAATTTTAAAGTTGTTGTCATTTCCTGAAGGTTGAAATTACAAATTGAGAAACGCAAAACTTAAAAATCCAGAATTCTAGAAACAAGTGAATTTTAACCTTAAAAACTTGAGCTTTACAATTGTAAGACTGTAAACTTAGAATTTGAGAAATGCAGAACTTAACAATTGAGAATTCTAGAAGCTTCAATAATGGAAAGTCTGAAAACTTGCTAAATTTGTTTAATTTCCAGAATGTTGAAGTTACGAATTAAGAAACGCCAAAAAAGCTGCAGATTTTTAAACTTACTCAACTCATAGTTTTAAGTATGTTAAAGTTACATATTTTATGATCTTAAAACCCTGGGTTTTAGGATGATCAGACTTACTAACTTAGAATCTAAGAAACACAAAACTGAAACATCGAGAATTTGCGAAACTTCAACAATGGAAAACTAAAGAATTTTAAAAACTTGTTAAACTTATAATTTCTAGAATGTTGAATTGTAAAACTGATAAACGCAAACCTTAAAAATCCAGATTCTAGAAGCTAGTGAATTTGAAACTTAAAAAGATTTAGTTTTAGAATTAGATGACTGTAAACTTAGAATTAGAGATACGAAAAACTGAGAAATCTAGAATAAAAAAAGCTTCAGATTTTTAAAAAATTACTAAACTTATAATTTTAAGAATGTTAAGGACACATATTTTATGGTCTCAAAAACTTGGGTTTTAGGATCATAAGACTGTAACTTAGAATCTGAGAAATGCAAAACTGAAACTTCGAGAATTTTAGAAACTTAAACAACGGAGAATTAGAGAATTCTAACTTGCTAAACTTATAATTTCTAGAATGTTAAAATTATAAAATTGAAAAATGCAAACTTAATAAAAATTCGGAATTCTAGAAGCTAGTAAAATGTAAACTTAAAAACCTGAGTTACAGAATTAAATAGCACTAAACTTAGAATTAAAAATATGAAAAGCCGAAAAATATAGAACAAATAAGAGCTTCAAACTTTTAAAAGCTTACTAAGCTTATATATCCCATTTCAGTTCATAGTAGAATTGCAACAGCGCAATTGAATTTTTTGGAGTGAAAAATAAAGCACAAATTGAGAGTTTCTGAATAAGAAAAGAATTCTATGTTAAACTAAATCCCAGCGACACGTTTTGAGCTTAGAAAAACCACCAGCAACTCTCAATTTGTGCTTTATTTCACTCCAAAAAATTCAAAAGCGCTGTTGCAAAATTCTACTATGAACTGAAATGAGATATAATTTTATGGATGTTAAGGTTACATATTTTATGATCTTAAAAACTTGGATTTTAGAATTATAACTCATAAGACTTAGAATCTGAGAAACACAAAACTGAAACATCGAGAATTTTAGAAACTTCACAATGGTACCTACTTTTTAAGTGGGCATTTGTCGTATTTATTGATCAAAAATACTTGACATTTATTAAATACTATACGGTGCGTTTAATATGTGCCTTATTAAAGCACTCACTTTGATGCTCGAATGGCGTTGTCATGGATATGACAAAAATCATTCATTAAGAGCAAATGTATTTGATAATTATTTGATGAAACGTGGCAATTTGCTGCGAAAAAAATGTAAAATTCGCGTCGATTTGTCCACCTGGCGTCAGATCGACATCAAAATTACATCGTTTCGCCACATTTCCGCAAACAGAAATTGAGATTGCTCTCCTAATTAAAAATCTCGAATAATCGAAAATCGTCCAACTTTTGATAAAAGAGGAAACATTTTCCATCAGTTTGGAAAATATCGAGCGAACAAGCTCACAAAAGGCAATTAGTAGTTTGGCAAGGAAAAGGCAGATTACAACTTTTAATAAGTTGGTCGATTGTTACAGCGACAGTGAGGGTAATTTTTACGACGCAAGTATTTAAGTTTTATTAAGCTATAATTAAAGAGAAATTAAATTCGAATATTGTGGAGATGATGAAAAGCGGCGGCGGCGGCGGCGGTGGCGGTGTGACGGTATTCTGTGAGTTTAACCGCTGGCGGCTTTATGTAATTGGACCGCACTCATTTACATATAAATTGTAAACAGGATCGGAGAGGTGAAACGGGGGGTGGGAAAGGGGTGGCATATATCTGCATGCACCCGTTTTATGTATGTTTGCAAGTGTGGGTGTGCATATGCCGATCATTCAACTAAAACAAAACACTGACGAGCCAATTTTATTCCACGGAATTGATCAAACTAATCACAATATGGAAAACCCGAGAATGTTATTTCCCCCATCAAACGCCCGGAGCCGGTCCGGATTCCTACAAAATAGTCCAGGCAAATAAGCCTTTAACTCAAAATGTTGGGATAAGCTTGCATTTTTGATGTTAGATAATTCGATGATTTTGATGTTTGATGAAGTTGGGTACTCTTAAATATACAGGCAACTTTAAACATCAAAAAAATATTAACTATTATTGTTTTAGTAATCGAAAAGTGAAATTTTCAGTTAATAATAAGTTTAATGTTTTAACCTTAGGTCATTTTCATTTATTTATTACAAAATAATTAATATTTTAATATTTATTAGCTGTTTCAAAACTATGTAGGTAAACGCCAACGTCGCATTTTCTCTCAAAATTAGTTGTTATAAATTATTTTTGCACTTCAAAAAACTAATAGCTAATGTAATTTATAGTTTCAATGAGAGATCTAATCATTAATAACTATTTTACATTTTTATCAACCTTATTTAAAAAAATAATTTGGTAAATTACGACGTTGGCGTTTACATAGTTTTGAAACAGCTAATTTCGTGCGTTCATTTAAAAATCTTGGCCCAGTTGGCAGTGCTTAAAATTTGAACATGGGAACAGTGTAACCGGATCCGGCAATAGTTGTTTGCAGTCATTTATCGTTTATGAAATGTCAAAAAGATTTGAGGTTAGATATTTTCCCACCCAAATTTTTGATTTTATGGCTGCTTTGGGTCACTGCGCATTTCTGCTGTGGCTATTACTCTGTACTGTGGCGCTTGTTTTAACTTTTAGCAGGTTTTTAAGTGAAGTCAAAGGAGATTTTTGCTTGACAATATTGACATTTCGTAATGTCAAATTCTACGCTGGAAAATTAAAAAACAAAAGAAGATTCCACAGCCTCCTGAGCCCAGGTTTTTATTTGAACGCTCGATAGGTGGGTATGACAAATTTGTAAACTCCAACAAATGATCTTGGTGGAGCTACTATGGTTATATTATGGTTTACTATGGTGACAATTAATGTGCGTTGTTGCTGAAATCAACTTTTAAAATCAAATATCTTTTTAGTTATTAACTTTAGACATTTGAAACTTGATGTTTTTAGATAGACAATTTAATAAACTTTGAGAAGCATTTCCATTTAACTTTTTCAAGTTACAGTAGACTCAGGATTCTCCGTAACCGCTTTATCCGAACTCCGGATTATTCGAAGCAAATTTAAAAAAATGTATCTCCGCTTTATCCGAAACGAATCTCTCGATTATACGAAACGAACTTTTATGTTTGCGCATTTAACGCACCAAGGGCGTTTATAAACCTTAATCCAAATGTAGTGCCAGTGTATGTATATTACAAGAACCAGAAAAACGCTTGGATGAACTCAAATTGTTCAAAAAATGGTTTTTTGAAGAGTTTGTTCCAGCGGTCAAAAAGTTTTTGAAAAAATGTGGTCGTCCAATTAAAGCTTTGCTACTAATCGATAACGCTCCTTCACATCTTTCTGAAGAAGACCTTCAATTTAATGACATTAAGGTCCTATTTTTACCACCAAATGTAACGTCGTTACTCCAGCCAATGGCCCAAGGTGTCCTCGAAAATTTAAAAAGGAACTACCGGAAGTGCTTGTTGCAATTTATACTGGAAAAGGTGGATGAAGAAGAAGATTTAAGTGTCTGTTTAAAGAAGATTAACCTTAAAGATGTGGTCTACTGGATTTCGAACGCTTGGAATAATATAAAAGATTCCACTTTGCAAAAGTCCTGGAACAAAATTATTGAAATTGAAGAAGGGCCTTTAGAAGACAAGGAAGAAGACGTCGAAACTAGGAGTAATGAGAATTTGTACGAACTTGCAGCACAGACAAACGGCTTTGAAAATGTTATTCAAGAAGATATTGACGATTGGGTGCAGTTCGAATCCAATGATAGTGAAGAACTATAGAAGTATTACTGTATGTGGAACAATAAGAGGAGGCTACAGCAACAGACGTCCATTTAAGTAAAAGATGGAGGGACATTGCAGAAAAAAAACAATTGCAATGTAAAACCAAATAATTAACTTTGGATTATTTTATTAGATGAAACTATGTGGATATGTATGCACCTACAAGTTTGTATAAATATATTAAAAACCATCTTTTTGCATTAAGAAACGTTTTTACTATTTTTGTTCCTACCTCCGGTTTAACCGAAATTTCGATTATCCGAAGTGGGCCTTGTCCCAACCGTTTCGGATAGTCTACTGTATTCAACGTTTAATTCTTCTTGATTTTTTTCCGTTCATGCGCTAAACAATTAGTACAGATTCAAGTTTGAACTTTCCCCTTTAAAGTGGCCAAAATCCTACTTTTTTAGGACTCTTGGCTCATGTGTAGAGACCGGACCTTGGGAATCTTTCCTAAGCCACAATTTTTAAGGGCTTTTCTTAAAACTCGGAATAAATTTGTTCCGTTTTCCTAAATTCCTAAATTGACGTGTTGTATCCTAAATGTGTTTTAAACATCCTAAAGTTGTGTTCAACCTTCCTAATTCATAATAGAATATTTTTTAATTTTTTCATTAGCATTTAGTTCAAAAACAATACAAGTGGTGTTTCAATTTAATGGTTTTCTAGTTTTACATCTAAAGATTTTTTTCTGGCGTCTCATATCTCTTTTAGTGTTTCAACCACACATTTATTAAGTTTCTCATTATTTCAGCTTAATTTCACCATATTTCATATTCATTTCCTAACTTTTTCAGTTTTTCGTGCTTTTACTTTCTTATAATTTCAGTTTTTTCAATTTCTTACTGTTGTAGGTATATTAAATTATTTTTTAAGGTTGCACTGGCTTTTAATTCTGAATATTCACGAGCCCTTGCACAGCATTATTTTAGTCAAGCCACTTTGAAAAATGACTTACTTTCTCACTTTGAAATTTTAGTTAATAGCATCATAACAAAATTGGAAAAAGTAGGATCACTTGTTAAAGCTATTGAACTCGTGAATAAAATGCAAATTTTTGTAAAAAGTACTCCAGGAGTTGTGGACAAATTATTTAGTGACAAACTATACAAAAATAGTATATTATATTATAAGTTATAGAAATGCATCATTATATGCAAGTGAGAATGTTGACCCACGAGTGCGCTTGCGCTCGAGTGGGACACTTCTCACGAGCTTTATAATGGCATTTTGATCACGTGTGATATACGACATTTTATCTTATCTTATCTTATTTTATCTCATACCATTGTACATTATACCACTGTTTTCGGTGAGATAAATCAAATTTCTCTCACAAGAGAGATAAAGCTGTCAGATTTACTCACTTGTGAGTATAAAAACAGCTTTATCTCTCTTGTGAGAGACATTTAATTTTTCTCACCGAAAACAGTGGTATAATGTACCTAAAAAACTGCACCTGTAAGATAAAAAAAATAAATATCAATTGAATGAAAAAAACAGAGGTAATGGTAATTGGTAATAAAATCAGATGCCTGATTTTAGAACTAGTACTGGTACGAATTTCCATATAGTGAGTTCATTTTCTAGATATCTCAACCTAGAAAATTAACTGAAAAATTTTTACAGAAAAAAACTAGTTTTACAAGAGCAAATTTAGAATAATATGTAGGTTCAACAATTAATAATTAATTGTTGAAAGAAAAAGCTATAAAGAAGTTAATTTTTCTTTATAGCGTTTTCTTCGTACAGTAAAAAATTTTAAGTTTTTTTACAAAACGTATTTTCTTTTGTTTGTTTTTGTAATGGAAGTTATGGCTTAAAAATTATGTTTTTTTTCCTGCAGTAGGAATTAATAAAAAATGTATCTTAAATTACCAGATTTTAATTCCTATAATGTCTGTTTTTACCACCATTTTTGACAATTAAGTAAGGTTTTTAACTTCCTAAAAATCCAGTCTCTACAGTCAGTCAGTAATAATAAAATAATAATAAAACAATAATAAAATAAAAATAATAGTATATTAAAAAACAAGTTTCGTAAGACCACTCTTGAAGCACGAATTCAGTTTCAGCAACGAGTAGCGTTAGCCACGAGTTTTTTGAAAGAATGAGTGCTTCAAGGTCTTATGAAACGAGTTTTTTATACTATTTTTTGTAATTTGCCCCCTTTCTGCCGATTTTAAACAAAAATTGTTACTTTAATCGACTTAGGGATTTTTGTGACGGTTGGTAACGTCTCAATTTTAAAAGTGAAAAATTGATTTAAAATTTTTGTTTTATTCAAATTCTGCCAAAAAAAACACGAGTATGAATGATAATGAAGGTAATCTTGCATGAACGCCCCCTGAAATTTCTGAAATTGGCAAAAACACGGTCGCAAATTTGCTTCCTGCCAACCTAAAAATGCTCGTAGAATATTTCGTGAAATTATGACTACAATGACATTGCGCTTCATGACGTTGCGTGCTTTTATATGCCTATTAAAGCATCAAAATGGCGCCAAATTACAAAAATTTATTTAAAAAATTAAGCAGAATGGACCAATACAAGTAGTAATTCAATACGATTTAAGGTGTTCCATTTAAAAAAAAACACCCTGTTTAGTGGAAATAATTTTGAGTGATGCAGGGAATTAGTATCTGCGGCTTTTGAAAACAAAATATTTATTTTTCAATTAGTATTTAAAAGTCAATAGTGAAATTCTCCAACTCGCTGGAAGTGCTGGGACACTCTGTATTTGAAATGTTTATTAAAGCCTGCTTCACAGCTAGAGCCTTTATTTTTCCAAGGGACATAATTTATAATTATGTCCGGCGTGGTACATACATGTTTTATTCTATTTCATTTTCGAAAAAAAAATGTTTGCAAATAGGACTGAAAAATTCAGTTTGATTAATCTGGATCAAAACGACCACATTATTCCCGCTTTTACGGGCTTATGTAAACAACATTATTATTTTAAAATAAAATAAATACAGTAAACTCTCTATAAACTGAACTAAATATTGCAAAACGTTCTCAGCATTATTGATTTTTTGGACTATCGACTTGTAATAAGAATAAGCTAATACCTATACAAATCGTATGGTGTGTTTTGTTATTGTTCTGTTTATATTTTTCCGTATATATTAATATTACCTATTTGTTATTTACCGACGGCCGCTTGTTAGTTTTACCGACCGTTTTGTAATTTACTGATTTTACTATCATTTATTGATCTCACCGCCTATTTGTTAATTCAACTGACTGTTTATTTCTTATCATAAAATATGTAGGTGCACATACTGATAATTTATTTTGCACCTTTTTGCTGAAAATAGTGTTGACCACAGATCGATTGTGGAGATTCTTTTTTCTTTGTCCTTATTATATTTTAGGAGTCCTCGCATAACTTAGTTTCCTGGAAATGCAATCAAGCGCATAGAATGGAAATGCGATTTTCTACACTACATTACTCTTTTATCGGATATTTTCCGCAAGAAAACACTTGAGCAATTTCTTTAAGACTGTCTCGACGAAAACTGTACGTCATTATTATTTATTAACTTGTAAAAATCCCGGTGAAACGAGTCAATTTTTAATTCTTCTATGAATACTCCGCTCCGACTATTCACCGTTTCGGTTTTATCGGGATCATCAGTTTGCTTTGTGTCGCTTTGTCATTGAAATAAAAATTTTAAATATTCAAAGGGGCTGTCTTTCATAATCGGACATCCCTCTCGTGATTAAACTCTCTTTTTTTTTTGGAAAATTATTTTATTATGTAAATCGGGTAAATGCACCCCTTTACTGAACAAACAACGATAAAAACCGTAACAGGACACATGGCACGGCATTAAAGAGGGTAAAAACGATTCGAATTACCGGTGGCAGACTTCAAAGGGTGTACCATCCAGTACTCGTCTCTTATTATAATATAACGAATTTTTGACCTCCGGCATGAACGCAACATTGATCGTGCAATTAGCACGATTGCAAATACCGAATGAACCTGAAACATCCTTTATGTACTCGGTAATTAATCGGGTTAGACAAACCCGAAGCGATGTTAGGCCCCGATAATCATTCTCTTACAACCGGAGATCCCAAGGATTAGCCGAGATGAACCCAAACAAATTCTGGTCAGTTTCCAGCAACACCGGAACGAATCAATTTTCATTTTCCGGCCACAAAAATCGGCCGGTTATTAGACAACTAACACTTTTTTCTCGGTATTTTTTTAATTATTTGTTAAACTAAATTGGTTTACGCCGCAATTGAAGAATTTTTCTATAGATTTTGAAAAACAGTACCCGGACCTATAACTAAAAATTTATATCAAAAATATGCGACTAAATTATAGATAAAAATATAGAAAAAAATGTATTTTTAAAAAAAGCTTTTATCCGCAAATGTCACAAAACTAACAACATTTATGACAGAATGTCACAGGTAAAAGATCTAGTTCTCGGACCACTTTATCGGACATGGGGTAAATCATTTTTATGTGATAAAGCGTTTTTTACTTTTGTCTGTCATCATGACTTACCATTGTTTTCACTTTCTTGTGTCTTTCGCTGCTTCGCTGAAGAGGAGATGATTCCCTCATTGTGCAACTGGAGACACTGCACTAGATGCTGCACTAGTTAAATTAAAAAACACTCAACATATTCGAAAATCTCAACACAAAAATCCGAGACTGACGTTTGCTTATAAACATTGTTATGGTAATGATTCACGTGCAAAGCTTCCTGATTATTTTATTCATTTACCTTTAAATTAGTGTGGCTCAAAATTGCTCTTTACTCTTCACCAATACGTTTGCGGATAAAATAGTATATTTTATTCGGAGTAAATGTGAGTTTATGTGGCTCAGCTGAATTATTTGCCTCATTGCATTCGGCAAAATAAACATTCAGCTTCCCCACATAAACTATCACATTTACCCCTTATAAAATAATCTACTATTATTTAAAAGATGTACTAAAAAGTAAAAAATAATGTATTTCAATCACAAGAGATTTTTTCTTACAGGTTAAAATTCTAAAATTTATAAAAGCTTTGGGAGTTGTCAACTGAACAAAGTAATTCTGTAATGCCGTAGTTTTATAACTCCCAAAGCTTTTATAAATTTTAGAATTTGAACCTGTAAGAAAAAATATTCTCCTGTGATGAAATACATTATTTTTTACTTTTTAGTGCATCTTTTAAATAAAAGCTTTTTTAAAAAACATTTTTATATATTTTTATTTTTTGCTTTTTAGTCATTATTTATTGCATAGATTTATTGTTATTACACTGTGCATCTACTGTGACGTCCAAATGACCAACATACCGTCTATGTCGGTATAAGTTTCGGTATGTTCAAATCGAGAACCCCTTTGTAAACATACCCTAAAATCTTAAAACCCCATTTAACACCTTTAGGGGGTAATTAACTATATAGAATTGCATTGTCACGCAGATTACGTAAGCATGTTAAATTTTATTTCACTGCGACTACAGGAACCCTCTCAAATTTACAAATCGAGAACCCCTTTGTAAACATAACCTAAAACTACAAAACCCCATTTAACCTCTTTAGGGGGTATTTAACTACATGGGATTGCATTGTCACGCGGATTATGTAAGTATGCCAAATTTCACTTCAGTGGGACAACAGGAACCCTTTCAAATTTGGCTCCGAAAAAATAGCAGACAGAAAGATAACATTGGGAGCTAAATAAAAGCTTTTAAAAAGCAACTACTAACACATAAGATTACACAAATTACATCTCAAGTAACAATAATTCGTCTAAATTTACTGGAATGTTGTCAATTGTAAAGTCCATCCGGAATTAAAATCAATTGTCAATGTCAAAAATTTTGAAATTATGTTGGAACGCTGCGACATTGCCATAGGAACGAAGCCTGGACGACTAACTTTTAATGAAGTTGCTAACGTTGAAACAATTTGACAATTGATTTTAATTCCGGATGGACTATAACAGAAATGCGAATAAATACATTAAAAATACAATGTGTTCAAAAATGGCTGCATCAAATCACCAATGAAATTTGAACGTAACGTGCCGCTTAATTTAAATTGTGAATGCCGTCAAAGTGACAGATCTGTCAAAATAATGCAAAAAGCTTCGAATCCAAAAACGAAAGAATACACAACAACAAAAATCACGGAAATATAAAACAAACTTTGTCGCAAAATGCAAAAAAGTTAGTAAAAAGCTAATTTAAAGATTTGACAAAAACTACAATAGTCATTTGGACGAAGCGGCACATTGTCAACTTAATGAACAACCATTTTTGAACATATTGTATTACACTTTTGTATGACACTTTTAACACGTATTTTGTAAATGTAGCAGAAGAAATTGTTGATAAACTTCCAAAATACATATATAAATAATAATAACCTTACTCTACCAACAAAAAAAATTAATCACGATTTCAATTTCCTACCAGTCAGTCAAACTTTTGCGAGAAACATTATTTCTAAGATTAAAAATACACCAAGTAAAGATATTTATGACATAAACATTACATTAATAAAACGTGTTCTTGATGTGATAATTTCCCCCTTAACTAAATTAATCAATTCATGTTTTGAAGAGGGGGTGTTCCCAACTGTTCTTAAAGTTGCTAAAGTAATATGGTTACATAAAGGAGGCT